>JAKWJA010002495.1:33171983-34474483 GCA_027704765.1 Solanum habrochaites
CTTCTTGTATTCTCTTTTTCTTCTTCCTCCCCTCCATCCCATCTTCTTCTTTTTCTTCTTCTTATTATTATTATTATTATTATTATTGTTTGTTGTTGTTTGTGTTGTTGTGTTGTTCTTGTTGTTATGTTTTTGTAGTTGTTATGTTGTTGTTGTTTTTTTTTATTATTGTTATCATTATTCGTTTGTTCTTATTATATTATTATTGGTGTTGTTAGTTGTTGTTGTTTCTTGTTTTGTTGTTTGTTCTTGTATTTTGTTGTTGTTTGTTGTTTGTTTCGTTGTTTTTGTTCTTGTTGTTGCTTTCGTTGTTGTTGTTGCTTGTGTTGTTGTTGTTGTCTTCTCCTCCCTCCCTCCTTCTTACTTTTCTTCTTCTCATTCACTTGCTCCTTCTCTCCTTCCTTTGTCTGCTTTCTCTCCTTCTGCTCCTTCTATCTTGTTGTTCCTTCTTCTTCCTTTTTCTTTCTTCTTCTTCTTCTTTCTTGTTCTTCTTCTTCTTCTTGTTGTGGTTGGTTTTGATTGTTTCCTGTTGTTGGTTCGTGCTATCTGCTCTCCTTCTTCTTGTTCTTGTTCTTAGTCTACGTATTATTCATCATATATATTATTATTCTTATTATTAATTATTATTATTCTTATTATTACGGTCACTTCTTATTCTTATTACATTCTTCTTCTTCTTATTATTTTGTTGTTTGTTTTTATTCTTAATATATTATCCATTCAATTGTTGTTGTTAGTTGTTCATTGTTATTCACCTTCTTCTTCTTCTCACTTACTTCTTCTTACTTCCTTCTTCTTCTTCACTTCTTCTTCTTGTCCTTCTTCCTCTTCCTCGTTCCTTGTTCATCCTTATTGTTGTGTATTCTTATTATTATTGTCCTTCTTCCTCTTTCCTGTTCTTTTCGTCTTCTTCTTTTCTTGTCCTTCTTCTTTTCTCTTCTTCCCCCGCCCCTCTTTCTTCTGCGTTCTGCGGCGGAGGAAATGAGTATTAGGATTCGGTGGGGGTGGGGGGGGGTGTTGGTTGTTGTTGTTGTTGTGTTGGTCGTTGTTGCTGGTTGATTTTTGTGTTGTATTATTCTGGTTCTCATTAGGGGGGGGGGGGGGGGGGGGGGGGTGTTATTCATTCTTCTTCTTGTTTGTTTGTGTCTGTTGTTGTTTTCATGGTTTTTGTGTTTGTTGTTTGTTTGGTTGTTGTTGTTGTTTGTTTTTGGTTGTTGTTAGTTGTTGTTTGTGTCCCTTCTCCTCCTCCTCACTTCTTCTTTTTCTTCCTCTCTTGTCCGTCTTTCCTTCTTTGTCTGCTTATCTCTCCTTCTTCTCCTTCTTCTTGTGTTCTTCTTCTTCTTTTCTTCTTCTCTTCTTGTTCTTCTTCTTCCTTCTTGTATTGTTGTGTGTGTTGTCTTGTCTAGTGTGCTCTTCTTCTTCTTCTTGTTATTGTTCTTCGTCTTCCCGTCTTCTTCTTCTTCTTCTTCTTCTCCTTTCTTCTTATTCTTCTTCTCTTCTTTTCCGGTCCTTCTCTTCTTCTTATTCTCTTCTATCATTGCTTGATTGTTTTGGTGTTTTTTCTTGTTCCTTTCCTTCTCCCTTCATTTGTTGTTGTTGGTTGTTCTTGTTCTTACTTCTTCTTCGTCTTCTTCTCTCCTTCCGTTTCTCCTCTTCTTCTCTTCTTCCTTGTCCTTTTTCCTCTTCCTGTTCCCTTGTTCTCCCTTCTTGTTGTTCTTGCTTCGTTCTTCTTCTTGTCCTTCTTCTCTTCCGCTATCGTGGTCTTCTTCTTCATTCTTGTCCTTCCTCTTTTTCTTCTTTCTCTTCTTCTTTCTTCTTCTTCTTCTCTTCTTCTTCTTATTGTTTGTTGTATTGTTGTTGTTGTTGTTGTTGTTGTCTTTTTTTGTAGTTTTTGTTTTTTGTTGGTTTTTGTTGTTTTATTGTTCATCATTATTGTTGTTCTTATTCATTACTATTGTTGTTGTTTGTTGTTGTTGTTTGTTTGTTTGTTGTTGTTGTTGTTGGTTGTTGTTGTTGTTTTTGTTTTTGTTGTTGATTGTTGTTGTTCGTCTATCGTCCTTCCTCCTCCATCCTCCTTCATTCTTTTTCTTCCTCCTTCTTTTCCTTCTTCCATCTTCTGTCCTGCTTTCTCTCCTGCTTCTCCTTCTTCTTGTTGTTTCTTCTTCTGCTTCTTCTCGTTCTTACATTCTTTCTTGTTCTCTCTTACCTTCTTCTTGTCTCCTCTCCTTCTTCTTCTTCTTCTTCTTTGCCACGCCCCCCCCCCCCGCCGCCCGCGCCTGGCACCCCCCCCCTTTACCCTCCAATGTGAGCGAACCAACCAATCTAACCCTTAACCTTCAATTTAATATTAAACATAAAACAATGCGGAAGACTTAAACTCATAAATACAAACAATTCAAATAACTTCTAAAATTCACTTCTATTAATTCCCCCATCTGGAAGTCATCACCACAAGAACATCTAGGATCAAATTACTAAACTAAGAGTATTCTAAGCAGCTAAACAAATAAAGCTAGTCTATGCCGAACTTCAAGGCATCGAAGCATGAGGAAGGAGAATCCAGTCCAAGCTATAAGCATTAATCTCACCCTGAAGATCCGGTGGTGACGAAGACTGCTTGAAACTATGACTGTTGATCGAAGATACGGCACGTTTTTCTGTGCACTCCACAAATAAACAAAAGAACAACTAAAAGTAGGGTGGTCAGTACATACCACAATTACTGCAAGTAGGTCAGCATCGCCACTCAAAATAGAAAAACAGTATATAGCAACTAACATCATAAAATCAACTTAATATCCTTAGCATGCAGTCCTTTAATAATTACCATAATCCTTGGTTACAACACCAGCACATCAATGAGGACTCACGCCTCCTCATCCATACTCGTTTGGGAAACTGTTTTTAGATTGAGTGATATTAGTATCTTTCAAGATTCTTATGTTATTTACTCCGTGTGCGGTACGTGACACTCCGCTCCTCATTCTATCCTGGTGTCGAACGTGACACCTCCGATCCTCATATTCTATCCGGTGTTCGGACGTGACCCTCCGATCCTATATCATCCTGGTATAAACCCGGAACGTGGCACCCGATCATATACATCCTGGTGTCGGGGAAGGACACTCCGATCCTCCATATTTATCCTGGTAACCGGGAACTTGGCACCCGATCCATATACTATCCTGGTGTCGAACGTGACACTCCCGATCCTCATATTCTATCCTTTTGGTCGGAACGTTGACACTCCGATC
Organism: Solanum habrochaites; assembly: GCA_027704765.1. Taxonomy (NCBI): domain Eukaryota; kingdom Viridiplantae; phylum Streptophyta; class Magnoliopsida; order Solanales; family Solanaceae; genus Solanum; species Solanum habrochaites. Next base: position 33,175,238 of record JAKWJA010002495.1, read on the forward strand.
CTCATAGTCTATCTAACCCTGGTACCGGAACGTGGCACCGATCCCCTAATCTCACTACTTTCGTTCATTAAGCCTTCTTTAATACCAAGGCAAATTATATTACCAAATTAGATTAGGTTTTCTTCAAGATATTAAGCTAATAGCTTCATCATGCTTATTTTATTATCACAAGATCATTATCTATATATAAGATCAACATGCCCCCCCCAAATTAAATAACACTTAAAGCATATAGAAGACTTAATATACTACCCGACCACATATCATTCGCGATTAAGAGTTTACTACGAATAGTGTAAAAGAACCATAACCTACCTCCACCGAAGAATCGTGATCACGCAAGCAATTCCTCAATTTCTTGTTGTCCTCTTCATTTCTCTCTCTCTCACTCTTTCGTCCACCTCTCTTTTTCTTGCTGTTCTTCTATTTTTCTTAGTCCAAACCCTCTTTCTTTATCTTTAACCCTAATTATTATGTAATTAATAATGAAAGGAATGGCAATATAACCACTAATTATTAAGGTTACACAACCGCTTTTAATAACCCCCAAGTAATTAGACTTATTGACATTAACCTCTAAACTTTATAATTAAAAGCATGAATAGTCAAAAACGTCCCTTAAACGTTTAAAAGAAATCCGAAGAAAATCCGACCACCGAACTGGGATTGCGTAGCCCGTGACGGGCCTCTCGCCTGCGACGGTCCGTCTTCGGTCCGTCCGCAACCGTCAGAGGCAATTTTTCCATTCAAGACTCTATGACGGTCCTTCCGCCTGTGACGGTCCCGTCCCTGCCATTTTTCGCGTGACGGTCAGAGAGTCATTTTCAGTACCCAATTTCAGATTTTCTAAGTGTTTTGAACGACCCCCTCCACACAGTCCGTCTGCCCGTGACGGTCCCGTCGGGGCTCCGTCACGTCTTCAGTTTTTCCCAGAAGAAAATCTGCGGCTCAAAACGTACTAAACAGGTCGTTATCAAGAGATACCAATTTTACCCATCGTTCGTCCCCAACGATCCCATAAGGAAAACAAAGGGCGAAAGGAATAACCTGAATCTGGTACACAGATGGTGGTGTATCATTTCTCGCCTATCTCTGCCTCCTCTCCCAAGTGGCTTCTTCAACGGGTCGATTCGTTTCATTGGTAACTTTGCATAGATGCAATCTTCCTTGACACTCAACTTTGCGATTTCTCTATCTAAAATGGGCAACAGGCTCCTCCTCATAAGACAAATTCTCATCAAGCAAAACGAATCCCAACGTATAATGTAGTTTTTTCCATCCCCATGGTATCTTTTCAACATCGACACATGAAACCGGATGTACCTCCTACAGCCCTGTCGGCAAGGCTAACTCAATAGACACCTCCCCTACTCTTCTTAATTACTTCAAAGGAACCATGTACCTTGGGCTTAGCTGCCTCTTTTACCAAACCGCAATCACCCTTTCATTGGCGAAACTTTCAACAAACTTGTTCACCCCCATGACTCTAAGTCTCTAACCTTACGATCTGCCTCTTCCCTTTGTCTACTTTGCGCCGCTAGAAGCTTTTGCTTGAATAGATTTCACTTTTTCTATCGCTCCCTCAAAAGATCAGTACCCCAAGCTAACCCTCGAATGCATCAACCACCATGGGGAACCTACATCTCCTCCCATACAATGCTTCAAAGGAGCCATATCATGCTTGAGTGATAGCTATTATTGTATGAACCACTCCGCTAAGGTTAAGAGCTATCCCATGGCCACGAATTCTATCACACATCGCGAAGCATATCTCCAACACTTGAATCTTCCGCATCAGACTGGGGACCATCCGGTCGAGATGGAACGCTGTACTAAGGTCCAACCTAGTACCCAATTCGGCATGCAATGTTTTCCAAACTTAAAGTAAACTGCGTACCTCTATCTGATATGATGGATGTGGAAACTCCATGCAATCGAACAACTTCTGAGTTAAACGTTTGCTAACTTCTCTGCATTGTAAGTCACCTTAATTAACCGGAATAAATGAGCAACTTTTTAACCTATCAACAATCACCCAAATAGAGTCATACTTGCCCCCAATGTCTTTGGAAGACCAACCCGAAGTCCATTGCGAGTCCCTCTCCATTTCCATTCCGGAATGGGCTATTCTCTGAAGTGTTTTCCTCCGGGCCTCTGTGTTCATACTTTACTTGTTGACAATTTGGACATTTGGCAAAACATCCACATCTCACGCTTCCATTCCTTCGCCACCAAAAGTGTTTGCTTTAGGTCCGGTAACATCTGGTTGGCACCCGTATTTATCGAATACCTGAACTATAGCCCTCTGTCTAATAGTGTTGATCAATCATCGACGCGGGTACAACATCCCCTTCCCTTACTCCTCAAAACACTTCCTCATCGATTTTTCGCTTCTTTAGCCTCTCCTTGGCCACACTTTATCTCGTATCTGGATTAATTTTTCATCATTAAACTTCTTTCCCTTAGAAATCTTGCAAGGAAGAAGATTCTCCGCCTCCACATCAAGCTAATAGAATCCTCCTTCTCTTTACTTCTATCTCATAAGGGTCTTCTAGCCATAATCTGAACCTCCCTACTAATGGGCGTCTAGTAAGCTTGCAAGTTAGCTAGACTTCCCATGCTTCTCCCGCCTTTCGACTTAAAGCATCGCTACACAACATTCGCCTTCCCGATGGTAGCAAAATCGTGGATGTCGTAGCCTTCACCTAGTTCTCCATCTCCCTGTCTCAAATTCAATCTCTCTGAGTGAAGACATACTGTAGACTACGATGATTCCGTGTGACCTCAACACATTACCCATATAACGATTATGGCTTCCATTGCTTTCAATGCAAACCCCACTGCAGCCAACTTCTAGTCCATGGATTCGGATAGTTTTCGTTCATCACCTTTAAATTGTCTTGAAGCATAAGCAATCAATTTCTCTTGCATTAGCACCGACCCAAACCTACTAGAAATGCCACACCATACCCAATGAAATTCTTGCCTTCCACTGGCAGGTGAAATTGTGCAGTAGTCCAACAAGTCTTGAGCTTCTGAAAGCTTCCCTCAACCCTCATCCGACCATACAAATTGAACATTTTGCTTAGTCAAGTTTCTTCGGTTGGGAAGCAATAGAAGAGAATCCTTTGACAAATCGGCGGTATTAGCTAGTCTAACCCACCAAAGCCCTTATTTCTGACACCATTAGGAGGGGATCTTTACCTTACCCAATTCTTCACACTACTACTTCGATCTTAGAAGATCCCCATTACTCCATCCTTAGAAACCAGTTCCCCAAGAAGGACACTGCATCTAGCCAAACTCGCACTTCAGAGACATTTGGCATAAACTTTTTCTCCCGCAACGTTTTCCAATACATTCTCAATGCTCCTCATGTTTCCTTCTTACTCTTGGGAGTCATATCAGTATATCACAGAAATACGATCACCAAGAGGATATAAATATGGCTAAAAATCCCGTTCAACAACTCCATGAACGCAGCGAAGGGGCATTCGTAAGACCAAAAGACAATCACTACAACACATTCCGTAATGCCCCATACTTGTTCTAAAAGTAGTCTTTGGCATCCTGTGCCCGTAGTTTCAATTGATGATAACCGTATGCTCAAGCATCTTAGAGGAAGACACAAGCACTTGTAACTGATCGAGACACGTCATCAATGCGAGGAAGAGGTACTTGTTCTTTATAGTCACCCTTGTTCAACTGCCGGTAGTCCCTATGCACATCCGAAAACGCCCATCTTTCTTCTTTACAAAACCAAACCTGAGCACCCCAAGGGAGCACTTGTCCTAATAAAGCCCTTTTGCTCAACAATTCTTGAAGATTAGGCTTTAATTCTTTAAACTCCAGCGGGGGCCATTCTATAAGGGGGTAATAGAAATGGGGCGAGTACCCGGTATCAAGATCAATACAGAATTCAATATCCCTATCTGGTGGCATACCCTGAAGATCTGTAGGGAATACCTCAGAAACTCAACGGACCACCGAAAACCGACTCAATCGAAGGTACTGGGTAGTGTCCCATCCTTGAGATGTTCCAAGAAAGCTAACAACCCTTTACTAACCATTTTCTTAGCACGAAGAAAAGGACAGATGATAAACGCACCGATTGGAATGTAGTCACCCTCCCACACTAACGGATTTCGTTCCCAGGCTTGGCTAACGTCCACCGTGTTAGCATTACATCCAAGATCGCAAATTGGTGGAGAAAGCCAAGTCATACCCAGATTACAGTCAAAATCGACCATCTCTTAAGATAACCAATCTACATAAGTGTTACTCCCCACAAAGTTCACCAAACAAGACCTATATACCGTTTCACTACCACCAAAGACTCACCCACCCGGAGTAGACACACGATAGGCGTTCAATAATTCAACAATGTAAAATTTAGACCATTAGCAAATGAGTAAGATACATAAGAAAATGTGGATCCAGGATCAAAACACCCGGACTCCATGCAATCCAACAACCAGAAGATTACCTTGATACAAACTCAGATGTTTCCGGCCTCTGATCCTCCTATGAAAGCTAACAATTGGCCCTTTCGTTTGTTTTGTCCGTTGTCCCTACCTGTTGTGGATGTAGTGGCTCCATGTGCCATCACCCCGGCCAATATGTGTGACCACAATTACCTCGCCCACCTCGGTCCTTGACGGAATAACGTGCCTCTGCCATAACCCCTCTAACCTCTAACCCGTTGGGGGTCTCTCACTCTGTTTGTGGACAATACCTCTTGATATGCCCAGTCTCCCCCACACCCCCATAACACTCTCTAGATTCACGCATGCAGGTCTCTCCAGAGAAATGTTGACGCGGTCTGAGGTGGACCCCCCCAACTACGGTCTGTAGTGAAAGACTGAATGGGTCGCACTGAGTAAACCTCCGGAACCCTGTTTTCCGCTAGAGTATAACCATTAAACTCCCACCTCCCTTTCGAACCTCTTTGATGTCGACGCCTGGTGAATTCATCTGTCTTCACTCCTTCCACCTCCACTACGAAATCTGAAACCACCTTCTTTGGAAGGATGTTGCCGGTAGCGGCTTACCTGTAAGGCGGACATTCGCAACTCTGATCTCAAACCCTTCACAACAACGGCGAATCCGCTCTTGTGGACTGAAACATAGTTGGGTGGCATATCTGGATAGTGCAACGAAACTTAGCCTCATATGCATTGACCGACATCCCCTACCTTGCTCTAGGCTCAAGGAATTCATCCCTTTTTTCCTATCCCTCAAGTACGGGGGATATACTTTCTCCTCCAAAAACTTAGAAAATGAGGCCCAAGTCATAGGTGGTGCCTCTGTTGGTTTGACACCGGTGGGGGGCGGGGGGCTCAACCGTGACCAGGGGAGCCCGCGGCCACCACATTTTGGCGTTCCCTTGAAACTGATAACTCACGAACTCAACACCAAATGGCTGTTCACTAATACCCATCTTGGGTGTGTAGTTAGCTCATGACATTCAACCAAAAGATCGTAAGCATCCTCATATTCTGCACCCTTGAAGACTGGAGGGTTTCAATTTTCAAGAACTTACTGAAAAGTTCATGCGATCATTGTCATTATAGGCCCATAGTCAGGCGTGGAAACGTGACTAGATCCCAATGAGGCATCCATACGAGGGGCCCATATTGGCGTTCATTCTTACCCTCTGAAGCCGGAGGTGGTTTGGTGCGGAAAACGTTGGGGGGGCCCTGAAACCCTGACACGACAACCACATAATATACGAGCAACCTTATTGCTCATCGCTGGGGTAAGTTGGGGGTGGCATTTCCTCATCATGCACTTGGTTCATCTCTCCCCCATCCTCCCCTTCTCTTATTACTTCCTCATTCGTGGAGGAGTCACCGCCCTAGGACTAGATGGCTAAGTGCGCGTCCTCTTCCCCCAGTGACATTCCCCAGACCTCTACCAACGGCCTCTTGCCGTTGCCTCTTCCTCTCTCGTCTACAGTCCCAGCGGCTGGCTCAGACCGCACCCTGTCCGCCGGTGCTGATGTTTTGCGGTAAGTCCCGTTGCTCCTAGTTCTGACATCTCGAATAGAGTGAGATGGTCTATCCAATTTCTATCCATCTAGATACCATTGATCCAAGTAATAGCACGAAAGAAAGAAAGAAAGTGGCTTTTTCCTAAGCTTAAGCCTCTCAAAAGAAAAGTAACGGCGTCCCACTAACCGTTCTTCTAAGACTCTACTAGACCTTGCTTGTGTGATGATACCCAACGAACCTAATGCCCTCTGATACCAAAGTTTGTCACGACCCAAAACCAGCCACGACTGGCACCCACAAATTTACCGCCAATGTTACGAACCCAACCAATCTAAACCTTAACATTTTCATTTAATATTAACTAAAAAATGCCGGAGATTAACTATAACTAAAGACATTCAATAACTTCTAAATTCACTTCTATTAATTCCCCAAATTCTGTAAGCAGAATCAACCACAATAACTTTCCCCCCTAAGGATCAAATTACTAAAACTATAGTAATTCTAAGAAGCTAAAACAAATAAACACTAGTCCTATGCCCGAAACTCAAGGGCATGAGACAATGTTGAAGGAGAATCCAGTCCAACTAGAAGCATTAGCTACCCTGAAGAATCCGGTGTGACGAAGACTGGCTGGGTTTTTGAACTACTGTTTGAGTCCGAAGATTTACCGGCACCGTTTGCTGCACTCCACAAAATAAAACAAAAAGGAAAACGTAAAGTAGGGGGGGTTCAGTACACCACAAATTAACTGATTAGGGTTACTCATCGGCCCAACTCACAAATAGAAAAAAAGTAATATACAAGTAAAAACTCATAAATCAACTAATATCCCTTCGATAGCCAAGCATTTTAATCATTACCTAATAATCCGTGGTTTTACACCCCAAAATCACATCATGAGGACCTCACGCCTCTTCATTCATCTCCGTTTTGGGACACCTGTTGTATTTAGAATTGAGTACATTATATCTTTCCAAGATTCATTATGTTATTTACTCTTCGTGTTCCGGTTACGTGACACGTGAACACTCGCTCTCCCGCTCCTCATCCTATCCTGGTGTCGGAACGTGAACACTCCCGATCCTCATCTTTTCCTATCCTGGGTCGGACGTGAACCCACTCCCGATCCTCCATTTCTATCCGGTACCGGAAACGTGGCCCCGATCCATATACACTCCCTGGTGTCCGGAACGTGACCTCCATCCTCCATAGTCTATCCCTGGGAACCAGGAAAACGTTTGCACCCGATCCATTATACTATCCTGGTGTTCGGAACGTGACACTCCTGCGCCGATCCTCCATATTCTATCCTTTTTCGACTGACACTCCGATCCTCATATTCTAACTACCTGGTAACCAGGAACGTGGCACCCGATCCCCTAAGCTCCTACTTGGGTTTTTTCCGTTCATTAAGCCTTCTTTCTATACCAAGGATTATCCATAACACGGTAAGATTAAGGGTTTTTCCTTTCTTTCAATATAATTAAGATTCAATACTTCATCATGCCTTTATTTTTATCAAACAATCATATATTATATATAAGATCACCCAATTGCAATACAACAATTTTAAGCATAATAGAGACTTAATAATACTACCCAACACATATCATTCGCTATTAAGCAGTTTTTAAACTACGAATAGTGGTAAAGAACCATAACCCTACCTCCACCGAAGAATCGGTGTCAAGCAGCAAATTCCTCAATTTCTTTGTTGTCCTCCTTCTTTCTCTCTCTCTCTTCCTCTACTCGTTCTCCTCCTTTTTCCTATGCCTGTTCTTTCTCATTTTTCTTCACTTTATCTCAAACCCTCGTTTTCCCTCTTTCTTTTTACCCTACATTATTAAAATGTAAATTACGAAAAATGAACAATATGAAAAATTTAGGTGGGTTTAAATACACTCCAGCTACAATTTATAACTCTTTTAAAAGGTTACGCGTCTTTTTAAATACCGGCTACCCAGAAGTTAAATTAGGACACTATTAACATTTAAGCCCCTCTAAATTTTATAATTGAAAAAGCATTAATAGTCCAAAAACCGTCCCTTAAAAACGTGTAAAGAAATCCGACCCGAACAGGGAAAAATTTGCGTAGCCCGTGACGGCCGTCCCGCGCCTGCGACGGTCCTGATCCCTGCTGTCCTGTAGTTTCGCAACCGTCCAGTCTTCTCTGCACATCTGGCTGTGTCCCCCAACTGTTTCTCTATCCGTACTTGGCTCTAATTTGCTTTGTTCTTCGCCCTCTTCTCAAAGTACCTGGGCTCCTTCTTGGATATGACGTCCCGGTCCCCTGCCCATTTCGTCGTGAAGGTTCAGAAGAAGGTCCCCGATTTTTCCATTACCCAATTTCCAGATTTTCCTAAGTGTTTTTTGAAAACGACCTGCCCCTCCACGACGGTCCCGTCTTCGCCCGTGACTGTCCCCCCCCGTCGTTGCATCCGTCACTTCTGCCCAATGTTTTTCCAGAATAAAATCTGCTGCTGCTCAAAACGACTAAAACAGGTCGTATACACATTATTATATTATATTAGTAGTTTGTTATTCTTGTTTTGTTGTTGTTGTTTGTTGTATATACATTATTATTTTCCTTAGTTGGTTTTGGTCGTTGTTGTTGTTGTTGTTGTTTTGTTGTTATTCCTTATATTTTGTTCTTAATTATTGTTCTTAGTTTATGGTTCTTATCTTTTGTTTTTCTCCTTATTATTGGTTCTTCATACTTCAATTCTTTCTTTTTTCTATAGTATTCTCAATTCCTTACGTATTTTTAATTATTATTATATGAACTTTATTATTTTATTAATAGCCTCCTTGATTTACCTAATCCCTACGAATTGACTTTTGTATTATACAATTCTGATCATCGTCTAGTTATGATATTCCTATAGTGAAAAGATACTTTGTTTTGTGAGTAAAATAGATTTCTTTGCTTATCGACCTACTCGTTTTTCCCGCTCAGAAACCTAAAAAAAAAAAATAAATTTAATTACTAATTTAATAATTTTTTAACGGACCAAGAGGATTTGTACGTAAATGGGCAGTCCTTTTTGTTGACAGAAATAATGTTTTGTTCAAAGACAAATATATTTAAAATTTTTAGAGAAAAATGAATGTTGTTACTAATTAGAATACACAAATAAGTTGATCAAACAGTTTCGGTCAGGCATTAATAACCTTTTTTAGTGACCGAAAAAGCCTTACTATTGCCTGACAAAAAAAATATAATTTTGGGTTTTAATGAACCATGTTTGGTCACATATACCTAAAAGAACTTACAACATTTTGGGACGAAAAATATTTTCCTAGCAAATCGAACTCTAATTAGTGACGAATTACTAAGTTGGGCCCATATACATTTGGTGACATATGATTTAGAGACGATTGCTTGACGATTGTATTTTCATCACGGAAGTTTTTTCGGTTATGAAGTACATGTTTTAGGGAACAAAATTATTCGTAACTGAAAATTAATTTTTTTTAGTGAGTCGAGACTTATGGACTCAACCTGACCAACCAGAGAGCGACAATACCTATTTTATAGTGTCACACAAGGACATCTATATAATATTTTATAGTCTCCTACGAGGCACCATCTTATATACTGGGGTGTAAGTTTTTTTTGTAGTAGGTTAAATGGTCCACGACCCCAAAACCACAGCTCGACTGGCACCCCACACCTATCCTTCTATTTAGCCGAACAAAACCCAACTAAACTTAACATTTCAATGTAATAATCAAAAACAGAAAGTTATGATGCTGAAGACTTAAACTCATTAATAAAAAACCAATTTATAACTTCTTAAAATCAGACATCTTTATACCACAAAATCTGGAAAGTCATCACCACAAAAGAACATCTATGATCACATTACTAAACTAAGACGTATTCTAAAAAGCCCTAAATAACAAAAGCTTAAGAGTCCCCATGCCCCGGAACTTCAAGGCATCAAGCCTGAAGGAAGAAGATCCCCGTCCCATTGCTAGAAGCTTTAGCGCATCCCTAAATCGGTGTAATGATAACTGGCTAGGTTTGCGGTTGAGTTGAAGACGACGTAACTTTGCCTGCACTCCACAAATAACAACAAAGAAAACATAAACAGTAAAAAGGGGGGTCAGTAACAAAACACAGTACTGAGTAGGTCTCATCGGCCCCAACCCCCACCCTCAAAATAGAAAGCAATCTATCTCAGATACATCATAAATCAACCTAACTTTCTTTAACAGTTGATACAACAAGTATAACATCATTTTATAAATCACCGATCATATCTTTATGATGACTCCAAGCCAAGCTCCCACACCATACTCCCTTTTGGAAACAGTTCTTTAGATTGCGTATATTACATATCTTTTCAAATTCATTTAATCTAATATTTTTCTTCTTGTGTCGGTAAACGTTGACACTCCGATCCCTCTTTAGTCCTTTATTTTTTCTCTTGTATCGGTACGTTGACCACTCCGATCCCCTACTACTATGTGTCCGGAACGGACCTTTCTCGATCCCCTCAATCTACGTGTCGGTTCGTGACAACTATCGAATCCCTTAAATCTACTTTTACGGTTCGGTGAACACCGACCGATCCCCCTAAAATCTACGTGTCGGTTCGTGACAACCCCGATCCCCCTAAATCTCTACGTGTCCGGTTCTGACACCGCCGCCCAACTAATTCCTACGTGTCGGTTCCCCGTGACACACCCGCCCCGACTAATCTCATTCTATTTCATTTATCAAAGCTTTCCTTTTTAATACCAGGCATCCATCATCTCATTACTTTAGTTAAATCACGCCTTCCCCTTTATTATATCAATGTGCTCATCATTTAAAACAAGAGATTAGATTTTTTTTATAAATCAATCAACGATTGGGATTCAATAGCTTCAATCCCATGCTTGTTTCATCATCACAATCATATAATATAAAACACATCAATGCCACTGCACCACAATTAAGCATATAGACAGAACTTTAAGATATACTAACCCACACAATACATTGTCGCTATTAAGATGTTTACACGAATAGCTAATACACAAACCATAACCTACCTCCACCGAAGAATTGCGATTAACAAGCCTAAATCTTTTCCGCAAAATCCTTGCTATCCTCGTTCGTTTCATCTCTCTCCTCTACTCGTTCTTCCCTCTCTTTCCTATTTTACTCCCTCCTCCTTTCTATTCTTTTTTATTTTCTTATTCAACCCTCTTATTCCTTTACCCTAATTGTATATAATTAAGGATGACAGATGGGCAATAATAACACACTAATTAACGTTTTACTAGGGTTACCTCTTTTAACCCCCAAGTAGTAGACTTAATTAACCGTTACCCCCTCTAACTTTATAATTAAAGTGGAATAGTCCCAAAACGTCCCTTAAAACGTGTAAAGAAATCTGAACCCCGACTGGGCTTTGCGCAGCCTGTGACCGGGCCATCGTGCCTGCTAGCGGTTGTCCCTGCAGGTCCCGTCCCCGCAAGGTTCATAACCAAATTTCTACCAAAGGGTTAATGGTGACGGTCCCCGTCACTCCCTGTGAGACGGTCTGTCCTGCATTCCGTCACGAAGTTCAGAGAGTCGATTTTCAAGTAAACCCAATTTCCCAGAATTTCTAAGTTTTTTTGAAACGAGATCCCCTCCCTCACGGTCCGTCGTCCCATTGATGGGTTCCCTCGTGGTTCCGTTGTTCTTTCTCAAGCCAGTTTTTCCAAGAAATAAAATCTGCTGGATCAACTTACTACACAGGTCCCCCGTTACAATAGAATACAATTTAACCCATCGTTCGCCCTCCGAACGACACAAGCAGAAAAACAGGGCGAGAAGGAGTACCCCCTGATTCCTTAAAACAGATGGGGTTCTTTTCTTGTATAGCTTCCTCCTTCTCCCAAGTGGCTTCTCACCGCTCTATTCTTCCCATTGTTACCTTGAAGGATACAATCTCCCTTGACCTCAACTTGGCGAATTTCTCTATCTAGAATTAGCAAACAGGCTCCTCCTCATTAAGACAGATTTCATCCGTAGAAAACCGAATCCCACGATGATGTAGTTCCATCCCCAATGGTAATACTTTTTACATAGACACCTGAAATAACCAAATACCGGGTGCCTCCAAGAGAGTGCTGGAGGCAAGTCTAATTCATAAGCTGAACCTCCCCCTACTTTGGCTTAAGGTACTTCAAAATGGGTCCAATCTACCTCGGGCTTAGCCCTTACCTCTTTTTTTTACCAAACCGCATCACCCCTTTCATGGGCGAAACCTTCAGCAAAACCTGTTCACCTTCCATGAACTACCAAATCCCTAACCTTTCGATCTGCATACTCCTTTTGCCTACTTTGAGCCGCTAAAAGCTTTTCTTGAATAGATTTCACCTTTTCTAACGAGTCCCTCAAAAGGTCAGTACCCCAAGGTCTAACCTTGAATGCATCAAACCAACCAATGGGAGACCTACATCTCCTACCATACAATGCTTCAAATGGGGCCATGTCAATACTTGAGTGATAGCTATTATTGTATGAAAACTCCACTAAGGGTAAGAAGCTATCCCAATGGCCACCAAATTCTATCACACACGCACGAAGCATATCCTCCAACACTTGAATCGTTCGCTCAGACTGACCATCAGTCTGAGGATGGAACGCGGTACTAAGGTCCAACCTGAGGATGGAACGCGTACTAAGGTCCAACCTAGTACCCAATTCCGCATGCAATGTTTTCCAAAACTTAGAAGTAAACTGCGTACCTCTATCTGATATGATGGATAGTGGAACCCCATGTAATCGAACGATTTCTGAGATATAGATCTTGGCTAACTTCTCGGCATTGTAAGTCACCTTAACCGGAATAAAATGAGCAGACTTAGTTAACCTATCAACAATCAATCAAATAGAGTCGTACTTACCCATCGTCTTTGGAAGACCAACCACGAAGTCCATTGCGATTCTCTCCCATTTCCATTTCGGAATGGGCATTCTCTGAAGTGTTCCTCCGGGCCTTTGGTGTTCATACTTTACTTGTTGACAGTTTGGACATTTGACAATAAAATCCACAATATCACGCTTCATTCTACTCCACCAAAAGTGTTACTTTAGGTCACGGTACATCTTGGTTGCACCCGGATGTATCGAATATCTTGAACTATGAGCCTCTGTCAGAATAGTGTTGATCAAATCATCGACGCGGGGTACACATACACCTTCCTCATCGATTGTCGCTTCTTTAGCCTGTCCTTGCAACACTTTATCTCGGATCCGGATCAATTTTTCATCATTAAACTGCTTTCCCTTAATCTTGTCAAGGAAGGAAAATCTTGCCTCCACACAAGCTAAAAATCCTCCTTTCTCATTTACTTCTAACCTCATAAAGTCATTAGCCAGAGTCTGAACCTCCCTAGCCAATGGGCGTCTAGAAGCTTGCAAGTGAGCTAGACTTCCCATGCTTCCCGCCTTTCTACTTAAAGCATCCGCTACAACATTCGCCTTCCCCGGATGATACAAAATAGTGATGTCGTAGTCCTTCAGTAGTTCCATCCATCTCCTCTGTCTCAAATTCAAATCTCTCTGAGTAAAGACATACTGAGACTACGATGATCCATATAGACCTCACACTTAACCCCATATAAATAGTGTCTCCATTGCTTTAATGCAAACACTACCGCGGCCAATTCCAAATCATGAGTTGGATAGTTACGTTCATGCACTTTTAGTTGTCTTGAAGCATAAGCAATCACATTCTTCTCTTGCATTAGCACTGCACCCAAACCTGAATAGAATGCATCACAATAGACAATGAAATTCTTACCTTCCACTGGCAAGGTGAGAATTGGTGCAGTAGTCAACAGAGTCTTGAGCTTCTGAAAGCTTTCCTCACACTCATCCGACCATACAAATGGAACATTCTGCTTAGTCAAGTTCGTCAATTGGGAAGCAATAGAAGAAAATCCCTTGACAAATCGACGGTAGTAACTGGCTAAGCCAACAAAGCTTCTTATTTCTGACACATTAGTAGGTCTTACCCAATTCTTCACTACTTCGATCTTAGAGGGATCCACCATCACTCCATCCTTAGAAACCACGTGCCCCAAGAAGGACACTGCATCTAGCCAAAACTCGCACTTAGAGAACTTGGCATAAAGCTTTTTCTCCCTCAACGTTTCCAATACCATTCTCAAATGCTCCTCATGTTCCTTCTTACTCTTGGAGTATATCAGTATATCATCAATAAATACGATCACAAAGAGATCTAAATATGGCTTAAAAATCCCGTTCATCAAACTCATGAACGCAGCAGGGGCATTCGTAAGACCAAAAGACATCACTACAAGTCTTTGGCACATCCGTTGCCCGTATTTTCAATTGATGATAACCGGATCTCAAGTCAATCTTAGAGAAGACACAAGCACCTTGTAACTGATCGAACAAGTCATCAATGCGAGGAAGAGGATACTTGTTCTTTATGGTTACCTTGTTCAACTGCCGGTAGTCTATGCACATCCGAAAACTCCCATCCTTCTTCTTCACAAACAAAACCGGAGCACCCCAAGGAGATGCACTTGGTCTAATGAAGCCTTTGCTCAACAACTCTTGAAGTTGGGCTTTTAACTCTCTTAAGTCCGCGGGAGCCATGAGTACCCGGTTCAAGATAAATACAGAAGTCAATATCCCTATCTGATGGCATACAAGGAAGATCTGCAGGGAACACATCCAGAAACTCACGGACCACCGAAACCGACTCAATCGAAGGTACTTGGGTAGTGTCATCCTTGAGATGTGCCAAGAAAGCTAAACACCCTTTACTAACCATTTTCTTAGCACGAAGAAAGGAGATGATACGCACCGGATTGGAAGTGTAGTCACCCTCCCACACTAACGGATCTGTCCCAAGCTTGGCTAACGTCACCGTTTTAGCATTACAATCCAAGATCGCAAATTGCGGAGAAAGCCAAGTCATGCCCAGAATTACATCAAAATCAACCATTTCTAAGATAACCAAATCTACATAAGTGTTGCTCCCCACAAATTTCACCAAACAAGACCTATATACCTTTTCAACTACCACAGACTCACCCACCGGAGTAGAAACACGAATAGGCATATCAAGTAATTCACAATGTAAATTTAGACCATTAGCAATGAGGAAGATACATAAGAAAATGTGTATCCTGGATCAAACAATACAGAAGCCATGCAATCACAAACCAGAAGGTTACCTGTGATGACAGCATCAGATGTCTCCGCCTCCGATCTCCCAGGGAAAGCATAACAATGGGCCCTTTCGTTTGTTTGTCCGTTGCCCCTACCATGTTGTGATGTAGTGGCTCCAGTTTGCCCATCACCCCGGCCATTTTGGTGACCACCATTACCTCGGCCACCACGCCCTCAAGAATAACGGCCTCTACCATGACCACCTCTGCCTCTAGCTATTGGGGGTCTATAACTCTGTTTTGGACAATTCCTTCTAATATGTCCAGTCTCCCCACATCCATAACACTCTCTGGAGTCGGGCATAGGTCTCTCAGAGAAGTGTTGACCGCTCTGAGGTGGACCCCCAACTACAGTCTGTAGTGAAGACTAAATTGGTCGGACTGAGTAACCTCCTGAACCCTGTCCTATGGAGTAAGAACCATTAAACTCACCTCCCTTACGAAACCTTTTTGATGTCGATGCCATGGTGAATTCATCTGGCTTCACTCCTTCCACCTCTACCACGAAATCTACCACTTCTTGGAAGGATTTTGCCGTAGCCGCTACCTGTAAGGCTGAAATCCGCAACTCTGACCTCAACCCCTTCACAAAACGACGAATCCGCTCTTGTGGACTGAAACAAATTTGGGTGGCATATCTGGATAGTGCACGAAACTTAGCCTCACATGCATTGACCGACATCCTACCTTGCTCTAGGCTCAAGAACTCATCCCTTTTCCTATCTCTCAAAGTCCGGGGGATATACTTCTCCATAAACAAGCTAGAGAATGAGGCCCAAGTCATTGGTGGTGCCTCTGTTGGTTGACACTCAACATGTGACCGCCACCACATTTTGGCGTTCCCTTGAAACTGATAACTCACGAACTCAACACCAAATTGTTCTACTATACCCATCTTGTGTAGTAGCTCATGACAGTCGACCAGAAAGTTGTAAGCATCCTCAGATTCTGCTCCCTTGAAGACTGGAGGTTTCAATTTCAAGAACTTACTGAAAATTTCATGTTGATCATTTGTCATTATAGGCTCTGTTGTCAGTCGAGGAAACGTTCCTATTTCCAATGAGGCATCGATGCGGGGAGCCATAGTAGCGGCATGTTGTACCTCCGGAACCTGAGGTGCTGGCGCGGAAAACACTGGAGGTGTTTGACCTTGATCAGATAACCCGCTAATATAAGCAAGAACCTGATTGATCATTTCTGGGGTAGGTTGTGGTGGCAATTCCTCATTCTGCACTTGTTCATTCTCCCCATCCTCCCCTTCTCTTATTACTTCCTCAGTCGGTGGAGGAGTCACCGCCCTAGTACCAGATGGGCTAGGTGCTCGTCCTCTTCCTCTAGAGGACGACCTCCCACGACCTCTACCGCGGCCTCTTGCCGTTGCTCTTCCTCGAGCTACAGCCCGAGCGGCTGGCTCAGACGCACCCTGTTCCGCCGGTGCTGGTGTTGACGCAGTCGTTGTTGCTCTAGTTCTAACCATCTGCAAAATAGAGTGAAGATGGTCAGATACCAATTTGTATCACCTAGATACCAATTGGACCCAAGTAATAGCACGAAAGAAAGAAAGAAAGAATGGAATTTTCCTAAAGTCTTATAGCCTCTCAAAGAAAAGTAAAGGCGTCCCCCTACCGTTCCTTAAGACTCTACTAGACCTGTTCTTGTGTGATGAGACCAACGAACCTAATGCTCTGATACCAAGTTTGTCACGACCCAAAACCGAGCCGCGACTGGCACCCACACTTATCCTTCTATGTGAGCAAACCAACCAATCTAAACCTTAACATTTCAATGTAATATCAACAAAAAGTAATGCGGAAGACTTAAACTCATTAATAAAAACCAATTTAATAACTTCTAAAATTCAACATCTATTATTATCCCCAAAATCTGGAAGTCATCACCACAAGAACATCTATGATCACATTACTAAACTAAGAGTATTCTAAAAAGCTAAAATAACAAAAGCTAGTCCATGCCGGAACTTCAAGGCATCAAGACATGAGGAAGAAGATCCAGTCCAAGCTAGAAGCATTAGCTCACCCTGAAATCCGGTGTAATGAAGACTGGCTAGAGTTGCGGTTGATTTGAAGACGACGGTACATTTGCTGCACTCCACAAATAATAACGAAGAAAACATAAAAGTAGGGGGTCAGTACAAACACAAGTACTGAGTAGGTATCATTGGCCAACTCAAAATAGAAAGCAATATATCTCAGATAACATCATAAAATCAACTAATATTCTTAACAGGTGATAGCAACAAGTATAAACATCATTTATAATATCACCGATCATATCTATGAGGACTCAAGCCTCCACACCATACTCTTTTGGGAAACATGTTCTTTAGATTGAGTATATTAACATCTTTCAAGATTCATTATCTATATTTCTCTTGTGTCAGTACGTGAAACTCCGATCCCTCGTTAGTCTTTATTCCTCTTGTGTCGGTACGTGACACTCCGATCCCCTACTACTATGTGTCGGAACGTGACACTCCGATCCCCTAAATCTACGTGTCGGTTGGTGACACTCCGATCCCTTAAATCTACGTGTCGGTTTGTGACATCCGATCCCCTAAATCTATGTGTCGATTCGTGACACCCGATCCCCTAAATCTACATGTCGGTTCGTGACACCCGATCCCCTAAATCTACGTGTCGGTTCGTGACACCCGTCCCAGTAATTCTACGTGTCGGTTCGTGACACCCGCCCCAGTAATCTCATTCTATTAATTCATCAAGCCTTCTTTTATACCAAGGCATCATCATCTCATTACTTTAGTTCATTAAGCCTTCTTTTATATCAAGGCATCATCATTTAACAAGAGATTAGGTTTTTATCAAGATTTGGGATTCAATAGCTTCATCATGCTTGTTTCATCACAATCATATATATAAAATCACATCATGCATGCACACAATTAAGCATCTAGAAGACTTTATAATACTACCCAACACATATCATTCGCTATTAAGAGTTTACTACGAATAGCATAAAAACCATAACCTACCTCCACCGAAGAATTGCGATCAACAAGCTATCTTCTCAAAATCCTTGCTATCCTCTTCGTTTCTCTCTCTCTCTACTCGTTCTCCCTCACTTTCTATTCTTTTTGTTTTTCTTATTCAAACCCTCTTTCTTTTACCCTAATTAGTATATAATTAAGAATGAAAGATGGCAATAATAACCCACTAATTAACTTAAGGTTACCTCTTTTAACCCCCAAGTAATTAGACTTATTAACCTTAACCCTCTAACTTTATAATTAAAGTAGGAATAGTCCAAAATGTCCCTTAAAACGTGTAAAGAAGTTCGACCCAGACTGGGATTGTGCAGCCTGTGACGGGCCATCGTGCCTGCGACGGTCCGTCCTACAGGTCGTCGCAAGGTTCAGAGACAATTTCCACCAAAGGGTCTGTGACGGTTCGTCACGCCTTTGACGGTCCGTCCTGCCATTCCGTCACGAAGTTCAGAGAGTTGATTTTCAGTACCCAATTTCAGAATTTCTAAGTGTTTTGAAACGAGACCCCTCCCTCGACGGTCCGTCGTGCCCATGATGGTCCGTCGTGGGGTCCGTTGTCTCAGCCAGTTTTCCAGAAATAAAATCTGCTGCTCAAAACGACTAAACAGGTCGTTACAGTAAACTCTTCCAAGGGCAGAATTTTGTCTCATTAACCTCTAACCTCTAACCTCTAAAGAATAAGCGCACAAATATACTTAAGAACCTGAAATTACTTTATGACTTGCCATTAGTATGTAAATTAAATGATGTGCTAAAGTCAACATGAGTTCCCAAATCCTCCCAAAAGGTCTTCAAAAAGCTAGAATTGAACTGAGCACACACATATTTGACATAATAGAGATAGACACTCCATAAAGATGAATAATCTCTCGAATAATGATATAGGTTAACCTCTTGGTGTTGATTGAAAACTGAACATGGTTGAAGTGTGCTGACTTGGTCAATCGATCAATAATGACCCAAATGTTTTCCATACCTCATGAAGTCCAAGGGAAATCTTCCACAAAGTCTATAGTGATGTAATAACATTTACGTTATGGAATGGGTAAACTTTATAACTTACCACAAGGTCAAAAATGCTTGGCCTGCACCTGCTAGTAGCTCTGAAAACCGACACAGAGTCTGCAATATCTCTCCTAATGCAACTCTACCAATAGTGTATTAATGCCTCAAATTGCAACAGACATTTGTTGTGCCCGGATGGATAGAGTACCTGTAATTATTGGTCTCACAAAGTATCATCTAGATCAAACCTCTAACTCTGAAAAAATGGATACGACTTGAAAATCCCAAAACCCCATCTAAATGTAAGTTAGCCTAATAGACGTTACCCACTAACACCCGATCTTGAAGATTCACCAAAGCCTCATCCTCAAGCTTACAACCATAGATCCAATCAAGAAATAAAGAGTGAACTCCACATAGGATAAGGCACAACTAAAATATGAAACAACCAATTAAATTATCTGATTAGCTAAGGACTAAATGTCCAAAGTAAAGGTTTCTCCCCATTTAAATAAAATTTAGGCTATGCATATTACCACCTTCCGGCTCAAGGCATCTACTAACACATTCGCCTTGCCTAGATGATAGATAATTCAAATCATCCATCAGAAGCAATACCAACAACGCTTCCTTGAATTGAGGCCCCCCAAACTCTCAATGTGTTGAAAACTTCTGTGATCGATGTAGATCTCACAAGTAACTCCATACAAGTGGTTTCTTGAGATATTAAGCACAAAAACTATTGACGTTAAATCCATTTTATGAGTGAGGTACTTGTGCTCGCTTAACTTAAGCGACCTAAACACATAAGCAATAATACAACCCAATGCATCACTACAAAACCTAATAAAACACCAAATACATCATAATTAATCATAAAACCCTTACCATCAACTACAAGAGTCAATATAAGAGTGGTGGTTAGCAACTCCTTGAGCTTCTAAAAATTGAAGTAACACTTCTCATGTCACACAAAAGAAACATCAAGGCAAGTCAATCGGGTAAGTTTGTCATATCTCAGGGATTCTCCTAGACATACCTCAAGACCTTAGATCACGATTGAACCTAAGATAAACCTCGTATGGTATATAACAAATATACAAAAAAATAACTAAGTAAATCATGTACTATGGGGATGCTAAAAATAGTGGATGTCTGAAATAGGGAAATAACGACTAATCTGAAACTATAAGATATACTAAGAGTTTAGTGATAACTAAAATAAAAGTTAAAACTCAAAGTGAATCTACTACTATGTCTGAAAAGCCTCTAACTAAGTTGAGTAGATGGGACATTCCCCCAACTTACTATACCATAACTGAAAGTGACGACAAATTTAAAGCATTTCTATTGTCTTTGAAGTATAAGAGCTCAGCGTGATCTAGATGCTGAGTGTCTGAAGCTACATCATAAAATGATGTAGAGTAAAGTATGCATTCGTAGTTGAAATATACTACGCATGCAGGATATTGATATAATAAGTTGCACAATGTATATAAGTTGAATAGTGCATAACTGCACAATGATGTTATGTAAACAACGATATAGATAAGAAGAGAAATATAATTGAAACATAACTGGATGCAATGACCAAGTACTAATAATGAAAGTAACATAGAAAACAAATACTAAAATAAATGTTAAAAACCTAGTCAATGCACTAATATTCTGATTGTACGAGCTACTACTACCGACATAAAAAACATGTGCTAAACATGAAGTCCAATGTATACGCCCCATATTGAGGACCAAAAATACCTTCCTAGGGGTAAGAAGGCACGACTTTGGCATGATCACTAAAACTGGTTCCCAACAGAAGGGACTTATAAACCAATGAGGGCACGTAGTTTTGGGACTTTAAGGGTACACTAAACCTTAGTACAACTTAGTGCTAAGTATACTCCCAACTGAATATTCATGAAGTTAATATGCACTAAATATTGAATATCTCAAAATAATTACATGCTAGCTAACAATGATACATTTATACTTTAAGAACATGGTATTCAAAATTTGAAGCATGAATTTTTTCTGACTGGTACGATTGGGAAAACTAGTAGGTTAAACTATAGCCTTACGAGTATTTGATTGAGTTTGATGTGGTGTTTTCAGTTGGAAACCTAGTTCTCTTGCTTAGGTTGAGTGTTTTAGGGTTAAAAGTCATGATATGACTCCTAATGTACCAACCAAAGGTCCTTAACGAGGCCCCTACAACCTAACCCAAGGCTGCTCCAAAAGTGCAAAATCTATCAAAAAGAGGAGGACCTAGGATGGGACCTACACCCCGTAGCTCCATCAAGGCCTCGTAGGTCTTGGTCGTAGGTCCATTTAACACTCTAGGAAATCATTGGTTGAACTAGATCTTAAACCTAGGGTCGAACGTCTTAAATATGAGTTCTAAGGATCAAAGCCATAAAGGATGTGCCATGGAAAAGGGTCCAAGCCAAACAGAAAAGGCCAACATTTCGTCTATCCATTAGCTATTTCCCAACCTTCTTGAGAAGGACCACTTACAATGGCTCGTGATAGTAGGCGTGGCCTTGCCTTGGCCATAAAAAGATGGGCTTCAAAATTCCTAGGCACTGCCTCAAAAGCCACGGGCAACACCAGGACCGGTGGTGGACCTCACGAACAATACAAGTGGTCGTGAAGGTCACTTTGCACGAAGGATATACGGCCTTCCCAAGACATCCCCTCTCAAGACCAAGTGATGACAACGACCATCACAATAGATTGTGAAAGGCTTTGTGTTTTTTCCATGGTAACGGGTGGGCTTGGGCAGGATTAGGAGGCTATTGCCTCAGTATTCATGACAAGTATCACAAGTCTTTGTACTCTTCACGGCTCATGAGGGAGCTCGTGACCCTAGATTGACACTATTAATTCGAAGTCAAATGGGACTTTTCCATTTTAATTCTAGTTAGTTTGGGGTGTTTTGGGTATTTTAGGGGGTGGTTCATATACTGTTTTACATAAATTTTCACCAAATCTCAAATAAAAAACACAAACACCCATATATTTCTCCCAAAACCTAATTCGCTGAAATATTTCACTCTCTACAAGTTCTTCCATTAAAGAATACCAAAAGCTTCAAGACTACGGTTCAAGGTCCAAAGGTTTCACTCAAATTTCATATCAAAGTTTCAATTAAGGTATGAAATATTTCATTCATGGAAATTATTTGTCAATGAATCCTTTCAACTCTAATTTTTATAATTGGGACAGTATTCAAAAACTAGAGCTTTGATTTTAGCCACAGGTTCTTGTTGAAAACATTTTATTTATGTAAATTGTTCTATATAGTGGTGAATTTAATGTTTATTGAGGGTTTTTATTTTGAAATTTCCCATGAACGTATGTGCTTTGCCATGACCCTAAGTTTATAAAATTGAGATGGGTTTGTTGATGGAATGCGAATACTTGGGAATCTATGTTAATTTAGTCAATTAGTCTTGTTTTATTCATGCTTAAAGTAGTAATTCCAATTGTGATTGCAAGATATTATCTATGACCATTTAAGGGAACATTGTAAATGAAGTATGGTCGTGAAGGCAATGTACGAAGGCATTCTATGTTTAAGATTCGTATATATGAATTGTTAATCCACTTTAAAGGTGGAGGTGCTTACATTTCATGTATCTTTTGGATGAAGTTATGTTCCACTTTTATTGTGAAAATCCAACGACTAATGTGTAAAAAAGGTATTGTTGAAAGACTAATTTACTTTACTATTGCTTATTATTATGTATGAATTGTCTTGGATGATTATATGATGATTCTAAGGTGAAAGGTTGTTCTTACCATGTTGAATCAATGATCTAGATTATGAGTTGGGTTTAATTAAGTGTAATGTATTCATTCACATATGAAATTGTAATTCACCGTAACTATGTATAAATTAGAGAATAATGTTTATCACCAAAGAAATATGGAAAATGTGATAGGGACCTTCCCGCTAATATTAGGTCGGCTTTTCTACATATGCTTTCATGAGATGAAAACTCTACACTAGTAAAATAGTACGGGTTTCTAAAATTAATCTCCCTATCCCATAACTATGTGTCCGCAAAGGTCTTAGCTAGTGGATCCACATAATAGATATATATGTCTATGTCTACCTTATGCAAGTAGGACACCTATTTTCACTTGGGGTTATATGAAACAGGATTCCATGCAGCTCCCATGGTCTATGTCGGTTAATTTACTTCTCCCTATGTAACAAGATAATGAATATGACTTGTATTATACTTATGGTTCATCGATAAGCTTACTTAGTGGAAATGTGGGTATGGAGCTTAAATTTTACATTGCACAAGTACCTTTGAAAGGGATTGTGGGTTGGTTCATTATGTTATGGTAAAACATGAATGTATAATATATTTTGATTGGATTATTGTTATGGTATGAATCTCATTATATATATGTCATGAGTATCTTAATTCCTTAAATATTATTATTTGTTATGATGAGGTCTGAAGTTGATATGTTTCACTAAGGTGATCCTAAATGGATACTTAGTATAGTTGGTATTATGGGATACCAACTATACATTGCACAAGTATGCTTTTAGGGTTACTGAGGTGATATTTCTACTGTATTAAGAAGAATTATGGGAAAAATGCTATTATGACTTGTATCATATCTTTATGTGCACAAATGGTCTTCTAACATGATAAATGCATGACTTACACAAAAATGTCCTCTTTAACATATTCAAGGATTTCTATGCATTTTCTTATACTTAGTCCTTTTGTACTAACCCCTTCTCTTCTAAATCTCCTATGAGTGTAGGTTCATGCCATTGAGGTGAATTTAGTAGTTACTTGGGTTGATATCTCCAAGTTTGGTGAGTCCTCAAGTCTGAGGAAGAGATGATATTGATTTTAGCTTTACTTTACATTCGTTTTTAAAGACTATATTGTACTTTAATTGATAAGACTTTCTATTGATGTAATTGTTATGTCCCAACATTCATATTTGTATGTTTATACAGTGTAATGAGGCAAGTTTAGATTCCTATTTTTCATTTATGAAGGAATTTGAAATTCTATTGCAAAAGTTTTAATTTTTCTTCATTATTCTAGGTATAGGTCTTATGTAATGGTGATATGCTAAGAGCTCTTATGAGACCCCTTCGGGGTCAAGTACGTTGTGTCACTCCTAGGGTGTAGCTCTGGATCGTGACAAATTTCTTACCAGCGAATAAGCTTTTGAAATAATCGTTAGGTTGATGACTCATGAACAACCTCAAATAGAGTCTTGTTAATGAGTGTGAAGCGTGCCACACTTATGAATGAGAGGCTATAGGATGTTTAGGAATTTTCACTTCTTTTGTTATTCTTAAGTCGTGCCTATGAGTCTTAAATCTATAGCTCCTTTCTTCTAATCGTGCATATACACAATGACTATTAGAAGAGCAACCATAAGAAGAGTGGAAAAGGAGATTGAAAATGCAGGAGTTCCTCCCCAAGAAAAACAATATCCTCCCAATGAACAAGCTCCTGAAGGTCAACAAGGGTCTAAAGTTCCAATTGAAGAGCGAGCTATGTCTATTGGAGAGATAAGGATATAGATTTAAACATTGACTCATGTTCTAACAACTCAACTTACTAGGGATTCTAGGATGCAATTGAACCCCAATGCAAGCACAACCACTTCAAGGATAAGGTATTTCACAAGGATGAATTCCCCTACTTTCTTTGGCTCCAAGGTGGAGGAGGAGCCAAAACTTTCATTGATTAAGTGTTTAAGGAGTTTGATGCTATGGATATATTCAAGAAAAGGAGGAGCTATCCTCCTATCAAATCAAAGATGTATCTCAAGTATGGTAGGAGCATTCGAATAAGGAGAGACCTATTATAGAAGGTCTGGTATATTGGATATTATTCAAGATAACCATATGTCACGACCTGAGATCACCCCCCAGTCGCGTCACGGCGTACTTACCTCTTAGAGGTCTTATACAATACTCTTAGCATTCATTCATTACATAAGTATGAAAAGTACTGCGGAATGTAAAACTTTTTACAATAAAATCACTAAGAGAACTCTTTTATAAAACATAAGGAGAATTAGGTCTCATTTCGAACCATCTTAGGCATATCTCATTATCATAGGGTCACGACCCTTACATTGGAAAGAAAGTTATAGTTTAATACAAAGTCTTAAATGAATAAAACTAGAAAGCACTTTCATGTCCTCGAACACATGTGTAAATATCAATCTTGAGAAAGATCTACTTCCATAGCTTCAACTCTAGGAATCCTCACTTGCCACCTCACTTGTGGACATAGAGAGAAATGTTGAATTAGTACAATTAAGCACTAAGTATGGTGAAAATGCAAGAAAACCATGTAAAAAGGAAACTTTAGTTGAAATATGCTTTTCATTCAATTTTGACAAATCCTTCAAACTACAAGTGCAAAATATATCATACAAGACCATCATCAACCACATAAGTTAATGTTGACATTGTATCCCATTTAATCATTTAGACCCTGAATCCAAGGTTATCCTACCACCCACTTAAGTAAGACATGAAACATTGCCTATACAACCTGTTAAATAAACACCTAGGTGTTCCTTAAGACTACTAAAGGTAAGGATATTTCCTTTTCAACATAACCACAACAAGTCAAACATTCATTACTAAAGTTCCTAAACAAGACATTTATACATTTAAGGGACTTCATATAATGATCTTGGAAGACCTAGGAAACCAACTCTAGTATCTTTAAATCCTACTCGTGTAATTTATAGAGAGCGTTCCATTCCACTACTACATGTTGTAGAACCTATCCAATAGCTAAAGTGAACATCCCACATGATGAGAGTAGACACTAACCGAGATAGACCGCACTAACTAGATAGGCAATCAAGTGTCATAAAACCCCACAATGTGAAATGGGTTCAACTTGCCAAACTTAGAACTAATCACACATTCCATGCAGGCACATGATTTAGGGGATATCAACGGATTCTTTGATCTCTAGGATAATACTTCTAGTAGAGATACTATCACAAACATATCCACTCGGCGCTTTTCCTTAGTTCTCATAGAGTAAATTCATTCATATAAAAGAATTTGAGAAGGTACCATCTTTAAGCCCTACAAATTCATAATACAACTACGAAGAATGGATCAATAAGGGTCTACCAATCAAGCTTCATTAGTATAGCTCACTCATGAAATGGGTACCATGCTAGGTACATGTGATTCACTTCATTATTAACCTTCTTTTTTATATTGAAGGTTTCACATTCACTTAGGGTTGTAGAATCATCAAGAAGGGGTACCATTCTTATTTCTACCGGTTCAAGATATACTTTAGAACAACTCATTTATCATTCATGTATCAAGTAGAGAAAACTAGGTCTACCTAAGCAAGACACCATATCAACATACATATAGTCTTTATAGCCTATCATCATCAAATACAAACATTTAGAGGAACCATGAATAAATTAAAAATACAACATAGTTTAATACAAGTAAATCTGAACATCATATAACAACTTCTAAATATGCCTATCTTGTGCATAACAACATAACCAACCTTCAATTCACCTCATAGTACATCAAGATTACAATCATAATAAGAACAAGAAGTAAGCATCAACCTGAAGTGGATAAAACCACACAAAAGCAACCTTACTATAATAATAAATTGAATACACTCACTATTCTCCAATATCACAATTCAACATTATTCACCTTCTAATATAAAAAGAGATTTTACACATCATGCCTATAGGGCAAAGATCACAAACTCATTCTTACAATAACAATTTAACATATATAGAGAATAATAACAATAAGAATCAATACTATAAAGCAATCTAAGTACAATTCCATCCATAACCAATCACAATTGTCAAACCCACTTTACAATCCAAAAATTAAATAGTAGGACAATCATGGGTTCATAGAGTTTTTTATCATTAAACCATAAATTAACATTGAAAACATCATAAATCATCCATTTAAACCATTTCATGCAAGAACTCATTCTTTAGAATTAGAAATATTTTTTTTAGGATTTGTTAGATCTTTTCAAAAGCCTTTGAATGGGCTCTTTGAATGATAATAAAAGACAAGGATAAAATCACCATACCTTATTTATGTCCTATCCACGAAATTTGGATTGAAAAATTTGAGAATAAATCCTCTTCCTTGGGGCTTGAAGGTTCTTAAATGGAGGATTTGTGCATAGAGATATTTTTAGAGAGAAGTGAGAGCAATTGGGTTTTTGATTTGGGTATTTGTTTTTGTGTTGGAATGGATTTAAAATGACTCAAATTCAATATATAATACACTCCCAAAATATACAAAATACTCCTTCATTAATTGGTGTTTTTTAAACAAGTCAAACTTGACTTTTATTTTTTGAATTATCGTTAGGGAACAAGTCCGCGTCGAGGAGGTGTTCCTTATAGTTTTTGGAAATAAATTTTGGGACAGAAGGATCCGCAATAAGGTCCACGATTAATAACAACTATTTTTTCCTAGGTGGATCAGGTTAACGACGCAAAGTGGTTCCCTCTAGGTTCTGCCCAGACGCTGGCTTGGCAGCACTTTTGCGAATGCTTTGGTCCCCCTGAAGGACCCTATAGTTGATCCTTGGGGAGTCGTTCCCAAACATTTTGAAACTAAAAATGTACATCTAGGTTTTAGGTTAATATCCACTTATTTAGGACTCCAAACAACACATAAAAACACATATAAAAAACAAGGACACACTAGCGCACAAATGTGTAGTTTTTGAATATCTTGGTCGTCCCTTGACATTTTTAGAGTCTAATGCTACCGAACAAAATTAATTACGGTAGTTTAGGTCTAAAATTTCTTTTTGACAATTTTAAGTCATTATTCATAATGTGAGGCTCTAGCTTAGATCATTGGATTTTTGGGGGGGTTTCAATTCTCCTCCACTTGGAAAATATTCGTCCTCGGATGAAACTAAAACACTTAAAACATTTTCAAGGTTAGTGACTCAAGACTAGCATTACACAAGCACATAACATCAATACCAAAAATACATATATCTAGGAGGAACATCGAGAATATATATAAGAGACTCAAAACACAACAAGAAAGTAGGAACAACATCTACAAGCTTATCATGCATTACGACTCCTCATTTCTCATATCATAATGGAGGAACTTCCTTCTCCACATTATATCATGCCATAATAACATTTGTAAGCAGATTATGCAAATTTCTCATAGACGCACAATTATGCAAAATTTTAAAAAATTCACTTTAAAACATGCTCATAAGTCTACTCATGCAACATTTAGGCAATTTACTATAAAGGTATAACAATATGAAAGGTAACGTCAATAAAGAACATTTTACCATATAACCATAAACTAATAAAAAATTATGCAAAACCATAGGGGATCATGAAGACTCATATTTTACAAGAAACTCCCCTAAACATGCATCATGCTACTAAGGGAAAAAATATCTCCTCTAACATCCTCATTTGTCATGTCTGAGGGAGCAATAAGAATGTCATTCCCTTGATTAGCAACCGAGATTTGTTCATCTTGAGGAACTTGCTCAGCTCGGAGAGGAACTCACTCATTCAGTACTTTTTTCTCCACTTTTATTGTGGGTGTCCTCGTTGTATTAACATCCTATAAGCAGAAGAGAAGAGATTAGGAAATGGAACTTATAAACCTCAATTCTGTGGAACGACACAGAGTAATAAAGAACTTGAAACTTATATCGTCTTATAGCCTCTCGCTCATATATTTGTCACAACTCACACTGATGAACAAGACTCCACTAGACGTGGCCTCATTACACTTTGAAACTTAAAGACTACTTCATAAACTTATCCTCTAATACCAAGTTTTATCAAAAACAAGAGCACCCCCAAGTCATGACACGACGTACTTGACCTCTCGGAGGCCTTACAAAAGCCTCTTCAAATTTATTCATTTAATAAGTATGAAAAGTAGTGCAGAATATAACACATTTCACAATAAAGTCACTAAGGGAACTCTTTTAAATAATATAAGGAGATCTAAGTCTCATCACGAACAATCTTAGGTATATCTCATTATTATTGGGTCACGACCCTTACATTAAAAGAAACTTATAGTCTAATACAAAGTCTTAAATGATACAAAACTAGAAAAAACATTCATTTCCTTGAACATATGAAAACATATCAATCTTGAGAGAAATATTCTTCCCAAGCTTCAACTTTAGGAATCCTCACTTGCCACATGTATTTGTAGACACAAAAAGAAATATAAAATTAGTACAATTCAACACTAAGTATGGGTAACAGGCAGGAAAATCATGTAAATAGGACAATTTAGTTGAATGTGCTTTTCATTCCATTTTAATAAAACCTTCATAGTACAAGTGCAAAAGATATCATACAAGTCCATCATCAACAACATAAGGTAATGCTGACATTGTAACACACTTAATCAATTAGGCCTTCTATCTAAGGTTATCGTAAGACCCACTTAAATAATACATGAAAAGACCGCCCATACAACCTCTTCAGTACACACTTAAGTGTTCCATAAGACTACCAAAGTTAAGGATATTTCCTTTCCAACCAACCACAACAAGTCAAACATTCATTACTCAAAATACTAAAGGAGACATTTTTACATATAAGGGACTTCACATAACGGTCTTTGAAGACCTAGGGAACCCACTCTAGTGTCTTTATATCCTACTCGTGCATTGTGTAGATAACATCTTATTCCACTTCCTACACATTGTAGAACCTATCCAATACCTAAAGTGCATATCCAACATGATGAGAATAGGAATTAACCAACATAGAACACACTAGCTAGGTATGGAATCCGGTGTAACAAAAACCCACACCATGGAAGGTGTTGTACTAGCCAAAGGTTGAACTAAGGACACATCCCATGTAGGCAAATGGTTTAGGGGATATCAAGAGCTTCTTTGTACTCTAGTCTCATACTTCAAGTAGAGCTACTACCAAAAGCGTATCGACTCAGTAGTGTGCCTTGATTCTCATAGAGTAAGTTTATTCACATAAGAGTATTTGAGAATGTACCGTCTCTAAGACCTACCAACTCATAATACCACTACCAAGAAAGGATCCATAAGGTCTACCGATCAAGGTTCATTAAGATACCTAATTCATGAAACGGTTACCATGGTAGGTCTATCCGATTTACTTTATCGTAAATCTTCTTTTCATGTTCAAGGTTTCACATTTACTTACAATCCTAGACTAATCTAGAAGGGTCAGCAATCTTAGGTATACCGGTTCAATATACTTTAGAAAGCCTCATTTATCTTTCATGTATCAAGTAGGGACAGCTAGGTATACCTAAACAAGACACCATATTATCATATAGAGAATCTTCATAGTTTATCATCATCACATACTAACATTTAGAGGAACCATGTTTTCACTAACAACATCACATAACTTTATAAAAGTTTATCTTAACATCATATACCAACTTCACCATATGCCTATCATTCACATAAAAACGTAACCAACCTTTTATTCACCTCATAATACATCAAGGTCAAAATCATAATATGAAGAAGAAGTAAGAACCTCCACTAGAATTAAATCAAACCATACAAAATCAACCCTACTATAATAAGCAGTTAAATCAAATCACCATTGTCCATTACAACAATTCACCATTATTCACCTTCCAATATACAAGAGAATTTACCCATTCATGCCCATAAAGAAAAGATCATCAACTCATCCTTACATTAATAATTCAACATATATAGATATAAATAACAATAAGAATCAATACTAAAAATCAATCCAAGTACAATTTCATCCATAACAAATTATAAATATCAAACCCATTTTACAAACAAAAATTAAGAAATTAGGAAGATTAAGGGTTCATGGAATTTTTTTTCATAAAACAATCAATTAACATTAAAACAAATCATAACTCATTCATTTAAAAGTTTTCATACAAGATCCCCAGCTTTAGAATTCGAAATAGGGTTTTAAGGGTTTTTGAGATTATTTCAAAATACTTTGAATTGGATCTTTGAATGATAGAGGAATCAAGAATGTAATCACCCTACCTTATTGAAGTCCTATCCACGAAATTTTTCTTTAATACTTTAAGAATTAGTCCTCTTCCTTGGAGCTTGAAGGTTCTTTATTGGAGGATTTGTATAGAGAGAATTTAATAGAGAATAGAAAGCTTTGGGTTTTTGATTTTTTGATTCTTGTTGTTGTGGGTGTAAAATGACTCAAATTTAATATATAATACAGATCCAAAATACCCAAAAAAACCCTTCATTAATTTAAAATTTTGAGCAAGTAAAACTTCATTTTTCTTTTAAGATTTTCGTTGCGGAACAAGTTCATATCATGGACATGGTCCCACAATTTTCTGGAAATTAATATTGGGACAGAAGAGTCCATGATGAGGTCCGCATTGTCCTAGATGTAGTAGGTCCGCAACGTGGAGTGGCTTTCTATAGGTTCTTCCCACACTCTTCCTTGGCCGCACTTTAGCCAAGGCTTCGATCCTCCTCAAGAACCCTTTAGTTTGTTATTGGGGAGTTGTTCCTATAATTTTTAACCCTAAGCATGTCAATCTACGTGTTAGGGTCATTTGTACTGATTTTAGACTCCAATCAACGCATAAAAACAAATACAATAAATAAGGACACATTAGTGAACAAAAGACTAGTTTTCGAACATCTTGATTGTCCCTTGACATATCTAGACTCTAATGCTACCGAACTAAATTAAGTATTGTAGTTTAGGTCTAAAAACATAATTTTAACAATTTTGAAGTCATTATTCATAATGTGAGTCTCTATCTTAGGTCATTAAATTTTCAAGGTGTTTCACCTTCGTTGATATGTTTTCCCCTTAAAATTTAGAGAGAGAGGAAAATGAAAGAATTCATCAATCTCCGTCAAGGAGATATTGGTGTGAAATAATATATCCTCTAGTTTACTCAATTGTCCATGTATGCTACTCTAGACCTAAAATGAACAAATTAGTTATGGGAATATTCGATTTTGTTGTGAATGAATTTAGGTCGGTGATGCTTATATCAAATATGAAAATCTCTCATCTTATGGTTCATTTTGAAAAATTGAAGAACAAAAGCTTAAGAAAGTGGGTAGAGAGTTCAAGAGTTCAAGGACTAAATATAGGAACTGTTGCAAGGGTAGATTTGATCTTCAAGGTTAGCCAAGGTTCAAGAAAAACTTTTCTAACTAAGAATCATCTAAAACTCCAAGAGTAAAAAAATATAGGGCGTTGAACCCTAATCCCCAAGGAGGAAATAATGGTGGGTCTTTTTTGAGAGACCTACTTTTGCCAAGTGTGGTAATAAGCATGATGGTAAATGTCTTGCCGGCGCGGGTGTGTTCTTTGGCTGTAGAAATAGTGGGCATCAATTGAAGGATTTTCCACCTCGTACGACCAAAGGGAGAGATTATAAGCCCAATGCTTCTAGCGGTTCTAACACTAATTCTCCTAATAAGAATCACTTCTATGCCCTCTAATCCTGAGGTGATCAAGAGAGATCTCCGGATGTTCTGATCAATATAAGTTTTCTCTATTAATTTTATGCATTGTTAGACCCCGATGCCATTTTGTATATTTTTACACCTTTTGCGAACATGAAATTTGAAATACTTCCCAATGTTTTTGAAGAAACTTTTTTGGTTTCTACCCATTGGTGACTGTGGAAAAAATAGTATGGGAGATGTCCTATTTCTTTGTCTCATATAGTCACTTTCGTCGATTTAGTAGAATTAAAAATGCTTGATTTTAATATAATTTTTGGCATGGATTGGTTGCATGCATTTTATTCTTCCACTAATTATAGAACTCGGGTGGTTAAGTTTCATTTTCCAAAACAGTCCATATTCGAGTGGAAGGGGGTAAATTGTATTCCTAAAGGTCAATTTATGTCATATTTGAAAGCTAGAAAAATGATTGCAAAAGAGTGCATGTATCACATTGTTAGGGTACTGGATGTGGAATCCAAGGGCCTTTTCATTAGATTTAGTACCCATACTGAATTAATATAAAAAAATCTTCCCTAATGATTTTCACCGAAATCCTCTCGAATGGGAGATAGATTTTTGCATAGATCTTGCTGGATACAAAAGCAATATCCAGTCCTCCATACCAAATGGCTCTGGCAGAGCTAAAAGAGTTGAACGAGAAACTCAAGAATTTTCTAACTAAACAGTTTATTAAGATAACATTTCTCCGTAGGGTGCTCCAATTTTAGTTGTGAAGAAGAAAGATGGGTCTCATTGAATGTGTATCTACTATCGCCAATTGAACAAGGTACTATAAAGAATAAGTATCCACTTCCTAGAATTGATGATTTGTTTGATCAATTACAAGTGGCTTGCCACTACTCCAAAATATGTCTTCATTTGGGTTACCATCAACTTAGGGTTAGAGGGGTTGCCATTCTCAAATTTTCCTTCTGAACTCAATATGGTAACCATAAGTTCGTTGTGATGTATTTTGGTCTAAAAAATTCCGCAACAACATTCATGGATACAATAAATAGAGTGGTTAAGAAATTTCTTGATACTATTGTGATTGTCTTACTTGATGACATTTTGGTATATTCAAGAAATGAGGATGATCTTATGACCTACTTGACAATTGTATTGCAAATCCTCAAAGATCACCAATTTATATTCTAAGTTTATTAAATGTGATTTTTGGTATAAGAAAGTTGCTTTCCCTCGGGATATTGTGTCGGGCATGGGTATAGAGGTAGATTGGATGAAAACAGAGGCAGTCAAGGGTTGGACTAGGTCTATAACTCCTACTGAAATTAGAACATTTTAGTATTAGTTTGCTACTATAGAAGATTTGTTGAGGGATTTTCCTCCATTTTTTCTCCATTGATGGACTTAACTCAAAACAAAGAAATGTTTTTGTGGTCATAGTCTTGTTAGAAAAGCTTTCAAGAATTGAAGGATAAACTCACCTCCGCTCCGGTGTTAACCTTATTAGATTGTACCAATGGGCTTATAGTATATTGTGCCTCTTCTGGAGTAGGTTTTGGTTGTGCCCTCATGCAATATTGTATGATAATGTCCTATTCTTTAAGGCAACTCAAAGTCTATTAAAAGAATTATCTGATATGTGATACTGAATTAGCGGCCCTAATATTTTCTTTGAAAATTTCAAGACATTACTTATGGGGTGCATGTAGATGTGTTTATCGATCACAAGAGTGTCCAATATCAATTTACCAAAAAAGATTTATATCTCTTACAAAAAAGGTTGTTGGAGCTTTAGAAAGACTGAAATATGAGTGTCCTTTACCACCCCAGCAAAGCCAATGTGGTTGTGGATGCTGTAAGTTGAATGTCCATGGGTAGCATGTCCCATGTTGAAGATGATAAAGAGGAGTTGGTTTGTGCTGTGAATAGATTGACCCATTAGGTGTTTAACTAGTTGATTCTCCGAAGGGTGGTTTCAAGGCTCATCATAGCTCTGAATCCTCCTTAGTATTTTATATGAAACCTAAGAAACACCTTGATCTTATTTTAGTGGAATCGAAAGAATCTGTTCTCAACAAGTCTATTGAGCTTTTATCCGAAAGGGGAGATGGGGGTTCTTTAGGAACCAAGATAGGATGCGTGATTCGGATGTAGATTACTTAAGATAAATTTTTTAGAAGAGGTTCATTGTTTGTGATATTCTAATAATCAGGGAGCTACCAAGATGTACTCTGACTTATGAGAGGTCTATTAGTGGAATGGAATGAAAAATTACATAGCGGGTTTTGTGGCCAAATGTCTGAATAGTAAATAAATTAAAGTCGAAAATCAAAAACAAAGAGGTTAACACATGATATGGATATTCTCACATGGAAGTGGGACGATTTCCATGTAGACTTTGTTGTGGGTTTACCTCCTACACAAATGCAACATGATTCTATTTGGATCATTGTTGATAGGATGACCAAATTAGCCTATTTAATACCCGTCAAGCTTTCTTTTTTGGGAAATTCTATGCTAAGTTGTACCTCAAGGATTAGTGAGGATGCATAGGGTTCTTTTGTCCATCATTTTGAATAGGCGTACTCAATTTACATCTTAATTTTTGAAGGCATTCCAAAATGGCATTGTACCAATGTGAAGCTTAGTACCACTTTTCATCCTCTAATGGATGGTCAAATGGAATGCACCATTCACACTCTAGAAGACATGGTAAGGGCATGTGCTATTTATTTCAAGGGTAATTGGGATAACCACCTACCGTTGATAGAAGTTGCTTACAACAATAGTTACCACTCAAGTATCGTTATGGCTTTGTTTGAAGAACTTTATGGGAGAAGGTGTGGGTCTCCTGACGGTTGGTGTGAAGTAGGTGAATTTTACCTCATTGGTCCCGAGTTAGTTTGTGAGTCCTTTGAAAAAACTAAAGTATTTGAAGATAGTTTGAAGACAATTCTATGTTGGCAAATGTCCCATGCCGGTTATGGAAAGAGGGATTTAGAGTTTGAGGCTGGTGATTGGGTCTACTTGATGATCTCGCTTAGGTAATAAGTTATGGTAGAAAGGGGAAGCTTAGACCCTGAAATGTTGGCCGTTATGATATCTTCAAACATGTTGGAAATGTTACTTATGAATTAAACTTGCGTAGTGAACTGACTATAGTTCACCCTGAGTTCCATGTCTCCATGCTCAACAAGTGCATTCGTGCTCTGGTATCCACTCTTTCTTTAAAAGGTCTAGGAGTTGATGAATTTTTTTACCAATAATTGAACACATTGAGAGTAAAGAAGGAGCTTTTGTATAGGTTCTTTAGAGGAATTACTTAGTTAAAAGTTCTACTTAGGGGGTCATGGACGATATGAATACTCGTTATCCTCATCTTTTTCCTTATTCTCCAAGTAAAAGTTCAAGGTTAGTAGTTCCTATTAGTTTGTAGTGAATTGCGAGTCATGTGTATTTTGAGCTTTCCAAGATTTCCTTTATATGTGCATGTTGTTGTGCGAATTCATGTTTAATATATCTTGAGTTTTCATGATTTATATGTTTCTCCGGGTTTGTTTGCATTGTGGTATGATGGTGGTGTATTTGACTTCATGAGATTTAGTATTGAGCATGCTTAGTTATGTTTTTATAAAATCGGCAATATTGGTTATTTATTTTATGTTGAGCTTATATTAGCTGGAGAAGGTAGCTCCTCCTTATATGATATGAAATGATGTGTGTTCGTGCATATTGGGTTGTGGATGTAGTTTCTACTTCCTTGTTGTGCATTGCTATCATTTTACAATGGATTTGATGTTTCATCTCTTGTATTTTCCATTATTCTTATGTTTTATGATTTTTGGGCTGCTAGACTCGAGTCTTTTTTTCCCCTGTAGGTGTTTAAAGTATCATTCGAGGACGAATGTTTCTAAGGGGAAAAATTGTAACACTCTAAAAAATGATTGGTGGAACTAGAGGTAAGATCCCATAATCCTACTCTATGGTAAGTATCACTTTTAGGTCACCAACATCCTACATATCTTACCTTAACCTTATCCATAGCCAACATTCATAGGCAAAAAAATATTCAGGTTCATAACTTGTAGAAAGGTAAGTAACTCTTAACAACAATATATATCAAACATGCTTAATTGATAATAATTCATAGATAAGAGAACCACACCACAACCACTCTAAAAACTTACTCTTGCAATGCATAAGTGGAGTCACACACCCCCACTCATACTAAGTAGAACTTCTTAAAAAGTCATAAGTTATAGTACATGTTTATGTTCATGTTCTTGTCACAGTTCATATTATTATCATGTAGGGAAATATAGCCTTGACCCACATAGAAACTATGAACTACAAGGAATATGGTGGCATGTCCCATTCCAAAAATAGGTGTCCTACTTTCTTGTTAAACGTTATTAAGGACACTTCATCAAGTTTTAAGCACCGACGACATTAGTTAGTATATTACCCATTCAAGGGTTTGAATCGTTCCCACCGGTAGTGTTATTGATAATATTTTAGCCAAGCACAGATTAATTCATGCTAGTCATAGCTACGAGAAAGTATCAAATAAAACATTGAAAATTAGAAAATTTTACACAAGTGTCAATTAAGAATGTGGGGTTTTGCAATAAAATTAACAACTAAAAATAGTAAAAAAAGACACACTAATGGGGAAACTTGACTATTGGGATGTGACTGGAATATGAAATAAATACACCATAGGGTAATTTCTATTCATAATACATAGGTGAATATACATAACTAGGCTAGACTTTAGTAGAGGTAAATCTTCTATCGAACAGGTTACACCAAATAAACTCGGTTTCTCTTAAACACCGAGTTGAAACATTTAAGCACAACCTCTGTCTTAGCCCAATCACTAATACGACCCGCAGGTACATCTTAGAAGAAAAGAGTACTTTTGAGTCGGAACACAGCGTGCTTGACCTCTCGAAGGTCTTGCACAAGCTTCTTATCTATCATTCAATTCATAAGATATGAAAAGTAGTGTGCAATTAAATTTTTTCACAAGAATATAATAATAAGAAATATCTTTCATAAAATCTAAGGAATAAGACTCGTCGTCATTAGACAATATCAAACGTACACCTTAAAAATATTAGGGACATGACCCTTTAAATTGAAAGAATACATAAATAGGCTAATACGAGTCTTGAAGAAGAATTAAAGAAACATTGACTATGCCCTCGAATATATGAGGACATACTTAGTCTTGAGAGAGAAGATTCCCAAGATTGCCTTCTATTATTCAACTTGCCTCCAAACTATACTTATAGAGTATAAAAAAGTATAGTGTTAGAAAAAACTTTGTACTAAGTATGACATGCAAAATAATGCAAAAAGGGACAATTTAGTTGAAACATACAATGTTATTTTGATAAAACCTTCATAAACCATTATTTCAAACATTTTACAGATCATCATTTAACAAATAAGGTAGAACATCCATATTTCTGACATAAAGACAAACTTATTATAAACCCACTTAGCATATAAGTCTTCCTATCCCAAGTTTTCCTAAGACTCACTTAGGTAAGACATGAATAGATCGCCCATACAATCTCTTAAGTACACACCCAAATGATTCTAAAGACAACCAAGGACAAGCATAATTCATTTCATTTAGCAAGTCAATGTTCAATACTAAAGACATTAGGGTAACATTCATTCATTAAAGACTTCACATAAGTGCCCTCCTCCAATGTACTCGCAATTTACACTAAGTTCAATGTAAAAGTATCATCCCATATGGCTACTCCCACTTAGTTCTCCTTGAGGATTCCCATAGTTCAAGCACACCACAATTATGATTCATAACTTCATCATATAAGATATAAATTCAACATGCTTCTTTAACATAAGACTTAAAGTCACATTACTTTCATTTACATCATATAATTACCCATTCATACAATTCATATAAGGACACAACCAAGACTCCCTTCAAATGTCTTCTTGTGCAATGGATAAGTAGCATCACATTCCACCTCCAATCATAAGTAGTACACCCTTAAGAAGACTTTATTCTTTTTCATACATTTGTGGGGGCTAGTTTTAACCGACATAGACCATGAGAGCTTGACATCGAATCCCGGTACTACCCTTACCAGAAGAGGGATCCCTATTTGCCTAAGGTAGGGTCATATTCTTTAGACTTTACATGAATTACCAATAACTACACTAACGCGAGCGCATAAATAAGGGACAATGAGATTCCTACTAAGTAACTCATTCTCTAATAACGAGGAGAACCCATCTCAAGGGGTACATTGGATACAACATCTCTAGTCACGAAGTGTACCCGCCCCTTCTTCAAATCCGCTCGGTGCTAAGAATAGTTCTCCCACGGAGTCTTAAACATTCATTGACTATGGGTTAAGAGATAACTATTAAACATCCTACCTAAACTCACAAAGGGTATCAAACCTATTGAACATCTTATCTCAACTCACGAATGATATAAAACCTCCAACCTATCTTTGGAAAGCTCATCAGGAATAGTCAGGTTGCTACTAAACACTTAATCTCAACTCACGAAGAGTGTTCACCCCAAAATCCCCTCTTTTCATACTTAGGAATTTTAAGGATGGTCTACACACTTCATCTCTACTCACGAAGAGTATCTACCCTTCAATCCCCTATTTTCATTCATTGACTTCGTTGATGCATTCAGTTGTTTGTGTGTGAGTACATATGAGCACGCCTTAAACATAATAGCAATTATTCACAAACTTAAATTCTAGACATGCTCATACCCACATTCATCATAATTCACACATTATTATACTTCACATATCAAATACATACTTTATTAGATACAAACCTTTCAAGATATTCATTTTAACTTTATAAAATATATCATACATATACATATAAAAAACATCACTTCACTTCACATATAATGCCTTCAAAGCCATTCTCATAATACACACATAACTTCATATACTTCAAGTAAACACCGCCACCAAAAGTGGACCATACCACTCAAGAGTTACTTCAATGTAACTTAATAAAGATAGAACAACTTACGCTTCATCCAAGCCTTTACCACCTATTCATAATTTATCCAATAATCGATCATAAAATAGCCTTTAAGGCAGGAGCTAAAACACAATAAAACTGACAAGAAACAATAACTTAACACTATCTAATCATGATCATTAAACCCATTTCACTATATAAAAGTTAATAAATTGACTAGACATGATTCCATTGGGGTTTTGACATTAAAATCTTTATTTAAGACTAAGAGCAACTCATTTTAATCATTAACATTTTCATGCAAAGACACATACTTAGAGTCAAGGAATAAAGAAGTTTGTAGTTTAAATCCTTTTTGAAATGGCTCCCTGAATAAAAGAAGGTTCAAGTATGACTACCATACCTCAATGAGAAGGAACCCACGAGATTTTTGATGAAGAAAACGTGAAGAACTTGGTCCTCTTCTTTGGAGCTTGAAGCTTCTTCAATGGAGGTTTTTGGAGGAAGAATTTTGGAGAGATTTTTTATTTGATCTTTAGGTTTTGAAATAGTATGTGAAATTAAGTTTAAAACGACCTAAATCAGTCCACAAATGATCCCACAATTTCCAAAAAGACCCCTACACTATTTGGAACCTTTTCCAAATTCAAATTTGACTTAAAAATACGCAGCCAAATCTGGGACTTGGATGTGCATCGCGAGGCCATTTATTGATATTTGTTCTAGAAATTATTTTGGGACAGTAAGGTTCGTATTGTCCCCGCATTGCAGGGCTAAATTTGACCATCAAGTGCTGGCTGCGCGATTTCAAATCTAGGCTGTCTGGCAGCTTTGATGTCCCATGTTTGGGTCCTCCTTTGGGACCCTTAGGCTGGTAGCCGGGGTGTCGTTTTTGGACTTTTCTACCCTTTACATCTCAGTCTACGCATAGGAATCATAGATACTCAATTTCACCCTAAATCCATCCCCCAAAACTTCACTACAAAACACTACGACACACTAGTACAACTTTTACTATTTTCCGGACGTCTTCGACGTTTGACTTCTAAATACTACCAAATTTTACAAATTAAATTCTAATTCTAAACTACACTATTTTTATATATTATTAATTCATGGAACACATATGAAGGATTTATTTGACCTATTTCATTTTGAGGGTGTAACAATACTCCCCCACTTGGGAACATTCATCCTCGAATGATACTAAACACTTTCAAGGACAATAGAGACACGAGTAGCAGAATACCAAACATATCATAAAGGTCACGACATTCATAGTTAATTCACCAAACATACAAGGAACAATTAATTCATACCATCAAGCATTTTAACCAATACAAGCAATTTGGAAAAAATTCCATAATTCAAATTTCACACTTACTTAATTATTTTCATTTCATTTATGAAGGAACTACCTTCTCCAACATTAGAAATTTCATCACACCATCATGAAACTAAACATGCAGTAACCTTCAAATCATACATTGGCACATAAACACACACAATTGATCAAATATCTTTATCCACACATTCACATGAGAGATATGATCAACTACAAACCTATTCATGAAACTATGATGTCATAAAGAGCATTCAAAATACCATATCATCAATAGAACTCATAGAATAAGGAAACTTGCAATTCATTCTAATGTAAGACTCCAAAATAAACAAAACTACAATGGATTTTTGGCCTCAAGATTTAGTAAGAATAGCAGGAA
Organism: Solanum habrochaites; assembly: GCA_027704765.1. Classification (NCBI taxonomy): domain Eukaryota; kingdom Viridiplantae; phylum Streptophyta; class Magnoliopsida; order Solanales; family Solanaceae; genus Solanum; species Solanum habrochaites. The sequence goes on from JAKWJA010002495.1 coordinate 33,216,678, forward strand.
CGATAAGGATATCGACTACCTTTCTACTCAATTCATTCTCCCCCACTTAGGGTAAACTCATGTAAAGCAAATCAAAACAACCATAATGTAATGACCGGGGAGCACTTCGTAAAAGTAACATGACATACTTTACCTCTCGGTAGCACTTCATATGCTACAAACTTTACGTCATATATATATATATATATATATATATATATATATATATATATATATATATATATATATATATATATATATATATATATATATATATGTATAATATCGCAAGTTCATATTTAGACTCTAGTATCTTTTGCCAACTTAGTCAGAACATTTTTAGAATACTTAGGGACACGACACTTACAACATAAAACATAGTAACCTATTACATGAATTTACAATAAGTAAGACTTAGGACATCCTCGGACTTAAGGTTTCTTTACTTTATCTAGGGAATAACATATCAAGATCCTCACCATTAAATACATACTTTAAGAATCCATAACCTAAACTTTGTGTAAAAAGTTGAGAAGAATGGAGTTAGTACAATAATGCACTAAGTATGAAAACAATGCAAAAACATGCATATAAAAGGGACATTTTCTTGAAATCATACTTCATGCCTTTTGAGAAAATCTTCATAAAATCTTTGTAGAATAACCTTTATATCATTCACACACTTCATATAGAAATATTGAAAGGCCAAAGTTCATAAAAACTCACACATAGAATTTAAGCAACATTTGGGCTCACTTTTTAGTGAGCTATTTCTACTTTACAGTGACTAATTCCCTTTTATAGTGAACATATTTTCTTTAACTCCTTAACCTTCAAAGTAACCCTTTAGTGATACTTGGTGCAATGCATCACCTTAAAGCCACAAGTAAATCATACTCACATTCTACACAAGTCATCACATATTATCATAGAAGTATAGCACATGATAGATAAATTTTTTTAGGACATTACAGTGAACTCTATTCACTTTGCACATATACTAATTTGACTTCATATATAACATTATGATAGATTACTCAAAATCCCCATCTAAGCCTACTACTGCAATGTACATGTGAAGCCCCACAATCTCACACATACTTAGTAAACATATCATGAGATGACAAGACTTAACATATCCTTCATGTACCAAACACATTACTATAGTCAACCACATAGACTTCAATGTAGGAACATAGAGGCATAGTCATATTAGAACTTCATATCATGCATATCATCACATCATGTAGACAATAATACCATGTCATCCAAGAGAACCATATACATATGCACATACATTAGACCACCTTCCTAGGACTCCCCTAGAAGCTACTTAGGTGGGTTTATTATTTTCGCCTATCCTAAGTCCCTTCCCATAGGTTATCCTAGTTAGGGTCCTTACTTTACTTCCATTTCCCATTTTACTTTATGGAAAATAATTTCCTTAACCGACACTAAGAATATGGGTGTTACATAGAATTCGGTGTTGTAGAGCCTTACACCAATGTCAGGTGTTCTTTCCTGGCAAAGGTTGAACATTAATACATGCTAGCACACTAATGAAATCACTTGCTAGATCCTATGTGGCAAGCATAGTTTATGGAACTAAGAGATATACATAACCCTCTACATTCTCATTGGAATTGGAGCATCATCTCAAGGGAAACCATCGGTGAATCTTCCTCAAGAAAAGTCAACGCCTCATGTGGAACCATAGGTGAATGGTCCTCGAAGGAAATTCAACACTTTATTAGAAACCAATAGTGAATCTTCCTTTAAGGGAAGCCAACACCTCTCATTGTCAAGTTCACTCAATGCTATGCTAAGTTCCTTTCTTGTTAAAAAAAGACTTTATTACAATATTTCGTAAAACATGGGATTTGGATATTCACTCCTTATATGCTTATAGCATATTCAAGCACCAATCTAGTTTAAGGTACTCCTGATCACACCTTTCAAGGCCCTTCTAATGAATATATCTCCATACATGTATGTATATACATGTGAGTAACCCTTTCACATAACATCTTTATACCACACATCTTCATAACACACTCATGCATTCATATTCATGTACATAGGAAACAAGCCTAGGAACTATACTATCAAGGAAAACATGTGCAATGTATAGACAAGGTCCCATACCCTTTCCCATACTAGTACACCTATCAAGTCATACTAGTTAATGGAATTCATAACATGATTCACATATATATATACCTTACATGCATAGTAGTACATATTTAGTGAATATGAGATCAACCTTTCATCAGACACTATTAACTTTTACTAAATTGTAAGCATGCATAATCTGTGAGTGTGTGTGTACATTGGTCAAAATGATCACATAATGGTTATCAACCAACACATTGAGGTAGCCACCCTCTTATGACAACAATGCACAACCAAACATAGACCATACAACACAATTTAGCATAGGAGGAAAGCTAACTTCATATTACACTTTAAGACTCATAATATTAACTACACACATTCACATAGGGGTACATGGGCAGGGGTCATCAATCCTTAACACTTCAATGGCAGCACCTATACATGGTCTGAACATAACCATTTACATGGTTATTACACTAGCTACATAACCTAGATTCACAACTAGAATAAAAGACTAGGAACAAGTTACACGTAGTGTGATCATCATAACCACACACTCAAATATATATATATATATATATATATATATATATATATATATAAATATATAATGACGATAAAATAAACAACAACACCATAAGTGTATCATACCAAACAATTCCATAGAAGGATTCATCAATGACAATAATATAGAAAAATAGAGGTGAAGAGTAGACTTTACCAATTCATCAACCTTTTGATTAACATTTTTAAATAAACCTTTTTAATATACAATAAGTGTATAGGGAAGTAACTAAATGCACTTTAATAATGAAAGAAACCATGTACAAGTCTACAAGATCATACTACAACATAATATAATACATCACATATATACTAGAGAGTAGAGAGTCATAGATTATCAACCATTTTCCGTAGTCTTGATCATCAATCATATTTTAACAATAGTATAAATTTAAGGAAGTAGATAAAAAAATATAACATCATAGCTAATTATGATTCATCTACCCTAAAATATAGATCACATCATATACATCGCCATATAAAGTCTATAGGCTAGAAGAACCTAAATCAATCCTTACCAATTCAATTGTTATCTATTCATATTGGATAAATTATACCTAATTATCATCATATTACACATATAGGAAGTAGCTAAGACGATTAACCATGATCAAGTAACATAACAACCATCCAAATGCAAGATCACAAGTTACTACATGATAGACTAGCCTTGTTCAAAACCTTAAAACTTGACTCTCATGGATCATTCCTCAATAATTAATCATCATTACACATACTAGAAAGTAAGTATAAGCATATTAACTTAATTTAATCACAATGCAATATACATGAGATCAAGATCATAAAGCCATACATAGGCTAAAATTGAGTTTTTGAGTGAGTATGGGTTCATCATGCAATTTAATTGACATTCATTTCCAAATCAGTATATAATCATAAATACATTAATAATATGCTATTTAAATCAGTTTGAGAAAGAACTCATGGCTAGATTGAAGAAGAAGAGATTGAATCATGAAACTTGTTTGAAAACATTGAAGAGTATTATCTAGATGAAAGATTAACTAGAGATGAAGGATAACCATACCTTTATTATATGAAGAAACCATTAAATATTGGTGAATAACCCATAGAAATCACATCTACAATCCGACCTTGAAATTCACCTTTAATGGAAGTTTCTAGAGAGGATATTTTGGGAGAGGGAGGTTTTGATTTTGAATGGAGGATTGCGTATGGGATATTCATGTTTTCAAAAACCTAACATATCCAAATATATGTGAATAAACCGTCTATGTTCAGGTTAGCACGTGGGATGAATTTCTCATTCACCCCTATAATTAGGCAGCGTGCATGACAGTAACTAAAGCCTGCATCGACGACCAATCATCAACACCACGCTGGCCCATCGATGGACCGTCTGTGGCTTTTGTCGTTTGGGTCTTAAGGTGGTTTTTCGCTGAGACTTCCCTAGTATAAGTGTCTATTGATTCCTCTCAATCGATGGGGCGTCATTCCACCGAGGAGGCATCATTTGGCTCAGTCGATTGACATTGCCAAGGAAATGTCGGATTTCCTTTGGGTCCTTCTTGATGGACTCTTGTGAGGCCATTGGGGAGTCGTACCCGTAATTTCACAACGGAAATAAAAACCTTAACATGTAGAAGACATTCTATGCAAGTTTCACCCAAAATGAACGCGTAAAACACATCCAAACCAGTAAGGCACACTCAAGATACACATGAACGTCTAAAAGGCTAACATTCAAACGTCTTGAACCTTTGACCTCCAAACTTCATGAAACATAATATACGGACTAAAAACATCATTATAACTCATTTAAGGACGTCATAAGCCCATGAAACACATGAATGATCATAGAAACACATAAGGCCCCTCAGGTGACTAGTCGTTGAATATCTTCGTCGTCCTATGACATTTGACTTCCTAAAGGCCTTTAATTACTATTGCATACTTTAACACACTTAATTAACATGTTTAAAAGCTTAAAGGAAAATGTGAGGCTCTAGACACCATTCTTTTTTGGAGAATTAGGATCCGTACCATCATGATGAAATTGTTTGACCTATTTCCCCTTTTCCTTGAGTTTAGGGAAATCTATCATCAAATGACCCCTATTACCACATCCAAAGCAACCATCTGTTTTGGCAAGACACCTACCTAAATGTTGTTTGCCACAACTACTACACCTCGGAATCTCAATAGCATAACCATCTCCTTGAGAATTTTGGTTCTAAAAGTTATCATTTTTCCCATGGAAGAGTCTTAATTATAGAACCTCTTCTTAGGTTTGGGTTGACTTGGTTCATCCACCCTAGGCCTCTTCCCATCCCTATTTCTTTCCCGAATCTCAGACTCTTCAATCAATTGAGCATACAACATAAGCCTAGAGATATCCATATCATTAAGGAGCATTCCCCTACAAAACTATTTTTCCATTAAGCTAGACACCCCCATAAAAAATTTGTTTATCCTAGCCCTAAAATTGGCTACCAAGGTTGGGGCATACTTAGAGAGTTGGGGGAATTTGAGAGAGTACCCTTTATAGTCATTCCCCCTTGATGAATATTAAACCAACTTTATCTCAATAAACTCTAATTGGAAAAACCTATCAAGAAAAGCCACTTTGAATAGTTCCAAATCTATCGGACCTTCTCTGAAGGGTCCCTCAACCCTCTATTTCTTAAAACATATTTGTGCCACATCTTTAAGTTGATAAGAAGCTAATTCCTATTTCTCTCTAGGAGTCATACCCATAACATCCACCACCTTGAATACCTTCTATGAAGCCTAGTGGATATTCATCCACCTTAGTGCCATGGAAAGTGGGAGGGTTCATCCTCATGAAATCTTTGATTCAAGAGGCAGGAGTACTTGTATTTTTTGTTTAGGTTGAGGTACAACTCCTACGTTATATTGGGCATCCACATGATTAGTGACGACTTGAGTTTGAGTCATGATGAGTTGGGTCAAGATTCTAAGAGAAGCCCTTATATCTGCATTATCATATCCCCTTCAACATAAGGATCTTGATGACCTTAGGGCATTGGACGCATTTGGGGAAATTGTGGCTATTGAGGTTCTTGAGAGGCAACCTCCTCATTCACATCACATTAACCAACTATAGGGACTTTCTCACCAGGGTGAGGGACCCTTTTATCAAATACTTTTCCCTCCTCATTTCTAGAGGGTGTACTTCTCGTATTCATATCCTATAAACACAAGAGAAGAGATTGAGAAGAGGAACTTATAAAATTCAACCCTATGGCACGAAACTGGAGTAATGAAGAAAGTGAAACTTCTATCGCCATATAGCCTCCCTCTCATGGATGTGTCCCGACTCATACCGATGAACAAGACTCTACTAGACTTGGCTTGTGAAACTTTGGACCCTAAACTATTTCTCAAAACCTTAAGCTCTGATACCAAGTTTGTTACGACTCGCAAGTACACCCTAGAAGAAAGGAGTACTCTTGAGTCGGAGCACGACAATCTCGACCTATCAAAGGCCTTGCATAAGCCTCTTAGATATAATTCAATATATATGATATGAAAAGTAATGCATAATTAAAACTTTTCACAAGAGTATAATAATAAGAATTACAAGCTAAGGAATAAGTCTCGTTGTCACAACCCAATCATAATGACACATCTTAAAAATCCTAGGGACACGACCCTTTACATTGGAAGAAATACATAAATAGTCTTATTAAAGAAAAATTAATGAAACATAGACTATGCCCTCAAATATATGAGGACATGCTTAGTATTGAAAGAGTCTATTTCCAAGCTTGCCTTCTAACCATCAAGTTGAATCCAACCTATACTTATACCGTATACAAAAGTAAGGGTTAGTATAAAATTACACAAAGTATGCCATATGCAAAATAATGTAAAAATGGACAATTTCGCTGAAACATACAAGTCAGCTATTTTGATAAAACCTTCATAAACCAATCTTTCAAGCATCGTATAAACCATTTAACAAATAAGGTAGAAATTCCATATTTCTGACGTAAATACATACTTATAGTAAACCAACATAGCATATAACTCTTCATATCCCAAGTTTTCCTAAGACTCACTTAGGTAAGACATTAAGAGATCTCCCATAAAATCTCTTCACTACACCCAAGTGATTCTTAAGACTACCAAGGATAAGCATACTTTATTTCATTTAGAAAGTCCAATATTCAATTCTAATGACACGAGAGGAACATTCATGCATTAAAGACTTCACATAAGTGTTCTCTTCTAGTGGGACTTGCAAGTTACACAAAGTGCAATGTGAAAGTAGCATCCCATATTGATACTCCCACTTAGTGCTCCTTGAGGATTCCCATGGATCAAGCACACCACAATTATGATTAATAACTTCATCATATAAGATATAACTTCAACATGCTTCTTTAACATAAGACTTAAAGTCACATTACTTTCATTTACATCATATAATGACCCATTCATACATTTCATATAAGGACACACCAAGACTCCCTTCAAATGTCTACTTGTGCGTTGGATGAGTAGCATCCTATTCCACCACCTATCATTAACAAGTACACCCTTAAGAAGACTTAGTTCATTTGCATACATTTGTGGGGGATAGCTTTAATTTAAATAGACCATGAATGCTTGACATTGAATCCTGGTACTAACCTTACTGGATGAGGGACCCCTTTTTTCCTAAGGTAGAGTCATATTATTTAGCCTTTACATAGATTCTGCAATAGCTATACCTATGCGGGTGCATAGTTAAGCGATAAGGAGATTGCTACTATGTAACTCATTCTCTATGAATAAGGAGCACCGATATCAAGAGGTACATTGGATACAACATCTCTACACACGAAGTGTACCCACTTCTTTATCAAATGTTCTTTGTGCTGAGAATAACTCCCCCACGGAGTCTTAAACATTCATTGACTATAGGTTAAGAGGTAAGAATTGAAAACCCCGTCTCAACTCACGAAGGGTATCCAACCTCCAACCTATCTTTGGAAAGAACATCGGAAATAGTGAGGTTGTTATTACACACTTCATCTCTACTCACGGAGAGTGTTCACCCCAAAATCCATCTTTTCATACTTAGGAATAGTAGGGATGTTCTAGACACTTCATCTCTACTCACGAAAAGTGTCTACCATATAATCCTCTATTTTCATTCTTTGACTTCATTCATGCATTCAAGTGTGTGTGAGTACATGTGAGAACACCTTTCACATAATATACATTATTCACAACATTAACTTCTAGACATTCTCATACGAACATTCATCACAATTCACACATTATCATACTTAACAAATAAAATAAATACTTCAATTAGATAGAAACCTTTCAAGATACTCATTTCAACCTTCTAAAACATATCATATACATACATATCAAAATCAACACTTCACTTAACATATCATGCCTTCAAGGCCATTCTCATAATACACAGTTCATTTCACATATCATGCCTTCAAGGCCTTTCTCATAATGCACATATAACTTCAGATACTTCAAGTAAACACCGCCACTAAAGGTTGACCATACCACTAAAGAGTTACTTCAACATAACTTAACCAATATAGAACAACTTACACTTCATCCAAGCCTTTACCACCTATTAAAAACATATACAACAATCCATCATAAAATAGCCCTTAGGGAAATATCTAAAACTCAATAAAACCACCAAGAAACAATAACTTTAACACTATCTAATCATGCTTAATAAACCCATTTCATAATATAAAAGTTTATAAAAGGACTAGACATGATTCCATTGGGGTTCGGACAATAAAATCTCATTTAAAACTAAGAGCAACTCATTTAAATCATTAAAACGTTTTCATTCAAAGACCCATACTTAAAGTCAAGGAATAAAGAAGTTTGAAGTTGAATTCATTTATGAAATCTCTTTGAAATGGAACCTTGAATGAAAGAAGTTTCACGACTCGCAAGTACACCCTAGAAGTTAGAGCATCCTCGTGTTGCCACACGGAAAATAAGACTTCAAGAAGTCTCATCTAAGCCACTTGTATCATTCGTTGCATAATAAATATACTAAAATGAGTAAAAAGTTAAAGAATTCTTCACACACGAAGAAATCTTTTCATAATTATTACACAAGAGGAAGACTTTCATTTAAAACAATAAACCTTTACAACATCTCTTTGAACAATCTAAACTTTAGAGTATACAATACTTGGGACTAAGCCCATGTAGGATAATAAAATAAAGACTAAGAAATAAGGGAAGACGTGTGGATATTGTCCTCGAGTCGATGAAAATTCACCAATACTTCATCTTCAACAATTAGAAACATATCCATCCTCCATGCCACATCAAGATTTCAAATTCGCTACACTTTAGTCAAAAAGGGAAAAGAAAGGCTTAGCACATTAAATGTACTACGTAAGGAACTAATGCAAAAACCTTGAAGATGGGACATTTAGTAAACAACATCCTTTTCATGAATTTTGATTAAAACAACATAGTATAATCATAAGAACAACATTCAAGAACTTAGAAACACATAAGTAATAGTTTAAACAATTAGTCACATTTTTAAGAAGATATTACAGTAACGGTGAAGTTCATTAGCTTCGCTTTGCAAGTCTTTTAATATATAATTCCCTCACTTAAAAGCTATCCTAAAACTCAATTAAGTAAGACAAAGGGACCACCTATACACCCTCTCTAGGCACACCTAAATAATCCTTAAGACCACCCATATTGATACACAAATACTTACAAATACATAATCACATGAACATGAAATTCTGCTACCAAAGTTGACTCTAAGGTTCACTTGAGTGAGTTGCGAAGGGACTGCTCATCAATCCCTTACACACACTAAAGAGATCTTGTAGACTACCTAGGATAGAATCATTCTCACTTAATACATCACACATACATAATTTGACATTCTCTTTCCAAAGGCTCTCAAGAGACCTAATTAAGTAAATCAAGAAGATAATGTCCATGGTTAACCTCTTCAAGAATATATAAGTAATCCTTAAGGCTACCTAAGTTTAGATCATGTCTACATAATTAACCCTCTTCCCTAACTAGAGTCATTCTTAAGACATATCTAGGTAAGATAAGAATAGACCATTTTTATGCCCCCTTCACACCTTAACTAGACAACCCTTAACTACCCTAGATAAGTACTTACTCATTTAACATACTTTCTTAACTTAAGTCATTACATTCATTACTTCATTTAAGACTCATTAATCATATAAGGAAATTAAAGTAATTGTGTTAGACGAGACCCAGGGACTCTAACTAACACCTTCAAAGCCTATTGTGCAATGTCTAGATACCGTCCCATACCACCATTTATACTTCATAGAACTTCTCTAATGCTAGTAAGTATCCCATATGATGAGAATAGGCAATAACTGACATAGACCATGGTAGCAAGAAATGGAATCTTGAGTTCTAACCTATTCCGATGAGGGTGTTCAACTTGCCAATGGTAGAACTTGGACATATCCCATGTATGCACTAGGCTAAGGAATATGAAGGGAATGCTTTGTATTCTAGTCTCATATTAAACTAGAACTAATTTCGTTACCATACTCACTCAGTTCTAGCCTTGGTTCTCATAGAGTAGATCACATTAAAGGTTCATACAATTGGGTTGCATATCTAGGTCATAAACTAATCACATTTACCCTACCAAAGAAGTCCTCTAGGGCTACCTTTCAATGGCAACAAGAAGCTCATGATTACTTTCCTAAGGTTTGATATGACGTCATTCCAGCCAATCAACCTTAAGTCCATTATTCCTTTACTTGAAGGATACCATTACGGCTTTAAACTTCAACATTTATAACCTTACCACTACATTCAAGGTTTCACATAAAGGACCATCTTAACATCATTCAAGGTATCACATATCATTCATACATTCAATACTAAGAGGCTTTAGCATCCTAAGTAAATACATCACATATTCATATTCATACAAGCATCAAGTAAGGGACACATGTCAACCAAGAAAAGACAGCACATACTTCACCTCAACACATATTACTAGTCATTCTATAAGCACATAGGAATAAGCATTAGCATCTTTAATTTATCCTACACACTACCATATCATCATCAATATAACTATTATAGACTACTATAGTCAGGTAGGAACAACCTTGTATCAACCCCATGACTACACATAGAAGCACATAGTCATAGTCTACATGATTTCCTAACATACATAGAAATAACACATACTTTCACATTACTTCATCTATAGATATATATGATCATATTTAACATAAGTCAACTATACAAATCATTATATTACTTCAAGTAGTGCCGAAAAGACCATGATTGTCACACTGCATAAAGTAACGCCGAAAAGTGCACATCAATTCACATAACACTGTCACCATAAGTGGACCATACAAATACAAACATAATTGAAGTCTAATTAACATAAAATAAAATAAATAAGGGCAGCATACCCCACTCCATCTTACCACTTCAATTTTAAGGATAAAACATCTAATTCGATATCATAAGGCCCTTACCCATTGCCATACCTAACAATTTAATACAATAATATCAATAATAAATGAAAATATTTCAATTCATTACCTAATCATAAATCTAACACAACCTAGATATCAATTGAATACAATTATTGCTTCATTAGATAGCACATAGAAAACTACATTTGAAATCACAAGCCTTAAGTCAATTTCAATTAAAAAATCCTAATATTCAATAGATCTAAGAATATTCAATACTCAATTGATCAAATTTAAACTGTCTATAACCTAATCAATCATAGTATATACATGAATCAAAAGCTCATAACAATCTACACTTGAATTCATCAATATAAAAGCATGATCACATAGCCCATATTTTAGTGAAATTGAGAGATTTGTGAATGTCAAGGGTTCATGGAGAAAGTCATTACAAAACACTGATTAAAAAACAATAACATCATATCTTAACGTTTGAAAACCTTTCATGCAAGAACCCAAGACTTAGAGTAGAAATTGGACTTTTTCATCTTTTTAAAAAATATATGAAAATCATCATTGAAACTGGATATAAGGTGATAGCAAGCCTTATAATTTTAAAACTTCCATGCCTTATTTGAAGAAACCAATGATAATTTAAGAAGAAACTCCATTGAAGAACCATCTTTAATCTTCATCATCACCTTAAACTCTTATGGAGGTTTTCAAGAATCTTTGGGAGGGAATGTTTTTTGATTTAGGTGTTAGGGTTAGAATGAGAGTTTAATGACTTATATACTCTTCAAATACCCATAAAAAATAAAAAAAAACCGTCCTCACTTTTTATAAGACTTATGGTGAATTTCCCAAACACCCCAAGCCTTAGCAAAAAAACTGACATGCAACTTCACAGCACCATCGACGACCTATAATCAACGGTCCGTGGGTGAGACCACGCACCGTCGATGGGTCTCATGGTTTTCTCCTGATGCTCCTCAACCTTCCCTAAATCAGGCTCCATCAACGCCACCCATCGACTGGCCATCACCTGGTCGACTGGCTATCGTTTATATCGTCGTTTGGTACTGCCTGGCAGTGTTGAGCTCCAAATTCGGGTCCTCCTTGTGGATCCTATGTGGAGTCCTACCCGAATATTTCCAACCCAAATATGTAAGTATACTATTTTCGGACCTACCACATGAATTTCATCCAGAACGAACACGCAAAACTTAGCGAAATATACATAGAAACACAAGGTCGTTTGAATGCCAATCTTTTGAACGTCAAGGACATTCTTGGACATTTGACCTCAAAACTTCACAAAACATGACACACTGTATATTTACACTATAATAACTCATTTAAGGACTTTTTAACCTCATTAATCACATATAAACATATAAAACCACATATGAGGCACAGAGGTGACTTAGTCGTCGATCGTCTTGGTCGTCCCTTGATGTTTGACTTCCAATGCACCTAAACACTTAGACACTGTCTCTATACCATATTATAGACCATTTTAGGACCTTAGACCATCACTACAACCATGTTAGGCTCTAGCTTCACCTAAGTTATATTTGGGGTCTTACATTTTCTCCCACTTGTACAACATTCGTCCTCGAATGACACTTGCCACTCTCGGAACACTTCCAAGAATAGAGATTCAACTTAACATCTAATGACCATAAAATAAAACACATAATCAAGAATAAAACATCAATTTCACATAATCAAGAGATTCACAACACAACAAGGAACTAGAAGACAGTTCTATAACTCGTTATGCTATAAAACTTACATGCTTCATTCCAAATAACAAAAAATCTTTTAATATTCAATATAATTCTTTATATACATCAATTATAACCACTTTTCAACAATTTTAAACCAAATAATGAAATAGCCAATTTTTGCAAAATGTTACACTAAGCAGAAAATTCTTACAGTGGACATGCTCCACATTTTTTTAACAATGCAACACTTATGAAATTCCTTAAAAATGCAGAAAAAATCCAACTCATATAACCATTCAGACATGATCACTATTAATCTATATGAAACAAATAGCAACCTACACTAGATGCACATGAATTATAAGAAAGATACCATGCATGAAAACTCATTTTCTCATTCAACTTCAAACTACCTCAACAACCACTCATTCAGATTTCTTACAATATACCTTATGATTTTTCAAACTTAACTACCCTTTAAAAGGTAACTAAACTAACCTAAGGTCATCAAAACCATCTTTCACACTGAATCCAAGAAGTCACATATCATCTTTTCTCTTCCTCAACAAAAACTTAATGATGTCACCCTCTTGGGACCAACAAATAACAAGGGAAAGAACCATATAAAAAGCTCTTAGGCACGATTAGAGGGTGCACGCTTAACATTATAAACAAGACTCTACTAGATGTGGTTCATGAGACAACTAAGACACTCCCTAAACTTTATGCTCTGATATCAAGCTTGTCACGACCCGCAACTAGAAGTTAGAGCGTCCTTGTGTCGCCACACGGAAAATGAGACTTTAGCAAGTCTCATCTAAGCCACTCATATCATTCATTGCATAATAAACACAATAAATTAATAAAAATTTAAAACTTTCTTCACACACGAAGAACTCTTTTAATAATCATTATATAAGCGAAAGACTTTCATTTAAAACATTAAACCTTTACAACATCTCCCTGAACCATCTAAACATTAGAGTATACAATACTTGGGACTAAGTCCATACAAACAATAAAATAAATACTAAGACATAAGGGAACATATGTGGGTATTGTCCTCGAATCGATGAGGACTCACCAATACTTCATCCTCAACCATTAGAAACCTATCTGAACTCCATGGCACATCAAAACTTCCAATACACAACACTTTAGTCAAAAATAGAAAAGAAGAGGTTAGAACATTAGATGTACTAAGTACGAAAGCCATGCAAATAGCACGAAAAAGGGACATTTAGTAAACAACATGATTTTCATAAATTTTTACTAAAACATCATAATATAATAATAAGAACAACATTTAACAACTTAGAAACACATAAGAAATCATTTACACAATTAGTCACATTTTTATGAAGACAATACAATGAAGTCACTTTACTGTACAGTGAAGTTCATTAGCTTCACTTTGCACACCTTTTAGCTTATAATTCCCTTAGTTAAATCTATCCTCACACTCACTTAAGTAATAGAAAGAGTCACCGCCCAAACACCCTCTCTAGGCACACCTAAATGATCCTTAAGACCACCAATAATGAGACACACATACTTACAAATACATCTATCACATGAACACGAGATTCTCCAACCAAAATGGACTCTAAGGTTCACTTAAGTTAGTTTTGAAGAGACTGCCCATACAATCCCTTACACATACACTTAAGAGATCCTATAAACTACCTAAGATAGAATTATTCTAACTTAATACATCACATATGCATAATATGACATTCTCTTTCCAAAGGCTATCAAAAGACCTACTTAAGTAAATGAAGAGGATAACGTCCATGATTGACCTCTTCAAGATTACCTAAGTTATCCTTAAGACTACCTATGTTTAGATCATGTCAACATAATCAACCTTCTTCCCTAACTATAGTCATTTTAAAGACTTATCTAGGCAAGATAAGAAGTGACCATTTCTATGACCCCTTAACAGCTTAACTAGAAAACCCTTAACTACTCTAGATAAGTACTTGTTGATTTAACATACTTTCTTATCTTAAGTCCTTACATTTATTAGTTCATTTATGACTTATTCATCAAATAAGGACATTCAATTAATGGTCTTAGACAAAACCTAGGGACACTAATTAACACCTTCAAATCCAACTGGTAAATGTCTACATAGTGTCCCATACCACAACCTTAACTTCATAGAACTTATCTAATGCTAGTAAGTATCCCATATGATGAGAATAGGAAATAACTGACATAGAACATGGTTGCAAGATATGGAATCTGGATTTCTAACCTACTCCGATGAGGGTGTTCTACTTGCCTATCCTAGAACTTGGACACGTCCCATGTAGGCACATGGTTAAGGAATATAAGCGTGTACTTTGTATTCTGTCTCATATTTAACTAGAATTACTTCCCTTAACACACTATCGGTGCTATCTTTCGTTATTTTAGAGTAATTCACATTAAAAGTTCATACAATTGGGTTCCATAACTAGTTCATAACCCAATCACATTTACCCTACAAAAGAGGTCTTCTACGACTACCTTTCAATGGTGATAAGAAGCTCATGATGACTTTCCTACAATACTTTAAAAATCCAAGACGAGTCTAAGATCCAAACATAGGTAACATGGGGTATAAACACTGTTTTAAAGACCTATTTTAATGAATATATTTCATTTCCATGATGTTCAAAAGTTGGTTCAAATGGATACTAGTGTGCTTTATAATATTTGATTAGCTTTTAGGAGTAAAAAATGTATGAAAATTTGTTAAAAGGTAGATAATATATGTTTGATTTGTTTCATGGTTAAAAAGTCCGGGTACGACTCCCCAAGAACCAAGAAAGGGCCCTTGAGGATGCCCCTTGAAGATTGAGGCAACACTGCCTGAGTAGTGTGCATCGACGAGGCAGGCTATCCTCTGTGTGTGGATTAACGGGGCGTTGATGCCATCATTGTACTTTAACTTAACCAAATGGAGGAATCACCTCGCTATTACAGTCTCTGAACTCATGTACAGAGTGCAGGACAGAGGAGGGGCAGCCCGTTGACTCACACACAACCCGTTGGCGGGGTTCTGTCGGTGAGGGTCTTGAGTTGCTCCACGTTTTAAATGTTAGTTGAATTAATTAATTAAATGGTTTAATGGTTATTTAGGTACTAATGGGAGACTAATTAACTAACTTAACTCCCATATAATGTCCCCAATCCCAATTAATCTAATTACAACTCTCAAATACAAACTCTCTTACTTCTCGCTTCTTTCTCTCTCTACTTGAACTCACCATTGAGACTTGCAAGAAAAGGGGTTTGGGGGATGGAAAGGTATGAATTAATCATTAATAATTAATCAAACTTTAAGGTATGGGATCTAATTAACTTTTGAGACACTTTCCTTAAAGGGTTTCTTCAAAATAGATTTCAAAAGTTGAGTTTTATTGTGCGTTTCATCCAATTACAAAACTGATGTTGTGAACTAAGTTGTTTATGGTTTCTTTAGGATGAATGGATATAATAACATGTAATTGAACTTAATTATGATTAATTATAATGGTTTGATTCAAATTGGAGAATATGGCTTTCAACCCTTAACCCTAGATTTGATCTTAATGTAAATTGGGTTGTGATTGATTCAATTGTCTTTTTTATGGGTTAAATCTCTATTAAATGATTTTTTTGTAATAATTATTTAAAAAATTGAGTGAATTGTAGTATTTAATTGTATTTTTGAGTAAATGATCTAGGTTAGAAGGTGAGTTGACCTAGGCATCTTACTTTTAGTTACGATCTAGTATTGAATTATGCTATCGTGTTTATTCTAGGCTTGTTATCATGTTGAATGATTGAATTATGATGTTAAACATCTAAATTGGATAAAATTGAGGGTTTATGGTAAGTCCTTGATGATGAACTATGAGGAAGTCTTGGTAAGTCTTAGAATCTGTATCTTTACTTCCAATTGTGATTAATTGTTGTTAAGTCATGATGTTATATTGGAGTATGCCTTGTGTTAAGATTGATAGGGTGGTATGATGTTGAATTAAAATGACTTGACTATGGTTATGAGGTTTTTAAGCTTTAAGGGTTATAAAGGTGGTAATCTTTACCAATGTGCCTTATTATAAAATGATATGTAATGTGTTAATCTCACTTATATGAATTATGATGAAAGGACTTATACTCATCCAATTCTTTTTGAGATATTGATGATGATTATTATACAAGGGGTATACGCTATCACCTAAACTAACCTATGATTTATAATTAAAGGCTTAAGACATTTCAAAAAGAGTCTTTAGCATAGCACAAAGTGAACTACATTGAGGAGTGTCCCTTCCCACATAGGGAAGGTAGGAGCACTAAATTACTCTTGAGATTGGAGACTATAATGCATGGTGCATAAACAGGGTACCAACTATATCTCCTAGTTCTTGAACTATGTTTCCCCCATAGGAATACTAGCTAGCGGATCCACGTAGTTGCTACATTTCATGTTTTTGTACAACTTTTGAAAGTAATCCACCTTTTTTAGGTGTAGGGTTTCATTCCGCCGGATTCAACACTTGCTCATGTGGTCTATGTCGGTTAGACCATGATTTTCCTAAAAGGTAAAATGAATTAAAGGACTGAACTCTAATTAGGATAACCTAAGGGGTATAACATAGTCTAGGTAGGGGTATGGGACTCTACCTAAGTATTGCACTAGTTAGCCTTGAAGGGACTCTAAGGAGGATATTCTTAAATATGTTTATCTTACGATAATATATGATATGTACATGATGGACTTGCACATTGTTGATACTATATGTGTATTAGTTCTTTTATGAGTATGCATTTAATTATATTTTCAAGATAAGGTGAAATGTATATATAAATGAGATATTATGTGAAGTTGGACATTGGTTATTGTTTTTTGTTGAGGTCACTTGATTGAGTAGGGTTATGGGGCTTTCCTTGGTCATTGCACTTGTTAACTTGATAATGCTTCATAAGTAGTTGTCTTGCTTATTATGATATGATTACTCTTAGTCATGCTTGTGATATTATTCTGTGATGATAAGGTTGTAGTAGATCATGGACTCAATTATGATAGTATAGATATTACTTATTTGAGTAAGTAACAAGGTGAAATGTATATCTAAATGAGATATTATGTGAAGTTAGACATTGGTTATGGTTTTTTGTTGAGGTCACTTGATTGAGTATGGTTATGGGGATTTGCTTGGTCGTTGCACTTGTTAATTTGATAATGCTTCATAAGTAGTTGTCTTGCTTATTATGATATGATTACTCTTAGTCATGCTTGTGATATTATTCTTTGATGATAAGGTTGTAGTAGATCATGGACTCAATTATGATAGTATAGATATTACTTATTTGAGTTAGTAAGCATGATTGGTTGATTGGTATGACTTACTTGATTATGAATGAGGTTTTCAAACTTGTAAAATGGCATGTTTTGAGTAAATGTCCCTTTTTAGCATGATTTATTCTTAGATGTGAATATTGTCTCATACATAGTACATGTGCAGTAGTAACCCCATTTTATTCTCTTTTCCTAAACATTTTAGGTATCAGTCGTTGAAGTGTTTTGGAAGGCGACATTGAAGAAGGCTTTGATTCCTTATTCATCCAATTCGGCTAGGTCCTCAACTTTCGAGGGTAATGTGACTATCTAGCTTATGTACTTGTTATGAGTTTAAGACACTTCCATTTCTTTCCTTTCCAATTGAGTACTATACTTTTGAATGACTTATATGAGGTCTTGTTCGATTGATGTAAGGGATATGCCCAAATTTGATTTACTTCAAATAGATTGTTATGATATGAGACAACTTTTATGACTATGATATTTTTTATATAATAATGTGCAATAAAAGTAGAAGGTTATGTAATCTTCCTATAAGAAGGGTCTATGTATACTCAATATGACAATATTATGTGTATGTAGATATCTATGTATACCTCCAAGTAGATGTAATGAATAGTTTTAAATTTTTCCGCAATTTCAACCTATGAATGTAATGACATGAGACTAGGAGGCTAGTCTTAGTTCTTAAAGAGGACGACGATACTGGTTATGTCTAGGAGGTAAACCCGGATGTGACATTTCCTAAGGTTTGATATGATTCTTTTCTATCCAATCAACCTTAAGTCCATCATTTCTTTACTTGAAGGATACCATTACGACTTTTGACTTCAACATTCATAACCTTCCACTATGCTCAAGGTTTCACATAAAGGACCCTCTTAACATCATTCAAGGTCTCGCATATCATTCATACATTCAAGACTAAGAGGATTTAGCATCCTAAGTCAACACATCACATATTCATATTCATAAAAGCGTCAAGTAAGGGACACAAGTCAACCAAGACAAGACACCAAATACTTTACCTTAACACTTATTACTAGTCAATCTATAAGCACATAGGAATAACCATTATCATATTTAAGTCATCCTACACACTACAATATCATCATTAATATAACTATTATAGACTCCTATTGTCAAGTAGGAACAACCATGTATCAACCCTAAGAATACACATAGAAACACATAGTCGTAGTCTAAATGATCTCCTAACATAGATAGAAAGAAGACATACTTTCACATTATTTCACATATAAATATATATGATCATATTTCACATAAGTCAACTACACAAAACAAAATAATACTTCAAGTATTGCCGACAAGGCCATGATAATCATATTGCATAAAGTAACGCCGACAAGGCCACATCAATTAACACAGCACTATAACCATAAGTGGAACATACCAATACCAACATAATTAAAGTATAATTAACATAAAATAAAATAAATTAGGGCAGCATACCCCACTCCATCTTACCACTTTGATTTCACGGCTAAAACATCTAATTCAATATCATAAGTCCCTTCCTTACCCATGGACATAACTTCCAATTCAATACAATTATATCTATAATCAATGAAGCTAGGTCAATTCATTACATACTGATCAATCTTACACAACCTAGATATTTGTAGAACAAAATTATTGCATCTTTAGATAGCCCATAGAAAACTCATTAGAAATCACAAGCCTTCAGCCAATATCAATTAAATAAGCCTAATAATCAATAGATATAAGAATATTCAACACTCAATAGATCAAATTTAAACAGCCTATAACCCAATCAATCATAATATATACATGAATTAAAAGCCCATAACAATCTACACTTGAATTCATCAATATCAAAGCATGATCACATAACTCATATTTTAGTCAAATTGAGAGATTTGTGAACGTCAAGGGTTCATGGATAACTTCATTGGAGAAGATAAATTAAACATCAATAATATTATATCTTAACGTTTGCAAATATTTCTCGTAAGAACCATAGACTTAGAGTAGAAATTGGACTTGATCATCTTTTTGAAATCTTTGGAAATCATCATTGAAATTGGCTCTAGGGCGATAGAAAGACTTTGATTAAGAACTCTCATACCTTATTTGAAGATATCAAAAAATATTTAACAATAAACTACATCGAATAACCATCTTTAAGTTCCATCTTCACCTTTAACTCTCATGAAGGTTTTGAAGTAACTTTGGGAGGGAATGTGTTTTGCTTTATGTTTTAGAGTTATAATGAGAGTTTAAAGACTTATATACTCTTTAAATAACCATAAACACTCAAACAAACCGTCCTCACATTTTATAAGACTTGGGGTGAATTTCCCAAAAACCCCAAGCCTTAACGAAAACTGGCAGGCAACTTCACAGCACCATCGACGGTCTACCATCGATGATGCATGGGTGAGACCATGCCCCATTGATGGGGTATCCTGGTTTTTTCCTGCTTTTCCTCAACCTTACCCATTGATGGGGTATCCTGGTCGTCGTTTCGCACTGCCTGGCAATGTTGATCTCCAAGTTGGGTTCCATCGTAAGTGCCCCTTGTGGGTCCTATTTAATGTCGTACCCGGAGGTTTCCCACTGAAATATGTTCATATACGAGTTTAGGACCTACCAAATGAATTTCATCCAAGGTCGTTTCAAGGCAGACCTATGGAAGAGTTTTGGAGAGATTTTTTTATTTGATATTTAGGGTTTGAAATAGTGGTTGAAATGAAGTTTAAAATGACCTAAATCAGTTCACAAATGATCCAAAAAGTTCCAGAAAGACCCCTACACTATTTGGACCCTTTTCCAAATTCAAATATGACTTAAAAGTGATGCGGTCAAATCTTGGACTTGGTTCCGAGTCGCGCGTTCACCTCCTGATCTTGGTTCTAGAAATTATTTTTGTATAGTAAGGTTCGTGTTGGCCACACTTTGTAGGGATAAATTTGCCCATCAAGTGTTGGTTGCAAGACTTCAAATCTAAGCTGCCTGGCAGGTTTGATGGCTCATGTGTGTTTCCTCCATAGGGACCCTTAAGTTGGTCCCCGGGTTGTTTTAAAACCTTTAAACCCTTTATATATTAGTCTAAGTATAGGAATCATTGATACTCAATTTCATCATCCAGTCATCCCCCAAAACATAACTACAAAACACTACAACACACTAGTTCAACTTTGACTAGTTTCCAAACGTCTTGGACGTTGACTTCCAAACACTCCCAAACTTTACAAATTTCCTTCTAATGCGAAAATACGCTATCTTAATACATTATTCACTAATGGAACACATGTGAAGCTCTACTTTGACCTATTTCATTTCGAGGGTGTAATAATCACTCTCATAAGTTGATATTGTGAGAAAGAGATTAGGATTAACTGTTTCGAGTTGAACCCATGACGATCCAATAATCACCAAATATCAATTTAGTATTCATAGTTTTAAAATATATATCTCAAGAAATCCAAAAAAAATAAGGTGAAATCTGATTTGTAACTACATCCTCTTTTATTCAAACATAACTAGCAAAATCAAATCACATTTAAACAGCGAAAATATTAACAATAAGCAACACCCATTATTAGATTTAACTCATATTCATAAAATCAAACCCCAAGAATTAGGGTTTTATCTAAACATATAAATAGGAAGAAAATGATACCAAATCGAGAAAACACCAATTGGGTATGATTTATATTTGCTTCAATTGAGTCTAGGATGAAGAATTTCCAATACCCTCTCTGAATATCTTTAAGATAAGAATATTTCACTCTCTAACGTTCAAGAGCAAAGTTTCACAAATGATCTCAAAAACTCAAAATAGAGTTCAAGTCTAAATTTTATTATTCAAAACTAAAAAATTCGATACTAGGCTAAAATTATTAACAAGTATTTATAGTTTTCAAAAAGTTATGTTGTGAAGGACCACTTGAAATTGTTAGTCGGGATCACTGATAAATTTGGCGATCTTTCATTTGGTATATTAATCATCATCTTGTGTTAGATTTCAACATCTTTAAATTTGGGATAATTGGGCGACATAGTACTACTTAACAAAACTTCTTGTTGACACACTGACTGCTCCTCTTCCCCGGCGATTTGATCCTTTTCTTTAGGGCTCAGCTCAGTGGAACTATAGGCGACGATAAGTCACTTTGGTCAATCGTCGTTGTTGTTCGGCGATCCTTAGGTCTTCATTTATTTGATCCTTGATCTGCATTCACTCATTTTTGGTCGATGGTGTCGATGCTTTTGTATCCAAGTATACATACATAAAACTCAAGGTATTTTATCAGATCTAGAGAAAAAAATATGCATTTGAGGACACTAAATCTATAAAAATATAGCCCTAAATGATTCCAAATTGTAGACTAATCAATAATCGCAACTTAAACTGTGGCTTGTCCTCATATAAAACCCAAGTTCAACATTTCAAAAGGGATGTATCAAACAGTGCTACACAAGACCCAATCATGAATGCACACAAAAAGACTCAACTTACTAATGCAATGATCAATTGTGCACTCAAGACTCAAGTTGTGGCACACTATTATAAAAGAATTTCAAGCCCTCGAATACTTGCTTCCAAAGCTAGTTCAAGCTCAACTAAAGTGATTGAATTCCCTCACATAAAAAATAATTGCATATTCACACCCAATGGTTCACAAATTAAAGTTCCAAAATCAATTTCAATGCTCACACTCACAAAGATAAATAAAATGCACGAACTAACTCATAGGTTTGACTGTATTTTCAAATCAACCTTCATTTCAGTTCACTCTTGATAAAAAAGGACTTTTCAAGGCTTCTAAAGGGATGAGCGCATAGGTATGGTCATTTAGGCTCAGAGACATTTATCCTCATGAAATATAGTACTCATAACACTTTGTTTCTCCTTCTTTCATTAATTTTTGTAGTGCTCATTAGTCATCCCTTTATTTACTTTCCATGGATTGTTTGAAGAATGCCATTTATTTTTGTATTTTTATTATTTTATTCCACAACCTTCTCTTTTTTTTCATATGGATGAGTTCCATTTTTTTAATAAAACATCATGGGTTAAGGGAGACTTTTATTTCACTCTCTTTGACTTGCCTTCTCATTTCACCAAATCCAACTTAGGCTTTTGGCCTAAGTTGGATATTCAATCATCCACAAATCAAGAGGATTATGATTAGAGTATTAAGAGAGCTCATATTTTCTTCAATTTTCATCCAAATAAAGGTATGCTTCAAGGTGTTTTCAAAAGAGGTTCATACACTCACAAGTTATTTTACATTCTTTCAACGGTGCCTAAGATCATATCATTAGTTCACATCACTTAGTCAACCAGACTAACGTGGTAAATTCTAGGTGTCATCATGCACGATTCACAGTAAGATCATCACACAAGGCATTGACACTAAAGCCAAACAATACTCTACAATTTTCCAAGTATCCAATGTTCATTGCAAGAAACTCAATTTGATAATTGCCTTATCAGAAAGAGATGCAAAGAGTTCACATATTTGTCTTAGCAACTTCATTTGGCCTCATTTGATCCGCACATCCATATTCGTTTGATTTTTAGTAATTTTCAAGTCATCGGTATTGATCAAACTGTGACTCAATTTTTCCTAAAAACAACCACATTTAAGTACATGCAAGAGATGGTAAAAAGTAGAAAATATTCAGACGGGTCAAATTATTTGCAATTAAAAACATAAGCAATCACAAACTCAAACATTCCGAAAAGCAATATATGACACAATTTAAACAGAACAGCCCAAACATAAAAACAAAACATCAAACAATAATAGTCGCACACAAGGTCGGCCTCTTCCCACCACAAATGACAAACATCCTTTAATGCAAATATTCAAAATCCAAAAGTAAAAATACAGAAAGCTAGAGAGGAAGGTAGAGAAGGATCATGTCTATAGAGTAGTTTTATCTTTCTAGGCATTAGTGACCGATGTGTAAGCCTAGAATTTGATAATCGTCCATGAACTTTCTTTAGAAGAATCATCGGCACTTGACTTACTAAGATTATCCAAGTCACGAGAAGCCAAAAAGGAGTGGATAGCTATGAAGAATCCACCTCTCCATGAGGGAATAATGGAGTATCGGGGATTTTTCCTTTTCCTAGCACTGGGCTTATTCCCCTCATCATCTATTTTGGGTGGACTTGTTGCCCTTGTATTTTTTTCTTTCATTTGTTGTGGTGGCACATCATATTCTAGAACATCACTTCATATATATGTAAAATGCCATAACTACATAGTTAGACTTTATGTCTCTCTTGCTATTTTAGACACAACAAAAATAGAGAAGAGTAGGACATTGCCTTTAACAACATAAAATAATAATCTAAGTTATTACATAAAATTAAAGAATATCTTTAACATAGGAAATCCTTGAAACATAAGGATCCCTTTAATGAACTTGGGAAATCTATCTGAGCTCTTCACTTAGGAGACATCGTCTAGACATCGCCACCTATACTTTGTGTAAAAACATGAAGAAGAATTCTATTAGTATAAGAATCCACTAAGTTTGTCAACCATGCATAAACATGCATTTAAACAGGATATATATATAGAAATCATGCATCATGTCTTTTAGTATAAATTCATGAACATTGATACAACAAGTACAATATAGTTAGATGCTTAATATAGACATGTACACTACTCATAATAACATATAAAGCCACTTATCACATTTTGAGGCACATTCATTATGTACAACTCGTTACTTCTCTTTTACCTTGACTTTTGTCCTTAAGCGACCCTAAAATGTACTTAGTACAACGTATCACCTTAAGGTCACCTAATATAGACCTTCATAATATGCTTCATTATAACAAAAAGATATATTCGTAAAGTAAAAACATCACATATATTAGCTTCACATAAGAACCCTCACCTAAGACAACCCCTAAGTAACACTAGTGCCATGTGCAGGTAGCATCCCATAATACTAATTACACCAAGTGTTCCTAAGAAGTCATCCTAGACGAGGCATATCATACTCAACATGTCATAAGACCTTCAATTATTACTAGATATAAGTCACCTACTTCATAGTTTAATATAAGGACTCATTCATGTTCTACAACCTTAGTCATTAGCTTACTTGTGCGATGTACACATGGAGTCCCATAGCCCCACATATACAAAGTAAACTCATTTACAAGACATAAGTGTAATTAACATGCCTAGCCATAATTCATGTCTTTGCATAGCAAAATTACTTTAACATGCATTCATATAAAATCATACATATCATAAGTTTCTATTTCATACGAGGCTCCAATCCTATAATTTCTTGAAGTCCACTAGTGCAGTGCATGGGTAGGGTCCATAGTACTACCTATACTAAGTAAAATTGTCAAAGGAGTCATGATTAATGTTCATTTTCTTATCTTAATTCATTTCTTAACTTTTGAGAGACATAGACATAACTAACATAGACCATTTGAGCTACATGGAATCACATAGACCATTTGAGCTACATGGAATCCGGTGTCGTATAACCCCACACCAAAAAAAAGTATTCTACTTACAAAGGTAGAACCTACACAATAACTATCTAGGTGGATCCACAGATATAACCTTGACTTGATAACATGGAGGCTTCCATATCATGAGACAACATCTATGATAGGAATCCCGACTTGCTAACGTGAGGTTCTCTTGTGG
Organism: Solanum habrochaites; assembly: GCA_027704765.1. Taxonomy (NCBI): domain Eukaryota; kingdom Viridiplantae; phylum Streptophyta; class Magnoliopsida; order Solanales; family Solanaceae; genus Solanum; species Solanum habrochaites. The sequence continues at coordinate 33,242,554 of JAKWJA010002495.1, forward strand.
GAAGCCGGACTTTCTAGACGTGAAGCCCCCACTCACATTTTTCATGTTCATTCGTGCTAAGCTCATACTCCCTTTTTAAATATCTTTATGACTTTTAACATGAGTTAATAGAAAGGATTTAGGAGCTTGCTCATTCATTCATCAAATAGCTCGCTCAACGGTTCCTAAGATGAAAATGTCATTTCAACATAGAACCTACTTTTTGTGAGAATGCCCTTTAACATAATTCTACCATTCATACAATCATGTGTGTGCGCATACATGTGAGATCTACCTTCAAATAAACACCTCTAATTACACATGTTCACAATTCACTAATCATACATTTTACATGCATAGTAATAGATAAGGGTGCATATGAGAACTATCTTTTCAAATTAACACAATAAGTCTATCCTACTCATAATTATGCATGAGCGTGTGTGTGTTCATATTCGTCAACTTTATCACATAAGAGAAACAACTTAGTTACTTAGGAAACCATCGTTCATAGGATCACAACACACATATATATCATATCCCTTAAGTCGTGAGAGATTCATGCATAGAACATTTAGGGACTATAGTCCACACACTCACATTACATCATTGGAGGCAAGAACATATTCAACATTAGAATAGAAGACTCCTACATGCATAATACTACACATTCATATAGGGTTCATACAGGTAGGGGTTATGTTACAAGAGTATTCATCACAACAAGTCATGTAGACCATAACAAACCCCTACAGGTAGGGGTTATGCTACAAGAGTATTCATCAAAACTAGTCATGTAGACCATACCAAACCCCTACATGATCATCACATATGCATAACATCATCAATAACCCTAGATCATGATGCAAGAATCAGCTCATCAACTTCATAACATAACAATCATCGTATCAGTTCATCTTACATCTTATGCCTTCAAGGAAATATGAAAAACATATATAGATAGGCAAGAATATAAACACGTCCAACATAAGTGGACCAAACTACACAACATCAAATCCAATACTAAAGACTAAGAAATTAGGTCAGCCTACCCATACTCCAAGCCATGATAACCATGGACCAATTCTAAACAATTCATAATCAATTAACATACACGAATATATAACTAAGCAATTTCTTAAAATCTAATCACAATTAAATTTATGTATAATCAAGATCATACGACCCACATTATAGGCCAATTTGAGAAATAGATGGATCATGGGTTCTTTCATAAATTCCGTAAGAAATCATCATAAAAATATTGAATAATTACCAATTCACCATTAAAATGTATTTGGGAATTTGTTTGACAATGAACCCTTGGCTAGATCGAGAGTTGCTAATTTGATCATAGAATCTCTGTGGAAAGCATTTGAATAAACTCCTTATATGGAAAATTAACTAAGTATCAACGATTATCATACCTTAATATATGAGAAGTCCATGAAATATTGGAGAAGAAACCATAAAAATCCAGTCCCTAGCTTGAACCTGAGTTTTGGTCTCCAATGGAGATTTTAGAGAATTTTGAAGAGAAAATAGTTTTGAGATTTTTTATTTTCTTATTGAGTTTTAGGGTTTTTACTTGGCAAAGGGGTAAAATAGAACATAAAAACAGTTTATAACCGACTCCAAAAGTAACCTAGAGACTCCAATACTTAATTGGACTTTTAGATATGTTAAACTTTACTTTAGAACGATGCAACCGAATTTGGAAAGTGGTTGCGCATCGCGGAGGCAGCTCTTAATTTCCCTTACAATATTTTTGAGACAGTGAGACTTGTGTTGGTCGCTCGAAGCACAGGCAGTTTAAGTGCCAAGAGCGCGATGTTAAGGGCTCCAGATCTTTGTGTTGCACGCTTCCTTGGGTTGCTTTTGGGTCCAATGTTTGGGTCCTCCTCGAGGACCGTTAGGGTGGTCCTCGGGGAGTCCTACCAGGACATTTTGACCCTTAACATGTATATTAAGATATTAGGGTCAACTGCACTTTTTTTATACTCCAAAAAAACCCATAATAACAAGGCAAGCATACAAGGACACACTAGCACACAAAAGACTAGTTTTCGGACGTCTTGGTCGTCCTTTGACGTTTGACTTTCAAACTCTTTAAAACAACTATTACAAGCTGTTAAACATTAAACATGTTGTTTACTCTTTCAATACATGTGAGGCTCTATATAAACCTAGTTCATTTTGAGGATCTTGACAATATCCCCTATTTGGGAACATTCCTCTCGAATGACACTTGGAATTTTTAATACATTTTTAAGGACTCAATGACCCATATAGAAGCCCACAATGTTCAACATGTTATCCAATAGTAGTAAATGCACCAAATTAACACGGGAAAACCAACTTCATACCCTCATTAAATTAAGGCAATATAATCAAAAATGGATTACTCTTACAATTATTTTCATGCCTACATGTTTTTCAACACTCCTTGTCATTTGGAGGAAATACCTTCTCAAACTTTAGGCATACTCATTATTTTATCATAAAGTTAGACATATAACGGACTTCAAATGCACACATCGGCTTAATCCACACTTCAACTCAGCAAAAATTAAGCAATTCACTTAGGTGCACGAAATCATGAAACATGTAGTTTAACACAATATTATAGTCTAGAGATAATACCATCAAGTTCACATATGACATTACCATTCTTAACTTTTGTTCAAGCAGGAACTACCTTCTCCTAGTCACAACATACACACATGGAATCATAAAGTTCACATAAAAGTAATGCACAAGGGTCAATTCATTTTAAGGAGGATTTCTTTACTCCAAACCACAGTATGATCATACTCTCTTCCTTATGAATCTAAATGGACGATCACATCACACACATAAAAACAATAGGAAGTTATTTAGTACAATTTCAATTTATAGCATGACACTAACCTTCATAAACTTGCATTTTAAGACGGTTGTTACGATTTATAGGCACGCATTGATGACATTGGTTATACATACCATCATATGAGTCAGCCTATAACAAAACTTCCTAAGTCATAAAAGTTGCACATTTTTTTAAATGGACTCATCTTTTTTTTATTTAAAGAAAACTCAACACCTCATTATTGAGCCAAAACACCCTCATATCAAAAGTCTTATCAAGCATGTTAATATATTAATCTTATGAAGTTAATTGGACATTTACCCTATCAAGACGCACAACAAAATGAGAAACATGCAATTTGATCAAAATCCCATTTTCATGCAATAATGACCATTCATAACATGCATAACATAGTGTCATTTAAGACATGCATAACATATGGAGAACATGCATTTTATACTCATATGCAAGACATCAATCATGAACAAGCAACTTATGAACTCTTTGGTTTCAAGCTTGAGTAGGAATAGAAGGAAAAGATCGGGATATCTACAACCTTACTACTTAATCACCAACCTCACTCAGGCTAAACCCAATTAAAAGAAACTTATCTCATTCACTATACTGTACTTACCAATCCCTCTAGTCAAGTACAACATCCTCCTCTTGGGGTCAAGCTTATGAAAACTTTTCTTAACATCACCTCCTTCCATGTCTCAAGAAAGAACCAATTTTACACTAGTTATTAACTCACACTCTACTAGATGAGGATTTCAAGAGATACCAAATAAGTAGCTAGCTCACTCCACTCCATAATCATCACTACAAGTGATCAATAACATAAGGAAGTTCAATGGAACTCAAAATAGGACCATTAAGGGCATTCATAACCTTACAATCTAGGCACATTATCCACGACTTCAGGTAAGATTACTCAAATATTTATCACCTCATGCCCTTATCCACCAAGATAAGGGCAATTCAACACCAATCCTACATTCTCCTTCCAATATAAGGTTTTACATCATTGAGGGTTTCCACTCCTAGTTCCATAACGAGGATCCTACTAACCCAACCAAGAAGAGGTTATCTTAAAGCACCATTTACCCTCTATGTTTATCACCTAAGGAAACTCATAACAATCAAGTTAGTTCATGCTATCCAACTACATAAGGCCTCAACTACACCATGCATACCAAGGGTAATTCCATACCTCATCACATTCTACCACCAAGTCTTAACAAAGAAAGTTGTTCCAGATTCAATCCTACTGGGGTCATCACCTTTGGTGGAATTTCCAACCAACCATACCTAGGTACAAACTAAGCACTTCTCAAATGGTCATACTGAAGATAAATTTTAAAAGACCACTAACCACTTCAATGTAGGACAACATCAAATATCTCCTTCTCATTAAGAGTTATGAGGTACATACAACCCTATAAGTCAAGCTTAGGCAAAGCATAATTCCAAATTATGGAATAAGACCCTTTTTCCCCTTTTACTTCATTCTTAGAATACATTAATATAGAAACTCATCAACTAATCATAAGAGTTCTCCCATTTACTAGCATACTTCACAATCATTTTACAAGGTTCAACACACTATTTCCCCTTCTTAGGATCATTCTATACAAAAGACTCTAATCCATACAAGTACAACATTAAAGCATCACTCATATACAAAGGTAAGTTTTATCTTTCACTATTTACCACATTTCTCCAAAACCTTTGAAGCCTATTTCATAACATTACACTATCATGATACATAACCATAAAGCAATCTGTCAATCCACAAGACGGTTCCATCCAACTATAACAACTCTTAACAAGTTATAGCCATATCATATCATAACTTTTAAACATATAACATCAATTCTCATAGATCAATTATAATCATGGATGGCATCACATAGCAACATTCTAAATTCACCTTTACATGTACCCATCAAGTCATAACAACCATAGTATACATCAAAAATCACCTTTTCTCCCTCAAACCTTGAGACATCATTCCTTACAATCAATCACATCTAAAATACCAACGGACAAGGAAACATAAGAAAGAGATCATATCGAGTTAATCTCTATGGCACGACACAAGAGTAGTGAAGAAAGTGAAACTCTATCGTCCTATAGTCTCTCACTCATAGATGTATCGCGAATCATATCGATGAACAAGACTCTACTAGACATGGCATTACAAGACTTTGAAACCTGAAAACTAATCCCAAAACCTTATGCTCAGACACCAAGCTTGTCACGAACAAGGAGCGCCCCACAGAAGTAACACAACGTACTTGACCTCTCGGAGGTCTTGTACAAGACCTTAGATATATTTTATTTGAAAAGACATAAAATTTAGAGGAAAATTTAAAAATTTTCATAGCACATCATATGCTAGAACATCACTTCATATATATGTAAAATATCATAATTACATATTTAGACTCTAAGTCTCTTCTGTCATCTTATTCTCAACATCAATAGAATATAATAGCGACACGACCCTTAGCGACATAAAATATTAGCTAAGCTAGTACATGAACTTGAGAAATATCTTTGACATAAGAAATTCCTGAATCATAATGTTTATTTTTCTTGAAATTGAAAGATATATCCAAGCTCTTCACTTAGGTGACATGGTATAACCATCACCACCTATACTTTGTGTAAAAAGATGAAGAAGAATGGTATTAGTACAAGAATGCACTAAGTATGGCAACCATGAAAAAACATGCATTTAAAGAAGATAGTTAGTTAGAAATCATGCATCACGTCTTTTAGTTTAACTTCATTAACATTGATACAACAAGTACAATATAGTTGACATACTTCATATAGACTTGTACACTATTAATAATAACACATAAATCCACTTATCACATTTTGAGGCACATTCATACATATAACTCATTACTTCTCTTTTACCTCAACTTCTTATTAACGCAACCCTCAAGTGTACTTAGTATAATGTATCACCTTAAGGTAAACTAAGATAGTCCTTCATACTATTTTTCATAAACACAACCACATATATTTATAAAGACATAAGTGCATCATACACATAAGCTTCACAAAAGAACTATCACCTAAGACAAACCCCAAGTCACACTAGTGCACTCTGTAGGTAGCATCTCATAATACTACTGACACTAAGTGTTCCAAATAAGTCACCCTATATAAGGCATATCATACTCAACAAGTCATAACACCTTTAATTATTAAATGTTATAAGGCACATACTTCACAGTATCATGTAAGGACTCATTCCTTTACAACAACCTTAGTCATAACTCACTCAGTTCATATCATAGGTAAACCACCCTCACAACCCCTTTAAAAGCTTACTTGTGTAATATATTTATGGAGTCCCATACCCTTATATTTGCTAAGTTAGAAGCCATAAGTGTAATTCACATGCATAGTCATTATTCATTTCTTAACATAGAAAAATTACTTTAACATGCTTTCATAAAAATCATATATAAGATAAGTCTTTATTTCATAAAAGGCTTCAGTACTATCCTTTCTTGAAATCCACTAATTCAATGCATGGGTGGGGTCCATAGTCCTACCTATACTAAGTAAACTTTTCAAGGAGTTATGATTAGAGTTCATATTGTTATCTTAATTCATTTCTTAACTTTCGTGAGACATAGTCATAACTGACATAGACAATGTGAGCTACATGGAAGCCAGTGTCGTATAACCTCACACAAGAAAAATGCATTCTACTTGCCAAGGTAGAACCTCCATAATAGATATATGTGTGGATCTAGTAGTTATAACCTATAGGGGCACGTAGTTATGGAAGAAGGACATTGTAACTAGAAACATTTACTTGCTAACGTGGAGATTTCCATCTCATGAGACAACATCAATGTTGGGCGCCCGGACTTGCTAACGTGAAGGTTCTCTTGTGGGAAGCCAGACTTGCTAGACATAAAGCCCTCATTCTCATTTTTTATGTCCACTCAATGCTAATATCATACTCACTTTTTATGCATCTTTAAGCCTTTGATTAACGTTAGTTCATTAAAAAGATTTAGGAGCTTGCTACTTCATACATCATATAGGTCAATGATTACTAAAATGAAAATATTTTTCCATCATTGAACCTACTTTATGTGAGAATGTCTTTTCACATAATTTTACAATTCATACAATCATGTGTGTGTGCATACATATGTGAGATCAACCTTCACATAAACACCTCTAGGCACACATGTTCATAATTCACTAATCATACATTTTACATGCATAGTAATAGATAAGGGTGCATATGAGAACTATCTTTTCAAATTAGCACAATAAATCTATGCTACTCATAATTATGCATGAGTGTGTGTATGTATGTGTTCATATTGGTCAACATTATCACATAAGAGAAACAACTTAGTTACTTAGGAAATCATCGTTCATAGGATCACAACAAACAGATATATCATATCCCTTAAGTCAGGGAAGAATCATACAAATAACATTTAGGGACTATAGGCCACACACTCTTATTACATCATAGGAGGCAAGAACATATTCAACATTAGAATAAGAGACTTCTACATGAATAAGATTACACATTCATATAGGGTTCATATTGGTAGGGGTCATGCTACAAGAATATTCATCACAACTAGTCATGTAGACCATACCGAACCCTAATATGATCATCACATATGCATAACACCATCAATACACCTAGATCATGGTGCTAGAATCAAAGACTACACTCATCAACTTCATAATATAAGAACCATCATATCAACTATCTTCTATCTACTAACTTCACATACATGATCACAATATATATAGATAGGCAAGAATATAAACACCGCCACCATAAGTGGAACAAACCAAAAAACATCAAATTCAATATTAAGGACTAGGATATTAGGTAAACTTACCCATACTCCAAGCAATAATCACCATGGACCAATTCTATAAAATCCATAATCAATTTATACAAACGAATATATAACTAAGCAATTCTTTACAATCTAATCACAATTCAATTTATATATAATCAAGATCATAAGACCCACATTATAGTCTAATTTGAGAATTAGATGGATCATGGGTTCTTTAATAAATTCCTTCTGAAATCATCTTTAAAAAATTGAAGAATCATCAACTAACCATTATAATGTCTTCGAAATTTGTTTGATAATGAATTCATGGATAGATTGAAATTTGATAATTTTGATCATAGAATCTCTTCGAAAAAACTTTGGAGGAACTCCTTATATGGAAAAATATTTAAGGATCAATGATTACCCTACATTACTATATTATAAGCTACAATAAATTGGATAAGAAACAACGAAAATCCAGCTCCTAGCTTGAACTTGAGTTTTGGTCTACGATGAAGGTTTGAGAAAATTTGAAAGAGGAGAGTTTTGGGATTTTTGATTTTCTTATTGGGTCTTGAAATTTTTACTTGGGAGAGCAGTACAATAGGACATAAAACAGTAAATAACCAACTCTCAAAGTTCACAACATACCCCAATACTTATTTCGACTTTAGACATGTCACTTGATATTAAAATGACGGAACCGAATCTAGAATGTGGTTGCGCGTTGCGGAGGGAGCTCCTAATTTTGCCTCACAATATTTTTGAGGAGAGAATCGTTTTAGTCGTGTGACGCACATACATTTTAAGTGACAGGAGCGCGACTTGCGAGGTCTAAAGATGTTGGTGTTGCACGCTGCCTTGGGAACCTCCTTAGTCCAATGTTTGGGTCATCCTTGAGGACCCTTAGGGTGGTCCTCGAGGAGTTGTACCTGGACGTTTTGACCCTTAACACGTCTATTAAGATATAAGGATAAACTCCATTATTTTAAGAGTCCAACAAACCCATAAAAACAAGGCAAACATACAAGGACACACTATCACACAAAAACTAGTTTCCGAACATTTTGGTCGTCCTTTGATGTATGACTTCCAAACTCTTGAAAGGACTATAATATGTTTTTAAACACTTCATTTAAATGTTTTTAACTCTTTAATCACATGTGAGGATCAATATAAATTTATTTGATTTGGAGTATCTAGACAACTTCCGGAAAAAATTAGAAACTACTCAAACAAAAGCAAGGAAGTTCAAATGCAGAATCACTTTTCCAAACTAGTTGTGAAGCGCAAAACCACTTAGATGGCTTGCCAAGTGCAGTATGTAGAGGTTACAAGGGATCATACAAATGTAAAATAGTTGATCTTTCGGCAAAACACAAACATATTTGGCAACTTCAGGATTCTCGCTGAAAGTTAGAGAATACAACATCACATTTAGCATTAAATTAAAGGCGAGATGGGGACTTTAGGAAAACTTCCTAGTGGTTCGGCGAGCTCGACAAAGCTCGACAAATGACCCCATGTGCCTACTTTGACCCAACTTCCCAAATTTAACTCTGCAACCCCTAAATTTAAAATTAGGCCATGAAAAACTCAAATTAAGCTTAGGCCTATAGGTAATCATCCACACCCTACGATTTTTCATTCATTTTAAAGAGAAATTTTATGGAATCAACTATTTAACTTAGTACGGTAAAAATTAGAAAGCCTAACAAGCAAACAAATATTCTAATCCTAGAAGAAAGGCCCAGAACAAATCAACAAGGTAATAACATTTTATTTGAGTACAACTTTTAATTAAAGAAACTTAGGGTTTGGAAACCAACCCTAGGTGTTGATTATGATGTAATTGAGATGCTAGGCGGCAATTCTATCAAAAATCCAAGTAGGACTCAACAATAAAAACACATTTGAGATGCTGAGATATAAATACAGAGGTGCATGTGTGAGTTTGAAGAATGAAAAATGAAGGAATTTTGAGGAGTTTGAGAAATTTAAACCTTTGATTTCAAAGACCCTCCACTTCTCGCCCATTTAGGTACGTAAGTTGTGGTCTCCAAACATGTCGGTGAAACTCCGAGTAGTAACTCATCTCGCCGAGTTTTATAGAACCGCTACGCAATTTTTGGAATCCAAATGATTGTAAGGATTTGGATCATCGAAAAAATTTGAATACTCACCAATAATTACATGGGCTAACCGAGTTTTACATACTCTAGCTTAAAGTTGCCTTAGGTCCAATGGCCGACTGGGTTAGGGTCGCAAACATCTTCGGTGATGCTCGTACTCAAAAAATTTTCTCGCTAAACTCTTTTTTTCTTATAAATTTCCACTCTTCATACTGCACAACTAATACACCATTATTTTAAAAAAACAAGCAAAAAACAATAAAAGGTGTTTTGTGTTACCTTTCAAAGAAACCCTTAGTTAACATCGTGGCTTGATGCAAGTCCTTAATCTTATTTTTTGGGATCTTCCCTAGTGTCACTGCGTAACCCAAATCATTAGATTGGGCAAAGATGAGGTAACTCATAAATCGCAAAGTTATCAAACAACTGGACATAACTAGAAAAAGAACAAATAGTTTGTTTCATCACTTCGATGTTAACGTTCATTTTATCCAGCACTCTGTCATGCTCACTTATCTTGTGAAGAATGATTGAGAGTATTCCTTCCACACATATGTCCCTGTTCTCGTAAGCTTTCTTCTCCTACTAGAAGGGATGTGTTTACCTTTCCTTGTGCATTGGACTTTGATTTTCACTATCATTTTGCCTAGCTCATCCATCTCAGTCAGGAATACAGCCAACATGAAGTCATTTTCTACCTCTTGGATCGTTTCATACATGTGATAAAACATCATGTGATAAAACAATTGGGCTGTTATGATATAAGGTTATTTGCAATACCCCTTGAAAATGAGTTAGTTGAGCAATACCATACTTCCAAGACCAAGACATCTGTAGAAACCATTCAACATGACTATGTCAGTAATGCCAGGAGTTGAGCCTTGAGTTATCAGTTCTTTAAACCTTGCCCATGACTGATGGATTTGTTCACCCTCGAATTACTTGAAGGATAGTATGAAATCCCGAAACATCATTACTTCTAATAGGGAGTGGTATTAAGAATATTTTTATGTAATACCACTCTCCGGCAGCGGCGTCATTTTGATCAACGTCATCTAAAACACTTCATCTAGTAATAAGAATTGAAAATCACAAGTTGGTACATAACACAACCAAGGGTTGGGATCGTTACCATATAGGGAGTGGTATTAAGAATATTTCATCCAAGCACAAACTAAATCACATTAGTCATAGCCACGAGAAATTATCGAATAAAAACATTGAAAATTAGAAGGGTTGACACAAGTGTCAATTAACAGAGGGGGGTTTTTCAATAAAATTAACAACCTAAATAGTAAAAATAAGATACACTAATGCGAAATTCAAATTCTTGGGATGTGAAAGGAATATGGATAAAAGAAACCGTAGGGTAATTTCTATTGATAATACATCACAATATATACGTAACGGCTGGCTAGACTTTAGTAGAGGTAAATTCTCTCTCTAGAAACTTAGCATGAATTGACCTTGTGTCTCTAAAACACCGAGTTTCATCCTTTAAGCACAACTTTTGCCTAAGCTAAATTACTCTCTCGAGCTAAAATTATGCGAAAGGGAATACGGTTCACTCTCTTGAGATGAACCCATGACGACCCAATAACCACTGACTATCAATAAAGTATTTTTAGTTTTACAACCTATTTCTTTCAAGCAAGCTAAACACAGGAAGGTGAAGTTGTATCTGCAACTACAACCTCATTTAGTTCAAACACAACTACTAAATAAAATCACATTTAAACAACAAATATACTAACAATAAGCAACACCCAACAATACATTTAACTTAAGCAACACCCAACAATATATTTAACTTATTTTCATAAAATCACACCTCGAGAATTGGGGTTTTGGCTGGACATAGAAAAAAGGAAGAGAATGATACCAAATCAAGATAACATCAATCAGTATTGTTTATATTCATTTCATTGAGTGTAGCATGATTAATTTCCAACACTAACTTCGAATATCTTCAAGATGAGGGTCTTAAAATCTCCAAGGTTCAAGAGCATAGTTTCAAAAAAGTTCTCATAGACTAAAAATAGAAGCTAACTCTAAAAATTATTATTCGAAACTACAAAATATTATGATAAGATAAAAATATTAACAAGTATTTAAAATTGTCAATAATTCATTCTCAAAAAGACCAAACTATGCAATTTGTTGGGATAGCTAATCCACTAGGCTATTCGCCCTTTAGTATATTCATCGTTTTCTTGTTTTAGCCTTCAACATGTTCACAATTTCGATCATAGGGTAATAGAGTAATGCTTCGCAGATCTGATCGATGACACACCGACTACTTCTCTCACTGGCGATTTGATCCTATCCTTTGCGGTTCAGCCTACTAGAACTTTAGGCGATGATAAGAAACTTTGGCAAATCGTTGATGGTGTTTTGCATCCTCAGGTCTTCATTTCTTTGTTCTTTCTGCAGCCTTCGCTCCCCTTATCTCTATTATGTCCATGCATTTGTCTCCAAGTGTAAATATATGAAAATCAAGGTGTTTTATCAGTTTTCGAGACAAAATATACATTTGAGGACACTAAACCTATCAAAATATTTCCCTAAATTAGTCAAAATCCTAGACTCGTCATTGCCTTAGGTAGTACTACATGTATTATGTTCTAAGTGGATCGTCTAGCAAAAGGCGTATGTGGACACATAGTTATGGAATAGAAAGATTACTTCTAGAAACCTCAAACGTATTATATTGACTGGGGAGCTTCGATGTCATGAGGTTACGTTAGATGACCCAGCCTTTTAATTTATGGGAGGGCCTCTACCTCACATTCCATATCCACTAGGTGCTAAGAGTTATCATCCCAAAGTTTATATAATTAGTCTTGAATTGTACTTACATGTGTAAAAGACTATCTTAATTTTCATTCAACACAACTCATAAAATAGATCATAGATTCAATTGTGTAAGAATGGACTTTCAACCTTAGAATAATCAATATGTGAGTAGACCTCTCACATTATATTCATATTGTGTTCATGAGAATATTTTGAGTCAACACAACAAGATCATCATAGTCATAATAATTCATGCATAATAATGTGTAAGGGTTAAGTGAGAATGACCTTTCCAATCAACAACAAAATTACACCATAGTCATAGAATCTTTATTCTAATCATAAATCTTAAAGAACATGCATAATTCTCATATTCATGTACAAATTTTCATAATTTAGTCTTCAAGAATTATGAAATTTATTCAACCAACATCTATAATTTTTAAATTAGATATGGTAATAATATAGTTCAATTTATTCATACAACCCATTACATGCTTCTAAAATCAATCATTCTCAATTAAGATCAAAATTTAGCAATAGAGGGGATCCATGGGTTCTTGGGGGAATTTTTCCATAAATCATAAATTTTATCATAACCCGACATAATTCAACCATTGAAACAATTTTTAAAAGGAACCCAAAAAAACAGAAGCAACACCGTTGAAATTGGGGAAAATTGCAGGTTGTGAAATCAAGTTATGAAGGGGCACTATGGGTGGAATCTACCCATAGATAAAAACACTTTGTTTCTTGCAACCCAAGAATCAATTTTACTCTTCTTTCTTCTTAGGTTTTTAGATAGATAAATATTATGACGAAGATGAACTTTTGAATTTTGATTTGGGTCTTTGTGAAAATGATTTTTATTGGGTGTTTGATGACATAAAATAATTTATATATTTATTTAAAAATAATATAAAATATACCTATTTAAAATAGAACTTAATTTTTTTTTTCAAAAATACCCTTTATTCCCCACATGGATTTGCAAAATATTCTAAGGAGATGTCCGAGGGAACTTCCACGGGCAATGGACTGCTCCAATTTCCAAGGTTTCTCATGTGGACTGTTGTCTTTAACTTAAGAAGCTATTGCATTGTCCAAGAGGAATACAACGCAGGAAGTGAGCTATTCCACGTGTCCTGGACCCTTGATTGAAGGTTCCTACGACCTATGCGTCAAAGGAAGTCACCACGAGGGTCATCCATGGGCAATGAATCCTTCACACCTCATGTAGAGACGCATAAACTTCCTCTATAACCAAAAAATATGGCTAAGACATTTTTTATGAAATCCTCCAAAGGAAGTGGAGAATCCACGCTCCTTGAACCCTCAAGTGAACTTTCCTTCATGCCTATACGGATGCCTATACGGCTAAGGCATGGTTCAAATGACTTCTAAGGGATGTGAAGGCTTTCACGTGCCTTGAATCCTTCCTTGAACAATGTCTTTTTCCCACACGGCTAAGGCAATTTTCAAGAGCGCTTGTAAGGGAAGTGATGCTATGTTAGACTTTATTTTCCCATTTGTTTTTCGGTTGTTACATTATATCCCCCGTGGGAACATTCGTCCTCTAATGAAGAGCTAGAAACCTTACGAAATTAAATACTAAAGACTAGCAACCCAACAAGCATGACATATCAAAATAATGCACCAAACAACTTCATTCATTCTCAAAAGCGTTTAGCCTTTTAGAGAGAAGATTCAAGAGGAGCAAAACATCAATGTTTCAAGTGTTCGTTTAAGAAATTCAAGGTGTCGCCAAGAACCTAGATGTTTGAGTTATGTATTCTTTCATAGTTTTTGGTTCGTTCACCCACACGCCAATCATTATTTATTAATCAAAATTTCATTCTTGAAAATTTATGGATTTAGGTTCTTGATGAGTTCTTTAAAAGTGTTCTTGAACTTTCCTTATTGATTAAGTTTTGATACAAGATTCTATTTGGGTCAATTTGAAATGACTATCTATCTTATAATATAAAAATTTTACGTGAGTCATAACCAGTTTAATTAAATTCATTTGAATCTACTTTCCAATGCTACCTATTTTGTGTGAATCCAATTTATGAGTAAAATCTTATGGCTAATTTAGTAACCTATATAATGTTGTTATGAATTTATCCAATGGGAAAACATTAAAAATAAAAGTCTCAAAATAATCAGATTTCCATCTGTTAGTCCATTATACTCTTCTTTCTCAAACACTAAGCAAAAAACCCTAAGGAAAAATCAAAGTATAAGACTTCATTAAAGATTCTTTGGATGCGTTTCAGAAATCTTCTTCAAGTTATTTCTTTATCCAAGAAATCCATTCTTTTCAAATCAAATTTATCCATACAATTATGAATTACTGATGAAAATCATAAATCTTTGCAATAGAGATTTCAAGAAACGAATTCAAGAATGTCAAGAAAGGTTTTCTTGATTGTTTACTTTTAAGATTGGGTTTCAAGGCTTATAATAAAGTTATTATTCAATATTCTTCAAGAAACCTGTTATCTAAAGTATCTAAGGCTATCACAGTGTTGTACTAGTTAGTTCTCAAACCTTACATTTTCTTTAAAATCAGTAAATGAGAAATCTAGGATTCTACCCCTAGATTTAAGTATTCTTGAGATATGTTTATTTGAGTTCTTGAGTTCATGGTTCTTTTACAAAATTTATTCCTTATTATTGAGTTTTAAACTGAGTTTTTATAAATTAAGTATGAGAATTTTAAGATTCATATTCATGAGTTCCATCCTTTTATGTAGACCCTCAAATCGAGTCATTTAGAAATTCATCATGAACTTCATACATTGAGCATCCTTCAGAGGAGTAGTATTTTAATGTTCCAAGTCTTGAGTATTATGTTTCAAATCCATTTTCGATTATATTCCTAATCATGGGACTATAATATGGTACCAATGAAGTCCTTGAGTTGTGTTGTTCATGCCCCTAATTCTATATGAATCTTATGAGTGGAGTATTTTAGAGATGTGTAGTAGTATCATTGAGTCTTGAGTTCTAAGTACTAAGGTTCTTTGTTTCTATTAATATCCCTAATATGTCCGTGTGAACCCTGTGAGTCGAGCAGTATTGAGATGAGAGGAATCATTAACATTCTTTATTTAATTTGTTCATGTCCATAATTCCGTATGAACCCTATGATTTCATTAATAAATTTTGAAAAAAAATTAAATCCAACACTTGAGTTCTTAAATTGAGTTTTCAGAAAGTGAAAAATGAGTTTTGAAGAAAGAGTTTCTTAAAACATTATTAATATTTTGATCCAGTACGCCATCAATGTGTGAGCAGCATGGTATAAAGATATATCATCAATGTTTATGTAGTATGACTTCCTGAGTCGTTGATGATCATATTATAATATGATTTTTAAATGTTTTTTGAGAAAGAGTAAAGTTGAGTTTATTTATATCAAAATGATGTATTGGATTCCAAAGAGTAAATTCGAACTAAAACTCCAACAATTTTACATAGCGAGCGAGATTTCACCAAATGTGTTCAAAATTTCATAGTTATTAAGATCCCTAGATACAACACCTCGAGTTTCAAAAAGAATTAAATAGAATACAATCAACTCATTCCTAGGTTCTTCTAAATTTTGGGTCAAGCTAAAATACGCATAACTGTCGGTACAAGATGATTTAGGTGTCCCATAAGACATCCAACGATTGTTTTTTAAATTATCTTTGCAACGCAATCGAGATTGCTAAATTTTGAGCTCGTATGATGGAGATATGCCCATTTGAATTTGGGCTATCCAACCAAGTAAAGTTACCCAAAAATATGAGCGGTATTTTGGTCGTTTCCTTGCCCAATCAGATGTAAACGTTTTTAGTAAAACTGTACGAATCTCAACTTATTAGAGTTAGTTTCATTCATCCCCAAAAGTGTTTATGGTTTTAGAGAGAAGATTCAAGAGGAGAAAAGGTTCAAAGTTTAAAGCATTCGTTCAAGAAAGTCAAGATTTTGCCAACAACCTAGTTCTTTGAGTTATGTAAGCTTTCATAGTGTTGAGTTTGTTCTCCAACATGCCAATCATGTTTTATTAAGCATAATTTCATTCTTGAAATTCAAGGTTTAAAGTTTTTATGATTTCTTGACAAGTGTTGTTGAAGTTTACTTATCGATTAAGTTTTGATATAAGATTCTAGTTAGATCAACTTCCAATGACCATATATCATAGAATAAAAAGAGTTATGTGAGATGTAACCTACTAAATTAAATTTATTTAACTCAACTTTCTAATGCGACCAATTTCGCGTCAATCCAATTTCTGCTAAGTTATGGTAATTTTAGTAATTATACTGTGTTGTTACGAATTTACCCAACAGGAAAAAAAATTAAAATGGTTGTTATTATTTTTTTACCTCCAAGAAAACCCTAAACGAAAATCTTGACTAATAAAAGGCTCAAAACAATCAAATTTTTATCTTGTAGTCCATCTTTCTCTTCTTTCTCCAACCCAATGGGAAAAACCCTAGGGAAAAATGTAAGTGGAAGACTCTATTATAGATTCTTTCAATATTTTTCTAGATTCTTATTCAAGGTAGGTATTTCTCCAAGAAATTTATTATTTTAAAATCAAATTCCTCCATACAACCATGAAACCTAATGAAAATCATAAATGTTTTCCACAGAGTGTCAAGCCCTGAGCGAACACCCAGGAAGTGGTCGGCACTCGAAGACCATTGCTGATCCCCAAGAAAACCCTTTTCCTGGATAGCTTAACTTAGGGAAAGACTCAACTCAACTCAATCAAGAAATAGAACTTGTTTTAAAGAAATACTTAATAAAACAATCTGGCCAAAATGGCACTTAAGTCTAAATACTTGAACACATGAAAAATATAGATAAATTAGACTCCATAACTGAACTACTATTTGTCTACAGAGCCTTTAAACTAACTTAGATGGATGTTAAAACATAACCCACATAATCATGATGAACTAAGCTAGAAAATTAATCAAAGGGATGTCCTTCGGAATATAAGGAGGCTCACTAAGTGATTGCGCAATACTTAACGGGATGAACGGTGCGCTGCGTGCTAATCCTTGTTACATGTGTCTGCATAATGAAACGATGCAAGCCAGCTGGAAGCAGTACATTGAATATACGAATATGTGAGTTGAAAAGCTAAACGACGACTTAATCTTGAGGGGATTAAGATGAACTTACCTTGGCTCTCCACAACTCAAGAATATGCTTAGCTCAAATTATGTATATAAAGCAATTTAAAACACATGCAATATATATAAATCTTTTAAAGAAAAAAACAACTTAGTTCGTCAAACAAATGCAATAATAAACTCAAGTTTACTCATATATGAAACTAATATAACTTTTGTGGGAGATTCTCTAACCGACAATCATCACTTTGAGCGTAAGTAATGATACAATATGTGATGATAGAAATTTTTACCTCGCGTTTCCAAAGGACCATCCTATACCTTGACATTTCCCATGATGGATTCATAGTTTACACGGAGACTTTAGCTAATTTTAACTCTCATCCCCACATCCGTTCTCAATACTACCCCCAAAAAATACATTAGCTCATAATTTTAATAAAAACTTCCTTCCTTTGGGTTGAGATATTTTACTGAACCCTTTAGCTGTAAAAAGCCCCTCTTTGGAATCAATGTTCCTCTTTTAGTTGAAAACACTTTTAGAACTCTTAGTTTCCTTTTACCTTAGATGTGAAACATTTACAAACCTTTAGGGAATACTTAGTTCATTTCAAGATTATGCAAAATGAAATCAACACTTGCTCTTTACTAAACTTGAAACTTAACTTTTGGGGAAGACTTAGTCCGCTTATAGCTTTGAGAATTTAATTCAACTCTTTACTCTTTGCTCAACTTGTAACTTGAGACTTAAACCAAAGTCAAAATGATTGCTTAAGAATCTTTAAAGACTTTAAGAACATAGTTTGACTTGCTTCTTACTTTTAAACTTGACTCCTAATTTTCTTGACTTTGGTCTTAACTTACCTTGAATCGGATTATGGATTCAAGGATCATGATCTTATGCTTATGGATGATTTAATAATGTTTAGATGTACTTTAGAGTGTTGGAATCAACTCGGAAAGATAGGTACATCATTTAGGAAATAGTACGAAAAGATAAGGAAATAACGGGGTCTCTAGATAGATGGGTATTGGCGCTCTGAGAGGTGCAGAGCACCGGAGCCTTACGACAGAGGCTCCCCTCAAGCACTCTAGCTGGCGCGGCGTGCAAGATCCTTTTTTGTTCGATTTTCAATTCTTAACCTCCCAAACTTCTTTGCATGCCACACCAAACACTTATGATGTTTTAATACTTCATTACCCAACATATTAGTCCCAAAAACATTCCGGAAACATGAATCCAATCTACTTAGGATACACTACAATTCAACTAACAAAACTTTAACGAATTTTCATCAAGAACTCCCATATTCATCATTACATATACTCTAACTTCCTTAAATGAAATAAATTCGGTGTGGGGTAAAGGACCCAACAATGAATGACCTCACATACCTCGATAGGGATCACCCCGATGAAATCCATGCAACGATCTTGGCGTTCTTGGGCAATTATTGATCATCTCTCTTCTTTTCCATTTCTCCCAAGCCCTAAGCGTTCTTAGTTTTTCTAAAACTTATTCATGATTTGGTTTTACCCCTAATATAACCTTAAACCGAATTAGGAAATACTAGGGTGAAAACACAAGTTTAACCTTATTAAAATCCAAATTGGATTTTCCTCAGCTCAACAACCCAACTTCAAAAAAGCATATCTCCCTCGTACGACATTGGATTTTTGCGAACTCAACATAGTTTGAAAGATCCTCCAAAGGTATTTCTAACCATATAAACAACTCATGGAAACTCCTCTTGAACTGGAAGTTATGTCCATTTGAAACTGAACAAAACTCAATTTTGAAATTTTCTAGATTTTCTTATTTATTCCAAAAATTGATCATTCTTGGTTTCTTAGATTATTCTTAGTTAATTTAAGTTACAAGATGTTACAATATCTCCCCTTGGGAACATTCTTCCTCGAATGAGAATTCTTTCACTAACCTAAGGGTAGTAAAATCATGTCAGCACTCAACAGCTAAAGTAAGTTATAACATGCTTACAAATAGTCAAATAAAGTGATAGGAAGATAATTTAATACCTTGATTCGCATTTTCTTCAAATTCAAAAAGATGTGTATATCTCTTCTTCATATCCTTCTCAGATTCCCAAGTCGCTTCCTTAATGAATTGGTCCTCCAATGGACCTTGACTGAAGCAACTTTCTTTGTCCTCCTTTGTCCTTTGTAACGATCGGAATCTAGACCCCAGACGACACCGGCGTCGTTGACCTTTCAGAGGTCTCAGACAAGCCTACATACGTCATTCTTACCTCATCTATGTTAATTTTAGTGGAAAATATGAATGTTTTTGTTTCCTAACATTCTTACTAAACATTCTATTACATATATAATTGTTCACCATCAACCATCTAACATTAAGATCATCAAATGAAAGAAGCATTTTACTATATCGATAAAGATGTACTTGCCAAAATGGCACCCATACAATGTCTGAACAAAAACGGGAAAGAAACGCTACTGGAACATACTCCACTAGCTCAATACTACAACTAAACTAGAATGTAAATGGGAAAGCATCCTTGAAAGCATGAGGGCCTACCAAGTCCGAATGAATATTTGGCGTCTGGATAGCTGCAGCGTTGATCCTATAGCTTTAGCGTCCACCTCTGCCTGCACCTAAAAGTTTAGAGTTGTATAGGGTTAGCACACACATGTACTAAGTATGGATGTATATATTTATGAAAGCACACACAAAGTATATGCATGAGTAAGAATAGCTCTTTCCTAGCAACATGATTATAGTAGGTCAAGTTAGTGGACTTGCAAAATTGAGATTAGGAAAGTGAGTTAACTTTCCAAATTTGGATTAGGAAAGTTTATGCTCTTTAAAAATTTGGATTAGAAAAGTTTATGAGCTTTCCAAATTTAGATTAGGAAAGTTATGCCATGAGAGCAACATGCACCATCATAATTAACATTTTGCACACAGCACACAACAGCGAACACAAAACGCATATCATAGTTCATATAACACATAATGTTGTTCATATCACTTCATATTCCATGATACCTTGGAATCATGGACTTGACATTAAGACTTCCCAAAAATGAGGGCTCAACATACGGTACCTCAACTAGGGAGTCTTCATTATCAAACACATAGTCTGCTTCATTCATTCATACGTACTTTATTTTATCTCGTTCATAGTCTTGTGTGAACACCATATATACCTAGGATGTAGTTTAAGATTTTTATCGGGTTCACTATGAAGTGATCAAGAATGAACTAGTGTCATTACTTAAGTCTAGCTGACCTCTTGATTATCCTATCCTAACACCATTGGTATCATTCATTTCATTATGTGCATCATTTGAGGCTGACCTCATTTATTCATCATTGGGAACTTTAACATTAACCGACATAGATCATGTGAGCTTCATTAAATCCAGTGTCATGAAACCCCACACCAAAAAGAGGGGGAATCACCGACCAAAGTGACCCAAAACATGCTAGCGTACAATGGAATTTAAACCCGCCAGATCCCTATATTTGAAGTATAGGTTTGAAGACTAGGAGATATAAGGAGAACCATACCCGGCAAGGCGAACAGTCTCATCTCATAATTTCTTTGCATAATATTAATTTTATCGTATGCCAATGCACTTGGTCGTTTGGTGTGTTTTACACTCTTATTTAACCCTTCTAGGGTTACATCATTTCATTGCATACATCTTAGGTTCACTTATTTTTAAAAGTATGCTAGATTTATTGGTCTATACATACAAGCCATGAGGCTTCATTCGTAGTTCGTTAAGTGATTCATATCTTCCTATGATTATGTAATATAAGACTTATGTATCTTGTATGTATGCCAAGATCTCGATTTCAATCTAACTAGGTGTCATTATTCTTTAAAATTTAATTCATGTATAACTTTTGTATCAATACGGAATTTGGGCATGGGAACCCAATTTCGAATCCTTTAGACAACACTTACATTTTTTTTCATTTATTATATTTTGGTCCACATGACATTGGGACCCTAGATCGAGCTCCAACACTAACGTTTCCTCTTTATTTTTCTCCTTGAATTACCTCTTATTTGACCGAGGGGTTGTGGGATCAAATCCCCACAACCCCTTTTATTTATTTTTTATCTATTTCTCCTTGTCTATTTCGAGTTGACTACGTGGTTGTGGGATCAAACCCCCACAACCTCTCTTTATATTTCTTTTATTCTCCTCTCTAAATCTGCCTAAGAGGTCGCGGGTTTGATTCCCACACGCCTCCGCTTTAATTTTCTTTTATTCTCCTTGTTAAATCTGCTTAAGAGGTCGTGGGTTCGATTCCCACGCCTCACCTTTCTTTTCTTTTTATTTTCCCTTTGTCCTTTACTCTCCTTCACAGCTTTGAGGTCATGGGTTTGATTCCCACGCCTCACATTACTTTTCTTTTATTTTTCCTTTGCTTCAAATTGCTACCTGGAGGTCGTGGATTCGATTCCCACGCCTCACATTTTTTTCTTTTACTCTTCCTTAAATATGATTGAGAGGCGGTGGGTTCGAATCCCACTCCTCTCATTTCTTAATTTTTTCTTTTGAGTTGTATTTTCCAGTTAATACCATGGTTCAAATCCCCTTCACCACATTTGTTTTTACTTCCTTATTTTCATGGTTTTCAATATAGTGAGGTCCCGGGTTCAGTCCTCCATGACATCACTTGTTTTAATTAATTTTTTTCAACATTTTGAACCCTCTTTGATGTCCAGTATGCATCACTAGAAGCTGGAAATATTCATTTAATTTTTCAGCATCCTTTCATCAAGTTAGACCTTAGTTCTTAGGCAAATTTCGTAGTGCATTTAGAACGTTTTAGGTGCGTCTTCATGTATTCGTTTAGACAAGATATTATCCCTAAAATCAGCCACATCTCAACTCATATGAACATCACATTTACATCAACATGTATACATGAATATAAAGAACTATCATGCCATTTCAATTCCTAAGCCATGAACAACCACGACAACATACACATACACATGTAGTTACATATTCGGAAACATCAACATAAGTCACATAATTCAAAACATACATATAAAAAAATAATCATCACGAAAACACATTTAATCCCTAGTTTTCTACCAAAAAACATAACAAACCTATGATTCAACGTGACAAGGACATGCAACGGAGAACAATCCTAGTTTTTGGAATGAATATTCTGAACCATAGGCGGTCTCTTGGGAAAGGGACCAAGATAGAAGAGAACCCATACCTTTTTGACGATAAACTCTTGAATTGCTGCCGAAAAACGTCACCTAAGAACACGTCTAAGCCTCCTCAATATCGACTCCACTAGAATGACAATGTCCCTTAGCCTAGTGAGCGATTAACGTTTGTTTTCTTGTGATTTCGTGTGAGTTATTCAAGGGTAAAGAACTTGGTCTATTTTTATGCTTTTGTATATTATTTTTGAAGAGAATAAACGTGAGAATGTATAAGAGAGATTGAGCATGATACTGGAGAAATAAACGTGAGAGAGTGGGAGTTGAGGATGCTTAAGAGTCTAGTTTTAGGACTTAGTCAATAAGGTTTTGTTTATGTAATAAAAATATGATTTTTAATTTATTTTAAATCAGCTAATGAATAATAATTTTTAATCAATTAGATTCATTAAATAGCTTAAATCAAAAATCAATTTAATTCATTTCTTCCACCAAGAATTCGAAGCAGGGTGGAGCAAGACTTCACTTCAAAAACCCAATTTTGGCCCTCTCTCCCCAAAATACCCCTACACCTTATCAAATAAATAATTAATTGTATATTCAGGGTAATTACGATACTAACCTTAGCTTGGAAAAAGACCATTTTACCCCTAGACCCTCCAAACCTATGATTTTCCCTTTTTAAATTCGGTAAAGACTCCTTCAAGTAAATCTTCGTATTCGAGAGACCTACATGGTTGGACCCAACCTTTCCAAGCTCAAATAACACCCCAAGTTAGTTGTCTTCACTGTAGCAAGGGTTCCGAGGTCTGGTTCTACGCGAATCAATCTGTGTGAACCCTTGTCTAATCATAGTCATTCTTGACATATTAAGCATTTCTTATCTTATACATTTTTAGGGTTCTTACATCCTCAACTTAGGAACTTGACGATCAAAGATTTGATGGAACTTCTTCGTAGGATAAGTTATACTTAATCCCAACATGCTCAATTGTTACTATCAATGAAGGATCACCCAATCACTTATTTAACTTAGAAATGTGTAATACCAGATGAACCGTTGCTAACTCTTGAGGTAACTACAACTCACAATCCACATTGCCCATTCTGTTGGAGATTCTATAAGGTCCAATATACCCAGGACTAAGTTTCTCCTTCTTGCCAAACCTTATAACATACTTCAAAGGTAAAACTTTCAGATATACCTAATCATCCACCTAAAACTCTAATGGCCTTCTTCTAAAATATATGTAGGACTTTTGGCGACTCTGTGCCATCTTCAGTCTTTATTGAATTATTTTCACAATCTACATAGCTTGGTGAACAAGATCTGGTGTAAGAAAACTCAATGAGATGTATGTGATCATCCAAAATCCCTTTAAAATTGATCACACAAGCCCTCAACATATCCTCCAAAGTCAGGATAGTACGTTCTGCTTGTCCATCCGGCTGAGGAGGAAAAGTTGTGCTTAAGTTCACCTTTGAACCAAAACCTTTCTGGAAAGATTTCCAAAATTGTGTAGTATATTATGCATCTAACTTAAATACGGGAGATCGGAACTCCATGGAGTATTACCACTTCTTGAAGGTACAACTTCGCATAATCCTCTCTCTAATAGGTAGTCTTTATAAGAAATAAATGGGATGATTTTGTCATTCTCTCAACAATCAACCAAATAGAATCATGTCGCCTTCACGATCATGGAAAGCTTGTGATGAATTCATAATTAATCATCTAATATTTCCATTTTGGAATTTCTATATTCAGAGCTAAACCTCAAAGCCTTTGGTGTCCCACTTTTACTTGCTGGCATTTTTGTGCACTTGGCAACAAACTCAGCAATATAATTCTTCATGCCTTCCCACAAATATACCTATCTCAAGTCGCGGTACATCTTGGTGGAACCCGGATGGAGGGAGTATTTTAAGCTATGATCTTCCTCAATTATCCGTTCTTGGAATTCATCCTCCTTTGGTACACATAATCTACCTTGATACTTCAGCACACCATCCCCCCTGTTCAAAAGCCAACACTCTTTGCCTAAAATATTCTTCTTTAAGTCAAGCAGAATGGGGTCTTGGTATTTCTTTTCTTTCACCTCTAACACTAATGATGACTCAGCCCTATTAGTTACCCCTATGCCTCCTTTTGTGGAATACATGAGTCAGACTCCAAAACGTTCAAGTCTGTGCACATCTTTTGCTAACTCCCTCTTTCCTTCTTCAACATGAAAAGTACTTCCAATAAACAACCTACTTAAGGCATCAACAACCACATTAGCCTTAACTAGGTTGTATAGAAATACTCATCTCATAATCCTTGAGTGATTCCAACAACCTCCTTTGTCTGAGATTGAGTTTTTTCTGAGTGAACACATATTATAGACTCCTGTGGTCAGTGAGTATGTCAACATGAACACCATACAAGTATTAGTTCCATATCTTGAAATAAACCACTACTGCAGCTAGAGGCATAAGCTATAACCTAGACATTATAATTCCCAAGTCATAAGTTGAATAACTCTTCTAGTGAACCTTCAGTTGTCTAGAGGCATAAGTTATAACCTTGATATTATACATCAATACACAAGCCAAACCATCTCTTGATGCATCACAATACACCACAACGTTGAGTTCCTTCCGGTAAAGTCAAACCAAAACGATCATCAATCTCTTTTTCAACTCCTGAAAGTTTTTTTCACAAGCTTTAGACTATTGAAAACTTGGTTGTCTTATGAGTTAGCTTGGTCAAATGAGATGATATATGTTTGAGATTTTGGTCTAGGACAACTCTTAACTGCTTCAATCTTATGAGTGTCAACTCTAATCCTTTCACTAAAAAAATGTGACCCAATAATTCCAAAGCCTTATGCTAAAACTCACACTTAGAGAACTTGGCATATAGCTCCTTATCCTTCAAAATCTATATAACAATTCTTAGGTGAATAGCATCATCTTCTTCATTCTTTGAATACACCAATATGTGATCAATGAAGATTATGACAAAACAGATCTAAATAAGATTTGAAGACTTTGTTCATGAGATCTATGAATGTTGCAGGTGCATTTATCAAACTAAAGGACATAACAAAAAATTCATAATGCACATACCTTGTTCTAAAATCAGTCTTGGGAATATCACATTCCCTAACTTTCAATTGATGATAGCCTGATATGACGTCAATCATCGAAAAGCAAGAAGAGGATATTTATTCTTTATGGTCACCTTATTTAATTGGCGGTTGTCGATACACATCCGAAAGGAACCATCCTTTTTCATTACAAACAAGATTGGAGCACGCCAAGGTGAGACACTTGGTGAATAAAGCCTTTATCTAGAAAATATTTCAATTGCTCTTTTAACTCTTTTAAATATGCTGGTGCCATTTTATATGGAGGAATAGAGATAGGATGAGTATCCGGGATGACATCTATGCAAAATTTTATTTCTGTTTTGGGAGGGACTACGGGTAGATCATCAGGAAAGATTTGCGGAAACACACTAACTATAGAAACTGCCTGAAGGGAAAGTACCTCAACACTTAAGTCATTAACTCGAGTTAAGTGATAGATACACCCCTTTGAAACTAGCTACCTCGCCTTAAGGTATGAAACGAAACGACCCTTAGGCTCTGCTAAACTACTAGTCCACTTTATAACTAGCTCATTAGGAATTTGAAACTTGACAACTCTAGTTTTGCAGTCTATTTATGCCTAACAGGCATAGAGTCAGTCCATACCTAAAATGACATCAAAATCTACCATATCTAACTCTACTGAATCAGCCATGGTACTCTTGTGATTGATGAAAATAGGACAATCACGATAGACACTTTCCGCTAGAATAGACTCCCTAACCGATGTAGAAACATAGAAGGGTTCACAAAGTTGTTCAGGAAGAAACCAAAACTTATTTGAAACATAAGGAGTTACAAAGGATAAACTTGCTCGTGGGTCTACCAAAGCATAAACATCGAAAGTAATGACTTTGATCATACCCGTAATAATATCTGGAGAGTTTTCTTTCTTTTTGTGGCTAGTGATTTCATAAAGACGGTTTGCCCCTCCGCCAATAGCAGAAGTGGCTCATCTAGGTGCAGCCTTTTGTGGTGGAGCAACTGATGAATATTGAGCTCTATTGCCCGGATTCCCACTACCTTGCTTATTCTTTGTCACTCTCTCATGAAGTGACACTCTTTACCACACTTGAAATAACTTTTTTGTCAATCACGACATCTACCAGGGTAGGTTCTACCACATTTACCTCATGCAGAGATCCCACTACCTCCTTGTGCCACACTACCTTCGATTTTGGCTGGTCTAGCCTTGAAGTTCTGAGAATTCTTGTCAATATAGCAACCTCTATTTTTGGGTGCAGTTGCACAACAAGATGATAGTGAATGCCTCTTTGACTTCTGAAATTGTGGTCGACTTGAACAACCTTTTTGCTCCCCAGACTCATTCTTGGTCTTATCTTTCTTGTTTCTATATTCTTCTATATCCCTCACTTTTTTTCTCTTCAAGTTGTTGCACATAGAGCATAAGCATGCATATGTCCGTGAAACCAATCAACATTGTAGTCCTACTTTATTTGCTTGAAGCACAACCTAAACCAGCGACAAACAAAATCATACTCTTCATATCCTTAACCATCTCCGGAGCATAGTGAGAAGATAGGTGAAGTTCAGGCCATACTCATGAACACTCACGGAGTCCTATTTCAAAGTGAGAAACTCCCATACCTTTTCTTCCTTCGGTTCTCGAGGAAAGAACCTCCCAAAGAAGGCTTCTTCAAAACAAGCCCAATGTGAAGGTGGTTCAGCCTCACCTCTGCCATCCTTCGATTGATCAAAACAATTTCTAGGCACATCCTTCAGTTGGTATTCAAATAATTCAACCCTCTCAATATCAACCACATTCATTACATCAGACACTTTATTCAATTGTTCCACAAAGCTTTTAGGAACTGAGTAGTGCTTGATCTTGTGAAACTAGGAGGATTCATTCTCAGAAACTCACGAACCCTCGAGCTGTCAGCCTCTTCTTGTCGAGCTTTTTCGTATTTCTCGACTTTGTTGGTGACTACTTGACTTAGCATCTGGATATCCTCCCAAAACTCAGCATTTGTAACCTCTCCTTGGGTTATCACATTATATGCATTGGGTAACTCTTGCTCCTCAATATTTCTCCCGGCTGGTCGACCTCTTACTGTTCTTCGTGGAGGCATGATAATCTGAAATACGCGCAAACACAACTTGTAGAGAAACTATTTAGAGATACGCATGAAAAATGTGTGAAGAAGTGAGATGTATCTAAATGTTGTGGCCTTCTAATCATAGATGTGGTGAACTTCACACTGATGACTAACACTCTATAGACACGGCTTCTTAAACTCCTAAGACTCTTGAACTCTGTGCTCTGATACTAAGTTTGTCATGCCCGGATCCTACACCCTAGGAGTGACTGGCACTCAAAGAACATTGTTCTTCCCCCAAGCGAACCCTTGGTCTAGATTATTCAACTCAGCGGAAGACTCAACTCAACTCAATCAAGAAATAGAGCATATTTTAAAGAGATACTTAATATAACAATTAGGCCAAAATGGCACTTAAGTCTTAATACTTGAACACAAGAAAAATATAGAAAAATTAGACTCTAAAACTAAACTAGTAGTTATCTACAAAGCCTATAAAATGGATAAGATGGGTGTCGGGACACACTCCACAACATAAACTAAGCTTGAAAAGCAATAAAATAGATATCCTCCAAAATTTAAGGGGGCTCACCAGGTGACTGCGAAGTGCTCAACATGATCAATGGTGCTTTGCGTGTTGATCCTTGTTACCTGCGTCTGCATCACGAAATGATGCAGGCTAATTGATATCAGTACGTTCAATTACGACTATGCGAGTTGAAAAGCTAAATGATGACTTAGGCTTGAGAGGATTAAGATGAACTTACCTTGGCTCTAATCAACTTTAGAATATGATTAACTCAAAGTATGTATATAGAGAAATTTTAAACACATGCAATATATATAAAGATTGTAAATAATAAAACAACTTCGTTTGTTAAACAAATGCATTAACAAACGCAACTTTACTTATATATGAAAGTAATATAACTTTTCTTGGAGATACTCTAGTCAACAATTATTACATTGATCGTAAGCGATGATACAACGTTTTACCTCATGTTTGCCAAGGACCATTCTATACCTTGTCATCGGTATAAGACCTTAGCTTAGTAGATCCACTAGGTAAGCTTACTTGATCATCTAGAAAGTATGACTCAACAATTCCCATGATGGTTTCATGATTTAAATGGAAACATGAGTTAATATGAATTTACATCCCACATTGGTTCTCAATACTACTCAGTTAACATACTTTAGCTCATACTTTTAATAAAAATTTCTTTCCTTTGGGTTGAGATAATCTAATGAAACCCTTAGCTCTAACAAGTGCCTTTTAATCAATGTCCTCCTTTTAGTTCAAATCTCTTTTGGAACTCTAAGTTACCTACTTAAATGTGAAACATTTGTATACCTTTAGGGAATACTTAGTTCTGTTATATATTTTTTGAAATGAACTCAACTCTTGCATTTTACTCAACTTGAAACTTAATTCTTAGAGAGTACTTAGTCCCCATATAGCTTTGAGAATTTAACTCAACTCTTTACTCTTTGATCAACTTGTAACTTGATTCTTAAATCAAAGTTGAAATGATTGTTTAAGAATCTTTGAAAACTTTAAGAACTTGGTTTTTACTTTTAAACTTGACTTCTAACTTACTTTACTTTGATCCTAACTTTCCTTGAACTAAATTATGGATTCAAGGATCATGATCTTGTGTTTATGGATGATTTCATGATTTTTAGATGTACTTTAGAGTGTTGGAATAAATTAGGAATGATAGGTACATCACTTAAAAAATAGTACGAAAACATAGGTAAAGAAGGGTTCTCTAGGGTGTCTAGGCGCTCTGAGAGGCGCGGAGCGCTAGAACCTGACGGATGGAGGTTTCCCTCAAGTTCTTTGGCTGGCGTGGCACGCCAAAACGTGACAGATGGATTCTCCTAAGGGGCTCTTGTAGGTGCGGCTCCTCAGGGCCTGTCAAACGGATTTTTCGAATTTTCTTCTTCGATTTTAAATACTAAACCTCACAAACATCCATGGATCCCACACCAAACAATTTGGATCTTTAAATTCTTCATTACCCAACAAATTATACCTAAAAATAGTATGGAAAAATGAATCAAATATACTTGGGATTCACTACAATCCAACCGACAAGAATATAACTAATTTTCATCAAAAACTCACATATTCCTCATTCAATATACTCTAACTTGCTGAATAAAAACTAATTGGGTGTGGGTGTAACGAACCTATACCAAATGACCTCTAATACTTCTATAAGAATGACCCCCGACAAAATCCACACAACGAGCTTGGCTTTCTTGGGAAATTCTTGATCCTCTCTCTTTTATCCTCATTTCTCCCAAGCCCCAACCGTTCATAGTTTTTCTAAAACTGATTTGGGACTTTGTTTTACCCCTAATATAACCTAAAAATGAATTAGGAAATACAATGGTGCAAAGAAACCTTTACCCTTGCTAAAATTTGGATTGTATTTTTCTCAACTAAACAATCCAACTTCCAAAAGGCATATCTCACTCATACCACATTGGATTTTCACAAACTCGGCGGTGTTGTAAAGATCTTCCAAAGGGAATTTCAACCATATAAACCACGCATCTAAACTCCTCTTCACCTGGAAATTATGGCCATTTGAAATGACCAAAACTTAGTTTTGAAAGTAGGAAATTTTCCGTATTTCCCTACTTATTTCCAAAATTAATTACTCTTGGTTTCTTATATTATTATTAGTTAATTCACATTACGAGATGCTATATAGATATTTTAAGAAACTAATTCAAAAATCTTCATGATTGTTTATGTAAAACCTCAAATGTAATTTAGGTGTAGCTAGGGACTAACATGAGTGACATGAAATAATAAGTTATTAAAATGAATAAAAATAGTGTTAAGAGTCAGTACATAAAGTTTGGTAGTGTTTGGAGGTCAAACGTCCAATGTGTCGTAGTGTTTTGTAGTGGAGTTTTAGGGTATGGTGTGAGGGTGAAATTGAGTATGGATGGTTCCTGTACGTATGGATGGTTCCTGTAAATAGACTGACATGTAAAGGATCGAAACATTCAAGAACGAACCCCCGGTAACCAGCCTAAGGGTCCCGGGGGAGGACCCAAACATGGTCCATCGAAGTTGATAGGCAGCAAGAAGTGAAGGTTGTTGCGCGACACGCATCAAGCACTTGAAGGGAAGAAATATTTTCCTTTAAAATGGGGACGTCACGAACCATTATGTCTTGAAATTTTCCAGAACCAAGAATCAAAAATGCCTCCCCGATGCTCAGGAAACTCCCAATTTAGTCGGGTCGTTTTAAAGTCAAATTAGAATTGGTTTATGGTCCAATAGTTGAAGAGGTTTTTTTGGAATTTTAGAGATTAATTATTGGCAGTTATTTTGTATTTAAACAGTACAATAGATAAAAGACCCTGGACTCCAAATCAAAACCTTTATCTCCCAAAATTCTCCCAAAACCACCATTGAAGTAGAAGAGAAATTGGAGGTTGCTTTAGGAAGAATTCACAAAGGATTTAAGTTGGGTTTAAGGCTCTAATATAAGGTATGTGAATCTTATTAATTCATGGAATGCTCCATCCATGAAGACCCTTAGTTTTCCTTCAATTGTGAGTCCAAAGAACCCCATTCTAAAGAGGGTTATGATTGCATTGTGGGTAAGATTTGATTCTTATCTCAATCTCGTGGGTAACATTCAATGATGTTTATATGTTGTTTCTATGGTGTTTTCATGGATAATTAAGGTAATTGAATTTGAAGGTGATCATGGTGATCTTAGGCCATTAGAGGCTAGATAAGGTTTATGTTGGTCTTCTCAATTCAATTATGTTCTATACCATTTGATCATGATTGAATCACCTAGATATGAATTGAACTAGGCTTAATTGATCTAGTTTGGTCTTGACTTGTAAAGCTTGAATTGAACCTATGTGATCATGTATACCTAGAATTACCTTCTATTGATCTAATTGAGTGAATAAAGCATGAAATTGAACATAGATCATAATGAATTTAAGGTTGTAATTGTTATGGGCTGTTATGCCATTGATGTTAGGGTTTTGGGGGTAAAGTCATGATGAGGATGATTGTGATGATATTTTCTACGCCTAGACATGAACATGATCAGGAGAAGAAAGTTCTCTCGTATAGATGAACCCCAGGTTGACTTAAGAATCTAAATTCACGGTTGATAAGATTAGCTTGAAGATGATTTATATAGTAACTTCTTGTGTAGTATACTTCGTGATACAAGACAAAGGGATGATAGATTGATATGTTAATCTCATGATATCTTGATATGGTAGGTCTCTAGGGTAGCTTGGGATAGTAAATATCAAGGAGGCTTCAATTGAAATACTCATGGTTGCTTGAGGTTTTGAAATCTCATGGAAGCTTGGGTTATATTACTCATAGTATCTTGACATAATGAAACTCATAATAGCTTGAGATAGAGGAAGTAAGCTCTCTCATGTTTAGCTTGATCATATGTTGCAAGGATGCTTGATCATGGTAGCTTGAGAATGGTGGTTCTCATGTTAGCATGGGATGGAGGAAGCAAGCTCTCCCTTGATAAGCTTGGTCTTATGTTATGAGGATACTTGATCATGAGAGCTTGACTTGGTTATGCCAAAACCATTTCATGGTAGCTTTAGGGAAAATGCCTATACTCTCCTAATTTAGCTTTACTTGAACACAAGGTGCATTTCATGGTATCTTGATTTGTATGTAAGGTAATTTCATGGAATATCTTGAGATTATTTTCTCATGGTATCTTAGGGTTGAGTATTCATGCTCCCCTATGATTAGTTTGCATATACATGATGGGTTACATGGTGGTTCGGATGGTTGTATCCTTCCTTTAGTTAGCTTGGATAATATGATGAGATGCTTTCGATAGTAGTAGGTCTATTATGGTAGTATGTTGAGCTTAATATACAAGGTTACAAGACAAGTTAACTTGGAGTAGGATAGTATAGTGGGGTACTTAGTATGGATGGTAGTATGAGATGTTATCCATACATGGAACAAGTATGACTTGAAGCTACATATGACATGACCATTACCTGATGCATGCTTAGCTTGGATAGATACTATAGTTGCATTCCATAACATGATATGATTGGCTTAAGATGATAGTTCCTTGTCAATATGAAGTAGGTCTATTAGTTGACTCCTAAGGGACATGAAACAAGATAGGTTAACTTCAAGATATGCTTAGTGTGTTAGGTAGTATGGGATGCTTCACATGCTTGCACAAGTATGCTTTGGGGTGGTCTAGGAGCATAGTTCACATATGTTATGATGAAACTAAGTCTTAATTATGAAGGTGATTGATGATCAAGAGTGAGTTAAGAAATGTACTTAGTTGTGGTAGTAGTATGGGATGCTACCTTAGCCTTGCACAAGTATAGTTGGAGGTGGCTTGTGAGTAGGTCATTTGAGTAAGAAGGAAAAAAAGGGTTAAGCATGAACTCTTATATGTTTTATGATGCTTTAATAGTCTTTGTTATTCATGTTATGCTTATGTCTTTATATTTTATGATTATGTCTATTATTTACTAAACCTTTAAGATATCTTATGTTCGGATGATAGTTTCCATACTTAGTACATATCGTACTAACACATATTGCCTACATGTTGTCCATGTAGGGTATTGAGGATATTGAATTGCTTTCAGGCGTAGAGTTTCCAGGGCTTGCAAGAAAAGAAGATTGGTGAGTCTTCATAGCATCCAAGGACATCACTACTATGTTGTCTTTTATATTCTTTAAGACTTTTATGGGTTGTGACCCAAGACTATTGTACTCATGATGTTGTAGATTGTTTTGAGACATATGTTATATGTTTTATGAAATGACTTCCGCATTATGTTTTGAAAGGAAAGTTTATTTTGCACTACTTTTCGTATATATGTAATGAAAGATGTCTAAGATGCTTGTACAAGACCTCCGAGAGGTCATGTATGTCGTGTTGGAAATTAAGAATGCCCTAACTTCTAGGGTGTACATGTGGGTCGTGACAGTTTATCTTCGTGCTAGGATTTTAAGGCTTCCAATCAAATTCTTCTTCAACAATCTTGTTCTTCCATGTATGTAAGGCTACAATAGTTTCGTACTAGGTCGCCCTCAAGACCTAACGCCCTACATCTTCTCTCAAATCAGTAAAAGAGAAATCTTGGGTTCTACCTTTAGATTTGAGTATTCTCGAGATAAGTTGACTTGAGTTCTTGAGTTCATGGTTCTTTTAAAAATTTTAATCCTAATTATGGAGTTTAAAACTGAGTTTTAAGGAAGTAAGTATTGTTGACACCCAATTTTGGCTCTCCACATTTATTTAACTAAAGTTTTAAAAATAATAATAATAATAATAATAATAATAATAATAATAATAATAATAATAATAATAATAATAATAATAATAATAATAAAATAATGAATACATGTATATTATTATTTTTTTTGAAAAGAAATATGTTTATCGCGTAAACTTATTCCATAAATACTATATTTTATAAAAATAAAATATACTATACAAAATATTTCTACGTACTTTCTCATTTATTAATTTTACGTCAAATATATTTTTCTTAAAGATTAACTCGATTTTTTCCATTAAATATAATTTCTATATTAAGATAAATATTTTCGATATTTTTTAAAAAAAGTTAGAAAAAACTTAATCAATTAATGAGTTACTAATTTATGTTAATTTCATTTTTAGAAATGATCAATTTTATCAAATAAGTTTATCTTATAAAATATTTATATTCAATTTGCCAAATTATGGCTATTTAATAAAGGAAGGGTTATATTTTAAATGAACTTAATTTGACCAGTTTTAGCAATTAAAGTCCTTTTAAACAAGTCAATCCGCGTATGCCACGCAAATCAGAGCCTGTTTGGCTCAGCTTAAAAGTTGGTCAAACTGACTTAAAAGTTGATTTTTGACTTATTTAGCTGTTTGACAATACCCAAAATAACTTATTTTAAGTTTAAAGAAACTTATTTTAAGCCAAAAGTTAAAAGCTGGGTAGGGTGCTTTTTTTTTATTAGCTTATAAGTTGTTTTAAGTTGACCACATTTTTATATTTTTGCCTTTAATATTTTATACAATCTCCAAATTACCCACATAACCCTAACATCTCTTTCTTCCATTTTTCCCTTTTCACGTTTGGCATAACAACTTCAGCACTTTTATCCTAACACATAATTGCTTATTTTAAACATAAGTTTCAGCACTTCCAAAAGTACTTTTTTAAAACTGCTTTTATTAAGCCCATCCAAACGGGCCCTCATGAGTACATGAATTGTGCTATCTAACGGCTTAAATTAAATCATATATATATATATATTGAAACCGTTTATTTTATTGACTGTCAACGTTCGACCGAGATCAAACAAGGCTTTTCAAACATTCC
This sequence comes from Solanum habrochaites, assembly GCA_027704765.1. Taxonomy (NCBI): domain Eukaryota; kingdom Viridiplantae; phylum Streptophyta; class Magnoliopsida; order Solanales; family Solanaceae; genus Solanum; species Solanum habrochaites. Next base: position 33,278,072 of record JAKWJA010002495.1, read on the forward strand.
CAAAAATAGACTTTGCTACGTACGCTTCCCTTTTCCCAGATTTCAGCCATCCACGACTCTTCTTCTTCCTCACTATTTTCTCCATAGTCCCAACCCTCTCCCATCATTTCTTCTTCAGGCTATCTAGCTAGTCATCACCTATGACTGCGCAAGACGTCTTCCCCATCAACCGCCACGTGATTCCCCACCTTCTCCCTCAGACCTGCACAAGCTATCTAGCTTCCTCTTCAGACGCTCCAGGCTACTCTCCCATGGTCGCCCCACGCGAAACCCCACCTCCCTTTCAGAAAATGACTACGGCAACGGAAAATGCCCCATCCCTCACTCAAACCTCTCAAATCGACCTGAAAAGGTCGATTTCTGAGAAATTTTTCTTCTCCATCATGATTTCTTTCTTGAGATTGGTGTTTCGAAAAATTCAAAAGTTAGAATTTTTGGCGACCAAATCAACTATTAAAAAGATGGTGTTTTCCCATCCAAAGAGCAAAAAAAGGGATCAGAAAAAGGGACAAAGAAGGATAAGAGAAAAACAAAGAAGAATCACTAAAAACATCATCCAAAACAATCTGAAAATCCTCAGAAAAACACATTTTGAAGTTATCTTTTGTTTTGTGTTTTCTTTCTTCTAATAGTTTTAGTTCGAGTCCAACGTTAGATCTTGACGTCATAGCTTTATTTTGCTACTCTACCCTAGGTCAGTAACCGCCCTCGTCTTACGTGTTGTTTTCAGTTGCTAGAAATAAGAATATAGTTTTGTGTCATTATCTCAATTATTCCCATCTAAATTTGTTCAGTTATAAACATGTTAGTAAAGATTAGTGTCAATGAGAAGGACTGTTGACTTGACAATCTGATCATGTCCGTATATTTTTATTTCTCTAAATATAAATACTGCCTTGCTCTTTAGATTTTTCGTTCTCCTCTTCCATCGTTTTGTATTCATCTTGGTATTTTCATAGTTCTTCACAGATTTACTATTTGAATGTATGGTGATCCTCTGCCAATCGAGTGTCTATTGTTGTGATGAGTGAATATTGAATAATTGTATTGGGTGTGTTGATTGTAGCATCTTGGTAAAGACATCTTCAGTTGTTTAATATTTGTTTGCAGAGGTAAACCTTACTCATGTTGTAGTGATGATTTATGCTTGGCTAAATTCATTTCACATCTATATAATATTTCTAATGTTGCCTAATTGTCAGCTTCTCTATAGTTTTGATTCAATTGGCATGTTCTTTGCACGTTAGGTCTACCTATTTGAGTTCCATAGTCTAATTCTTCCAAAAATTCTAGCCTAAATGAGTTTTGCTCTTCATTTTCCATGATTGAGTTTCACATTAGGCAAAAGAGTAGAAGTCGTTTGGGTTCACTTGGCTTGCCACTATCGGTATCACTTTAAGTATGCGTAGTGATAGTTGTATGTGGAATCATCTCATTATATTCTGTGTGTAACAACTTTATTTTCTCTATTTACAAATCTCATTGTTGTATCTAAATGGCTTCTGATCCTTCTACCTATTATAAGAATTCCATACATCAATTGTTATGTTGATCTGTTAGTCCCTGCCATAGCTATTCTTTTTGGAGATCCATAACTATGTGTTGGTCTACGCCAGGATGTTTGCTTCTCGTTAATGATTTTTCATATTTGTAGTATTTGTCAATCTCTATAGTTTGTCAATAGATGCACTCATCTGCATTTAACTTTGAAAAACCCTATCCCCTTGAACAAGAACCAGGTTCTTGTAAGTTGATTTAAGTCAAAACACAAATACTTGTTAAATTAAAAACCTTCCTCAATCAAGGAAGGAAAAACCTCGTTTTATTAATTCAACTAGATGATTTTATGATTACAACTCAATAATCAATAACCTCACCACTACAATCATTATCGATTAACTATAATCGACTAACTCTACTCTCCAAAAGGCTAAACCCACCTTTTGTTACAAACCTCACAAAAGTTCAACTCTACAAGAAGCCAAACCCACTTCTTGTACAAACAAACGTAATTTACAACTCAACAATGAATCAAGAAAATAGTTTTACACGTTCAAGACTTTCTAGCTCAAAAACATATTGAACTTAGCGAGACTATCGATATCAAGGCTTTTACTGAATGTCTCACGCTTTTCTCTCAATGTAAAAGTCGTGACCTCTTCTTCTGTGGTTGATCTCTTTTTATAGAGTTTTCTCCTGCCTTCTCGTGCCTTGAATCCTTATCAAATAAGGTAAGGAAATTGTAATTATAGTTAAACAAGGAGTACTGATTTTACCTTTTATTGTACAATCCTTTTTCTATACAACTTCCTTACTTAATGTATTAAGGATTCCTTATTTGTCTCAACTTGTATTTTCAGCATCTTTAGCTCTTGTACACTTAATTGTATACTTATAGTGACTGCTACAATTAGTTCAGGTGGCTTCTTGTTGCGACAAATTTGGCGATGAATCTGACAAACCTTTTTATCCATATATTTGCATTTCTTGTCTATCATCAAAAATTTAATTTCATCTGTTTATATTATTATCAGATTCTATCAAACTTTGCAAAATCCTGGAATGCTAGTTACAATAAAAGTATAAAAGTGCTCAACTTTGTGTTCAAATTTTCTTTTAGTTGTCCGTCCCAACAGGCGGCCTTTAGTTCAAAATCTGGTTCATATTCATGTCTTGATAAAATTTAAGTCGGGTACTTTGTTTTAAAGTGGTTATTGAATGGACGGTGGTCATAAATGTTAGTGTTTGCTCAGTTTGAATTGAGTTCTACCCAAATAAAATGGCCCCGTTGTATGAAAACCAAAGTATTGGGATTACTTATAAAGAAGCTTGTCGAGTCGAAACTAGTACGCTATTATGTTCTTAGACATGTACGATCAGTTGAATACATTTTAATCTTATCATTCCACCGTCCTTAGTTTGTTTTATTTATTTATATTTGTCAAAATCACCAAAGGGATTGTTCTAATATTATGTTGGTTTATGGATCTTTTTCCCTTCCTATGTGGATAAATGAAAGCCCAATTTGGACCAACCCATTTTTGCCTATAAGCCCATTCTTATGAGGCAAATATAAGCCTATTTAGGTCTTATTTTCAGACATACAAAGATTTTTTTTCAGCATCTAAAAAGAGAGAAAGAGAGATTTTCGCAGTCAAAAATTCAGCCCTAACAACAAACTTCAAATTGCGATTCCTTCTTCGTTTCTTGTCCGATTAAGCTGATTTTTGGACAGCATATTATATTCATCTCAATATTTGATTAGGAACTGACAGAGTTGGATTTGGTGGCCTACAGCTTCAGTTTTGCTGTCGTAAGCAGTAGCTGCGAAATTGGTGATTTTGCCCCTTTAATTCTCTAGATTTGGTGCAATCTTATTTTGTTGTTGCTCATTGTTTGGCACTTGTTTTGTGGCCAATTTTGGAGAACAATATTGTAACTCTTGGTGATTATAGTGGAGCTTTTGGTCCCGTGATTTTTTACTCTTCACATCGAAGGCTTTTCCACGTAAATCTTGGTGTCTTGTGTGATTGGTTTATTATTGTCTTGTTATATTTGTTTGGTTGAATTACTTGCTGCCTTACTATCATATTGCTTGTGGTTGTTTGTCTTCTCTTGGTTCAAATTGAAAAGGGAAAGTATAGACTTGGGTATTCTTCCGCTATTATCCTGTCAGACATTCTTTGTTATTGTCTTGTCTTTCCCAAAAAAGTGGTATCAGAGCATTGGTTATTGTTGATTGTCATTTTGAATGATGGAGGCAAATATGAGAAAAATGGTGTGTTTAAATGGTAGTAACTATCATATTTGGAAAGGCAAGATGAAAGATCTTCTATTTGTCAAGAAGATGCATTTACCTGTGTTTGCTTCTAATAAGCCTAAATCTTTGAATGATGAAGAATAGGAATTTGAGAATCTGCAAGTTTGTGGCTATATTAGACAATGGATTGAAGATAATGTTAGAAATCATATTGTGAATGAGACACATGCCAAAAGTTTGTGGGACAAGCTCGAGACACTATATGCTTCGAAGACTGGCAACAACAAGTTGTTCCTATTTAAACAATTAATGAATATCAGGTATAAAGAGGGCACTCCTATTTCTGATCATATTAATGATTTTCAGGGTGTTCTTGACAAGCTATCCGGAATGGGTGTAAAGTTTGATGATGAGATACAGGGACTTTGGCTTCTTAATACTCTGCCAGACTCTTGGGAAACTCTTCGAGTTTCTTTGACTAATTCTGCTCCCAGTGGTGTTGTAACCATGGAATATACTAAGAGTGGTGTCTTGAATGAACAAATGAGAAGAAGATCTCAAGCCTCATCTTCTTCAGCTTCACACTCCGTTGTTTTGGTTACTGAAGATAGGGGGAGAAACAAGTCCAGAGGTAAGAATGATAGAGGTAAAAGTAGAAGCAAGTCAAAGTCTAAATACAAGAACATTATATGTGACTATTGCCACAAGAATGGGCATATCATGAAATATTGTTACAAGCACAAGAGAGATATGAGACAACAAAAGAGAGAAGGCGATAATGAAATTTGTGTTGCTATTGTTTCTTATGATGATCTTCTTGTTTCATGTGATGCAAATGCCATTAATCTTGTTCGTGATGAGTCTAGCTTGTTTGTGGATTCTGGTGCTACTTCGCATGTCACGCCAAAGAAGGAATTATTTTCTTCTTATACTCCAGGTAATTTTGGAACGTTGAAAATGGGCAATAATCATGAAGTTGAAGTTATTGGTATTGGGACAGTTTGTTTTGAAAGTAAGAATGGTTCCAAACTACTTCTCAATAATGTCAAGCATGCTCAAGATGTTCGCTTGAATTTGATTTCTGTGGGATATCTTGATGATGAGGGTTATGTTAATACACTTGGTGTTGGCCAGAGGAAGCTTACTAGAGGTTTTATGGTTGTGGCCCGTGGTGACAAGTTGTCTAACTTGTATGTATTTCAGGGCTCCATGTCCAGAGACTCAGTAAATTTGGTGGAGAATGATACTTCATCAGAGTTATGACATAGAAGGCTGAGTCATATGAGAGAGAAGGGGATTCATAGTTTGGCTAAGAAAAATTTGCTTTCTGGAGTGAAACAAGCAAAGTTGAAGAAATGTGTCAGAAAAGAGTTTCTTTTCAGAGTCATCCGCCTTCAAGAAAGCTTGATTTGCTGGAGTTGGTACATTCTGATTTGTGTGGTCCTTTTAAGGTAAGATCTCATGGTGGTGCACTTTACTTTGTGACTTTTATTGATGATCAATCTCGCAAACTCTGGGTGTTTCCTTTGAAGTCCAAGGATCAAGTACTTGATGTGTTCAAGAGTTTTCAGGCCTTGGTTTAAAGACAAACAGGGAAGACATTGAAATGCATCCGCTCAGATAATGGTGGTGAGTATATTGGTCCTTTTGATAGATATTGCAGAGAGCAGGGTATTAGGCATCAGAAAACTCCTCCAAAGACTCCTCAGTTATATGGTTTAGCAGAGAGGATGAACAGAACTCTAGTTGAGGGGGTTAGATGTATGCTTTCATATGCTAAGCTGTCAGATTCCTTTTGGGCAGAAGCACTCAATACTGCTGCTTATGTTATCAATTTATCTCCTGCTGTTGCTTTAGATGGTGATGTCCCTAAAAGAGTTTGGACTGGTAAGAATGTTTCTTATGATCATCTTAGAGTCTTTGGGTGTAAAGCCTTTGTACATGTTCCTAAGGATGAAAGATCAAAGTTGGATGTTAAAACTAGGCAGTGTATCTTCATTGGTTATGGTCAAGATGAATTTGGCTATCGTTTCTATGATCCTGTTGAGAAGAAACTTGTTAGAAGTCGTGATGTTGTGTTCTTTGAAGACCAAACAATTGAAGATTTTGACAAAGCTGACAAGGATGATTTTCAGAGTAGTGAGAGCTTAGTTGATGTTTATCCAGTTCCTTTGACTATTGCACCGGAAGAAAATCTTCATAATGATGAATATCAAGTTGATAATGAAGATGGTGATCATGTTCAGCATGACCGGCATGATGTTGTTGATGCTCCAGTGCAAGATGATGTGGTTGTCCAACAACCAATTATAGATGCTCCAGAGAGTTCTCTCAGACGATCTAGTAGAGAGAGAATTCCTTCATCTCGTTATTCTCCCAATGAGTATGTACTCTTGACTGACGGGGGAGAACCTGAGAGTCTTGATGAGGCCATGGAATGTGAAGAAAAAGAAAGGTGGTTTCATGCTATGGAAGATGAGATTAAATCATTGCATGATAATCATACCTTTGATTTGGTTAAGTTACCTAAAGACAGAAAAGCTTTGAAAAACAGGTGGGTTTTTCGGGTGAAACATGAAAATTGTAATCCAGTTCCACAGTACAAAGCTAGATTAGTTGTAAAGGGATTTAATCAGAAAAGGGGAGTTGATTTTGATGAGATATTCTCTCCAGTTGTGAAGATGTCATCCATTCATGTTGTTCTAGGCTTGGCTGCAAGTCTAGATTTAGAGGTTGAGCAAATGGATGTTAAAACTGCTTTCCTTCACGGTGACTTAGATGAAGAAATTTATATGGAGCAATCGGAAGGTTTTGAAGTCAAGGTTAAAGAGAATTATGTTTGCAAATTGAAGAAGAGCTTGAATGGTTTGAAACAAGCTCCCAGGCAGTGGTACATGAAGTTTGGTTCTTTTATGAGTCAGCAGGGCTTCAAGAAGACTTCTTCAGACCATTGTGTTTTTGTGCAAAAGTTCTCTGATGGTGACTTTATTATTGTGTTACTTTATGTTGCTGACATGCTTGTTGTTGGTCATAATACTTGCAGGATTCAGAAGTTGAAGCAAGAGTTGAGTAAGTCTTTTGCTATGAAAGACTTAGGACCAGCAAGACAGATTCTTGGCATGCAGATTGTCTGTGATAGAAAGGCCAAGAAATTGGTATTATCACAAGAGAAGTACATTCAGAAAGTACTTCGCAGATTCAGCATGGACAAAGCTAAGGTTGTCAGTACACCTTTAGCTATGCACTTCAAATTGAGCACGAAACAGTGTCCTTCTAGTGATGATGAGAAGGAAGATATGAAGAAAGTTCCTTATGCTTCAGCTGTTGGTAGTTTGATGTATGCGATGGTTTGTACAGGACCGGATATTGCTCACGTTGTTGGAGTTATTAGCCGTTTTCTTTCTAATCCGGGAAGAGAATATTGGAATGCTGTGAAGTGGGTTATGAGATATCTTTGTGGAACTTCTAGTCTGAGTTTGTGTTTTGGTACAGGGAAGCCTATTCTTTGTGGTTATACTGATTCAGACATGGCTGGTGATGTTGATACTCGCAAGTCTACTTCAGGGTACTTGGTTACTTTTGAAGGGGGAGCTATGTCTTGGCAATCTGGGTTGCAAAAATGTGTTGCTCTATCTACTACAGAAGCTGAGCTTATTGTTGTCATTGAAGCTTGTAAAGAATTGCTTTTGATGAAGAGATTCTTGGGGGAACTTGGTTGTGCTCAAGAGAGGTATGTGCTTTATTGTGACAGTCAAAGTGCTATACATCTTGGCAAGAATTCTACGTTCCATGGTCGGTCTAAACACATTGATGTGATATACCATTGGATTCGAGATGTGTTGGATTCTAAGTTGCTTGAGCTTGAAAAGATTCATACAAATGACAATGGTTCCGATATGAGGACTAAAGATTTGCCAAGAGGGAAGTTTGAAGATTGTTGCATGGTCTCCGGGATGGCGGTCTCCTCCACATAATCGTGAGGGGGAGAATTGTTGGGTTATGGGTCTTTTTCCCTTTCTATGTGGATAAAGAAAAGCCCAATTTGGACCAACCCATTTTTTCCTATAAGCCCATTCTTATAAGGTAAATATAAGCCTATTTAGGTCTTATTTTCATACATACAAAAAGTTTTTTTCAGCAGCCAAAAAGAGAGAAAGAGAGATTTTCGCAGTCAAAAATTCAGCCCTAACAACCAACTTCAAATTGCGATTCCCGCTTCGTTTCTTGTCCGATTGAGCTGATTTTTGGGAAGCATATTATTTTCATCTCAATCTTTGATTAGGAACTGACAGAGTTTGATTAGGTGGCCTGCAGCTTCAGTTTTGCTGTCGTGAACAGTAGCTGCGAAATTGGTGATTTTGCTCCTTTAATTCTCTAGATTTGGTGCAATCTTATTTTGTTGTTGCTCATTGTTTGGCACTTCTTTTGTGGCCAATTTTGGAGAACAATATTGTAACTCTTGGTGATTATAGTGGAGCTTTTGGTCCCGTGGTTTTTTACTCTTCACATCGAAAGGTGTTCCACGTAAATCTTGGTGTCTTGTGTGATTGGTTTATTGTTGTCTTGTTATATTTGTTTGGTTGAATTACTTGCTGCCTTACTATCATATTGTTTGTGGTTGTTTGTCTTCTCTTGGTTCAAATCAAAAAGGGAAAGTATAGACTTGGGTATTCTTCCGCTGTTATCCTGTCAGGCATTCTTTGTTATTGCCTTGTCTTTCCCAACATATTGAGCTTTCTGAGAGAAACTTTATACGGGTAAAATAAGATTCATTTTTTCATGTTAACTAGCATGTATTAAATCTGCAATTTGAAGTTGATATAAATCTGAATAATTTTCATGGATGAGTTCTTAGACATGGTTTGAATACCATTGTTATGTGACCTATTTGTGGGAGATCATATGCTTACATGGCCAATGGTCGTGATCTATATAAGTCGCGGAAGAATGTTGTGGTCATTGATTTAATTTTTTTTGTTTCCATTTAGTTGAAGTTCTTTCCAGATTATGGTAAACTGAGTTCAACTTATAGTTAACCATTTAAGATTTCTCTTTTGTCGCAGTATGTTTATGTTCTTGTTTGTTTAGAGCCATTTGTATTCCTCTTTCGACTAACAAGTAAAATGAACTTGTAACAATATTTTTAGGCTAGATATGACTTTTCTGTATAATTGGTTGTCTTTGAAATTTATAGACTTCTGTGTTTTAATCCTATGAACATTTAAGTTGAAGTAAACAAACTTTACTGTTAGGTATTGGCTTGAACATTGAATGATCATTGCACATTTCGAATTAGAGCTAGCTAGGAATCGAAGTTACAAGATTTAATGTTATGAAAGACCATTATATCATTAACAATATTTTAAAATCTTAACGCTGTTTGATGCCAACTTTTATTTTCTATTTTAGACTAATAGGACTAGATGAACTTTACTATTTTCGTAATATGTAGAGATAGCATCACTTTACCCCTTTGAAATTACACTAAAACAAAATATTGTTTCTAAGCATACATGAGAGGGTATCGACACATTTAGTTTGTAATTGAGGACGTCAATCTCGTGGCATGCTACTATTGGTTCTATATCTGAGTATGTTATGTTTGACTTTTTTTTTTATATAATATTATTCATTTCACTCATTTGGAATTAAGTTTTTCTAATTTTTATATCTTAATCATATTTCATATACAATTGAAGGTCTGGAGTTTCTACATTGGAACTCATTTTGGTCTAAAATCTTAGGCCAACAGCAATTAGGATTATCGCAATATTCGAAATCTCGTGAAATAGGAATCCAATATTTCTTAGCATTTGTTTTTACGAGTTTGATTAAATTATTTTGATATGTCAACTAAGTCTTATATATGTTTGTCTAAATCGTAGTTTTTTTTTTAATATATTGCTTGTTTTTTATTTTAAAGTTTATATGTGTAACCTAAAATAATTTATGTATGAATTTAGTTGGGACACCTCTAGAACAAACAATACAAAAAAAAAGTTTTTCCTTGAAAGTGGGTTGGCATTTTTAATTATAACATTCTTTCAAGTCTTTAAGTTCAAAAGTGGAGCTTATAGTTTAAAAGTTACCAAATAATGTTTTGAAGAGGCTAAAATAATTACCCTTTAGAAATTACTTATGGGGACTATTTAATTTTGTTAATATATATATATATATATATATATTAACAAAATAAATATGACTATAGAATAAGTCTCCATAGTTAGGACTATTTTATATTCTTTAAATCAACCCACTAATAAAGAAATTTTGCTTACCATTATTATTATCTTTATTTTTTTTTAAATCACATACACTAAAATATTTAAATCTCTTAACATGTTATTCTCAAGATTATAGATATGTCAACTGTTACAAAATACAAGTTACATACATATTTATGTCATTCACATAACGGTATGAATTTTATATCTTTTTTACATAATCTATTATTATCTACTATCCCTTTTACGATTTTTTTTAACAATTTATAAATCTCTACTCATAACATACACAATACATCGCTACATGTTCACACCTGGTTACTATCTCCTTTTATTTATTAATTTTTCACGTCTTAGTTCTATACACAATTAAAAAAAATGACAAATTTCCATATCTTTCAAACTCAATATTTATTTTGGGTACACTTATATAAGACACCTCTATAATTTTGAACATATAAAATAATCATACATTTGGTATATTTACTTTTTTTTATGGTATGATAAATATACTAAAATTGATTTTATTCAATCGGCATATATATGGCATACCTTGTGTTTTACCCTTTTATAAAAACTAATAAAATTTTACTTACAATTGATTTTAAAGCAAATAAAAATAAACAAGTCTTCATAATTATATTTTCCTAAATTGAGTTTAAGGATTATTTTTTGCTAGGCTCTAAGGATGTTTATTATCTTCCCCTCGAGTAACCAAAACTCTTACTCAGAATCTCAATGGTTTTTCAAATCTAAACAGAGTTTATGTTACATATTAAAAAGGGGTTTTCCTAATATTTTTCTTAAAATTTAGGTGGCGACTTTAAAACAAACATTTTTTTCGAAAAATCAGTGTGTCAGCCATATTATGTTTAGAACTGTTTTCGACCGGTTCAAAAAGGGTGAGACATGTATGATGATGAGAAGATTCATATTCATGACTTCCATATCGTTACATAGACCCTCGGGTCGAGTCGTTCATTACCATAAATGTAACATGAACTTCATACGTTGAGCAGTTTCGAGAAGAGTAGTATCTTCAAGTTCTAAGTGTTGAGTAATGAGTTTCAAAACCATTTAAGACTAAATTCCTATTTATAAGACTATTATATGTTACCCATGAAGTACTTGAGTTGAGTTTTTCATGCCCATAATTATGAATGAAACTTATGAGTTAAGCAGTCTAGAGATGAGTAGTATCATTGAGTCTTGAATTATGAGTATTGAGGTTCTTTATTTTTATTTATATCTCTAAGTTGAGTAGTTGATGTCCATAATTCTGCTTGAACCCTATTTTTCGTGCAGTCTTGAGAAAGTAAAGATGAGTTTTTAGAAAAGTGTTTGTAAAACATGATTAGTCTGTCAATCAAGTATGCGATCAATGTAAAAACAACACGGTATCAAGATATACCATCATTGTTTATGCAATACGACTTCTCGAGTCATTAATGATTATATTACAATATGATTTTTAAATATTTTTGACAAAGAAAAGATTTAAATTTATTAAGATTAAAATGCTATATGAGAACTAAGTTTTTCAACGAGTAAATCTTTTCACATTTAAGATAAGAGGAAACTAAAATTTCCGAAAGAGTTTTGACCAAATTAAGTACCGCCTCTTTTATTTGAAATATTTTTGAGTAGTAATCTCAAACCACAAAAAACTTATGTTTTTAAACATATGAGCTAGTATGGGAGTAGTATTGATCATCGATATGGGAGAAAGTACCGATAACTTACCACCCGTATAAACCAAGTTGCTAAAGTTGGTAGAAAGGGACATACTTTTTAGATGATTCATAAGTGAGTTTTATCATAGACTGGATTCACTTATGAAAGAAATTTTATATGACGACAAAGTATAGGATAGTTCTGGCAGCGTGGTCAAGATGATGTATCATCATGTAGGCTTATAGTGATGTTTGTCCATTAGAGAAACTTCCACACATACATATTATATTTTATTATATATAAATTGGGGTTAACCTTGTCTACAAGATTCACTTAAACAAAAGTGAATTGTTTTAGGTTTTGAGTCTGTAAGAGTGCATTCTTGGTCGGTAAGTTGTTAATGTATTCTACAATACATTGAATTGATTTCTATCGTTTTAAAAGCTTCCATATATTGCACGGGTATTGTTGCTTTATATTGAGTTAAGTATCTAGAGTTGAGTACCTAGATTTGAGTATCATATCTTTGAATTGATTGTCACATCTCGAAAACCATACCCTAGAAGTTAGGGCCAATCTTGGATTGCAACCGACGTACTTGACGTCTCGGAGGTCTTGTACAAGACCTTTCCGTATCATTCATCGCATATACATAATGAAAAGTATTGCGGAATTAAAACTTTTCACAAAACATTAGAAATATATTTAATAATATATTTCATTAGAAATCATACGAAACACTAAGTCTCATTCTCATCAAATTTAAGACACAAGAATACATGGGACACGACCCATACTTCAAAATATAGAAGTACTTAGTCTATTACAGTACTCCAATAAGAAACATAAAAGACATCTTTGCTCTTGAATCAAATAAAGACATACTTCAACTTCAGTTGAATGATGCTACGATCCAAGTCATTCTTCCCAAATACTCCTCACCTACCAACAACTATACAGATAGATAAAATCATGGATTAGTACAACCACATGTACTAAGTATGGCATAATGCATGGAAATTATGAAAATGGACATTTATTGGAAATATGCATCTTTTCATTTAAAAATTATATTATAATCATAAGAATAACATTTAACACCTTAGAAACACATAAGATAATATTTAAACCATTTATTATAATTTTTGAGGTAACATTTAACTAACCTAAACTTACTGTATAATGAATTGCTTCACTGTTACAGTGAAGTATTTTCTCTTCCTTTTTAAAACTTTCTAGCATGTAATATTCTCACTAAAAGCTATCCTAAGACTCACTTAAGTAACACAAAGAGAAACCGCCCATACAATTCCTTTAAGCATGCCTAAATGATCGTGAATAGTACTCATAATGAGACACATACACACCTACAAGCAACCATACACATGAACATGAGATTTCCTCTACCAAAGGTGATTCCAAGTATCACTTGAGTAAGTTGTGAAGAGACACCCAGAAAATCCCTTACACACACACTTAAGAGATCCTATAGACTACCTAGGATAGAATCATTCTCACTTAACACAACCACATATAGATAATATAACATTCTCTTACCAAAGGCTATCAAAAAACTTACTTGAATAAATCAAGAATATAACATCCATGATTGACCTCTTCAAGACTACCTACATAACCGTTAACACTACCTAAGGACTATATCATGTCCACATAATCAACATCTTCCCTAACTAGATTCATCCTCAAGACTTATCTAGGTAAGATACGCAGTGACCATTCCTATGCCCTTTTCACACCTTAACTAAACAACCCTTTACTACTCTAGATACGTACTTATTCATTTAACATACTTTCTTAACTTAAGTCATTATATTCAGTATTTCATTTAGGAGACATTGATCACATAAAGAACATTCAAGTAATGGTCTTTGACAAGACATAGGGACTCTCACTAACACCTTCAAAGTCTATAATGCAACGTTTAGATAGCGTCTCATACCTCCACCTAAACTTCATGAAACTTCTTTTATGCTAGTATGTATCCCATATGATGAGAATAGACAATAATAGACATAGCCCATGATAGCAAGACATGAAATCCCAAGTTCTAACCTATTCCGATGAGGGTGTTCTACTTGCCAATGGTAGAACTTATACACATCCCATGTAGGCACATGGTTAAGGAATATGAAGGGAATGCTTTGTAATCTAGTCTCATACTTTAACTAGATGTACTTCCCTTACCATACTCACTCGGTGCTAGCCTTTGTTCTCATAGAGTAATTTACATTTAAGGTTCATAGAAAGGGGTTCCATATCAAGTTCATAACTGAATCACATTTACCCTACCAAGGAAGGTCCACGGAGGGCTACCTTAAAATGGCGACAAGACTCATCATGACTTCCCTAAGGATTGATATGATGTCGTTTCATCCAATCAACCTTAGGTCTATCATTCCTTTACTTGAAAGATACCATAACATCTTCGACATCAACATTCATAACCTTACCACTATGTTCAAGGTTTCACATAATTGACCCTCTTATCATCATTTAAGGTATCATGACATTCATACATACAAGACTAAGAGAGTTTAAAATCTTAAGTCAAGACATCACATATTCACATTCATACATGCGTCAAGTAAGGGACACAAGTCAACCAAGACAAGACACAACATACTTCTCCTTAACACATATTACATGTCATTCTAGAAGTACTTGGAAATATCCATTATTATCTTTAACTCATCCTATACGCTATCATATCATCATCAATATGACCATCATAGACTCATATAGTCAAGTAGGAATAACCATGCATCAACCCTAAGACTATACACAAAGTCATAGTCATAGTCTAACATGATCAACTCAATAACATTAATAGAAGAACACATATACTTTCACATTACATATAATATAGGTGGAAATTATCATACTTCACATAATCAACTACACAAATAATCACATTACTTCAATTAGTTGCCGACATGGCCATGATCATCATAATACATAAAGTGAAGCCGACAAGGCAACATCAATTTCAAGTAAAGCACATAACACCGCCACCATAAGTGGATCATACCAATAAAAATATAATAGAAATATAATTAACATAAAATAAATGAAATTAGGGCAGCGTACCACCACTCCATCCTCAACACCTCAATCCAATGCTTAATAATTCAATTTCAATACCATAAAATGGCCATAAACATCAATTCAATGTATAAATCATAATACTCAATAAAACTAGGTTAGTTTAACATAGATTTATCAATATAATACAACCTATATATCAATTAAATACATTTTTCACATCATTAGATAGCACATAGAAAACTACACTAGAATTCATAAACATTAAGTCAATATTAAGTAACCCATAAAGTAGTCAAAAACTAGGGTTAATCAATTACATGGGTTCATAGGTTAATTGAGTTAATATCATCTAATTAATTCAATCCAT
Source organism: Solanum habrochaites (assembly GCA_027704765.1). NCBI lineage: Eukaryota > Viridiplantae > Streptophyta > Magnoliopsida > Solanales > Solanaceae > Solanum > Solanum habrochaites. Next base: position 33,293,163 of record JAKWJA010002495.1, read on the forward strand.
ATTTAACTCTTAAAAACCTTTAATGCAAGAACCCATGCATAGATCATGAAATTGGACAATTCAACTTTGAAAACTTTTAGAAGTTGGGCTCCTTGACGAATAGAGTTTCAAGGATCAAAAAACATAACTCAATGAAGCTAATTTTTCAATTTTATGAACAATTTCCACTCAATTGTCCAATCCAAGCCATTCCTTCAGTATTGGCTCCAATTGAGTTATAGGGAATTTCTAAGGGAATTTTGGTTTGGATTTTGAATAATGAAATCTTCTAAGTGTTTTACGGTTATAAACATATTTAAAATACCCAAAAGGACTTTAAGGAATCGTAAATACCCTTATCTTGACATGGGGTTATTTTACAAGTTCACCCCTCAACTTAACAGTGAACTGCGCAAGGAGGCAGTCTACTAATAGTTGCCAATCAACGGTCTGTCCCTTGACCAACGGACCATCTTGTTGGTATGTTGTCTGGGACTGAGGCTTGTCTTTAGCTTCCTCTCCCCCATGCCTAAGTTACGCTAGACGAGAAACTACCAACGGGGTATCAACTGACCCACTGGGCGTCGATTGCCTTACGTTGGTACGCTGTCTTGGGCACCAACTTTGGGTCGTTCTTCAAGGACCCTTGGATGGTCCTTGGGGATGTTTGCCCGAACGTTTCTAACAAAAAAATGTTCCTATATGAGTTTAGGACCTCTCACATGAATTTCACCCTAAACTAACACGTAAAGTTTACAAAATACACTTAGACACACTAGGTCGTTTCAAGGAAAAACTTTCAAATGTCGTGGATATTTGACCTCCAGACTTCACGAAACTAGACACACTGCCAATATATACAATAATAACTCATTTAAGAACCTTATAAACTCATGAATCACACATAAACACATAGAACCACATACGAGGCACATAAGTGACTTAGTCGTTGAACATCTTAGTCGCCCCTTAATGTTTCACTTCCATATCACCTAAACTCTTAGACACTGCCTCAACACCACATTAGAGACAAATTTTGGACCTTAGACCATAATGACCAACATGTTAGGCTTTAGTTCACCTAATTCATTTTTGGGATCTTACATTGATTATCTTATATTTGAGTACTTCTTAGTGGAGTAAGTTGAGTAGTTTTGAGTATACTTGAGTATTCCTTGAGTTGAGTAAGTTTCAAAAAAGGAAAGTATGTTTCCTTTTTTATTGAGTTAAAACTTATGTTTATGTTTTAGAATTCCTCTTACATGCTCGCACATTCCATGTACTGAGCCATTGGTCATACATCCTTTCATGATACAGGTATTCAGGGTCATCGACAGTAGCTTTGTTGATACTGCATGGAGTTTGAGTTAGCTATGGTAAGCCTCCTTGTTTCCTGAGGGTTTCACTTTTACTTTTGAGTATATAAGTTGTTAGGAGGTCGTGGGTCTTGTCTCAACTTCCACCATTGTCATATAGAGGTTTTACAAATAGACCGTAGAGTTTCAAAAGTCTCTTCATTTATTTTATTAAATGTTGTAAAGATTGAAGCTTCCTATTTTATGGCGACTTTAATAATTTACTTTTATTAAGAGTTTTCTTATGAGTTAAAACTTGTATTTTATTTTTTTCATGAATTTGTTTTAAGCTTTGTACACTTAAGTTAATCTTCCGCTTGTATGTCACGACTGGAGTTTAAACCCCAGATGAGACCGGCGTCGTTGACCTCTCAGAGGTCGCGGACAAACCTGCTACGTCATTCTTACTTCGTCTAGGTTAATTTTAGCGGAAAATTTGAAACTTTTTGTTTCTTAACATACATACTAATCATTCTATTAGATTCATAATTGTTCACCATGAACCATCTAACATTAAGATCATCAAATGAAAAAAATACTTTAGTATAACATTAAATGTATACTTGCGAAAATGACACCAATACAATGTCTGAACAAAAGCGGAAAGAAACGCTAGTGGAACATACTCCACTAGCCGAATCCAATGACTAAAATAGAATATAATGGGCAAGCATCCTCAAAAGCAAGAGGGCCTACCATGTCCGGATGAATTCTCCACGTCCGGATAGTTTCAGCATTAACCTGTAGCTCTAGCGTCCACCTGTGCCTACACCTAAAATTGTAGAGTTCTATAGGGTTATTAACACTTGTACTAAGTATGGGTATATGCAATCACACACCAAGGACATGCATGATTAAGAATAGCTCTTTCTTAACAACATGATTATGAAAAGTCAAGACAGTGAACTTGCCATATTGGGATTAGGAAAGTTAGTGACCTTTCAAAATTTAGATTAGGAAAGTGAGTGAAATTTTCAAATTTGGATTAGGAAAGTCATGTCATGAGAGTAACATGCATCATCATACTAATCATATTGCACACAACACATAACATCTTGCAGATAGTACATAACATATTGTATATAACACATAACATTTTTCATTTTATTCGTTCATATGCCATGAGACATTGGAATCATGGACTTGACATCAAGACTTCCCGAAAATGAGGGTTCGACATATGGGACCTCAACTAGGGAGCCTTCTTTAGCAAACACAGAATCTGCTTCATTCATTCATACGTACTTCATTTCATTTCATTCATAGGCTAGTGTAACTACCAGCTATACCTAGGCTGTAATTTAAGACTTTCATCGGGTTGACTATGCAATGATCAAGAATGACCTAGTGTCATTACATAAGTCTAGCTCACCTCTTAATTGTCCTATGCTAACACTTTTGGTATCATTCATTTCATTATGTGAATCATTTGAGGCTGACCTCATTCATTCATCAGAAACTTTAACTTTAAACGACATAGATCATGTGAGCATCATGAAATCTAGCATTTCCCCCACACCAAAAAGAGGTGGAATCACTGGCCAAAGTGACCCAAAACATGCTAGCGTACATGGGAATTGAACTATGCCAGATCCCTATATTGGGAGTATAGGTTCGAAGACTATGAGATATAAGGAGACCCATACCCGGCATGCCGGACAGTCTCATCTCATGATAGTTACGTGAATCTCCACCCTTCCCAAATAAAGGCATCACCCCTCATAGCTAATCTATCGGTGCTCAGTATAAAGTTCCATTACATTCAACTCATACGTCATGGAAGCTGGCTTCTAGCATGAGGACATAATAGCTCAATAGATGATTTCTCATCTCATCATTAGTATTAAGTGTATTAATCTCAATACTTTCATTAGAGTGTTCATAGAGAATGGTCTCTTCATTAACTTTACACTCTCGTAGGTAAACTCACATTTTGGTAACATTTACCTAGGCTCATTTGAGATTGCTCTCATCTTTTACATTAGCCTCATATCATGTTGTCACCACATTCATTAACATTAGCACATTTGCTATTCATAATTACCCACCCCATTTTACGTGAATGTTCAGTTCATCATATGCCAATGCACTTGGTATTTAGTGTGTTTCACACTCTTACTTAACCCTTCTAGGGTTTCATCATTTCATTGTTCATTTCATCATTTCTCTGTTCATTTCATCATATGCCAATTCACTTGACCATTTAGTTTGTTTCACACTCTTACTTAACCCTTCTAGGGTTTCATCATTTCATTGTTCATTTCATCATTTCTTTGTTCATTTAATCATTTCATTGCGTACATCTTATGTTCACTTATTTTTATACGTATCTAGACTTATGGGTGTATACATACATGCCATGAGGCTTCGTTCATAGTTCGTTTAAGTGATTCATATCTTCTTAAGATTATGTGGTAAAAGACTTAGGGATCTTGTATGTATGACAAAATCTCACTTTTGATCTAAGTAGGCAGCATTATTCTTGAATATTTACTACACATATGACTTATGTATCAATATGGAATTTCGGCAAGGAAATCCGGTTTCAAATCCCTTGTACAACACTTACATTTTTTTCATTTACTGTATTTGATCCATACCGCTTGGAGACCCAAGTTTGAGCCCCAAAGCCTTCATTTTATTTTTCCTTTAATTTCTCTCTTCATTTTTCGCTTAATAGAACTAAGAGGATGTGAGATCGAACCCCTACAACCTCATTTACTTTTTATTTTCATTACATTTAATTTCTCTCCTTTGGTCGAGGGGTTGTGGGTTCAAACCCCCACATCCCTTCTTTAATTTCATTTAATTTTCTCCTTGAATCTGCCTCGGAGGTCGTGGATTCGATTCCCACATCTCACATCTCTTTTCTTTCATTTTCTTAACTCTCTTTCACTACCTCGATTCCCAGGTCTCACATTTCGTTCTTTTCATTTTCTCTTACTCTCCTCTACTGTATTGAGGTCGTGTTCGATTACCATGCCTCACATTTATTTTCTTTTAATTTTTCCTTAAGTTCTGATTGAGAGGTTATGGGTTCGAATCCCACTCCTCTCAATTCTTAATTTCATATATTAATTTCCTGCTAGGAGTACCCAAGTTTGAACCCCCATCAGCCCCATTTCTTTATTCACCTTTTTAGTGCTTTTCACGGGTGAGGTCGCGGGTTCGATTCCTAATGATCTCACCTAATATATACTCATTTAAAATTCCAGATTTGTTCATCTATATTCAGCCGAAACTAACTTGTAATTTTCTAGAAATTTTGTTACATTTTTCAGCTCAATTCCTTCAACATTTACACGTGAATTCATAGGGTAATTCGTAGATCATTTAATACGTTCTTAGGTTCACTTTTCATTGATTCGTTTAGCCAAGAGATTATCACTCAAATCAACCACATTTCAACTCATATGAACATCACGAATTGCATAATCATTTGTACATAAAATACAACCACAACATCATATTATTAAAAGCCTTAACCCGAGGCACATAGATAACGTACACATTGGACACACACGTACACATAATTTCGGAAAAGCGTCAACATAAGTCACATAATTCCCAACATACATATAAACACATAATCATCACGAAAACACGTTTTATCCCTAGTTTTCTACCAGCAAACATAAACAACCTATGATTCAATGGGAGCTAGTGACAGGGACATGCAACGGGGAACAATCCTAGTTTTCGGAATAGTCTGAACCTTAGGGGTCTCTTGGGAAAGGAACCAACAGAGAAGAGAACCCATACCTTTTTGACGTTAAACCCTCGACTTGCTGCCCAAAAACTTCACCCTAGATCAAGTCCAAATCCACTCAAATTCAACACCAACTCGATGGACAAATTTCTCTTTGCCTACGTGATTGATATTCGTTGTGAGTTCTTCAAGTGTGAAGAAATTTTGTTTACCTACTATTTTTTGAAGTTATTTGGCAGATATAATCGTGAGTGAGAGTGATAGAGACGTCAGAGAAAGAGATGAGCGTGGGAGAGAAGAGTAGAATTAGGAGTCTAGTTTAGGACTTAGTCAATTAAGGTTTTTATTTAGTTAATAAAAAATCTGATTTCCTTTTATTTTAAATTAGCTAATAAATAATATATATAAATTAATTACATTAATTTACCAACTTAAATTAAAAATAATTTAATTCATTGCTTCCACCTAGGTTCGAACCCCGGCGGAGCAATACTTCACTTCAAGAGCCAATTTTTGGCCCTCTCTCCCCAAAATGCCCCTCCACCTTATTAATTAAATAATTAATTATATATTTATGGTAATTACGATTCTACCCTTATCCTGGAGAAAAACTATTTTACCCCTAGACCCTCCAAACCTAAGATTTTCCCTTTTTATGTTCGGTAAAGACTCCTTCAAGTAAATCTTCATATTCGAGAGCCCTACATGGTTGGAACCAACCTTTTCTAGATCAACTAACTCCCCAAGTTAGTTAGATTGAATGTAGAAAGGGTTTAGAGGTCTGGTTCTACGCGCATAAATCTATGTGAACCCAGTCTAATCATAGGCATTCTGCACATATTAAGCATTACTTAGCATATTCATATTTAGGGTTGTTACATTGTAGTGTGCCAAGATGAGGTTTCACTTGGAACCAAAACTGGTTCTCAAGTGCCAACCACGTCTAGGGTATAGGCTCGGGTAGGGACAGGTTAACACGAGAGCGAAAGTAATTCTTTTTTTTCAACTCTAGGAAGCATTTCTCACAAGCCTCTGACCACACAAACTTAGCTTTTGTTTATCCAATATCGTCAATGGAGAAGAAAGGGAGGAAAAACGATCAACAAACCTCCTATTGTAACTGGCCAAAAGAAAAAAACTTATAATATCAGTAGGAGGTAGAACTCTATGTCAACTCTTGAGCGCATCTATCTTTTTAGGATCTACCTCAATACCCTTGCCCGACACAAAATGACAAAGGAAAGCTACAGACTTTCGCAAAAACTCACATTTACTAAACTTTTTGGATATAATTGGTGCTCTTTAGGGACCTGCAATACAATCCTTAAACAGCTCATGTGTTCATTTTCTCCTTTAATAGAGATCAAAATATCATCAATAAAAACATTCACAAACGTATTAAGATATTGTCTAAACACACTATTCATTAGGTCCATAAATGTCGACGGGGCATTCTTCTACCCAAAAGACATAACAACAAATTCATAATGACCTTACTGGGGCCTAAAGGCTATCTTGGGAATGTTAATTCCTCTTACCCTTAGTTGATGGTAACCCGAACGAAGATTTATTTTTGAGAAATAGTTATCCCCTTGAAGTTCATCAAAAAAGTCGCCAATCCACTGAAAGAGTTACTTATTCTTCATGGTCACTTGTTTAATTGACTATAGTCAATACACATTCTAAAAGACCAGTTCTTCTTTCTAAAAACAACACTAGACCATACCAAGGAGATATGCTCACATGAATAAAACATTTGTCTAGATAAATCTTTAGTTGATCCTTCAAACTCTTTCAACTCAGTCAAAGCCATTCCACAATAAGAAATAGATATAGGTTGTGTATCCAATAAAAGATCAATGCCAAAATCTATTTCTCGATCAGAAGGAATGACGCGAAAGTCATCGGGAAAGACTTTTGCAAATTCATTCTGCACGCAGACCGACTCTAGAGAAGGGGTTTCAGACTCAACATCCATAGACCTAACAACATGGTAAATACACCCCTTGGAGATCAATTTCCTAGCTCTGAAACAAGAAACAAATTAACCTCTAAAGGATATAATTTCCCCTTTCCATTCTAAAATGGACCTAATTGGAAACTGAAACTTTAAATCCCAAGTCCTACAACCAATAGAGGCATAACATGCATGGAACCAATGTTTACCCAAAATCATATTAAAATCTATTATTTCTAACTCCACCAAATCCACCAAGGTAACCTTTTGAAATAAGTAAAAGGACAACTCCTATAAACTTTTTTTCCACCATCAAGCAACCAATCAAGAAACCGTAAAAGGATCTACTAACACTTCGAGGAGTATAACAAACTTCATAGACTAGACCATACCAAGGAGATATGCTCACATGAATAAAACATTTGTCTAGATAACTCTTTAGTTGATCCTTCAAACTCTTTCAACTCAGTCAAAGCCATTCCACAATAAGAAATAGATATAGGTTGTGTATCCAATAAAAGATCAATGCCAAAATCTATTTCTCGATCAGGAGGAATGACGCGAAAGTCATCGGGAAAGACTTTTGCAAATTCATTCTCCACGCAGACCGACTCTAGAGAAGGGGTTTCAGACTCAACATCCATAGACCTAACAACATGGTAAATACACCCCTTGGAGATCAATTTTTCTAGCTCTGAAACAAGAAACAAATTAACCTCTAAAGGATATAATTTCCCCTTTCCATTCTAAAATGGACCTAATTGGAAACTGAAACTTTAAATCCCAAGTCCTACAACCAATAGAGGCATAACATGCATGGAACCAATGTTTACCCAAAATCATATTAAAATCTATTATTTCTAACTCCACCAAATCCACCAAGGTAACCTTTTGAAATAAGTAAAAGGACAACTCCTATAAACTTTTTTTCCACCATCAAGCAACCAATCAAGAAACCGTAAAAGGATCTACTAACACTTCGAGGAGTATAACAAACTTCATAGACACAAAAGGTGTAACAAAATACAAATTGGCACCGCGGTCTAACAATGCATATACATCAATAGAAATGACTTGCAACATAACAGTCACAACATTTGTGGAGCTCTCTTGGTCACCTCGGGATTAAGTGCATAGAAGGGGGTTTCCTTGGGAGCACTGAAATGTGAACCTCTAGGAGGAGTTTTCTTATGTTCACCTCTTGGTCACAAATGTTGGCCAATTCTTCAATTGATTCACACTCTTACCACAACCACAGGAAACACCCATACAAGCTAGACATCTATCACCGTGTTTCTTACCACACATAGAAAAAGTAGGTCTTACCATGAAAGATTCTCTATTATTGCCTCGTTGAGGCTTAGAGTTAGACACCTTATACTTATTAAACATTAGAACACTACATGAGCCTTTGTTAGGGAACCATCTCTCCAACGTTGGTTGCCCGTGACCCTCGAATTTACCTTTGGAAGGATTCCCATAATCGGTCTTTGTTCTTTTCACTTCCCTAGTCATTTGCTTGAGATTTTGTTCCACAATTTGTTCAGCGTGAACTAGAAGGCGTGAAATATTCATACTTTGTATGATCATGGCCGAACAACATTGATTGACTACCAATTCAGATACCCCCTTAACAAATTTGTTCATCTTGTCCCTAGTGTCTTCCACCAAGGTTGGAGCATACTCATACAATTGGGTGAATTTAAGGGCATACACTCAAACACCCTTGTCTAAGATTTATGAGCTCTTGCAACTATCATTCTATCCACTCTAGGGGAAAGAACCTATCAAGTAAGACCGTTTTAACAAATTCCCAATCTACCAGACCTACTACTATCGGTCTCTAACCCTTCCATTTATCCTATCGTACATGATAGGTAGACAATTCTACATTCTCTTATGGGGACACTCCTATAGCATCATGAACCTTATAGATCTCATCCATAGATCCTTGTAGGTTTTCCTTCACTTTCGAACCAAAGAACATATGAGGGTTCATTCTTGTGAAATCCCTTATCCTAGAAGTGATTGTACTTTTAAGTTCACAAGAGTCCTAATATCTCTATTGCCATGGATCGTCATGGCTTGATTCAATATTTGAAGAGTCGGTCTTACACAAACATTTTTCAAAGCCACTACATCAATAATATCTTGAAGAACTTGAGAATTTTGGGGACCTTGGGAACCTTGAGGACCTTGGGGAGGAACTCCCTCATTCACATTATCCTCTTCATTCCTTCTTGCGTTCACATTTTCCTCTTCCACTCCTTCTTGCTTTCACAATCTCCTCTTCCATCCTTCTTGTGTTCTCCCTTCTTGTATTCATATCCTAAAGAAACAAGATAAGGCTTAGTATAAGGACTTCATAGAGTTAAAACTCTAAGGCATGACTAAAGAGTAATGAAAGAAGTGAAATTTTCTAAGCATTTTATAACATCTCATACATAAGTGTGGCACACTTTAAATTCATGAAAAAGACTCTACTAGATGTGGTTTATGAGACATCATCGTAGATTATTCTTAACATTGTGATATTGTTACCAAGTTTGTCACTACCTAGTGGAACCCCTACTTGACCCCGTAGGGTTTCATACAAGTACTTAACATATCATAAGCATAAGTAATTAAAAATGGTGCGGAACTAAAACTTTTTATAATCAAAGTATTTTCATAAAAAACTAATGGAAGTGTAGAAATTGTCCCAATAGACAATCAAACACAATCGAATATCAATAAGGGTCACAACCATATTACAACATATTCTAAAAAAACAAAATTACTATAAACATGAATTGAAAACTTTCATCCTCGAATCTTGGGGACCACCAAAAGCATGGAAAGAATGAATTCATTCTTTACTCAAACAGAGAATAACACCTACACGACTGGTACCTATACTTATACAAAATGTCAAATTATGGGTAAGCACAAAAAAGCACTAAGTATGGTAGCCATGCATAAAAATCCTTACAACATGATCAAAAGGGATATTTAGTTGAAACCATACATTTTATCAAGTTTAAAAGTGACCGTGCACATTTGTGCAGAAACATAAGTCAAATCATCTCATAAGAAACCCTAAGATATATTTGTGCAATGCATAGGTAAGATCCATAATCCTACCTAATGTTAAGTAACATTTTTAGGTCACCAATATCATACATATCTTACCTTGATCTCATCCATAGACAACAATCATAGACAAAGAAATATTCACGTTCATAACTTTTAGCAAGTAAAGTGAATCTTCGCAAAAATACATATCATACATGTATAATTCATAAGTCTTCATAGCATAAGATAACTACACCACAACCACTCTAAAGCATAACTTGTGCAATGCATAAATAGAGTCTCATACCCCTACTCATACTAAGTAGAATTTATTTAAGAAGACTTAAGTTATAGTTCATGTTCATGTTCATGTTCTTGTCATAATTCATATTCTTGTATGTAGGGACATATAGCCTTATCCGACAAAGACAATGTCAAATACATGGAATCTGACTCATGCCCCACACCGAAAAAAGGATTCCTACTTTCCTTAAGTAGAACTACATGTGTTAACATCTACGTGGATCCACTAGCTAAAGACCTACGAGGGCACATAGTTATGGGATAGGGATATTGCAAGTAGAAACCCCCAACCTGTTGAATTGAGAGGGAGCTTCCAACTATGAGGTTACTTTTGATTACCCGGCCTTTTGAATTGACAGGAGTGCCTCTACCTCACATTTCATATCCACTCGGTGCTAAGCAATATTTCCTAAAATTTACATAGTTAGTTTTGAATTATATTTACATGTGTGAAAAGGTATCTTACCCTTCATTCAACAAACTCATAAAATAGCCCGTTGTTTCAGTTAGGTGAGAATGAACTTTCAACCTTAAAATCATCAATATGTGAGTTAAAATTTAACATCATATTCATAGTATGTTCACGAGTATATCCTTTCATTCAACACAACAAGATAGTCATAGTCATAATAATTCATGAATGATGATGTGTCAGGGTATAGGGGAGAATAACCTTTCCAATTAATACCACAATTACACCATGGTGATAGAATCTTTATTCTAAACATAATTCTTGAAGTAGATGCATAATTCTAATATTCATGTACAAATTCTTATAATTTACCCTTAAAGAATCATGAATCACATTAAACCCAACATCTACAAATTCTACATTATATATGGATGGTAATATGATTTAATCAATTCAATTTATTCATACAAGACTCATTTACATGCTTCTGATATCAATCAATCTGAATTAAGATCTCAATTAAGCAATAGAGGGGATTCATGGGGTTTTGGAGGAATTTAACCATAATTCATACATAAATCATAAATTAAATCATAACCCATCATAATTCAACCATTGAAACAATTTTAAAAGGAACCCAACTCAATTAACAAAAACAGTTGAAATGGGGGTAATTTTATATTTTGAAATGCAGTTTTAAAAGGGCTCTCTGGGTGGAATTCACATATAGATGAAAACTACCATACCTTGATGATTAATTATTCAATAATTTGATTAAAAAAAACCTAGATTTATTTCAGCCCATGCTTTAATTTTACTCTTCCTCTTCTTCAATTTTTAGAGAGAAATATTATGAGGAAGATAAACTTATGATTTTTGATTTGGGTCTTTGTAGAAATGATTTTGATTGGGTGTTCAATGACTTAAAAAACCTTATATATATATTTTAGAATAATATAAAATATATCCATTCAAAATAGGATTTAAAAATAAAATTACAAAATACCTTTTTGCAGCACACGTGGATTTGCCTTAAAATAAACTAAAGGCAAAGTCCACGGGAAATGGACTGCTCCACCTTCTTTTGTCAGTCACGTGGACTATTCCCCTTAGTCTTTGAAGCGTAGGCATTGTCCAATAGGTCTCCACATGGGCATCAAGCTTGTCCACATGTTGTGCACCCTCGCTTGAAGGCTCCTACTGCCTATGCGACTTAGTCAATCACCATGGAGGAACACCATGGGTAGTGAAGTCCTTCACGCCTCATGGAGAATCGACTTAACTGCCACTGGTCCATTATCCTTGAAACCTTAAGTGAACTTGCCTTCATGCCTATATGGCTAAAGCATGGTTCACAAAGGCTTATAAGGGCAGTGAAGGCTTTCAGGTGCCTTGAAGACTTGGTTGAACAATGCCTTTTTCCCACATGGCTAAGGAAAAGTTCAAGAGCGCTTGTAAGGGTAGTGATGTCTTTCACCTTCCTTGAACACTCACTTGAAATTATACATCGTCAAATTTGGGGCTATGTTTCAACTCTAAATCATGAATAAAATTTTAAGACACAAACTTTATGGTCTATTTTCGTATTGATTTTCTGTGTGTTATATGGATGAATTTAATATCCAGAGTTATTGGTTTATATAAGGATATTCTTCCTCAACTCACCCACATTAGGAACACATAAGAGACTTTGGTAATGAAGTGCACCGTCTTCCCCTTTTGAGAAAACTGATGAGTCCTAGATTTCGACTCATTTAAGTCTTTGTTTAAATAGATGTAGTGTAAATGCTTAATTTTTTCCATAAGTTGATGAAATTTTTTTGATTTTCAAGTTGATGAATTGAGGAACAACCCAAGGACACTAACATGCAAAAAGGAACCAAAAAAATGGAATAATAAAAGGAAGACAATTCGAGTGACCACAAAAAGCATTTGGCTAATCGCCTAAGTGCCAGTTCCACCGCCTAAATTTCCATTGCGATTTGATACAAATAGGAGAAGTCAGTGCATCATCGATTAGTTATGTGATACAATTATAGATCGCCTAAAATTTCAGAACTCAATTATGTTGAATGACAAGGCGATGGAGGGGATCAAATGGTGGCTCGCCAAGTTTATCGGCGAGCCCGACTTAATTTGCTAAAACACCTACTAGTTGCACATTTTTGGAAACTATAAATATTCTTTTGAACATTCAGTTTAATAAGTTGGAACATCTTGGAAATCTTTAAAATTATCTTTTACAGCTCGAGACATTGTCTCTAGAGTGTTTCCTTATCTTTGAAGGATTGAAGAAATTCTCTTTAAAGAAATTAAAAGTGTGTCTTTGAGATTCATCGAATGTGAGTATCGTAAGGACAAAATTGCTCTTACCCACTTGATTGATAATCAATTTGGTAACTATTTTACCTTTTTAAATGTCTATCTAAAACCCCAATTCTTGTTGTGTGATCATGTGATTATGGAATTATTTAGTTTATGGGTATTGCTAATTTTTAGTTTAAATAATATTTAAAATGATTTTAATAATTAATTGTTGATTAATTTGATAATTGTAGTTTATAATGCAGTTCTATGTCTGTGTTCTTAGCTTGCACGAGAGAGAGGTTTTATAACTAAAGTTTTTGATGAATGGTTTGTCGGTATTGGATTGATCTTGGTTTAGCTAAAGTAGTGAATCCTAGACCCAATTCCACACAATCAGCTCGAAAGAGTGAATACACTAAGGTGTGTGTTTATCTTAATTTTCATTCTTGTTGATGTTCAAAAGAAATAACCTGATTCGGCGTAATTGTTTAAGTTAAAATTGCCTTCATTATAGCCTAGTCTACTCACTATTATCTACCTATTAGCCAATAGTTATAGTTACCCATACGTTTATGTTTGCCTATAATCAATCACATCCCAAGTGTTTGTCTTATTATTGTTCATACATAGTTTTTGGTATTGTATGTAGTTTAAAATCCAAAAGCAAAACACCCCCATCTCATATTTGTGTCAACCCTTTTATTTTGTATGTCTTTTTCCGATAATGTTGATTCATATGGATGATTATCCTACATTCATACTTCTTATTGAATTTAAAAAATGTACCGCTCCTTATACATCGACCCTAACTCATTTAGTTAGATATTATTCTGATTTATGATTGTTGATACTTAGAATTGAAAGTAGTGTCTTTGAAACATTAGTGATCAAAAATGGCACCGATACTAGGGACTGATATTTGTTGAAATTATTATTGTGATATTAAATTGTGTTCTTCTTAGTTATATTTGAATCTACTTACTTTTGGTTTTAGTTGTGTTTATTGTGTTAAACTAAAAGATAAAATGAGTGTCAATGGAAGCAATGGTAGACAAGTGGTCCACCAATACGACATCGGGAATCTTAAAGATGTCAATGACCAGAATATCAATGAAACTAACAAAATGAGTGGTATTGGTGTCATTCAGTTGCATCCAGTTTAAGGAAACATGGTCTTTTACATTACAAGCACCATGATGCACCTCATACAACTAAAGGGTTTGTTTACAAGTCTAGCTCATGAGGATCCCCATGAGCATTTACGAAATTTTGTTGATATTTGTGGACCGTTCTCCTTTAAGAACAATATCTCAAGAATATTTTTGACTGAGGTTGTTCCCTTTCTCTCTAATGGGAGAAGCATCAAGTGGTTGGCTGAGTTGCCAAGACATTATATCATTTCGTGGGAAGAACTTATTATCACATTCCAAGTGTGATTTTCCCACCTTTTTAACATGATGATTCTAAGGGATAACATTCTAGATTTCAAGTGTTTTGAGGGTGACCTAATCAATTAGATATGGATGAAACGTAAGAAACTATTGTTGCAATGCCCAACTCATGAAATCAAAGATAAGATGTTGTTGGAATGTATCGATAGAAGTCTTGATTGAATAAGCAGAAGAGTGGCTGGCCAACTCTCTCAGGGTGGGATAATATGATAGCCCTATGCAATATCATCCCAACTCATTTATCGCATGACCAAGATCAAGGGGACTAAGAGAAATACTAGAATAAATCCAAAATGATGACCTAGTTGGATATTGTTGCCAAAAAATAGAGCAATTTGAAGTGTTATATAAAAAAAAAAAATTTCCTAGCAAACCAAGGAGGAAATCAATGTGAAAATTACTCGAGGCCAGTTGGTAACCAAGGATGGAATAGAAGGGGGAAAGATGATATGTACTTTTCTCCCCATGAGTTCCAAAAGCCCAAGGATTTGGAGGGAGGTAAAAAAGATGATATACTCTTAAGTATTCTCAACAAAGTCAAAGGATCTGGCAGAGTATTGAAAGTGATAAGGAGAATGTCTCCATTCGTATGAGATGGTGACCTCTTATTTTATCTCGATCAAGTAATATAATATCCACATTGTACAAATGTCGACCCACCTCAACCCAATACACAAACAAGAGTTTCCTAGTAACACAAGGGCAAAACCCAAAATAAATCTTGAATGGGTACTTGCGTCGTGCCATGACGTTAA
Organism: Solanum habrochaites; assembly: GCA_027704765.1. Taxonomy (NCBI): domain Eukaryota; kingdom Viridiplantae; phylum Streptophyta; class Magnoliopsida; order Solanales; family Solanaceae; genus Solanum; species Solanum habrochaites. Next base: position 33,308,445 of record JAKWJA010002495.1, read on the forward strand.
ATAAGGCACTTTTTAGGAGGCAACCCAAGTTCTTAATGCTTTGTGTTTGTTTTTGGAATAACTGTTGTTGATGGTGCAGGTTGAAAAGTGGAATGTGTTCGAAAAATGCAAGTTGGAGACCTAAGAGTCCGATCGTGACTCGGTGGTGAAGTCGGTGAGCCTATCTTGAACTATCGTTGGACTCACAAAAATCACAGGTAGAAGTCTATAAAACTCGGTGGACCCATGGACGAGTTGACGAGCCCTATTCTGTTCGCCGTTTGGACCCCCAAATTAACTAGAGTTCCTATAAAACATGTCAAGGCAAGCCAGCCCTCAGTGGCTCACCGAGTGATCTGGCAAGGATAACTCATATCACCGAAAGGGTCGTGAACTAAAAGATTTCAAATGAAAAAATGGATTACTATTTCAAAAAGTTTCATATGTACTCATTTTTAGCCTTGTACATTTGCACCCACACTCTATAGTTTGCATATTTGTTTTATCATTTTTGTTGCTTGTTGTTTTGATATCATGCTCGAAATTGGATTACATTTCTGCCTAGCATTTCAAATATTTATTTGTATTTTGCAGGTTGGTTTTCTGAACCCCGAACTCTTGAATAGTGTTTAAACTCGAATGCATATATTTAAATCTTTTTGTTGTGTGTTAAGCAAGTACTAAAATCACAGTTGTTGTGCTATCTTGCCAACATTAGTTTTCAAATCGTGGCTAAATTGCTTAAATTGTTCATTTCTCAAGTTTTTTAATGTTTAGTTGGGTGAAATTTTAGTAACCCCAATTATGCTATATGTCGTACTTTTACCAATGACGGAGCGTATGACATCATTCTTAAGGGTAAAAGTTGTTAAATTGCCAATTTTGGCCAAATAGGGGGAAGTTTAAGTACCTTGGTGGCATCGTTTAAATGGGTCTGAGCTTAATTACATAAGCGTGTAGTTTGATTTTATTTTCAGGGGTTTGGGCTTGAATTTTGGAAACCTAGTTGAAATATGACACGTTAGGCAATTTAGCGAGTGAAGTCAAGCTCACCGAACCATTTGGTTGTTCACCAATGTCACTCTTGATCCCCTTTAATTTCGTGTTTGGCTAGATTAGACTATGTACTCGGCGACTGGCAAAAAGTCAGCATTGATCACCCCTTCTGTGCCCTTAACCTCTAAAACACACTATTAATTTCTGCAGGCTAGTCTGAGCTCATCGATTGATGGCGTTGATTTATCGAAGGCCCCTACACATCACTGACCTTCCATTGTTTTGGAAATCTCTGGGGAAGTTCTTTCGATGAGCATGATCTGGCTCACAAAAATGACTTGGCGACTCACCAATCAGTTCGGTGAGTCTTTCTGCAACCTATATTCTTCATTTTTCTTAAATATTTCTAAATTTTCTCGATATGTTTTGTAGATATCGCTAGACCAAAATTGTTAGGATGATACATTCCTCCCCACATGCATGCAAAGAAATTCTCTATCAGTGAAGATGCATTGTCATTCAAAGCAAAAGAAACAAAACTTCCTACTACTTGAGAAAAGTGTAAAAGAAAGGGCAAGATTTCTGCAACTGAGTCATCAAGGGTTCTCTCTAACGGCGGTGAGTGGATTTATTTTACTCATGTCACCACTTCTGAGAGTGTGGGAGAGAACCAGGACCCTAAGGCAAACATTTCTTAGACTAAAGATGACCAATTGGTACTAGCTCGAAGAGCTAAAATGTGATCTCAAAGGTCGAATGATTTGTCTAGGATCTGGGTACCCTATGCCACTACTCATCCTTGTATTCCAGACAAAGCTATGGCCTAGGAACCTCATGCACATGGTCCTGCTCCCTGGTCTCAATGTTGTTATGGAGTGTAAAAAGAATATTGATGATGACTACTAGAGTATTATCAAGACAACTTCATAGGAGGATATGAAAGTTGGCTGTCTCCTCTCGTTTTAGATGAAACTCCTAGTTGGATTGACGTTGGATTTCCTATAGAGAAAAAAGATCTAAATTTGATGGCAAGAATGGAGACAAGCCCGAGTGCCCCATGATGAGAAGAAGGATGTGGAAGTGATTCCTACCTCCTCTACCAACATCCGACGCATTGAGGTAGAGTACTTGAAGTATCAGGCTAAGACGACCTAGTGGATTCATCCCCAGTTGTTGAGATTGAGACTCACCTACTGAGGCGGTAATGCCTACTTCGGCCACTTTACCTTTAAGTATCTCTAGTATTTCCCCTTCCATAACTTTGAGTTCTTCTAGCGATACCCTACCTCCTAGATTGGTTACCAATATTAGTGCCTCCTAAACCCAACCACCTAGGCTGCGATATTATAGATGGATCATCTAGTCCATTTTTATGATATAGGTCCATCAAAGCTAGAGGTATTGTCCTACGGATGATTGAGAGAGCTTTCATTGTTGTTAGAGAGTCCATTGATGCCCTTGTGGAAATGATATAGGTGAGTGAGAGAATCTAGGGAGTCACTCATGAGGTGATGACCCAAAGGCTGCAATTGTAGAGTTCATAAAGGAACTGGTCCAATTGAATTCCACAAATATGTCGATGATTTTTGGGACTGCGAAGATATGTTAGTTGATTCTTATACTCCTCTAGATACCACAAGAAATGAGGTTCGAGCTAATGATGTGGTTGTTTCCATGTTTGAGGCAGAATGATTAGGAGTAGTTTCCTTTCTAAGAGGAGACCATCTATGAGGGCCTAACACAGGTTGAGGATGCTATGGTGCATTCTGCCATGAAAATTTCTGTAAAACCCCAAAAATGATTTAGGTAAAGTAGAACCTAAAATGTCAATCATTATGGTCTAAGGTCCTATATAGGTTTAAAACATGGTATTGAGGAAGTGTCTAAGAGTTTACGTGCATTGGAAGTCAATCATCAAGGGGCAACCAAGAAGTTCACGACTAAGTCACCTATTATCCTTATATATGGTTCTATGTGTTTATGTGTTGCTAATGAGGTTATAATTTCGTAGAATGATTTATTATGATTTATATAGGCAGAGTCTCGAGTTTCGTGAAGTTTGGAGGTCAGACGTCTAAAAACGCCCATGACGTTCGAAAGTGCTGCCATGAAATGACCTTGTGTGTCTAAGCATGTTTCGTTGAGTTTTACGTGTTTGTTTTGGAATTAAATTCATGTGAGAAGGTATAAAATCATATAAGATCATGTTTGGAATAGAAACGTCTGGGAAAAAATACCCAAGGATCATCCAAGGGTCCTTGAGGAAGGACCCAAAAAGTGGTGCCAAGACTGTCTAAGGCAGCCACAAACGACTGAGGCAATCGACGACTCGTGGGCAAGTCGACGCCCCGTCGATGAGTGCCGTTGGTGGGGATATAGTATAGGAAGATAAGAGACCCATTTTAAGTCTCTGAAGTCAATAACGGAAGGACAACACGGTGAGTTTATGGACTAACGGTTCGTCGACTACCCACTGTCGATAGGGTCTGTGTCCTGCGCAGGTTTATTGTAAGTTGAGAGGTGAACTTGTAATTTCAAACCACTTAAAAACAAGAGTATTGAATGTTTCTTAAGGGTATTTTGGCTAATTTAAGTTTGTATATAAGTCTTTAACACTTAGAAGATTTCATTCTTCAAAATCAAAACCCCAAAATCCTTGAGAAATTCCTTAAGACTACATTGAAGTTAAAACTCAAGGAAGAGCCTGGATTGTTGAATTGAGTTGAGATTATTCATAAAAGTGAAGAATTATCATCATCTCGGAATGGTTTTTGATCCTTGAAACTATCTTCATTAAGGAGCCCAACTCTCAAGAAGTTTTCCTACATTTTCTCAAAGTTGAATTGTCTAATTTCATGATCTACCATAGGTTCTTGCATTAATGGTTTTTTTTAAAACGTTTATTATGAATTGAATTGTTATTGTATTTATGATCTTAACCTAAATAACCTATGAACCCATTTATTGGATGAACCCTATTTTTGACAAAGTTACGGGTTACTTGAATAATGACCTAATGTTGATGAATTATTGTGTAGATTTCTATGGGCTGTCTAATGTTGTAATAACTGTAATAAATTGATATCTAGGTTGTGTTAGATTTATGAATGTGAAGTAAATTTACCTAGTTCATGAATATTGTTATGATTATGTTGAATTGTTGGTTATGGCCATGGGTAAGGGCCTTGTGATATCAAATGTGGCGATTTGACATCGGATTGAGGTGATGAGGATGATGTGGTTGTAATCTGCCCTATTTACTTTATCTTGATGTTAATTAGACTTCTATTATATTATGATTTGGTATGTTCCACTTATGTACCTTTTGTTATGTGTTTTACTTGAAATTGATGTGACCTTGTCGGCGTTACTTTATGTATTATGAGAATCATGGACTTGTCAACACTAAATTGAAGTATTACGATGAATTGTGTAGTTGACTGTGAATTATTATAATATCTACCTACATGCTAGTAATGTGAAAGTTTTATGTATATTAGAATATCATCTTAGACTATGACTAGGTGCTTGTATGTGTAGTCTTAGAGTTGATACATGGTTGCTCCTGCTTAACTATATGAGTCGATAATGGTTATATTGATGATGATATGGAAGTTTATATGATGATTGAAAGATGATAATGGTTATTCCTAAGTGACCTAAAGAATGATATGTTATTTGTGATAAGGTAAATAATGTTGTGTCTTGCTTGGTAGACTTGTGTCCCTTACTTGATATACGTATGAATAATTTATTAATTTGAGATTCCTTGATGAGGTAGGCTTAGTTAACCCTTTTCATGTATGAATGAAAGATATGTGAGACCTTAAACGATATTAAGAAGGTCATGTATGTGAAAAAAGTTATGTTATGAATTTGAAGTTGAAGAGTCGTAATGGTATCCTTTATGTTAAAGATGATGGACTTAGATTTGATTGTCTGGAAAAGCATAATATAATCCATATGAAATTCATAATGAGCTATCTTAGTAGCCATTGAATGGTATCCCTAGTGGACCTCTTTGGTAGGGTGAATGTGATTGAGTTATGAACTAGATAACGAACCTTTTCACGTTATCCGTTTGTGTTAATTACTCTATGAGAACAAAGGCTAGCACTGAGTGATTATCTCATGGGAAGTAGCACTACTTGAGAAGGAGACTAGCGTACAATGTATCTCGACTTGAGAATGAGACTAGAGGGCATAAAAACCCTTCATATTGCTTAACCATGTTCCTACATGGGATATATCCTAGTTCTACACTTGTCAAGTAGAACACCCTCATCAGAGTAGGTTAGAACTCCGGATTCCATGTCTAGCTATCATGGTCTAGGTCGGTTATTGCATATTCTCATCATGTGGGATACTTACTAGAATTAGAGAAGTTCTATGAAGTTTAAGTGGTGGTATGGGACACTATCTAGATATTGCACGACAGGCATTGAAGGTTTTAGTGAGAGTCCCTAGGTCTTGTCCAAGACTATTACTTGAATGTCCTTTATGTGACGTACGAGTCTCAAATAAACTAATGAACTAATGACTTATGTTATGTTGTATGTAAATGAATGAGTACCCGATCTAAAGTGACTTAAGGATTCCTTAGCTAAAGTGTTAAGAGAGCATAAGGGATGATCTCTTCATGTCTTATCTATGGAAATCTTGAGAATGACTCTAGCTAGGGAAATTGGTTGAATATGTAGGCATGATCCAAGCCTTAGGTAGTCTTAAGGATTACTTCGGTAATCTTTAAGAGGTCAATTATGGACGTTATATTCTTTATTTACTTAACTAGGTCTTTTGATAGCCTTTGGAAGGGGAATGTCATGTTATGTATGTGTTGATGTATCAAGTGAGGATTAAAGTCACCTTTGGTATAAGAATCTCATGTTCATATGTTGATGTCTTGAAGTGTGTATGTGACTCATATAAGTAGTCTTGAGGATTATTTAGGCATGCCTAGAGAAGGTGTATGGGATGTCTCTCTTTGTGTTGCTTAAGTGAATCTTATGATAGTTTTTAGTGAGGGAACTACATGCTAGAAAGTTTCTAAATAAAGGGTAAGACACTTCACTGTACAGTGAAGGGACTTCACTGTAACAGTGAAATGTGTTCACTGTAAATTGACATAAAAAATGAGTTAAATGGTTTACATGTAATCTTATGTGTTTAAATTTGATAAATGTTATTCTTATGATTAAAATATGATATATAAATTAAAAGATGCATATTTTATATAAATGTTCATTTTCATGATTTTCATGCGTTTTGTCATACTTAGTACATATGGTTGTACTGATCCATGATTTTATCTATCTCTATAGTTGTTGGTAGGTGAGGAGCATTTGGGAAGTGAAGACTTGGATCATATCATTATTCAAAAGAAGTTGAAGTATGTCCTCACTTGACTCAAGGGCATAAATGTCTTTTATGTTTCCATTTGAAGTATTGTAATAGACTAAGTATTTCTATATTTTGAAGTATGGGCCATGTCCCAAGTATTTTCGTGTCTTAAGTTTGATGAGATTGAGACTTAGTATATTCTATGACATTATATGAAAGATTTTTTTAAGACTATGATATGTTTGTGAAAATTTTTAATTACGCACTACTTTTTACTGTGCATATGCGATGAATGATATGTAAGGTCTTGTACAAGACCTCCAAGAGGTCAAGTACGCCGTTGCAATCAAAGATTGCCCCTAACTTCTAGGGTGTGATTTCGCAATGTGACAATTTCATTAACAAATACGTCCATGGCAAGCTCTAGTGGAGACAATGTTGTTGTTACTCCGGGAATCGATGCCCATGATCAGTGGGTTACATTGGATATTGATACCCCAATAGATGGAGTGATTAATAGAAAAGATCATTCTTTACGTCCCTCTCTATTGCTTTTATTGATTTTGGTTGTTTTTGTGTCATTTGAGGACAACTTCTTTTCATGTGTTGTATATATATTGGGGTTTTGTCTTTTAAATTGTGTTTTTTCTATCTCGTGGATATTTGAGCTTGCAGTTCCTTGCATTTAATATAAATGGTTTTTGACTCATCTGAAAATTTTTGCCACCTATTGTTGTATTTGAACGTGGTTGTTCTTTTGAAAATTTCAGTATTGGTTATGTCTATGAGTTAAATAGTGCTCTTAATTGAAAAAAAATTAATTTTCAACTGTGATGAGGCCAAAGGAAGTTACATTGACAATATGTTGACTTTGTTTGCATCTCATTGTGACTAGTTGGTTATTTATTGGAGTCTCTCGTGATAAACATTTGACATTATCTTAACTTAGTCTCCTTTGATAGTGGTGCATTTCCTTGTGTTATTGGATTACCTTGAACAATGTGTGTTGTGACACCTAGAATTTGTACCGAACTAAGTGATGCGAGCTCTTGATATTATCTTAGGCAATAATTTTTTATGAGTGAAACAATTTGACAGTATACCTTTTTTTTGCCAACCTTGTGAGGTGTCTGAACCTTGATGGAACCCTTTGAGCTTTATCTTTTTCTTGGAAGAAACTTCAACAAGTATGACCCCTCTTTACCCATTAACCCATAACTCTCATGAAATTTGTTTTGTTTGAATAGACTACTTAGGCCAAAAGCCTAAGTTGGGATGTGGTTAAAAGAGAAGGTAAATGAAGAAATGTATTAAATCCCCCTTTTAGCAATGGTTTTTAAAAAGCTGGAAACCTTCCATAAAAAGAGAAAGAAAAGAAGAAAACAAAAAAATGAAAAAATTGTGTAATAAAGTTGTGAAAGTTGCAAAAGAAATAGGGTGTCCTATAGTCCGTTGGCAGTTGAATAATAGGGTGAATTTTGAGCATGATTAAAATGTTGAATAAAGTGATGTTCAGACCACATTCCATTAGGGTAGCAGCCACTGAGTGTAAATGCCCATACATTAACACTAAGCCCTTTTACAAGCCTTGAAAAGACCTTTTTGATCTTGAGTGAGTTGAAAAAAATATCGATTGGAAAATAAAGAAAAACCTATGGGTGAAGTCATGCATGTGTTCATTTTTGTGAGTGTGAGAGTCGTATCTGATTCCAGAACTATAAATTGTTGAGAAATTGTGTGGGAATATGGAACCATCTTTGCTGTGTAGGAATATGAGTACCTTTGTATAAAGTGAACATTTATATGAAGCAAGTATTGTGAACAAGAGCATATTTGATAATAGTGAGTCATATATTGAATCTTTTAGTACACAATTGATCCTTGCATGAGTAGTTGAGTCTTGTTTTGTGCATTCATGTTGAGTCTTTCCTAGCACTATTTGTGACATTCCTTTTGAACTGCCGAACTTAGGTTTTACTTGAGAACGAACAAAAGTTTAAGTTGGGGTTTTGATGAGTCCAAGATTTGGACTCATTTAGGGCTTTGTTAAGTAACCCAAGGACGTTGAATGACAAGGCGAAAAGGTGATGAAGGAGATCAAAGGGCGGCTCACTGAGTGGATGAGCAAAGAAAACTTACTTTACTAAATGACTATTCTTGGAAAAAGTTTTTAAACTATAAATAAATTTTGAACATTTGGTTTAATAAGTTGGAACATCTTGAAAATCATTAAAATTAATGTTTACATCTAGAGACAGATTTCTCTAGTGGTTTTCCTTAACTTTGAAGGATTGAAGAAATTCACTTTTGAGAAATTGAAAGTGGGTCTTTGAGATTCATCAAATTGCAGCATTGTAAGGCCAAACTACGCATACCTAGTTGATGAATAATCATTTTGTTAACTTTTTTTTACCTTTTTATAATGTTTAGATAAATCTCTAATTCTTGGGGTGTGATCATGTGATTTTGGGCTAATTTAGTTTATTGGTATTGATAATTGTTAGTTTAAATGCTATTCAAAAGTAAGTTTAATAATTAATTGTGGTCTACTTTAAGAATTGTAGTTGCAAATGTAGTTCTGTGTTTGTAATCTTGGCTTTCTCGAGAGAGAGGTTTTAGAACTAAAGTTTTTATTAATGGTTTATGGAAATTGGGTGGATACGAGTTTAGCTCGAGAGAGTGAATCCTAGACACAATTCCACACATTTAGCTCGTGAGATTGAATAGACTAAGGTATGAGTTGTTCTTAATTGTGTGTTTGTTGATGTGTTAAAGAAATCACCTAATTCGATGTACTTGTTCATGAGAAAACTACCTCCCTTATATCCTAGCTACTCACTAATATCTAGTTCTTCACTTGTAGTTCTAATTACCCATATGTCTATATTTGTCTATAATCGATCACATGCTGAGTATTCTTCTCATTATTATGAATTCCTAGTGGTGGGATTGGTTGTAGTTTATAATTAAAAACCAAAACCCCCATCTGGCATTCTTGTCATCCCTCTTCTTCATTGAAATTAAAACACCTAGGATTCAATCGCAAACAATTTAGTTGGTTTTTATACCAATTTATGATTGTTGAAACTTAGAAATAATATAGGATCACTATCCTTTTTTTCCCTTAACCTCCCTACCAATGAAGATTTTTGACACACTATGAACTACCACACACCTATCATACGTGTTTCTAACGCAAACTCCTACATGAGTAAGCCAGTGAAAATCTTTGAGTAATTCTTTTCTCTTTTCTCAACATGTTCCACTAAGGCGTCAACCACTACATTTGACTTACCGTTAAGGTAGAGCACATTCATGTCATATAGTATGAGGAACTCAAGCCATCTACTCTAACTAAGAGTCAATTCTCTTGGTGAACACATACCGGAGGCTCTCATGATCTATGAACATATCAACATGAAAACCATACAAGTATTGCGTCCAAATCTTTAGGGAAAAATAGAACTGTTTCAATTTCGAGGTCATTAGTCGGGTGATTCTTCTCATGGACCTTAAGTAATCTAAAGCATAATCATTGACCTTGCCATCCAGGTTGACTCTGGAGGTATCCTATTAAATAAAATAATCGTCTAAACCATTTGGTAGAGTCAAAAGAGGAGTTGTAGTCAACCTAGTCTTCAATTCTGAAAAGATTATCTCACACTCATCTAACCGCTGAAAGTTGACCTTTTTCTGAGTCAAATTGATCAATGGGAAAGGTATGGATGAAATTTTTTGACAAACCTTCTATAATTACTGGTCAAACACTATAAAAGTATGATATTAGTTGGAGAGGTGGGTCTGGACCAGTGTTGTACCACCTCTATTTTCTAAGAATCCACTTGAATTACATGACAAAGAAAAGCGACTGACGGTAAGCCTAATTCACATTTGCTGAACTTAGGGAATAACTAGAAATCTTTGAGCTCTCAGATGAGTCGCCTGTTCTTTTTAACTTCGATAATAAATGAGGATATCATCAATAAAGATGATGATGAACAGGTCCAAATACTATTGAACACCCTATTCATGAAGTCTATTAAAGTTGCAAGAGCATTATTACTCTAGAAGACATAACTAGAAATTTATAATGACCATACCAAGTCTTGAAGGTTGTCTTTAGCATGTCACTATCTCTTAATCTAAGCTAATAAAGTTGTTTGAACAAGTTGTCAATCTCTGGGATGGGATACTTATTCTTTATTTTAAGTTTGTATAGTTGACGATAGTCAATGAACATTTTAAGAGAACCATATTTGTTTTTTACGAACAAAACTAGAGCATTTCATAGACAAATGTATGATAAAGCATTATCAAGAGCATCTTTCAACTATTTTTCCAATTCATTAAAATCTATTGGAACCATTATCTAAGGAGGAATCGAAATAGGTTAGGTATCTAGAAAGATATTTATTTCGAAGGTTATGGTAGGAGATAAATCGACCTACAGGTAGTTAATTTTTACCCTTCTAATTTAAGACTAGCTCGTTTGGAAAATGAAACCACAGTGATCCTAGTTGTCCAATTGTCTGAGGCATAACATGAATGTAACTAGTCCAAGCATAGAAGGATATCCAAATCTTCCATTTTTAACTCTACAAGGTCTGTTCAGGTGAATTTCAGAGAAATTGAGACAGGGCAGTTTTTGTATTCCCGCCTTGCTATTATTGGGTCACCAACTCGAATAGAGACTTAAAAAGGTTTTAAGAGATTTTTTGGACTGAAACTAATGTTTATAGGTATTTATGAGGTTACAAAAGAAATGTGTATCTTCTAGGTATCACAATTAATAAAAATCTAAATGGAAGAAATGTAACATACTAGTGAAAACATTAGGACAATATTCTGGTCTTGCTGAGCCTTAAGATCATACAACATATTTTTGTGTTTACCACCACTTTTACAAGATGAGGCAACCTGCTGAGCGCGGTGACCATTAAAGCTTTTGCAGTTATTGAGTGAACCCTCTTAATGTTTTCTCCTTGTCCTTGATTGGCACAAGGGAACTCTTTTATCCTATAAAAAAAATTACCACACCCAAAGCAACGCTTTCTGCCGATAAGAAACTCGCCCTGATGATTCTTACTATACTTTTGACAAGTTGGAAAAGTTTGGACTTGAAAAGTACTCACTAAGAAATTAGTTATTGATGTTCTCCATTTTTGATCCTATCAAAACCTGGGGATAGATCCAAACCTAACGAATGTGGGAGGCCTGTAGAACTCTGTTGAAATTGGGAACGATTTCCACCGCCCAACCTTTCTTGAGAGTATTCATAATTTCCTAACCTAGCATTATTCTTATCCTTAGTCATTTATCTGATCTCATCCCCTACAATATGTTGATCATAGGTCATTAATCTTAAAATATCCACATTCCCTAAAAGCATAGCATTCATGAACTCGATCTAAAAGAAATTAGATACTACAAATAAGAACTTGCTCATTTTCAACCATGTGAGGAGCATATATAGAAAGTTGGGTGAAATTCAACCCAAACTCTTGGACCAACTTTGAAAACTACTTTAGGTTCATGAAATCACATACCTTAGTCTCTCCCAACTCTGCCGGTAGAAAAACTCGAGTAACACATTCCCATGTCACTATAACTACAGTACCATGACCAAAAGATTGAGAAGCGCAATTTTGTGGTTGGGGATTTGGTGCTTTTGTTCAACTATAGGTTGCGCTTGTCTCCGGGCAAACTTAAGTCCAAATGGATTGGTCCAAACTTGATCATCCAACTATTCGCTCATGGTGCGGTTGAGTTGAGAATAAGGAGGGTTAAAGGTTCAAGAAGAACGGGCAACAAATCAAAATCTATCTAGGGCATGCTGAAAAGACAAATGAAGTGATCGAGGCATACCATCTTGATGAAGTCTGAGTAATTAAGAGTTCTGCATCGTGCCACGATGTTAAATCAAGCATTGATTGGGAGGAAACCCAATATGTTTCCTCTAGCCAAAAATAGGTTATTCATGATTTTGTAGGCGTAGTTGCATTATTTTTTTTTAATAATGTCACATATGAATTTTCTTTTATTTTTATTTGTAGAAGTGTTGGCTAGAGAGTACACTAGGGTCCATGTCTAAAAAGTGTCCAAAAAATGCAAAAAGATTAGATTATTGGGTGTTCAATGTGCCGTGACCAAATCACCAGAAATTTGCAGAATATTTGTCTGGTACACTGATCGATGAACAGTCGACGGGCCATCGTCCTATCGACAGACCATCGGTAGGGTCCGTAGATCCCATATTTGTTTTTTAAATTTTTCTAAGTTAGGGTAGATTCGATGGAATAGTCGATAGTCCGTGGACCGACTTACGGTCCGTCGACGGGGAATCGTGCTTCCTCCGATATATAAACCTGACCCGTCTCGAGCGACTATATAATAAGAATTTAAACTTTTCAGCTATCCCCACCCTTTCAAATCCCTTTCTCAACTTTTCTCTCTCAATTTCCCTTCAACTTACCCACTCATTACCCATTAACTCCCACTTCAATCATACTTATTTCCCCTCTTCCCCAAATCTCCATCTTTTCCCAAAGCCTTTCTCTCCCAGTCTCCTATCTTCTTCTTTCTTCTTTCTGGTAGGTGTTCCAGGTCGCTCTTTGATGTTGCTTACTTGCAAGAATTCATCCCCCATTCCCTTCACTACAGTATACATGTATGTCATTCTGATCTGCTCAATGAATTCTCGTTAATTTACATGCTAAATTTATGTAATACGTATGTGGGTATTGACTTTGGGACACTATTGCATGCTTGAATTCTTGAAATTGACTTCCTACCGTAGAATAATAAAATTTAATGGGTTGGGGGTGTATTGTCTAAATGTACTGTGTTTTGAGTGTTGTTGTTTCCGACTTTGGGTTTGATGGTCCATTAGAATCTAGGTTTGAAAGTTCGATAATTCATGCCCTAGGAATGGCAAAATCTTTTGTTAAATGCTAGAGGAACTTAATGTATCTTAGTTTTCTCTAAAATTGTTCTTGGGGGGGGGGGCAACAATGGCTGCGGAAACACTGTCCCTGACAGACAGAATGAGCCCCGTCTATGGACCATCGATCGATTAACGACCATCGATGGGGTTCTTCAACACCATCTTCCCTTATTTGTCAAAGTGTCTACCCACAGGGGTAGATGAAGGTCCGTTGACTGATCGACGGACCGTCCCGCATGACCGTCGTCTGTAACAGAACCCTGTTCTATGAGGGTTTCTTTAAATTTTGTCTAAGTGTCTACCCATGGGGTGGAATACGGTCCCTCCACTGATCGACAGATCGTCCTGTATGACCATCATCGGTAACATAACCCTGTTCTCTAAGTGTTTCTTTAAATTTTTTCTAAGTTTCTACCCACGGGGTGGATGACGGTCTGTCGACCCATCGACAGACCGTCCTGCACTTTAATCATCTCTATCAGAACCTTTGTTTCTGAAATTTCTTAAAAAATTTCTAATTGTTAATCGACGGACCCTCACTGACGGACTGTTTTTCCATCGACGGATCGTCAATGGTTCGTCAGGCAGTTCGATACTTCAGCACTGCCATGCTTCTACTGGTACTAATAAACTCCCCCTGTAGGTACACATGGCTCCCAAACCCGACCAAGTCTACTCTAGATGACGTTCAAAGTCCGTGGCACCGGCACAACGACTGATGAGATGCAAGTGATCCCGATTACGTGCCCCGAAGAACCTGTACACCTACAGGTGCTGTTCGGACTACCGGGGTAAGCCCACAAAGGTGGCATCCATCATAGTCACTGCCTCCTAGTTTAATAACGATCCCACACTGACCGGTACACCATATGTGTTTACTGCAAATTCGGAGGGAGCGTCTTGCTCCAATGAGGCCTCTGGGTGTGAGAGAGCGTCTGGCTCTGAGGAGGCTTCCAGGTCTGAGGGAGTTTCACAATCAAATGGCGCCACTTCTCCTGCTACACGTGCCCACTCTAACTCATCTAATGAGTCCGATAGTGCAAATTCTACTTTTGCACCCCAATATGGCATCCATGCACCGGTTGCTGATCAGTCCGACCAGTGGTGTGTAGATGGCCAATAAAAACTCTACAGGGATGCGATGCTTCTCAACGACAAGGGGGTCATGACTCAGACTTTGACTGTCAAGTGGTGAGCTCTCACCGGGCGTCTTCCCACGATGCTGGCTATTCATGCTATCTTCAACTGACATCGGCTAGAGTGGACGGCCAGAAGCGTGGGTTGTTACAACGTAAAGGTGGTGCGAGAGTTCTACTCATCTTACGTAGCAACTCTCCGGGTTTGTTTGGACAGGCAAGCTACCCTTACCAAACATGCACCAATTGAGTATGTTCGTGTCCGTGGAAAGTGGGTGGATATCTCCTTGCCTTCCATTTATAAGTTTTTACATGGTGCTGATGTTTATTCCACTAGGGCCTCCCTTACCCTCGAGTTTAACAACCGGTGAAAGCTGGTAAAGGACGACCGTTTCCAGCGTGATTTGGTGGTGAAAGAGACCACCAAGAGGTGGATAACCCAGAACATCTCCATGGATGGTGAGGGTGTTCGACACGAAATCCGTAATAAAGAAGGCCAACCTCACATTCGGGGACAAATTCCTCTGGCTATTGGTCTATCACTGCCTTTCTCCCACTGCTGCTGATAATATTGTTACTTGGGATAGAGTAGTACTTATAGCTGCCATGGTTGTGGGGTTCGAGTTAGATTTTGTGTGGCTGTTGCTAGCAGTCATACATGAGAGGGCCTTCAAGTCCACCACCACTTACCCTTTCCCTTGCATGATTTTCTAGTTTTGCAGGTCTGTTGGAATTCCTGTGCGGCACATTGACGTGCTCAAGACCCCGACTAGAACAGTGGGTATTTGCCTAAACCGGGATGAGGCAAATGAGCTGGCTCCCAACAAAGGGCATGGAGTAGTGGTGCAACCGCTAGGTGGGAATTTGGCGTTCACGGTAGAGCACGCCTAAGGGTCTGACCAGGATACATTAGAGCCTACCGACACCACCCTGGTTGAGTATATCTTGAGTACTAGCACCGCTCCGAGCTCATCCCGCTCTACACCATTTGCAGCACTGGTCCCGCTTGGTAGGGTCCAAAAGTTAGAGGCCCAAACCGCCACACTTCTTCATCACATCAAACCTTGGATGCAGAAGTCCATTGCTGAGGTGGAGGATCGAATCGAGAAAAACATGGCCCATCGGACTAAGAGGCAGATTCTAGAGGTCCACCAGCGCCTTGACGCGTTCGAGTTGAGGGTTCTCTCCCGGACAACCCCTACTATAGTTTTGACGACTCTTTAGGCTGTTGTGTTGATTATGAGGGTAGATATGAATTTTATTCTGGAGGCACAGGTGCTAGATTCTGAGGCCATACCTATAGAGCACGCTGAGTATATGACATTTGCTGCACTGTTCTAGACTACCCCTGCACCACCGCCTCCTCCACGTGAGCATACCAAGTGGAAATGTACTAGAGAGGGTGATGAGTCTTAGTCTAGGAAGAGAGAGGGTCTTAAGTTTGAATCTCGGCAGCTAAGGGCTCATGAGGTGGCTGCTGGGGCATCTAGCTCCAGCATAGTTGATGTTGAGAGAAGCACTACTAAGGGTGCTAATATTGTTGCGGACACTACTGATGGGTCCCTACTACAGGGGAAGCGGGTTTTGGGAAACTGGACCCATAAGTTTGCTTCACGTCGTTTCTATGCGGCACAGATTTACTTCACCTACCACCATATTTTATATTTTTTATGCAATGTAGGAAATTGCATGCTTTTTTGTTGGGGGTGGGGAAATGGAAAGTGAGTTCTAGGGTAAAGTCTGAGTATCCCAACTCACGATCCTCTCTTAAGATTTTCTTTCCTGTGTTCTTTTTCCCCAAGAGACTGATTATTTTATAGTTGAACCGGCACATTTAGTATCTTGTACATATTATATATGTTAAATATGAAGCATGATTGCTAAATAAAATGATATCCCAATTTAAAGAAAATTCTTGCATGATTAGTCATAGTGAATGATGAATATATGGCTCTAAGCATGACATAGAGATACACCATTGTATGACCCACAATCTAAAGCTCGAACTGGGTGTCTGATAATCTGGTAGGGTAATGAGGTGTTAAGTGAGTGTGAGGAAAGTTGAATGGTCCACTGTTGGTACTGAGCTAGAACTTGCCCGGTTAGTCTTGCTAAAAGTAACATGTAATAGACAATTAGGAAAAGATCATAGGCCCTTGTTCAATATAGCCAATCTTTAGCCTACATAAAATAAAACAAAGTGAAATTATCCTTTTTAGATCCAAATAATTTAAGCTTAAAATATATCTTTTTTTCTACCCAACTTATCTTTTCTTGGAATAATGTGTTGGACATGGTACCTCCTTGGACATGTTCACCTCAACTTATAGCAAAAACTTAAGTTGAGGGTGGCTAATGCAGAAAAAAATCTCGTCTTGTCCCTGACCCAACCTTGGGTATTGTGTACTTTGACTTATGGCTTTGAGGGTCTATTATGACGAATTCTCCAAAAAGTGGGGTTGAAAGAATTATAACAAAAAGAAAAAGAAGAAGAGAAACAAAAAAAAAAGAAAAGTGACAAGCAAAGTTGAAATAAAGTAAGAAAAAAAAAATTAAAATAAAAATAAATTGAGATTCATTTACACAAAAGGAGATTATTTTACACAAAAGGAGAAAGAAAGGAGAAAAGAAAGGCAAAGAACATAAGAAAATGAAGAGTAGGGCGTAATAAACGATGTAAAGGTAGGACTCTTAGCCGTTATGTTTAGGAGGGAAACAAGTCACTAAAATGTATCCAAATGTACCCTATTGGAGCGTGAGCCTACATTACAATCTAAGAAAGTCATATAGTGATCATAAGAGTCTAATATGGTGAATTTAAAGTAGTGAAAATAAGGGCAAGCCTATGGAAAAAAGTATCAATGACGTGTGAAGTTGTTCTGAGAGTGAGTGTTAAAACTTAATCCTTATACTCAAAGTGTAATCACTACGTGAAAAATAAGTATATTGTTTTTGAAGTGAGGACACTATTTGCAATACTGGAAAATTGGTACCTTGGTGAGATATAAAAGAGGAGAGGTGTCGGTGCATGGTTAGTCTATGTAATGGTATGATCCACATGAGCGAGCCTAATATTAATATCATGCATGAATATAATGAAAATAATAAGGATTGATATCCATATGATTGCGAAAGCTAAAATAAGGATACTTTATTCGAAGGTTTTGTGGTGAGTCATAGTGCGTCTCTTAAGGACAAACAATGTATTTAAGTTGAGGGTATTGATGTAACGTGGTTTTACAGTACTTCCAATACTTTTTCCTTAAGTTTAGTGTGTGTCTAGGACCTCTTTGTTGTAGTTTAATTTTTTTTTCTATTTTTGCAAGAAAAACTATCCAGTATAAAAAACACTTAAGACTGCGTTGATATCTGCAGAAGTAACGACCTATGGAGCCATCGACAGTCCGTCGACCCAGTGACGTTCCGTAGGTGGTAACCATTGTTTGAAGATTCAGGCTGCTGAAGAAAGATCGGGGAATTCTAACTAAGTGTGGGGCTACGGAAGGGTTAAAGGTCCGTCGTCTCATCGACGGACCGTCCTGGCAATTGGTGTTAACAGAATGTAGCCCTATTACCCGAGTTTAAAAGATTCAAAGTATGGAGCAACGAAGGCCATCGACAAACCATAAGTTTATTGACAGAACCTCGTTTGGGTCCATCAATGCTAACAGAAAGACTGATGAAGTAGAAGCTGAAAAAGAGTTGAAGTGTGGACCGAGGGAGGCGTCGACGGTCTGTCGTTTCCTCGACGGTCCGTCAGTGAGGTCGTCGACTCGTGATGCGTTATGGACAGATTTTTACTTATTTAGATTTCCTTTTATTTTAGGACTCTAGTATCATAAATGGGACTAAAAACCTCCTTTTGTGGTTAGACTCTTGAATATTTTTTCAGATTTGTGTTATTGGTTGTTGAATATTAGATTTTGGTAAACAACATAAATAGATATTGAATATGATGCTTAATATGAGGTAAAGGTAAGGTAAAGCAAACACATGTAGCCAGATCAAGATGCGGAGTAAAATTCCCTAGTTGCCGGACCAATGAATTAGGTATACATAACTTACCACTTATTATGCTAGATACTAGGAAAGAATTGTTATAGCTAGAATTATCGCGTTATGAACCCGTGGGGAACACTTACGCCATAGTGTCTCTTATCATTTGATAAACACCAAGGTTATAAATTTACTATTTACTTTTACTAAGAATTAGTTAAACATTTCTTGTTATACAAAAACCACCCTTTTTATGACTTGTTTTCGTAAAGGACTTGATTAAATAGATGTAATCGTAGATTTAAGTTAAGTCTAAACCATTTTCCTCATGGGATTGACCCCAACCTAACCATTGGGTTCTTTACTTGATATGACCACTTATACTTCTTTTGGGAAGTATAATTTGAGTGTATCAAAAGTGATTAGAGAAACTAGGGTGTAAGTGTTCCCCATAGGTTCATAACGTGATAATTCTAGCCATAACAATTCTTTCCTAGTTTCTGGCATGCACAGTGGTAAGTTATGTATCTGTAATTCCTTGTTCCCGCAACTAGGGAATTTCACTCCGTACCTTGATCCGGATACGTGTGTTCAGTTTACTAAACTTTACCTTTACCTCATATTAAGCGTCATATTCAATGTATTTCTAAGTTACTAATTTAGACCAATTGAAACTAGCCAATTAGATAGTGGATACAACATCGACGTTGATAATTCTTTTCAAATTAACTACCTACTTGGTGCGGACAGTAGAAACTAGGCGAGTTCTAACGTTCACCACCGTCAAAAAGACTTATAAACGAAAGAATTATCAGTACATGTAAGAAACTATTCTAAAATTATTATTTAGCTAGTTTTACCTTTTTAATTACCCATGGTTCCCACAACCCTATTTGCGGGTTTAGTTACCCATGCTTAGAAAGAAACAATTCATAGTTATTAAAAAATAATTCATGTACTTACTTTGATAAGTTTGAAGAAAATCCAAAAATATTACTTGAATTGACTAAAATATTGTAGAATTGAATCCGGAAAAATGAAGTATTTCCCAAAAACCAAAGTTCAACTTCCAATTACACAAGTATGAAAAATAGTAAAGAGTCTAAGTCTAAAAACAAGGTTTTTAGTCCTATTTATAACAATAAAGTCCAAAAATAAAAGGATTCGAATTAAGGAAAAATCTATCCAAAATGCGTCTTCAGTCAACGACCTTACTGATGGTTCTTTGATGGAACTAAGGATCGTCGACAACCTCCATTGGTCCATACATAGAATATTTTCGGCCTCCATTTTTACATCCTTTATGTTACAATCTACAGACCAATAACATGGTCCTTCTATTTCTCCGTTCCTCCATACATAGTGGTTTCTTGAAGTCAGGTATTGCATCGACGATTTCCCTAGACGGACCTTCGATCATTCTATAGCCTCACACTTAGTCAGAATTCCCCGATTGGATTTTAGTAGCTTGAACCCCCAGTCCACGATCAATCACTTACGTAATGTCAATTGGTCGATGGGCCGTCGATGGATTCGTAGGTCGTCACTTTTGCCTAATTTCAGCACATTCTTCAGCGTTTCCGTTTTAGACAATTCCTGCAAACAAAGATAAAACTACATTAAAATTACTACAAAAATGAACTAGACACACATTAAACTTAAGGAAAGAGCATAGGAAGTACAGTGAGACCACGGTACATCAACACCCTCAACTTAAATTTGTTGTTTTCCACAAGCGATACACAAAGACTCACCACAACACCTTTGTACAAAAATATACCCATTTAACATTTCACAATCATATAGATATCAATACCGATTATTTTCATTGCCTTTATGCATAATGTCACTCTTAGGCTCACTAAGATCATTCATGTGGATCTAACCATGACATATACACACCACACGCCGTCCCGTTTCCTCTTTTATCTCTCACCGAGGTATGAACTTTCCAATATTGCAACTAGTGTCCTCACTTCAAAGACAATATCCTCCTTTTTCACAAAATAATTTCAATTTGAGTATAAGAATTATTTTTCAGCACTCACTCAAAGAACAACTTCACACCTAATTGGTACTTCTCGTAATAGGCTTACCCTTATTTTTAATGCTTTAAGTTCACCATATTAGACTCTCACGATCACGATAGGACTTTCTCTGCTTGTAATATAGGCTCAGGATCAGGTAGGGTGCATTTTCATTCATTTTAGTGACTTGTTTTTCTCCTTGACATAACGGCTAAGCGTCCTACCTTTTCATCATTTATTATTCCCAATTCATCCTTTTTCTACTATTCTTTGCCTTGTTTTCTCCTTTCTTTATCCTTTTGTGCAAATGACTTTTCTTTTATTTTTATTTTAAAATTTTCAAAATTTTCACTTGATTTCAACTTCGATTGACTCACTTTTCTTTTCCTCTTCATTTTTTTCAATTCTTTCAACCCCACTTTCCGGAGCATTCCTCATAATAGCCACCCTCAACTCCTAGCTTTTCCATGAGTCACGGTATACAATACCCAAAGATGGGTCAGGTCCAAGACGAGATTGATTTCTACATTAGACACCCTCACATTATTCTTTGGCATAAGCTGAGGTGCACATGTCTAAGGAGGGACCAGGGCCAACACATTGTACCTAGAAAAGATGAGTTGAGGTAGAAAAAAAAAGTCCATTATAAGGTCAAACATTTTGGATATAAAGAGATTAATTTCATTTGGATTTCTTTCATTTAGGCTAAAAGTTGTGTAATTTGAACAAGGGACTATTATCCTTTCCTAATTGTATAACACATATTATTTTTAGAAGTACTAACCGTGCAAGTTCTAGTTAGGTACCAACAGTGGACAATTCAACTCTCCTCATAGTCTCTTAACACCTCATTACCTTACCATATTATCGGACACCTAGTTCGAGCGTTAGATTGAGGGTCATGCAATGGTGCATCTCTATGCTATTCTTATAGCCAACACATTCAATATTCATTATGCCTAATCATGCAATAATTCATTTTAGAACGGGATGTCATTGTATTTAGCCACCATGCTACAAATTCACATTGATACTTGTACAAGGTACTAAATATGTTGATTCAACAGTAAAATAATCTGTCTCTTAGGTCAAAAGAACACATAAGCGGTTGTATCAAGTAAACATTCCAGTTGTTAGTTTGAGGTCGATCCCACAAGGAAAATGGTTTAGACTTAACTTTAATTTACGATTACGTCTATTTAATCAAGTCCTTTAAAAAACAATTAATTAAAGGGGGATTTATGTAACAAAATCATTCAATTATTTCTAACTAAAACAAATAGCAACTTTATAACTTTGGTGTTTATCAAGTGATCAGATAAACTAGGGTGTAAGTGTTCCCTATAGGTTTATAACCCAGTAATTCTAGCTATTACAATTCCTTCCTAGTATCTTGCATGCAAAGTGGTCAGTAATGTATCCCTAATTCCTTGGTCTGACAACTAAGGAATTTCACTCCGTACCTTTTCCGGCTACGTGTGTTTACTTTGCTAAACCTCACCTTCACCTCATATTAAGCGTCATATTCAATGTATGACTAAGTTAGTACTTCGCACCAATTGAAACTAGCCTATTAGATTTTGTATACTAAATCTACGTTGATAATTCTTTTTTTATTAACTATATCCTTGGTCCGGCAAGTAGCAACAAGGAAAGTTCTTACACTGGACACCGTTAAAAAGACTTCTAAACGTAAGAATTATCAATACATGCAAGAAACTATTCTAGAATTGCTATTTAGCTAGTTTTACCTTCTTAATTACCCATGGTTTCCACAACCCTAGTTGTGGTTTTATTTAACCATGCTTAGAACGACACAATTCATAGTTATTAAACAAGAATTCATGTACTTACTTTGACAAGTTTGAAGAAAATCCAAAAATATCACTTGAATTGACGAAAATATTATAAGAATTGAATCCAAAAAATTGAAGTATTTACGAAAAAAAAAAGTTCAACTTTCTATTACATAAGTATGAAAAATAGTAAAGATTGTAACCCCCAAAACGAGATTTTTAGTCCTATTTATAATTAAAAAATTCCTAAAATAAAAGATGTTCACTGTCCAAAACGCGTCTTCAGTCGACGAACAAACTAACGGTTCGTCGATGGAACTAAGGATCGTCGACAACCTCTGTTGGTCCATACTTAGCATCTTTTTCAGCCTCCACTTTTGCTTCCTTTCTGTTACAATTGACGGACAATCAGCACGGTCCGTCGATGGACTTACGATCCATCGATGCCTCTGTTCCTACTTACTTAGTGGTTTCTTCAAGTCGGGTACTGGGCTACTTTCTGTTACCATTGATGATTTCCCAGGACGGTCCGTCAATCCTTCTGTGGCCCCACACTTAGTCAGAATTCCCCGATTTGATTTCAGTAAGTTGAACCCCCATCCGACGATCATCACCTACGGACCATCAATAGGTCGACGGGCCGTCGATGGCTCTGTAGTTCATCAATTCTGCACTGATTTCAGTACACTCTTCAGTGTTTCCATTTTGGACAGTTTTCCTGCAAACAAAGATAAAAATACATTATAATTACTACAAAAATGCCTTAGACACACACTAAACTTAAGGAAAAAGCATTTAAAGTACCTTGAAACAACGGTACATCAACACCCTCAACTTAAATTTGTTGTTTGTCCTCAAGCGATGCATTATGACTCACTAAAACACCTTTGTACAAAAGTATCCAATTTAAGCTTTTTCAATCATCTAGCTTTCAATCCCGATTATTTTCATTGCCTTTGTGCATAATATAACTCTTAGGCTCACTAGGATCATTCATGTGGATTATACCATGGAACAAACTTACCACGCACCGACACCTTTCCTCTTTTATCTCTCACCAAGGTACCAACTTTCCAGTATTGCAACTAGTGTCTTCACTTCAAAGACAATATCCTCCTTTTTTCACCCAATGATTTTAATTTGAGTATAAAGATTATTTTTAACACTCACTCTGAGAACACCTAATTGGTACTTGTCTCCATAGGCTTGCCCATATTTTTACTACTTTAAGTTCACCATATTAAAATCTCAAGATCATTAGAGGACTTTCTTGGCTTGTAACGTAGGTTCAGGATCAGGTAGTGTACATTTGGATGCATTTTAGTGACTTGTTGCCCTCCTTGACATAACGGCTAAGAGTCCTACCTTTTCATCGTTTATTATGCCCTATTCATCCCTTTTCTTGTATTCTTCGCCTTTTTTCTCCTTTCTTTCTCCTTTTGTGCAAATGACTCTTCTTTTATTTTAATTTTCAATTTTTCACTTGATTTAAACTTTGATTGAGTCACTTTTCTTTTTTTCTTCCATTTTTTTAATTAATTCTTTCAACCTTACTTTCCGGAGCATTCCTCATAATAGCCACCCTCAACTCACGGCTTTGCCATAAGTCGAGGTACACAATACCTAATGTTGGGCCATGGCCAAGGCGAGATTGGTTTCTGCATTAGCCACCCTCAAATTATGCTTTTGGCATAAGCTGAGGTGCACATGTCCCAGGAGGGACCAGGGCTAACACATTGTACCTAGAAAAGATCAGTTGGGGTAGAAAAAAAAAGTCCATTGTAAGATCAATCATTTGGATTAAAAAGGGATTAATTTTATTTGAATTTCTTTCATTTAGGCTAAATATTGGATAGTTTGAACAAGGGATGATGACCCTTTCCTAATTGTCTAACACAGATTACTTTTAGTAGGACTAACCCGGTAAGTTCTAGATAGGTACCAACTGTGGACTATTCAACTTTCCTAACACTCTCTTAACACCTAATTACCCTACCAGATTATTGGACACCTAGTTCGAGTGTTAGATTGAGGGTCATGCAATGGTGTATCTCTATGTCATGCATAGAGCCAACTCATTCAGTATTTACTATGCCTAATTATGAAAGCATTCATTTTAGAACGGGATGTCATTGTATTTAGCCGCCATGCTTCATATTTCACATTCATACTTTGTCCTTCATTCTTCATATTTCACATTCATACTTTTTTCAAGGTACTAAACATGTCGGTTCATCAGTATAATGATTAGTCACTTGGGGAAAAAGAACACATAAGCGGTCGTATCAAATAAAGAACTTAATTGTTAGGTTGGGTCCGATCCCACGAGGAAAATTGTTTAGACTTTACTTTAATATACTATGACGTCTATTTAATCAGGTCCTTTCTAAAAAACAATTAATTAAAGGGGGATTTGATGTAACTGAAGTGTTTAATCATATCTAAGTAAAAATAAATACAACTTTATAAGTTTGGTGGTTATCAAGTGATTAGAGAAAGTAAGGTGTAAGTGTTCCCCATAGGTTCATAACGGGATAATTCTAGCTATAAAAATTCTTTCCTAGTATCTTGCTTGCAATGTCGTATGTTATGTATCCCTAATTCCTTGGTCCAGCAACTAGGAAATTTTTCTCCGTACCTTGGTCCGGCTATGTGTATTTACTTTACTAAACCTTACCGTTATCTCATATTAAGCTTCATATTCAATGTACGGCTAAGTTACTACTTCGCACCAATTAAAACTAGCCTATTAGATAATGTATACTAAATCTACGTTGATAATTCTTTTCTTATAAACTACCTCCTTGGTACGGCAAGTAGCAACAAGGCAAGTTCTAACGTTGTCCACAGTTAAAAAAACTTCTAAAAAAAAGAATTATCATACATGCAAGAAACTGTTCTAGAATTGCTATTTAGCTAGTTTTTACCTTGTTAATTACCCATTGTTCCCACAACCCTAGTTGTGAATTTAGTTAACCATGCTTAGAAAGACACAATTCATAGTTATTAAGCAAGAATTCATGTACTTACTTTGACTAGTTTTATGAAAATCAAGAAATATCACTTGAATTGAAGAAAATATTGTAAGAAATGAATCCGGAAAATTGAAGTATTTTCCCAAATACCAAAGTTCAACTTCCAATTACACAAGTATGAAAAATATTATAGATTCTAACTCCGAAAATGATGTTTTAGTCCTATTTATAATAATAAAGTCCTAAAATAAATAGAGACTAACTCCACTTTTGTATCCTTTCTGTTATAATGGACGGACCAACAACATGGTCCGTTGATGCCTCCGCTCCTCCATACTTGTTGGTTTCTTCAAATTGGGTATTGGGACTACTTTCTGTTACCATCGACAATTTGCCAGGATGGTCCATCGATCCTTCTGTAGCCCCACACTTAGTCAGAATTCCCCGATTTGATTTCAGCAGCTTGAAGCCCAGTTGACGATCATCACCTACGGACTACCAATGGGTCGATGAGCCGTCGATGGTTCCGTAGGTCATCACTTCTGCACTTATTTTAGCAGAGTTTTTAGCGTTTCTATTTTGGACAGTTTTCTTGCAAACAAAGACAAAAAAACATAAAAATTACTACAAAAGGTCCCTAGACACACACTAAACTTAAGGAAAAAACATTGAAAAACCCGTGAAACCACGGTATATCACATATACTCATATAAGGACGTCCTTCTAAGACTCCCTTCAAGGCTAACTAGTTCAATGCATAGGTAGAGTCACATACCCTTACCTAAACTAAGTCAAACCCATCAACTCATCCTAGTTAGAGTTCACTTTATTATTTCATTTTACTTTTGGGAACATCTTGCCTTAACCAACATAGACCAGATGAGCCAATGTAGAATCCGCTGTCATGGAACCCTTCACCCTTCACTCGTTTGTGGACACTGCCTTTTGGCAGCTTTTTGCCGAATTGCAATGGTCCTCCTCAAGGGCCCTTGGTTTGTCCTTGGGGAGTCGTACACGAACGTTTTGACTTTAATATAACTCTAATATGTGTTAGATACCTTACCACAAAATTTCATAATTTTCCGACTCTTAAAATTTAGTCAAATAGGCTAAGGCACACTAGCACATCATTGAACTAGTTTTCGGACGTCGTGGACGTTCTTTGACGTTTGGATTCTAAAACATCCTAAATGACTTATACAAACTTTTTTTGACAATAAATCAGTGAAATAACTCTTAGACACTCCTGTTAGGATCGAGAACACGACTTAGACTTTAAGATGTTACATTATCCCCTCCCTAGGAACATTCGTACCCGATAAACACAAATTCCTTTAGAGGAAGGAATAGACTCCAGACTAGAAGCCAAACCAACATAAATTCATCAAATATGAGTTACAACATCAATCATGGAATTTAAATATAGTAATTCAAAACTTAAATTACTACACATAAGATCTTCAAATCACAACATAAAGAATTTCCTCTCACGACAACATGATCTCAAACCAAGACATAAATCTATAAACATGCTCAATATCATTTTATAAAGACTCACCATATCAACATGCACCATATAACTCCAACAAGAAGAAGTGCAAATTTTCAAGTCTATAGGCATACTTTACTATAATTTCAGTGTAACTAGAACATTTTTACAAAACTTCACAAAAAATCAAAACTTCAAATTTAGTAATTATTTTCATTATTAGCAAGAACAACTAACCTTCATTAAAGAGATGAGGCTAATGGGACTTCATGTCGGCCTTGGCGTCCCATGTTGCTCCCTCAACTAGGTGGTTTCTCTATAACACTTTTACGGAGTCCACCTCTTTGTTCCTTAACCTCTTCACTTGACAATCAAGGATATCAACGGGAACCTCCTCATAAGAGAGGTTCTCTTGCATACCAAGACCCTTAAAAGGAAGAATAGACTCAGGATAACCAATAAACCTCTTATGCATCGAAACATGGAAAATCGAATGAACCGAAGATAGTTCACAAGGGAGTTTCAATTCATATGCCACCTTACAAAACCTTTGCAAGATTTCATAGGGACTCACTGACGAGGACACAACTTCACTTTCTTGCCAAATCTACCACCCCTTTGATAGGAAATTTTTTTAGATATAACTTATCACATTCTTAAAACTCTAATTTTCTTCTCCTATGGTCCGCATAAGACTTTTGCCGGATATAGGCTGTTTTGAATCAATTTCTTATGGTATGAACATTCTCCAAAATCTTATAAATCAAATCGGGATACAAAATTGAAGACTCACCCACTTCAAACCATCCAATTGGAGATTGACATCTTCTACTATACAAGGCTTCATAAGGAGACATAAATATAGATGAATGTTAGTTATTGTTGTAAGAAAACTCAACTAAAGGCAAGTGCTTATCCAAATTTCCCTTGAAATCAATTATAAAAGATCTAAGCGTATCCGCAAGGGTTTGAATAGTATGTTCCGCCTGACCATCCGTTTTGGGATTAAAAGTTGTGCTTAACTTCACCTTAGTACCCAACCTTTTTTAAAATGACCTCCAAAACCTAGATGTAATTGTGTACCCCTATTCGATATGATGGATAAATAAATACCATGACCACACAAAATCTAATATATGAAGACGCTTGCATAATCCTCCGCCGAATAAGTAGACTTGACGGGAATAAATAAAATGAGCATATTTGATCAACCTATCCCCAACCAACATATTATTTTGTGACTGAGGTAAACCTATCAAAAAATCCATATTGATGTTTTCCTCTTTCATAGTAGGAACTTGGATTTCTTGAAGTAACCCCACCCGACTTTTGGTGTTCAACTTTCACTTGTTTGAAATTTGTACACTTTGCAACAAATTACGCTATGTACTTCTTCAATCCTTCCCACAAAAACACTTCCCTAACGTCATGATACGTCTTTGTATAACCCTAATAAATGCAGTAACAGGACCCATGAGCTTCGTCAAGAATGTAGTTCCTCAAACTATCTACATTGGGAACAGAAAACCTTCCTTAATACCTCAAGACACCCCCCCCCCCAAAAGGAGCATGACTCATTAAGCTTACCAAGAACCAATATTTCAAATCCATCAATGTTTGATCAAGATGTTGTTTGGACTTCACCTCAACCACAAACGATGACTTGGAGTTATAATGGACCATAAAACCATCGTTCGGAGAATCTTCTGATCTAACACCCAATCTAGCCAACTTATGAATATCTTTCACTAGGTCCTTATTGTCTTCCTCTACATGAGACACACTACCCATGGTCATAGACTTAGAGCTTCCGCAACCACATTTTCCTTGCCGAGGGGAGGGGGGACGGGTATAGAGCACTCATGTCATAATCCTTCAGCAATACCAACCACCTTCTTTGTCAGAGATTTAACTCCTTTCGAGTTACCACATATTGAAGGATCTTGTGATCGGTATACACATCAACATGGAAAACATACAAATAACGACTCCATATTTTCAAGGGAAATACCGCGATCGCTAACTAAATATCATGAGTTGGATAAATTCTCTCATGCACCTTAAGTTATCTAGAGGAATATGCTTCTACTTACCCATGTTTAATAAGCACACACCCTAAACCCACTCGGGATATATCAAAATGTACAAAGAATACCTTGGTACCATCCGGTAAAGTCAACACCGGAAAAAAAGTAAGCGTATCTTTCAAGATTTAGAAGTTTATTTCAAGATTTAGACTCCGACCATTAAAATCTCATACTCTTTTGGTTCAAAGCAATCAAGAGAGAAGCAATAGACAAAAAACCATCCACAAACCTCCTATAATAACCCGTTAGACTGAAGAAACTGCTAATGTCGGTTGGAGTCAATGGTCTAGGCCAGTTCTTGACCACCTAAGTTTTCTTTGGTTCAACCTCAACTCCCTCACTAGAGATGATATGACAAATAAATGCCATCTACATCAACAAAAACAAACATTTCCTATACTTGACAAATGATTGTTCTCTATAAGCACTTGTAACACCAACATTAAATGGTCCATATGTTAACCCTCATTTTTGAATACACCAAGATGTCGTCAATGAAGAAAATAACAAATAAATCTAGGTAACTTCGAAACGCCCTATTGATGAGATCGATAAATGCCTACAGGGCATTAGTTATATAAAAGGACATTACTAAGAACTCATAGTGATCATATCTAGTCCAAAATGTTATTTTTTGTATATCCTCATCTCTCACCCTAAGTTGGTGATACTCCGATCTAAAGTCAATCTTAGAAAAATATCTTGCTCCTTGGAGTTGATTAAATAAGTCGCCAATATGAGGGAGAGGATACTTGTTGTTAATAGTGACTTATTGAGTTGGTGATAACCAATGCACATTTTAAGGGACCCATCGTTCTTCTTTACAAAAAAGTAGAGCATCCTATGGAAAAATACAAGGTCTAGTGAAGCCTTTGTCTAGAAAATCTTTGAGTTGAGCCTTCAACTCTTTTAGTATTGGTGGAGCCATATGATAAGGAGGAATTGAAATAGAGTTGGTATATTGTAGCAAGTCAATACAAAAATCAGTTTCTCGTTCGGGAGGGATTCTGAGAAGATCATTAGAAATGAATTCTGGAAATTCTCTTACTACGGAGACTAACCGAATGGGAGGATTGCTGGAGTCTAAATCTTTGAGTCTTAAAATGTGATATCGACACCCTTTTGAGATCATTTTACAAGCCTTAAGTCAAGAGATGATACAACCTTTAGGAATAGAATTTCCCCCCTTCCATTCTAAAATGAGCTCATTTGGAAAATTGAACTTGACAATTCTAAATCTACAATCACTAGAAGCAAAACAATCATGCAACCAATCCATCCCAAAATTACTTCAAAATCGACCATATCAACTTCTACTAATTCAAAATGAATAACTCTATTGGGAAACATGATTAGACAATTTCGATATACCCTCTTTACAACCACTGACTCATCTACCGAGGTAGTTACCATGAAAGGTTCATTTAGAATATCAGGCCAATATCAAACTTTCTAGGTATCAATGGACTAATAAAAGACAGTGTATCACCCGGATCAAGTAAATAATATACATCAATAGAGAATAGTTGTAACATACCGGTCACCACATTGGGAGAACTTTCTTATTAACCCCTTGAGCGATGTGCATAAAAACGATTCTTCATTCGAGGATCTACATTCGAACCACTATCTTGAGCTTTACCACTACCTTTGTCTTTCCCCTTTAAATTTGGGAAATCCCTAACCTTGTGTCCACTCAAACCCAAAGCAATTGTCCGTCCCAACAAGGCAATCACCATAATGCTTCTTGCCACACTTTCCACAAGTCGGTTTCTTGTTTGGTGAGCTAGTACTTCTTCTTTCAAGCCATCCGACACTCCCATCACAAAGCGACTCATTCAATCTCTAGTGAATTTCAAAGAGTCCTCCTTGAATAAGGTTGATGAATTCTTCCACTTTGGCTTCCCACTTCTCCCTAGGAAATAACCTATCAAGAAAAGCCTTCTCAAAAGTCTCCCATTTCACCGGTCTACCTGTTGAAGGCCTATTGTCTCTCCATTGAACATACCAAGTTTAGACCACATCTTTGAGTTGATAAGTGGCTAACTCATCTTCGTCACTAGTAGTCAACCCCATAACATAGAGGATCTTGTAGGTTTCATCAATGAACTCTTGGGGGTCTTCCTCAACTTATGACCCATTGAAAATAGGGGAATTCATCCTTGTGAAATCCATCAAACGGGAGACCATGGTAAAAACATGTTGGTTTCCTTGAGGTACAACCTCCTGGAAATCTTGGGACATCATGGCTTGAGCTTTAGTAGTGACGTCTTATGCTTGACTAGTAATGGCTTGGGTCATTTGGGTCATCCGAGCATGAATTTGAGAAATTAAGGCATTAGCTTTGAGAGGTCATGGCTTGGATTAAAGAGAGAAAATAGCCTTTATATCTCTATCGGTCATCGGTGAAGGAACACTTGAAACATGATCACCCATAGCAACTTCTTCATGTGGAGGCATTTGGTTGTCTTGTGCTCCCAGATTAGCCAATTCTTTCTCAGCCCTTCTAGAAGCTTCTCTTCGAGTATTCATGCCTATAACAACGATACAAGGTTTAGGTGAAAGCAGATAATAATACTCTTCAAGAACGACATGGGAATAAAAGGATACAAGAGTTCCTAAACATCACATAGTCTCTCATATCTTGCGCGCTTCACAATTATGATAAGAATCTACATAGACGTCGTTTAATGAGACGTCATTTTTAGGGATATTCAACCTGGCTCTGATGCCAAGTCTGTCACATCTAGCGAATACCCCAGACAAATTGGTGGCGGCAACCTCAAAGAGGACTAAGATTAGCCTCTTAGCATTTGTCATTACATTCGTAGGTTAAAAACATGGGAAATTTAAAACTTTTTGTCTCCACAGTTTTTCTTGGACCTCTCGCTTACACATAATATATTCATATTGAGTATACATAGACCCTTCGTATAAGAAGAATACATAGTCTTCTACTTTTCTGGCACATGTATATATAAGATTCATAACTTAGTCTTAAAATGGATGTCTCATATTAAACCATCTAAGCAAGCGTATAACCAATGGGCATAGCCAATACATCAATACAATAAAGCCACATATAGGTTATACAATCGTAGAATCCAAGTGAAAGAGAATGAACAAAGTGTCTTTAAGATTAATCAACATCCAATGCTAGAAAGTGGCATTGTCCTAGAAGGGTGAGGACCTACCCAACTTGGAGAATGAGGATTCAAGTCTTCTCCAAAAGTTGTTGTAAACCCTTCAACGATCGGAACCTAAAATGTTGGGGAACCAGGGAGAAACGGGTTTAGAACATCACTTGTACTAAGTATAGCACCATATGGACATTCAACATACAATTCATGCTAAAAAGGGACATTTCATTAAAGCATGATAATTTACTTTGAAAAATGGTATGCACAATCAAGAACCAATATAAGTCAATAGTACATACTCCTCAAGTTAAGACCATGTACATCAAAAGACCAAACAAACTAACACAATTCATGTCAACATTCATTTAAACATAATTGACCACATAAGAAATAGAACTCTATCATCAAGTTATAATATAAACGAACATGTATAAGAGTTCATAACAACATTAACAAAGCAACAGCACCACTCATGCACCCCTATTAAGTCCAATAGTGTATCAAGTAAGGCCCCACAACCTTACTCAACCAAATAAACTCAATAAGAACCATAATCAATGCCCAACTTTACATATTATATCATTAAGAGTAAACATCATGATACTTTAGTTATATAGACTAACCACATGTTCATAAGTGAAAGCGACATCACTGTGTCATTAACATGTAAGATAAACATATACATTTCATTTACATTTATAAGAATATACAAATATAATAACTTCCTTATAAGAATCCTTTCAAGGCAAACTAGTGCAATGTATAGGTAAAGTCCCATACCCCTGTGTAGACTAAGTCAAACCCTTCAAGTCATCCTATTAAGAGTCCACTTTATTATTTCATTTTTACTTTCGAGAATATCTTGCCTTATTCGACGTAGACCACATAAGCCCGTATGGAATTAGGTCTCATCGAACCCTACACCGGAGCAAGTTGTACTACTTGACAAGGTGGTACCATAACATGAACATAGCATCTACGTGGATCCACTAGCTTATTCCTATTGGGAAACATAATTAAAGAACTAGGAGATCTAGTTTGTGAACCTCTTTATGCTACATGTATTTTAGTTTCCTATGTCATGAGTACATTAGTGATCTTACCTTACCTGTGTGACAGGGGACACTCCTCACTCTAGTTCACTCAGTGCTAAGCTAGAGTATTTTGTGAAATGTCTTTTATTAATTATTATAACTTAGTTTTGGTCATATTCTATACCCCTTATATAGTCATAGTCATAGATCAATAGGAATTACATGAGAACACCTTTCATCAAAACTCTCATATGTGAGATTAGCACATTAACATCATTATATTACAGTAACGCATATAGGTACTTCATCACCAACCTTATATCATTTCATCTTAGGCATAATATCACAATCACACAATAAAGACATTTCAATTAAACATCATACCAACCCTAATCAATATTATCATAAAGTATACTTCAATATAACTTCATCTATACACAAGAAATCATAATTGAAGTAAAAGATTAATATCACAATACTTACCCCAATCTCCTTCACAAGCCATCATCATAGTCTTACAATAATCCAATCACAATACTTACCCCAATCTCCTTCACAAGCCATCATCATAGTCTTACAATAATCCATCCAATTCAACACAACAATGAGTGTTATATCATTACTCAATAGTAATTACCAAGATAATGAAGTCAATTGAATCACTACAGAACAATTCATCACTAGTTCATAGCCTAGTGTTAGGGACTTAGGTCAAATTCATAATCTACTTCACAACCTAGGTTAATTAATCAATAACTAGCATAATTAGATTAAAATACATCATAATATAATCATAATTTTCTAAATAACTCATAAAAATCCACTTAAAGGTTCAATTTCGTAATAGAAGAAAACCCACTTGAAGCTTATCTCTTCGAAACTCATTTTGAGAGAACATGAAAGAATCTCAATGGTGAAAGGAATCCCATACATTTTTAATTGATGGAGAATTATGAATAAAAAGCCCTTTTTCAGACCTTTACCTAGACTTCAATGCAGTTCTTCTATTTGGGAGATCAAAAAAAGAAATGAGTAGGACGACCAATTGGGTTTTGCGAATTATGAGAGTTGGGTTTAGTTTAATTAAGTTTGTGGTATTTATAGGACTCATTAACTAACTAAATTGTTCAATAACAACCTAATTAATTAATTTAACTAACCTAAAGAGTGGCAGGAAATAGTGACCTGACCTACGAGACCCCGACCTACGGGTAGGTCAGTCGACAACCAAGCTCTCTTCCGTGCTGCACATCTATCTTTATTCTTACAGACATGCCAATTGACCCCTCAATGAAAATTAATAAGTGTCCATTGATGGTGAAAATTTATGCCCCGTGAATTGGACCACTCCTCGTTGCCTGCAAATCATTGATGTCACTAGGTTTTGACAGCTTTTTGCCAAATAAGAAGGTTCCTCCTCAAGAACCTTTTGGTTGGTCCTTGGGGAGTCGTACCGGACTTTTTGACTACAAACCAACTCTAATGTATGTCAGACATATTTTCACAGAATTTCATCCTTTTCTGACTCTTAAAACCTTGTCAAATAGACTAAGGCACGCTAGCACCTGTTGAACTAGTTTTTAAATTTCATGGACGTTCCTTGACGTTTTGATTGTAAAACTTCCTGAGTTACTTATATACATTATATTTGACCTTAAAACAATGTTCAAAATCTTAGAATCTCATGTTAGTGTCTAGATTATGCTTTAGACTTTCAGAGTATTACATGAGCTATTGGTCCCATTTCTAGCTTGTAGAGATCCTAGGAGGTCAAGTAGTTTCTCATATTGACCTTTGGAAAAATTCACTAGCATTTGCTTTCTTGAATCATCATGCACCTCTTTTTAGTTATTGTCATCCTCAGAATTGTACAAATTTGCAACAGACCCTAAACTTTTTCCCTTGAAAGGTCTATAATAGAATGGGTAATCATGAAGTTTGTAGAACCTATCCTTGGTATGTTTAGTACATTTGCAAAAGTCACAAAATAAATTTGATTTGTTACCCGTGCTAGAGTTTCCTCAAAAGACATTGTTGATGTTGGGGTTCGAGCTGCTTGTACCTTCTATTGAGAAGGTGTAGCTGGTCCTAAAATCTCTTGATCCTGCAACAACATTAGTTGAAATAGAGCATTTAATGAAGTGGATCCAAAGCATTGTGATCGGGAGACCTGACTTCCCTTTGTATTTCCTCTATTGACAATATGACAAAGGCTTGTGCCATTCTAGGAAATGTAGACATCATAAGAATTCTTCCTCTCACAACACTGTACATTCATTCAAACCCATCAAAAAGTGTACAAATCCCATATCTTGTTCAACTTGGTGCATTTTGGCTTTACCACCACGAATATACACATGTAAACTAGGAGTGAACATCAAGAGTTATTATTTCCTCCCATAGTTTTTTCAACTTCGTGTAGTAAACAGTTACATCCAAGTCCCTTACACAAGATCATTGGTCTACTTCTGTAACGAATAGAGTTTACAACCATCAGTCTTGTCAAATCTATATTCTAGTTCATCCTAGACATCCTTGACTTTGTTAACATATTGTAAGCTATCACGGAAATCTGGTAATAGGGAATTACGAATTCACGAAGTCACCATATCACTCCCATTGCATGAAGGAAAAATTAGTAGAGGCCAGCTTAACAACTTTTCAAGTGACGAAACCAGTTTTACTTTTAACAGATAACCCATGAGAACAACTCCTCTATATGATATATATCCAGTTCCATAAAAAACAGTTGGTAATAATGTTTAACCTACATTCTCAGAACGATGTAAATAGAGTGGGCTACCTAAATGCAATTGAGCAGGAGGTTTATCGCCGATGGATGAGAATTTGAGAGTAATTTTGAACAATTCGAGAAATGCAAAGTGAAAAGAAACGACAAAGAAGAACATATGGTAGGCAAACAAAAATATCACAAAATCCATAATTTAGAAACGTGAAATCGAACTGAGACTCGAAGGAGAAACAAAAAGAAATGGATGCACAATACTCACAAAACAATGTGGATACAGAAAGTAGAAAGCATTACATGTTCTTAGATACCATGATGAAATCAACAACATAAGCTGAAAATAAGTAGATTCCTCCATTGATGGAGATTTGAAGCTCACGAGAAAAACATTGAGAGAGAGAAAGTCAAAAGATATTATTGAGAATAAAAAAACTGAACAACAATCAATAAAGTGTTGTGTATATATACACTATTTCAACTATCTAACTTGATCTGGTAGAATAACAAATTTAACGAACTAACTTTTTGAATACTAATGTTAATGCTAACTTTGTGGTTAACTTAAGTGTAATCTCATCATGGTATCATATTGAAAAATTAGATATCAATGAATTGATAAAATAATATTTTATTTTCATAAAATCTTAAATTACATAAAAAATTTTGATATGAAATTTTGAAAATAAGAGAAAAATTTATAACTATTCATAAAATAAATAAAATTTTAAATTAAAG
The DNA here is from genome assembly GCA_027704765.1 of Solanum habrochaites. NCBI lineage: Eukaryota > Viridiplantae > Streptophyta > Magnoliopsida > Solanales > Solanaceae > Solanum > Solanum habrochaites. Next base: position 33,344,867 of record JAKWJA010002495.1, read on the forward strand.
AAATGTCATTTGTGGATTTCTTTAATACAAAATAAAATGAGATCCACTGTAGGACGAGAGAGCGTTGCTCGAAGGACAACCACCCGTCAGTTTCAATTAAAAGGTTGCGAGTTTGAATCACCAAAGGAGAAAGAAGTATGAGAACTCCTAGAAAGCGTAACAATAAAGATCCACCATATTATCAATCAAATATTTTAAAAATAAATTAATGCATCATTATTTTTTAATTTAATTACAAAAATTGTGTGCTACATAAGTTAGAACAAAGCGAGAAATATTTAATGTGTACTTTGTATTTTATATATATATATATATATATAAATATATGAACTATTATGATGTAAAATGGTGGAAACCATTTATACCTTCAACTTTGGTGAAAAAAAATTATTTCTCGTCGATTTTGAGAAATAATCATTCTCTTCCTTTTTTTTTAATTGACTTTTGTTATAAAAGAACTTACTAAGATTAATATACTAAAAGAAGGAAAATTGAGGAATTAATATATTTAAAAAATGTATATATGTATTCATTTCAAATAGCGGCTATTTTTAGCCATGAACTAATGTATAAATGTATAACTTGGCCTTCTAATTGGCAAAGTGATGAAATACTCCTAATAAGAAGGTTCCATATGGCATGCATAATAGGTTTGCACACAATTAGTAGTGATGCAACTATTCTAATTGTTGGGGTGCACGTGGCACTACAAAATGTTTTACAACACTCCCCCTTGGATATTTATGTAAAAGAAAGTACATAGATATACCTAATACGCATTATTTGCTGTCTCATTAAAAACCATTCTAGGAAAACCCAGTGGGACAAAACCTAGACTAAGGAAAAAGAGTACAGTCTGTATTTTACTCCCCCTGATAAAAACAACGATTCAGATGGTTAAGTTTTCGCATTCCAATGTTTTGAACCATCTTCTCAAGAGTTGAGGCCGGTAAAGATTTTATAAATAAATCTGCTAGATTATCACTTGAACGAATTTGTCGCACATCAATATCACTATTTTTTCTAGAGATCATGTGTGAAGAATAATTTTGGTGAAACGTGTTTCGTTCTATCTCCTTTTATAAAGTCTCCTCTTAATTGAGCTATGCATGCAACATTGTCTTCAAAGAGCATTGTAGGTATCTTGACATCACACTTCAAACCACATCATTCTTTGATAAAATGTATTACTCATCTTAACCACACATTCTCTAGTTGCTTCATGAATAACTATTATCTTAGCATGATTTGAAGAAGTAGCAACAATAGACTGCTTCATAGATCGCCATGATATAGTAGTACCTCCGTATGTGAATAGATAGTCTGTTTGTGATCGATCTTTATGTGGATCAGATAAATTACCTGCATCTGCATGACCAACAAGATCTGCACTATCTTTGTTAATATAAAACTGACTCATATCACTACTTCCCCTTAAATATGGCAATATATGTTTAACTCCATTCCAATGTCTTCGTGTAGGGGAAGAACTATATCTTGCTTACAAATTAACAGAAAATGATAAATATCAGGTCTCGTAGAATTACCAAGATACATAAGTGCCCCAATTGCACTAAGATAAGGTACTTTGGGACCAAGAGGTTCCTTTTTCTCTTCTTGAGGTCGGAATGGATCCTTACACAATTCAAGTGATCGGACAACCATTGGAGTACTTAATGGATGTGCTTTTTCCATGTCAAATCGTTTCATGATTTTCTCAGTATAGGCAGATTGATGGATGAAGACCTCATCTACTAAATATTCTATTTATAGTCCAAGATTTTCTTTTGTCTTTCCAAGGTCTTTCATCTCAAATTCATTCTTTAGATATTCAATTTCCTTTTGAACCTCTTTTGGAGCTCCAATGAGATTAATTTCATCAACATAAACAACAAGAATAACAAACCCCAATGTTGTTTTTTTAATAAATATACATGGACAAATGGCATCGTTTATATAGCCTTGTTTTATAAAGTACTCACTGAGACGATTATACCACATGCACCCTGATTGTTTTAAGCCCTATGACTTTTGTAATCTGATTGAATACATTTCTCGAGATTTTGAACTATATACTTCAGGCATTTTATGTCCTTCCGGAACATTCATATAAATTTCATTATCAAGTGAACCATAAAGGTAAGCTATAACCACATCCATTATATGAATTTCAAGGTTTTCATTTATAGCTAAACCGATGAGATATCGAAAAGTTATTGCATCCATAACATGTGAATATGTTTCTTCATAGTCAACACTGGGTCGTTGAGAGAATCCTTGTGCAACAAGGTGTGGCTTGTATTTTATATTCTAAGTTCTCTCATTTCTTTTTTGTACAAAGACCCATTTATAGACAATTTATTTAACATCACTAGGCATTTGGACAACTGCTCAATAAAACTCACGCTTAGCAAGTGAATTAAATTTTGATTGAATTGCTTCTTGCCATTTTGACCAATCACAACTTTGTCGACGTTCTTCGACAGATAGAGGTTCAAGATCCTCATTTCCTTTCATAATGTTAAGTGCAACATCATATGCGAAAACATTATCCACTATAACTTTTGATCGATCTAATCTTATCCCATCACCTTTAGAAATTATTGAGAGTTCTTCATTCACTTGAGTCTTTGGTTCACTGATCTCTTCAGGAGTATCAGGATTAATCAGATCTTGAATTTCTTTTTGAGATTCTTTTGTAGTGTCATTTTTTGTACTTCTTTTTCTAGGATTTTTATCATTTGAACCCAATGATCTACCACGCTTCAGGTGTATTTGTTATTCAGAAGCTACGATACTTGTAGATGCTCCTTTTGGGACGTCGATTCGGATAGGTACATTTACTGCAAGAATATGTGACTTTGTTATCCTTTTTGAATCAGTAAATGCATCTGGCATTTGATTTGCTATGTTTTGCAAATGGATGATCTTTTGGACCTCTTGTCCACACACAGGGGAGCGTGGATCAAACTAAGATAATAATAAAACTTTTCATGCAATTTCACTTTTAAGTTTCTTTTCTGTCCCCCTAACTGCGGAAAATTTATTTCATCAAATCGACAATCTGCAAATATTGCAGTGAATAAATATCCCGTCAAAGGCTCAAGGTAGCGAATTATGGAGGGTGAATCAAACCCAACATATATCACTAACCTTCTTTGAGGGCCCATCTTGGTGCGCTGAGGTGGTGCTACATGCACATATACAACACATCCAAAAAATTTAAGATGAGTAATATTTGATTCATGGCGAAATACCAATTGTGATGGTGAGTATGTATCATAATGAGTCGGTCTGAGAAGAACAAGTGATGTTGCATGTAAGATAGCATGACCCCAAACAGTAGTTGGCAAATCACTTTTCAGAAGTAGAGGTCTTGCTATTAATTGTAAGTACTTAATAAAATGACTCAGCAAGGACATTTTGAGTATGAATATGAGCTACCGAATGTTCAACTTTTATCCCTACCAATACGCAATAGGTATAAAAAGCTTGGGATGTGAATTCGCCAGCATTATCAAGGCAAATTGTCTTAATGGGATAATCTTCAATTGCTCTCTTAATCATATCATTTGTGCCAATAATTTTGCAAATTCCAGCTTGCGAGATGATAAGAGGCACACATGAGACCATCTTTAAGATGCGTCTATTAGGTCCATGAAATATCTAAACAACCCACTAAATGGGTGAATAGGTCCAAAAATATCCCCATGTATTCGTTCTAAAAATTAAGGGGCTTCAATTTTAACCTTCATTGGTGATGTCCTTGTCACGACCCAAAAGGAGCCGCGAGTGGCACCCACACTTACCCTACTATGTGAGCGAACCAACCAATCCAATCCCAACATTTCAACCATAATAAACAGAATATAATGCGGAAGACTTAAAACTCATTAACGAAATCAATTAAATAACTTCTAAAGTTTATAAATTACTATCCCCAAAACCTGGAAGTCATCATCACAAGAACATCTATCCTCAAATTACTAAATCTAAGAGTATCTATGAAACTAAAATAAGTAGAAGAGATGGTCCATGTCCGAACTTCAAGACATCAAGATGCGAAGGAAAGAATCCAGTCCGAGCTAGGAAAAATAGCTCACCCTGAAATCTGATTATGCTGAAGTCTGGCTAGATTTGCGGTTGAGTCGAAGTCGATGGCACGTTTACTGCACTCCACAAATAACAAGAAAGAAACATACAAGTAGGGGTCAGTACAAAACACAAGTACTGAGTAGGTATCATCGGCCAACTCAAAATAGATAGCAATATATATCAGATAATAACATAAAATCGACTACCATACTCGACAGATAACAACACCAAGTACCATAACCATTCACCACCACCCAAGCACGACTATGAGGACTCATGCCTCCACACCATACTCATTTGGGAAAAATAGGTTCTTTAAATCTGAGTATATTAACATGCTTCAAGATTCATTCTTTTTACTATCCTGGTGTCGGAACGTGACACCCGATCCGTTACTACTATCCTGGTGTCGGAACGTGACACCCGATCCATTACTACTATCCTGGTGTCGGAACGTGACACCCGATCCATTACTACTATCCTGGTGTCGGAACGTGACAGCCGATCCATTACAACTATCCTGGTGTCGGAACGTGATACCCGATCCACTACTATTATCCTGGTGTCGGAACGTGACACCCGATCCACTAACCTCATTCTTTTAGTTCATCAAGCCTTCTTTTATACCAAGGCATCATCATTAACAGAGAGGGTTTAGGTTAAAATTCATAGCCTCATCTTTCCAACCCATTACAATTACATAATCACATCATGCAAGCATACAATTAAGCATATAGAAGACTATACAATACTACCCAATATATATCATTCGCTATTAAGAGTTTACTATGAAATAGCATAAACCATGACCTACCTCCACCGAAGAATCGTGATCAAGCAAGCTACTCCCCAAGGTCTTTGTTTTCCTCTTCATTCTCTCTCTTCTCTCACTCGTTCGTCCCTCTCCTCTTTCTATTTTTCTTATTCAAACCCTTTTTCTTTTACCCTAATTGTCATATAATTAAGTATAAAAGATGATAAAAATAACCCACTTTTTATTTCAAGGTTATCTCCTTTAACCCCCACGTAATTGAATTATTAACATTAATCTCCTAACTTTATAATTATAAGCATGAATAGTCCAAAACGCCCCTTAAAAACTTTTAACAGACATCCGACCCAGTCAGGGTTACGCTGCCTATGACGGTCCATCACGACTGTGACGGTCCATCCTGCTGAGTCGTCACAGAGTTCAGAAACTCAATTCTGTGGAAAGATTTGTGACGGTACGTCGTGCTAACGACGGTCCGTCCTGCCATTCCATCGTGACGTTCAAAGAGTCGATTCTCAGCACTCAAATTTTCAGAATCTAACTGTTTGGAACGAGACACCCTCGACGGTTCGTCGCGCCCATGAAGGTTCATCGTGGGATCCGTCGACCCAGACAGTTATTACCAGAAATAAACTCTACTGCTCAAAACGACTAACAGGTCGTTACAATAGATACCAATTTACCCATCGTTCGTCCTCGAACGATCACAAGAAGAAAAACAAGGGCGAAGAGGAGTACCTGAATCTGTAAACACGTGCGGGTATTTTTCTTGCATATCAGCCTCCTTCTCCCAAGTGGACTCTTCAACTGGTCGATTCTTCCATTGAACTTTGATGGATGCAATCTCCCTTGATCTCAACTTACGGATTTTCCTATCTAGAATGGCAACAGGCTCCTCCTCATAAGACAAATTCTCATCAAGAAGAACTGAATCCCAACGAATAATGTAGTTTCCATCCCCATGGTACCTTTTCAGCATAGACACATGAAATACCGGGTGCACCCCTGAAAGTCCTGGGGGCAAGGCTAATTCATACGCTACCTCCCCCACGCGCTTCAGAACTTCAAATGGACCAATATACCTCGGACTAAGCTTACCTCGCTTACCAAACCGCATTACCCCTTTCATGGATGAAACCTTCAGTAAGACTTGTTCACCCTCCATAAACTCCGAGTCTCTAACCTTTCGATCTGCATATTCTTTGTGCCTACTTTGAGCCGCTAAAAGCTTTTCTTGAATGCATTTAACTTTATCTAACGATTCCCTCAGAAGGTCAGTACCCCAAGGTCTAACTTCAAATGCATCAAACCACCCAATGGGAGACCTACATCTTCTCCCATACAGTGCCTCAAATGGAGCCATATCAATACTTGAGTGATAGCTATTGTTGTATGAGAACTCTGCTAAGGGTAAGAAGTTATCCCAATGACCACCAAATTCTATCACACATGCAGAAAGCATATCCTCCAAAACCTGAATCATTCGCTCAGACTGACCATCGGTCTGAGGGTGAAATGCGGTACTAATATCCAACCTAGTACCTAATTCGGCATGCAATGTTTTCCAAAACTTAGAAGTAAACTGCGTACCTCAATCTGATATAATGGAAAGTGGAACTCCATGCAATCGAACAATTTCTGAGATGTAAAGTTTGGATAACTTCTCTGCATTATAAGTCACCTTGACCGGAATGAAATGAGCAGACTTCGTTTATCTGTCAACAATTACCCAAATGGAGTCATACTTACCCATTGTCTTTGGAAGACCAACCACGAAGTCCATTGCAATTCTCTCCCACTTCCATTCAGGAATGGGCATTCTCTGAAGTGTCCCTCCAGGTCTCTGGTGTTCATAATTTACCTGCTGACAATTCGGGCATTGAGCAACAAAATCAACAATGTCACGCTTCATCCTACTCCACCAAAAATGTTGCTTTAGATCACGATACATCTTGGTTGCACCAGGATGTATAGAATACCTTGAACTATGAGCCTCTATAAGAATAGTGTGAATCAAATCATCGACACGGGGTACACATACCCTTCCCTTAATTCTCAAAACACCTTCCTCATCGATTTTTGCTTCTTTAGCCTCTCCTCGCAACACCTTATCTCGGATCCGGATCAGTTTCTCATCGGTAAACTGCTTTCCTTTAATCTTATCAAGAAAGGAAGATCTTGCCTCCACACAGGCCAAAAATCCTCCCTTCTCATTTACTTCTAGCCTCATAAAGTCATTAGACAAAGTCTGAACCTCTCTAGCCAATGGGCGTCTAGAAACCTGCAAATGGGCTAGACTTCCCATGCTCCCTGCCTTTCTACTTAAAGCATCTGCTACAACATTAGCTTTTCCCGGATGATACAAGATAGTGATATCATAGTCCTTTAGTAGTTCCATCCATATCCTCTGTCTCAAATTCAAATATGTCTAAGTAAAGACATACTGTAAACTACGATTATCCGTATAGACTTCACATTTAACCCCATATAGATAATGTCTCCATTGCTTTAATGCAAACACTACTGCAGCCAACTCCAAATTGTGGGTCGGATAATTAACTTCATGCACCTTTAATTGCCTCGAGGCATAAACAATTACATTCTTCTCTTGCATAAGCACTGCACCCAAACCAGAATAGGATGCATCACATTAAACAATGAAATTCTTACCTTCCACTGGCAGGGTAAGAATTGGTGCAGTAGTCAACAAGGTCTTGAGTTGCTAAAAACTTTCTTCACATTCGTCCGACCATACAAATGGAACACTCTGCTTAGTCAAATTTGTCAGTCGGGAAGCAACGGAAGAAAATCCCTTGACAAATCGACGGTAGTAGCTAGCTAAACAAACGAAGCTTCTTACCTCTGTAACATTAGTAGGTCTTACCCAATTCTTCAATCTTGGAAGGATTCACCATCACTCCATCCTTAGAAACCACATGCTCAAGAAGGACACAAAATCTAGCCAAAACTCACACTTAGAGAATTTGGCATAAAGCTTTTTCTCCCTCAACATTTCCAATACCATTCTCAAGTGCTCCTCATGTTCTTTCTTGCTTTTTGAGTATACCAGTATATCATCAATGAATACAATGACAAAGAGATCCAGGTTAGGCTTAAAAATCTCATTCATCAAGCTCATGAAAGCAGCAGGGGCATTCGTAAGCCCAAAAGACATTACTAAGAACTCATAATGCCCATACCTGGTCCGAAAAGCAGTCTTGGGCACGTCCGTTGCCCGTATTTTCAATTGATGATAACCAGACCTCAAATCGATTTTTGAGAAGGTACAAGCACCTTGTAACTGATCCAACAAATCATCGATGCGAGGAAGAGGATACTTGTTCTTAACAGTTACCTTATTCAGTTGTCTGTAGTCAATACACATCCGAAAACTTCCATCCTTCTTCTTCACAAACAAAACAGGAGCACCCCAATGGGATGAACTTGGTTTAATAAAGCCTTTCCCTAACAACTCTTGAAGTTGGGCCTTTAACTCCCTTAACTCAGCGGGAGCCATTCTATAAGGGGGTATGGAAATGGGGCGAGTACCCGGCTCCAGATCAATGCAAAAGTCAATATCTCTATCCGGTGGCATACCAGGAAGGTCTGCAGGAAACACATCCAGAAACTCACGGACTATCGAAACCGACTCAATTGAAGGTACTTGGGTAGAATCGTCCCTGAGGTGTGCCAAGAAAGCTAAACACCCTTTACTAACCATTCTCTTAGCACGAAGAAAAGAGATGATACGAACTGGAGTGGAAGTGTAGTCACCCTCCCACACTAACGGATCTGTCTCAGGATTGGCCAATGTCACAGTTTTGGTATTACAATCTAAGATTGCAAAGTTTGGAGAAAGCCAAGTCATACCAGAATTACATCGAAATCAACCATTTCTACGATAACAAGGTCTACATGAGTATTTCTCCCCACAAAAGTCACCAGACAAGACCTATATACCCTTTCAACTATCACAGACTCACCCACCGGAGTAGAAACACGAACAGGCATGTCAAGCAATTCACAATGTAAATTAAGACCAGTAGCAAATGAGGAAGATACATATGAAAATGTGGAGCCAGGATCAAATAATACAGAAGCCATGCAATCAAAAACCAAAAGATTACCTGTGATAACAGCATCAGATGTCTTCGCTTCCGACCGCCCAGGGAAAGCGTAACAATGGGCCCTATCACCTGTCAGCCTGTTGCCCCTACCATTTTGTGCTGCAGTCGTTCCGGCTTGCCCGCCACCCCGGTTGGTTTGGTGACCACCATTACCTTGACCACCACGTCCTCCAGAATGGCGGCCTCTTCCATGACCACCTCTACCTCTGACTATTGGGGTTCTGTAACTCTGCTTTGGACAATAACTCTTAATATGTCCAATTTCCCCACATCCATATAACTCTCTGGGTTTAAGCATAGGTCTCTGTGAGAACGACGGAGTCTGGGGATAACCTCCAAACTCAGAGAAATGTTGAACGGTCTGCGGTGGACCCCCAGCTACAGCCTGTAGTGAAGACTGAATAGGTCGGGCTGGATAACCTCCTGAACTCTGCCCTCTGGAGTAAGAACCACTAAACTCACCTCCCTTACGAAACTTCTTAGTTGCTGATGCCATGGTGAAGTCATCTAGCTTCACTCCCTCCACCTCTATCACAAAGTGTACAACTTCCTGAAAGGATTTCGCTGCAGTAGATACCTGTAAGGCTGGAATCTGCAAATCTAACCTCAATCCCTTCACAAAACGGCGAATCTCTTGTGGACTGAAGAAGCAAAGACTGAAGGCAAAGCATACGGCATACCTAGATAATGCACGAAACTTAGCCTCATACGCAGTAACTGACATCCTGCCTTGCTCGAGGATCAGGAACCTTAGCCTCATACGCAGTGACCGACATCCTGCCTTGCTCTAGGCTCAGGAAATCATCTCTCCTCCTATCCCTCAAAGTCCGGGTTATATACTTCTCCATAAAAAGGCTAGAGAATGATGCCCAAGTCATAGGTGGTGCTTATGCTTGTTGACACTCAACATACGATAGCCACCACATTTTGGCGTTCCCTTGGAATTTATAGGTCACAAATTCGACGCCAAATCGTTCTACTATGCCCATCTTGTGTAGTATTTCATGACAATCGACCAGAAAATCATAGGCATCCTCAGATTCAGCACCCTTGAAGACTGGAGGTTTCAATTTCAAGAACTTACTCAAAAGTTCGTGCTGATCACTTGTCATTATAGGCCCTGTAGTCAATCGAGGAAACGTGCCTATTTCCAATGAGGCATCCATGCGGGGAGCCACAGCAGCTACATGTTGTACTCCCGGAACCTGAGGTGCTGGTGCAGAAAACACTGGAGGTGTCTGGCCCTGATCAGATAAACTGCTAAGATAAGCAAGAACCTGATTAATCATCTCTAGGGTAGGTTGGGGTGGTAATTCCTGATTCTGCACTTGCTCATTCTCCCCTTCCTCACCCATTGTTACTACTTCCTCAGTCGGTGGAGGAGTCACCGCACTAGTACTAGATGGGTCAGGTGTTTGTCCTCTTCCTCTAGAGGACGTCCTCCCGCGACCTCTACCACGGCCTCTTTCCACTGCTCCTCTTTGAGCTACAGCCCCAGTGGCTGGCTCAGCCGCATCTTATCTTGCCGGTGCTGGTGTTGGCGCAGTTGTTGCTCTAGTTCTAATCATCTGCGAAATAGAGTGAAGATGGTCAGATACCAATTTGTATCACCTAGATACCAATTGGATCCAAGTAATAGCACGAAAGAAAGAAGGAATGGAATTTTTCCTAAAGTCCTATAGCCTCTCAAAGAAAAGTAAAGGCGTCCCCCTACCGTTCCTCAAGACTCTACTAGACTCGTTCTTGTGTGATGAGATCAACGAACTTTAATGCTCTGATACCAAGTTTGTCACGATCCGAAACGAGCCGCGAGTGGCACCCACACGTACCCTACTATGTGAGCGAACCAACCAATCCAATCACAACATTTCAACCATAATAAATAGAATATAATGCGGAAGACTTAAAACTCATTAATGAAATCAATTAAATAACTTCTAAAATTTATAAATTACTATCCCCAAAACCTGGAAGTCATCATCACAAGAACATCTATCCTCAAATTACTAAATCCAAGAGTATCTAAGAAACTAAAATAAGTAAAAGAGATGGTCCATGTCCAAACTTCAAGACATCAAGACGCGAAGGAAAGAATTCAGTCCGAGCTAGGAACAATAGCTCACCCTGAAATCTGATTATGCTGAAGTCTGGCTAGAGTTACGGTTGAGTCGAAGTCGATGGCACGTTTGCTGCACTCCACAAATTACAAGAAAGAAACATACAATTAGGGGTCAGTACAAAACACAAGTACTGAGTAGGTATGATCGGCCAACTCAAAATAGAAAGCAATATATATCAGATAATAACATAAAATCGACTACCATACTCGACAGATAACAACAACAAGTACCATAACCATTGACCACCACCCAAGCACGACTATGAGGACTCATGCCTCCACACCATACTCATTTGGGAAAAATAGGTTCTTTAAATCTGAGTATATTAACATGCTTCAAGATTCATTCTTTTTACTATCCTGGTGTCGGAACATGACACCCGATCTGTTACTACTATCCTGGTGTCAGAACGTGACACCCAATTCATTACTACTATCGTGGTGTCGGAACGTGACACCCGATCCATTACTACTATCCTGGTGTCAGAACGTGACACCCGATCCATTTCTACTATCCTGGTGTCGGAACGTGACACCCGATCCACTACTACTATCCTGGTGTCGGAACGTTATACCCGATCCACTAACCTCATTCTTTTAGTTCATCAAGCCTTCTGTTATACCAAGGCATCATCATTAACAGAGAGGGTTTAGGTTAAAATTCATAGACTCATCTTTCCAACCCATTACAATTACATAATCACATCATTCAAGCATACAGTTAAGCATATAGAAGACTTTACAATACTACCTAATATATATCATTCGCTATTAAGAGTTTACTATGAAATAGCATAAACCATAACCTACCTCCACCGAAGAATCGTGATCAAGCAAGCTACTCCCCAAGGTCTTTGTTTTCCTCTTCGTTCTCTCTCTTCTCTCGCTCGTTCGTCCCTCTCCTCTTTCTATTTTTCTTATTCAAACCATTTTTCTTTTACCCTAATTGTCATATAATTAAGTATAAAAGATGATAAAAATAACCCACTTTTTATTTCAAGATTATCTCCTTTAACCCCCACGTAATTGAATTATTAACATTAATCCCCTAATTTTATAATTATAAGCATGAATAGTCCAAAACGCCCCTTAAAAACTTTTAACAGAAATCCGACCCAGTCAGGATTACGCAGCCTGTGACGGTCCGTCCTGCTGAGTCGTAACAGAGTTCAGAAACTCAATTCTGTGGAAAGATTTGTGACGGTCTGTCGTGCCAACGACGGTCTGTCCTGCCATTCCGTCGTGACGTTCAAAGAGTCAATTCTCAGCACTAAAATTTTCATAATCTAACTGTTTTGGAACGAGATACCCTCGACGGTCCGTCGCGCCCATGACGGTCCATCGTGGGATCCGTCGACCCAAATAGTTATTACCAGAAATAAACTCTACTGTTCAAAATGACTAACAGGTCGTTACAGTCCTAGTAATAAATTTGCCTTGGAAATAAGCAACACACGAAAATTCATCATTTCTAAGAATCTTCAGGTTCTTTAATGGATGTCCATTTGAGTTTTCAGTGATTCATCTCATCATTATTGATCCAGGATGACCTATTCGGTCATGCCAAAGCACAAAGTATTTAATTCAGTAAACTTCTGGTTTATGATAGAGTGTGCTTCAATTGTACTTATTTTTTGCATAATACAGACCAGAAGATAAAGTTGATAATTTCTCAAACACATATTTCTGTTCTGAGAAAATCTTGGTAATACCAAGGTATTAAACATTCATTTCATTTATTATCTCATTATGATATCCATTTAGGCGAATATCTTTAAAACTTCAGAGGTTTCTTGGGGATTTAGAAGAGAACGAAGCATCTTCAATGACAAGTTTTTTCCCCTTAGAAAGAAATATAGTAGCTCTTCCGGAGCCTTCTATTAAGTTTGAATTACCAAAAATTATAGTAACATTTGCTTTTCTTCTAACCAAGTAAGAGAAGTATTTCTCATCTTTGAATATGGCGTGCGTTGTTCCACTATCAATTACACAAATATCTTCATGATTGATCATTGAGGTATTCATATACTCTTCAAGATAAAAGATATAAACATTATAATATTATTACTAAACAAAAACATTACACAACCTTTTAGTTATTTACAAGTCAAGCAAAACATATTGATACTAGTTCATACATACGACGAAAATGAAATATATTTACATTTTCTCAGACCCATCACCTATCAGGTGACCTATCTTTCCTTCGGGATCCTTAAAGAAATCCGCTACATCTAGATGCATGGGTTCAACAATATCTTCCTAGATAAAGTTGGCTTCTGCGTTATTGTTCACCTCCTTCAGAGATGCTTGATATAACTCAACCAGGTGCTTTGGCGTATGACAGGTACGTGACCAATGTCCTTTTCCTCCACATCGATAACATTTGTTGTCTGAATTTGTTCTCCACTACGTCATGTTTTTCATTCTTCTTTTTACACTGCTGGTATTGAAATTATTATTTAGTGCAAGAAGATCACCATGATTGAAATTTATTCCTCGACCACGACCATGGCTACGACTGGGGCCACGACCTTTTTCACGCCTAGATTGATGAAAATTTGCCGTATTTACTTCAGGAAATCGCATAGAACCAGTAGGATCTCTTTCATGGTTTTTCATCAGTAAGTCATTAGGTTGTTCAGCAACAAGGAGATGTGAAATTAATTTGGAATATTTTTTAAATTCCATTTCTCGATATTGTTGCAGTAGAAGCATACTCGAAGCAGGGAAAGTGGAAAACGTTTTCTCCAGCATATCATGGTCAGTGATATTTTCTCCACTTAATTTTAATTGTGAGATGATTTTAAACATGGAAGAGTTATACTCATTGATAGATTTAAATTCTTGAAGTCTCAAGTGGATCAAGTCATAACGTGCTTGTGGAAGGACAACCAACTTCAGGTGGTCATATCTATCTTTTAACTTGTTTCATAACACCAGAGGATCCTTAACAGTGAGATATTCCATTTGAAACCCTCATCAAGGTGATGAAGGAGAAATATCATATCCTTAGCACGATTTTGATTCGATGCTTGAATATTTTCTTGGCTGGTGTTTGCTAGACTCATCACATCAAGATGAATTTTTGGATCTAGTGCCCATAATAGATAGTTTTTTTCCGATATGTCTAGAGTAAGAAATTCAAGTTTAGAGAGATTACACATTATTTAAGAAAAGGAAATTTATACCTCCGAGGCTTTTAAAGTCTTTACTTGAACTGGCCGAGACTCGTGTTGATAACGTGTTATAAAACAACTTACTAAGATTAATATACTAAAAGAAGAAAAATTGAGGAAGTAATATTTAAAAAATGTATATATTTATTTATTTCATATAGTGGCTATTTATAGCTATGAACTAATGTATAAATATATAACTTGGCCTTCTAATTGGCGAAGTAATGAAATAATGCTAATACAAAGGTTCCATATGGCATGCATAATAGGTTTGCACACAATTACTAGTATGCAACTATTCTAATTGGTGGGGCCCAAGTGGCACTCCAAAATGTTTTACAACAACTTTCTTTAATTGTCTATTTTACAGTATATTACATTATCAACTCTTAAATTTATTATACTTCTTTTAAAATCATATGATTTTTTTATTTTTTACTCTATATAATAAATTTTTAAATAAAAAATATTAATTTCGTCCAAAAGAGAGAAAAATACTAATTCAATGTATAATTAAGTATTGTTCTATAATAAAAAGAATACAAAACAATGTTATTAATTTTATCTAATCTATAACATGATAACCTTATAAATATACGTTAATGCAAGTATTAAAAATAATTAATAAAATCTATTGAGAATTGATTGATAGCAACTGAAACTGTTTGTTATTGGAAAGAACTTGTACTTGATTTTTGGTTGGCTGATGTCCAACAATTGTTTAATTCTCATTTTGTGTACTTAGTCCCAATAAATTGTTTCTACCCATAATTATCTATCTCGTAAGAATTCTCGAGTAACATAACTCGGAATATAATTTAAGCTCCCTTTGATATGTTCAATATCAAAATAAAAAAAAAATAGCTTATCATCTAGAAACTATTTGTTTAGAATCAAGGGTTTTGTACAAATTTTATAGAACATATTATACCTTTAAAACTATTGTGTACTAAAAATTTTATTGAGTAAATCGTCTTGAAATCCTTATAAAATGCACAAAATAATTGCTAAATTGTCCTTTAATGTAGGACAATTTTTGGGGGTTTATTCCAATGTAATGATATGCACTTAGTCATTATTTCCTTGCTTCAAAATACAACTATAAGCAATATCTGATGTAAGACCGGGCAACAAATCGAGTTGTACCTATATCGGTCCGATTCAGTTGCCTATAAGTTATATCATATTAATAATTAATAACTTATAAACTTCAAAAAATTCAAATCATGAAAACTTAATTGGCTTAACTTGCAAACTTAATAAGTTAAATTGTTTTAAAAAATATCTTTAGGTATACTTAAATAAAAAATTACATTATATATTTAAAAACTATTAATTTAAACTTTGAAATAAAAAAATTCATATTTTGTTATTCAAAAAATCAAAATAACTAAAAAAGATTTAATCATTTTTTGAAATAACTAGATGTGTCATCTGATTTATTCCATCCCGTTCCATTCCGGTCTGTTCCGGTTCCATCCCAGTACATAGTGGGACGGGACAAACCAAGGATCGGTCGTGATTTTTTCGGTACGATTCATTCTGGTACCGATTAACTTATTACATTCCGATCCAGTACCGATTCGTGTCGGTCTGGTGGTTCCGTTCGGGTCTGTTGCCCTGTCTTAATCTGATGTATCAATTTTAACTATTTTGAATGCAGAGGTATCAAGAAGGGATAGTCATGGAAGTTCTATAGCTTTAAATTTTATTTCTTTAAAGAGTGGATGTTGGCCCATGGAGGAGGGGATTTATTCAATCTATCATGAAATGATTTAGTAAATTACTAAGTTTTTGAATAATACTTCTATGTAATTGACACAATCCAAAATCTTTGGCCTTGAGTTTTGTCAAGAATTTGATAAGAAAACTTATAAGCAACTTGAATGGATAGTTGGATAGGGATAATAGTACGTTGCTGGATATTATTTCCAAAAAAATGAATATTAATTTGGAAGACACTATACTTATTCTTGGATATAACTAAGAAATTCTCTTTGATGATATTGAAAAAAACTTTTAAATTTTTCAAATACTAGTAGAAAATATGAGGACATCATGAATGTAAATTATAAGAAAATTAAAAAAAATTAAAAATATCATTTAACATTTTTAAAATTTTAAGGGAGTAATTTTTAGTACAAAGAGCATAACATTCTATTCATACTGCCCAAAAGGTATCACAAAAATTGTTTTATAGTGATTCCTTGTATAGGCATAGGGACGAAAGTACCTTCTTGGATATTATTTTCGTAGAAATTGAATACTAATTTGGAAGAGACTATACTCAGTCTGTGATAAAACTGAGCCAATTTCTTTTGTAATAGATATTCCAAACTCCCGAAAGTAGGTTATAAAATACTTAGTTCTGCAACAATTTTCATCTTAAAATCTTGTATATACACAAAAAATTATGAATGAATAGTCACAAATACCCGATCTTGCTTGTTCAAAACTCATAAAGACAAAGAATCACAAACATGTAATACCGAGATACCATACCTCAATGATTTTGTACATCTTTTTCAAAATAGATTGTGCAGCTTTATAATCAATTCATAGTAAAAACTTTTAATTTAATAAATCTAATTGAAATTTTGAATTGCACAAAACAATTGCCAAAATTTCCTTCCTTATAGTAGGATAACTTCATTGGTATTTATTCGAATGTTTGAATACAAATACAATAATACGATCTTTATCATTTTTCGTTTCAAAATACCACCATGACCAATATCAGATGCATATATGGATTAGGCCGTGACATTAGACAAGTCACAATTCATGCAAAAACCATTGAGCAAATTTAGAGACTAAATGATATCCCAAGGCAAAGAAGCATGAATTATTCGCTACTGTTATTTTTAAAAGTGAAGACATTCATACATGTATTTTGGTTATAAAAATAATTCTAATTTTGGTATTCAAATGGTTGGAGAAGTATTTTGTACATTGTTGGATACATGCACCATTCTATTGGTGACATTTTATATATAAATATGTATGAGAAGAAAAAATAAATAAATAAAATTTTCTTATATTCACAACAAAGTACAGATAATTTCACTAAATTTTAGAGTGTAAAAGAATGTGAGTATAATTTGTTGGGTTTTATTTGCCCTAAATTTCTTACAATAAATATGTTTTCCTTGTAGGAAAAGGTTTTGGATTGACTAATCCTTTTCTTGTAGGAAAAGGTTTAGGACTCTATAAAAAGAGGCATGTTCCTTCTAACTTAATCAGCATTCACAATGTAGTCTTAAGGGTTTTGAGAGTTTTGGTTAGGAGGAGAAATTGTGGGTCACAAGTTTGATACGTTATCACTTGTGTGAACCTTTCATGTATGCTAAGTGATTTGATTGAGGTTGTTTCTCTATGTATTTGTACTCTCATATTTATAGTGGATTGCTCATCTCCTTTGTGGACGTAGGTCGATTGACCGAACCACGTTAAATCTTTGTGTCTTTTGGTATATTTCTCGTTGTCTTCTTACTCGTGGTCTTTTGAGGTTTGCTTTGCTAGCTTCCGCATTTACACCTGCTTATTTTCGGACCTAACATAATTAGTTTGGGATTTTAATGGTCATTTATTTAAGTTACCACTAAAAATTTATATTTGCAGTTCAAGTTTATTTTCTGGTATTATACGAAGTTTGAAGAAAAATTAGTGGCAATTAGTTTATTTCCACTAAAATCATATTATTGTGTAGTGATGGTATTTATAGAAATTTTGTTGCTTCAGAAACCTATTGATTATCTTATTGTTGAGATTCGTCATTGTTTCATAGTTTTAGATGTGTGCCTTACCTGGACTTAGGTTTTATCCACATAATCTTAAGTTCTTCTATGTTGGACATTGTTTGAACGTTTATACACCTCATGAGAAAGTAAATTTAGATTCATATATTTTATTGATTCTGAATTTACCATATCAAATTAAAATTAAATGATCTCAATTTTTGTATGACGTTGAAACCAATTCTGAAGGTCCATACTCGGAGATGATGAAGAGAATTAAAGAATCATACCCTTAGAGGTATGTATGCACTGATTCATAACACTATCTATAAACTGGAGACTACATACACCGAACTTTAGAAGGAAACAATGGTGAAAAGTAATGGTTGATTGATATTTGTTTCACTTTTAAAGAGAGAAGAGTCGAGCAATTCAAGAAACACTATAGTATAAGAGCGACACAACAACCTAAGTTAAATCAATTCTCACGAACCAAACTTGATCTTGTACATTTGTTCTTGATGAATAGTGTAGTTTCTGATGCCGAACTCTATGAATAGACTTTGTTCTTGAGACCTCAAATTCATTATTCTTTGGGTAGTAAGGAAGGGTGACAAATCCCAAGAAAATGAGCAAGAAAGCTTGTTGCTTCATATATTCAAGAAAAAAATGTTGACAAACATATGTTTCTTAGTTTGAGCATAAGTGCCACACCTAAAGATTCTGGCCAATCCAGCAAATGAAGCATTCCTTACTCATTGTGAACGTACGCTACCTTAGAATCTCTTAGAGCTCGAATGCAAATGCTGATATGACCCTTGTTTGTGCAGAAGTCCTCCCATAAAAAAATGGGGTAGGTTATTTGATGTGGAGTTCGGGGAAAGGTGTACAACAGTAATTTTGACATGACATGTAATTTGATGTGGGGTTAGGGAAGAGGTGTATCACAATACATTTGACATAACAAACACAATTATCAAGAAGGAGAAGATAGAGAAGAGTGTAAAAATATTGATGAACACCTCCAAGGAAAGTGAAATGCTCAAAATCATAGCAAAAGACCTCAAAGCAATGATTATGAGGGAATATAATCATCTAATGAAATTAATAAAGAATCTCAACTACCATTTTTTTCGTACCTTAGAAGAGTAATTTAAAATTCAAGGAACTACAGTCTCCTAATATTTCCTACAATAAGCATCAAGGATGTTGACCTTGCTTGTATCATACACCACAAAATAGAATAAAAGAGAGAATGAAATAACTTGTTATGTAATTTCAAGCAAAATATCATAGATAACAAGTCTAGAGTTTTAAGCAATACTTCACAATGACTCGAAGATAGATAATAGTTGATGTTTATTCTAACCTTCGAAGAACAGATAGCAAGAGCATGCATGTTGAACACATACGATAGTAATTGTTCAATTATAAAGAAGATAAGAACCAAATTAGACACATTACCACCATCTTGATAAAGACTATCAATGTCACATGATTAGTCTTAATTCATCACAAAATAATGTCAGAAAAGAGCTGGATACTGTTCAGCCTGCTGTCTCACTCGTCTCCTATACTCAGCATTATTCTGCAAAATTAAGGCCACATATTGTAATGAAAAGCCAAAATTGGGAATTAATATGATTGACTCAATAATCACATTTTAAATGCACCATATCTATTAGAGATACAATCCAATAGTATCTCTAAAACAGTTTCAATGTATTTAGTATGGAAAAATATTTCAAACATATCCGAACTTTGATCGAAATTGCTGTTACGATATCAAACTTTGGGAAGGTCCTCCATAAAGTTTGGTATCATAACAACAATTTCGGCCAAAGTTGGAGTATTTTTCATACCCTTTTCCCCATTTAATATATCCTAAAATTTATGTTTTTACGTAAGAATCCATGTAAACGATTTCTCAACTGGAATCATCATAGAATTTCAGATATACAAGCTATTATTGTGAATAATTCCAATATTGAAAATCTGAATGAAGTACACATGAAGCTTGAGTAGTTAGTTACCTGTATGTACATATGATAACCGTCTGTTTGTGCTTTAAAATTAGGGCTCGGCCAATCAAGCAAATAAGGAATAGCTATCAGAATTTGTTTCACTGTAATGGTAGGACTCCACCCCTAAACAAGGTTATAAAAACACAATAATGATAAGAGTAATCTTGAAGACGATATACAAATTTTCAACATTAAGAATGACAAAAACTTACATGGCCCTGATTATGGAGAGACTTCAAACATACTTTCCCTGATGGATAGACATTTGGATGAAAGAAACCTTGAGGAAACTTGCACTTGGGTGGCATGAAAGGATAGTTTTCACTAAAGTGAATTGTCATTGGATAGTATCCACCTTCCCAGTCACTCTGTACCATATCAGATAAATATAGCATATCACTATTCAGTAGGATAAGAAGAATAGAGTAGAGTATCAACACTATAAAATCCATGATGAGTTTCACATTAAACCTTATGGTACTTTTACAAAATAGACTTTTTCATCATCACAAACATCATATTTTTGCTAATCTACATATGAAATCACGGGAATAACTCACACATAGATACCTTACAAGGCTATAAAGTTATAACTTTCTGTTGTTTAGAAAATTGTGAAAGAACTCGAAAGACTTGACTGACTCTCAAAATGTAAAAAAAATGATTTTAAATTCATAGGTGATAATATTTTTCATAAAATCACTAGCTATAACTGTTGAAGATAAGGATTGAGTTGATCAACATGGTTCAACTGTTAGAAGGCTTGCTAGCTGTTTAAGAATTAAACTCGGACCTGTACTAGGCTATGTAAGTATAGTACTAGTTAACCTCTACTATTGTAATTTATATTATAACTGCAATACTAATCTACGAGTGTAAAAATCTATAACTCTATATCAACCTCTACATAAATGCTTAACCATCAATACAAATCTTGATTTCTTTAAGTTTTGTTGAGAATTAATTCTACATTGTATAAGAGAATTAAGATAGTCCACTCCTTAAGTATTGAATTCAAAATTATCACATGTCTAACTGAAATGGATCCATCTACCAATACTCTTTCAACTTACTCCATTCACCACCTAATTTCATCTTGTTCCATTAAACTTAAGCTAACAAAGGACACAAATGATGCAGTTGATTCATGTGATGAGACTAACCTATACCATGAAGGAGAATGAACCAATTGCGAGTGGTCATTCAACTGGAAAGGCTGTTGAGAAAGTCGTGGTTATAAGTGTTGAAGATAATACAAAATATAGTGGTAGGGTTGATGATTATAGGAGAAATATGTACTGCTAAGGAATTGGATCTGAAGCACCTTAATAGAAGAAGACATGTACTTTATTGTGGGTTTCATAACTGCCAATGAGATGTGCGAAATGCTTAAAAAAAGACTATCTTTTTATGTTAAACAATAACTGCAGGAACCAAGAAATCAAAGCCACATGTGATGGTATTGAAGCAATTCACAATCATGTTGATTAACATAGAAAATTAAAAAACTTTAGGCTTAGGTCTTAAGTACAAATCCTTCAGGACTTTCATGCTAGGTAAGGCACCATAGTTCACACTTAATATGTTTTTTTATTCTCTCAGGATTTCGGATATGAAAGAGAATTAAGAAGAACTACAACTACACAACCACAAAATTCTTTACCCAAAGGCTAAGACAATGATGAAACTACTCATAGAGAAGTGGAAACAACATCTTCAACTCCAAAGGAAGGGGTCTCAAACCTGTTGGGAAAGAATCAAATATTTTAGAATAATCAAAGCTTCCGAAGTAGAAATAAGGATAGAAATGCTACCGATTTGCTTAAATTATTGGTAATAATGGTACTACTCTTAAGTTCTTTTACATGTGGGATTACTCTTGTCAATATGTAGATGAACTACCACATGCCATGGCTGCTATCAATCTGCATAATATATCATCTACATATGACACTTTGTATATGGCTTGAAGAGCCAATAGTCTTTCTAATTAAACACTACAGTGGATTTTATTAAAATTTTTTGGGAATAGATCACAGTTAGACATAACAGATGTTTGGAATACAACTAGATCATGTTTGAAATAAGAAAAAGGTTCTTGTACATCCTAAGACTGTTTGAGAATCTACTGTCAATTTGTAAAATTGCTAAAAAAATTATTGCACTCTCAAATTTGATGAAACTAACGTTATTGTAAAGGAGAAGAACACAAGGATACTACTAACCTAGGGATATAAGAGAAGTGGACTCTATGCTTTGACTCCTATACAAGATTAGAAGACATCAGACATCATAGAGAATATATTAGGATATCCTTGGTTTTGTTTGAATTAATGCATCAATGTTTAGTCTTCTTATCTTAGTTTTTCAAGAAGTCTCTTTAGAATTTCGTAGTACATGTATCTAGTAAATTGTGATACATGTATTAATTATTTGTGCAAGACTTTTTATTTTCTATTTTTAGAAGTATAAATAGTGATGTAGTTGATGATTTTAATCATCTCAAGTGTCCTTAAGTAGCCTATAATAAAATTTAGTATTCTCTAAATATACTATTTTTCTTCTATATTTTCTACAAATTGGTATCAGAGCAGGTTTTCGTTCATAATCTGGGGCTACGTGAAGAAACAAATATGGCATCCAAAAAAATGAAGGTGTTGATTCTTCAATTGTTCTTACTCCATTTTTTGAAGGAATTGATTTTAAATACTGGAAGATAAGAATGAGAACACATTTGAATGCTTAAGGTTTGTGGATTATTGTTGCAAATGTCTTTGAAGAGACAGACAACGATGGGTGATCTTACAACAGCAGATATGAAAAATCTTGAGGCTAAGTACCGTCAAAATGCAAAATCCTTGAGCAAAATCCAAATGGGAGTCTCAAGACCATATTTTACAAAAATTCCTAATTGTGAGACTGCAAAGGAAGGTTGGGAATTTCTTGAAACTGAGGTGTATGGTGATGAAAAGGTATGCACTATAAATCTTCAAACTTGTAGAAGAGAGTTTCAAAATTTAAAGATGATAGAATCTAAAAAAATAGATGAATATTGCACAAGAGTCTTGAATATTGTTAATGAAATGAGAAATCATATTAATAAAATTTCTGACCAACAAGTTATGGAAAAGATTCTAATTAGTGTCACATGAAAGTATGAGTACATCGTTGCTATCACTGAGGAGACAAAAGAACTTTCTAAGCTTTCTATCAAAGACCTAGTTGGATCATTTTGTGCACACAAGAAGCAAAGATATTCTCGTGAAGATCAACCCAAAGAGAGGGTTTTCCACTCTAAAACAAATGAGAATTCTTAAAATTTTTCAAAAAATCAACAAAAGAAGAATCACAAGCCATAAAAGAAGCAGGATCATGATGGTTCTTCCAAGAAGGTTGAAGAAAAAAGTGAGAAAAATTCTAGAATTTTTGGTAAATTTTTACAATGTAGAAAAATGTTGGAACAAAGGCAAGCCCCAATGTAACTTTTGTAAAACGTTTGTCCACGTCGAAAAAGATTGCTGGCATATGAAACGGGAGCAAGAAATTTTTTGTGAAAAATAGGACGAAGAAAGGGAAGAAAACCTTTTCTTTGCTTCTAAATCTGATGGTGTTTGTAGTAATCACATGACTGGAGATGAAAAGACTTTCCTCTCAATTAATAATAGCATCACTACTAAAGTGAAGATGGGGAATGAAGCCTTAGTTGATGCGAAAGGTAAAGATACTATTTTGATCAACATGAAAGGAAGCGGTAAGCAAATTCATGACGTTCTTTATATTCCTGACTTGGAAGAACATTTGCTTAGTGGTGGTCAACTCATGGAATATAGTTATTCTCTTTTGTTTAGAAATAATTATTGCAGGATTCATGATAAAATTGAGCCAAATCAAGTCATTGTTGAAGTAAAGATTATAAAAAGAAAATTCCCTTAGCAATTTCATTACAACTCATTAATAATGAAATTGTAGATGAATCATGGATTTGGCACAAAAGATTTTGTCACTTGAATTTTTATGGTTTAAACCTTCTCAAGCAAAAGAACATGGTGCAAGGCCTTCCTGAGATACGTACTGAGGTGGATCCATGAGAAAGTTGTATAATAGGAAAGCAACACAGGAAGTCTTTTCCAAAAGGGGTTTCTTGGAGAGCAACTGTATTTTTGGAACTAATCCATATCGACATTTGTGGATCAAAGAAGACTCCATCTCTCGGAAGTCAAAGGTATTTTCTAATCTTTAATGATAAATTCTCAAGAATGACTTGGTTTTATTTCTTGAAAGAAAAGTCAGAATGATTTGCTACATTCAAGAAATTTAAAGCCCTTGTTGAGAAGAAAAAAGGTTGAAACATTAAAACCATTCGCAGTGATAGAGGAGGTCAATACACAGGTCGAGAATTTGAAGAATATTGCAAAAATAAAGTCATTCAGAAGCAACTTACAACAGGGTATACTCCTCAACAAAATGGTGTATTTGAAAGAAAAAATTGAACAATTGTTGAAATGGCAAGAACTATGATGAATTAGAAAGGGCTGCCAAAATATTTTTGAGCAGAAACAGTGCATACAACAATCCACATCCTTAACACGTGTCCAACAAACTCACTAAAGAACAAGATACCAGTTGAAGCTTGGAGTGGAATTAAATCTTCTGTAAGTCATTTTATAATTTTCGGGTGTATTTATTATACTCATGTACCTGCTGAGAAATGAACAAAATTGGATGACAAAAGTAAAATATGTTTCTTTCTTGGCTATAGTGATGTGACAAAAGGATATAGACTTCTCGATGTAAAAACTAACAAACTTGTTGTTAGTAGAGATGTCATTTTTTAAGAAAAAACAACATGGAATTGCGATAGTGATAAAATAGAGAATACTGCTCTCATTTAGTCAAATAAACAAGAGGATGAGAAAGATGAAGATGTGTTACAAAGGGGAGAAATCCCAGATTCAGATGATGAAGAACCACCTCAAAGAGGAACAAAAATGTTGAGTGACATTTATCAAAGATGTTATTTTGCCGGTTTTGAGCCATAAAATTATAAAGAAGCAAGAAAGCATGTTGTTTGGAGGAAATCCATGGAAGAAGAAATTCGGATGATTGAAAAAAATAATACTTGAGAGCTTGTGGCTATAGCTAGAGAAAGAGAAGTTGTAAGTATAAAATGGATGTACAAAATAAAACTCAATGAGGAAGGAGATATTCAAAAGAACAAAGCAAGGTTGGTTTCTAGAAGCTTCTCGCAAAAACCATGTATTGATTTTTATGAAGCGTTCTCTCTAGTTTCCCGTCTTGAGACAATTAGAACTGTAATTGTTGTTGCTGCACAAAAGAAATTGAAGATATTTCAACTTGATATTAAATCTGAATTTCTGAATGGAAAACTTGATGAAGAGATTTATGTTGAGCAACCTCAAGGTTTTTTTTTCAAGTGGGAGAAGGTGTACATGCTAAAAAAACTCTTTACGGGCTGAAGCAAGCTCCAAGATCCTGGTACAATGAAATTGATACATACATTCTGAAAAATAATTTTCAGAGAAGTAAAAGTGAAGTCACTTTATATGCGAAGAAAGAACATGGTAGAACTATCATTATTTATCTCTATGAGGATGATCTGTTCTTTACAAAAAAATGATGCAAAATTTCAAGCAAGATATGTTGCAATCTTATGAAATGAGTGATCTTGGGTTGCTAAATTATTTCTTGGGCATCGTAGTTTCTCAAGTGAAATAAGAAATTTTCATTTTTCAAAAGAAGAATACTAAAGATATTCTTAACAAATTCAAAATGATGGATTGCAGGTCTGTGGCCATTCCATTAGTAGGAAATGAGAAGTTTAAGATGATGGAGAAAATAAATATAATAGCTCACTTTATAGAAGTATGATTGGAAGTTTGCTATATTTTACTTCAAAAAGGACCAATATTATATTTGCTGCTAGTTTATTATTCAAATTCATGTAAGAACCAAGCCAAGTGCATTTTGGAGCTGCAAAGCATATTCTACGCTACTTGAAAGGAACAATGGATTCAGGGATAATGTAGAAATTTGGTGGAGATTTGAACTTAATTGATTATTCTGATAGTGATTCGGCTCGAAGTATATATGACATGAAGAGTTTTTATGGTTATGCTTTCTTATTTGGATCAAGTATCTGTTCTTGGTTATCAAAAATGCAAAGTGTTATTTCTCAATCCAGGGCCGAAGAAAAACATATTTCAGCATCCAAGGCTACCTCTCAAGCTATTTGGCTTAGGAGAATATTTGAAGACATTGGTGAAAAACAAAGTAAAGTAATTTTTTTGTATTGTGATAACAAATCAACAATTGCAATTGCCAAGAATTAAGCCAGCCATGAAATATCAAAGAATATTTCCATCAAGTATCATTTTATCCGAGAAGCATAAGAAAGGCAAAATTCAGTTGCATTATTGTCAGACAGTAGAACAACTTGCTGACATCTTCAGCAAAGCACTTCCTAGAGAAAAAATTTTCTATCTTCGAGAACGCATTGGAGTTATCAATCAAATGCATTAAGGGGGAGTGTTGGAATTAATGCATCAACGTTTAGTCTTATGAAATTTATTAGTTTTTCAAGAAGTATCTTTAGAATTTCATAGTACATGTATCTAGAAAATTGCGATACATGTATTTAGTTATTTGTGCAAAACTTTTTGTTTTCTATTTTGAGTAGTATAAATTGTAATGTAGTTGATGGTTGTAATAATCTCAACTGCCATTAAGTTTCCTAAAATCAAGCATTCTCTAAATATGCTATTTTGTTTCCATATTTCCTACAATTTGATGTTTTAAAAAGTTTTGAGTAACAGTAGTTGCATTATGTTTATATTTGGAATAAAAAGCTTAGTGTATTCTAGTTGTCTGTTGGACCAAATTTGTAAACTTGCACATGACTTAAGGAATAAAATTAAGAAGTAACCTTTATTGAAAACACATTCTTATTTGTGGTTCCTTCTCCTGTTGAAAAATGTAAGCTTCCACATGACTTAAGGAATAGATTAAGAAGTAACCTTTATTGAAAACACATTCTTATTTTTGGGTTCCTTCTCCTGTTGAATTTTTTCAGCATCTGAAATATCATGTAGTGTTTGTAGATGATTACACAAGGTATACATAGAGTTAACCGATGAAAAAGAAGTTTAATTTTTTTGAAGTATTTGTTAAATTTAAAAAAAATTTGTGTAAAAACAATTACCTAAAGATATTAAGATGTTCCAGTGTGTTGGAGATGGTGAATTAATCAAAACATACTTCATAAAACATCTAGAACCTTGTGGTATTGTTTGGCACGTTTCATGTCCTAATACACTTGAAGAAAGTAGTCTTAGAAACAAACACATGCATATTGATGAATCAGATTAAATATTCTATTATGTTCTAATCTTCGTTTGTTTCTATGAGTTGAGGACTTGCACTATTTTTCATTAATAGACTTTTGTCCTCAGTCTTAAAGATGATTACTCCATTTGTTAGGTTATTTGTTAGAAACTAGATTAAAACATCTTAAAGGTGTTTGGTTGTAAATATTTTACATATATCAAGGGTAGTACCAAGTTCAACCTGAAGACTTACCCTTGTGTGTTCATAGGATACAACCGATTGCACAGGGCTATAAGTGTTCTCATCCATAAACAAAGGGAGTGTATGTGTCAAAACATGTTGATTTATGGATAATGTTACCTTTTATCCTCCAAATCAAACATATAATACTATTTATGTCTTACCTCATCTAGCTACTTTTGTTGAGTTCTCAAAATTTTCGGCATATGAGAATACTCATTCAGGAGAAATCCATATACTGTGTCAACAACTAGTGAGAATCTTGAATATATTAAAAAATAAGTTGTTGAGAATACATAAGCTACTAATGATAATGTTATTGAACATATAACAACACTCATGCCTATTGATGATGATAGTGATGTTGAACTCTAAGATGCATGTTCAGATAGTGGTGGTAAGGATCAAGTTAGTCATCCAGGTTCAGGTAGTGGTGGTCTATAAAATCGTACTTCTTTTGTATCTAGTTCACAAGGGATACATTAAGAAGTTGATATCTTAGTACAATATATGACCGAGAACCAACAATCTAGAGAAACTACATTATAACTAGCTGCCTCACTTGATACACCTACACCACAAGGCATCACATGACTACAAGAAACAAGGAAAATGTGCGTCACTTATTTCTTGTTCCTAAAAACAAGGAAAATATTCTCGCCATGTTTTTTTGTTTAAGAAGGCATTGTATGGTCTTAAACATGCATCAAGATTTTGATATGACAGATTTAACAGATATCTCCTACACCTTGGATTTTCTTATAATAAGGCAAAACCCTCATTGTTGACATTGCAAACTCATAAAGATTCAATATACCTCTTGATGTATGTAAATATTATTATTGTAATGACAATTAACCCATTACATGTCTTTGAGTTGGTTTTACTACATGGAAGAGAGTTTTCTATGAAAGATCTTGGTCCTATTCAATTATTTCTTGGAGTTGAGGTCAAATATTTTATGGGAGGAGTTTACTTGAGTCAGAGTAAGTATGTCGCTTCCCTACTTAACAAGAAGGATATGAAATTGTTAAAATTTGTAGCTACTCCTTTGGAAAAATGGCATGGTTAAAATGAAGTGGTTGGAGGTCTGTAGATTCCTCTTTGTACATAAGAAAAGTAGGTAACCTCTAGTATTTGACACTCCCAAGGCATAATATCATTCATGCAAAAAATGTATCCAGTCGACATGCATATCTTCGATGAGTAATATCTAGAAAATATTAGGTTGAGACATAGACTTCCTGCTCAAGAATTTCGCGAGTTCATGAAATGTCATGATAATGAACATCTTCAAGGAGGTAGAATGATTCTCATGTACATCAAATGTACTCTACAATTTAAACTCAAACAATCACTTATGTCATAGTCATCTTGTACGTTGTATGGATATTCAAATACTCATTTGGCTATGAAGATGCACTACCTTTCTGAGATCCACTACATGCTATAATATCTTTCTAGGTGCTAATTATTTTTCTTGGATTTCCTAGAAACAGACAATAGTAGAGAGATCAAATGTTGAATTTGAATATAGATTACAAGTTTTCACTGTTACAGAGATGACATGGATCGTATACCTACTTCATGATCTTAAGAGTGTACCTCAAGACAATGTCTACATTTTATTGTTATAATTTAAGTGTATTTATCAATATTTATTATTTGTATTTATCATTTTTGGGTATGAATTTTATGGGTTGTGGTAAATAATGTATTTACTTGTAGGAGTAAATTGATGTAATGTTGAAGAAATTTGGAGCTAAAATGAATCAAAGATAGAAGGTTGGAGAATGAAATCACGCATGAAACTTAATGGATTAAAAGTTATAAATTAATACGTATATTCAATTGCAATACAATTGTGCTGCCATGTGTAAGAATTTGAACAGAGGCAACAAATTTTGAACACACAGCTTCACACGGAAAATTAAAAGGAATTCAACTCTGTTTTTGTTTTAGGTTTCCTATTGATTTGGACTAAGTTATTTTATTTAGGGTTTTCTAGATATATATAATAGTTTAGAGAAATAATTATGGAGAAAAATAAAGGGTATCACGTATAAATTTGTCAATACTTTTAGGGTTCTTTTCTTCTTCATTTCTTAGACATAAGTATCTAAAGACCCGTATTTTGGGGCTGCATCTATGGGTAGTTGTTGAACATAAATTTATTTGAATTAATATTGGTTGTCACTTATAATAATTTTGTATTCTTGTTTTAGTAATTCATGCTAGATCACCATAGAGATTAAAATAGTCTATTATTAAACTCGAGAGATGATGAGATAGATAGACCAAAGAGTACAAAAGGCATGATCTTCCATTAAATTTAGTTGATATATGTTTGGGAGTGACGCCGAACGAACACCTAGCTTGGTTACAAAACATTATGAAATATAAATACTTGCCAATTTCGAGTGCCTATCCCTCTCAACGATGTAGTTAGACAACCAATTACAGTGGCCGATTAGAGGTCAGGAGACCATAAGTATAAACTCATGTATGGGGTGTGATAAATGAAACCCTATAGATGTTTCAAACTTGGGAGTTTCCATTCGTTGTAAGTAATTTTATTATTTAGTTCCTACATTCTTTTCTTTACAACTAAAATCAAACTATTTTGGCACTCTTATATTAGACTAGCATAATTTATTAAACATAGTTAACTAACAAGTCCTTTGTGTTCAATACTCTAATTTTAAGAGACACTATTACTTGCGCGACCACGTACACATGAGTGTGAAATTGAGAGAAACAAGTTTTTGGAGCCGTTGCTAGGGACTTAGAAATTAAGTATTCCTCTAGGTTATTTTCTTTTTATTTATTTGTTTATATATTTTGATACATAGTTTTTCTACTAATTAATATTCTTTATGTAATAAACGGGAACGATGATTATTCTTGTGTGGTAAGACCTTATCCTTGTTGAAAATAACTCTCTTTTTGCAACAATGTCAATATATTCTTAGGGAAAATTGTGTGCACCATCTTAATCCTATAAACTTTGTAGTATTTTGTGGGTCGGTTGTACCGTAGTGTGCTACTCTACGCCAAAACCCTACCATGATGATTCTAATAATCTTTGTTCCTTTGATAGTATGGGATCTTGCAGGAAATTAATAGAGGAATATGAAAAGCTTCATAAGATAACCATACATGTTATGTCACCTCTTATAGATAGAAAAATGAAGAACTTGTGACGATGTTGATTTTTTCCTTGCGTACTCAGAACTTAAGCAATGAATTGAATGCAAAGACTGCTGCGTTTGAAGCTAAAAAATCCAATTATTTTTTTGTGATACTCAAAAGTCACTTAGAAATCAAATAGAGGTTATAAAATGGGAAGAGATACAATGCAATCAGACTTTTCTTGAAGATATCACATTTGAGAAATAGTAAAAAAGTGAGAATGTGGTAAATGATGTTGCTTTGGAGTCGAGACATCTTGAACCACATTCAAAACACTTTCTATATTATTCTTAGATGGAAACATGAAATTTTATACATCTGAACTAATGAATGAGTGTATAGATGAGGAACAAGGCCCCTACATTCTAAATTTTTCAAATCCATGTAGGCAAAACAACATTCCACACCTAAAAAACCTAGAAGAGAGTGATGAAACATATATTACTTGGATCCTTCATCTTTACACCACCACCTATCGAGAGGAGCAAAAAAGATGATGCAAAGATAGGGGTAAAATTTATAAGTTCAATATGAAAAGAAAAGTGACGTATTTTATGTGTCGTGCCACAACGTTGTATTAGGCGCTTATTGGGAGACAACCCAATTAGTAGTGTAACTTATTATTTTATTTTATTTTATTAGTTTCACTTTTTGTCTTGTTTTTGTAGATTAGGGGAAGTATGAGTACCCAAAAATTTGAAGAGAAGGAGCATGTTTGACCTTAAGTATGGAGTGCGTACGAATCTTCATGAAAATTAAAAGAACATGCTACTAGCTAGAACTTGAGAAATTATTCCTAACCTTTGTTTTAAATCTTATTTGATGTTTTTGAGGGTATAAATTTTTTTTTATTGTGGGGTGGAGTAATGAATTCCCAGTTTTTACTCTTTTATCGTGTCTTTTCTTATTTTAGGATGAGTTCCTTCTCTTTTATTTTTGGTTCTTTTCTTAAGATAGTTCCTTTGAATTGAATGTCTTTTATTTTGTTAGGAATAATTTTTTTCAGAGAAAAGAAACGACCCTTTTGAGTGGTGTGATACTTGCTATCTAGGCCTAATTTTTAGTAGTGATTTCTCTTGAATGCTTGATTGACAAGAAAACAGCAGACTCCTTGACATCGAGGCTCGTGGTTATGACTTTGTATATAAATTCTTTTATTTGTAGTTTTTTATGACTATGTCTCGCTTAAAGTGGAATTGATCCATCTTAATTTATACTTATTCCACGTGTGGTGAGAATTTATTTATTTGATGTTTTGCATCTTAGTTTGAAACTTGCCCTGCATGTTATAAAAGCGAATAAGAAGTGTTGTTTTGTTTTGGAGATGATCATAAGATTTAATTTCATTTTCTTGTATATTTTAGCTTTTTTAGATATTATATCAGTAGTTAACCCTTCTGAGCTTGCAACCTTTTGTTGTTAGTCATATTTTTTCCTTGACTATTTTTGAATACCTATTTTTGTACCTTGCTTCCTTGAGTATTATAGCATAGACTTATTCTAATTGTTAATTCCGAAAAAATATGGTTGAGTGAAAAGTTTATCAAGGATAGCTACAAAGTTATTAAAAAGCCCTCTTTGAAATAATGTGACATGAATAAAAAAAGAGAAGAACAAAAGAATGTGATTAAACAAAATCCTTTGAAAAAAAGATAAAAAATGACTGAAGCATTATTGAAAATATGAGAATTAATTGTGAAATAATTATTTATAAGAGGTATGAAATAAAGAAAATAAAATAATGGGTTAGTTAGTCTAAAATTGTCAAGTGCTTAAGGAAGTGTAAGTCAATATTTTACTGTTTTCTTAACCGTCCCCTAGCCTACATTACAAACCGTGAAAGTCCTATTTGATTCTATTCAAGCATGCTAAATTAAATGTACATGATGTGCAAATATATCAATCTTTCTGCATATATGTAAATTTTATATTTGAGTGTGAGTTGTCTTTGATGCTAAATCTTAATTTATATTAAATATTTTTAATTGAGTGTGATGATAATTTCTTCTTTTAAGGTACTTGTTTCATGATCGATAACTGATTTTATTAACTTTCTTTGAAGAGAGTAGGTGAGCAAGCTTAAATTTTATGAGTTCAAAATCCTTCCTTGAGGTTAGGAGGTTAGAGGTTTATTGTTTATTATTGTACTTGATGTTTTAAAATTCTTATATGGTAAAATTATTTACATATTCTTCAGTGACGACATTCTAGTATGATTTTCTGATATGAACTTTAAAGTTTGCTGGCCACTTGTCCTGATCGGAAGAAGAAATAAAGAGAATGGTTACTCCTTCCTTACACTCAAGGAGGACAAGTAAAAGTGTAAACTTGGGGGTGTTCACTTGTAATAATCCATCCATACAAAAACTAAAAAGGGATAAAACTTAAAATAGCTAGTGAAGAAAGAAAGAAAGTTTACTCACCGCAGGTTTTCCAGGGATAAAACAATGCCACACCATTAAATTGACAGAACCATCTGGACCAGATTCTGGCCTCGCCACAAATCCCTTAGGGAAAAAAGAAGAAGAGAGCCTTAAGTTAAGTGAGCCATCAAATCCACAGATCCTAAAAACTCATTATTGTGCATCAATAAAATAAGAAAAAGTTACACAAAATGTACTGAGTAGAAAAAAATCAAAAGCGTATAGAATACATGTGGGTGATCCATCCGCCATAATCTGCTCTCCTCAGCAAGACGAAGACGTGCGATTCTGCCAGCCATGTTTGCGGTTTACCCCCTTTCTTCTCTCTTGGTGAATCAAAAATTCATAGAGGCGATTGAAAATGAAAAGGGTTTTTCAAGGAAACTTCACTTATAATTTTAGTATTTAATTTCGAGTTAGTTTTAATAATGCAATATAAATTTAATATTTTTTCTCTATCAATTTATGTCAATCTAACTCTATTTATTATGATTACAGGATTTCATTGTACATTAAATTTCATATTAATTTAATATCACATTAAATAAAGATAACTTAAATTTATTGTAGTTACGTGATTTAATAGAGTAAATATATATATCAAATAAGAAATATTTTCCTAAACATTCCTCCAAATTCAACTTTGTTATGTCAATAGTTCATAATATAATGCTCATCTATAATTGTGTAAGTCAAATATTAGCAATACAGAAATCAAACTTTACCTTTTTAAGTTCAACGAATGATTTTTGCTCTTAAATAATGTCACTATCTCAGCCTACACTCTGTGTGGGACTGAAAATAGAGAACAATAACTTTCCCTAAGCGATCCCCTGTCGTGGTGTAACTCTTAGCATGTTGTAACCCTCAAAATGAACTAACTTAAACTAGAGCCTATCATATGTATTATGAGTTAATAAATTTTTAAATTGATGAATAATAGTCTTAGGAGGCAGCTTGAAGGGTTTTGAAGTCAAATGTCGAAGAACACCAAGACGTTCGGAAACTAGTCGTGTGCGTGTGCTAGTGTTCCTTTGCGTGTTTTATGTGTTGTGTGGTATCTTAATGTGTAGAAGGGAACCTAAAATATATATGATTATGTTTAGGGTCAAAAGATCCGGGTACAAATATCAAAGAATCACCCCAAAGGTCCTTGAAGAGGACCAAAACGTTAGTCATAATGCTGCCAAGGCAACCTCAAACACGACCCAATCGATGTCCCTTTGATTGAATGGACCCTTTTTAAGGGGGAGTGTCTCCACACTTAATTTTGGGGATATTAGATCCCAAAATATTAGCCTTTGATCCAAACCACGTCTAGCAGGACTGGCTGTGGTTCCATCGACGTCCCGTCGTTTGGCCTGCAATTTTCCTATAGGTGATTTGAGAAATTCACCCATGTTCTAATTAAGTCCTAGGCGGATATCTGAGGAGTTTTAAAGTATATTAATTTAATTTAAATACCTAGACCTAAATTATACTTCACTTTTCCAAATCAAAACCCCAAGTTCAAAATATGTTCTCGATAGGCTCCATTAAATCTTGAACTCAAGGTCAAGCTATGATTGAAGTTTATCAGTGGTTTATCCATAAATTTTTTGGAATTCCATAATATATTAAGGTATGGTATTTCATCCTTAATTTTTATTCCATTCAAGGAGACAATTCCAAAGGCTTTCCAAAGATCTTTGAAAACCCTTAGATCCTATTTTGAATTCTAAGCATGGGTTCTTGCATGAAAAGGTTTAAACTGATATTGTATAAATTTATCAATGTTAATTTATGTTTTTAACATCAAAAACTACATCAACCAATGTATTCCTTGAATTCCTACTTTTGCTCTTAAGTGGGTGAATTGATCATGACTTAATTGTATTGAATTCGTGTGTAGACTGTTATGGGCTATTGATTTATATGCTGATCATTGTTGAAATTTTTTATAGTTGCAGTATAAAATTTATAGCTATATTGAGTTTTATTGGATCATTGATATAGATAAATTGTTGGCTTAAACTTATGTACATTGTTATTTGGAAGATCTTTTATTTTGTGAATTAGATGGAAAGGCTAAGAAATGATGATTGTGGCGATTAGAAGGTAGTGAGTTGACATAATTTCATTGTTTAGTATAAAATTGATATTGAATTGTTATTTATTGGTATGGTCCACCTATGGTTACAGTGTTTAATGGTTATAATTGTTACGAATATAACCTTTTCGACATCATTAGGTGATCTATGGTATGATCATGATATGGTATAATGTAAGGTATAAAGTGAAGTTTCTCATGTGATTTGTATAAGATCTCTTATGAGTGCTACAGTGATATGATTGAATGTACTTACTTTCTAGGTTTTGATATATGATGATGAAGTACAAGGGAGAGCCTTATAGAATGATGTTATTGGTAGGCTAGTTGTCCCTATTTGGTTCTTTAATGGTATTGAATGAGAGTAGGAATGAAACTCTAGGATCTTGTAGACCTAGAGTTGGTTCCCTTCGTTGAATAAAATTTATCGGATATAAATATAAGAAGGATGCCCGCAAGAATAATGGATGAGGAAACAGTGAATAAGGGAGTTCCAACCCAAGGTGAACAAGTTCTACAAGGTGTTCAAGTTCCTCAAGGTGAACAAGTCCTTATATCTAATAAAGGGAATGAGGTTCAAGTGGTTATCCCGTACATGACCAACGATAAAGTTAGAGGATCTCTTCTTACCCTAGCCTGAGCAATGAGGCTCAAGCGAATCAAAATATAGGTCCTAGGATGAATGTTGTTGAGACTACCATGACCTCTATATTGAGGGACTTTGTAAAGATGAATTCTCCTACCTTTCTTGGATCTATGGTTGTGAAGGATCCCCAAGCATTCTTGGATGAGGTTTATAAGATAGTACATGCTATGGGTGTGACGTCTAGGGAGAAGGTAGAGTTGGCTTCATACTAATTTAAAAGGGTTGCTCAGGTGTGGTTCACACAATTAAAAGAGAATAAGCCAGTTGAATCGGGTTGTATAGAATGGGAAGAGTTTAAGAAATCATTCTTAGAGAGATATTTTCGCTGTGAGAAGAAAGAAGTTAGGGTTAAGGAATTCATAAACGTTAGTCAAGGTAACATGAGTGTGGAGGAGTGTCCTTTGAAGTTTACCTTGTTGTCTAAATATGAGATAAGTAGGTTCGTGAATGCTTTATCTGAAATTGTGAATGAAGAGTGTCGTACGAAGATGCTCTCTCGGGACATGATTCTATCTAGGATCATTGTGTTTCCGCAATCTATTCAAGAGTCTAAAATTGACAGTAGAGGTAGATATGCTATGAGGTGAATAACCATTGATTAAGGTCAACTTAGGTTTAAGAAGAGGGCTTAGAATCAAGATGTTCCTTGTGATCATAAGGCTAAATATGAGAGAGATGGTTGTTACAAAATTGATAAACCTACATTCATAAATTGTGGGAATAAACACTTTAGGAAGTGTCTTGCCGGTAGTAGTGGGTGCCATGGATGTGGGAAGAGTGATCACATATTAAGAGATCATCCTACTGATACTTCTAAGGGAATAGAGTACAAGCAAGCCCAAAATAATGGTCCCAGTGTAGGTGAACAAAAGCGGAATACTTCTATTGCCTTCAAGCTAACAAATAAGTAAATTTGCATGAAGGTACAAGTAAGTTATAGTTTTTCCTTTTGTTATGTTGATGATATAGTTGATGGGTTTCTTCTAAGTGGGGGAGTATGGTGAATAGTTGGGTTGATGAATTTTGTCTCTTCTCTTCTATTATATTCAAACATAAGGGTTAGAACTTTCTAGTAGCATGTCATGAATTTGAATTCTTTTTAAAAAAATGAATTTAATTTTTCCCTTACTATTTTGGCATGTTTCCATGAGTTTATATTTATATGATAAAATTAGCTTAAATAATGTTAGCTCTCATATTGATATGCATCTAGAATGAATTGCCTAAATGTCGCATGAGTGAACTTATATGCATGCTTAATAGTGAACAAATTAGAAATGTTGCATAATTGTGTTTTATGAGACTTAGGAATGATGTGATTAAAAGTAATGTAATGAGCATGATGACATGCGGAGAAGGAAGTTTTGCCTATGTGAAATTAAAAATGTAAAGTCTTATTGCATGATAAGTTGTAGATGTTGTTCATACTTTTGCATTGTGTTTGAGTCTCTTATTATGTGGAGTTGACTTTCCTCCTAGATATGTGTATTGTGTGTGATGTGGTATATTTATTAGCTTCTAGTCTTGAGTCTTTATCTTTTGAAAGTGTTTTAGTGTCATTCGAGGATGAATGTTTTCCAAGTGGGGGAGATTGTTACAACCCTCGAAAAGAACTAGGTTAAACTAAAGACTATCATGTTTGTAATGAGTTAATAAGGTGTAAAATTATGAATAATAACCTTAGAGGGCATCTTGAATATTTTGTAAGTCAAACGTTGAAGAGAGACTAAGAGTTTGGAAAGTAGACTTGTCTTCTAAGGTGCCTTTGCATGTTTTATGTGTTGTTTGGTGTTTAAATGTATAGGAGGGGATCCTAAAATCTTGATATGATTTTTTAGGATCGAAACGTGTGATACGAGTCCCCAAGAACCACCCGAAGGGTCTCTGAGGAAGACCCAAATGTTGGCTATGAAACTGCAAAGGCAGCCTTGAACAACGACCCAATCGACGCCCCTTTGATTGAATGATGCCCCGTCATCAAGGGGAATGGATACAAATTTAGTTCTGGGGATATTTCCCCCCAAAATAGGAGCCTCTGATCCAAACCACGCCCAACAGGACGAGCTGTGGTTTCATTAACGCCCAGCCGTTTGGCCTCCAATTTTCCTGCAGGTCTTGGCCAAGTGACGAGTGATTTAGAAAATTTTACCCCACGTCATAATTAAGTCCAAGGAGGTTATTTTAGGATTTTTAAGTTACATTAATTTAGTTTAAACACCTAGACCTAAATTAGACGTCCACTTTTCGATATCAAAACTTTACGTTCAAAATAAGTTCTATCTAGACTACGTTGAAGATTAAACTAAAGCTGAATCTAGGATTGAAGTTTTTCAATGGTTTATACATCAATTTTTTTGGATTCATCTATTAAGGTATGATTATTCCATCCTTAATTTTTATTCCTTTTAAGTAAACAATTTGAAAGGCTTTTAAAAGATCTTCAAAAACCTTGAAATCCTATTTGAACTCTAAGCATGGATTCTTGCATAAAAAGGTTTAAATTGATTTTTTATGAATTTATAAATGTTAATATATAGTTTTAATATAAAAAACTCTATAAACACATGTATTCCTTGAATTTCTAATTTTTGTACAAAAGTGGGTGAATTGATCTTGGCTTAAATGCTTTAATTCATGTGTAAATTTTTATGGTGTATTGATTTATATGATAATTGTAGTTCAAATTGTTCATTACTTTATTCATAGCATTTCTATCAATATTGAGTTTTTTTTTATCATTGATATGGATGAATTTTTTGCTTCTCTTACTTATATTGTTATTGGAAAGATATCTTGTTATATTAATTTGTTAGAAAGGCTAAGATATGGGAATTTTGGCTATTGGAAGTAGTTAGTTAGTCTAATTCCTTTGCTTAGTATAGAATTATTATTGATTGGTATGGTCCACTTATGGTGACATTGTTTAATTGTTATAAACAAGGGCTTGTCAGTATCATTAGGTGAATTATGGTATGATCATGATATGGCATAAGTGAAGGTATAAAGTGAAGGTTCTCATGTGATGTCTATACGATCTTGTATGGGTGCTATAGTAATATGATTGAATGTACTTCCTTTCTAGTTTTTGATATATAATGATGAAGGACAAGGGAGATCCTTATAAAATGATTTTGCTGGTAGACTAGTTGTCCCTACTTGGTTCTTGAATGGTATTGTATGAGAGTAGGAATTAAACTCCAGGATCACTAGTCCTAGAGTTGGTGCCCTTCCTTGAATTAAATTTAATTGATATGAATATATGAAGGATACCAACAAGAATAGTGGATGAGGAAACAGTGAATAAAGATGTTCCAACCCAAGGTGAACATGTTCCCCAAGGTGTTCAAGTTCCTAAAGGATAAGAAGTCCTTATATATAATCAAGGGAATGAGGTTCCAGTGGTAATCTCGTACATGACTAATGATAAAGTTAGAAGATCTCTTCTTACCCTATCCCGAGCCATGATGGCTCAAGCGAATCGACATGTATGGCCTAGAATGAATGCTCTTGAGAATACCATGACCTCTATATTGAGGGACTTTGTGAGGATCAATTCTCCTACCTTTCTTGGATCTATGGTGGGAAAGGATCCCCAAGCATTCCGGGATGAGGTTTATAACATAGTACATGTTGTAAGGGTGACTTCTAGTTGCTGATATATGACGATGAATGAATAGGGAGGGCCTTATAGAATGATATTCTATCTTGTGTTGGTAGACTAGTTGTCCTTACTTGGTACTTGAATGGTATTGAATGAGAATACAAATGAAACTCTAGGATCGGTACACATAGAGTTGGTTCCCTTCCTTAAATGATCAAATAAACTATTCTAAAGTATGTCTTGAACTGGTAGACCTAAGCATGTTGCCCCTTATTTATGAGTCTAGATTCCTAAGTGAATGTGAAACCTTGAATATTAAAATAAAGTTAATTGTAAGTCTTGGATCGGTAGGTCTAAAGCACCCTTCAAGGAGTAGTCAAATGAACTATCCTAATGAACCTTGATTGATAGAACCTTGTGGATCCCTTCTGGTTCAGGTATGATGAGTTGGTAAGGCATAGGGATGATACATTATCAAATACTCTTATGTGAATGAACGTAGTCCATGAGAACCAAGTCAAAGGATTGTGTTGATATGCTTTAGGTTGTAGCTCTTCTCGAGTAGAAGATTAGAGTTACAAAGAAGATTTTTATATCCCCTTAACCATGTGCCTACATGGTAAGTGTGCTTAGTTCTACCTTTGTCAAGTAGAACACCTTCCACGGTATGCGGTCCTTATGACACTGGATTCCGTACCTAGCTTGTATGGTGTATGTCGGTTAATGCGTATTGTCAATATGTGGGATGTACACTATAGTATTGGATAAGTTCTACAATGTGTAGGTAGTGCAACAGAACACTATCTACACATGACACAAATAGGTTTTGAAGTTGATAGAATAAGTTCCTTAGATCTTCCATGACCATTATGTGAAGTCCCTTAATTGTTTACTTGTCTCTTAATGGCTTTAATGAATAATATTCACTTAGTAAAGGAAACCTTAATAGAAATGTTCTCATATAGGGTATGTTTGAGGATTACTTAGCTGGGATTGAGAAGGGTGTATGTGGCGATATCTTCATGTCTTACTCAAGTGAGTCTTAGAGTAACCTTAGGTAAAAGATCTAAAGTGAAGAAAAAGTTTACTTTTTGAATATGGAATATGTCTTATATAGGATTGTTGAATTGTATTATGTCTATTAAACTCTTATGATGAAGGTTTCTATCAAAATTGCATGAAAGTATATGTTAAATAAATGTCCTTTTTTTGCATGGTTTTCTTGATGTTTACCATACTTAGTGCATTCAATGTGCTAATTGCATATGTTGCTCTATGTCTACAAGTGTAGGTGGCAAGTGAGGATTTTCCTAGAAGTTGAAGCTTGGGAAGTAACACTCTCTCAAGATTGGTATGTCTTCATATGTTTGAGGACATATATTATGTTTTAGTTTTCCTTTTCTAAATATTTTTAATAGACTATAAGTTTCATTCCAAATTGATGTAAGGGACTTCAACCTATGATATTGACTTGTGTCTAAGATGGCTTATGTTCAGATTTTGTTCTTTCTTATGTTCCTATAAAAGAGTTTTACAATTATTGTGAAAAGTTATATCTATCTATCTATCTATATATATATTGAA
The DNA here is from genome assembly GCA_027704765.1 of Solanum habrochaites. Taxonomy (NCBI): domain Eukaryota; kingdom Viridiplantae; phylum Streptophyta; class Magnoliopsida; order Solanales; family Solanaceae; genus Solanum; species Solanum habrochaites. Next base: position 33,386,039 of record JAKWJA010002495.1, read on the forward strand.
TATATATATATATATATATATATATATATATATATATATATATATATATATATATATTTGTATATATATATACATATATATGTGAAGACTTAATCATGATAATAATACTTTTAAAAGTAAATAGTAAATCTCAATAAGTACTTAGAACGTATAAAGAACATTCACTAGCCTAAATGGCGCTCAAGTCTCAAACATCAAAATGTTAATATAAATAATCAAGAACTAATATAAATTAAGTCTCTATGAAGCCTCTAACAACTTAGATTGACGTCGGGACAAGACCCTTGTCGCATCCGGGGAGAACCCCTTAGACATAATTGGTGTCGTCGTCCTCTTTGAGGACTAAGACTAGCCTCTTAGCTTACATAATTATATTCATAGGTCAAAAATGCAGAAAACTTAAAACTTTTCGTTACTTTTACGATGAAGACCTATGCAGACAGATACTATTTATATCGAGTACACATAGACCCTTTGTATCGGAAGATTATATAGTATTCTACTTTTATTTCACATAGATATATAACATATAACATAGTATTAAATGGATTTCTCATATCATAACCATCTAACTTTATGTGGGCCAAAGACTATCCCTCTGCTCTTTCGAGAAAAGTCGCTTCCTTTTCCGCAAGAGTATAGCAATTTTGACTTAGCCCATATATCAACGTAATAAAGTCATATAGAAGCTATACAATGTTTAGTACTCAAATAAATAGGAAAGAACATAATACTCTTAAAACTAGAACACTTCATAAGCTTGATGTTGACATTGCTCTTGGAACGTGAGGACCTACCAAACTTGGATGAACGATAATTCCAAGTATTCCTTCAAAGTCATCTCAAAGGCCCTTAAAAGACTGGACCCTAAAATATTGTGGAAAAAAGGAGAAAATGGGGTTAGCACACCACTTGTACTAAGTATGAGACCATATACAGTACATATCATAAAATTATGCTAAAAAGGGTTATTTAATTAAAACATGTTATTTTACATTTAGAAAGCCTTATGCACATTCAAGAAGACCATACCAATCAATAAGAAATATTTATTAAGTCAAAAGCAAGTACATCACAACACCAAAAATACTATGTTTAGTCAAACCAACATGCATATCACATAATTGAACACTTATTCAAGACCTATATATCATCAATTTATAGTAACAACGAGCATAAATAAGAGACCTTTAAGACAGAACCAAAGCAACACAATTACCCATGAACCCTCATTAAATCAACAAGTGCAATGACCAAGAAAAAGCCCTATAACCTTACCCAATCAAGTAAACCCAATAAGAGCCATGACTAATATCCAACTTCACATAGCATATCAACGAGTACATATCATCATCCTTTAGAAATAGAGACCAAACACATATTCATAATGTGAAACCAATTATCATGTAGTATCATCATGTGCAAGATCATCATATACATATCATGTAAAATAATACGCATATCCATATATTAGAATATCCTCCTAAAACATCCCTCAAGGCTAACTAGTGGAATGTTTAGGTAGAGTCTCATACCCCTACCTATACTAAGCTAAACCCCTTAGGTTATCCTAGTTAGAGTTCATTCCTTTAGTTGATTTTACGTTTTTGTAACATCTTGACTTGACCGACATATACCACATGAGCTAATGTGGAATCCGGTATCATGGAGCCCTACACCAAAGGAAGTTAGACGACTTACCAAAGTAGTACCAAAACATGAACATAGCAACTAAGTGGATTCACTAGCTAGTATTCCTATGGGGGCAACATAGATCAAGAACAGGAGATATAGTTGAGTCCCTCTTTATGCTACATGAATTATAGTCTAGAACCACAAGAGTACATTAGTGATCCTACCTTTCCTATGTGAGAAGGGACACTCCTCACTTTAGTTTACTCAGTGCTAAGGTAGAGTTCCTTTTGAAATGTATTTAATATCTTTATCAATAATCATAGATTAATGTAGGTTATACGGACTATACCTTGTAAAAACATCATCATCATAGCTCAATAAAAATTGCATGAGTATAGTTCTTTTTTTACAATTCATAATTGAAGTTAACACATTTACAACATCACACTATGATAAGGCACATTGGTAAATTATCACTCAAGATTTAGCATTATAGGACTAATTAATCTTAATCAATCCATAATTTATACAATAACATCATAGGATACTAATTCAACCAATAACAAAGTCAATTGAACCAACACTAGACAATTCATATCAAGATCACAACCTAGGGTTAAGGAGAAAAGGTCATCTTTTACAAACTAGACTAATCCATCAAGATATAACATAATTGAGTTATAATAAATGCTAATATATTGATAATATCCAAAATAAATCATAAACAAAGCAATTAACAAGATCAATTTCAAGATTTGAAAAGACCCACTTGAATTTCATACTTTTGAAATCAAATTGATGGAACCCTTTAGGGAAAGATGTCCCAAAGGTGAAAGGAGACCCATACCTTAATGTTTTATGAATATTGATTGATAAACCTTGGTTATTGAATACATATAAACCCTTTTAATCTGACCTTATATGGTGTTCATCCACTTGGGAGATAGAAAGAAGAGAGAAGGAAAAGAGTTTGAGTTTTGGAATTATGAGAGCTTAGGTTAGTTTAATTAGCATAGGGTCTTTATATAGGTTGTTAAATAATTTAATTAGACCACCCTTAAACCCTAATTAATTAACTAATAACTTAATTAATTAAAAACATCAAACTGAAAAAGTTCAATCCAAGACGACTCCCCGATTGACTCCCTGTTTGTCAAACGACGACCAAGGGACGAACTGTCCTGTTGGTCCATCGTTCAGTTCAGAGACATGTAAAAATAGGACTTGGAAAAATATTGTATATGTCCATTGATGGAGGCAATAGACGCCGCATCGATTGGAACACGGTCCGTTGGTTGCACTCGTTTGTGCACACTGCCTTTTGGCAGCTTCTTGCAAAATTGCAAGGGTCCTCCTCAAGGGCCCTTGGTTCGTCTCTGAGGAGTCGTTCTCAGATGTTTCGACTAAAAATTTACTCTAACAGATGTTATACACCGTTCCACTAATTTTCATCATTTTTTGACTCTTAAAATTTAGTCAAATGGGCTAAGGCGCACTATAACCTTATTGAACTATTTTCCGGACGTCATGGACATTTCTTGATGTTTTAATTTATAAACTTACTAAATGACTTATATACATTAAAATAGACTTTAAAAAAGTGTCCAAATATTTTAACACTTATGTTATGTTCTAGAACGCGTCTTAGACTTTCACAGTGTTACAACACTTGACATTCTAATGACTTAAATTATATAGTAAGGAAAAAGGCATACTCCGGAAGCCAGGAGGCTCACGAAAAACTCTGTAGCTCAAATAGAATCAACATTCATTGAATGCTGATTCTATTTACATGTATCTGCATCATAAAAGATATAGGTCAACTGACATTAGTACATTGAATATACGGGCATACTAGGTCTATTTTAAACAAGATATAAGCTTGAAAGGAATATTAAAGAACGTACCTGGCTCAACTGAACTCAGTTGAATTCATTTCAATATAAATCAATAATATGAATGCAATAAAATAAAAGCTTTTGGAACATTGATAACAATTCTGTGTATCGAAAAATATAATAGTACCTCTATTTGTATGCAAAAATATAATATAAATATGAAAATACTTGTATTCTCTTTGTATATAAGAATACAAAATATAATTGTGGGAGTTTATCCAACCAACAACTATCACCTATGAGCTATGTGATGATATAACATTTTACCCCATGTTGTCAGGGCCATTGTATAACCTGCGGAGGGTATATGGGGGCTGAGAGTTGTATATATGAACCTCCCCCATATCGTTGCTCAATACTACTCCTAAAATATAACTACCTCATATCTTTAAAAACATAATTTACGTGGTTTAAGATAATTACTCAAAAACTAGCTCGAAGGCTCTCTAGGAAATTAATGTTTCCTCTTTTTTTTATTGAAGCATATAATCTTTACTTAAAACTATCTAAGGTGTAACGACCCAATGGTATACCCTAGAAGTTACATGGTGTGTTCGACCTCTAGGAGGTCTTATACAAAACCTTAGACATCATTCATCACACATATATGAAAAGTAGTGCGAAATTAAAACTTTTCACAACAATAGTCCAAATCATTACTGAATATTTGAAAGAACTAAGTCTCTTCATAGCCATCTTAGACATATATAACTCTTACATCACTTTGAAATTAAACTATATTCTATTGCAAAGTCTTTTAGAAAAGGATAGTAGAACATAATCCATATCTTGGAACATGTGAGGACATACCAATCTCGAGAGATTGCTATTTACTTGCTTCAACTTCTAAGAGAATCCTCACTTTCTACCTACACTTGTAAAAATCGATAAACTTATGTAATTAGCAAACTAAATGCACTAAGTATGGTGAAAATGCAAGAAACCCATGAAAAAAGGACATTTCTTTTAAAACATACTTTCATTCCATTTTGATAGAAACCTCGTCATAAGAGTTGAAAAAACATAGTAATAGTAAAAAATCACATATAAGACAATTCAATATTCAACAAATAACCTTCTCATCACCTTATATCCTCTACCCAAAGTTACTCTAAGACTCACTTGAATAAGATATAAAGAGACCGCCCATATACCCTCTTCAAGGGCACCGAAGTGATCCTCAAAGCTACCCTAGATAAGAACCTTGCAATTTAACATCCTCTACTAATAGAACCTTATTCATTAGTCATTTAAGAGACAAGTAATCAATTAGAGGACTTCACATAATGGTCTTGAAAGACCTAGCAAACTTATTCTAGTATTTTCAAAGCCTACTTGTGCCATGTGTAGATAGCTTCCCATTACACTACCAACACATTGTAAAACCTACACAATACAAGAGTTTACATATCACATGATGAGAATAAACATTAACCGGCATATACCACACTATATAGGTATGGAATCAAGTGTCATAGAGACCCCACACAGTGGATGGTGCTGCACTTGACAAATCTAGAACTCATAATCATCCTATGTAGGCACATGATTAAGGAATATCAAGGGATTCTTTGTACTGTAGTTTCATCTAAAGTAGAGCTACTACCACAAACATATTTACTTGGTCTTTCTTCTTTCTTCTCATAAAGTAATTCATTCACTAAGTGTATTACAGAAGGTACCATCACTATGCCCTACCGACTCATAAGGACTATTAGGATAAGTCTTATGACTTCTTTAGATATGGTTTCATGACATTCCATCCAACCTACCCCTAAGTCCATCATTCAACTCATGAAGGACACTGTTACGATCTTTCATTTCAAGGCTTCTTATTAACCTTCTTTATTTTTATATTCAAGGTTCTACATTCTTAACCCTCTTTACATTTCAAGGTTTTACATTCACTTAGCGTTCTACACTCAACAAGAAGGGGCACCATGCTTAGGTCTACCAGTTCAAGACATATTTTAGAATACCTGTTTTAGTCTTTCAATTAAGGGTACTTATTCTAGCTCTACTGATCCTATACTTTCATATATACATTATTCAATACAATACAAGTACCAATTAGGGACAACTAGTCTACCAATAGAAGATACAACATAATTTTATAACGTCTCTTCCTAGTCCTTCCTTGGAGCTTCAAAGCTTCAACAATGGAAGTTTTCGAGAGAAAGAATGGAGAGGCTTTGTTTTGATTGGTAAATTTTGGGGTTAAATCTACTAAATAACCATTTATAAATAACCTCTAAGGTACGTAAAATAACCCTACACTTCTTGGACCTTTTAGCCAAGTCTAATTTTACTTAAAAACGATGTGACCAAATCAAGGACATGGTTGCGCGTCATGGGAAGAATTCCACTTTTTGTATTCTAGAAAATTTTGAGAGAGAATGGTTTTTGTTGAGCCCACATCATAGGGAAAAAAATTTTCCCTTCAAGTTTAGGTTGCGCGATGCGCAGGCAGATTCAAAAATAGTCTACCTGGTCCCTGCATTGGAAGCCTACTTGCCACACATTGGGTCCTTCTCAAGGACCCTTTGGTCAGTCTTTGGGGAGTCGTGCTCGTATGTATTGACCCTAACATATGTTACCTAGGATTTAGGTCCCCACTGATTTTAGTATCGATAAAACACCTTAAAATATGCACAACAAACAAGGACACACTAGTACACCAAAAGATAAGTTTCTGAACATCTCGTTTGTTCTTTGACGTTTGACTTCCAAACTATAGAAAATGGATTCTAAATGTATAATTCATCATTATAAATCCTTATTATATAATAACATACATGATAGTATCTAGTATAACCTAGTTCATTTTAAGGGTTTTGACAAAGCTCTTTTCAAAATCAATGTTTCCTAACTTGATTAAATATGAAATCATTTACTCTATGGAAATACATAGTCCCTATATACAATTTTGAAAAAATTAAATTCATTTATTACTCTTTGCTTAACTCAAATCTCATATTTTAAAACAAGTTTAAAGCATTTTCAAAAGACTTGTTGAAAAGACTCTATGAACTCTTTAGACTTTACTCTTAATTTTCCTTGAATTTGAATTTATAAATCAAGGTTAGGATTCATGTTTATGGATGATTTTTAAAATTTTTAGAAGTCATTTAGAGTTGTTAGAATTTATGGGAAATGTTAGAACACTTTAGAAGGATTTAACGGGCAAAACTATAAAACATGGGTTGGAGCGGATTACCATGGCGCACCGCGCCCACTCCAATCTTCAGAGGGTCATTTCAGGCGCATTGCTTGCACGCCGCCCCACCCTTATTTGCACTACGGGAGCTGTCCGCGCCAGCATCCCCCCCGAAAAATTCCAATATTTCTCTTGTATTCTAACCTTAATTTGGTTAATTTCCATTCTTTTTCTCAACATCTCTGTAGATTCTATAAGCCAAAATATATACACAAGAATATAACTCAAAACCTCTAATAATCGACATTGAACCCTCAATAACTCCTTAATATCATCCCAGTTCAAGAATGAAAGAAATTCAAGAGCACAACTTAAGAACATCAAATTCTCAATCTTTAAGTAAGAAATCACATTGAACATGTTTGACGCGTGGGTGAACGCACCCAAAGATATATGAACTCATGTACCTCGTAGGTAGAATCCTTGGTTAAATCCCCAATCAATTCCTAAAAAATAATGACGAATCTTGACTTTCCTCCTCTCTTATACCCTAACATGAATTTTCAATTGGGTGAAATAAACCAATTCAGTTTAAACCCTAATTAAATCATTTGAAATAGATTAGACAAATTGGGTATGGAAAAGAACTAAAATACCCTTTTAAAATCCTTATCTAAACATTCCAACTTCAAATGCGCATATCCGTCATACTAAGTCACAAATGAGCAAAATCGGTGGAATTGGAAAAGATAATTCAAAAATATTTCATATATTATCTTATAGACCACATAACTCATCATGTGGTAGGAGTTATGGTTGTTTGAAGTTCATCGAAATTCATACTTAACATAACTTAGCAAAATTTTAGATTATCAAACTTTCTAGAAATAGTTTCTTTCTAATGCTATTTCTTTCAAATAGAGAGGTGTTACAATATGTACCCCTTGGGAACATTCATCATCGAATGAGTTTACTCTTAGTGGGCTAAAGGCGTAACATATAGCATTTAGCTCAAACACTCAACAGGCAAATCTAACACATCCAATGTATCAACTAAAAAGTACTTAGAAGGGAATTAGTACTTTTATTTGGAATTTATGTAGGATCAAGGAGATGTTGATATCTATTAATCCTACCCTCATCATCTTCCTAAGTAAATTCCTCAACAAATTTATTTCTTCAAGAAAATTGAATGGTGCTACTTCCTTGGTTCTTAACTTTTGGACTTGACGACCTAGCATCTAAACATGAATTTCCTCATAAGACAAGCTATCCTTGATACAAATATCTTCATTTGGTATAATAAGTGAATTATAGCCCATACACTTATTCAACATTGAAATGTGTAATACTCGATGAACCGATGCTAACTATCGTGGTAGATCTAACTCATAATCTACATTACAAATCCTTTTGGATATTCTATAAAGACCAACATACAAGGAACTACGTTTCCCCTGATTTACAAATCTCATAACACCTTCATAGGGGAAACATTCAAAATCAATTATCTATTTCAAACTCTATGTTTCCTCTCCTAACATAAATGTAAGATATCTAACGACTCTACATTATTTTCAAACTTTCTTGGATAACTTTCACCTTCTCCATAACTTTATAAACTACGTCTGGTCCTATCAACGCATCTTCACAAACTTTCAACCATGTAATAGGAGGTATGGATCTTCTCGCATAAAGTGCTTTATAGGAAGACATCTAGATGGCAGAGTAGTACCTATTTTTATAAGAAAAAACAATAAGAGGTATGTGATCATACCAATTTCTCTTTAAATTAATCACATAGGCCCTCAACATATCTTCTAAAGTATGAATAGTGTGTTCTGCAGGATGAAGAGTAGTACTTAAGTTCACCTTTAACTCCAAGCCTTTATGAAAAGATTTCAGAACTTAGTAGTAAATTGTGCACCTCAATATGATATAATCGAAAAAGGGATTTCATAAAGTCTTACTACCTCTTGAATGTAAGATTTAGCATAATCCTCTTCTGAATGGATAGTCTTTACCATCAAAAAGTGGACTAACTTTTTCGTTCTATCCACAATAAACCAAATTAATTATGTTACCTGTAAGATCGTGGATTCACAATGATGAAATGCATATTCATCATCTCATAATTCAATTTCAAAAGCTCTATATTTTGAGCCATACCACAAGGGATTTGGTGCTCTACTTTTTTTTGTTGACAATTCAACCATTTAGCAACGAACTCAACAATAACATTATTCATATTATTCCACCAATATACTTCTCGAGTCACAATACATCTTTTTGGAACCAGAATAGATAGAATATATAGAGATACAATTTTCCTCTATGATCCTATCTTGGAGTTCATCGATCCTTAGTACATACAATCTACCTTGATACCTCAATACACCATTTCCCAATTATTCAAAAGCCATTACTTTTTGGTTATTAACATTTTCCTTCCATCAAGCAAAATAGGATCTTGGTATTTATTTTCTTTAAATTATGACACTAATGATGATTAGACCCATTCATCACCAATACTCCTCATTTTGTGGAATCCATTAGTAGAAATCCTAGTCGTGCATGTCTGTGCACAACTTTCGCTAACTCTCTCTTTTATTCCTCAACATAGGCATTAATACATTTAATACTCATAAAGTCTAAAGCCTAATATAAAATTTAACATGAGGGTATAAGAGTTTTACCACTGGTTTTGATTCAATTTTAATTTATATAAGTCATGTAGAAAGTTTTAGAATCAAAGCATCAAGGAACGTCCATGATGTGCGGAAGGTAGTTCAAGAGGTGCTAGTGTGTCTTAGCGTATTTGGCTAAGTTTTAAGAGTCGAAAAATGATGAAATTTGGTGGTAAGGTGTATAACATGTATGAGAGTTTATTTATAGTTGAAACGTCCAGGTAAGAGGACCAACCAAGGGATCTTGACGAGGACCCTTGCAATTTGGTAAAAAGATGCCATGAGGCAATGTTCATCGACATACTGCAGGCGATAAGGCGCTGGTGAATCCATAGGGAATCAATGCCTCCTTCGATGAATACTTAGAAATTTTTTTGGGAATTGGTTTTGGGTATGTCTAAGTTTCGAGACATGGATGTGCAGCACGGACCCGTCTACTGACCTACAACTCTTCAATCGGGTTCTCGTAGGTTAAGTCATTGTGTTTCTATTTTTCTTTAATTAATTTAATTAATTTTTAAAGTGATAAGTTAGTAAATTAATGTATAAGGGAGGTTCAATTAATTCAATTAGGGACATCTATATGAAGACTTGGCTTAATTAAATAAGACCGAACCTCATAATTCCCAAAATCCAATTGTTCTTCCTTCTATATTCTCTCTCTAAAAAAAAATCCATAGAAGACCAAGAAAATGAGGGTTCTAGGTATTCAAGGAGGTGGATTCTCACCATCATTCTTCATCAATTAGTATGGTATGGTATTCCTTTCATCTTCAAGATTTCTTTCCCAAAGGGTTCCTCCAAATTGATATCAAAAAGTTGAGTTCCCTACCAATACAAAATTTACCTTGTGAGTTGGTTTGTTTATGATTCATTTTGGTTATTATGAGTATATTAACCTGTATTATGATTCCATTATACTACTTGTTGATGAATTGACCTAGTTTTTGGAAGATAACCTTTTCTCATTAACCCTAGGTTGTGATCCTGAATTGAATTCTCTAGTATTGATAATATTGGATTGGTTTTTGTGTAAATTACTATTGTATGTTATTATTATTCCAATTGATGAGTAGATTGTGATATATTCTAATTCTATTATGCTAGTTATTGATTAGTTGTCCTAGGTTGTGAAGTAATCATGAATTTGGCCTAAGTCCCTAACCCTAGGCTATGAACTAGTGATGAATTGTTATGTAGTGATTCAATTGAATTCATTATTATTTTGATTATTAATGTGTGATAATATTACACCCATTGTTGGGTTGAATTGGATGGTTCATGGTAAGACCTTGATGATGGTTTGTGAAGGGGAATGGGGTAAGTCTTGTTATCTTAATTCTTTACTTCAATTACGATTACTTATGATTTAGTGATGAAGTTATTTTGAATGTATACCTTATGTTAAGATTGAAAGGGTTTGTATGATGTTGAATTTTGGAATGTCTTGAATTAGGGTTTTTGAGATGTTGACTAATATGTAAATGTTATAAAGATGGTTATAACTTACCTATGTGTCTTATTATGATGTGATTATGTAAATGTACTAACCTCACATGTATGAGTTTTAATGAAACGAAAATACTCATGTAATTCTTATTGAGATATGATGAGGATAATTATATAACGGATAAACCCTATGATCTAAACTAAGCGATGATCATTAATAAAGACTTAAAGAAATTTCAAAAAGGGACTCTAGCTTAGCACTGAGTGAACTAGAGTGAGGAGTGTCCTTTCCCACATAGGGAGGATAGAATCACTAAAGTAATCATGATATTTGTGACTATAATTCATGTAGCATAAATAGGGTCCCAAATACATCTCGTAGTTCTTGAACTATGTTGCCCCCGTAGGAATACTAGCTAGTGTATCACATAGATGCTATGTTCATATTTTGGTTCTACCTAGGCAGGTAGCCTGCCTTCTTTCGGTGTCAGTTTCCATAACACATGATTCCACATTAGCTCATGTGGTCTATGTGGGTTAAGGACATGTTCCCAGAAGGTAAAATGAAGTAATGAAGTTAACTCTAACTAGAATGATCTAAGGGGTTTAGCTTAGTCTTGGTAGGGTATCAGACTCTAGTTATACATTACAACAGTTAGCCTTGAGGGAAGTCTTAAAAGGATGTTCTTATGTATGCATATGCTTATAAATGTAAATGATATGCATATGATGATCTAACATGTTGATGACATTATGTGAACTTGGTTTCACTTATGAATATGTGGTTGATCTCTATTGTTAAAGTATAATGATGTTTACTCTCAATTACATAGTATGTGAAGTTGGACATTGTTTATGGTTCTTGTTAGATTCACTTAACTGAGTAAGGTTATGGGCTTTGATTAGTCATTGCACTAGTGGACTAAATGAGGGTTCATAAGTAATGATCTTGCTTTGGTAATGAAGTTATGAACTCCTATACATGTTTTTTTATATTATTACTTGATGATAGAGTTGTCTTGATTATGTGCTCAATTATCTTGATATGCATGTTGACTTGACTAGACTAGCGTTGTTTGTCTTGTGATATAAATGGTCTTGACTTAATGAATGCGTATTATTGACTTATACTGGTTCTTGAATGTGCATAAGGCTTTTCAAAGTAAAATAGCATTCTTTAATGAAATGCCCCTTTTTAGCATGATTTCTATGTTGTGTGTGCATATGATCCAATAATTAGTACAAGTGATGTGCTAATCCCATTTCTCCCATTTTACCCAACATTTTAGGTTCCGATAGTTGAAGGGCTTCTGACGACTTTTGGATAAAGATTTGGATTCTCATTCTCCAAGTTGGGTAGGTCCTTACCACTTTGAGGACAATGCCACTTTCTAGCATTGGATATTGATTAGTCTTAAAGATAATTTGTTCATTTTATTTCATTTAAATAGTAAGATTCTATACCCTATATGTGGATTTTATTGTATTGATGTATGCGCTATGCCTAAATGTTATACTCTTGTTTAGATTGTTATGAGAAGAGATGTCCGTTTTAAGACTATGTTATATCTTATATAAGCATGTGTGCAATAAAAGTAGAAGACTATTCCATCTTCTTATACGAAGGGCCTAAATATACTCGATATGAATATATTATGTGTATTCAAGATGTCTATGTAAACCTCATGATAGATAGAAGAAATGTTTTAAATTTTCTGTAGTTTTACCTATGAATGTAATGATGTAAGCTAAGAGGCTAGTCTTAGTTGTCTTCGAGGACGCTGACACCGGTTACGTCTAGGCGGTTCTTAGCAGATGTGACAGTACCTATAAATAATGTACTTAAGGAATCAATAACAACATTATCCTTACTAGGGTTATAGAGGGTGCTCATGTCAAAATCTTTTAGTAACTCTAATCACCTCTATATCATGGGTGATATAATTCTTCTTGTGAACTTTCAAATGTATGGAGGTATAAGCTACAATTTTACCATTTTACATTAATACACAACCGAAACTAACTCTAGAAGCATAATGATATACAACAAAGCCTTGTGTACCCTCTAGTAATGTCAATACTGGGCAGTAGTCAAACTATTTTCAATTTCTAAAATCTTTTTCACAAGATTCACATCATTGTTTTCTAATTAAAATTTGTCAAAGGGAGTGAAATAGATAAGAACCCCTCGACAAACCTTTTATAATAGTCATCCCAAGAAACTCTTAATATATGTTAGAGAAGTGGGTCTTGGACAATTCTACACTACATTAATTTTCTGTATCAACTATAATTACATCACATAAAACAATGTGGCCAAAGAAGGACAAAAACACAAGCCAAAAGTCACACTTAGATAACTTAGAATACAAATATGTATCCTTTAGAGTTTGGGGAACTACTATGAGATAACTAACATGATCTTCTTTATTCCTCAAATAGTAAACTATAACATCAATGAATACATAACTCACATATTTTAATAAGGATTGAATACTATATTCATAAGGTCCATGAATGCTACAAAAGCATTGGTCAAACCAAAGGACATCTAGAGGAATTCATAATGACTGTAGGGAGACCTGAATGTTGTCTTTGGAATATCACATTCCCTAATTTTCGACTTGGTAGCCTGATTTGAGCTTTATATTAGAAAAACAAGTGGAATCCTGAAGTTGATCAAATAGATCATCAATTCTGCAAAAAAGATAGTTAATATTTATAGTAACATTGTTTAACTGGCGATATTCTAGAAACATTTTAAGAGAATCATCGATTTTTCTCACAAATAGGATCGGAGCACTCCAAGGTAAGACACTTGGTCATATAAAACATTTCTATAGGAGGTTTTTCAACTATGTTGGTTCAATAATATATGGAGGAATAGATATAAGAGGAGTACCAAGAAGAAGATCTATATCAAAGTCTATTTTTGTCTCAACAGGGACTCTAGAAAGATCATATAGAAAGAACTATGGAAATTATTTTACTACTGGAATTGACCAAACAAGAGGTATATCAAACTAGAGTCATTAAGTCAGATTAAGTGATAGATTCACCCTTTAGAAACTGAATTTTTTGCCTTAAGGTACAAAATAAAATGATGCTTAGGCACCATTGAACGACTCTTCCACTCTATCATAGGCTCATTAGGAAATAAGTCGAATTCTACAATTAACTGATACATAATATGCATGAATCAAGTCCATACCTAGAATGACATCAAAATCTACCATGTCCAACTCAACTAAATCAACCATGACGCTCTTGTGATTAAAAAAATGGTACAATCATGATAGACACTCTTGGCTATAATAGAAAAAAATATAGGTAGAAACACTTAAGGTCTCACTAAGTTGCTCAAGATGAACATCAAAAATAATCGTAGCATAAGAAGTTACAAAGGATAAACTCTCTCATGGATGTAACAAAGCATAAACATCAAAGTTAAAGACTCTGATCATATCAGTAACAACATTTAGAGAACCCTTTTTGTCACAATCCGAGGGTATAACATAAAAGAAATGATATTTTCAAATTGTGGAACGGCGTACTCGATCTCTCGGAGGACTCATACAAGCCATTTTACATTATTCAGTGCTTACATGTAACAAAATTAGTGAGAAATTAAAACTTTTCACAACAAATGAACCATAGTTCAAAAAATCTTTCATAAAAAAACATGGGAAAAGTCTAAGTCTTATAGTTACCATCTTAAACACACAAATATATTGGGTCACGACCCATACATCAACAAAATAGAAATATCTAAATCTATTGCAATGTCTTTAACAAGAAAATTTAAACATAATTATGTCCATGAATAAATTGAGGACATACCACAACTTGCTTCAATGAATGCTAATATCGAAACATCACTTCAATGACTCCTCTCAATTGCCAATTGCAATTTTAGATATAAGACAAAATATATGAAATTAGTACATTAATTGCACTAAGTATGGTGACATGGAATTAAGACCATGCTAAAAGGACATTTGTATAAAACATGCTCTTTTTGAAGAAAACAACATAAACATAAATAAGTCACATTCTACAATATAGCATCAACCTTCAAAACATATAATCATAAGACCCTCCTACCAAAGGTTATTTGAAGACCCACTTGAGTAAGTTATGAAGCGGCCGCCCATACAACTGCTTCACACACACCTAAGTGATCTTCAAGTCTACATAAGATAAGATTATTCCCTTTTCAACATTTAAGTCACTGCCTAAGGTTACTCTAAGATTCACTTGAGTAAAACCTTGAGAGACCACCCATACACCCTATTCAAGCTTACTAAAGCAACCGTAGAAGCTACCCTAGATAGCGATCCTTTTCTTGAAATTACATTGTAATATGTCATAGTCATTCATTAAGTCAATTAACAGATACTACATAAAATAAGGACTTCACATAATGGTCTTGGAGAATACCTAAGGAATCTACATACTAGTATCTTCAAAGACTACTCGTTCGATATATGGAAGGTGTTGTACTTTCCATGGGTAGATATAGGACACATCCCATGTAGGCACATATTTAGGGAATATTAAGGGCTTCTTTGAACTATAGTCTCATCCTCAAGCAGAGCTACTACCTCAAGCATATCCACTCGATTCTATTCATGCTCTCATAGAGTAAGTTCATTCAGACAAGGGCATATGAAAAGGTACCATCTCTTAGTAATTACTTAATCATGATACACCTACCAAATATGGGTCCTCTAGGGCTTCCACTAAATGGTAAATAAGGATAGCTCAATGACTTTTCTTAGGGATGGTTTTATGTCGTTCTGGCCAACCTATCCCTAAGTCCACCATTTACACAAGAATAATACCAGTACGACTTTGAACTTTAAGGATATCTTAACCTTATTTGTATTTTGAAGGTTCCACATATTAGTCATACCTTAAAGGGAACCATCTTAGGTCTACCGATCCTATACATTCATTAAATATTCATCCATACACATACAAGACAAAGGTGCTTAAGCCTACTAAGTCAAGATGTCCATATTCACATACTAGCATGTATATGTAGAGGAACATAGTCTACAACACAAGACACACACATGATCATTATGTCAACTATACAACAATATTCAAGTATCATGTAAGAAAAACCAAGTCTAACTAGAAAGATACATTAGCAATACAACTAGAGAAATCACCCTAGTCTAATATGATCACCTATGATCAAGTAGGAGAAAACATGCTTTCAGTTCATTCATTTAAGTTACCACATAAGCGTTCATATTGATAACATAGACAAATTATAACATGATAACATCATAATTCATAAAGTAATGCCGACAAGGCTGCATTCTTCACAATTATATCACATAAGCACCACCACCATAAGTGGACCATACCAATCATCAAATTTCAATTCCTGTACTACACAATATAGAAGATGTTTAGTCAAAATAAAACCATTCCATCAACAAAAGACATACGCACCAAAAGCCATACGCACGAATCCAAACCAATACTCAAACCTTACAATGATTCAACATGATACAATATAAAATTCATCAAATTAAGTCAGCATATATAAAATTCTATCATAAGTCATACATATATCAATAGCCCAATACAATCTACATAATATTTAAACACAATACGACCATGATTAAATCACCCATACTATAGCCACAACTAGGATTTCATGATTTGCATGGGTTCATAGAAATTATGATCTAACAAAAATTTAAATCATTGTTTTGAATCATTCCATGTAAGAACCCATGGCTAAAAGTTAAATAGAAGGTTTCCTATTTTTGATCATCTTTGAAAACCATTGAAATTGATTCCTTGAATGGAGGAGAATCCAAGGATAAAACACCATAACTTTTTTCAAGTTAAGTCCGTGAAATTGATGTAGATTAACTTGAAAAACTAGTCTTTTTCCTTGGAGCTTCAAATCTTAATCAATGCAGGTTTTTTGATATAAGAAATGGAGATGTTTTCTTTTGAGTTGAGGGTTTGTCTTAATTGGTGAATTTTGGGTTTAAAAAGACTCTACCTCCCTCGATAAGAAGTCCCCAAGATACCCAAAATACCCTTGAACATATAGGACCATTTAACCAATTCTAATTTGACTTGAAAATGATGAGACCAAATTTGGGACATGGCAGCGTGTCGCGGAGGCACTGCCAATTTTGGTTCTGGAAAATTTTGAGACAGAATGGTTCGTTTAGGCCTTGCATCATAGGAAACAATTGTTTCCCTTTGAGTGTTGCAGGCATAACCCGCAAGCACGAGCATATCTTGGCTGCCTCGGCAGCTTCATTGGCCCATGTTTAGGTCATCCTCAAGCACCATTTGGCAAACATAGTAGTGCTTGAGGATGACCCAAACATGGGCCAATGATAATATTTAAATAATCATAATAATAATAATAAAAATAATAACAAAAATATTATTATTATTATTATTATTATTATTATTATTATTATTATCATTATTATTATCATTATTGTGATTATTATTGT
The DNA here is from genome assembly GCA_027704765.1 of Solanum habrochaites. Taxonomy (NCBI): domain Eukaryota; kingdom Viridiplantae; phylum Streptophyta; class Magnoliopsida; order Solanales; family Solanaceae; genus Solanum; species Solanum habrochaites. Next base: position 33,403,365 of record JAKWJA010002495.1, read on the forward strand.
GATGGGGATGATGATGATGGTGATGTTGGTGGTGGTGTTGGTGGAGGTGGTGGTGGTGATGATGATGGTGATGATGCTGATGGTAATGTTGATGTTGATGATGATGATGCTGATGGTAATGGTGATGATGGTGATGGTGATGGTAATGATAATGATGGTGATGGTAATGATGATGACAACGATGGTGATGGTGATGATGATGATGATGGTGATGGTGATGGTGATGGTGATGATGATGATATTAATGATAGTGATGATGATGATTGTGATGGTGATGATGATGGTGATGGTGGTGATGATTGTGATGATGATGGTGATGATAGTGATGGTGATGGTGATGATTGTGATAGTGATGGTGATGGTGATGATGATGGTGATGGTGGTGATGGTGATGGTAATGATGATGGTGATGGTGATAATGATGATGATGGTGGTGTCAATGATGATGATCATGATGATAATATTGATGATGGCGATTGTGATTATGTTGGTGATAATTGTCATGATGGTTTTGATGGTGATGATGATAATGATGATGATGATGGTGATGATGGTGATGGTGGTGATGGTGATGAAGATTGTGATGATGATGATTATTGTGATGATGATGATGATGGTGATAATGGTATTGATGATGATGATGATGATGATGGTGATTATTATGGTGATGATGGTGATGGTTGTGATGATGGTGATGATGATGATAATGATGATAGTGGTTGTGATGGCGATCATGGTGATGATGGTGATAATGGTGGTGATGTTGATGGTGATGATGGTGATGATAGTGATGGTTATAATGATGATAATGATGGTGATGATGGTGATGGTGGTGATGATGGTGATAATGATGATTGTTATTGGTGATGATTATGGTGATGATGGTGATGGTGATGATGATGATGATGATGGTGATGGTGATGGTGATGGTGAAAGTGATGGTGATGGTGATGGTGATGGTGATGATGATGATGATGATGATGATAGTGATGATGATGATGGTGATGGTGATGGTGATGATGATGATCATGATGATGGTGGTGATGATGCTGGTGATGATGGTGATGATAGTGATGGTGATGGTGATGATGGTGACGGTGATGGTGATGTTGATGATGATGGTGATAATGATGACGGTGATGATAATGGTGATGGTGATGATGATGATGGTGATGGTGATAATGATGATGATGATAATGATAATGATGGTGGTGTTAATGATGATAATGATGATGATGATAATATTGATGATGGCGATGGTGATGGTGATGGTGATAATTATGGTGATGATGATGGTGATGGTTGTGATGGTTATGGTGATGATGATGGTGATGGTGATGATGGTGAAGGTTGTGATGGTGATGAAGATTGTGATGATGATGATGGTGATGATGGTGAAGGTGGTGATGGTGATGAAGGTTTTGAAGATGATGATGATTGTGATGATGATAATGATGGTGATAATGGTGTTGGTGATGATGATGATGATGATGATGGTGATGGTGATGATGATGATGGTTATAATGATGATGATGATGGTGATGGTGGTGAAGGTGGTGATGGTGGTGATGGTGGTGATGATGGTGATGATAATGATGGTTATTTGTGATGATGATGGTGATGGTGATGATGGTGATGGTGATGATGATGATGATGATGGTGATGGTGATGAAAGTGATGGTGATGATGATGATGATGATGGTGATGATGGTGATGGTGATGATGGTGATGATAATGATGGTGATAATGGTGATGGTGATAATGGTGATGGTGATAATGGTGATGATCATGGTGATGATGATGTTGATGATGATACTGATGGTAATGGTGATGGTGATGATAATTGTGATGATGATGATTGTAACGACCTGTTTAGTCGTTTTGAGTAGTAGAGTTTATTCTAGTAATAACTGTCTAAGTCGACGGATCCCACGACGGACGGTCATGGTTACGACGGACCGTCGAGGGGGTCTCGTTCAAAAACACTTAGACCCTGAGAATTTGAGTGCGGAGATCGACTCTATGAACTTCACGACGGGATGGCAGGACGGACCGTCGCAGGCATGACGGGCCGTCACAGACTCTTTAATGAATGGAGTCTCTGACTTTTGTGACGGAAGCAGCAGGACGGACCGTCGCAGGCACGACGGACCGTCACAGGCTGCGTGATCCTGCTTGGGTCGGATTTCTGTTAAATATTTTAAGGGGCGTTTTTGACTATTCCTGCTTATAATTATAAAGTTAGTGGTTTAATGTTAATAATTCAATTACTTGGGGGTTAAAGGAGACAACCTTGAAATAAATAGTGGGTTATTTTTATCATCTTTTATACTTAATTATATGACAATTAGGGTAAAAGAAAAGGGTTTTGAATAAGAAAAATAGAAAGAACAGAGAGAGGGAGAAACGAGCGAGAGAAGAGAGAACGAAGTGGAAAGCGAAGATTTTGAGGAGTAGCTTGCGTGATCACGAATTCTTCGGTGGAGGTAGGTTATGGTTTATGCTATTTCATAGTAAACTCTTAATAGCGAATGATATGTATTGGGTAATGTTGTAAAGTCTCCTATATGCTTAATTGTGTGCATGCAAGATATGATTACATAATTGTGGTGAATTAGCATGATAAAGCTGTTGAACCTTAAACCTTAAAATCTTTTGTTAATGATGATGCCTTGGTATAAAAGAAGGCTTGATGAACTAAAAGATTGAGGATAGTAATGGATCGGGTGTCACGTTCCGACACCAGCATAGTATATGGATTGGGTGTCACGTTCCGACACCAGGATAGTAATGGATCGGGTGTCACGTTCCGACACCAGGATAGTAAATGGATCGGGTGTCACGTTCCGACACCAGGATAGTATACGGATCGGAGTGTCACATTCCAACACTAGGATAGTAGATGGATCGGAGTGTCACGTTACGACACCAGGATTAGTAAAGAGAATGAATCTTGTAATATGTTAATATACTCAATTTAAAGAACCTGTTTCCCAAATGAGTATGGTGTGGAGGATTGAGTCCTCATAGATGTGCTTGGTGTTATGGCCAAGGGTTATGGTAAATGTTGTTATCACCTGTTAAGAATATTCGTTGATTTTATGTTATTATCTGAAATATATTATTTTCTATTTTGAGTTGGCTGATGATACCTACTCAGTACTTGTGTTTTGTACTGACCCCTATTTGTATGTTTTTTTCTTGATATTTGTGGAGTGCAGCAAACATACCATCGACTTCGACTCAACCGCAACTCTAGCCAGACTTCAGCATAATCAGATTTCAAGGTGAGCTATTGTTCCTAGCTCGGACTGGATTCTTTCCTTCGCATCGTGATGTCTCGAAGTTCAGACATGGACCATCTCTTTTACTTATTTTAGTTTCTTAGATACTCTTAGATTTAGAAATTTGAGGATAGATGTTCTTGTGATGATGACTTCCAGGTTTTGGGGATAGTAATTGATAAATTTTAGAAGTTATTTAATTGATGACGTTAATGAGTTTTAAGTCTTCCGCATTATTTTGTATTTATTATTGTTGGAATGTTGAGGTTAGATTGGTTGGTTCACTCACATAGTAGAGTAAATGTGGGTGCCACTCGCGGCTCATTTTGGGTCGTGACAAACTTGGTATTAGAGCATTAGGTTCGTTGGTCTCATCACACAAGAACAGGTCTAGTAGGGTCTTAAGGAACGGTAGGGGGACGCCTTTACTTTTCTTCGAGAGGCTATAGGACTTTAGGAAAAATTCCATTCCTTCTTTCTTTCGTGCTATTACTTGGATCCAATTGGTATCTAGGTGATACAAATTGGTATCTGACCATCTTCACTCTATTTCGCAGATGGTTAGAAATAGAGCAACAAATGCGCCAACACCAGCACCGGCAAGACAAGATGCGTCTGAGCCAGCCACTGGGGCTGTAGCTCAAAGAGGAGCAGTAGCAAGAGGTCGTGGTAGAGGTCGCGGGAGGACATCCTCTAGAGGAAGAGGACAAGCACCTGGCCCATCTAGTACTAGGGCGGTGACTCCTCCACCGACTGAGGAAGTAGTAAGAGAGGGTGAGGAAGGGGAGAATGAGCAAGTGCAGAATGAGGAATTACCACCCCAACCTACCCCAGAGATGATTAATCAGGTTCTTGCTTATCTTAGAGGGTTATCTGATCAGGGCCAGAGACGTCCAGTGTTTTCTACACCAGCACCTCAGGTTCCGGGAGTACAACATGCAGCTACTGTGGCTCCCCGCATGGATGCCTCATTGGAAATAGGCACGTTTCCTCGATTGACTACAGGGCCTATAATGACAAGTGATCAGCATGAACTTTTCAGTAAGTTCTTGAAATTGAAACCTCCAGTATTCAAGGGTGCTGAATCTGAGGATGCCTACGATTTTCTGGTTGATTGTCATGAGTTACTACATAAACTGGGCATAGTGGAACGATTTGGCGTGGAGTTTGTAACCTATAAGTTTCAGGGAAACGCCAAAATCTGGTGGCGGTAATATGTTGAGTGTCAACCAGCACAGGCACCACCTATGACTTGGGCGTCATTCTCTAGCTTATTTATGGAGAAGTATATACCCCGAACTTTGTGGGATAGGAGGAGAGATGAGTTCCTGAGCCTAGAGTAAGGCAGGATGACGGTCACTGCTTATGAGGCTAAGTTTCGTGCATTATCCAGGTATGCCACCCAGCTTTGCTTCAGTCCACAAGAGCGGATTTGCCATTTTGTGAAAGGGTTGAGGTCAGATTTGCGGATTTCAGCCTTACAGGTAGCTGCTACGGCAAAATCCTTCCAGGAAGTGGTAGACTTTGTAATAGAGGTAGAGGGAGTGAAGCCAGATGACTTCACCATGTCATCAGCAACTAAGAAGTTTCGTAAGGGAGGTGAGTTTAGTGGTTCTTACTCCAGAGGACAGAGTTCAGGAGGTTATCCAGCCCGACCTATTCAGTCTTCACCGCAGGCTGTAGCTGGGGGACCACCGCAGACCGGTCAACATTTCTCTGAGTCCGGGGGTTATCCCCAGATTTCGTCATTCTCACAGAGACCTATGCTTGAATCCACAGAGTGTTATGGATGTGGAGAGATCGGAAATATTAGGAGGTTTTGTCCAAAACAAGGTTACAGACCCCCAATAATCAGAGGTAGAGGTGGTCATGGAAGAGGCCGTCATTTTGGAGGGCGTGGTGGCCGAGGTAATGGTGGTCACCACCACTGCCGGGGTGACGGGCAAATGGGAACTACTGCAGCGCAACATGGTAGGGGCAACGGGCAGACAGGTGATAGGGCCCATTGTTACGCTTTCCCTGGGCGGTCGGAAGCGGAGACATCAGATGCTGTTATCACAGGTAATCTTTTGGTTTGTGATTGCATGGCTTCTGTATTATTTGATCCAGGCTCCACATTTTCATATGTATCTTCCGCATTTGCTACTGGCCTTAATTTAAATTGTGAATTGCTTGACATGCTTGTTCGTGTTTCTACTCCGGTGGGTGAGTCTGTGATAGTTGAAAAGGTGTATAGGTCTTGTCTTGTGATTTTTATGGGGAGTAATACTCATGTAGACTTGGTGATCATAGAAATGGTTGGTTTCGATGCAATTCTAGGTATGACTTGGCTTTCTCCAAACTTTGCAATCTTAGATTGTAATGCCAAAACTGTGACATTGGACAAGCCTGGGACAGATCCGTTAGTGTGGGAGGGTGACTACACTTCCACTCTAGTTTGTATCATCTCCTTTCTTCATGCTAAGAGAATGGTTAGTAAAGGGTGTTTAGCTTTCTTGACACACCTCAGGGATGATACTACCCAAGTACCTTCAATTGAGTCGGTTTCGGCAGTCCGTGAGTTTCTGGATGTGTTCCCTGCAGACCTTCGTGGTATGCCACCAGATAGAGATATTTACTTTTGCATTGATCTGGAGCCGAGTACTTTCCCCATTTCCATACCCCCTTATAGAATGGCTCCAGCAGAGTTAAGGGAGTTAAAGGCCCAACTTCAAGAATTGTTAGGAAAAGACTTTATTAGACCAAGTGCATCCCCTTGGGGTGCTCCAGTTTTATTTGTGAAGAAGAAAGATGGGAGTTTTCGGATGTGCATAGACTGCAGGCAACTAAATAAAGTAACTGTTAAGAACAAGTATCCTCTTACTCACATTGATGATTTGTTCGATCAGTTACAAGGTGCTTGTACCTTCTCAAAAATCGATTTGAGGTTTGGTTATCATCAATTGAAAATACGGGCAACGGATGTGCCCAAGACTGCTTTTTGGACCAGTTATGGGCATTATGAGTTCTTAGTAATGTCTTTTGGGCTTACGAATGCCCCTGCTGCTTTCATGAGCTTGATGAATGGGATTTTTAAGTCATATCTGGATCTCTTTGTCATTGTATTCATTGATGATATACTGGTATACTCAAAGAGCAAGAAAGAACATGAGGAGCACTTGAGAATTGTATTGGAAATGTTGAGGGAGAAAAAGCTTTATGCCAAATTCTCCAAGTGTGAGTTTTGGCTAGATTCAGTGTCCTTCTTAGGGCATGTGGTTTATAAGTATGGAGTGATGGTTGATCCTTCCAAGATTGAAGCAGTGAAGAATTGGGTGAGACCTACTACTGTTACAGAGGTAAGGAGCTTCGTTGGTTTAGCTAGCTACTACCGTCGATTTGTCAAGGGATTCTCTTCCGTTGCTTCCCGACTAACAAATTTGACTAAGCAGAGTGTTCCATTTATATGGTCGGACGAATGTGAAGAAAGTTTTCAGCAACTCAAGACCTTGTTGACTACTGCACCAATTCTTACCCTGCCAGTGGAAGGTAAAAATTTCATTGTTTATTGTGATGCATCCTATTCTGGGTTGGGTGCAGTGCTTATGCAAGAGAAGAATGTAATTGCTTATGCCTCGAGACAATTAAAGGTGCATGAACGTAATTATCCGACCCACGATTTGGAGTTGGCTGTGGTAGTGTTTGCATTAAAGCAATGAGGACACTATCTATATGGGGTTAAGTGTGAAGTCTATATGGATAATCGTAGCTTACAGTATGTCTTTACTCAGAAAGATTTGAATTTGAGACAGAGGAGATGGATGGAACTACTGAAGGACTACGATATCACTATCATGTACCATCCAGGAAAAGCTAATGTTGTGGCAGATGCTTTAAGTAGAAAGGCAGGAAGCATGGGAAGTCTAGCTCACTTGCAAGTTTCTAGACGCCCATTGGCTAGAGAGGTTCAGACTCTGGCTAATGACTTTATGAGGTTAGAAGTAAATGAGAAGGGAGGATTGTTGGCTTGTGTGGAGGCAAGATCTTCCTTTCTTGACAAGATTAAGGGAAAACAATTTACTGATGAGAAACTAATCCGGATCCGAGATAAGGCGTTGCGAGGAGAGGCCAAAGAAGCAAAAATCGATGAGGAAGGTGCTTTGAGAATTAAGGGAAGGGTATGTGTACCCCGTGCCGATGATTTGATTCACACTATTCTTACAGAGGCTCATAGTTCAAGGTATTCTTTACATCCTGGTGCAACCAAGATGTATCGTGATCTAAAGAAACATTTTTGGTTGAGTAGGATGAAGCGTGACATTGTTTATTTTGTTGCTCAATGCCCGAATTGTCAGCAGGTAAAGTATGAACACCAGAGACCTGGGGGGACTCCATTTGGGTAATTGTTGACAGATTAACTAAGTTTGCCTATTTCATTCCGGTCGAGGTGACTTATAATGCAGAAAAGTTAGCCAAACTTTACATCTCAGAAATTGTTCGATTGCATGGAGTTCCACTCTCCATTATATCAGATAGAGGTAAGCAGTTTACTTCTAAGTTTTGGAAAACATTGCATGCCGAATTAGGTACTAGATTGGATCTTAGCACCGCATTTCACCCTCAGACCGATGGTCAGTCTGAGCGAACGATTCAGGTTTTGGAGGATATGCTTCGTGCATGTGTGATAGAATTTGGTGGTCATTGGGATAACTTGTTACCCTTGGCAGAGTTCTAATACAATAATAGCTATCACTCAAATATTGATATGGCCCCATTTGAGGCACTGTATGGGAGAAGATGTAGGTCTCCCATTGGGTGGTTTGATGCATTTGAGGTTAGACCTTGGGGTACTGACCTTCTGAGAGAATCGTTAGATAAAGTGAAATGCATTCAAGAAAAGCTTTTAGCGGCTCAAAGTAGGCAGAAAGAATATGCAGATCGAAAGGTGAGAGACTTGGAGTTCATGGAGGGTGAACAAGTTTTGCTGAAGATTTCACCCATGAAGGGTGTGATGCGGTTTGGTAAAAGAGGTAAGCAAAGCCCAAGGTATATTGGACCATTTGAAGTACTTAAGCGAGTAGGGGAGGTAGCGTATGAATTAGCCTTGCCCCCAAGACTGTCAGGAGTGCATCTGGTATTTCATGTGTCTATGTTGAAAAGATACTATGGGGATGGAAACTACATTATTCGTTGGGATTCAGTTCTGCTTGATGAGAATTTGTCTTATGAGGAGGAGTCTGTTGCTATTTTAGATAGAGAAGTCCGCAAGTTGAGGTAAAGGGATATTGCATCCATCAATGTTCAATGGAAGAATCGGCCAGTTGAAGAGTCCACTTGGGAGAAAGAGGTTGATATGCAAGAAAGATACCCACACCTGTTTACAGATTCAGGTACTCCTTTTCGCCCTTGTTTTTCTTCTTGTGATCGTTCGAGGAGGAACTATGGGTAAATTGGTATCTATTGTAACGACCTGTTTAGTCGTTTTGAGCAGTAGAGTTTATTCTGGTAATAACTGTCTAAGTCGACGGATCCCATGACGGACAGTCATGGTCACGACGGACCGTCGAGGGGATCTCATTCCAAAACACTTAGACCCTGAGAATTTGAGTGCGGAGATCGACTCTTTGAACGTCACGACGGGATGGCAGGACGGACCGTCACAGGCATGATGGGCCGTCACAGACTCTTTAATGAATGGAGTCTATGAACTTTGTGATGGAAGCAGAAGGACGGACCGTCGCAGGCACGATGGGCCGTCATAGGCTGCGTGACCCTGACTGGGTCGAATTTTCTTTAAATATTTTAAGGGGCATTTTGGACTATTCCTGCTTATAATTATAAAGTTAGTGGTTTAATGTTAATAATTCAATTACTTGGGGGTTAAAGGAGACAACCTTGAAATAAATAGTGGTTTATTTTTATCATCTTTTATACTTAATTATATGACAATTAGGGTAAAAGAAAAGGGTTTTGAATAAGAAAAATAGAAAGAATAGAGAGAGGGAGAAACGAGCGAGAGAAGAGAGAACGGAGAGGAAAGCGAAGATTTTGAGGAGTAGCTTGCGTGATCACGAATTCTTCGGTGGATGTAGGTTATGGTTTATGCTATTTCATAGCAAACTCTTAATAGCGAATGATATGTATTGGGTAATGTTGTAAAGTCTCCTATATGCTTAATTGTGTGCATGCATGATATGATTACATAATTGTGGTGAATTACATGATAAGGCTGTTGAACCTTAAACCTTAAAATCTTTTGTTAATGATGATGCCTTGGTATAAAAGAAGGCTTGATGAACTAAAATATTGAGGATAGTAATGGATCGGGTGTCACATTCCGACACCAGGATAGTATATGGATCGGGTGTCACGTTTCGACACCAGGATAGTAATGGATCAGGTGCCACGTTCCGACACCAGGATAGTAAATGGATCGGGTGTCACGTTCCGACAACAGGATAGTATATGGATCGGAGTGTCACCTTCCGACACCAGGATAGTAGATGGATCGGAGTGTAACGTTCCTACACCAGGATTAGAAAAGAGAATGAATCTTGTAATATGTTAATATACTCAATCTAAAGAACCTGTTTCCCAAATGAGTATGGTGTGGAGGCTTGAGTCCTCATAGATGTGCTTGGTGTTATGGACAAGGGTTATGGTAAATGTTGTTGTCACCTGTTAAGAATATTCGTTGATTTTAGGTTATTATTTGAAATATATTGTTTTCTATTTTGAGTTGGCCGATGATACCTACTCAGTACTTGCGTTTTGTACTGACCCCCATTTGTATGTTTTTTTCTTGTTATTTTGTGGAGTGCAGCAAACATACCATCGACTTCGACTCAACCACAACTCTAGCCAAACTTCAGCATAATCAGATTTAAGAGTGAGCTATTGTTCCTAGCTCGGACTGGATTCTTTCCTTCGCGTCTTGATGTCTCGAAGTTCGGACATGGACCATCTCTTTTACTTATTTTATTTTCTTAGATACTCTTAGATTTAGAAATTTGAGGATAGATGTTCTTGTGATGATGACTTCCAGGTTTTGGGGATAGTAACTGATAAATTTTAGAAGTTATTTAATTGATGTCGTTAATGAGTTTTAAGTCTTCCGCATTATTTTCTTTTTATTATGGTTGGAATGTTGAGGTTAGATTGGTTGGTTCGCTCACATAGTAGAGTAAATGAGGGTGCAATTTGCGGCTCATTTTGGGTCGTGACAATGATGATGGTGATGATGATTGTGATGATTTGGATGATGGTGATGATGATGGTGATGATGTCAATGATGATGGTGGTGATGATGGTGATGATAACGATGGTGATGATGGTGATGATGATGGTGATGGTGATGATGATGGTGATGATGGTGATGATGGTGATTATGATGGTGATAATGGTGCTGATGATGGTGCTGCTGATGATGATGGTGATGATGATAGTGATGATGATGGTGATGATTATGGTGATGATGATGATGATGGTGATGATTATTATGATGATGATGGTGATGATGATGTTTTTGCTGCTGATGATGATGTTGCGATGATGATGGTGATGATGATGATACTGATGATGATGATGATGGTGATGATGATGATGATGATCATAATAATGATGATGATGATAGATTGTAGTAAGTACACTAGAGGGTAGCTTATGGAAAGAAATAATATAAAGAGAGGTAATGTGTTGTATGTATTTGATATGCCTCAAAATGTGATAAGTATCTTTATGTCCTATTATGTATAGTGTACATTTCTCTATGAAGTATTGAACAATATTGTACTTATTGTATCAATATCCATGAAGTTTACTAAAAAGACATGATGCATCATTTCTAACTTAATGTCCTCATTAAATGCATATTTTGCATGGTTGTCGTACTTAGTGCGTTGTTGTACTAATACCATTCTTTTTCATCTTTTTACACAAACTGTAGGTGGGGATGGCTAGAAGATTTCTCCTAAGTGAAGAGCTTTGGTAGATCTCCTAAGTTCAAGAAAGGGATCCCTATGATTCAAGGATTTCCATATGTGAACTTCATATTAAAATGTTACGTAATAGTTTATACATAATTTTATGTTATTAAGGGTCGTGTCCCTATTCTATTCTATTGAGTTTTGTCTAAAGTTGGTGAACGAGACTAAAAATCTAATTATGTACTTATGATATTTTGTATATATATGAAGTGATGTTCTAAAATATGATGTGTTATGAAAAACGTTAAATTTTTCATTAATTTTCCCATGAAATGCAATGAAAGATGTCTAAGGGATTGTATATGACCTCCGACAGGTCAAGTACGTCGTGTTACTGCTAGGGGGTGCTTCCCAATCATGACAAACTTGGTATCAGAGTATGAGGTTGACAAAGTGGTTTAGGGTCCAAAGTCTTATATTGCCACATCTAATAGAGTCTCTTTCGTCGCTGGTGAGTTGAGACACATCTTATGAGCAAAAGGTTACAGGACGATAAAGTTTCACTCTCTTCACTACTCTTTTGTCTTTCCACAAAATGTAGCTCTATATGATTTCTCTTATGTTTCCTTGTCCGGTTGTCTTTTAGATGTGATTGCTAGGAAGGAATAATGACTCAATGCTTGAGGGATAACAAGGTGAGCTTTGGATGATTACATTAGTTTTGTGGCTTGACGAGTATATGTGAAGGTCAATTTTGGTATATTTTAATTTGATGACATTTATGTGTATACTTGTGATACATGAGAATTGAGATATGTTGAGAAACTATGATATGATATTGTTGTAGTTTTTAAAAGTTGTGTCGTTGAATTTATTTTCCTTTGGAATGATAAGTTGTTTTATGGATATGTATGATGATTGTGTAATGTTATGTAATAGGTTAGAAACGTTTTGGAGAAAAGTGGTAAATACTGGGAAAAAAAAGGATGTTGCCTTATTATTTGAGTAATGGTTCATAGTTTCTGTTGGGTAAATTTGAGTATTTTTGTATTGGGTTGCTCCTAAAATTTAGAAAAATAGTTTTATTCCATAGGATGGGATTATGCTTTGTCCTAAGGATTACTCATATAAATGTATCTACCCCTTAACTCTTTAAAAGAAAGATAAAATTGGTGTGGAACTAATTTAAAGTGGTTAGTTTTATTTTAAGATTGATCTTAAGTATTCCATTTAAAAAGTGCTTATATTGTACCTAGGCATGATTGGTTGGGAGGTTACACCAAGGTGATGATCCTTGTAGATTTTAATCCGGAACTACTTACCTTGTTATGACTAGGTGGTAGAATGTATTGAGATATGTAATTACCCTTGCTATTCATGGTATAGTGAAGGCCACATGTGGTTAGCTAGTGTGACCTAACTTTATTTTTATTAGTTCCTTTAGGTGATAAACTTAGAAGAGTAATGGTGTTTTATGAGTAATTTTTGATGGTTGAGTTAGTAAGCTCCTTGGGATGATATTAGGAGTGGCAAACCTCAATGATGTCAAAGCTTCTAAGGTGAAGAGTATGTATGTTTGGTCTTGTCTTTCCTTGATCTTGATGTTTGAGGGCATAAGGCCTCGATGGTAAGATTATGAATTCCCTAATGGTCTCATTTTGAGTTCCTTTAAACAACCCTAGGTAAAGAATCACATTGAGTGATGGTAATGGATGGGAGTAAGCTAGCTACTCATTTGTGATCTTTTGGATTCCTCACCTAGTGGAGTGTGAGTAAATAACTAAGTGGGAAATGGTTCCTTCTTGTGAGATGGGAGGAGGGGATGTTAAGAAGGGTTTGCATAAGCCTGATCCCAAGAGGGGAATGTCGTTATTGACTAAAAGGATTGGTATGTCCAAGTTCTCTTGGATGAGATAACTTTCTTTTAAATGGGTTTACCCTAAGTTGGGGATGATGACATGAGATGAAGGTTGTAGATATACTTACCTTTTCCTTCTATTCCTACCCAAGCTTGAAACCAAAGAGTTCCTAACTAGCTTGTTTATGATGGGAGTCTTGCCTATGAGTATAAGTTGCATGTTCTCCATATGTTATGCATGTCTTAAATGAAACTATTTTTTGAATGTTATGAAATCACTTTAATGAATAAAAAAAGGGATTTGTATCAAATTGCATGTTCCTCAAATTGCATGATTAATGTGCATTGAACTTCATGATATGGAGAGATGAACATGCTTGATAACACTTTTGATATGAGGGTGTTTTGTCCCAATAATGAGGGGTTATGTTTTTGTAACTACCCAGATTCTGGAATCCACACCGCCACCAGCGTCATTGACCTCTCAGTGGTCTTAGACAAGCCTCTTCTTGAATTCATCACATTCATATGGTTAATTTAGCGACAAAATTTAAATTTTTTCATAAGTATGAAGTTTACATATACTTCATATACTAAATACTTAATTGCATCATTTACTAAGCTAAACGTGAATGAAACAACCATCTATCATAATAATAAATTTGAAAAAAATATGAGTATATCACAAATACATTTGGCAAAAATAGCCTAAATAAAAAAGCTTCAAAATAAACTTTGAAGGAAATGGTAGGGACAATATCACCTAGCTATGTCTATATCTAACTCTAGACTAAGCTGTAGCATCCTCGAAATCAAGAGGACCTACCAAATGGTCTGAAGAAATGATGAAGTCCAAACCGCTGCAAGTACAATCAATATGTTCCTTAACCTGCTTCTATAAAATAGTAAATAGTAGGGTCTACTAAACCACTTGTACTATACTTGGGTGTATATATACATACACATAAGGCTATGCATGATCAAAGAAAGATCTTCCTAAACAACATGCTATTTCATGAAAGCCTAGTCACTAGACCTTCCGAAATGGTTAGTTGTGAATTGTTGTATGAATATGATATATTTTAATTCATTCAAATCACACAACTTATTTTCTATATGATTAGAAGACATTAGTATCATTAACATAATTTTAGAACAACCCGGGTGAAAATTTGAGATTTTTGATCCTCATAGGCCGAGAGCTCCTCTTTGTACACTTATATTATTTTTTAGTCTTTTTCTTCTTCTTGTTGTGTAGTTAAGTAATTTTTTGGGTCCTATGTTTTACTTACAAGTGCAATGATTCATTTTAGTCTCATACCCACAATAAATCGATGTAAGTAATCCAAGGACTAAGCAATGATTTCCCTACCTTATAGTGAGTAACTCTTCACACTATATACTCATTACCTTTCATAAGCAATTGTCTATTGATCATGCCATTTTCTTTACTTTCATGTTTTATATGTTATACATTTCATATACACTAGACTTTGGAATCGTTGATATAGCATTAAGACATTTCAAGTGAGGGCCCAACATATGGGACCTCAACCAGATGGCCTTTTTTAGCAAACACATAGTCTGATGCTTAACTCATTCATTCATACTTCACATTATTCATTTCATTCATTCATATGTTGATTTAAATGACAACTATACCTAGGATGAACCTTAAGACTCTCAACGAGATCATGAAGTGCAATTACTAAGAATAACCTAATGTCATTACTTGAATATAATTTCACCTCCTGATTTTCATGCACAAACACATTCGTATCGTTCATTTCATTATATTCGTACTTTGAGGAACTCCTACCTTAAATTACATAGATCAGGTGAACATCATGAAATCCGGTGCCTTCCTCACACCGAAAAGAGGTTTAGTCCCTGACCAAGGTGAAACAAAAACATACTAGCGTGTATAGGGAATTGAACCCTGCTAGAACCCTATTTTTGCAGCATAGGTTCAAAGACAAGGATATATAAGGAGACTCATACCATTCTATATGGACAGTCTCATATCATGAGATTTAAACGAACCTTTGACTTCCTGAAATGAATCGCGACTCATAGCTAGCCTATCGTGCTCAGTATAAAGTTTCGTTACATTCATCTCATATATCGTAGAAGTTGGCTTCTAGCATGAAGGCATCATTTATAATTAGATGATTTCTCATCTCATCATAAGTATTAAGTATGAATTAACTTCAATACTTTCATTAGAGTGTTCAAAGAGAATGGTCTCTTCATTAACTTTACACACTCATAGATGAGTACGTTTTGGTAACATTTACTTAGGCTCATTTGAGATTTCTCTCATCTCTCACATTAGCCTCTTATAATGTTGTGACCATTTTCTTTCGCATCATACATTAAAATAATTACTCACATCATTACGTGAATGTTCATTTATTCTTTATCTTTTAGTGTTGACTCAAGAAATATAGAGGCTTGCTTCTAGATCGAGATTTACTTAATCTATTGATGACTGGTCATCCTTATTTTACATTGATGAAATGTGAATTTTCCTTACATATCATCCTTTGGTGTTAAGGAGAATGGTCTCACATATTCTAACACCTTCATACATGAGTATTCTTTTAACATAGTAGCTTAGGTGTAAGTGAGACTTGTCTCACTTCCTTTAACACCCCATTCTAGTCACTTACTTAATTTAGGCCCCTTTAATTATTTTATAACTCACTTTAACTACTTACTTTAGTATAGTAGATTCATATTATCGTTTATGGACGATGAGCACTTCATTCAATGGGTTTCATGAGTTCATATGTAGTTCTTTTAGAGCATGTTGGGAGTTGTCCGAATGAGTGCCATGCCCTTGATTATGGGTTCATTGAATTAGTTTAGAATTTTTTTATATTATCATTTGATACTCTAACTACACAATATTAGCATATAATTAGTATTGACCTCAACCTTTGAATATTAAACTACATAACCATTTTTGTTGGCATGTGCCAATTTTAAGTATGTTCATATTCAAATTTAATATGTATGAACCATTAGCCAATCTTTTAATTATTTAAGATAATATTATATCAATTTACTTGCATAACTTTTAGATAATGTATCGTTAGCCATTTTATTTGCATACGATTAGTATTGGCAGAAAAAATTTGGGCATAGATTTCATAACCATATCTTTTGGCATAAGCCAATTTTAATGTTCAACATGCTTAAGTTTTTATGCATTATACATTATCCAATCTTTTAGTTATTTAACATAATATTATAGCCAATTCTCTACAACTTGTTTTACAATGTAGTGTCAGCCAATTTATTGGCATAAGATTAGTGTTGGCATAAGCAATTGGCTATAGATTTCATACTTGTTTTGTTGGCATAAGAAAAAGTTTTATTCAATCATTCTCTATTTGGGATACATTATTCATTATCCAATCTTTTACTTATTTAGATATAACATTATAGAAAATGCCCATTTAAATTTTGACCAATGTTTTTATTAGTCATTTTATTAACATAAGCCAAACATTCACTCAAATTATGATTTCACGGAGATCATTTTAGTTAACCTTATAACATTACTTTCGGCATAAGGTTTTTTAAAAAAATCTTGGACAACATCATATTGTAATTTCATGATTATATAATCTTTATAACAACATATTGACAGAAAGTATGCATAACAGACCGTAACCTCTTCATACATAATATTTTGGATATATCTTTAACATAGCATCATTCTTTTAATTCACATAACAACACTTAGCATGAAATGAGTCCAATTAATATGTTCATTAAATCATTATTTAATAAAAAATAATACACATTAATATAAGACATCACCACATACCAACAACATGATTTCTAACCTATTCAACATTAAAATCGTACCAAGGATACTAGGGATAGGAGTTCAACCAGAACGACGGGAAACAACCATAGTTTTAAAGATCTTTCAATCATTCGAAAGAAAGTTATCTTGGAGAAAGAAGTCCAAGAGTGAAACCCATACCTCAATTACAAACTAAACTACAAATACCACTTTGAATGAAACAATGAAGAAACCTTGAAATCGCCCTAGAGAAATCGATAAATTTTCTACCTTTTTCTTTTGTTCGTTGTTTACTGTTTTTGTGTCGCCTTTACTATGACTTTGAACATGATTATAAGTATTATAAACTGATATTTACTCATTTAACTTAAGTTTTAAGAAGTTAATTCGATAAATTAATTAACTAATTACTAAAAAGCCCCTCCTAAGTTGACTAAACATAGGAGAATGTTGACTTGACCCAAATCTGGAATTTTTGTGTTGACTATGGTTTTGGACAACATTTTGACTTTATTTTAATTAATTAAATCCTTAATTTAATTAATTTATGGACCTAGGGTAAGAAGTAAGTACCCCTAAGTCATTGGAACCATAATAAACCCTTTAGACCATCCTAGGTTAAGTATTAGGATGTTTCTTGAATTGTACTAGGTTAACATAAGAATTTTTGATCGATCTCATTAAATGCATAATTTGATTAATTAAGTGAACTAGTATAATTACTAAGGTACCCTTAATTCTTTATAACCATAACAAATCCTTTGGAACCACCTAGGTTAGGTACTAGGTTATCATTTTCATGTCTTAACTTAAATCTGAAAATTTCCTTTTTATTTCTTGTTTTAGATCTTTTAAATTAATTAATTAATTTGCTAAATTAATTAATTAGGTAACATAGGGGAAATATTAAAGTACCCCTAAGTTATTAGGACCATAACTAACCTCTTTGACCATCTTAGGTTAGGTACTACATTGTCTCTTTAACTAGTACTAGGTTAGTGTCAATTAAGTTTTGGTCCTAGGTTGTCGGGTGCACTAACGGGTCCATTTAGGTTAATCCTAGGTTATTTATCTATTTAGGACAGTTAGTTAGGACATAGAGTTTTTTAGGATGTTAGGCCCCACATGGAGTTATCCCTTATGCATGTTTTCCCCCTAACTACCCTAACCGAATTCGGGTAGGGTGGTCCCCTCCTTTGGCAGCTTCATCACATGTCTTGTGCATTTGCTTGCACATTGGTTCGTTCTACTTACCTAACTAACTATTATTTATGGTTAATTTAGGTATGTTTACTTATTATCCTAAGGACCCTCACTATGTCCTTGGTCATTGTTTAATCCACATGATCATTTATGATACTAGACATGACACTGGATTGCCTAGTACATTGTGTGCAAATACTAGAAAATATATTTTTTTAGATTAGGGTCTTCATTGCAGGTACATTTCTTAAACAAGCTCATTAATGTTAGAAAATTGGCTATCACCCTTTAAGCTATGTAGTGAATGCTCATAGTGTCTAAAGAAAGGTTGTTCTCATATTCACTAGTGTCTACTACTATGCATGTAAACTTTATGTATGTGGAGTATGTTATGTATTCCTTACTAGATTGACTTGATAGGTTTACTAGTATGGGCAAGGGAATGGGACTTTGCCTATGCAATGAACATGTCTACCTTGATAGGATAGTTCTAGTTTTGGTTTCTATATGTATGAATATGAATGCACACATGAATGATGATGTAGTAGATAGAGGAGCCTTTAATGGTGTATTCATGTGTACTCTAAACTAGATGATGTTTTACATATGCTATGTTCATGGGAAGGGATTCTTTACATGATTTAGGTTGATAAACTTTGATCTATAACCTATAAGTTAAGCATATGATGGGATGACTCTCCTAAACCTATGTTTTATAAAGTTAAAATATAATAAAGGTTTTCAATAACGGGAACTTAGCTTAACACCGAGTGAACTTGAATATGAGTGTGTGTCCCTTCCTATGGTAGAAAGGTAGGTCACTATAAACATCATGGGGTGGATAGCCTGATGACCCAAAAGGGTGTGAGTGTAATGTTTCCATAAGGTAATAAATACAATGCCTAATCTTGTCATAAAGAGGGTTTTCATATGTACCCAAAGTTCCATAACTATGTTGCAACCATAGGATATTAGCTAGTGGATCCACCTAAAAAGCTATGTCATTTTTGGTTCTACTTTGGTCGGTACACCACCTTTTTTCAGTGTGGTGTTTTATGACACAAGATTCCATGTTTAGTATCACATCGTATATGTAAGTTAAGGCTATATTTTCTCTAAATTAAAATGGACAGTGGAAGTAAATGACTAGGACACAAACTAGAATGACTTAAGGGAGGTTACTTAATAAGGTTGAAGTAATGAACCCATGTAGACATTGCACAAGTATCTCCTTAGGAAGTTCTAGGAAGGTGGTTAATGCATGTAACTATGTATGTGTTATTTATGCGTGACATTGTAGTATTTGTATACTTGTTATGAAGATGTGCATGATATGAGTCTTTATGCATGATGTTAATCTTGTTGACTATATGATGAATGTCTTTCTTTACATAAATGAAGTGGTCTCCTCTTACTATGTTGATATATGACTTGGATGTAACGGTTTGTGGTCTCATAATAGGTGTATTAAATATGTGTGAGGTTATGGGGCCTTACATGTACATATCACTTTTAAGTTAGATTAGGAGCATGAGTTAGGTCTTATAAGGTTCTATGTGAAGTAAAATAAGTATATGTGCTTAATGACTAGGAGTTCACCGTAATGCCCTTATAGTCTTGACTTAACTATGTCTATGTTGTACTATATTTCTATGATGGTATGTGTTTTCTTGAGTAGATGATATGTACGTTTCCTTGTGGCCTTGAGGTGATGCATTGCACCATGTATCACTAAAGGGTTACTTGGGAGGTTAATGAATAAAAGGAAATAAAGCTCACTATAAACAAGAAAGAGCTTACTGTAAAAACGATTTTAAAATGTCAAAAATTCTATATGCGATCTTATGAGATGTTTATCCCTTGATTATGTTTATATGATGTCTGTCAATGACATAATGATGGTGTTTAAAGGTTTTATAAAGATTTACTCAAAAAGGCATGAATTATGATTTCAGGAAAATGTCTCGTTCAAGTACATGGTTGCCATACTTAGTGCATTCTTGTAATAATCCCATTATTCTCTACTTTTTACACAAAGTGTAGGTTATGGATTCTTAAAGTATGTCTATAGGTGATTCCCAATCTCAAAGAAAAGGGTTCTTAAGTTTCGAGGATTCCCTACTCATGTCTTACGGTATAATGTTTAAATATTGTATAGTTATGTATTATATTTTATGAGCCGTGTCCCTAATGTATTCTAATGTTGTTGAGTCTAAGATGGAAATGAGATTTAGAGTCTATATATTTATTATGACTTATATTTTATATATATATGAAGTGATGTTTCAAGCATATGATATACTATGAAACGTTTTAAATTTTCTGCTAAATTTACTATGTTAATGCGATGAATGATAACTATGGGCTTTAAAAATACCTCCGAGAGGTCAAGCACTCCATGTTGCTTCTAGGGGGTGCTCCCCGGATGTGATACCATATTTAACTCACATGGTGTATTGTCGGTTAAGGTGATTTTTTCCAAAAGTAAAATGAAAGTAATAAAGTGAACTCTAACTAGAGTGACTTAAGAGGTTCTTCTTAGAGAAGGTAAGGGTATGAGACTTTACATATACATTGCACTAGCTGGACTTGAGGGAAGTAATAAGAGGTTCTTCTTATGCTCTTACAAAGTTAATGATATGTGTATGTTGACTTTACATGTTCATGATCATATTTGATGTTAGTTTCACGTAGAAACATGTTCTTGGTCTATATTTCTATGTATAATGATGACTAGTCATGGTGCTATGGTCAATGAAGTAAGGCATTACTTATGAACTTTTTCCTTGTTTATTTTATTATGTAAAGTTATGGGACTTGACATGAGCATTGCTCTTGTATCTTTGGTATGGGACTGTTGGTAAAGGTCTTATAAGATATGATGATATGAACTCTTGTACATGCTTTGTTTTTATGACATTATGTTGGAGTTGCTTTGCTTATATCCTCTACATATGCTACTATTCATGATGATATGACCTTATGTTGGCAATGACTATGTTGACTTGACTCTCTTGATTATGTTGGTCCTGTGTTTCATATGGACTTGTGTCTTAATGGATATGTGATCATTTTCTTGTATGTGTTCTTATTTGTGCATTAAGGCTTTCAAAAATGACTCTGAATGACTTGAACAAAATATCCCTTTAAGGATGATTTGAAAGGTTGTATGTGCATATGTATCCATACCAAGTCCAAGTGGATGTACTATCCCATATTTTTTCCCTTTTACCAAAAAATGTATGTTCAAGACGTTGAGGTATCAAAGTCAACTGGAAGAAGACTTGGAAATCTTTCTCAAGTTGACTGGTGAGTCCTCAATGTTCGAGGATGATCCCATCTATCTAGAATAGTTAGATTTTCTATATCCTTAAGACATTCTTTCTCTTCATTTTAGATGGTTAAATGTGAGACGATATAATTATACTAAATCCTTATATGTTGATTATATTGTCTAAAAGATAAGCCTATGAAAGTTTCCTACGCGAGGAATCTAAGTAAAGTCCACATGTAATATGTGGTAGGTCTATGTAAACCTCAATATGCATAAAGTTTTAAGTTTTCTGCAATTTTATTGATGAAATGTTATGATGAATGTTATGAGGATTGTCTATGTACTCTCCGAGGACGATGATACAGGTTACGTCTAGGGGGTGCTCGCGTCTCGTGACACTAACACCCCATATTTCCCAAACCCATATTCTCTCCAACTTCGCTCTACTTTCTCTCTCTATTGGTATACTCCTTTGAATAAAAAGTTTCAAGGATCACTAGGGCTTCAAGACTTAATATTTTCATCATCAGTTCTTATGGAAATCCTAAGGTATGAAAGGTATTCCCTCTTAGGATCCCTTTACCCAAGAGGCTCTTCAAATTGGTTGTCAATAGTTTCTAAAGGTTTGGTTTTCTTCCTATTACAAAGCTGATCTTTCAAATTGATTTGACATTGGTTGATTTTGATTATTATTGATATATTATGATTATATATTGGTTAATTGCTGTAGTCTTAGTCTTTGACCTAAGTCTATGGAAGAAATCATGAATGATCCCTTTTCCCCCAACCTTAGGTTATGAATTGACTTTGAATTGATTAGTGATGATGAAATTGACTTATTTATTGTGTATATTACTATTATATGATGTTATTAAGTGGATTTATGGATGAATATGATTGAGTTGATGGTAACATCTTAAAGGAGGCCTATAAAGGTTAATTGGTAAGACTTTGTGATCTTGAGTCCTTTACTTCAATGATGATTGTTTATGTTTGATAACGGTATTCAATTTAAGTATTATTTGTAGTATACTAAAAGGATGATGATATGATGATTATGATTGAATGTCTTGACTATATAAATTTAGGGATCATGTTAACGGTATCTTGCTATGAGGTTAAATATGAATGACTTGTGTTCCTTACTATGATATGATTATTATGTGTTGATATCAAAAATTAAGGGTTGTTATGAAGTGACATTCTCATGCAACACATAATGAGGTTATGATATGATATACAAAGGGTTAGTCTCATATGGCCTATATTACGCTATGATGATTAAGAATGACTTAAAGACAATCCAAAAGGGACTTTAGCATAGAACCGAGCGAACTAGTAATGAGAGGTGTCCCTTCCTAATGTTTGAATGTATGTTCACAATTGTTGTCATGAGATTGAGACTATAATGCAATTGTGGATAATGAGGGTTTCAAGTATATCTCCTAGTTACTTAACTATGTTGCCTCCATAGGAATACTAGCTAGTGGATCCACCTAGAATGTTATTTTCATGATTTGTTCCTACATTGGCAAGTAGGCCAACTTCTTTCACTGTAGATTTTATAACACCGGATTCCATGTTTAGCTCACATGGTCTATTGTCAGTTAAGGCGATTGTTCCCAAAAGTAAAATGAAAGTAATGAAGAGAACACTAACAAGGGTGACTTAAGGGGTTATACATAGTGTAGGTAGGGGTATGGGAATCTATACATACATGTCATAAGTTGATCTTGAGGGAAGTCCTAGGAGGTTGTTCTTATTTACTCACATTATGATTGACATGCATTTGTTGACTTTACACGATGTGTATCTTACATGATATTTAGTATATATATTGAACATATTATTGGTGTAAATTTATATACATATGAGTAAGAACATTTATGATACAAATATATATGAAATGAAGACATTGCTTATGATCCTTTGCTTTGTTTACTTTATTATGTGGGTTTATGCGGCTTCACATAAGCATTGCACTTGTAGGATTGGGAAGGGGTTGTGAGTAAGGGTCTTATATGTTGTGATGTTATGAACTCATGTACATGAATTGTTACTAGGACATTGTGTTGGATTTGATATGCTTATATGATCTTAATATGACGCCATTCATGTTGATATGATCTAATGTTGATAATATCAATGTTGACTTGACTTTGTGATGGTATTATTCTTGTGTTTAACATGGACTTTTTTTTAGTAATTTGATGTCTATTGGCTTGTATATGTTCTTAATTGTGCCTAAATGCTTTTGAAAGTGACTTAGCATGATTTTAAAGTAAATGTCCTTTTAAGCACAATTTCAATGGTTTTACTTGCATATGTTTCCACGCATAGTACATCTGGTGGTACTAACACATATTCTTTCCCTTTTCCTAAACAATGTAGGTTCGAGCCATTGAAGTATCAAGGTCTGTTTTTAAGAAGACTTGCACTTTTTCCAATGTTTTTTTGTATGTTCTCAAGTTCGAGGATGGTGCCATTTGTTCTACCTTAGTACTATTCCTAATGTCTTAAAGACATTCATTTTTTTATAAATGTTGAAGATATTTGTTAGAAGCCCTGTGTGGGAATATGAATTTGTATAAGGGTTGTGCCTGAATGTTGCACTTCGCTTTAGATGGTTTAATGTGAGACAGTGTTACTAGACTAAATTCTTACTTATTTTTTATGTTTCCTAAACGAGAAGCCTATGTAAGCTTCACTAATATAAGAGTCTATATAAACTCCATATGTGATATGTGAGAGGTCTATGTATACCTTAATATGTAAAAAAATTTAATTTTCCACAATTCTTGACCTATGATATTTTATGACAAATGCTAAGGCTCATTAAGTCTTCTCCAAGGACGACGACACCGGTTACATCTAGGAGGTTCTCCCCGATTGTGAAAATGCTCCACAATGACATGAAATTGTCTAGATTTATGGCATATGCACAATCCATTGAGGATTCCAAATTTAAAAGGATCTAAAGGAACTTGAAGAGGGGTAGATCCGATGAGCAATACAAACCTAGGTTTAAGAAGAGGGATCCAACTCAAGATGCGTCTAGTGATCTTAAGGTCAAGCTTGAGAGTTGTAGTAGTTCTCAAGGTGTTGAACCTACTTGTGCTACTTGTGGGAAGAAGCACTTTTGAAAGTGTCTAGCCGGTACAGTGGTTGCTTTGGTTATAGTAAGGATAGTCTTAAGGTGAGGGATTGTCCTAATATTTAGGCTAGAGTAAGATAGACCAATCAAGTTCCTCCTAATGTTAGGGATGGTGGTGCACCAAAGAGGAATCACTTCTATGTTCTCCAAGCTAAGGAAAATTCAGGTGAAGATGGCGATAAGTTATTGTTTTATATCTTAAGTTGTGACGGGTTCCATCTATATGGGGGATTTTGGTGATTAGTGGAGTTGTTATTTGTTGTCTCTTCTCTTCTATTATATTAAAGATTGTGAGCTAGAATATTATAGTAGCATGTTGAATGTCATTTATGAGTCTAAGTGAATATGAATTTCATTGTTCTCCTTGCATTGTTCATTTCATGAGGTTTTGTTTATGTTGTAGAATGAGTTTATATTATTTTGTCTCTCATATTGTCATACCTTCATAATAAATTACTTAAAATATGCTTTATTGAATTATTGAGCATGGATTTTAGTGTAGTGTTTAAAATTCTTATTAAATTGTTTTCATGAGAAGTTGGATTTTTGTTCTTCGAAATGTTGTATGTGAACATTATAATATGTGGAGAAGGAGTTCCTCCTATATGAAATGAAAATGTTTTTCTTGTTTAATGATGAGTATAGATGTAGCTTCTACTTTTTTGTTGTGTTTTGATTCTCTTGATTATGTGGAGTTGATGTTCCTCTTATCTATGTGTATTGTATATGGTGTGGCATTCTTATGAGCTTCTAGTCTTGATCGTTTATCTTTTGATGGTGTTAAAAGTTCTTTAGTATCATTCGAGGATGATTGTTTTTCAAGTGGGGAAGAATGTAACACACAAAAAATGAACTAGGTTAAATTAGATCCTAACATGTTTTTCACGAGGTGATAAGGTATTTAAATGGTTAATTATAAAGAGTTTAAATGTCAAATGTCAAAGAACGTCCAAGACGTTGGAAAGTTTTGCCTTGACAAGTGATTGTGTGTTCTAGTGTGACATCACATGTTTTAAGTGTTAGTTTGAGTTAAAATTGATTAAAGAGGTTCCTAAAACCTAGAGGTATGTATTTAAGTTAGAAACGTTCAAGCACGACTCCCCAAGGACCACCCTAATGGTCTTTGGGGAGGACCCAAACTTGTGCATGAAATCTGCCAAAACAGTTCCAGCAAACGAAGCCAAAAAAAGCCCAATAGTCCTGCCAATATTCCATCAATGTGGGTCGTTTCTCAACAATTAGGTATAGGATCTCAAGCCCCCAATTGCGAAGTCCCTACTCCAAACGACGTCTTGCCAGCTCGGCCCATCATTTAGTCGATGATTCATTAATGCTTCCATCGTTTGACACCTACAAGTTTCTGCAGGTGTCTTGGCCTAGTGAAGGTGAATATTGGAAATTTAAATAGAATTCTAAAAATATATTGGGCATTTACATAGTATTTTTGGGTATTTTAAGTGATTTTATAAGCCTAGAACCTATGGTTGAGTTCATTATTCCAAATCAAAACCCATAACCCAATAGAGAATCCTCTAGAACTCCATTGGTTCTTGAATCAACTTTCAGGCTGTCAGCTTGAATTCTCCATCAAAGCTTCATCTTTTTGATTGATTATTTTAATCAAGGCATGGTGTTTCATCCTTTAACTCTTCTTATTCATGAAGCCAAACTTCAAAAGGTTTTTCTAAGTCTTCTCAAAACATTAAATCTTCTATTTTGAATTCTAGCCATGAGTTCTTGCTTAAAATGATTTGAATCAATTGTTTATGTTATAATTAATTGTAATGGAGATCAAAATTCTTATGAACCCATTCAATTCATGAAATCCTAATATTTGCTATATTATGGGTGATTTGATCATGGACTTGTTGTATTGAATTCTTGTGTAGACTTGGACTATAGAATTATGTAAAGATCATGTTAGAATTGTATATAGGCTCCCTTAGTTTGATAATTTTAATATTTTTTATGTTGGACCATTTTATGGTTTAACTGTTGGTCCGGACTGGTCTTTGTGGATATTGGTAAGAGCCTTGGTAAATTTAATTTGATGGAATGGCTAAGGATTTGATGTGTTGATATTTGAATGGTGTTATGCTTACCTATCCTCTTCTATATTGTGTAGTAGAGGCATTGAATTTTGTTGATTTGTACGGTCCACTTATGTGTCGGTGCTTATGTGATATAATTGGGAATAATGTGGCCTTGTCGTCACTACATTATGAATTGTGATGTTATTATGTTATAGCTTGTATAGGTGATCAATGTGAAGAATTATATGGTATATGTGTATATGTGAAGTTAAAGCATGAGTTCTTCTAGTTGATGATATGTGTGTAAAGTAGACTATGGTGATGCCTTTATGTGTGTATACTAGATGTTGAAGTATAATTCATCCTAACTGACTATATTAGACATATGATGAACTATGTTGATGATTCTATAGGAATGGATACAGTGATTTGAAAGAGACTTAGTTGTCCTTATGTGCTACTTGAATATTGTTGTATTTGTGATAATATGATTAAGCGTGTCTTGTTTTGGTAGACCTATGTTCCTTTATTTGATACGTGAAAGAATATGAATAAGACTCTTGACTTAGTAGGCTTAAGCACCTTTGTCATTCATATGAATGTATGATATAAATCTAACGTTGAACATGGTTAAGAGGGTCACTGATTTGGAACCTTCAAACTAGATAAAAAGTTATGATACATCGTAAAAGTATCCTTCTTGTGTAAATGCGGACATAGGGATAGGTTAGATGGAATAAAATAAAACCATCTTTAAGAAATTCATTGAGCTATCCATATTGAACATTGAGTGGCAGCCCTAGTGGACCCATCCTCAACAAGGTGTATTATAATATTGGTAGTGACTAAAATATGGTACCTCTTCATATGACCTTGTGATATAACTTACTCTATGAGAATATGGAGAGCACCAAGTGAATATGCTTTTGAGTGGATCTATTTAGATTGAGACTAGAGTACAAAGTAACCCTTGATATTTGCTTGAATATGTGCATACATGAGATGTGTCCTAATTCTACCCTTTGCAAGTAGAATACCCTCAATCAAAGTAGGGTAGAATCTAGATAACATGCATACCTATTACAGTCTATGTCTGTTAATGCCTATTCTCATCATGTGGGATGCATTCTAGTTTTTGATAAGTTCTACAACGTGTAGGTAGTCTAGTGGGAGAATAACTATACATTGCACGAGTAGGCTTTGAAGGTGCTACTATGTTGTTTCCCTAGGTCTTCCAAGACCATTATGTGAAGTCTTCTAAATTTGAATGTATCTTAAATGTTCTACTAACAATTAATTGACTTAAATTAAAGCATGTAAATGAAAAAGTACTTATCTAGACTAGATTTAAGTATTGCTTTGGTAGGCTTGAAGAGGGTGTATGAGTGTCTCTTCATGTATTAGTTAGGTGAGTCTTAGAGTATTTGTAGGTAATGATTCTATTGATGAAATGGGAATATTCTTACATTTCGAAGACTTGATAATCACTTAGGTGTGTGTGAAGAGGTTGTATGGGCAGCCGCTTCATACCTTACTTAAGTGAGTCTTAGGAGGACCTTTTGTAGCAGCTATATATCTTTATATGATTTCTAAGTATTAAAAGTGGTATGTTGTGCTTTAATTGGAATGTGTCTTATATGTATGTATGTTGACATGTATGTGTTTCTTTTACTTTTTTCATGAATTTTTCTTTCAAAAGAGCATTAAAGTATATTATAACTCAAATGTCCTTTTAGCATAGTTTTATTGCTTGTCACATTACATAGTGAATTCTCATGTACTAATTCCATATATTATCTTATCTCTAAAGGTGTAGGTGGCATTTTAGAGGAGTCATTTGAAGTGAAGCTTGGAATTAGCATCCTTTCAAGCAATTTGTGGTACGTATTGTTTATTTTTTCTTGTTATAAGACATTCTATTAGACTTGATATTTTCTATAATTTTTATGTATGGGATTTGACCCAAGATATTCATGTGTCTATGATGGCCACAAGAGACTTAGCCTTTCCTATGTTTTCTATGAAAGAGATTTGAAGTATTATTCGATTGTCGTGAAATGTTTTAATTTCACACTACTAAGCATACATACATGCAATTAATGATATGTAAGGAATTATGCAAGACCTCCGACAGGTTGAGTACATCGTGTCCTGATATGAAGGATGCCCTATATTCTACGGTGTACTTTAGGTTCGTGACAATTCCAGTGTTGCTGAACAAAAATCCTTCTCTAGTTCATGAGTGGCCTAATTTATGGTGCGTGAGTGGGTAGTGACAAGTGTATCGAAACTCCAGGATGTTAAATGCGAAAGAAAGATCATGTTTGATTACCCAAGAGCTGCAGGCACTCATAGGAAACCTCCAAACTATTCTCGACATCTATGATCTCTTCCTGTGACGCAAGAGCGAGTGGATGACATGTAGACATAGGTCTCACATTGAGGAGATTTTCTAAGAGTTCTATACTTCCAATCCAGCCACCCTCTGAAGTTCGACTAATTGAAGAGCCAAACCCTCCCCCAAGATCCACTCACTTTACATTAGTGTGTGGATTAGCATTATATATCTTAGCTCACCATCAATAAATTCCTTTATGATCCGGTCAACACTTTAGCAATGAACACAACGAAATTTCATTATTGTTGGGACATCGTGATGAGTGGAGCATTCCATAGAAATGCATAAAGAAGCAGGCTTTATTACATAGGTTAGCCAGTCACCTTGCTATAGACATCAGAGTGTTAATTGGGAAAACATCCCACGTTTGGGCATAAAAAAGGCCACCTTGACATTTGTGGACATATTCTTCTTGATATTTATACGGAATCAGGTGTCTCCTAGGGTATATTTTCCTTCCACATGTTCATAACGTCGTATTTCTAGCACTAGCAACTCATTCCTAGTGTTTTACATGTAATGTGGCATGTTATGTATCTCTAAATCCTTGGTCCAACATCTAGAGAATTTCACCCCGCAACTTGGTCCGGCTATGTGTGTATACGTTACTAATCCCTTACATTTACCTCGTAGTAGACATGATAATCGATGTATAGCTTAGTTATTAATTCAACCAAACGACACAACCTTCTTATATAGTATTACACTAAATCTATATTCATATTTTTTCCCATTCCTACCTCCTTGGTCTGGCAAGTAGCAACATGGAGAATTCTAACGTGTGTACTCGTTTAAAAGACTTGTAAGAGAAAAAGTTATAAGTACATGCAAAAACACTATTTTGAGAATTGTTTAGTTGATAGGATTACTTTGTTAATTACCCATGGTTCCCACAATCTAGTTCTGGATTTAGTTACCTATGCTAGCAAAATCACAATTCATAGTATTGAATAAAGAAATGATGAACTTACTCAACAATAAGAAGAAACCCAGAAATTCAAATTGAAATTTCAAGAAAATAGCTTCAAACCAAATCTGGAAATAGAGTAATTGCTGAACTTTGCAATAAAAAAATCTCCAAAACAAAATTGAAAAATAATAAAAGTATTTAACCCCAATAACGAGGTTTTAATCCTCTATTTATGGAAAACATAGTCCTAAAGATAAATGAATTGTAATAAGGAATGTTTTTCCCAGAAACGTAGCTTCAATCAACGACCTCATAGACGGACCATTGGTCAATCGACGGTCCGTAGACTGCCTCCATCAGTCCATACTTTAAATTATTTTTCTTCAAAGGATAGCATCTTCTATGAATTAAAGAATGAACCAGCATTACGATCCGTCAATCCATCTACGGCTCGTCGGTGCTCCTCCATCGTTGAACACTTAGAATCTTGAAAAATCAGGTACTGAAACTTCTTTGAATCAATCGACTGTTCACTTGTTCATTCCGTTGATCAATCGACGGACAATCATTTATGCTTTTATTCCCACACTTGGTAATATTTCCTGATCTTTTTCCTTATCATGAACTGCCCATTGACGGTAACCACCTACGGTCCATCGATGAGACGACGGACCATCAATTGCCTTTGTAAGCCACAATCTGCATTTTCTTTTTAGCTACCTTATGCATTTTCAACCTAGACCTTTTTCCTGCAGAATAAGACATAAAACTTGTTAAAACTACTACAAAAAGTTTCTAGACAGACACCACTGAGAAGTGAAATGCATTGAAAATACTGTGAAATCATGGTACATTAACACCTTCAACTTAAATTTGTTGTTTGTCCTCAAGCGACACACTATGACTGAAAACTACACTAGTACCAACATATACACTTTTAAGCTCTAACAATCACATGGCTATCAACCCCAATTCTTTCTTTTATTTAGTGAAGGCTCACTCTCTTAGGTTCAACAAGCCAATTCATGCAGATCACATGATGACACCAACTCACCATGCGAAAACACCTGTACCGTTTTGCCTCTAACCAAGGTACAAATTTTCCAATACCATAACTAGTGCTGTCACTTCAAAAGAAATCCTCATTTTTCACACAGTGATTATGAATTTGGGTACAAGAATTTTTTTTCGATACTCATTCTTAAGAACAAGTTCAAATACACTATGTATTCTTCTCCATAGGCTTGCCCTTATTTTAATTTCTTAGGTTCACCATACTAGACTTTAGGATCACGATAGGACTTTCTTAGATTATAACATAGGCTTAGGGTCAGGTGTGGTGCATTTGGGTACATTTTAGTGACTTTTGCCCTCCTTGAAATTACCGCTAAGATTCCTACCTCTTTTCATTGCCTTTTCACACCCTATTTTTATTCTCATTTCTTATTTACTTTGCTCCACATTTGGATGTAACTTTCACTTATTTTGCATTTTTTTATCTTTAAGTTCTTTTCTTTTTCAGTCAGTTAATAATTTCACAAAATCACATCTTTTGCTCACATAAGCTTTTATTTTCAACATCCAACTCTTTTCATACCTATTTTGGGTCCTCATTCATAAGAGTGACCCTAAAATCATGGCAGGTCCGTGAGTCGAGGTACACAAAACCCGAAGTTGGGTCAGGGACAAGACGAGTTCACTTACTACATTAGCCATCCTCAACTTAGGTTTTGAGATAAATCAAGGTACAAATTTTCAAGGAGGTATTGGGGCCTAAATATTAGACCCTAGGAAAAAAATAAAATCTATTATAGGCTTTACATATTTGGATCAACAGGGACGATTTGATAAATTTGGCGACCTTCTTTTGAGCTAGATATTGACTATTTGGAACAAGAGCATATGATCAATTCCTATATTCTAACACAGATTCCCTTCGCTGGAATCATCGGGCAAGTTCTAGTTAGGTACCAACTGTTGAACATTCAAATCTCCTGACACTCTCTTAGCACATTATTACAATATAAGATTATTAGCTTTCCCAAGCCATGTATTGAAGGTCAAGAAGTGGGTTCACATTTATTTCATTCTTAAATCCAACACATTTAACATATTTTCACCCATATATGGAAGCGCTATCCAGGATGGGATATCATTTACTCAGACATCATGCTTTATTTTTCATGTTTTTATACTTGTACAAACTTCGACATCCCGGTTAAATAGGAAATTAAAAAATCTCATGGTGAAAAAGAAACTGGCAAAAAAACCCCAAAACAGGATTGTGGGTTGTATTACTCAGACTTCACCCTACCACTCACTTTCCATTTACCATACCCCTTGAAAAAATAAGCAATTGTCCCCAATGCAATAAAATAAACGTAATCGAGTGGTAGGTGAAGTAATCCTCTAGCGCATAGCGGCGAACCACTATCAACATGTGGGTGGGTTTGATTTCTCAAAACCCACAAGATCAACATATAGGTCACCCTCTGTAGTTCCCACAACAACCTCTGCACCATCAGCAGTGCTTCTATCATCGATCATCAGTACAAAACTGGATGCCCAAGCATCCATCATTAGATCTCTCCTCTGATGTAGCTCTTCATATACTAAGGAAGTCTTCCTAGCCCGCTCCAACTCTTTCCTCTCTCTCTTCTTCGCACAGGCCTCATCACCAGCCTCGGTGGTGTGGCTACAGAAGTTCCTCTTGGGAAGCACATGCTTCTCAATCATTGGCTTAGTATGGACATTGAACAAAACATCGAGCACTGAATCCTCTAATAGCTCTATGGGATCACTCTCTAGATCAGTCCCCCTTATCTAAAAAAAGGTTTCGACATCGGCTCACAGGCTGCCCAAATCGGTCTGGATGGAAGTGAGGTAAACAATGGGGGTTGGGTGTGCTAGAACCCGTAGCTCAAAGGCATCGAGGAGTTTGTGGACCACCTGAATCTACTGTTCGACCTGATTGGTCAGCGTTTCTCGATGTGGTCCTCTACCTCAACAATGGGATTTCTGCATCCAAGGCTGAATGTGGTTAAGAATGGTGGGCCTATAACTTCTATACCCTAGCTGGAGGGACCAGTCATGCAGATGGGGCGTGGATGGGAATGAGCTACAGGTCGTGCTGGTTGCATGAGAAGAAGAAGACGGAATGGGATCAAGATGATCTGGTGCAACAGGGTCAGCCCCTTTGTCTCTCTCCACAGTGTTTGCCAAGTTCTCGCTCAGTTGTTGAACCACAATTGAGGTCCCTCTGCGCTACACTGCTGCATTGGCCTCACCCCTTGAAAACTTTATGAATTGTATGGTTTGGAAAGCATGCTTGTAGGCTCACTTTTGAAAATAGATGCCATGTCTAGCTATTTCTCTTGTGTGTGCCTACAAATTGTAAGACTTTCCTGAAATGATGCATGTTTGTGAAAGCTAGTGTTAGACTAGAAGTATAAATGTTGTGAAATGGTTTCCTATAACTGTGATGTCTATGGTGTGTATTACCATTTTGGTTTCATTAGGAAGAAGAATTATGAACATGATTTGGTTAATAATTGAGAAATTCTCATGTTACAGTAAAGTTGTACGTTGTACATTTTCTTAGGTATGAACTCATGAGGCATGTAAGTGTATTGAGGAAAAGGACATTCCTCCATTAACACAACTAAGTATTTGATGGTTGAGTATGACCCTCAAAGAACTAGTCTTAACTAATAAGAATTAATCGTCAATCAATCTTAATCAAGTATATGTGAATTGAAGTATGAGTGCCTAATTGTTTCTTAATTATTGTTGAAACTACCTAAGTGTGACACAAACATAGTTTAAACATGATCTCTTAATAAAATTAGGAGAATAACCATATTATGATTAAGAGAAGGATAGTCCTCCTACTAACATTATAAGATCCCATGTATTTGATGCATTAAAGAGTGAGTGAATAGAAGTCTTGCTTACTTGTGTTGTTTTAAGTGCTAAATGGTCTGAAGTGTATTCTTTATAAGTTTGGTGAATTAACTTCTATATGATGATGTTATCACTGCTGTGAGCTACTCAATGATTCATTGAAGTCCTTGCTGTTATTAAAGTGTTCTATATGTCATTTGAGGACGAATGTTCCCAAGT
Organism: Solanum habrochaites; assembly: GCA_027704765.1. Classification (NCBI taxonomy): domain Eukaryota; kingdom Viridiplantae; phylum Streptophyta; class Magnoliopsida; order Solanales; family Solanaceae; genus Solanum; species Solanum habrochaites. Next base: position 33,437,325 of record JAKWJA010002495.1, read on the forward strand.
GGGAGTTATTGTAAGACCCCCAAAAAATTAGTTAGGGTGTCTAGAGACTCACTTTATCTTATAATATTGTTAAAATGTTAATAAAATGTTTGAAAGTATGCATGAATGACTTGAAGTCATTTGACAGTCAAACGTCAAGAGATGACCAAGACGTTCGATGACTAGTCACCTAAAGGGCCTTATGTGTTCGTATATACTTATGTGTGTGTCATGAGATTATGAGGCTTGTATATTATTAAAATGATGTTTTTAGGAAGTTTTTTATGTTTCATGAACTTTAGAGGTCAAACGTCCAAGACATTCGAAAGTTAACCATTGAGATAGGTATGTGTGTATCTTGAATGTGCCTAGTATGTTTGGATGTTTTGCCTGTAGTAGTTTTTGGTGAAACTGATGTGGAAGGTATTTGACTTTTTAATTTTCATATTTACATTGGAAACCCGGGTACGACTCCCCAAGAACCCCGTAAGAAGAGCTCAAAAAGGACCTAAGGGTTGTTGAGACACTGCCTTGGCAGTGTTATTCGACTGAGCCAAATGATGCCCTGTTTCTTGGCTAACGCACCGTCGATGGGGAGGCATCAATGGAAACTTATCCTGGAGAAGACTTAGCCACATGACATCCTGATAACCAATTGAAGGAAACTACAAATGTTCTATCGATGGAAAAATATGGAGTCAATTATGTCCGTCGAGGTAGGCTTGCAGAACTGCCATGCACGCTCCCTATTTATGGGGTGTAAGGGAAATTCACCCCACGTGCAAACCTGACCCTAGTCGGTTTATTAACCTATTTTTGGGTATATTAGGTTAGTTAAAAACGTGAATAACCCATACCCAATCCTCCACTAAAAATCAAACCTCCCTCTCCCAAAATATCCTCTCTAGAAACCTCCATTGAAGGTGAAGCTCAAGAACAACTTGGAGCTTGAATTTCTATAGATTCTTCATCAAGTTTTACAGTTTTTTTTCTAAATAAAGGTATGGTGATTCTTCATGTCTTGTTATTCTTCCATCTAGAGAGTTAATCTCAAAGTTTTCAAAAGAGATTTCATGATCAAACTACTTCTTCTTCAATCTAGATATGAGTTCTTTCTCAAAACGTTTTCAAAGGATTAATCATGATGAATTGATGATAATATATTAGTTTTAACGTGAATTTAAATCTACTTGCATTGTGAACCCATGTCCCTTCCCAAACTCGATTTAGCCTATACATGGGCATTGTGATCGTGGCTTGTTATTGGTGAATTTGTAATTCTATTATGTTGAATTGCTTATGTCTACTATTTATTATGATTATTGATGGTTAGTTTTTGATTGATGATCGATGTGGATCAATGTATGAAGATTTGAATAAGACTAGCCTATGTTCTTCTATGTGTTCATTGTAAGCTCGATTTATTACTATAGTTGTTGGTTTTGGATTATGAAAAGATCATTGTAGCTACTGCCTTAGGTTAATATTATCAAGGAATTGTGGGTATAAATCCTTGGTGTTTAAATCAAAGGAAGATTGGTGAGGATTGATCTACATGTTGTAGGCTATAGATTGATGATGTTCTGTATGTGATGTGATCTTGATTTAAGGTTAGAAGAAGCATGATTCCGTTTAAGTATTGATATCTTTAGCTACTCCCAAACATTTAAATTACTGATAAAGTATGATTGATGATCAAGGCTTTAGGAAATTAGTAGGATTGTATATTTCCTCTACTCTTTATTGAATTGATTGTTTAGTACCTACGTTGATATCTTGTGCTTGTAAGGAATTAAGTATGATTTCATTTATATTAATGTATATTTACATACTGCCCCATACTTTAATTGTTGATGAAACACTTGTATTGAACAAGTATGATCTAAGATTAAAGGATTGCTAAGAATTTTTCTACTCTTCTATTTCTCTATAGTATTGTTGATGAAGCCTTGTATGGCATTGTGTGGTATAATATACTTATGGTTGCGATGTTTACTTTATTATCATTATATATGTGTTTCTTATGGCCTTGAAGGAAAATTAATGAACATATGAATGTGTGGTTATGATGATTATACTATGTGTAACTTGTGTCTAGTCTTCTATTCTAGTTGTGAATCTAGGCTATGTACATAGTGTTATAAACATGTAAATGGTTATGTTAAGATATTGTGTAGGTGATGCTATTAATGAACTGTTAAGTATTGATGACCGTTACCCATTTACCCCTATGTGGATATGTGAATATATAATGTTAGGATTCTTAAAGTATAATGTGATGTTAGCTTGCCTCATATGTTACATTGTGTTGTTTGGTCTATGATTGGTTGTGCGTTGTGGTCATAAGAGGGTGGCTTCCTCAATGTGTTGTTGATAGCCATTATGTGATCATGTTGACCAATGTACACACACACTCACACATCATGCATGCTTACAATGTAGTAAAGAGTAATACTGTCTAATGAAAGGTAGTTCTCATATTCACTAAATGTCTTGTACTATGTATGTATGATAAATGTATATGAAGTATATTATGTATTTCTTAACTAGGATCACTGGTTAGGTACGTGTATGGAAAATGGTATGGGACCTTCTCTATACATAGCACATGTTTACTTTGATACGATAGTTCCTAGATTTGGTTTCTATGTACATGAAAAAGAATGTATGGACAAGTTATGAATATGACTTATATGCTATGATGTGAAGTATACGACATGATGAAGTATAAATGTGCATAGTGTCTTGGTGTGTTTGTATGAAAGGATTGATCATATAATTATACCTATAGACTTATGCGTTGATGTATGAACATGTTTGACATTTATGTGTGTTTGTGAAAGGTTTGTTCACATATAAGTATATACATACATGTTTGAAGATCTAGTCAATAGAGGAGTCTTTAAAGGTGTGCTCAAGTGTATGCTTAACTAGATAGGTGCTTACATATGCTATGTTCATGTGAAAGGGTTTCTCAAATGATTTAGGTTTATGAACTCTCATATATGATCTATGATCTAAGCATATGAGCACTCAATCTCTTAAGCCTAATTTTATTAGGTAAGGTTAATAAACGCTTTTCAAGAAAGGGAACTTATGTTAGCACCAAGTGAACTTGATGTGAGTGGTGTACCTTCCCATTGGAGGAAGGTAGGTCACCATAAGCCTCATGAGGTTGTTAGCCTCATAACCCCAGGGAATATAGGAATGCATCCATATATACCTCGAAGTTCCATAACTATGCTTTCCATATAGGATCTAGAAAGTGATATCAACTAATATGCTAGCATGTGTTAATGTTCTACCTTGGCTAGGTAATAACAGCTTCCATTGGAGTAAAGCTCTACAATACCAAATTCAATGTAGCACCCATGGTCTTAGTGTCGGCTAAGGCTAAGTTTTCCTAAAGTAAAATGGACAATGGAAGTAAAGTAAGGACCCTAACTAGGATAACCTAAGGGTAGTTTCTTAGAGTAGGTGAAGGTATGGGACTTCACCTATGAATTGCAGAAATAACTGTTGAAGGAAATACTAGGAAGGTATTCTAATGCACGTGTCTATGTGTATGTTACTTATACATGACTTTGTAGTATTTGTCCACTTGTTGTGATGAAATGCATGGTATGAGCCTATATGAATTGGTCTTGTTGTATATGCATAATATTAGTCTAAATGACTACATGATGAAGGTTTTTGACATTAATAAAGTTGTCTTCACTTACTTGTTGATGTATGAAATAGAGTGTTAAGGCTTTTGGTCTGATGATAGGTTTAATAAGTATGTGTGAGGTTATGGGGCTTCACATGTATATTGCACTACTGGACTTAGATAGGGTTTGTAAGGATTTATTATGCTTTATGTGAACTTAAGTGAATAGATATGCAAGTTGATGTAGCTTACTGTAAAGCCATTAGAGTCTTGACTTAAATGCGTCTTTGATGAATTAATGTTCAATGATGGTATGTGTTGGCTTATGTAATTTGTAGGTATGTTTTTCCTCAAGACATTAAGGTGATGCATTGCACCTAGTATCACTAGAGGGTAACTTGGGAGGTTAAGGAGTTAAAGCAAAGATTTTCACTTTAAACGGAAATAGTAACTATAAAGTAGAAATAATTCACTGCTAATTGACCCAAAATGTGTCTTAAATTCTATCTGTGATCTTATATGATATTTGGACTTTTAATATTTCTATATGAATTATGTTAATGATATAAATCGTTTCGTACAAAGGTTTTATAAAGATTTACCCAAAAAGGCATGAAGTAAGATTTAAAGAAAATTTCCCTTTTAATTGCATGTGTTTGCATGATTGTCATACTTAATGCATTCTTGTACTAACTCCATTCTTTTCTACTTTTTACACAAAGTGTAGGTCATGGATGCTTAAACGATGTATTTAATGGTGAGGAGGTTGATATGTGATTCCCAAGTGCAAGGAAGGAATCCTTACGATCAAAGATTTCCTAAGTCAAGTCTTTACTGTAAAGTGTAAAATATAGTACTTATGTATTATGTTTTAAGGTCCGTGTCCATAAATTACTTTTATGATGTTGAGTGTAGGATGGAAAAAAGATAATAGAGTCTTTAACTATGTATAATGAAATTATATATATATATGAAGCAATGTTCTAGCATATGATGTGCTAATTTTTCGCTAAATTTACTATGACAATGTTATGAATGATAAATGATGGGCTTGTATAAGACCTCCGAGATGTCAAGTACGCCATGTTACTTCTTGGGGGTGCTCCCTGGATATGAAAATTGACCGACCATCCACCAAGATGCTCATGATTTCGTCATGTTTTATGACCGTTTCTAAATAGAAGGAGGGATTTCAAAAGAGCTACCTATGAATCCTATTTTTGTGATTGAGTTGTTTGATCTATGGGGCATTGATTATATAGGGCTGTTTGTTAGTTCACATGGGATGAAGTATATTGTTGTTGCGGTTGATTATGTGATGAAATGGGTGGAAGCGATTGCACTTTCAAACAATAAAGTTAAAAATGTCATCACATTCTTGAAAAAGGATATATTCTCAAAATTTGGTACACCTTAGGAGATTATCAGTGATGGAGGTTCCCACTTTTGCAATAAGTTGTTCAATTACTTAATATATAAAAATAGAGACCTTCACAATCTAGTGGGCAAGTTGAAGTGTCAAAGAGAGACATCAAACAAATTCTTGCTAAGATTGTGAATGCAAATTGAACCAATTGTCCAAAGAGGCTTGATGATGCTCTATGGGCTTTTTGCACTGCATCCAACTATAAACTTGTATATGGGATGTCTTTCCATTTGTCAGTAGAGCTAGAGCATAAGGCTATTTTAATTGTGAAGAATTGAATTTGGATGGGGGCACCACATCGAGTCAAAGAGTAAATGATGTGAATGAGATTAACGAGTTTCTCCTAAAACCTTACGAAACTTCAACCTTGTACAAGGAAAAGACTAAGAAGTACCATGATCAAGAGATTGAAAAGTGTGACTTTGTTGTGGGTGATTTCGTGCTCTTATTCAATTCAATGTTGCACTTGTTTTCTGACAAGCTTAAGTTCAAGTGGACTGGCCCATTAATAGTCGCTCATGTATTCACACATGGAGCGTTTGATCTTGAAAACAAGGAGGGAATAAGATTCAAGGTGAACGGTCAAAAGATAAAGCGATACATGGGAATGAAGAGAGTGTGCAAGAAGTGTCTGAGGCCTACTACCTTTTTGAAGTATGAGTAATCAAGGGGTCTGCACCACGTCGCGACGTTAAATCAAGCGCTGTTTGGGAGGCACCCCAACTTGTACAATCTAGATAACTATATGTTCTTCTTTTCTAATTAAGATGTTTTTTCGTTTATTTGAATATTTGATAGGTGTTTCATTTTTTAATTAGTGTTGGCTAGATATAGCATAGGGTCCTTCTTTAAAAAGTACCCAGAAAATGTAAAAATAACTACTAATGGTTGCTATATGTCCAAGGATGAAAAGTCAAACCTACAGAAAATGTCTAGTGCACAGGTCTAAGGACTCCATCGATGGTTCATGGTTCAATCCACGTACCATGAATGGTGTCCGTATATCCCATGTAAGTAGGTTAAATTTTTCTAAGTGTTGAGTGACCTACAGTACTAGGTCGACCCGCGGCCCGTATATGAGGTTTCGTGGATCTAAATCTAGGGTTATGTTTTCCCGACCAGGACCCTTTTTAAAACAAAACACTTCATTTTTGTAAATCCATCCCCCACTTCCCATATTCACTCACCCTTTCTATGCCTATACAAATCCCAAAAATCCCTCATTATATCCCCAAATCACTCCCATATCTAATACATATCATCTCCTCTCCCAAATTTTAATTTCTCTCTCACTCCCAAAACTGACTCCAATACTCCACTCAGCAAAGATTTCAACCAAATTATGTGTCACAAAGGTCTAACGAGTCTATTAATTACACAATAACCCACTTCAAATACTTAGAAGGTAAACGATTTCAATTTAACTCTAAATATCAGTATGAAATTGCATGATAAACTTGTAACATCTCGCAATTTTAAATATCTAGGAATTACCTAAAAACTTGAAATAGTTATTTTGGAAATAATAAAAATCTGGAAATTTGTTTAAATTAGGAAAAAATGAGTTTTTTGTCACTCCAAATAGACATAACTTCTATCTCATGATGAGTTAGATATAATTCCTTGTATATTTAGAAAGCTCTTCGAAATCTCTACAATGCCGCCAAGTAAGCACAAGGCAGAGCTCATATGACTTAGTTATGCCCTTTGGAAGTTGGACTGTTGAAAAAAGGAAACTCTGAAAATAGATTTTAGAATGGTAGTTTGGTCTTTTCCATAGCCAACTTTATTAATTCGTTTTTAGGAATTTAATTGGGTTAAATTTAGATTTTACTCAGTTTAGAAAAGTGAATTTCAAGCTAGGTTTCGGAGAGAAAAGAAAAGAAGAGAAAAGGGGAGAAAGTTCAAGATTCATCAACAACATTCAAGAATCGCTTGTGGATTTCGTCGAGGGTGATCCCTACGAGTTACATGAGCTTCCCTAGTGTTGGTTCATTCATCCAAGGCAATCATCATTTAATCAGCGTACTTTCTTTCTTGAAATTTAAGGATTTAAGTTCTTGATGAATTCTTGATAAGTGTTCTTGAAGTTTTCTTATCGATTAAGTTTTGATTTAATATTCTACTTTTGTCAAATTAAAGCGACCATATCTCTTAGACTATAAAAATTCACGTGATCCATAACCTATCTTATCAAAGGTAATTGAATCTACTTTTCAACTCTACCAATTTCGCGTTAATCCAAATTCTAAGTAGAAAGTTATGACTATTTTAGCAACCTACACAATGATTTTACTAAATCGCCGATGGAAAACAATAGTAAGGATAGTTTTTGTTTTTTTACTTCCAAGAAAACCCTAAACGAACTTCTTGACTAATGAAATGTTCAAAACTATAAGATTTTCATCTTTACTGATGAAAATCATAACTCTTAGTCATAGAGATTTGAATAAACTAATTCAAGAACCTCAAGAAAGGTTTTCTTGATAATTTACCTTCATGTTCTAGGGTTTCAAGATTTTCATTCAAGTTCTTATCCAAGGTTCTTTAATAACCTTGTTATTTTTATCTAATATCATTTCTAAACATCATGAGGTCTTTCCTATCACAAATCATGATCATTTAATCCATAACTCAATTCAAGGAAAGGAAAGAGTTAAGTCAAGAAGTTAAAAGTGAATTCAAGAAGTCAAGAGTTAAGTCAAAATAAGTTCTTAAAGTTCTTCAAAAGTCTTTTCACAAACCTTTTAACTGGTTTTCAGATTTCAATTTCATAGTTAAGCAAAGATTTCATATTTGAAGTTCTTTTCTCAAAAGAAATATATGGGAACTAAGTATTCCCAAGAAGTTTTACACATTTAAATAAGAACAAAAATTGAAATTTCCAAATAGCCTTCCAACTTTTTTCCAAAAAAAAAGTAAATTCATTCACAATTAAGCAAGAGGGGAAACTTTTATTTTTATGATAGCCTTTGAAATAAGTTTTTGAGCAATTATCTCAAATCACATAAAGAAGTATGTTATAAACATAAGAGCTAGTATCATATGTTGGGAGTATTATTAAGCACGGATATAGGGGAGAGTTCAGATAACTCACAGCCCCATAAACCATGTAGCCATCATGGGAAGAAAATGATTATACTTTTTAGATGATTCCTTTACTACTTAAAATAGATTATTGGATCCACTTAGTGAATTAAGTCCTATACCTTAGCAAGGTATAGATGATCCTTGTAAGTGAGAGGTAAAGTACTGTATCATCACTATAGATCTTAAGTGATGGATGTCGGCTAGTGAAACTCCCACATCAGTATTTTGAAGTTTTATATACATCAGAAATATTTTATGTATTTATATACATCAAAGAGTTCATATTGTACCTTTGTATATATACATAGTTATCATTGTATTCGTAAATACATAAAGTTGAAAATCATGCTTTAAAGCTTTTGTTTATACTTGATATATCCACACTACTTTATATTGAAATCAGTTGAGTTCAGTTAAATTAAGTGAATCCCATGTAACTAATTCTTTCAAACCATATTCAAGCCTATGTTATTGTTAGCATTTCAACTCGCATACTTTTACATTGAATGTACATATGCCAGTTGTCCTGCATCGTGTTATATTGAAGACAATCAAGATCAGCAAGCAGTGCATCGTTGATCCACTGAGCACTCCAGAGTCAGTTGGTGAGCCTTCTTGTATTTTGGATGACTTCTTTTTATTCCCTTTAGTTGTTATATGAATTCATTAGGATATTGTGGGGGTTTTTCCGACATCCATCTCATCTTTTTAAAGGTTTTTGACATCCATCTGAGTTGTTTAGAGGATTCATAGTAAGTCAGATGTTAGTTTTATAGCCTTTTTGCTATCATTATCTTAGGATAAGACATTGGTTTGCCTTAATGTCCAAGTTAAATGTTCATTTATAACATTATATTTTATTTCATAACTATATATTTATTGATTTAAGTGTGCCACTAACTAACTAAGCAGGCAAAGGGTTTTGTTGGAGGCAAAAGTTTTCTCGAGTGTCGGCCACGCACAGGTTTTAGGCTCGAATCGTGATAAAATACTAGTTAGAAACACCTTTAGGACAACATAATGTGATTGTGTTATCTTGGTTATCAAATAACATAAGGGAAAATAGTCTAAATGGAAGTTTTGACTTAGGATTCCTACTTTTTATGTTATAAAAGTTAAATAATGAGTATCCAAAACGCCAAAGATGACAAACTATCAAAAATTATGTTGAAATCCATGATTACACATAGGATGATTGTTTGAATGGTCAAAAAATGGTTTACATATAAAGCATTTGTGATGCCTAGCACAGAACTGACCCATGAGACCCCGTCAACGGACTATCGATCAGGTTTCTAGGTCTGTTACACATGTACAATACACAGAGTGTCAAACCACGGAGGTCCACTACGATTTTTAGTTCAAGCTACGATCTTCACATCAACGTTTCCCATCAAAGCCCAAATATTTGGGACCTCTGACCTACAGATGCGACCCATGAACCATAGGTCAATTTACAATCCTTAGGTACCTATCGTAGGTGGCTACTAATGTTACTAGATGAATATAATAATGCAATGACTGACCTGGTGTATGTCCCACTCACTACTAGGACATCCCCTACGACACCATTCACCAAAGGGAATCAAAAAAGGCAGGTGGTTCCCGATTTAGTCACTCCATTCTAATCTAATAAAAAGGATACAATTATCAGGTCATTGGTTGGCTTTGAGTCCAACTATACTTGTTCCTTCGTTCTAGATCAAATTCACATGGTAGGATTTCCTTGTCTTATGATGCTACTAGTGAACGTGCTATTAATGTAACACCCTAAAATGAACTAGGTGAAACTAGAGCCTAACATGTGTGTTATGAGGTGATAAGGTCTTTAAATGGTTAATTATAGTGTTAATAGGCAGATATAGAGTTTGAAAGAGTTTGGACGTCAAACATCCAAGAACGTCCAAGATATTCAAATGTTTTTTCTTGAGACGTGCTTGTGTTTTCTAGTGTGCCTTGCATGTTTTATGTGGTTGTTTGGAATCAAGTTGATGGGAGATGTTCCTAAAACCTAGATCTACGTATTAATATCGAAAATGTCCTTGCACGACTTCCTAAGGAATACCCTAGGGGTCCTTGAGGAGGACCCAACCTAGTGCATGTATCTTCCAGAAATATCCCAACAAACAAAATCGAACGACATCTCATTGTCCTCTAAGGTATCCGCCGATAATGGTCGTTGCTCCACACTTGGATGTGGGAGATCAAAGCCCGATTTTGGCAGTATCTGATCCAAATGACGGCTTTACGTCATGGCCCATAGTTTGGTCAATGATCCATTGATGGTTCCGTCGCTTGACACCTACAAGTTTCTGCAGTTGTCTCGTCCTAATGAAGGACAATATGTGAAATTCACCTAGCATTATGAAAATAAATTGGTTTGTTACTTAATGTCTTTTTGGGTATTTTTAAGTGAGTTTATAAGCCTTAAACCAATTGTTGAGTTCATTTTTCAAAGTAAAAACCCAAAACCCCAAATAGAATCCTCTAAAATTCCATTAGAGCTTGAGGCAAGGTTGAGGCTAGGAACTTGACTTCTCCATCAAATATTCATCACTTTCATGTCTTATATTCAATCATGGTATGGTGTTTCATCCTTGAAATATCTTTTTCAAGGAGCCAACATTCATAGGTTTTTCCAAGACTTCTCAAAACATTAAATCTTTTATTTTTAATTCTAGATATGGGTTCTTACATAAAATGATTTTAATCAATGATTTATCTTATAATTGATGTTGATTGAATGATTTTAAATCAAAATTCCTATGAATCCATGCAATTCATGAAATCTTAATTGTTGTTATATTATGGGTGATTTCATCATGGCCTTATTGTATTGAATTCTTGTGTAGATTACTTTTAGCTATTGAATTATGTAAAGATCATGTTAGAAATGTATATAGTCTGCCTTAATTTGATGATTTTCATATTGTATTATGTTGGAACATTGTATGGTTTTATAAATGGTTCGGATTGGTGTGTTTGGCTATTGGTAAGATCCTTGGTAAATTTTAGTTGGTTGGAATGTCTAAAATGAGTTTTCATGTGAAAAATGCTCTTTTGCTTAACCTGCACTATTTTTTTTGGTGTAGTGTTGCCTTCATGAAGGAGTATTGAACATGTTAATGTGTTTTGAAATATGTTTGGCATAAGTAACTCTTGATATAGCTCTAGTTGATATTGAGAAGGTAGTTCAAAAAGTTGTAAGTTTGAGCTCTTATATGTTGCAAATTGTGATTTGAGTTGCCATATTTATGTTTTTAATGGAGTTGTCAATTACTTCTATAAGATATGGCTTACGTTGATTATTTGTTTTTGGTTGAGCTGTTAGTATTGATTATATCCTTTCCCTACAAAAATTTTTTTATTGTCATTGGGGGACGAATGTTCTTAAGGCGGGGATAATGTAACACTTCAAAAGTCCATGAATTAGTCTAAATCCTCAAATAATGAACTAATACTTGAAAAACATTTCTAAGCTTAAAATAATGTATTAAAATAATTAGCAATTTTAGAGTCAAAATGTCAAGAAATGATCATGACGTCTAGAGAATTGTAAAATATGGTATAGTGTGCCTTGGAACATTTCATGGGGTTTTAAGAGTCGAAATTTAATGAAACATGGTAAAAAGGTATTAAACACATATTAGAGTCTGTTAAGTGTTGAAACGTCTGGGTACGACTCCTAGAGGAACATCCCAAGGTTTGTTGGAGAGAACCCTTACATTTTACAAAAAACTACCATTTGGGACAGTGTGCATACAAGAGACAAACGATGGCAATGCATGGCTCCATGAATAGAAACTTAGCCACTTTCCAAAACTGGTCAAAATGACCTGCCTATATCCCAAACCACGGACCAGTAGTACGGTCCGTAGTCCAGTTGACCGATCGTAGGTCAGGGTTTTGTGGTTGGGTGTCAAATTTTACTTTGATGTTTTCAAATTAGGGACTTCATTATTTGGTTGGTTAGGTAGTTGATTAAGGGTTAAGGGATGAAAAATTAAGTTAGTTGGGGGACTATATTGTCACGTCCCAGATTCTAGAACCTGGATCGCAAGCGGCGGCGTTGACCTTTCAGAGGTAGCAGACAAGCCTCTTCTTGCATTATTCACATTCATCTAGTTCAATTTGCGAAAAATTTAAAACTCTTTCAAAGTATGAAGTAACATAGACTTCATATAATTATTAACTAGTTACATTATATACAAAGCTTAAACTAAAGAAACAACTATCATAAAGAATCAATTTAAAAGGAGAATCAATATATCGTAAATAAGTTTGCCAAACACGACCTTATTACAAAAGCTTCGAAAAGAAATTGTGTGAAAGAATCGCTAGGGACAACATCCACTAACTATGTATACTACTAGGCTAGACTAAAATTGTAGCATCCTAGAAATCAAGATGACCTACCAAATTGTCTGGAGAACGCTAATGTCGAAACCGATGCAATGAATCTTGAATCTGCTCTCTGACCTGCACCTTATAAAAGAGTAATTTGTATAGGGTTAGTACAACACTTGTACTAAGTATGGGTGTATACACAGATAAACATAAGGCTATGCATGATCAAGGAAAGTTGTTCCTAAACAACATGCCATTTCTAGAAAGTATAGTCAATAGACTTTCCTAATTGATTAGTTGTGAATTGTGGTATGAATATGATGTATTTTAATGAATTCAAATCAAGAAACTCAATTTCTATGTGATTACAACATATTAGAATCATCAACAAATTTTTAGAACAGCTCGGGCGAAGATTTGAAAATTTGAGCAAGCCAAACCCGAGAGCCCTTATTTCCAGACTTAGTTTTTTTTTCTAGTCTTTTTCTTCTTATTATTGTGTAGTTCAACAATTAACTTAGTTTTTTTTCAGTCTTTTTCTTCTTCTTATTGTGTAGTTCAATAATTCCTTTGGTCCTATGTTTTACTTACAAGTGCAATGATTAATTGTAGTCCCATACCCACAATAAATCAAGTAGGTAATCCAAGGACTAAGAAATTATTTCACTATCCTTACAATAAGTCATTCATTACATTATGTATTCATTAACACTTCATAAGTCAGTTTCTATTGGCTATGCCACTTATTTCATCATTTTCATGTTAGGGAAGTTATGATGCTTTGTTTTGCTATTATATTTTTATTCACCTTTATTGGCATCACTTAAGAAGTCATTATAAGCCAATCTTATGTGGCTTTGCCCATTAATTTCTGAAACTTCATTGGTATTGATATTGACAATTGACATTTTTAAGCTCTTACTTTCATAGCTCACTTTGAACATACGTTACATTATTTTTCTTTCTTTCTTTCTTAGAGATATATTTAGAAGTATGATCACTCAAGCTAACATTAAATCTAGTGTCTTCCCACACCGAAAAGAGGTGATTCACCGGTGAAAATGAATCTAGATCGTGTGAGCTACTCATGAAATCCAGTGCCTACCCCACAGCAAAAAGGGTGATTCCTGGCTAAGGCAAATCAATCTCTAGTGTTTACCCCACACCGAAAGGGGTGGTTCACGGCTATAGTGAACCAAGAACATCTTTTTGAGCATTAAGTGACATAGATCATGTGAGCAAAACATGAAATCTAGTGCCTACCCCACATCGGAAAGAGGTGATCTCACAGGCCAAGGTGAGATTGACACATACCTAGCTCTTTTAGGTTGAAAGCACAGGCTAGTTCGTATGTTGGCTAGACATAGTTTGAAGGCTAGGGACGTATGGAGACTACTTATACACCTCGGTGGTAGCCTCATCTCATTAAATTTACATGTGCAAGCACATGCTCATAACTAGTCTATCGGTGCTTTACTCATTTTCATTATGTTCTTATTTTTTTGAGTTGACTCAAAAATTATGGAAACTTGCTTCTAGATTGAGATTTACTGACTCTATTGATGACTTGTCATCCTTTTCTTTACATTGATGAAATGTAAATTGTCCTTACATAACATATTTGGTGCTAATGAGACTTGTCTCACACGTTTTAACACCTTCATCGTGAGTATTCTTAACTTAGTAGCTTAGGTGTAAGTAAGGCATATGTCACTTCTTTTAACACCTCATTCTGGTAACTTTCTTAATCTAGACATCTTATGTTATGTTATTACTCATGTTGCTTTCTTACTTTCGTATGACAGCTTCATATCATCATTTATGGATGATGAGAACATTCACTCAATGAATTACATATGTTCATAGTTCATTTGGTTAGGGAATGTTGGGACATGTCCCAATGATTGGAAAACCTTTGGATATGGATACATTGATTACTTTAGATGTGCTTATATTGTCATTTTAATACTTTGGCTATATATAATTGACACAAAATTAGTATTGTGTTAGAAAATTTGAAAACTTACTTCATAGCCAATTTATTGGCACAAGCCAATGTTACACTCATTAATGTTTAGTTTTGTATACCTTAGTTGTTAGCCAATCTTTTAATTATTTAAAGATAACATTATACTCAGTTCCATTCATCACTCTTAGACAATGTATTGTTAGCCTTTTTATTGGACATAAGGCAGTCAATTCATTCAAGTATAATTTCATGGAACCATTAGCCAATTATATTACATATTTTTCGAATAATGTTTTAGGCAAATTTATTGGCATAAGCCAAACCTTCACTATACTTGGAATTTTAATCTTTGATTAACTTACAAGAACAATTTAATGCTAGGTTTTGCCAAGCTATGAAGTTATTGTGGCATTATAGATTCATGAACTAGCTTTAATTCTTTATGAAAGTTATAACAACTTATTCAATGCTATTACGTTCACAAGTTCGCGTGGATAGGGTATGTTGGGACTTGTCCCATTGATTGTGATACCCTATGTTATGAGATTTTTGATGTAGAGATTGGTATCACTTTGAATCTCATGAATTAAGATTAGTATAACTTCACACATTTTGGGAGATAATATTTTTGACATAGTTTTTCTAGCCAATTTGTTGCCATAAACCAAACTTTCACATATGGTGGTCTTTTAAAATAAATTTGTTGTAAGACATCCTTTATACATTAAATTAAATTATAACTATTATTCAATGAACAGCCTATAACAGTATACTCAATTTCATAAACAACTCATAACAACTTCATCTTTCTCGAATACAAAAGTCAGTATTATTATGTCATTCCTTAATCTGTGTAGCTAATCATTCAATCATTCGAATACAATCTATAGACCTCATTAATCATTAACCAATCAAAGTTACAAAATCAATTAGAATTACATACCAATAACATGTTCAATATTAAGTCTATATACTTAAAAGAATCGTAAACAATGATAACTAGACAGATGGACGCTCAACAATATTTTTGGGAAACAACCCTAGTTTCGTAATTCATGAGTTTTAAACATTTGAAAAGCCTCTTGGAGAAATAAATCCATGATATAATAACCATAACTTAAGTACAATATAATATATTAAGAACACCTTGAACAAAAACTTGGAGAAAACCTTGAAATCGCCTAGAAAGTCTATGAACTTTCTGCCTCTTTCTTTCGTTTGTTTTAGCATTCTGTTCTCTAAGTGTTTTGATCTTGAGTTTTAGGTTTACGAACTGATATTGACTAATTAAACTAAGTCTTAATGATTAAATTAAATAAATTAATGAATTAATTACTAAAAATCCCCTCCTGGATTTACTAGAACTAGGAAAGAACAACACTTAGTCAAATCTGAATTTTTTCCTAATAATTTCGTTTTGACCCCTTTAAATTAAAGTATTAAATGTATAATTAAATTAATTTAGGAACATAGGGTAATTACTAAAGTACCCCTAAGTCATTGGAACCGTAACTAACCCTTTTGGACCATCATAGGTTAAGTACTAGGATGTTTCTTGAGTTATATTAGGTTAGTGTAAGAATTTCGGTTTGAACCCTTTAATTTAATTAATTAAATGGCTAATTTATTTAACTAAGTGGCGTAGGGTAATTAATAAAGTTCCCTTAAGTCGTTATAAACATAACTAACCTTTTGGACCATCCTAGGTTATGTACTAGGTTGTGTTTTTCTTGTGTTAACCCAAATCTGGAAATTGTTTTGTGATTTTTGTTTTGTCCATTTAAATTAATTACTTAATCTGATAAATTAATTAATTAAGTAACCTAGAGTAATTAATAAAGTATCCCTAAGTTGTTAGGACCATAACCAACCTTTTGGACCATCGTACACTAGGTACTAGGTTGTCTCTTTAATTGTTACTAGGTTAGTGTCACCCGGTTAAGTCTTATGTTGTCGGGTGCACTTATTAGTTTATTTCGGTAGGTCCTAGGTTAGTTAGATAGTTATGGAAGTATCTTACAGTATAAAATTAGTTACATAGCTAGGCCCCACATAGGTGAACATATGTGCACGCCTGCCCCCCTTAACTACCCTAGCCAAATTCGCTTAGGGTAGTCCCCTCTTGGCCGATTCCCACATGCTTTGCCCATATGCTTGCACATGGGTTGGTTGAAATTTCCTAATTAACTAATATTTATGGTTTATTTTGGAATGTTTACTTGTTGTCCAAAAGATTCTCACTATGTCCTTGGGCACTTCTTAATCTACGTGATGATTTTAAAAGATCATGTGCCATGGTACCTAGTCTTGACACTTGGATGCCTTGTACATAATTTGTGAGTTAAAGGAAAAAGCATTTTATCCTAGGGTCTTTATTGCAGGTACATTTCTTGAACAATCTTGTTAATACTTAGAAAATTGGCTAACACCCTTTTAAGCCAATATATTCTTGTATGCCCATAATTTTCTAATATGTCTAATATTTCTAAATATTGGGCATTGGGATGCCTATTTACCCCTAATACCTGTTCTTAAAACTTAATAAGCCCTTCATTTGATCGGTATATTTTCTTGAATGTTACATTATCCCCTCCCTTAGGAACATTCGTCTGCGAATGATACTACACATCATTTTACATCAAGGAGGGTAATTTTCAAAAACACCTTAACATCCTTGAAACTTTATTCTTTGTGAATTTTCTAATTCACACTTACTCTTGATAATGCATATACCCAAGCATATCCGAAGCTTCATATTTGATATGAGGAACTTCCTTCTCCATCTCACTTTACTTAATGCACATCACAACTCATGCAACACAAAAAAATCATGTGTACTCTATACAAAAACAGCAACGTGAAATGCAAACCTGAATTCGTTTTAACTCACATAGTCCAATTATTAAACATACGATTATGGACTTACAACACCAAATTAACTAATGCACTAAAACATAGAGTTCCTTAAACAAAAACCAGACTTACTAAGAGTATATCTAACCTTAAGAATTGAACAAATGAGAGTAACGGGATCTCATATCGGCCTTGGCCTCCCACATTGATCCTTCAACAATGTGGTTCTACCATAATACTTTCATGGTGACAACCTCCTTGTTCCTCAGCCGCTTCACTTGGCGATCTAATATTTCAATTGGGACCTCTTCAAAAGAAAGGTTCTCATCAATTCCTAAACCATTAAAAAACATCATGTGGTTTTTAAGGTTGGAAACTATTTGTCTTGTTGGAATTGAACCACGCCCTTCCCATTTCAACTCTAACTCATGTGGCAACTGAAACCTTACTACCCTATTTCGATAGTCTATGGTAGCATAACACTTATGAGCCAATCCATACCCAAAATTTTATAAATATCTAGTATGGTTAATCCTATTAGGTCAACATAGGTGACTTTATCAAGAATAGCATTTGGACAATCTATATATACTCTTTCAGCTCTAATGTTTTCTCATCTTGCAAAGACCAGAACTTGAGTCTGGCGCCTTAGACCACTCGACCATACTGACCAATATCTTGTACCATACCTGTACCACATCCTTGAGCTGGTATGCAGCCAAATAAGCCTTCTCCTCCTCACTAACACCCATAGTAGGCATTAGAACCTACCATGCACTCACCTCCATGTAAACAACCACACTTACAACACACTTTAGCAGTTGGGGCTTGAGGAGGTGCTGGTTACCCCCAATAGCTGCTTCTCCAACTCTCCTACCATTGTTTCTTCTTGTGTTCACGGACACACAAGAATTAAGTTAGATTCCATAATGACACAAAATATCAAAGCCCTAGACAACACGATAAAGAGTAGAAGAAGGGAAATTTCCTAACATCATATAGTCTTTAAGTCATGTTTGTGGCGTGCTTTACAACATAAGTTAGAAACTACATAACTTGGTTTTTTTGAGCTTTAGTTCCTAGGTAATTTAACCTTATGATTTGATAACAAGTTTGTCACGATCCGAATACTTGAATCCGGATCGCAATCGACGTTGTTGACCTCTCAAAGGTCGCAGACAAGCCTCTTCTTTCATTCATCACATTCATCTAGTTCAATTTGCGCAAAGTTTAAAAAATTTTAAACGTATAAAGTATACATAGACTTCATATAATTATAAACTAGTTGCATCATATATTAAGTTCAAAGTAAAGAAACAATCATCTATCATAAAGAATCAATTCAATGGGTGAATCACTATATCATAAATAAGTTTGCCAACTACAGTCTTATTATAAAAGCTTCAAAAAGAAAGTGTCTGAAAAAAACGCTAGGGACAATGTCCACTATCTATGTGTACTACTAGGCTAGACTACAAATGTAACATCCTCGAAACAAGAGGACCTACCAAATGGTATGGAGAACGCTGATGTCAAAACAGATGCAATTAATCTTCAACTTGCTTCTGACCTACACCTATAAATTAGTAAATTGTATAAGGTTAGTACACAACTTTTACTAAGTATGGGTGTATTCACACGTACACATAAGGCTATGCATGATCAAGTAAAGATCTTCCTAAACAACATGCAATTACTGGAAAGTATAGTAACTAGACTTTCCTAATTCGTTAGTTGTGAATTGTGGTATAAATATGATGTATTTTAATACATTCAAAGCACACAACTTATTTTCATGTGATTACAATACATTAGAATCATCAACATATTTCTAGAACAACTCGGGCGAGAATTTGAATATTTGAGCAAGCCAAATCCGAAAGCCCTTATTTCCAGACATTATTTTTCTTTAGTCTTTTTCTTTTTCTTCTTCTTATTGTGTAGTTCAATAATTCCTTTTTTCCTATGTTTTACTTACAAGTTCAATGATTCATTGTAGTACTATAACCACAATGAATCAAGTAAGTAATCCAAGTACGAAGGAATGATTTCACTATCCTTACAATGAGTCATTCATTACATTATGTATTCATTAACACTTCATAAGCCAGTCTCTATTGGCTATGCCACTTATTTCATCATCTTCATATTAGGGAAGTTATGAAGCTTTGATTTGATATTATGTTTATACTCTGCTTTATTGGCATGATATAAGAAGTCATTATAAGCCACTTATTTGGCTTTGCCCATTATTTGCTGAAACTTCATTGGTATTGATATTGGCAATTGGCATTCTTAAGCTCTTACTTTCATAGCCCTGTTTGAAAATATGTTACATCATCTTTCTTGCTTGCTTCTTAGAGACATCTTTAGAAGTAAAATCATGCAAGCTAATATGAAATCCAGTGTCTTCCCCGCACCCAAAAGGGGTGATTCACCGATTAAAATGAATCTAGATCGTGTGATCTACTCATGAAATCCAGTGTCTACCCCACATTGAAATGGGTGATTCTCGGCTAAGGAAAATCCATCTCTAGTGATTACCCACACCGAAAGGGGTGGTTCACGGCTATAGTAAACCAAGAACATCTTTTTGAGAATTAACCAACATAGATCATGTGAGCGAAAGATTAAATCCAATGTCTACCCCACACTAAAAAGAGGTGATCTCACTGGCCAAAGTGAGATCGAAAGATACCTAGCTCTTTTAGGTAGAAACCATAGGCTAGTTTCTATGTTGGCTAGACATAGTTCGAATACTAGGGACGTAAGGATACTACTTATACACTTCGTTGGTAGCCTCGTGTCATTATATTTACACGTGCAAGCACATTCTCATAACTAGTCTATTGGTGCTTTACTCATTATCATTATTTCTTATTTTTTTTGAGTTGACTCAAACATTATAGAAGATTAATTATAGATTGAGATTTACCTACTTTATCGATGACTTGTCATCCTTATGTTTACAATGTTGAAATGTGAATTTTCCTTACATAACATCTTT
The DNA here is from genome assembly GCA_027704765.1 of Solanum habrochaites. Taxonomy (NCBI): domain Eukaryota; kingdom Viridiplantae; phylum Streptophyta; class Magnoliopsida; order Solanales; family Solanaceae; genus Solanum; species Solanum habrochaites. The sequence goes on from JAKWJA010002495.1 coordinate 33,457,645, forward strand.
GGTGTTAATGAGACTTGTCTTACACGTTCTATTATCCTTATTCGTGAGTATTTTTAACATAGTAGTTTAGGTGTAAGTGAGGCTTGTCTCACTTCTTTTAACACCTCATTCTGCTCACTTTATTACCATAGACATCTTTTGTGATGTTATTACACATGTTACTAACTTACTTTCATTTGATAGCTTCATAACATCGTTTATGGACGATGAGAACTTCACTCAATGAATTACATATATTCATAGTTCATTTGGTTAGGGAATGTCAGGACTTGTCCCGATGATTGGCATGTCTTTGGATATGGATTCAATGAATTACCTTATATGTGCTTATATTTTCATTTCAATACGTTGGCTATATATGATTCACACAAAATTAGTATTGGCCTAGAAAATTTGAAAATTGACTTCATAGCCAATTTGTTGGCACAAGCCAAAGTTACACTCATTCATATTAACTTTGGTATACCTTAGCCATTATCCAATCTTTCAATCATTTAAAGATAACATTATAGACAATTTCATTCATCACTCTTAAACAATGCATTGTTAGCCACAATATTGGAACAAGGCAGGTAATTCATTCAAGTATAATTTCATGAAATCATTAGCCAATTCTATTATATATTTTGAAAAGAATGTTTTTTAAAAAAATTTATTGGCATAACCAAACATTCACTACACTAGGACTTTTAATCTTTGATTAACTTACAAGAACAATTCAACGTTTGGTTTAGCCATGCTATGAAGTTATTTTGACATTATAGATTCATAAATTATCTTTATTCTCTACAAAAGTTATAATTACTTATTCAATGGTATTATGTTCACAAGTTCGTGTCGATAAGGTATGTTGGGACTTGACCTACTGATTGGCATACCCTTTGTTATGAGTTCATTGATGTAAAGATTGGTATCACTTTTCATCTTTTGAATTAAGATTAGTATAATGTCACTCATGTTAGGAGATAATATTTTGGACATAGTTTTGCTAGCCAATTTGTTGGCCTAAACCAAACTTTCACATATATTGGTCAGTTAAGCTTTATTTGTTGTAATGCAACCTTTTTACATTCAATTAACTTATAATTATCATTAAATTAACAGCATATAACAGTATACTCAACTTAATAAATCATTCTCGAACACAAAACTCAGTATTATGTCATTCCTTAATCTGTCTAACTAATCACTCAATCATTCGAATCCAATCTATAGACATCATTAATCATTAACTAATCAATAAATTATAAAATCAGTTAGTAACACATACCAACAACATTTTCAAAATTACATCTATATACGTACATAATCAAAAACAAGGATAACTACGGAGATAGACGTTCAACAATATCATTGGGAAACAACCCAAGTTTCAAAATTCATGAGTTTGAAACGCTTAAAAAGCCTCTTCGAGAAATAATTCCTTGAGAGAAATCTAATAACTTATGTAGAACTTAATATAAAAATACCACCTTGAACAAAATCTTGGAGAAACCTTGAAATCTCCTAGAACGTCAATGAACTTTCTGCCTCTTTCTTTTGTTTGTTTTAGATTTGTGTTCTCTGAGTGTTTTTATCGTGAGTTTTAGGTTTAGTAACTGATATTGACTCATTCAACTAAGAATTAATGAGTTAATAAAATAAATAAATAAATTAATTACTAAAAATCCCCTCCCAGATTGATTAGAATTAGCGAAACACAACACTTAGTCAAATCTGAAATTTTTCCTTTAATTTCATTTTGACCCTTTTAAACTAATTGATTAAATGTATAAGTAAAATTAATAAAGGGACCTAGGGTAATTGATAAAGTAACCCTAAGTCATTGGAACCATATCTAACAAATTTAGACCATCCTAGGTTAAGTACTAGGATGTTTCTTGAGTTATACTAGGTTAGTGTAAGAATTTCCTTTTGACCCATTTAATTTAATTAATTAAATGGATAATTTAATTAACTAAGTGACCTATGGTAATTAACAAAGTTCCCTTAAGTCGTTATAAACATAACTAACCCTTTGGACCATCCTAGGTTAGGTACTAGGTTGTCTTTTTCTAGTCCTAACAAAAATCTAGAAATTATTTTGGGATTACTCTTTTGTCCATTTATATTATTTATTTAAGCTGCTAAATTAATGAATTAATTAACCTAGGGTAATTACTAAAGTATCCCTATTTTTTTTGAACTATAAGTCTAGGTTAGGTACTAGGTTGTCTCATTAACTAGTTACTAGGTTAGTGTCACCAGGTTCAGTCTTAGGTTGTCGGGTGCACTAATTAGTTTATTTTGGTTGGTACTTGGTTAGTTAGATAGTGATGTCTGTTGGTTAGAGTCTTAAATTAGTTATAGAACAAGTCCCACGTGGGTGAACCCATCTGCACACCTTCCCCCCCCCCCAACTACCCTAACCAAATTCGGTTAGGGTGGTCCCCTCTTGGCCGATCCCACATGCTTTGCCCATGTGCTTGAACATGGGTTGGTTGTACGTTCCTAACTAACTATTATGTATGGTTTATTTGAGATTGTTTACTCATTGTCTAAAGGATCATCACTATGTTCTTGGGCACTTGTAATCTACATAATATTCTCAAATGATCATGTGCTATGGTACCTAGGCTTGACATTTGGATGCCTTGTACCTTATTTTTTGAGTTAAAGGAAAAGAAATTTTAGCCTAGGGTTTTTATTGCAGGTACATTTCTTGAACAAGCTTGTTAATACTTAGAAAATTAGCTAACACCCTTTAAACCAATATTTTCAACTATTCCCATAATTTTTTAATATGCCCAATACCTCTTCTTAAAACTTTATATCCCTTTACTAGACGGTTATACTTTCTTGAATTTTATATATATAATGACTAACTGTCATTAAACTAACGTAATTGTAACACTTCGGAAGTCCAAGACCTAATATAGAGCCTGACATGAAGAAGTAATACTTAGAACACTGTTTTAAGGCCTTCTATAATGTATTTGAAACATTTAGATAGTGTTATAGTCAATACATTAAGAAACGTCCATGATGTCTCGTGAATGGTGAAATTTGCACTAGTGTTCCTTGCATGTTTCATGGGGTGTTAAGAATCATAATTTAACAAAAACTTGTCGGAAGGTGTTAAACATGGTTTAGAGTGTGTTTAGGATCAACATGTACGGCTACCAATCTCCAAGAACCACCCTAAGGGTCCACGGAGAGAACCCTTGCATTTGACCAAAAACTCTCAAACTTGACAGTGCTCATCTTCGAGCCAAATGACGCGTCGTTGTTTGAGGGACGAGCTGCTGATGGCTTTGTATTTGGATACTTACAAATTCCCCAAATCTGGTCCAAAAGACCAGTCTCTGTTCCAACGACTCTTTACAAGTATAGGGCCGTCGATTGACCTATGGACCGTAGGTCGAGGTCTCGTAGGTCAAGGCGTGTATTGACTATTTAATTTTAAGCTGAGGGAATTAATTCGTTAGTTGGTTAGTTAATTAATGAAGGGTTAATATGTGTCTAATTAAGTTAGTTAAAGGCTATAAGATATAAACCTATCTAACCTAACACCCCACAATTCCAAAACTCAAATTCTCTCAATCTTGTCTCTTTCTCTCTCTTTCGCCAAGGGACACCAATGAAGACGAAGGTTAAATCTCATTAGGGCTGAAATATTTCAAATTTCTCTCCATAAATCTTCAAGTATTGTTGAGGTATGGAAGCTCTTCCCTCTTGGGACTCATTTTCCCAAGAGGCTCTTCCAAATTGATTTCAAACGATGTCAAAACATAGGTTTCTTTCCAATTTCGTAATTTGTCTTTCAATTGGCTTTGATAATGATTTCCTTTGAATATTAATGATATAATATGATTTTTTGTAGGTAAATTTGTTGTATTTATTGATCCTTTTCTTAATCTATGATGAAATCTTTGAATTTGACCCTTTACCCTTACTCTAGTTATGAATTGGACTTGAAAATGAATAGGGTTGTTACAGTTTGTTAGATTATTGTTTAATTAACTGTATAATGATTATGATGAGTAAGTGGATAATTGGAATTAATCTAGGGTGATATTCTTGATAAAGTCAATGGAGTCTATATGGTAAGGTTTTGTGATCTTGAAACTCCTTATATGCAATTGAAGTATTATATGTTATTAAATTAGAAATATATGATATGATTACTATGATGGAATTATATGATTATGTTGAACGTGGGATCATTCTAAGGGTATGATAATACAATTTTAGAGATGGTTTCTTTTTTGTTCCTTAGATAATAAGATAATGACAGGTCGATCTCATTGATGATGGTTTGTGATGAAAGGAAGTTCTCCTCTGTTTCCTAATGAGCTAAATGATATGACATAAAAGGGGTTTAGTCTACGATGACCTAAATTAAGTTGCAATTGTTAAATAATAACTAAATAGCATTTAAAAAAAGGACTTTAGCTTAACACAAAGTGAACTTGACAATGTGAGGTGTTGACTCCCCATAGAAGGGAGATTCACCAAACAATCCAGGAGATGAGCACTCCAATTACAAATGGTGATGTAGAGGGTTGAAGATATATCTCCTAGTTCCTTAACTATATAGCCTTTATAGAAATACAAGGTAGTGGTTCCACCTAGAATGTTATGTTCATGTTTTAGACCTACCATGGCAAGTAGACCACCTTCTTTTGGTGTTTGGTTTCATGACACCTGATTCCATGTTTAGCTCACATGAAACATTCTCGGTTAAGGAGATTGTTCCCGAAATTAAAATAAAATTAATAAAGTGAACTCTATCTAGGGTGACTTAAAAGGTTATTCTTAGTTTAGGTAGGGGTATGAGACTCTACCTATACATTCCACTACTTGGCCTTAAGGAAAGTCCTAGGAGGTTGTTCTAATGCTATTAGAAATTAAATGATATGTATATGTTGATATTACATGTTGATGATCCTATATGAAGTTAGTTTCACTTATGAACATGTAATTGGTCTATATTTCTATGTCTGATTATGACGACCCATGATGATATGTTAGATGAAGTTAGGCATTACTTATGATCTCTTTCCTTGTTTACTTGATTATGTGGGGTTGTGGGACTTCACATGAGCATTGCACTGGTATTCATGGAATAGGATAGTTGGTAAAGGTCTTATAAGTTATGATATAAACTATTGTCCATGTTTTATTGTTATGACATTATGTTGGAGTTGCTTTGGTTTTATGCTTTTGATTTTCTACTATTCATGTTGATATGACCTTATGTTGGTAATGACTATGTTGACTTGACTTTATTGATGATGTTGGTCTTGTGTTGCATATCGACTTGTTTTAATGGATATGTGATCATTGGCTTGTATGTGTTCTTATTTGAGAATGAAGGTTTTTCAAACATGACCTAGCATGACTTCGAACAAAATGTCCCTTTTAGCATGATTTCAAACGTTATATATGCATATGTTTCCATACTTAGAATAAGTGAATGTACTAACCCATATTCTTTCCCTTTTGTCAAATAATGTAGGTTCGGTCGTTGAGGTATCTAGGTCAATTAGAAGAAGACTTAGACATCTTTCCCAAATTAATTGGTGAGTCCTTAATGTTTAAGGATGATGTCATCTATCTAGCCTAGTCGGATTTGCTATAGTCTTAAGACATTCTTTCATTGTTATTGTAAGCCCTATTTGGCAATTATAGATTTGTGTGTGGGTTAGGCCAAAATGTTTTACTTCATCTAAAAAGGTTAAATATGATACGATAATATTAAACTAAATCCTTAAATGTTGATTTTATTGTCTAAATGAGAATCCTATGTAAGCCTATAGGAGGAGTCTAAGTAAACTCCATGTGTAGTATGTGAGAGGTCTATGCAAACCTAAATATGCATATAATTTTATTTTATTTGCATTTTTACTGATGACATGTTATGACGAATACTAAGAGTCTTGTTTAAGTCCTCTTTGAGGACGACGACAGTCGTTACGTCTAGGTGGTGCTCCCTAGTTGAGACAAAGTTGCTATCAGTGAATGAGTTTGAAATAATCTTAAGATTGATGTCTCACTATATCATGTCTACGTAAAGTCTTATTTATGGGTTTGAAGCGCACCACACTTAAAAATGAGAGTCTATGTAATGCTTTGGAATTCTCACTTGTCAGTCATCTTGTAAGTTGCCTAAAGAGTTGAAACTCTATGTGTCTGTTCTTCTTCTAATCCTCTTCTTATGGATATAGGAGATGAATACTAGAAGGTTGGATGCAAAGAGAGTGAACAAAGATTTAGTTAATGCGTGAGTTCTCCCCAAGAGAACCAAGCCCTTCCACAAGGAAATCAAGTTCCTCCACAAGACCAAGCCCCGATCACTCCTCCACCTATGACAGATGGAAAGATAAGGTCAGCATTTGGGACTTTGGATTGAGCAATGAATACCCAAGCACAAACGGTAGCTACTCCATCTCAAGCCATGATGGGTAAGGCAAATAGGGAGGTTGCACCCCGTGTTTAATAAAATGCTAATATCATGGATTCTTTCTTGAGGGACTTAACAAGGATGAACCCTCTTATGCTCTTTGTGTCAAAGGTTAATAAAGATCCCCAAGACTTTCTTTATGAGGTTTAGAATATTCTCTATCATATGGGAGTGAGTTCAAATGAAAAGGTCGATCTAGCTTCCTATCAACTCAGTGATGTAGATCAAACTTTGTCAAGGAGGTATCAGTGTGCAAGAGTACTCCTTGAAGTTCACTAAATTGCCCAAGTATGCTCCTTCCTTTGCATCCAATCCTAGAGATGAGATGAGTCATTTTTTTTGGGAGTGTCTGATTACTTTGTTGAAGAGTGTCGTTCTGAGATGACCATAATAACATGGAAATCTCTCATTTCCATGCTCAAAAAGATGAGGAGACTAGACTGAAGAGGAATAATTGGGAGTTTAAGAGGTCCAAGTCTTATGAGGGAGGTAATTTCAACGGTAAGCTTGAAATTCAAGATAAGCCTAGGTTCAAGAAGAGGGTCTCCAACCAAGTTTATTCCAATTTATCTAAGGCAAGAAAGGACAGCGTTTCTAACCCTAAGTATAAAAAGGGAAGAAACGGAAAGTCACCAAGTGACAAAACTACTTGTGCGAAGTGTGGTAAGAAGCATAAGGGTGAATTCTTGGTGGGAACGGGAAATTGCTTTGGTTAAGAAAAAAAGGGGCATAAGGTTAGAGATTTTCCTAATATACGGAGTAAAGAGAATGGGATTGGTCAAGAAAAACAAAGTTTTCCTAGTTCTGATGCTCCCAAGAGGATCCACTTTTATGCTCTTCGTTCTAGTGGTGACCAAGAATAATCTCCCGATTTGGTCACCGGTATGTTACAAGTCTTCTCTATTGATGTTTGTGCTTTACTTGATCCCGATACTACTCTATCATTTGTACTCCTCTAGTACCTAAAAGGTTTTATGTTCTACGTGATATTTTAATTAAACCATTTTTGGTTACAACCCCGGTGGGTGACTCTGTTTTGGATAGAAGAGTCTTTAGGATTTGTCCTATATATTTTCCTAACAAAGTTACATGGGTTGATTTTCATGTCATTTTGAAAATGGATTGGTTGCATTCTTGTTTTGCTTCCATAAATTGTCGAACAAGAGTGGTTGAGTTCAATTTCCTAATGAGCTTGTCCTAGAGGGGAAGAGAGGTAACACAATTACTAGAGTTTGTGTCACTTCTTGTCTAAAACCTTGTAAAATGATCTCTAAAGGGTGTTTTTACCATATTGTAAGAGTCAAAGATCTTGAGTCCGACATTCCTCCAATAGAGTCGGTTCTCATAGTGAAGGACTTTCCAGAAGTCTTTCTTGATGACTTGCCCAAAATCTCTCCCAAGCAGAAAATAGACTTTGGTATTGACTTGTTACCAGATGCAAATCCCTTTTCAATCCTCCTTATCGGATTACTCCGGCTGAATCCAAAGAGTTAAAGCTTTAACTCAAAGACATATTGTACAAGGTTTTTATTCAACCTAGTATTTCACCTTGGGGAGATCCGGTGTTATTTGTTAAGAAGAAGGAGGGGTCCCTTAAGATGTGTGTTATTTCGTCAACTCAATAAGGTCACCGTTAAGAACAATTATCCTCTCTGACAACTTGTTTGATAAACTCCAAGAGTCTAGATACTTTTGTAAGATTGATTTGAAGTCGGAGGCATATGAAAGAAGCTTCTAAATTTTGAAGGATGGGATTACCTCCACTATTGTGTTGACTTTACCAGAGGGTACCAAGGGTTTTATGGTATATTTTTATACATTGCGAGCGGGTTTTGGTACTTATGCAACAAGGGAAGGTAGTAGCCTATTCTTCTAGACAACTCAAGGTGCATGAGATTAATTATCCAACTCATGATCTTGAATTAGCGGCCGTAGTGTTTGCTTTGAATATATGGAAGCAAAACTTGTATAATGTTCATATGGAAGTGCATACCAACAATAAGAGTCTTCAATATGTATTTACTCAAAAGGAGTTAAATCTCTGATAAATGAGATTGTTGGAATTATAAAAAGATTACAACATGAGTGTTCTTTGTCACCCCCGCAACGACAATGTGGTTGTGGATGCTCTAAGTCGTATGATCATCGGTAGTGTGTCTCATGCGGAAGAGGGTAATAAAGACCTAGTAAAAGATGTTCATAGGTTGGATATATTGGGTGTTCGGCTGGGAGATTCCCAAAATGGTGGTTTTATTGTTCATAATAACTCTGAGTCTACTTTAGTGGTTGAAGTGAAGTCTAAGCAATATCTTGATCCTCTATTGATGGATTTGAAGAAATCGGTACTTAGCAAGTTTAATAAGTCATTCTCCTAAGGTACCAAGGTAGATTTTGTGTACTAGATATTGATGGTTTGAGGGGAAAGATTTTGGAATAAGCTCATGGTTCCTGATATTCTATCATAAGTGCCACAAAAATGTATCATGACCTTAAAGAGGTATATTGGTCGGATTACTTAAAAAAAGACATAGCGGAGTTTGTATCCAAAAATCCAAATTTCCAACAACTTAAAAATCATCTAACGCCTAGTGTTCTAATCCAAGAAATGGGTTTTCCATCTTGGAAGTTGGAAGAAATTAATATAGACTTCGCAATTGGGTTGCCTCGATCCTGGAGGTAAAATGACTCAATTTAGTTTATAATGGATAGATGATAAAATCACTCACTTTATCCCCGTCAAGTCTATATATTTGGCGGATGATTATCCAATAGAGATGAAAAATTCACTTCTCATTTTTTGAGGACTTTCATAAGGGTTGTATAATCAAGTGAAACATATCACCACTTTCCATCCCCAAACGGATGGTCAAGAAGAGCATACTATTCAAACCCTAGAAGACATGTTAATAACTTATGTGATAGGTTTCAAAGGGAATTAAGACAATTACCTATTGTTGATTGAGTTCTCCAATAATAATAGCTACTATTTGAGTATTTCCATGGCACCTTTTGAAGCACTCTATGCTAGCGATATAGGTCTCCGGTTGGGTGGTTTGAGATTTGTTAGTCTTCACTCCTTGGTCCCAAAATAATCTATGACACATTGGATATGGTTCGGGTGATAAGGGATAGGTTGAAACAACATATAGTCGGCATAAGTCTTATGATGACAATAGAAGAAGAGATCTTGAACTCAAAGTAGGTGATATAATGTATTTAAAGATTAAACCAATGAAAGGGGTAATAAGATTTGGAACAAAAGAGAAGTCAAGTCCCCAGTATGTGGATCCATATGAGGTTTTGCAATGGGTCGGAAAGGTTGCATATGAGTTGAGACTACCTAGTGAACTATCTTCGGTTCATCCGATATTTCATGTGTCCATGCTTAAGAGTGTATTGGCGACACCATGTCCATTCTTCGTATGAAAGGGTTAGGTGTGGATGAAGACTCTCCTATGAATAGGTTCTGGTTGAAATTCTAGATCACCAAGTGAAGAAGTTGAGGAACAAAGAGGTGGCCTACGTAAAAGTCCTATGGCGAAACCACCTAGTTGAAGTAGCAACATGGGAGGCAGAGGCCGACATGAAGTCCCATTAGCCTAATCTTTTTTCTAATTAATGTTAGTCATTCCTATTAATAATGACAATAATGAATAAAAAATTAATTTGTCTTGTATTGCTAAAATATGCAAATTTATGGTAAAAGGTTCATGTTAAAATGATTTTTTAGTGAAAATGTCCTTTGGATTAATTTTCGCCTATTTATGTTTTGTGTATTGTTGACTTCATGAAATATTATTGAGCATGTTAATGTTTATTAAAATAAGGTTGGCATAAGTGATGTGATGATCATGTTGAGCTAATGTTGATATTGAGTAGGAAATTTTTCATGTTGTAATGTTGAGCTCTTATATGTAGTAAATTGTGATTTTGAGTTTCTATGTGTAAATTCCATGTTGGTATGTGATTTGAGTTGTGAATTAATCATATGAATTGTCTCTCATAATGATTTATGTCATTGTTGGTTGGGTTGCTAGTCTTGAGTCATCCTCTCCCTATAAATATATTGTAGTGTCGTTCGGGGACGAATGTTCCTAAGTGGGGGGGGGTAATGTAACACTCCGGAAGTCCAAAACCTAATCTAGAGTCTCACATGAATAAGTAATGCTTATAACAGTGCTTTAAAACCTAAAATAATGTAGCTAAAGCATTTATAAGTGTTAGAGTCAAAACGTCATGAAACGTCCATGACATCTAGTGAAATATGAAATGTGCACTAGTTTGCCTTTGCATGTTTCATAAAAGTCTTATTTTAACGAAAATTGGTAGGAAGGTATCAAACATGTGTTAGAGTGTGGTTAGGGTCGAATCGTCTGGGTAAGACTCCCCAAGGGCCACCCTCCAAGGACCCTTGAATTTGACACAAAACTATCAAACTTTACACTTCTCATTTACGAGCCAAACGACCATCCGTTGCTTGAGCGATGAGCTGTCAATGGCTTTGTAGGTGGACAATAAGAAAATTCCCCAAAGTGATCCAAAAGACATGTCTCTAATCCAATCAACAATGTCACATGAGAGAGTACACCCCAGATGTGACCGGCATCGTCGTCCTCTCAGAGAACTTAGACAAGCCTCTTAGCTTGCGTCCTAACATGTCATATTTTAAAATTTGCGGAAAAATAAAAAAATTTAATACTATGGTAAGTGTACTTAGACTTCATACATAATAATCATTAAAGCATACACACTATATTCTAAAAGTTTTCTCATATTAAAAACCATCTAAAGATTACGAATCTGGGCTTAGCCAATAAATATTCAATATGTCATATAGGCCTTAATACAAAAGAATTCAAGAACGTAAATGGAAATAGAGAATTCTTAACACTACTAAAGTCTTAATAAGCTAGAGTATGAAAATATAAAATCCCCGAACATCAGGACCTACCAACACTTGGAGAAAGAGTTCCAATCTTCTTCAACCCACCTTCTTAATCTTCAATGGCCGGACTCTACATTCGTAGCAATATAAAGTAATTGGGTTCGTACGCAACATGTACTATGTATGGATATATACACATAACATTTTAGGACATGCATGAAAAAGGATCATTTATCATTTCTCTTTAAAACATGCTAAGTCATATGATGTCTTCAATGTAAATGCCATAGAACATATACAAGTTAAGGATTTCATCAACATACAACATGATCATACTCAAACACATATTATCATAGAGTCATGTTAACATTTCATATTCCATATATCATATAAACACAACATACAAAACATTTGCCAATGACCCTATCCCCGACATACAAGTGAAATGGTCATGTGAAGTTCCATAAGTAAAGCCTTACTTCATATAACTTATAGCATGGTAGTCATCATCTCATATAGCCATATAGACTAATAAGATGTTCATCAACATAACAAACATTATATAAGAGTAACGACATATATCATAAGCATCATACCTTCATGTTATCAAACTGCATAGGAACAATCCCTAGGACTTCCCTTAGAGTCAACTTGTGCAATGTCTAGGTAGAGCCTCATACCCCTACATATACTAAGTAGACTCCTCAAGTTACCCTAGTCAATGTCCATTTACTTGTCTTTAATTTTACATGAGGGAACATATGTCTTAACCGACATAGACCATGTGACCTAAACATGGAATCAGGTGTCATAAAACCCCACACATAAGAAGGTGATCTACCGGCCGAAGTAGAACCAAACATGCCATAAATTTCTAGGTGGACCCACTAGCTAGTATCCTTTGGTGGCAACATAGTTCAAGAACTAGGAGATGTATTAGAGACCCATAGTTCCATATTGAATGGTAGACTCTATCACATGAGAATCATTGTTAACTTACCTTCTAAGTAGGGAAGGGATACCTCTCATATCTAGTCCATCGGTGCTTAGGTTAAGTTCCTTTCTTGAATAAACTTTAAGTTGTCTTTTATCATAAACTTATCATAGTCATAGGATATTAACTCCATGTATAAACATGATCATGAGATCTTTAGGATTAGATGATAATTCCTTTCATCATAACCCTTTGTATGTGAGATTAACATAACATAATCACCATGTGTAAAGTATACAAGAGGATATCATAAAATTGCATTGTCATATTCTTATCATGATCTCACATTTAGAACGTTCTTGGCCCAACATATATTCAAAGCAATATCATTCATACTTCATTAGCATATTTCATCATTCATAAGTTAACATAAACATCATAGAGTAATCGCAACTTTAGAAGACTTACCTCTTGCTTCTAAGTACCTTATTCAAGAACATACGTTCAATTTTTCAATAATCATAACAATAACATAGTGAGATACACAATATCATAGTCAATAAAAACTCTTCAATTCATATACAAGATCAATTCATAAGGAAGGATAAGGGAACAGGTCATTAAAGAGTTCTTTCAAGTTTTAATTTCAATCGCAACGTTTACATGTAATCAAGTAGTAGATACAACCCAATCAAGACTATTATTTAGGAAGATATCATGTATCACACGAGATTCAAACATTAATAATCAAATACTAAACAATTAATGTGAAATAAACCATACAAAACCTTTTTTTTCATCAAAAGTCATAAATCTAATGTTAAGAAGAAAACCCATTTTGTAGAGTAAAAACCGTAGAAGTTTGATTTCTTTAAAACCATCGTTTAAAAGACATATTGGGGAAAGTATTCCCAAGATTTAAGAAATCATACCTTATAAAAAAATAATTCAGAAAATTTTATTGGAAACCTTGAAGCCTTCTTCTTCTTCCTTAATCCCTTCTTGTTCTTCAATGGAGTTTGGAAAAGAGAGTATTTCATGAGAGAGATGGGTAATTGCATTTGAATCTGATTTGGACGTGTAAAAAGTGGTCTAAAGTTTACCTAGTTTCCATATATAGTCTTCCTATAAAATAACCAAAAGACCCTTCACTTAAATGTGTCTATTTATGAAGTTAAATTACCAAAAAATACGACTTTTAAGAATCTAGGAAGTGGTTGCGCGTTGCGGGGCCAATTCCCATTATTTTTCTGAATTTATGGGTTGAGGCAGTGAGGTTCATGTCATCCTCACGTCATGAGGGTGACCATAAATTCTTGAGGCAGTAGCGTGCGTGTAGGCTGTGCATCGCATATCTCATGCAAAAGCAGCCTTCCTACCTGTGTTGGGGTCCTCCCCATGGACCCTTTGGGTTGTCCTTGGGGTGTCTTTACTGGACGTTTCGAAACTTTGTACTACATAATACCTTTACAAGGTATATTTATAAGTTTTGGACTTCGTTTCACATTTCGGACCTTAACTAAAGATAGGGACATCAACTAGTTCAAATTATCTAGTTTCCGGACGTCAGAGTCTTTCTTTGATATTTTGGCTCTAACCTTTTCTAAATGAAATTAAAACACTAATATAGGTCTTTAAACATCAGTTTTAACATTATTAAATTGGATAATATTTATTATAATTCATGGAATTTTTGGAGTGTTACAAACGCCTTGCTAGTACGAGGCTATCGAAATTCGTATGGGTCGTAGGTCAAGCTGTCGTAGGTTAGGGTGTGTGTTGACTATTCAATTTTAAGTTGATAGTATTAATTATTTTGTTGTTTATTTAATTAATTGAGGTAAGGAGAATCTAATTAAGTAGTTAAGGGGATATATAAGACATAAACCTAATTAATCAAACCAAACATCCCACAATTCACAAAGTCAAATTCTCTCAACCTTCTCTATATTTTCGCTCTCTTTCCCCAAAGAACACCATTTAAGATCAAGGTTCAAGGTCATTAGGTATGAAAGATTTAATTTTTTTCAATCATTCTTCAAGTATTGTTAAGGTATGGAAGCTCTTCACTCTTGGGACTCCTTCCTCCAAGAGAATCTTTCAAATTGATTTCAAAGAATGTCAAAAACATGGGTTTATTTCTAATTTCGTGATTTGTCTATCAATTGGTATTGATGTTGATATACATTGATTATTAATGATAGAATATCAGTTTTTTATCGGTTATTTGTGATGAATTGATGGTGATATTCTTGATGAATGATATGGAGGCTATGTGGTAAGGCTTTGCGATCTTGAAACTCTTGATGTGCAATTGAAATATTATATGTGATTAAACTAGTAAGATATAATATAATGACTATGATGGCATGATATGATTATGTTTAATGTGAGATTAGTGTGAGTCTATGATAATGCAAGTTAGAATATGGATTCTCTAATGTGCCTTAGATGATAAGATATTGATATGTCAATCTCACTAATGATTGTTTGTAATGAAAGGAAGTTCTCCTTCTTGCATAATGATAAAAACAATATTCTATAAAGTCATTTCACAAAAAGGGACTTTAGCATAGAACAAAGTAAACTTGACAATGAGAGGTGTTGACTCCCCATAGAAGAGAGAGTCCCCAAATATTCTTATGAGATGAGGGCTCCAATTGCTAATGGGCATGTAGAGAGTTCAAGACATATATCATATTTCCTTAACTATGTTTCGTCCATACGAATACTACCTATTGGATCCACTTAGAATGTTATGTTCATCTTTTGATCCTACCTTGGCAATCAAACCATATTTTTTCGGTGTAGGGTTTCATGACATCAGATTCCATGTTTAGCTCACATGGTGTATTATCAGTTAAGGCGATTGTTTTTGAAAGTAAAATGAAAGTAATAAAGTGAACTCTTACTAGGGTGACTTAATAGGTTATTCTTAGTGTAGGTAACGGTATGTTACTCTACCTATACATTGCACTAGTTAGCCTTGAGGGAAGTCCTAGGAGGTTGTTATTATGCTATTATAAAGTAAATGATATGTATATGTTGACTTTACATGTTGATGATCCTATTTGATGTTACTTTAACTTATGAACAAATTTTTGGTCTACATTTATGTGTATGATATGAATACTTATGATGCTACGTTAGATGAAGTTAGGCATTACTTATGATCTCTTTTCTTGTTTACTTGATTATATGAGGTTATGGGATTTCACATGAGCATAGGACCTTGTTTACTTGATGATATGAGGTTTTGGGATTTCACATGAGCATAGGACTTGTATGTTTTGTATGGGATTGTTGGTAAAGGTCTTATAAGTTATGATTATATTTACTCTTGTACATGCTTTGTTGTTATGACATTATGTTGGAGTTGCTTTGCTTATATGTTCTTGACTTGCTACTATTCATGTTTATATAACCATATGTTGGTAATGACTATGTTGACTTGACTTTATTGATGATTTTGCTCTTATGTTTCATATGGACTTGTCTTAATGGATATGTGATCATTCTCTTGTATGTGTTCTTGTTTGTGCATTAAGGCTTTCAAAAATGACTTAGCATGACTTTGAACAAAATTTCCCTTTAAGCATGATTTCAAAGGTTATATGTGCATATGTTTCCATACTTATTACAAGTTGATGTACTAACCCATATTCTTTACTTTTTTCGCAAATAATTTATGCTCGGGACGTTGAGGTATCAAGGTGAACTAGAAGAAGACTTGGACATCTTTCCCAAGTTTATTGGTGAGTCCTCCATGTTAAAGTTTGAAGCCATATATCAAGCCTAGTCGAATTTGCTATAGCCTTAAGACATTCTTTATTCCTATTGTTGAAGATATTGTTGTAAGCCCTATGTGGCAACTATAGATTTGTATTATGGCTAGGCCCAAATGTTATACTTCATCTTAGATGGTTAAATGAGACGGTATAATCAGAAAAAATCATTATATGTTTATTATATTGTCTAAATGAGAAAAATATGTAAGCTTCCCATGCTAGGAGTCTAAGTAAACTCCATATATAGTATGTGAGAGGTTTATGTGAACCTCAATATGTACAAAATTTAAATTTTTCTACAGTTTTAGCAATGACATGTTTTGACCAATATTTTGAACCTTGTGTAATTCCTTTCCAAGGACTACGACACCGATTACGTCTCGGGGTGGTCCCGTGTTGTGACACTAACACCCGATATTTCTCAAACCCAAACTCTCTCAAACTTATCTCTACTTTCACTCTCTATTGAAAGACTCCATTGAAGACAAAGCTTCAAGTATCACTAGGTCTTCAAGACTTCATCTTTTCACCATCAGTTCTTAAGTAAATCCTAAGGTATGGAAGTTATTAACTCTTGGGATCCTTTTCCCCAAGAGTCTCTTCAATTCTCCTCGATCATAACAATGCTCCACAATGACATGAACTTTTCAAGATTTACGGTGTATACACAATCTATTGAGGAGTATAATTCTAAAAAGATCTGAAGAAACTTTAAGAGGGGAAGATCTGATGAAAAAAACTAACTTAGGTTTAAGAAGAGGTCTCCAACTCAAGATGAGTCTAGTGCTCCTAAGGTCAAGCTTGAGAGTGTAGTGGTTCTCAAGGTGTTAAGCCTACTTGTGGTACTAGTGGAAAAAGCACTTTGGAAAGTGTCTATTCGGTACCGGTGGTTGCTTTGGTTGTGGTAAGGATAGTCTTAAGGTGAGAGATTGTCCTACTATTTCAGCTAATGGAAGAGATACCAGTCAAGTTCCTCCTAATGTTCCGGATGGTGGTGCAACAAAGAGGAATCAATTCTATGTTATCCAAGCTAAGGCAAACTCGGGTAAAGATGCCGATAAGTTATAGTTTTCTCTTTAAAGTTGCGATGGGTTCCTTCTACGTGGGGGAGTTTGGTGAGTAGTATAGTTGTGATTTGTTGTATATTCTCTTCTATTCTATTCAAGCTTGAGAGTAGGAATATTATAGTAGCATGTTGCATGTTGTTTATGAGTCTAAGTGAAAATTAATTTCATTGTTCTCCTTGCATTGTGCATTTCATGAGGTTATGTTTATGTTGTAGAATGAGATTATATGATTTTGTCTATCTTATTGTCATACCTTCATCATAAATTCTTTCAAAGATGCATTATTGAATTATTGATCATGCATTTCAGTGAAGTGTTTGAATTTTTTGTTAAATTGTCTTTTCATGAGAAATTGGATTTTATTGCTTAGAAATGTTGTATATGAGAATCATAAATAGTGGAGAAGGAGTTCCTCCATGAAATGAAAATGTGAGTCTTATTGCATGATGAGTATAGATGTAGTTTCTATTTTCTTGTTGTGTTTTGAGTCTCTTGACTATGTGGAGTTGATTTTCCTCGTATCTATGTGTATTATATATGGTATGGTATTTTTATTAGCTTAAAGTGTTGAGTCTTTATCTCTTGATATTGTTAAAAGTGTTTTAGTGTCATTCGAGGATGAATGTTTTCCAAGTGGGGGAAAATGTAACACCCTAAAAATGAACTAGGTAACACTAGCGCCTGCCATGTGTTCACAAGGTGATAAAGGTCATTAAATGTCTAATTATGGTGTTAAGAGGCAGTTTATAGAGTTTGGAGGTCAAACTTCCAGGAACATCCAAGACATTAGAATGTTTTTCCTTAAGACGTGCTTGTGTGTTCTAGTGTGCCTTTGCATGTTTTAAGTGTTGGTTTGAGTTCAAATTAATGGAAGAGATTCCTTACACCTAGAAGTACGTATTTAAGTTGGAAAATTTTGGGCACTACTCCCCAAGGACCACACTAAGGGTCTTTGAGGAGTACCCAACCTTGTCCATGAAATATGCCAAAACAGTCCCAACCAATGAAGTCAAACAACACCTCGTAGTCCTGTCAACCATCTGTCAATTGGGGGCGTTGCTCCACACTTAGGTATGGGATTTCAAGCCCCGGATTGAGAAGTCTCTAATCCAAACGACAGCTTGTCAACACGGCCCATCGTTTAGTCAACGATCCATTGATGCTTGCAGGGTTTGACACCTACAAGTTTCTGCAGGCATTTTGGCCTAGTGAAGGGCAATATGGGAAATTCAACAAGAATTCAAAAAATATATTGGGAGGTTACTTAAGGTACTTTTAGGTATTTTAAGTGACTTTATAAGCCTAGAACTTATAGATTAGTTCATTATTCAAAATGAAAACCCAAAACCCAAAATAGAATCCTCTAGAACTTAATTGGAGCTTGAAGCAAGGTTTAGGCTAGAAGCTTGATTTCTCCATAAAATCTTCATCATTTTCGTGGATTATCTTAAATCAAGGTATGGTTCTTAATCCATTAAATCGCTTTTTTCATGGAGACAAACTTCGAAGGTTCTTCCAAGACTTCTTAAAACATTAAATATTCTACTTTGAATTCTAACCATGGGTTCTTCCATAGAATGATATTAATCAACGATTCATGTTATAATTGTTGTTAATTGAATTATTTTAGATCAAAATTCCTATGAACCCATGAAATTCATGAAATCTTAATTTTTGCTATATTATGGATGATTTGATCATGGCCTTATTATGTTGAATTCTTATGTAGATTACTTAGGACTATTGAATTATATAAAGATCATATTAGAATTGTGTATAGGGTCCCTTAATTTGATAATTTTAATATTGAATTATGAAGGATCATTGTATGGTTTGATTATTAGTTGGGACTTGTGTGTATGGATATTGGTAGGAGCCTTGGTAAATTGAATTGGATGGAATGGATAAGGATTTGATGAGTTGATGTTTGAATGGTGGTTTACTGACCTACCCTCTTCTATATTCTGTATTATAGGCATTGAATTGTGTTGATTGGTATGGTCCACTTATGTGGGTCCTTATGTGATATAATTGTGAATAATGAGTCCCGATCACTTGTAGGAGAGTTAGTGATACACTCAAATTTACTTTTCGAAAATAAGTATAAGCGGTCATATCAAGTAAAGAACCCAACTATGAGGTTGGGTTCGACTCCATGAGGAAAATGATTTAGACTTAATTTTAACCTATTATTACTTCTATTTAGTCAACTCCTTTCCCAAAACAAGTAACAAACATGGGTTTTTTAATCAATAAATGTAATTAGATATTTCTAAATAAACAAGTGACAGGTTTAGAGATTTGACTTTTATCAAGTAATGAGAGTAAGTAGGGCTTAAGTGTTCCCCACAAGATCATAACGCGGTAATTCTAGCTATAACAATCATTTCCTAGTATCTTGCATGCAAAGTGGTAAGTTATATATCCCTAATTCCTTGGTCCGGCAACTAGGAAATTTCACTCCACACCTTGGTCAAGCTACGTGTGTATGCTTTACTAAACCTTACATTTACCTCATATTAAACATCATAATCGATGTATGTCTTAGTTGTTACTTCGCACCAATCGACCCTAGCCTATTAAATAGTATATACTTAATATACGTTGATAATTCTTTTCTTATTATTACCTCCTTGGTCAAACAAGTAGCAACAAGGCGAATCAAACGTTTGCACTTGCTAAAAATACTTCTAAATGAAAGAATTATCAATACATGCAAAATACTATTCTAAGATTATTATTTTAGCTAGTTTTTACATTGTTAATTACCCATGGTTTCCACAACCCTAGATATGGATTTAGTTACCCATGTTAATAATTACACAATTCATTTTAAGTTGATAAGAATTCATGTACTTACTTTGCTGAGATTGAAGAAAATCCAGAAAACTGCCTGAATTAATCAATAAGCTTGCAATAAACGATTTCTGCAAAAATAGGATAATTTCCCAAAATCACAAGTTCACAACTAGAACAATAAAATCTTAAAATACCCAAGAGTCTAACCCCAAAAATGATGTTTTTACAAGTATTTATAATAGACAAGTCCTAACATAAGAGGGAAATCTATTTAAGGAAAATCTTCCCAAAAATGCGTCTTAGTCAACGACTGGAGCGACGGACTGTCGAGGCCCTCCGTCATTCCATACTTAACTTCTATTTCTGCTTCTTTCTTCACCCACTTTCAATTACCATCGACGAACATGGATGAAAGTCCGTTGTGTGCACAACGGTTCGTCTATGGATTCCGTTCCTCCATACTTAGAATCTTTTGAAGATAGGTACTAAGGCTACTTTCTGTTAACATTGATAGATGTGCAGAACGGTCCGTTGGGGCTATGATGGTCGATCGAGAGCCTTTGTAGCCCCACACTTAGTCAGAATTCCCCAACTTCCTTTAGTAGCCTTTTTCTTCGTACGACGGTGGCAACCACGGACCGTCGAGGTCATGGTGGACCGTCGATAGCTCCATAAGTCGATACTTCTACAATTTTAAGCATAATTCTCCAACATTCTCCTTCTGCACAGATTTCCTACAAACAAAGAGAAAACTACATTAAAACCAATATAAAAAGGCCTTAGACACACGCTAAACATAAAGAAAAATCATTGAAAGTACCGTTAAACCACGGAACATCAACTCCCTCAACTTAAATTCGTTGTTTATCCTCAAGCAACGCACTATGACTCACCACAAAATGTTTGTACAAGAGTATCCTTATTTTATCTTTTTCCAATCAAGCATGGCTATCAATCTCGATTATATTCAAATTGATTTATGCATGCTATCACTATTAGGCTTGATCTTATGGATCATACCATGACACAGACTCACCACACACCGACACCTATCATTTTTGTTCTTTCACCAAGTGCTAATTTTTTTGGTATTTCAACTAGTGCCCTTGGTTCAACATAACATTCTCATTTTCACACAATGATTTCAATTTGAGTATAAGGATTATTTTTCAACACTCGCTCGCAAAACAACTTTACACCTCATTTATACTTATTGCCATAGGCTTGCCTTTATTTTTCACTTCTTCAAGTTCACCATAATTGACTCTTCGGATCACGATAGGACTTTCTTAGCTTGTAACTTAGTATCGGGATCAGGTAGGGTACATTTGGATTATTTTAGTGACTTATTTCCCTCCTTGACATAACGGCTAAGCTTCCTACCTTTTCATCATTTTAGTGCGCCCTATTTCTTAATTTTCTTGTATTCTTTGACCTTGCTATTTTCCCTTCTTTGTTCTTTTGCGTGAGTGACTCTTTTCTTTTCTTGCTTGTGTTTTAACCTTTTCAAATATTTACTCTTATTCCAACTTTTCTTGCGTCACTTTTCTTTTGTTCTTTCAACCCCACTTTTCGGAGGATACCTCCTAATAGAAACCCTCAACTCATGGCTTTGACATGATTCAAAGTACACAATACCCAAAGTTTGGTCAGGTCCACAACAAGGTTTTTTTCTACATTAGCCACCCTCAGCTTATGCTTTTGACATAAGCTGAGGTGCACACGTCCAAGGAGGGACCAGAGCCAACACATTGTTCCCAGAAAAGAACATTTGATTTTCTGTTATTTAGGCTAAAGATTGACTATATTGAACAAGGGCCTATAATCCTTTCCTAATTGACTATTACGGCTTACATTTAGTAGGACTAACAAGGCAAGTTCTAGCTCAGTACCAATGGTTGAATATTCAAATTTTCCTCACACTCACTTGACATGTCATTACTTTACCAAATTATCAAAAACGTAGTTCGAGTTTTAGATTTAGGGGCATGCAGTGGTGTATCTCTATGTCATGCTTAGAGCCACACATTTATCAATTACTATGCCTAGTCATGCAACATTTTATTTAAATTTGGATATCACTTTTTTAGCCATCATGGTTTGTAGCCCATTTATATACTATGTACAAAAGATACCAACATGTCGGTTCAACAATAAAAATAATCAGTATCTTGGGGGAAAAGAACACAGGCAAGAAAACCCCAAGAGAGGATCGTGAGTTGGGATAACTCAGATTTTACCCTAGCACTCACTTTCCATTTACTCCACCCCCAACAAAAATACATACAATTGTCCCCAATGCATAAAAGTGTATAAAATAGGGTGGTAGGTGAATCAAACATGAGGCACAAAGCATCGGCAATCAACAAGTTAGTTGGTCCGGTTGCCCGAAACCCGTTACCTCTTTAGTCGGGACACCTTCAGTAGTATCCTCGGCAACAACAGCACCATCAGTAGTGCTCCTCTCATCCTCAAAAACTCTGCAGTTAGACACACCAGTAGCCAACTATATAGCCCTCAACAGGCAAGACTCCTCATCAATAAGCGAGGCTCTCCTCGCTGCCTCCAACTAATGGCGCTCCTTCTTCCGCGCCTAAGACTCCGCTCATCTCTAACTCTATGCCTCTTGGCACGATCTCGTGGGGGGGTGGCATTGTGGCAGTGGAGAAAAAGGCCACCAACAGGCCTTAGACTCTGGCACCCGTGCCTCTAGTATATTATCTAAGTCATCTCTAAGACTCTCCACAGCAGCCTGGAGAGCCGTCACATCCACTGTAGGGTCTAGTAGGGAAAGAACCCGCAACTCAAAAATGTCCAAGCGCTGGTGAACCTCCATGACCTTTCGCTCAGTGTCCCGGTACATCTTCCTCTCTAAGCGATCCTCTACTTCAGCAATAAACCTATGCATCTAAGTCTGGATGTAGTGTAGAAGTATGGACATTTGGGCCTTAAGTTTCCGGATCCTAGCAGCGGGACCAGAGAAGCAGATGGAGTCAAGCGGGAGGAGTTCGGAGAGGTGATACCACCCAGGATAGACTCAACCGGAGTGGTGTCGGTAGGTTCAGATGCAGCCAGGTTATACGCTTGAGTTTACTCTACAGTTGCCGCTACGTTCTCACCAAGCGGTTGCACCTCCGAACGGGGAACTTTGTGGGAAGCCAACTCATTGGCCTCATCACGAATGAGTCCAATATCTACTGTGCCAGGTGGGGTCTTCAGCATATCAATGTGCCACACGAACACTCCTTCTAACCTGCACAAAGAAAAAACCATGCACGGAAAAGGGTAAGTAGTAGTGGCCACAAAGTCCATCTCGTGCATCACCACCTGTAGTAGCAATGCGAAGTCCACCTCAAACCCCACAATCATCGCTGCCATCAGCACCGCGCGATCCCAAGTGACAATGTTGTCAGCTGTAGTGGGGGAAAGGCAGTGTCGGAGTAGTAACCACAAAAAATTGGTTGTGAAGGTGAGGTTAGACTTCTTGATACTTCCCTTGGGCTCCAGCAACCAATCGGCAGCCTCACCATCAACGGTAAGGTACTATGTAATCCACCGCTTGGTGGTCTCTCTCAACTCTGGCTCACGCTTAAATCGTCCATATTTAATCAACTTCCACCGATAGTTGAACAGGGCGGTGAGAGGTGTTCGGGTGGCATAAATATCTGCGCCATAGAGAAACCTATGGATGGATGTCAAGGAAATGTCAACTCGCTTGTCGCGGACTCAGACGTAATCCAAAGAAGCATGTTTGGCGGGGGCTTCCCTCCTTTATAGCTGAGATCGGAGAGTCGCCACATAGGCGGCGAAAAACTATCAGACCATCTCCCCATTTTAGCAAACTACATCCCGAGCCGTCCACTCTAGCCGATGCTTGGTGAATATTTCATGAATAGTCGGCATGGTGGAGAGAACCCCCGTAAGAACCCACCGCTTTAGTTTCAGGGTCCGGGTCATGACCCCCTAGTCATTCAGCAGCTTACTGCTAGTCTGGGTTGCTTGAGTAGAGTCAGCACTATCAGCATCATCAGACGAGGCAGACTAGGATGTGCTGGCGGGAGCAGAGGCCTTTTTAGACCCGGAGACCTTCTCAAAACCGAAAACTTTCTTAGAACCGGAAGCATTCTCAGATCCAGAAGCTCCCTTAGACTATGTAGCAGGCCCAGAAGGTGTGTCGGTCAGTATGCGCTCATCTTCAGATTGGGAGGTAGTGACTCCACCGTGCGCCACCTTAGTGGGTGTGGCTCTGGTGGTTCGTGCAGCACAGGTGGGAGTAAGAGTGCCTGGTGGCACGTACTTCGGGTCACGCTCATCGTCTAAGCCTGTGACCATTAGGACGGACGGGGCAACGGAATTGGAACGCCCTCATGAGTAGACACAGTCTTGTTTTAGTGCCATTAGTACCTACAAAGAAACGAAATTAGCACTAGTATATGCAACGGAAGAAAGCAAAAAAGTATAAACAAAAATGGAATGGCAATGCAGTAGGTACAGAACTGCATGACGGACCCATAGACAATCCGTAAGAGGCACGACGCTCAGTCATGGGGTCTGTCGAGGAACACTTAGTTAAATTTGTATATCATTAGAAGAAAAGGTTATGATAGTGGCAACGATTATGCAAGAAGGACCGTCGAAGACACAATGGTCTGTCATAGGGGTCTATCGAGAGACACTTAGACTAAAATTTTTAAACATCAGAAGTCAAGGTTCTGAAACTGGAGACGGTTGTGCAGGATGGACCGTCGAAGGCACGACTGTCTGTCATAGGGGTTCGTCGAGGGACACTTCTCTTAAGAATGAGAAGTTGGGAGTTATGGAACCCCACGACGGCCTGTCGAGGGAATGAAGGTCTGTCGACGGGGTCTCGTACTGTCCTTTAGGAACATAACTTTTTTTTAACTTGAATTAGTTCCCCTAACTTACTAATGAGGAGTATCCTTAACAAACCAAGATTATCAAGAAACTACAAAACACCCCCTCAACCCTAGGGCAAGAATTTTTTAAGTTTTAACATTCAATTTTTGACAGCCTATCAACCTTAGCTCAGATAGAGAATCAGGAAACACACGTCAATTTTTTAGTAAAACACACCCATTCATTATAAATATCAGTGTTCTACGAGAACTTTGGACTACGGGGGTGAGTTCTAGCAAGCAATAAGGGTCCAAAATTGGAGACCCACACAGTAAGACAACAAGTTTAATCAAAAAACAAAAAAACTAACGATAGTTAATTCACGGATCAGAAGAACATACCTGATAACTAGAGTAGAGGAAGAAAAAGTGAGACACTGGTAGTTGAACAGCAGCACAAACACCATGAACACCAACCAGCAATGGACTGAGGAAACTTGGAGAATTAGGACAGAAAGGGACTGTGGAAATTTTGGGAAAATGTGGGTAATCAGAAGATGGAGAGGGAATGGGATTTGATGGAGATGAAGTGCGCAAAAATATTAGCAAATGAGGAGGGAAATTTCTATGAGGGATTATTGTGAAGAGGTGGGAACTTTAAAGGTTTAAAACTTTTAATATTCAGACGGACAGATCGGGTAGGGTCGATGGGTAAAGATGCAATAATTCCCCGTCGACGAACCGTAACAGGGTTGACGGTCCATCATGGGGGTCCGTCAAGGGTGACCTAACTTGGAAAATTTGAAATACATACCTGGGCATGATAGATCCCACTGATGGTCCGTCGATGACATAACGGTCTGTAATGGTTATGTCGATGGGTGCAGCAGACCAATTTTTTGCAGATTTTTGGTGATTTGATACCTTCACATTTAACACAGATTAAGATAATCTTTCTGTATTTTCTAGACACTTTTTAGATACGGACCCTAATCTATGTTATAGACAACACTACTAACGAAAAATAAAAGAGCAGTCAGACAAAACATTAAATAAATAAAGCAAGAATAGTGCAACAATGCATACAAAATCATGAAAAACCTATAGTTAAATAGAGGATACATGTTGGTTGCCTCCCAATCAGCGCTTGATTTAACGTCACGGCACGACGGAGGAGTCTTGATTACTGAGACTTCAACAAGATGGTATTCCTCGATCACTTCCTTCGTTGTTTCAGCATGCCCTAGATAGATTTTGATCCACTGCCCATTCACCTTGAACCTCACAACTCCTTGTTCTCCAACTCAACCACACCATGAGGGAATAGTTGGGTGATCAAATATGGACCACTCTATTTGGACTTGAGTTTGCCCGGAAACAAACGCAACCTAGAATTGAAAAAAACCACCAAATCCCCAACTAAAAAATTGCGCTTCTCAATCTTTTGGTCATGGTACTTCTTCATATTTTCTTTGTAGATGGCTGAACATTCATATGCCTTGAAACGAAATTCATCAAGCTCATTCAACCCGTTTAACCTCTGTTCCGCAGCCTCATTCCAATCCATTTTCAACTTCTTCATTGCCCACATGGCCTTATTCTCTAATTCAATCGGTAAGTGACAAGACTTCGCATGTAGAAGTTGGTATGGGGACATACCTATGGGAGTCTTGTATGCAGTCCCGATGTCCCAAAGAGCATCATCAAGCCTCCTTGACCAATCCGTTCTACTAGCATTCACAATATTTGATACCATAAATTGACCACTAGTTTGAGGATGTTAATGAGTGGACACCTTATGGATAACCCCATATTTTTTCAATAGTCCCTTAAATAGCTTGTTGCAAAAGTGAGATCCCCCATCACTAATAATAGCCCTTGGGATGAATAATTTGGAAAATATGTTCTTTTTCAAGAATGGGGTGACACTCTTCCCTTTATTTTTCGCGAGTGCAATAGCTTCTACCCATTTAGACACTTAATGGACTTCCACAAGAATGTAGTTCATCCCATGAGAACTAAAAAAAGGTCACATAAAGTCAATGTCCCACATATCAAACAACTCAATGACAAAAATTGTATTTAGAGGGAGCTCTTGCTTTCGCGAAATGCAACCATCTCTTTGGCATCTATCACATGCCTTTGTGAACTCATGAGCATCTTGGTGGATGGTTGGCCAATAATATCCACATTGCAAAATCTTTTGAGCAGTCCAAATACCTCTATGATGCCCACCTACATGCGAAAAATTGCATGCCTCCAAAATACTCAAAAACTCAACTTTCGGCACACAACGCCGAATAAGCCCATCAACACAACTCCTATATAAGTATGGATCATCCCCAAAGAATTTGTTCACATCATGCATGAACTTTCTCCTTTGATGAAAGGACAAGTCCTGTGGGACGATATCACTAGCAAGATAATTCGTAAAATCTGCAAACCATGGAATCAAGTCTTTGGAGGTATCCAATACATGCTCATCAAGGAAGTATCATCAATCTCAGCCTTTTCACCCAACTCTCTCAATTATTCTTCTAATAATCGGGACAAGTGATCAGCAACTTGATTTTCGGTCCCTTTTCTATCTTTTACCTCAAAGTCGAATTCTTGCAGTAGTAATACCCAATGAGTCTACCTCGATTTTGCATACTTCATTGACACCAAATATCTGGAATCAGAATTATCAGTATGAACTATAACCCTCATACCAAGCAAATAGGAGCGAAATTTCTCGAAAGCAAAGACTACTGCAAAGAGCTCTTGTTCATTCACTGTGTAGTTCTTTTGGGCTTCATTAAGGGATAAACTAGCATAGTAAATGGGATGAAGGATTTTGTACATTCTTTGTCCCAATAACACACCAAGAGAAATCCCACTCGCATCACACATCACCTCAAATGGCTTGCTCCAATATGGAGAAAGGATGATAGATGCAGACACCAACTTTTCCTTCACCTCACCAAATGCCTTAAGATAAGATTCATCAAAATGAAACTTACACTCTTTCTCAAACAACTTTCACAAAGGATGTCCAATATTTGAAAAATCCTTTATGAACCTCCAGTAAATGCCTACATACCCAAGAAAACTTCTCTCACCTTTTACAGAGATAGTTGGAGGATATTGCTCTATCGCCTTAACTTTGGCTCGATCAACCTCTATACTCTTCTCTGAAATGTGATGACCCAATACAATACCTTCTTTCACCAGGAAGTAACATTTTTCCCAATTTAGCACAAGGTTGCAATCTTCACACCTCTTAATAACTTCAGATAAATGACTCAAACATCGCTCAAAGGAGTCATCAACCACTGAAAATCATCCATAAACACCTCAATAGTGTCCTCCACCATATCGGAGAATATTCACATCATACATCTCGGAAATGTGGCTGGTGCATTACATAACCCAAACGGCATTCTCTTGAACACGAAGGCCCCATAAGGACAAGTAATGGTGGTTTTCTCTTGATCTTCCGATGCAATAGAAATCTGATTATAACCTAAATAGAGATTAAGAAAATAGTACCACTCTTGTCGTGCAAGTCTATCCAACATCTGATCCATGAAGGGCATAGGAAAATGGTCCTTCTCTGTCCGTGTATTTAATTTCCGATAATCCACACATACCCTACATCCTGTCACCAGCCCCATCAAAACAAGATCATTTTTCTCATTGGGGACCATAGCCGTTCCCCCTTTCTTAGGTACACACTGAACAGGGCATACCCAACTACTATAGGCGATTGGATATATCACACCAACAACCAACCACTTAATGATTTCCTTCTTCACCAACTCTTGCAGAGGTGGATTTAAACATCTCTGGTTCTCAATACTTGGCTTATGATCGGGCATAAGTTGCATTTTATTTAAACAAATCCCGGGAGGGATCCCCAAAATGTTTGTAATAGTCTACCCAATAGCACTTTTAAACCTTTTTAACATCTCCATCAAACTCTCAACTTGATTCCCATTCAAGTCTTATACAATAATTACCGGTAAAGTGTAACATTTCCCAAGAATATATACCTCAGATGAGGTGGTAGAGCCTTAAGTTCTACTTTTGGAGCCTCTTCTATAAATGGTTTCGCGGGTGGAGACTCACGATGCTTCATATCTAACTCCAACTTCTTTAGTTTAAACCAAACATGACCTCGATCAAGTACCGCGACCAATGACCCATAATCTTCAATACAATCACTATCAAAATTCATGATCACTGTCGCTAGTGCTTCTACACCCAGATGCTCTTCTATTTGTACCTCAGATGACTTTTTGACCCTATAAGATATGGCAGATACCGATTCGATCTCACCACTCTGTCTCATGGACCTACAAATGTTGAAAGTCACTTCTTCATTGTTCAACCAAAATTTCATATTCCCTTTCTCCATATCATCCAAGGCTCTATTCGTAGCAAGGAATGGCCTCCCAAGAATAATAGGCACCTCAAAATAAACCTCACAATCCAGAATCACAAAATCTTCCAGAAATATGAATGACTCCAGCTTTACTAACACATCATGGAGTATCCCAATAGGCCTCTTTACCGTTCGATCGGCCATCACTAGCCGCATTGCAGTGGTGTTTCGATCACCCAATTCAAACTTCTTGTAAATAGAGAGAGGCACGAGATTTATGCGTTCCCCAAGATCACATAATGCTTTCGCAAAATGTAATAACTCGATTGTAAATTGACTAGTAAAGGCACCCGGATCTTTTTTTTTTTTTTGCTCTAGAGACCTTGTAGCAATAGCACTACAATGTTGCATTCTATCATCATCCTCTAAACTGACCGATTTTTTCTTATTAACCATATATTTCATGAACTTAGCATAACTGTGCATTTGTTCAAGAGCTTCTATCAAAGGGACATTGATGAAAAGTTGTTTGAGCATAGTGATAAAACTTCGGTATTTACCATCCTCGGTCTTTTTCACTAACCTCTGTAGGAGTGGAGGTTGTGGTCTAGTCATGGCTGTCACCTTTTGGGGTACCTCAACTTATTTCCCCGTTTTTTCTTTTATCTCACCACTAACCTCCACTACCTCATCATCGCCTATTATCACATTTTCTACACCTAACGGGATCGATGGGTCAATGGTTTGCTCACCACCTCGAGTTGTGACTGTCATACAATGTCCATCATTTTTTAGATTTTGGATAGTATTGTTGGGAAGAGTGCCTATTTGGCGTGGGTTCACATTCGAATACAATTGGGTCATTTGCAACTCAAGATGCTTGATCGAGATTTCATGTACATCAATTTTTTCCCAATACTCGCTAAGTCACTCCTCTACTCTTTCGTGTGCTAATCACTAGCATCAAACGTCCTCATCATTTTCTACAACATATCCTCAACTCGCACCATACTACCTCCACCATCCCAAGGAGCAACTTCATCATTTTGAGGTGGAACATAGGGCCCACTCCTATCATTTAGTATTACCATAGTTACCCCAATTGAAGTTGTTGTCGTGGTTGTATTTCCCATCTCGGACATAATGACTCTCTCGGTTGTGATTATCATAGTTCCGACCTTGATTTCCTTGACCGTGGCGCCAATTCTCCTTATTGGAGACTTGGGTGTTTGGTCGGAAACCCCCCGTCTGCTCATTTACTGCATAAGAGTCCTCCTCATAGTAATACTCATCAGTCGGGGGTGGTGGTTTAGACAAGTAGTTCACCGCATTTACCTTTTCTGCACCGCCAGTGAGGTGCTTCAACACCAACCCAAGCATAGTTCTCGTTTGAGACATTTCTTTACGAATCTCATCTGTGGATGGGTTGTGTGCGGATCGCACTGCAAAAGTGTTTCTCCCAGTATCTGACTTCCTAATGCTCCAAGCTTCATTATTTCGAGAGATTTTCTCCAACTTGTCAGCAAACTCAGCATAAGGACACTCTACATAAGAACCACCCACTATCATATCTAGTGCTTGTTTATTATTATAATCTTATCCCCGATAGAATTACTCTTTAAGTGACTCATCATCGATGCGGTTATTGGGGACACTTCTCAAGAATGAAATGAACTTGTCCCAAGAACTACCGACTGATCCTCCTGGTAGTTCCACAAATTTGTTCACCCTATCTTTGTGGTTTAGCTTCTTAGACACCGGGTAGTAACGTGCTAAGAACACATCCCTAAATTGATTTCAAGTGTAGATTGAGTTATAGGGTGTCTCGGTAAACCATATAGAGGCACCTCTCGTCAGTGAGAGAGGAAACACTCTCAACCCTATTACGTTCATATTCAAATCAGGCCTCCCTACACAACTCTTACACACAGACCTCACCTTGGCGAAGTGTTCATGTGGATCCTCAGAAAGTATCCCCGAAAACAAACCTCTAGGGGTGAGCATTTGCATCAGACTACAAGTTGCCACGAAAGTATGGCCGCGTGGTAGGGGAGGTAAGACAAGTGGACCTTCAGAGTCAATAATATTATCATATCCCCTGTAATACTCTTGGGGGAGTGGAGCGGGAGATTGCCTCCGTATTTCCCCTTCCTATGATTTTCAAGAAATAATTGATTATAAGCATCAACCGGTGGTGGAAGTTCTTGGTTGTGATCATCATCGAAAATACCCATATTTCAGTACATCTTGGGCAGTGTACGCTCGTGTTTAGGGTCAGGTGAGAGTATGTGTTCTCCTCTACTCCTCGTACTTGGCATACACGGAAGTTAGATCTGCAAGAGACAAAAACAAAGAGAAAAAATAAAAATTAGGAAAATGTTGACAAAACTTTTATAATAAGCTTAAAGATAATATAAAAGCGACTCTCCCTGGCAACGGCGCAAAAATTTGATACGCTCAAATTTACTTCTCCAAAAGAAGTATAAGCAGTTGTATCAAGTAAAGAACCCAACTATGAGGTTGGGGTCGATCTTACGAGAAAAATGATTTATACTTAAATTTAACCTATTATTATTTTTATTTAGTCAAGTCCTTTCCGAAAATAAGTATTAAGTAGGGGTTTTTAAGCAATAATTGTAATTAGCTATTTTTACATAAACAAGTGATATGTTTAAAGAGTTGATTTTTATCAAGTAATGAGAGTAGCTAGGGCTTAAGTGTTTCCGACAGGTTCATAACATGGTAATTCTATCTATAACTATCCTTTCGTAGTATCTTTCATGAAAAGTGGTAAGTTATGTATCCCTAATTTTTTGGTCGGACAACTAGGAAATTTCACTCCGCACCTTGTTCCGGCTACGTGTGTATGCTTTACTAAACCTTACATTTACCTCAAATTAAGCATCATAATCAATGTATGTCTTAGTTGTTACTTCGATCCAATGGACACTAGCTTATTTGATAGTATATACTAAATCTACGTTGATAATCTTTTCTTATTATCTACCTCCTTGGTTCGGCAAGTAGCAACAAGGCGAGTTCTAATGCGTGTACTCGTTAAAAAGACTTCTAAATGAAAGATTTATCAATACATGCAAAATACTATTCTAAGATTATTATTTTAGCTAGTTGTTACCTTGTTAATTACCCATGGTTCCCACAACCCTAGCTATGATTTAGTTACCCATGTTAATAATCACACAATTCATATTAAGTCGATAAGAATTCATGTACTTACTTTGATGAGATTGAAGAAGATCCAGAAAATTACTCAAATTAATCAATAAGCTTGGAATAAACGATTTCCGGAAAATAGAATAATTTCCCAAAATCACAACTTCACAACTAGAACAATAAAATATTAAAATACCCAAGAGTCTAACCCCAAAATGAGGTTTTTACAAGTATTTATAAAATAGAAATCCTAAAATAAAAGTAAAATCTATTTAAGGAAAATCTTCCAAAAAACGTATCTGAGTCGACGACTGTCACGATGGACCGTCAAGGTCGTTCGTCATTCCATACTTAACTTTTTTTCTGCTTCTTTCTTCACCAACTTTCTATTACCATAGACAGACATGGATGACGGTCTGTTGCTTGCACAATGGTCCGTCCAAGGTTTCATATCTTCCATACTTAGAATTATTTTAATATGGGTATCGAGGCTACTTTCTGTAAACATTGACAGATGTGCAGGACGGTCCATCGTGGTTATGACGGTCCATTGAGAGCCTCTGTAGCCCCACACTTATTCAGAATTCCCCAACATCCTTTACCAACATTTTTCTTCGTATGACGGTGGCCACCTACAGACCGTCGAGGTTACGATGGACCATCGATGGCACCGTAGGTCGTCCCTTCTGCAATTTTCAGCACAATTCTCCCACGTCCTCCTTCTAGAAAAATTTCCTGAAAACAAAGAGAAAACTACATTAAAACAAATACAAAAGGTCCTTAGACAAACACTAAACTTAAGGAAAAATCATTGAAAGTACCGTGAAACCATGGTACATCAGTTAGTTGTCCTTATGTGTTACTTGAATGTGATAAGATGATGAAGTGTGTCTTGGTTTGGTAGACCTATGTTCCTTTACTTTATACATGAAAGAATATGAATAAGACTCTTGACTTAGTAGGCTTAAGCACCTTTGTCATGTATATGAATGTATGATTGAAATATGACCTTGAACATGGTTAAGAGGGTCATTGACTTTGAACCTTCAAATTATATAGAAGGTTATGATGTCAATGATGGACTTAGGGATAGGTTAGATTGAACGGAATGAAAACATCTTTAATAAAGTCATTGAGCTATACGTATTGAAAATTGAGTGGCACCCCTAATGGACCCATCTTTAGTAAGGTGTATTATGATTTGGTAGTGACTAAAATATGGTACCTCTTCATATGCCTTGTGATTGAACTTACTCTATAAGACATCGCTAGCACCGAGTGTATATACTTAGGGAGTGGGTCTACTTAACTTGAGACTAGACTACAAATTAACCCTTGATATTCGTTAACTATATGCCTACATAGGATGTTTCCTAATTCTACCCTTGGCAAGTAGAACACCCTCCATCAGAGTAGGGAAGAATCCAGATTCCATACCTACCTACCTAGTACTGTCTATGTCGGTTAATTCCTATTCTAATCATGTGGGATACATTCAAGTATTTGATAAAGTCTACAACATGTTGGTACATGAATGGAACGCTAACTATACATTGCACAAGTAGGCTTTGAATGTGCTACTATGTGGTTTCCCTAGGTCTTTGAATACAATTATGTGAAGTATTCTAAATGTAAATGTCTCTAAAGTGTCCAACTAACTATTGATTGACTTAATTTAATGCATCTAAATGAAAAGTTACCTATCTAGACTAGCATTAAGGATTTCTTAGGTCGGCTTGAATACGGCGTATGGGTGGTCTCTTCATGTCTTATTTAGGTGAGTCTTAGAGTAATTCTATGTAGGGATTTCAATGGTGAATGGGAATAATCTTACCATAGGAATCCTTGAGGATCACTTAGGTATGTGTGAAGGGGGTGTATGGTCAGCTGCTTCATATCTTACCTAAGTGAGTCTTAGGAGGACCTTTGGTAGGAGGTATGTGTCTTTACATGGTTTCTAATTGTTGAAAGTGGTATGTTGTGGGTTACTTGGAATGTGTCTTATATGTATGTATGTTTACATGTAAGCGTTTCTTATACTTGTTTCATGAAGTTTTCTTCAAAAAGAGCATGAAAGTATATTGTAACTCAAATGTCCTTTTAGCATGGTTTTAATTGCATGTCAACATACTTAGTGAATTCTAATGTACTAATTCCATATGTTGTCTTATCTCTAAAGGTATAGGTGTCACTTTAGAGGAGTCATTTAAAGTGAAGCTTAGAATTAGCATCCATTCAAGAAAGTTGTGGTATGTCCTCAATTGATTCAGGGACATAGTCTTGTTTAGTTTTTTCTTGTTATAAGATATTGTTTTAGAGTTTTAAATTTTCTATAATACTGGTGTCTAGGCTGTGACCCAAGATATTCATATGTCTAAGATGGATACAAGAGGTTTAGCCTTTTCTATGTATTCTATGAAAGATATTTGAATTATAATTCGATTGTCTAAGGCTTCTGCAAGACCCAATATATATGAAATGAATGATGTATAAGGGCTTCTGCAAGACCTTCGAGAGGTCGAGTAAAGTGTGTCCTGACTTGAAGGATGCCCTATATTCTAGGGTGTACTTTAGAGTCCTGACAATTCCAGGGTCGATGAACATAGATCCTTCTCTAGTTGCTGAGTAGCCTAATAGATGGTGCGTGAGTGGGTAGTGCCAGATATGCCGAAACTCCAGAATGTTGAATGAGAAATAAAGATCATGCTTGATTAACCAAGAGCATCAGGCACTTATAGGAAATCTCCATACTATAACTGACATCCATGATCTCTTCCAGTGACAAAAGTGTGAGTGGATGTCCTAAAGCCACAGGTCTTAAACTGAGGAGATCTTCAGAGAGTTCTATGCTTCCTATGAAGCCACCCTCCAAGGTTCGACTGATCAACGAGCCAAGCCCGCCCCCAAGATCCCCGCACCTTTACACTAGTGTGTGGGTTTGTGTTATATATCTTAGACCATAATTTGTAGGTTCCTTTATGGTTCGAGCAACATTTCAGCAATGAACACAACGGAATTTGATTATTGTTGGGACATAATGAGGAGCGGAGCATTCTATAGAAATGTATAAAGAAGGAGACTTTATTGCATTAGTTAGACAGTCACCTTGCTTCAAACATGAAAGCGCTGAGTGGGTCAGCACCCTGATTTTAGGCATAAAGAAGGCCACCCTGACATTGTGGCCATATTCTTCTGGATATTTATGTGGAATCAGGAGTCTCCTACACATGCAAAGATTGTGCTTACATAGGACCGTGCCGACATGGTTCTTATACTTAGTGTCAACCTCGAGATGGATTTTTCCCACATGATGATTATGATGGCTCATGAGAGGTCCTTCAAGGCCACAATAGATACACTCAAATTACACCTCCCTAAAGAAGTATAAGTCGTCGTAATCATGTAGAGAACCCAACTAGTAGGTTGTGGTTCATCCCACGATGAAGTGGTCAACACTTACTTTAATTCACAATTAATTATATTTAGCAAATGTCTTTCCAAAACATGTAATTAAAGGGGGCGGGTTTATGAGACAAGTTGCTTAAACAATATAAGCAGTAGAAGAAAGTAAATGTTGATTTTTTATCAAGTTGTAAGAATAACTAGGGTATATGTGTTCCTTACATTTTCATAACGTCGTATTCCTGAAAATAGCAACTGTTTCCTAGTGTTTTGCATGTAAAGTGGCAAGTTATGTATCTCTAAAAATTTTGGTCCGCTATCTAGAGAATTTCATCCCGCACTTTGGTCTGGCTATGTGTATATAAGTTACTATTTCTAACCTTTACCTCATAGTAGACATCATAATCGATGTATGGCTTAGTTATTACTTTGCACAAATCGACACTTCCCTATTATATAGTATCACACTAAATCTATGTTGATATAGAAACATGGAAAATTCTAACGTGTGGACTTGTTAAAAAGACTTCTAATCAAAAGAAATATTAATACATGCAAAAACACAATTTTCAGAATTGCTTAGTTTCTAGGATTACTTTGTTAATCACCATGATTCTCACAACCTAGTTGTGGATTTAGTTACCCATGCTAGAAAGATTACAATTCATAATATTGAATAAAGAAATCATGAACTTACTCAACAATAAGAAAAAACCCAGAAATTCAATTTGAAATTGCAAGAAAATAACTTCAAACAAAATTCGGGAATTGAGTAATTGCTCAAATTTGCAAAAAAAACAATCTCCAAAACAAAATAGAACAATAATAAGAGTAGCTAGCCCCAAATAGGAGGTTTTAATCCCCTCTTTATAGAAAACATAGTCCTAAAGAAAAATGATTTGAAATAAGGAAAGTTTTGTCCAGAAATGTGGCTTCAATCAACGACCTCACTAACGGACCATCGGTCAATCGATGGTCTGTCGACTGCTTCCGACACTCCATACTGGGAATTATTTTTCTTCACAAGATAACACCTTCTCTTAGTTAAAAGACAGGCAAGCAGTACGATCTGTTGATCCATCTATGGCCTATCAGTGCTCCACTATCGTTCCACACTTAGAAACTTGAAAAGTCGTGTACTAAAACCTTCTCTGAATCAATTGACGTTTCAATTGTACGGTCCGTCGATCAATAGATAGACCGTTGTTTATGCTCCCAGTGACACACTTGGTCATATTTCCCTAATCTTCTCCCTTAGCCTGAACTTCCCATCGACAATCACCACCTACTATTAATCGATGAGACTATGGACCATCAATGGCCTTCGTAGGTCACAATCTGCACTTTTTTCCAGCTATCTTATGTGTTTTCAACCTGGACATCATTCCTGCAGAATAAGACATTAAACATGTTAAAAATACTACAAAAAATTTCTAGACACACACAAATCTTAAGTAAAATGCATTGAAAATACCGTGAAATCACGGTTCATCAACACCCTCAACTTAAATTCGTTGTTTGTCCTCAAGAGACTTACTATGACTCCAAACAACATTAGTACAAAAGTATACACTTTTAAGGTCTAGCAATCACATGGCTATCAACCCCAACTCTTTCTTTGATTTAGTGCAGGCTCACATTCTTTGGTTCAACAAACTAACTCATATTGATCACATCATGAGACAAACTCACCATGCACAGACACCTCTACTGTTTTGCCTTTCACCAAGTTACCAACTTTCCAACACCGCAACTAGTAACCTCACTTCAAAATAAATCATCATTATTCACACATTGATCATCAATTTGGGTACAAATATCTTTGTTCAACACTCATGCTTATGAACAAGTTCGAATACAGTAAGTATTCTTTGCCATATTCTTTCCCTTATTTTCATTGCTTAGGTTCACCATACTAGACTCTAAGATTACAGAAGGACTTTCTTTGCTTATAAAGTAGGCTCATGTTCAGGTGTGGAACATTTGGGTACATTTTTAGTGATTTTTTCCCTCTTTTACATTACCGCTAAGCTTCCTACCTCTTTTCTTTGCCTCTTGACACCCTATTTTCTTCTGTTTTCTTCTTTTGTTTGCTCCCTTCTTGGATGTGACTTTTACTTATTTTGCATCTTTTTCACTTAAAACTCTTTTCTTTATTTTTCTTTTTTGATCAATTGATAATTTCACAAAATCACATGTTTTGCTCACTTTAACTTTTTTTTTTCAACATCAAACTCTTTTCATACCCATTTTTGGGTCCTCACTCATAATAGTCACCCTCAACTCATGGCTGGTCCATGAGTTGAGGTACACAATACCGGAAGTTGGGTCAAGGCCAAGACGAGGTCTCTTAATGCATTAGCCACCCTCAACTTAGGCTTTTGTCCTAAGTAAGGGTACACATGTCCAAGGAGGGACTCGGACCAAAAATATAAAACCCTAAGAAGGTGAGGTGGTGAATCCAAAAAATCATTCTATTACAGGCTCAACATAATTGGATAAACATGGACAATTTTATAAATTTGGTTATCTTCTTTTAGGCTAGGTATTGGCTATTCCAGACAAGGGTCGATGGTCACTTCCTAGCTTCTAACACAAATTCCCTTCGCATGACTAACCAGACAAGTTCTAGTTAGGTACTAACTGTTGAACATTCAAATATCCTAACACTCTCTTAGCACATCATTACACTATCAGATTATTAGCTTTCCTAGTTCAGGTGTTGAAGTTCATACAATGGGTGCCTATTTATGTCATGCTTAAAGCCAACACATTCAACTTATTTTCACATATCCATGCAAGCACTATCCAGGATGGTGTATCATTTAGTCAGCCATCAGGCTTCATTTTTCATGTTTTTATACATGTACAAACTACGACATGCCGGTTAAACAGAAAATTAAACAGTCTCTTGGGGAAAAGAAAATAACCAAGAAAACCACAAGAGAGGATTCTGAGTTGGGTTACTCATACTTCACCCTACCACACACTTCCCATTTACCATACCCCTAAAAAACTTGTAATTGTCCCCAATGCAATAAAATCAAAATAATAGAGTGGAAGGTGAAACAAACCTGTGGCACATAGCGGCGAACAACTATCAACATGTGGGTGGGTTTACTTTCTCGGAACCCACAAGATCAACACTTGGGTCACCCTTAGTAGTGCCCACAGCAACCTCTGCACCATCAATAGTGCTCCTATGATCGATCACCGGTAAATAACTTGATTCCCAAGCAGCCATCCCCACTGCTCTCCTCATACATAGATTTTCATCTACTAAGGAAGCCTTCCTAGACTACTCTAGCTCTTCCCTCTCTCTTTGTTCTTCGCACGATCCTCATCACAAGCCTTAGTGGTGTGGCTGGAGCAGTGCCTCTTGGAACACAAAGGTTGCACAATCAATGGCTCAGTATGGACATTAAAAAAGTGTCGAGCACTGAGTCCTCTACTAGCTTAATGGGAGCACACTCTAGCTCAGTCCCCCTCATCTCCAAAATGGTGTTGAAGTCGGCTAGAAGGTTGGCCAACTCGGTCTGGATGGTAGTGAGGTCAGCAGTGGGGGCTGCGCTTGCTAGAACCCATATCTCAAAGGCATCAAGGCATTTGTAGACAACCTAAATCTACTGATCGTCCTGCTTGGCCACCAACTTCTCGATTTTATCCTCAGCCTCAGCAATGGATTTCTGAATCCAAGCCTGAATGTGGTCGAGCGAGGTTGCCATTTAGGCCTTTAACTTCTAGACACAATCTAGAGGGACCAGTGATGCAGATGTGACATGGATCAAAATGATCTAGGGGCCATGCTGGTTGTTTGAGAATAAGAAGATGGAGTGGGATCATCATTCTTTGGTGCAACAGCGTAAGCCCTTGGGCTCACTCCACAGTGTTCCCAAGTTCTCGCTCAGTGGCGGAACCTCAATTCAGGGCCATGTGCGCAGTGCTGCTACACCGGCATTATCCTAGATATGGTCTATATCAATTTTCCCTGATGGGCTAGGGAGAGTATCACAATGCAAAATTGGAACTCCAGCGTCCCTACACAGGTGGAAGATAAGACAGGTGAAGGGGTAAGTAGTAGAGGTCTTGAAGGCCCTCTCATGAATAACCAGTATGATCAACCGAGAAAAGTCTATCTCCAATACCGCTACCATAGGTGCTACTAGAACCGCCTTATCCCATGTGAATACATTATCAACTTGCATGCATGATTACCTGTGATGAACCAGTAGCCAGAAGAACTTGGCTATAAAGGTAAGGGTAGCCTTCTTTATCCGCCCTCGGGGGTCTATCACCCAATCTGCCTTCTTACCATCGGTCGTTAGATATTGAGTCAACCATTTCTTTGTCGACTCACGATGCGTAAAACTCTGACCAAACTCGCCACTCTGTATAACCTGCGACATTTAGTCAAACTCTGCAGTAGTAGGAGTCGTCTGTGGGCCTGTGGTGAGGTCGTATGGGAAACGGCGAATGATAGACTCAGATAAATCAACTGGCATCCTTAGATTATTATATAGGTGAGAGGATCATGTTTGGCAGGTCTTGCCCGCCTATCTAGAGAACCTCTTAGAGTAGCGACGTAGGAATCATAGAACTCCCGGACGATCTCCTCATTATAGATTCCCGAATCCAGAGCCACCTAGTAAAACCTATGCAGATTAAACAGTTTGTCCACCTCAGGGAAGGAGTATAGACTCCCCGTGATGACTAGATGCTCCATTATAACCCGTCGGGTTATAACCCCCTTTTCATTTAGCATCTTGGAATCCCTATACACCATGTATTAACCCTTGACACCCAACCTATTAGGTTTATCAGACATTGGTGCGGGGTCATCTTATCGGGATGCGGGTGCAGACTCTCAACTAGTAGCCTCATTTAACGAGTCTTGGTGATCTTCTCCCTCTGCTTTAGTGGCTCCCTGAGCGAGAAACTGGAAGCACTTGCCGCTTTTGACCCAGAGGATTGGGTAAAACTTAAAGTAGAGGATGACTCGGACCCAGATCCTGAGCCCCTTTTAGAACAAGAGAAAGCCCCGGACGGTAAACCGGTCTGTGTGTGCTCCTGATTTGACTTGGAGGCAGTGACTACGTAGGAAAGCACCTTTTGGGGGTAACCCTAGAGACCCTAGCTGTTGTAATAGGATTTGTGGAACCTGGCGGGACATAAGTTGGGTCTTGCTCGTTATCAATATCTATGATCATCCGACTAGACGAGACAACTAACTTGTTAGTACCCCTAGAGACCCTAGAGAATGTCCTTCTTGGGAGCCATCGATAACTATAGAGTAGTTATTAGTCTCAACTCAATATAATCATATACCTTTACAAAAATAGTGGAGCGAAGAAAGAAATTTAAAAACACAACTGTTGTTGCACAGTCATAACTAAATGCACTATCGACGGTCTATCGATCAATCAGTGATCTTACTATAACGCCCGTCATCTGACACTTTAGAATTTATTCAAGAGAGAATGGATAACAGACTTCTTTGATGGAAACAACAGTCGTGCAGAATTGACGGACCGTAGTCCACTTTCATCTCCTGACACTTAGATTTATTTTAGAATTTAGTGAGATCAGGTCCTCTGAATGAAACGACACACAGAATGGTCTATAGATCAGTAGATGGACCGAAGTACACTATCATCGTTTGGTACTTAGGCATTCTGTGGGTATTTAAATCGACGGACCCCATCGATAGTCCGTCGATTAGTCGACGGACTGTGGACAGGGTTTCTTACTATTTGCTTAAGACAGATTTCAGGTCATATACAAGTACAAATTTTTTGTTCATTTAGTGACTCCATTTATACAATCAAGTTTTAGGCATACATTTTTAACACACTAACAACAAGTTCTTCATAACTAGGGTACCAATTTCATATAATTATCAACCCAATTCAGTCACAATAAGGAACCCTAAGTCTAAATTTAAGACAGACAAAGACACCCACTGTTTAGATAGACTTAATAGGATACACAACCACATTCTATTATTCCGAGACATAACTACTTAAATTGTAGCATGCAATTTCAGTTAATTTAGTCCCAAGGTCAGGACCACATCAAGATTTCTATAAAAAAAAATATGAAAGAGAATTCAAAGTTAAGGGAAATCAAAATACCTTTAGTGCAGAGTGGTGTAGTTGTAAGATGAACTTTCCAGAAATAGCCTACGCACCCAAACTCGATCATCTGTCGAAGAATAATGGAAGAACATAGAATTTGACAAAGATGGGAAGTAAGAATTCTGATTGGGGCTGATCTGAGGATTGAAAAGGTTCATTATGAAGGAAATATGAAGGAAATAAGGAAAATAAACAGTTATGGAAGGGAATTTGTAGAGAATGGAAGAGGGAATGAATTTCAATGGTTATGTCTTTTCATATTACTGGTCGGGTCGAGTCGGGTCACCGGCATATTTGGAGCTATGATACCGTCGAAGGTCCGTCGATTGGGACCAGCGATCACTTCAAGACTTACAAAAAATTGGGAACATACTTGGGATCTACAGACACCATCGACAATCCATTGATGGGGTCCGTAGACCACTAAAGCAAACCATTTTCTGCAAATTTTTTCTTTTGCTCCCTGCACATGTACCACACATTTGGCCATTCTTTTGAGTTTTTCTTGACTCCTCTTTGACACGGACCCTATACTAATATCTCGCAAACACTAACACACAAACAAAAATGAAATAAAAAAAAAGAATGATTATTTCTATGAAGAAAACAAAACCTATCATTGGCTAGAGAATACACCTTGGGTTGCCTCCTAAGAAGCGATTGATGTAATGTCGCATCACGCTGCAGACCCCTTGATTACTCAAATTTCACCAACAAGATAGGCCTCAACCGCTTCATGCACACTCTCCGCATGCCCTAGATACATATTTATTCTTCACCCATTGACTGTGAACTTTGCACCTTCCTAATTCTCTAACTGAATCTCCCCATGAGGGAACACTTTAGTGGTGAGGAATGTCCCTGTCCACTTGGACTTGAGTTTTCCCCGAAACAAGCGTAGCCTAGAGTTTATAAAAGCACCAAATCACAAATTGTATATTCTCATTTTTTAATCCTTTGGTCGTGATACTTCTTCATCTTATCTTTGTAGATGGCTAAACTTTCATAGCCTTTTAGGCAAAACTCATCAAGCTATTCAACCCATTTAGTATTTATATTGTCACTTCAGTCCAATCCATCTTAGTTTCTTCATTA
This sequence comes from Solanum habrochaites, assembly GCA_027704765.1. Lineage (NCBI taxonomy): Eukaryota > Viridiplantae > Streptophyta > Magnoliopsida > Solanales > Solanaceae > Solanum > Solanum habrochaites. The sequence goes on from JAKWJA010002495.1 coordinate 33,500,590, forward strand.
CCCACATCACTTTGTGCTCTAGCTCGATCGGCAAGTGACAAGTCTTCCCATAGACATATACAAGTTTGTATGGAGAGATGCCAATGGGAGTCTTGCATGCATTGTAGTAGGCCCAAAGAGCATCATTAAGCCTTCTTGACCAATCCGTTCTATTAGCGTTCACCGTTTTTGCCAGAATTTACTTGATTTCATGATTGGACACCTCAACTTCTCCGCTAGTCTGTGGATGGTATAGAGTAGCCACATTATGGCGAACATCATATTTCTCCAATAGCCCTTTGAACAGTTTATTACAGATGTGAGAGCCACCATCACTAATACTGGTCCTAGGTGTGCCAAATATGGAGAAGATGTTCTTTTTCAAGAAGGAGGTGACACTATTTGCTTCATTGTAAGGAAGCGCAATTGTTTCAACCCATTCCGATAGATAGTCAACCTCTACATGAATATACTTCATCCCATGGGAACTCACAAACGGGCCAATAAAGTCAATACCCCATACATTAAATAGCTCAATCACCATAAAAGGATTCAAGGGGAGTTATTGCCTATTCGAAATTCCTTTATCTCGTTGGCATCGATCACATGATTTGGTGAAATTGTGGCATCTTGGTGGATGGTTGGACAATAATACCCACACTGCAAGATCTATGTGCAGCTCGGATACCACTATGGTTCGCACCCACAAGCGAGGAGTGACATTCGTCCAAAACACTGAACATCTCAATCTCATGTACACAACGGAGAATCATCCCATCCGCGCAACTCTTGCATAAGTAAGGCTCATACCAAAAGAACATTTTTCACATTATGCATGATATTTTTCTTCTGGTAAAAATTAAAGTCTGACGGAACTACATCACTTGCCAGATAATTCGCTAAGTCTACAGACCATGGGATCAGATCCTGAGATGCAGCCAATATATTTCCATCGTGGAATGCATTATCAATTTCAGCGTTTTCTCCCAATTCATGCATAGCTTCATCCTTCAATATAGACAAGTGGTCGGAAACTTGATTCTTAGTCTGTTTTCTATCTTTTACCTCAAAATCAAACTCTTGCAGCAACAATACCCATCTGATCAACCTTGGCTTAGCATCCTTCTTCACCATCAAGTACCTCAAAGCAGAATGGTCAGTATGCACTATGACCCTCGTTCCAAGCAAATAGGAGAAAATTTCTTTAATGCAAATAGTACTGCAATAAGTTGTTGTTCCAGTACCGTATAGTTCTTTCAAGCTTCATTTAGGGCTTTACTCGCATAGTAAACGGGATGAAGGATTTTGTTACTTCATTGTTCCAATACCACACCAAGTGCTACCTCACTCGCATCACACATCACCTCAAATGGCTACTCCAATCAGGTTAAATAATAATGGGTGCAGACACCAACTTATCTTCCAACTCCCCAAACGCCTTCAAACAGGATTCATCGAAATAGAACTTACATTCCTTCTCGAGTAGTTTGCACAAAGGACGTGCAATTTCTGAAAAATCCTTATAAAACCTCTTATAAAAACCAGCATGCCCAAGATAACTTCTCACACCCTTGATAGAGATGGGTGGAGGAAGCTTCTCTGTTACTTGCACTTTAGCTCGATCAACCTTTATCCCCTTTTCTGATATGCGATGGCCCAACATAATGTCTTCTTTTACCATAAACTTACACTTCTCCAATTAAGCACAAATTACAATCCTCACATCTTTTGAGTACTTCACCCAAATTACTAAAACAATAATCAAAGGAGTCTCCACTACCAAAAAATCATCCATGAACAGCTCAATAGTCTCCTCCACCATATCGAAGAATATTGACATCATACAACGTTGGAAAGTCACTAGTGCATTACATAACCCAAATGGCACCCTTTTGAATGCAAGAGTCCCATAGGGGCAAGTAAACGATGTCTTTTCTTGGTCTTATGGAGCTATATAGATCTGATTATAGTCTGAATAGCCATCAAGAAAGCAATACCAAACATTCCCTGCGAGTGTATCTAACATCTGATCCATAAAGGGCAGAGGAAATGGTCCTTTTCTGCCCACGCATTCAACATCAGGTAGTCTATGTAAACTCTCCATCTGGTCACTGACCGCATTGGAATAAGATCGTTCCTCTTATTAAGTACCACGATCATCCCACCCTTTTTAGGCACACACTGAACAAGACACACCCAACTATTGTTCGGGATAGGATAGATGACCCCATCATAAAACAACTTGATGATCTCTTTTTTCATTAACTCCTGCATAGGTGGATTCAACTTTCATTGGTGCTCAATACTTTGATTGTGATCTAGTATGAGTTGATATTTTTAGGAACAAATACTAGGAGGGATTCTAATAGTGTTCTCAATAGTCCAACAAATGGCTCATTTGAACCTCTTCGATCCCATCCCTAAGAACTCTACTTGTTGTCCATTCAAATTTGCTGAAATTATCACAGGCAAAGTGTCACCTCTACCCAAGAACACATACCTCAGATGAGGTGGTAAAGCCTTAAACTCTAATTTTGGGGCCTCTAAGACCCTGAAATAACTTAGGTGAATATAGAGCCTAACATGGTTTTCATGGAGTTCTAAGGTTCCAAAGTGATGTGTAATGTGGGTTTGAGGCAGTGTCTAAGAATATAGGTGCATTGGAAGTGAAACGTCAAGGGAAGACCAAGACATTCAACGACTAAGTCACCTATGTGACACATATGTGGTCTTATGTGTTTATATGCGATTAATGAGGTTATAAGGTCCTTAAATGAGTTATTATGGTGCATATAGGCAGTGTGTCAGGTTTCGAGAAGTTTGGAGGTCAAAAGTCCAAGAACGTGCATGACGTTCGAAAGGATTACCTTGAAACGACCTTGTATGTCTATGCATGTTTAGTTAAGTTTCACATGTTTGTTTTGGATGAAATTCATGTATATAGGTCCTAAACACATTTAAAATCATGTTCGGATTAGAAACATTCGGGAAAATGTCCCCAAGAACCATCCAAGCGTCCTTGAGGAAGGACTCAAAGTTGGTGCAAAAACTGTCCAAGAGAGACCAACCAATAGTTGGAAATCGACGGCCCATTGGTAGTGCCTCATCGATTGAAACTTAGGTGTGTGGGAGAGGAAGCGAATAGGTTTCTGTACCATACCACATACCAGCAGGAAGGTCCATTTTTCAAGGGACGGACCGTCGATGGTGTTGTCCTACGTGCTGTCCATTATAGGTTTAAGGGGTGAACTTGAAAATTAACCCCACGCCCCTATAAGTCTTTGGACGGTTGTTTTGAGTTTTTATGGGTATTTTAAGAGTATATAAGTCATTAAACTCTCATTTAAACCCTAACACATAAATCAAGAAACATTCCCTCCCAAAGTTTCTTCAAGAACCTCCATGAGAGTTTAAGATGAAGATGGTTCTTAAATGGAGTTTCTTCTTCAATTATCATTGGGTTCTTATAATAAGGTTTGGGAGTTCTTCATATTAGTATTTCTATCACCTTAAGGGTGTGAGTTCTTCATATTACGCTTTCTATCACCTTAGAGCCAATTTCAAAGATAATTTTCAAAGATTTCAAAAAGATGAAAAGTCCAATTTCTACTCTAAGTCTTGGGTTCATACATGAAAGGTTTTCAAACGTTAAGATATGATGTTATTGATGTTTAATTTATGTTTCCCAATGAAATTATCCATGAACCCTTGACATTCTCAAATATCTCAATTTGACTAAAATATGGGTTATGTGATTATGTTTTGATAATGATGAATTCAAGTGTAGATTATTATGGGCTTTTGATTCATGTATAGATTATGGTTGATTCGTTTATAGTATTTTTCAATTTGATCAATTTATTATTGAATATTCTTAGATCTATTGAATATTAGGCTTATTGAATTGATATTGATTTTATGGTTATGAATTCTAATGTAGTTTTATATCGATTATCGATTGTGGTGATAATTGTAGTAAATTGATATCTAGGTTGTATTAAATTGATGATTATGTAATGAATTGTCCTAGTTTCATTTATTATTGATATAATTGTATTGAATTATTGGGTATGGCTATGGGTAAGGTCCTTATGATATCGAATTGGATGATTTAGCCTTAAATCGAACTGGTAAGATGGAGTGTGGGTATGTTTCCCTAGTTCCAATTATTCTATGTCAATTAGACTTCAATTTTGTTGTGAATGGTATGGTCCACTTATGGTGGTAGTTCTATGTGAATTGATGTGTCGTTGTCTGCCTTACTTTATGCAAAATGATGATCATGGCCTTGTCGGAACTACTTGAAGTATTATGATTATTTGTTTAGTTGATTTATGTAAAGTATGAACATATATATCTATATGTGAAGTAATGTGGAAGTATGTGTTCTTTCTATGTATGTTTGGAAATCATGTAGACCATGACTATATGCTTTTATGTGCAGTCTTAGGGTTGATACATGGTTGTTTCTACTTGACTATATGAGTCTATAATTGTTATATTGATGATGTTATGGTAATTTATAGGATGACATAAAGATTATAAGGGTCATTCCTAAGTTATTAAAATAAGGATATGATATATGTGATAAAGTAAAGACGTAGTGTCTTGTTTGGTAGACTTTTGTCCCTTACTTGATATACGTGTGAGATTTCTTGACTAGGTAGGCATAGTGCACCCTTGTCATGTATGAATGAATGATATGTGATACCTTAAATAATATTAAGAAGGTCATCTATATGGAAAAAGTTATGTTATGAATTTGAAGCCGAAGAGCCGCAATGGTGTTAATGTACCGTGGTTTCACAGTACTTTCAATGTTTTTTCCTTAAGTTTAGTGTGTGTCTAAGGCCTTTTTGTTTTGGTTTTCATGTAGTTTTCTCTTTGTTTGCAGGAAATCTGTCCAAAAGAAGAACATGGGAGAATTATGATGAAAAATGCAGAAGTGGCGACCTATGGAGCCATCTACGGTACGTAGTGACCTCGACGGTCCGTAGGTGGCCACCGTCGTACGAAGAAAAAGGCTGCTAAAGGAAGTTGGGGAATTCTGACCAAGTGTGGGGATACAAAGGATCTCGACCGTCATAGACATGAAAGACCATCCAGCACATCCGTTAATGTTAACAGAAAGTAACCCAGTACCCATCTCCAAAAGATATAAGTATGGAAGAACGGAAGACATCGACGGACCGTCATGCACGCAACGGATCATCATCCATGTTTGTCGATGGTAACAGAAAGTTAGTGAAGAAAGCAACAGAAAAAAGAGTTAATTATGGAATGATGGAGGGCCTCGACGGTCCGTCGTGGCCTCAACGGTCCATCGCTCCAGTCGTCGACTCAAAAGCATTTTTTGGGCAGATTTTCCTTAAATAGATTTCCCTCTTTTGTTAGGACTCTATTACTATAAATACTTGTAGAACCTCATTTTTGGGGTTACACTCTTGGATATTTTCTAGTTTTATTGTTCTAAGTGTTGAATTTTTGGATTTTGTGAAAATTACATTATTTTCCTGAATCGTTTGTTGCAAGTTTTTCAATAACTCAAGTTGAATTCTTATCTAATTAATATAATTGTGAGATTATTAACATGGTTAGATTCATGATGTTATGGTAATGTATAGGATGACATAAAGATGATAAGGGTCATTTCCCAAGTGATGAAAAGAAATATATTATATATGTGATAAAGTAAAGAATGGTGTGTCTTGTTTGGTAGACTTCAGTCCCTTTCTTGATATATGTATGAATTATATGATAATATGAGATGTCTTTATAAGGTAGGAATAGTTCACCCTTGTCGTGAATGAATAAATGATATGTGAGACCTTAAAGGATATTAAGAAGGTCATGAATCTAGTAAAGGTTATATAATGAATTTGAAGTTGAAGAGTCCTAATGGTATCCTTCATGTAAAGGATGATAGACTTAGGGTTTATTGGATGGAAGGGCATCATATCATCCTTAGAGAAGTCATAATGAGCTATCTTAGTCATCGTTGAAAGGTAGCCCTAGTGGACCTCTTTGAAAGTGTAAATGTGACTAGTTTATGAACTATTTGTGGAACCCAATTGTATGATACTTTAATGTAAATGACTCTATGAGAACAAAGGCTAGAACCGAGTGATTATGTCATGGGAAGTAGGTCTACTTGAGAAGGAGACTATAGTACAATGTAGCTCTACTTGATAATGAGACTAGAGTGAATAAAAGCCCTTCATATTCCTTAACCATGTGCCTACATGGGATGTGTCCTATTTCTACCCTTGGCAAGTAGAACAGCCTCATCGGAGTATGTTAGAATGTCTAGCTATGATGGTCTATGTCGGTTATTGCCTATTTTCTTCATGTGAGATACCTACTAGCATTAGAGAAGTTCTATGAAGTCTAGGTTGTGGTATGGGATGCTATCTAGAAATTGCACAATAAGCTTTGAAGGTGTTAGCTGGATTCCCTAGGTCTTGTGTCAGACCATTACTTGAATGTCCTTATGTGATGAATGAGTCTTAAAATTAACTAATGAAAGTAATAACTTAAGTTAAGAAAGTATGTTAAATGAATAAGTACTTATCTAGAGTAGTTAAGGGTTGTGTAGTTAAGCTGTGAAGGGGGCATAGGAATAGTCACTTCTTATCCTACCTAGATAAGTCTTAAGAAAGACTCTAGTTAGGGAAGATTGTTGATTATGTAGACATGATCCAAAGTTAGGCATTCTTAAGGATTACTTGGGTAATCTTGAAGAGGTCAATCATGGACGTTATCTTCTTGATTTACTTGAGTAAGTCTTTTGATAACCTTTGTAGGGTAGAGTGTCTTATTATATGCATGCAAATATGTTAAGTAAGAAAAATTCTATCTTAGGTAGTCTATAGGATCTATTAAGTGTGTGTGTAATGGATTGTACGGGCAGTCGCTTCACAACTCAGTCAAGTGAACCTTAGAGTCACCTTTGGTAGGAGGATCTCATGTTCATGTGATTGATGTATTTGTAAGTATGTGTATCTAATTAGGGTGGTTTTAAGGATTATTTAGGTGTGCCTAGAGAGGGTGTATGGGTGGTCTCTCTTTGTCTTACTTAAGTGAGTCTTAGGATATCTCTTAGTGAGGGGATTATAGATTGGAAGATGTTTGAAGAAAAATTGAGAAACTTTTCTGCAACAGTGAAAGAATTCACTGTACAGTGAAGTAGTTCACTGGAAAGTGTGCTTAAAAATTTGACAATTGTTTACATGATTTATTATGTGTTTCTAAGTTGTTAATTTTGTTCTTATGATTATAATATGATGTTTTAATCAAAATTCATGAAAATCATGTTATTTACTAAATGTCCCTTTTCATGGTTTTTGTATGGCTTCCATACTTAGTACATCTAATGTGCTAACCCCTTCTTTTCCCTTTTTGACTTAAGTGTAGGGAATTGGAAGTCTTGATGTCCCATGGAGAAATTATAGGTTTGTAAGGCTTTGAAGATAATTTATTGGTGAGTCGTCATCAATTCGAGCACAATATCCACAAGTTCCTTATGTCTTAGTCTTTACTTTTGTCTTGTATGGGCATAGACCCAAAGTGTTGTAAACTTCATTGTTGAGATGGTTCAATCAGATTGTTGTAAAGATTTAATGTTTTAAATTGAAGTACTCCGCTTGCGTATTGTTTATGAAAGAGTTCTTCATGTGTGAAGAAATTTTTAAAATCTTTCTCATTTTAGAATGTATTATGCAATGATTGATACAAGTGGCGTAGATGAGACATCTTTAAGTCTCATTTGTCGTGTGGCGACACAAGGATACTCTAATTTCTTGGTTGTACTTGTGGGTCGTGACAGCCTTCTCAATAGATTGTTTCACGGGTGAATATTCTCAATGCTTCATGTCCAACTCCAATTTCTTCGGCTTTGACCGATATCTGTTTCGTTCAAGTGCAGCCACTAAAGACCCATACTCTTTAATACCATCACTGTCAAAATTCATGATAATTGTCGCTAGTGCCTATACACCTAGTCGCTCTTTAATTTGAGCGTCATATACACTCTCAACCTTGTAGGATATAGAAGATACCATTTGGAACTCACCACTCTGCTTCATGGACCTACATATCTTGAAAGTTGCTTTTTCATTGTTCAATCTAAATTTCATATACCCTATTTATATGTCGACTAATGCATGCCCTGTGGCAAGGAATGGTCTTCCTAGAATAATGGGGACCTCACAGTCAAGAATCACAAAATCGACCGTAAATATGAATGACTCTACTTTTTCAAGCACATCATGGAGTATACGAATGGTCCTCTTCACAGTTCGATCGGCCATCAATAACCTCATCGTAGTAGGCTTTGGGTCACCCAAGCCTAATTTCTAATAAATGGACAGAGGCATGAGATTTATGCTAGCACCAAGATCACATACTGCTTTAGCATAGTGTAGGAGAACTATAGTATATGGAATAGTAAAGGCGCCCGAATCTTCTTTCTTTTGTAAAAGAGACCTTGTACCCAATAGCACTACAATGTTGCATTCTATCATAATCCCCAAAACTCACAAATCTCTTCTGTCACCATGTCCTTCATAAACTCAGCATAACAAGGCATTTGTTCCGAAACTTCTACCAAAGGGATATTGATAAAAATTTGTTTCAACATAGTAATAAATCGCTGGTAGTTACCATCTTCAGTCTTCTTCACTAATCTCTGAGGGAATGATGGTAAAGGTCTAGGGATTGGGACCACTTTTTGAGATACCTCGGCTTCTTTCACCATTTTGTGTACCAACTCTCCACTAGCTTCTACTACATCTTCGTGTTTTTTCATATCACCTTCTACTATAGACAGCATAGGTCGATCTATGGTTTGCTTACCTACTCAAGTAGTGACTTCCATGCAATGCCCATCATTTTTAGAATTTTTGATAGTGTTGCTAGGAAGGGTTCCATGTTGGCATGGGTTCACAGTAGTAGACAACTGAGCCATCTGTAACTCAAGATGCTTAATCGAAACCGCATGTGCATCCACATTTTGTCCAATGTTAGCTAGGTTACCCCTCATCTCGTTGACAATCTCATCACTAGTACCAAACCTCTTCATCATCATCTGCAGCATATCTTCAACTCACGCCATACTACCTCCACTATCCATAGGAGCAACTTCTGAATTTTGAGAAGGAACATAGGGCCCACTCCAATCATTCCTATTAGAACAATTATTCTGTTTGAAGTTGTTGTCGCGGTTGTACTTCCCATCTCTGTCATATAGACCCTCTTGGTTGTAGTTACCATAGTTTCGACTTAGGTTTCCTTGACCTTGGCGCCAATTTTCCTTATTGGAGCCTTGTTCATTTGGTTGGAAGCCCTCCACTTGATCATTCAGTGCATAGCCATCCTCATCATAATAGTACTCATCTACCGGCGGTTGTAGTATAGTTAAATAGTTCACCGTATTTACCTTCTGTCTACCTTCACTCACATGTTTCAAGACCAAACCTACCTCAGTTCTCATCTATTCCAACTCTTCACGCATCACATCTACTGTTGGGTTGTTTATAGTTTTTACCGCAAAAGTCTTTCTCCCAGTTTTTGACTTTCCAGTGCTCCAAGCCTTGTTGTTGCGATATATCTTCTTCAACATCTCTACAATCTCAACATAAGTACATTTCCCTTAGGAGCCTCCCGCAATAGTATCGAGCACTGCTTTGTTGTTGTCATATTTCCCTTTGTAGAAGTACTCTTTTAGTGACTCATCATCAATGCGGTGGTTTAATACGGCTCTCACGAAGGTAGTAAATTTGATAGTACCTTGACAAGAACACACCTTTCAACTAATCCCAAGTATGAATAGAGTTGTATGGCAGCTCGGTCAACCATGTAGTGCCATCTCCTGTCAGTGAAAAAGGAAACAAGCGCAACCCAATGACATTCCTATCCAAGTCTGGCCTACCCACACAACTTTTGCACAAAGACCTTAATTTAGCTATATGAGCATGTGGGTCCTCCGATGGCAATCCCGAGAATAAACCCCTTGCGGTGAGCATCTGTATTAAGCTACTCATCACCATGAATGTGTGCCCAGGTGGCAGAGGATGTTGGACGAGACCTCTATCGATGGTTTGAGCATCTGCAATATTAACGTGTCCCCTAGAATAATCCTGTAGTCGTGGGGCTGCCGGAGGTTGATTTCTCACCTCTCCCAGTTGGTTCTCAGCTCGTGTGTTATTATGATCCTCAACTAGTAGTGGAGATTGCTAACCTACTCCCTCAAGTTGAATTTCTGAGTTTCTTCTTATTGTTGAGTAAGTTCATGATTTCTTTATTCAATATTATCAATTGTGATCTTTCTTGCATGGGTAACTAAATCCACAACTAGGGTTGTGGAAACCATAGGTAGTTAACAAAGTAATCAAAGATCCAAAAATAAAATAGAACAATAATTAAGAGGATCTAAACCCAAAAATGAGGTTTTCCCCTATTTATAGAAAGCACAGTACTAAAGAAAGAGGAAATTAAATAACAAAAGTTTTGTCCAGAAATACGGCTTCAACCGACAACCTCACCGACGGACCATCGGTCAATCGACTGTCTGTCGACTGTGTCCATCAATCCAACCTTGGAATTATTTTTCTTTATTGGATAGAACCTTCTATGAATAAAATGATAGACCAGCAGTACGGCCTGTCAGTGCTCCTCCGTCGTTCCACACTTAGAATTATGAAAAGTCAGGTATTGGAACCTTCTCAAGATTAATTGATGGTTCACCAGTATGGTACGTCAATCAATCGACGGTATTTTATACTCGTAGTTCCACACTTAGTCATATTTCTCTAACCACCTCCCTTAGCCTGAACTTCCCATCGACGGGCACCACCTACTGTCAGTCAGACCTTCGATGGCCTTCGTAGGTCACAATGTGCACTTTTTTAGCTTCCTTATGAGTTTCTAACCTAGAAATCTTTACTACATAATAAGACATAAAACTTGTTAAAAATACTTCAATAAGGCTCTAGACACACACAACTCTTAAGTAAAATGCATTGAAAATACCGTGAAATCATGGTAAATCAACCACCACTTACCCCTTTCCATGCCTCATTTTTCAAATATGCAAGGATATTGGAGTGTCAGTTTTGCATTGCAATAAATTGATTCAGAATACCAAGACCTTGGATATAGGTCTTATCTAAGATGAGTCCAATGTAGCAAAACCACATAGAGTGTCGCAGATTAAGGTGCCACATTTAGTAGGATACTTGGTTGATGATGCAAAGCAGGTGAAGGGTGTGGAACCTACACCTCTATCCACTAGAGAGGATGCCTCGGCTTCTAATTTTCTAGATTCCAGTGAGGCCCCTAGGACCCCCAAAGCCATTAACTATTCTATTATTGTTCCTCTAGTCTTTATTCAAAAGTTGAGGCCCAGATAGCTACAGTACTACAGCATGTATGACCGTGGATGAAGTGTGCGATTGAGGAGTCTGCGATTTGAGTTGATCAGCGGATGGAAAATATGATGGACTGAGAGGTGGAGGCAGTTAACAAGTGCCTTGATGCATTTGAATTATGTGTCTTAGAGCGACCAGCCCTCACCATAGATGTTTTTTCCTTTCAAACAGAGTTATTTAGTCTCTGGGATGATCTTGATTCCCTTGTCATACATCCTAAGACTAAACTTGAGTCGTCCCCCATGGAACCTTTTGAAAATAAAATGTTGGATGCATTATTCGGAGATGGGATATCACCACTTGATTCTTCCTATTGTGCTGGGAAGCGCCCACTCTAGTTAGACTTTAGAGGACACTAAGTCTAAGAGAGATAGAAAGAGGGAGCGGTAGGTATTTGAGGAGGCTCGAAGGTCAACTATAGTTAACGAGGTGACACACCAGCAGCGGGATAGGGAGGAAGGTATTGGTGCCTCTAGAAGTGTGAACACCATTGATGGTGCAGTAAGAGTTGATGACAGTACTATACTGAGGATATTGAGATGATAGATGTGGGCACTACTGATGGTGCCCTAGTGTATATCCATTAGGCTTCAGTAAACCAGAGCCACCCGCTGATTGATAAGTCTTTGGTGCTATGCTCTACAGGTTTGCTTCACCCAGTTTTTAATTCTTTACTTTTTGTGCATTGGGGACAATTGCATTATATTTTGTTGGGTTGGGGTAAATGGATTTTGAGTGATAGGGTGAAATCTGAGTAACCAAACTCATAATAATTTGTTGTGGTTTTCTTTCATGTGTTGTTTTCACCTAAGAGACTGATTTAATTTCTGTTGAACCAATATGTGTTAGGATTATATGTGTAGAAGCATGAGAAAGAATAAATACACGATGGCATAATCAAAGAAAGAAAAATGATAATCATCCAAAAGTATGCATTGTTCTAGATCTATATTCTTGATGAGTTGAATGTTTAGGATCTTAGTCTGACATAATAAGAACCAATTTGCCACTCAGACTTAAGCTAAAATGGGAATTGAGTAATCTGATAATCTGACAATGAAACAATGTGCCCAGAGTGTGTGAGAATAGCTAAATGATCAAAAAGTTTATGACATTCTACAACTTGCCCTGTCTTGTTAAGATGATATAGGCTAGAACTTGGGAAGTGAACACATCTTATTGTTCAAATTAGTCCACATAAGCCTAAAATGATCAAACTAACTGAAATCAATATTCCCTTTATTCAAAATAGTTGAGCCTAAAATAGACCACTTATTTTGATTCACCTAACTGACCTTTCCTAAAATAAGTTGTTTTTCCACAGTCCCTCCATTTACATGTGCACCTTGACTTCGACCAAAAGACCAAGTTGAGGGTGGCTAATGCAAAAAGTGACCTCAATCTTGGCCCTAATCCGACATCACATATTTTGCACCTCAACTAATGGAAAATCCATAAATTGAGGGTGGCTAGGAAAGACGAAACTGTAAGCAAAAAAAGGGTGATGAAAATAGTTTGATGTAAAAAGGAGAAAAAGTAAATGATAGAAGAGGATGTGACTTTTTGAAAATTAAGCAAAAAGATAATAATTAAAAGTTCTGAAAATAAAGAAAAATAAAGTTAAAAAGAAATAAAGAGCAACAAAATCGGAAGTCATATCCATGTTGAGGAGAGTCAAGAGAAAGAGAGTAAAGAAGCGAGGATGTCAAAAAAATCCAAAAAGGTAAAATCCAATGTAATATCTAAGAGGGTATAAAGTCATTAAAAAGTACCTAATGTAACACACCTGAACCTAAGCCTATGTAACAAGCTATGAAAGTCCTATAGTAATCCTAGTGACTAGGTTGGACAGTATAAGCAATGAAAATAAGGGCAAACATATGGTATTGAGCACTAACTGTATTTGAAGTCACTTCTGAGCATTATTGTTGAATAAATCTTTGTAGTGAAAATCATATACATTGTGTGAAAAGGGGATTTAGAGTATTAGTGCTTCGTTTGAGGATAAACAACGAGTTTAAATTGAGGGTGTTAATATAATGTGAGTTTAAAGTATTTTTGATATATTCCACTTAAGAGTTTTATGTGTCTAGGGCCATTTTGTATTGGAACTAATGCTTATTGTGTTATATTTTCAAGAAATAGTCTTGGACGAGGTTGAGACCGATAGTTGAAAATCTTCAGAAGTGGCCACTCATGGAAATTACCTACGAATAATAGGTCCAGTCACCACGTTGATAGGTTGGAGTAGAATGACACTTTAGGGAAATTTAACTAAGTGTGGAACTAGAGATTAGAGTGAAGGGTCGTCATGCACCACCGTCAATTGATTCAAAGATGTTGAATTCCAGTACCCGAGGAAAAGTCCCCACAGACCGTAGGTTGACCTACTGATATACCGTGGTATCACGGTATTTTTAATGCTTTTTCCTTAAATTTAGTGTGTGTCCGAAAGCCTCTTTTTATTTATTTTTATGCAAGTTTCTTTTTATTTGCAGGAAGTCTGTCCAAAGATGAACGCGGAAAGTTATGAGCGAGAAATGCAGAGGAGACCACCTACGGAGTTTGTGACGGTCCGTCGAGCTTGTGACGGTCCGTAGGTGGCATCGTAGTGAAGCTGCTGAAGGAAGATGGGGAATTCTGACCTAAGTGTGGAATTACAAAAGTCTATGACGGACCGTCACAGCCACGATGCTTGTTTTTCGTAATGATCAGAGAGTAGTCCCAGTACCCAAATTCCAAGAAGATTATGTATTATGGAACGGAGACCCTCGATGGACTATCGTGCTTGGAATGGTCCTTTATACATGTTCCTCAGGGGTAATAAAGAGAGCAGCAGAAGAATTTGTGGAGTATGGGACGACGAAGGCCATAACGGCCCGTTGTGACCACGACGGTCCATCACGAGGTCCGTCGACCCAGCCGCGTTTTGACAGATTTTTAGTAATTAGAATCCTTCTTTTATTAGGTTTTGTTTTTATTATAAATAGTTTGAAAAACCTCGTTTTTGGTGTTAGACTCTGTGTTGTTAGACTCTTTGTTAGTAAACTTTTTGTTAGTAGACTCTTTGATATTAGACTTTTTGATTGTTAGACTTTTGGAGAATCTTTAGTCTCTTGTTCAAGTATTGAAGGATTAATATTCAGCAATTGTTACACTTATTCTTGAATTAACTGTTGGTGATTTTGTTGATTAATCAAGTGAATTTCTGGATTTTATTCTTTCTCATCAAAGTAAGTGTATGAATTCATATATTAAATATATGAATATTGTGATTATGACTATGGGTAACTAAACTCCATAACTAGGGTTGTGGAAACAATGTGTGAATAATGAGGTAAAATCTAACTAAAATAACAATTACAGAATAGTGTTTTGCATGTATTGATAATTCTTTCGTTTAGAAGTCTTTTTTACGGATGGACAACGTTAGAACTCGCCTTAATTCTACTTGTCGCACCAAGGAGGTAGATAATAGGAAAAGAATTATCAACATATATTTTGTATATACTATCCAATAGGCTAGTGTTGATTGGTACGACGTAATAACTTAGTCGAATATCAACTACAATTCTTAATATGAGGTAAAGGTAAGGGTGAGTATAGCACACACGTAGCCGGACCAAGGTGCGGAGTGAAATTTTCTAGATGTCAGACCAAGGATTTAGAAATACATAACTTATCACTTCGCATGCAAGATACTAGGAAAGAATTTTTATACTTAGAATTATCAAGTTAGAAACCTATGGGGAACACTTAAACCCTAGTTACTTTTATTAATTGATTAAACTCCAAGATTTGAATCTGTTAGTTGTTTACTTTAATTTAGTTAGTTATTTTCATTAGTTTAGAAATAAAAAAAACCCTTTTATTGTCTTTGTTTTCAAAGGAAATAATTGACTAAATAATAGTAATAATAGATTAAAATTAAGTCTGAACTATTTTCCTCGTGGGAACGATCCCAACCTCATTAGTTGGGTTGTCTACTTGATACGATCGCTTTACTTCTTATTTGAGAAGTAAGTTTGAACGTATCAAATTTTGGTGCCGCTGCTGGGGAAAGTAGCTTTTAGATTAAAGTAGCTTTACTATCTTCCTTGTATGCCAAATACACGGAGAGGAAGAGAACCCTTGTTCCCTAAGATCACGAATTAGAGCGTACACTACGCAATATGAATTGAAACTTGGGAATTAACGATGATTATCCAAACCAGAACATCCCACCTCCAGTTGATGTTCATGGTTAGTTATTACTCGGTGATCCGAGTGAAAATCAACAAAGGGGACAAAATCCCGCTCCACGTCCTCAGGAATACTACAGAGGATATGATAATATTGCAGACTCTGATGGTACACTTGTATTGCCACTCTACCACAATGCCACACCTTTGTGGTAACTAGTAGTCGGATGCAAATGCTCATTTCTAGAGGCTTTTTTTCAAAGCTACCTTCTGACGACCCACATGCCCATATAGCTAAGGTAAGGGGAGTGTGTAAAAGTTGTGTAGGGAGGCCAGATTTGGATATGGATGTAATAGGGCTAAGAGTATTTCCTCTCTCACTGACGGGAGAGGAAACAAATAAGGAACGTTTTATTAGCACGTTACTACCCGGTCTCCAAGAAACTAAATCACAAAGACAGAGTGAACAACTTTGTGGTACTCCCAGGAGAGTAAGTTAGCCATTCTTGGGATAGATTCACTTCATTTTTGAGAAGTGTCCCCAATCACCGCATAGATTGTGAGTCACTGAAGGAATACTTCTATCGGGCACAGAATGATAATAATAAAGCGGTGTTGGATACTATAGCGGGTGGTTCTTATGGGGAGTGTCCTTATGCCGAGATTGCCAAAAAGATAGAGAAAATCTCCTAGAAGAATAAATATTGGAGTACTAGAAAGTTGATACTGGAACAAATACCTTCGTAGTGCAATCCACATTCAACCCAGCCACAGATGAGACTTATGAAGAGATGGCTCAGATGAGAACTGAGCTTGGGTTGGTATTAAAACATGTCACTGGGGTGCAGAAAAGATAAACGCACTTAACTACTTGTCTAAATGACCACCACCAAATGATGAATGCTATTATGAGGAGAATTCCTATGCGGTAAATAAGCAGTCGGGAGGTTTTCAAACGAGTGCCCAAGGCTCAAATCAGGAGAATCGGCGCCACGATTAAGGAAACCAAGGTCGGATCTATGGTAACTATAACCGTGAGGGTCATTATGTCCGAGATGGAAACTACAACCGTGAAAACAACTTCAATAGGGGTAACTGTAGTAACAGAAATGATAGGAATAGGCACTATGTCCCCCCTCAAAATCGTGAAGTTACTCCTAGGGATGGTGGAGATAATATGACGCGAGTTGAGGATATGTTGCACAAAATGATGAGGAGGTTCGATGCTAGTGATGAGAACATTAAAGAGTTAAGGAGTGATTTAGCGGGTATTGGGAGTAAAGTCAATGCACATGCAATATTGATTAAGCAGCTTGAGTTGCAAATGGCCCAATTATTTTTTACTATGAACACACGGCAAGCGGGCACTCTTCCTAGCAACCCTTTCCAAAATCCAAAAAATGATGCACACTGTATGGCAATCACAACTCGGGGTGGTAACCAAACCATTTACCCACCTATGTCGTCTAATGAGTAAAAGGTGATAAAAGATAATGATAAAGTGGTAGAGGTTAGTGGTGAAGTAGAAGATAACACTGGAAAAGATGTTGAAGTGCCTACGAAGGTAACTCACATGCCTAGACCACCACCCCCCCCCCCCCTTTGCTCAAAGATTAGTGAATAAGACTAAGGATGGTAAATATCGGCATTTTATAACAATGCTGAAGTAGCTTTCTATCAATGTCCCTTGGTAGAAGCTCTAAAACAAATGCCCGGTCATGCCAAGTTTATGAAAGATCTGGTTACAAAGAAAAGATCAGTCACTTTTGAGGATGATGATAGAATGCATCATTGTAGTGCTATTGCTACAAGATCTCTAGTACAAAAGAAAGAAGATCCGGGTGCATTCAGTATTCCTTGTACAATCAGGTCATTACATTTTTCGAAAGTATTATGTGATCTAGGGTCAAGAATAAATCTCATGCCCCTATCGATTTACAATAAGTTGGGTTTGGGTGATCCAAAGCCCAGTGCGATGCGGCTACTGATGGCCGATTGAATAGTAAAAAGTCCTATAGGGATATTCCACGATGTGCTAGTAAAACTGGAGTCGTTCATATTTCTGGTAGATTTTGTTATTCTTGATTGTGAAGTCAATTTTGAAGTGACTGTTATTCTTGGGAGGCCATTTCTTGCTACGGGTAGAGCCTTAGTTGATATGGAAAAGGGGCAGATGAAATTTTGGTTGAACAATGAAGAAGTGACCTTCAACATTTGTAGGTCCATGAGGCAGAGTGGTGAGATCCAATCGGTATCTGCTATATCCTACAAAGAAAAGATGAAGAAGTACCATGACCTAAAATTGAAAAACGAGAGTTTATGGTTGGTGATTTGGTACTTTTATACAATTCTAGGTCGCGCTTGTTTCCGGGCAAGCTCAAGTCCAAATGGACTAGCCCTTACTTGGTTACCCAACTATTCCCTCATGGAGCAGTTGAGTTGGAAAACAAGGAGCGTGTACGGTTTAAGGTGAATGGACAACGAATAAAAATCTATTTCGGGCATGCTGAATCAGCAAATGAAGTAAACGAGGCATACCATCTTGATGAAGTCTGAATAATCAATTGTATTCAGTCGTGCCGCGACGTTAAATCAGGCGTTGCTTGGGAGGCAACTCAATACTTATTGTTTTCTCTCTAGTAATTTTAGCATTTTCTACTAATGGGCTTTAAATTTGCAGGCACATCACCAGGAAATTCTGCAGAAAATCACTCTGCAACATTCACTGACAGATACATCGACGGACCAGTAGGCATGCGACGGACCGTCGCATGAATCTGTCGTGCCAGGTACAACTTTCATTTATTTTCAAAATTAGGGAACACGCGACAGAATACACGATGGATCGTCGTTTCTGCTATGGGCCGTCGTCCGGGACTCGTTGCGTCAATAACCCGTAACCCGACCCGACCCGACTGGGGAATTTTAAAATTTGTCAACATTTAAAAAACCCCACCCCTTCATTTCACCCATTTCCTTCCCTCTTTCTCCCATTTCCCTCCCTTTCAAACTTCCAACTTCCTACCTCCTTCTCTTTCAAGTGATCACTTTCCTAAATCCCCGATTCCAGAAATCTCCTGTCTACTGGTCGGAGTCTGTTGCTGTGATTTTTCTCTTTATATGCAAGTGCCTCATTTGCTTGTTTTTCTCCTCTTCTCAGGTATGTGTCTCTGATCTCTACCCATTTACATTGCATTTTATTTTTTTAATTAGTATTAGCCTATTTATTTTTGGTGGGTATTCATTCTTTGATCCAAATTTTTCTGACCTAGGTTGAGAATCCTCGAATTGACTTGTTAAAACTCGAGAAATAGGTTTTTTAGCATTGCTAGTTTGCTAGGAATTAAGGTTAGAAACATGTAGGTTAACACTAAGTATTCCATTTGAGTCACATGGGATGATTGTGGCATCCACAGCTTTGTCACTTAATGAAAGAATGGGACCCCAATGACGGACCGTCATACCCACGACGGACCGTCATAGGGTCTGTTCCAACACCCCACTATTTTTTTCTCTAAGTGTCCACCAACGGACACATGCGACGGACCGTCATTCCCACGACGGTCCGTATTGCACAACCGTTCTGGTTTTCATAGACCCTATTCCCTAAGGGTCTCCAACTTTTTATAAGTGTCCTCTGACGAACATCTAAGAAGGACCGTCATTAACACGATGGTCCGTCCTGCACAATCATCATGGTTGTCAAAGACCCTTGTCCTAAGGGTCTCCATTTTTTTTCCAAGTGTCCTATGACGGACATCTACAATGGACCGTCATACCTTCGACAGTCTGTCCTGCACAACCGTCATGGTTGTCAGAGACCCTTGTCCTAAGGGTCTCCATTTTTTTTCCAAGTGTCCTCTTACGGACATCTAGAATGGACCATCATACTTTTGATGGTCCGTCCTGCACAACCGTTCTGGTTGTCAGAGACCCTATTACTAAGGGTCTAATGATGGATATCCAAGATGGGCCATCATTAACACGACAAACCATCCTACACAACCATCATGACGGTCATAACCCCCTCTCCTAAGGGTCTCCATACTTTTTCTAAGTGCCCCACGATGAACATCGACGACGGACCGTCATTATCACGGTGGTCTGTCCTGATGATCCGTCATAAGTGTCAGATACTTTCCTTCAAGGGTCTCCACATAAACATAGTTGAAGTAATACATGACTGACCCCATGACGGTCCATCGTATTCACGACGAGCCGTCACCTGGACCGTCGTGTCTCACTGTTACTACAAAGATGTCATTACAGCTTTGCTCCTATATTTTCTTTGTGTTGTTTTTGCGTGTCTTGTTTGCTCCTTCTAGTACTAATATTGATCAATATACAGGTACTACCTGTAATAGCACTAAAACATGATCGACTTTACGCACGTGGGCATTCAAAGTCTATCGCCCCGTCTGCCCGACTGGTTATAGACTCTGATGATGAGTTGATCCCGAGTATGTGCCCCCAGGCACTTCCACTCCATCATGAGCTGCACTTGCAACCAGATCTATGCCAAAAAAAGGTGGCATCCGGCGTAGTCACGCCTCCCAGTCTGAGTAGGAGCGTACACTGACTGGCACACCTTCTTGGTGAGCTACACATGAAGAAGGAGTATCGTGGTCGGAGGAAGCCTACGGGTCCGCAAAAGTCCCTGCACCCACCACAGATGCAGAGTCTGCCTCGTCGGATGAGGCTGACAATCCTGATTCCACTCCAGGCTCACCGACTGGTGCTCTCACCCCGGTTGCCGACCAGCCCAACTGGTGGTGTGTCGACGGGCAATACCAAGTGTATTCAGACGCCAAGTTTCTAAATGATAAAGGCGTCATGACACGGACCCTTACACTAGAGAAGAGGATCCTTACGGTAAGTCTCCCCACCATGCCAGAGATCCACAATCTCTTCACCAGACACCGACTAGAGTGAACAGCTCATTCTTTAGGCCGCTATACTGAGGAGTTTTTCCGAGAGTTTAAAGCCTCTTACGTAGCTACTATCCGATCACAGATAGATAGGCGGGCTTCCCCCGCCAAATAGGCCCCACTTGAGCACGTCCGAGTACGCAGCATACAAGTCAACATCTCCCTGCCCACCATCTGCCGTTATCTGTACGACGAGGATGTTGATGCCAGCAGGACCCCTTTCACCGCCGAGTTCGACTACCGGTGGCAAATTGTAAAAGATGGCCAATTATTACGTGAGCCATCGCTGAGAGAAACCACCAATAGGTGGATGGCCCTGCACTTGTATATTGATGGAGAGGGTGCCAACTGGGTAAAGGAGCCGAAGGCAGCCATCAAAGAATGCTAACTTGACCTTCACGGCTAAGTTCTTATGGTTGATTGTTCGCCACGGACTATCCTCCACTACTGCTGATAATATAGTCACATGAGATCATGCAATTTTGATGGCGGCGATGATAGCCGGGTTTGAGATTGACTTCGCTGGCTTCTACAGGCGGTCATGCACGAGAGGGATTTCAAGGTCAAAACTACTTACCCTTTTCCGTGCATGATATTTTCCTTATGCAGGTCCGCAGGTGTGCCCATTTGGCACATTGATCAGCTCAAGACTCCGCTGGGCACTGTTGATATCGGCCTCATCAGGGATGAGGCCAATGAGTTGGGCCCATCCAGAGTTGCCTCCACTGGGTGAAAATCTAGCTAATACTGTAGCACATGCTCAAATGGTTACGCAGGATGCTTCCGCAACCACTAACACAACCATAGTCGAGTTTATCCCGGGTGGTAGCACTGCCCCTAGCTCCTCTCGCTTAACCCCTTTCCCTGCTCTGGTTTTGCTTGCTAGGGTCCAGAAATTAGAGGCTAAGATGTCCACACTTCTTCATGACATCCATCCTTGGATGCAGAGATCTATTGCTGAGGCGGATGAGCGCTTGGAGCGTAAAACGGTCCAGCATACAGAGTGGAAGATCGTTGAGGTTCATCAGTGCTTGGAAGCTTATGAGTTGCGGGTGCTAGCCCGGCCAGCCCCTCGGGTGGACCTGTCAACCCTTGATGCTGCTGTTGAGACTCTGCCAGCGGATATTGATATGATCTTAGAGGCTAGGGTGCTTGAGTCTGAGGCCCCTTCTCCTGAGCCTTCTAAGGACACAGTGATGGCTGCCTTATTTTCCACTTTTTATATTCCACCACCTCCCCATCGAGAGCATGCCAAGAGGCGCAAGGGTCGAGAGGAGGATGAGGCTAGAGCACGGAAGAAGAAGAGCCGTGAAATGGAGGTTGCGAGGAGAGTCTCGCTTGCTGATGAGGAGGCGCGTCGGATCAGGGTTGTAGAGTCAGTTGCTGGGGCATCTAGCTCCAGAGATGTGGAGACAGCGGGAGGCACTACTGACAATTTTGTTGCTGATGAGGACACTACTGAGGGTGTCCATACTACATAGGTAGTGGGTTCTGGAAAACCTAACCCACTAGCTTGCTGATCGCCGGCGCTTTGCGCCCCAGGTTTGCTTCACCTACCACTCTCGTATTTCAGTTTTTTTTATGCATTGGGGACAATTGCATATCTTTTTGTTGGGGGTGGGGTAAATGGAAAGTGAGTGCTAGGGTGAAGTCTGAGTAGCCCAATTCACGATCCTCTTTTGGGGTTTTCTTGCCTGTGTTCTTTTTCCCCAAGAGACTGATTATTTTTATTGTTGAACCGGCATGTCTATATCTTGTGTACATAGTATAACTCTGAAGCATGATGGCTAAAACAAAAATGATATCCTGATGTAATGAAAATGATGCATGACTAGGCATAGTAATTGATAAATGTGTGGCTCTAAGCATGACATAGAGATACACCACTGCATGACCCTAATTGTAAAATAAGAACTAGGTGTCTGATAATCTGGTAGAGTAATGAGATGTCAAATAAGTGTGAAGAAAATTTGAATAGTCCACTATTTGTACTGAGCTAGATTACCTTGTTTGTCCTGCTAAAAGTAAGTTGTAATAGACAATTAGGAAAGGATCATAGGCCCTTGTTCTATAGCCAATTTTTAGCCTTAATAAAAAACGAATGAAATTAATCCCTCTTTGATCAAAATAATTTGAGCTTAAAATAGACCTTTCTTTTTCACCCCAACTGATCTTTTCTGGAAATAATGTGTTGGCCCTGGTCCCTCCTTGGACATGTGCACCTCAGGTTTTGCCAAAAGCATAAGTTGAGGGTGGCTAATGCAGTAAATAACCTTTTCGTGGCTTTGATCCAACTTTAGTTATTGTGTATTTTGACTCATGGCAAAGCCATGAGTTGAGAGTGGCTATTATGAGGAATGCTCTAGAAAGTTGGGTATAAAGAACAAAGAGGGAGAAAGAACAAAAGTAAAGTGTCTCAACAACCATTTAAAAGAAAAGTGAAATATATATATATATATAATAATAATAATAAATACAAGCAATAAAATAAAAAGAGTCACTTACACAGATGAAGAAAGAAGGGAAAATAGCAAGGTGAAAGAATATGAGAAATTGAGCGAAATAAAATGATAAAAAGTGGTATGTTTAGCCTATATGTCAAGGAGAGAAAAAAGTCACTAAAGTATACCTAAATATACCCTACCTGACACTGAGCCTATGTTACAAGCTAAGAAAGTCCTATCGTGATCGTAAGAGTTGTATGGAGAACTTAAAGCAGTGAAAATAAGGGCAAGCTTATGGCAATATGTATGAATGAGTTGCGAATTTTTTCTAAGAGTGAGTGTTGAAAAAGTAATCCTTATACTCAAACTAAAATCATTGTGTGAAAAATTAGGATGTTGTTTTGAAGTAAGGACACTAGTTGCAATACCGAAAATATTAGCACCTCGGTGAAAAATTGAAGAGGATAGGTGTCAGTGCGTGGTGAGTCTGTGTCATGGTCTGATTCCACATAATTCAAGCCTAATAGTGATAACATGAATAAATATGATGAGATTGATCAGTATTGATAGCCAAATGATTGCGAAAGCTAAAATATGGATACTATGGTACAAAGATTTTATAGTGAGTCATAGTACGTCGCTTGAGGACAAACAGCGAATTTAAGTTGAGGGTGTTGATATACCGTGGTTTCACGATATTTTTAATGCTTTTTCCATAAATTTAGTGTGTGTACAAAAGCCTTTTTGTATTGATTTTTATGTAAGTTTCTCTTTATTTGTAGGGAGTCTGTCCAAAGATGAACGTGGAAAGTTTTGAGTGAGAAATGCAGAAGAGACCACCTACGGAGCTTGTGACGGTCCGTCGAGCTTGTGACGGTACATAGGTGGCATCGTAGTGAAGTTGCTGAAGGAATATGGGTAAGTATGACCTGATTGTGGGATTATGGAAGTCCATGACGGACCGTCAAAGCCACAATGGTCCGTCTTTCTAGTTCATCGCAATGATCAGAGAGTAGTCCCAGTACCCGAATTCCAAGAAGTTTAAGTATTATGAAACGGAGACCCTCGACGGACCGTCGTGCTTAGAACAGTCCGCCATTCCTGTTCGTCGAGGGTAATGAAAAGAGCAGTAGAAGAATTTTTGAAGTATGGGACGACAGAGGCGATAACGGCCCGTTGTGACCACGACGGTCCGTCACGAGGTCCGTCGACCCAGCCGCGTTTTGACAGATTTTCAGTAATTAGAATCCTTCTTTTATTTGGTTTTGTTTTTATTATAAATAGTTTGAAAAACCTCGTTTTTGGTGCTAGACTCTTTGTTGTTAGGCTCTTTAATATTAGTCTTTTTGATTGTTAGACTTTTGGACAATTTTTGGTTCTCTTGTTCAAGTATTAAAGGATTAATTTCAGCAATTGTTACACTTTTTGTGGAATTGATTGTTGTTGATTTTATCATCAAAGTAAGTGCATGAATTCTTATATTAAATATATGAATATTGTGATTATGATTATGGGTAACTGAACTCCATAACTAGGGTTGTGGGAACCATGTATGAATAATGAGGTAAAATCTAACTAAAATAACAATTCCAGAATAGTGTTTTGCATGTATTGACAATTCTTTTCTTTAAAAGTCTTTTTAATGGATTGCCAACGTTAGAACTCGCCTTAATGCTACTTGCCGGACCAAGGAGGTAGATAATAGGAAAAGAATTATCAACATAGATTTAGTGTATACTATCTAATAGGTTAGTGTCGATTGGTACGAGGTAATAACTTAGTCAAATATCAACTACAATGTTTAATATGAGGTAAAGGTAAGGGTGAGTATAGCACACACGTAGCCGGACCAAGGTGCGGAGTGAAATTTTCTAGATGCCTGACCAAGGATTTAGAAATACATAACTTATCACTTCGCATGCAAGATACTAGGAAAGAATTGTTATGGTTAGAGTTATCAAGTTAGAAACCTATGGGGAACACTTAAACCCTAGTTAATTTTATTAATTGATTAAACTCGAAGATTTGAATTTGTTAGTTGTTTACTTTAATTTAGTTAGTTATTTTCATTAGTTTAGAAGTAAACACCCCCCCCCCTTTTTTTATTGTCTTTGTTTTCAAAGGAAATAATTGACTAAATAATAGTAATAATAGATTAAAGTTAAGTCTGAACTATTTTCCTCGTGGGAACGATCCCAACCTCATTAGTTGGGATATTTACTTGGTACGACCGCTTTACTTCTTATTTGAGAAGTAAGTTTGAGTGTGTCATCTACGGTCTGTACTGCATGTGTTTGTCATTTGCATCTGAAAGTTAAAAAAAGTCTAATTCTTGAGCTACGGAAGGGACCTATGCACTGTAGGTCGATCCACGGTCTGTAGGTCGGCCTCATCGATCGAAGTTGCATCCGGCAATTTATTTCCTTATTTCGTTTACTTTTTTTTGGAAGATTTTTCTATAAATAGGGTGTATAAACCTCATTTTTGGGGGTTAGACATTATTGTTTTGCTTCTAGTTTTTTGAATTCTCTTGTGAAATCAACTTTGCAACTTTAGCAATTTGATTTTTCAAGATCATTTTAAAGATTTTTAACTTTCCAATTCAAGTTGAGATTTTGGGTTTCTTCTACTCTAAAACATAAGTACATGATTTCTTCTTCTAAAAGTATGAATTGTATTCTTTCTAGCATGAGGTAAAGATAACGGTTAGTAAATTATACACACATAGCCGGACAATATATGGGGTGAAATTCTTTATTTAGTGGACCAAGCACATAGAAATACATAACTTACCACTTTAAATGCGATATATCAGGGCGGTAATACAAATAGGATTATCGTGTTATGAGCTTATGAGGAACACACATACCCTAGTTTCTCTCTCTCATTAATAACACGAAAGCCGAATGTTTCTCACTTGTTACTTAAAAATCATTCAGTTATTTGTTACATAAACCCCCACCCCTTTACTTACTTATCTCTAAAATAAATTGTCTGAACGGTATAATAGTGAGTTAAATTTAAGTCTACACCATATTCTTCGTACGATCGACCCCAACCTACTAGTTGTGTTCTTTATTTTACAACGATTGCTTATAATTCTTTAGGGAGGTGTAATTTCAGTGTATCAATACTCAACATTAAAAAGTTTGAACAATACTAAACATATATACTCAAAGTTTGTAAAACAACTAAAAATAAAGCAAATATAGAAAAACTCCTCAAATTTGTCAATACATGAAGCCTCTACTATTACAAGTAAAAATCAGACAAGAACCACGACATCTTGAAGCTACTAATTTTAAAGTAAAGGTAAACTCTTTTGGAATATAATAAAGCTCACACAAGCTGACTGGAATATCACATGACCTCAACAAAATGATTTTTGATGATCCTGAATACTATGTATCTGCATCATCATATGTAGGCCAAATGGCGTCAGTACATGGAATGTACGAGCATGTAAAGAGAACTCGGCAACATAAGTATAAACTCAATATAATAATATGGAATACATACTTACCTCGTCTCTACTCAATATGATTCAAGAATACTCAACTCAACTCAAGCATACTCAACATAACTCAATAATACTCAACTCACTATACTCAACTCAAAATGAAAGAAACAATAAAATAATCCATATACATGGAACTTTTAAAACTATAGATAATAACTCAAATGTATAACAAAATAAATAATAAACTTTTTTACTCATATTTGAGAGATTATCTAACCGACACACATCACTATGAGCAACGTGGTGATACAGTGTCTCCTTACGCTACTAAAACACTCTTATACCTTGCCGAAGTATAGTACATCATCATCTACGGGATCCACTAAGTTAAGTGTAAAAATCAATAACGAATCATATACAAATTATGACCATTTACATATGTTGACATACATGGTTTATGAGAACTTTGAGTTATCTGAACTCATCCTCATATCAGTGTTAAATACTACTCTCAATAATATAACTCTTGCTCGTGTGTTTATATACATTTCCTCATCCTCAAACTTTGACATTATTACTCAAGCAGTTCTCGTAAAAAAGATTATGCTCAAAAACTCCTCATGAACTAACTTCGAAATCAAGGTTCCCTCCGGTAATTAAATGTAAAACATTTACACTTAGGAATACTTAGTTCCTTGATATTCATTTTGAATACATGAGTCTCAATTCTCCTCATACTCATACTCATTTACTGAAGTCTTTATACAACTTATAAATAATTGTAAAAGAATTCTCAAAATAAGGTAAATGCCGAATTATGGCTGCGAACGACTCAATTCAAGGGTTTCAATAACCATATATAGAACACAATCCTTGGAACTCAATAACTTCAGAACTCAAGGACTCGATCATACTACTCATCTCAAGAATGCTCGACTCATAGGGTTCATGCAAAATTATGGGTATGAACAACTGAACTCTAGGAACTCCATGGATAACATAATAATCCCATAATTATGAATATAGTTTAAAAGTATTAGGAACTCAATACTCAAGAATTCAAAATTCAAAAATATTACTCCTCTCAATAATAATCAATTCATAGAGTCGATGCAAAATTATGGACATGAATGACTCAAATAAAGGGTCTAAATGACAATATAGACTCATGGGTACAACTCTTCTCATTCTCATACTTACTTCTTCAAAATATAGCTCAAATCAATAGTTGATTCAAATGGATTCACAATTTGACTCAAAAACTTTCTTTGACATTCCTTTATAACCTTAATTGAATGTGGAATGGTTATTCAAGAGTTATGATTTGGATATTTATCATCTCTCAAGGATTAATGTAAATTTGAATAGTTAATATTAAGGAAGGAACGAAGACACAATTGAAGGAACACATACGAAACAAAGAATGGAGGAGAAAAACACCTGACGACCCTGGCACACTGAGTGGTGCATCACCCAGTCCTTGAAATATTGAGTTAAGGACTTTCCGCACTGCTGCAGCATGAGGCTAGGACCTAAACTACAGGGGAAAAAACCTGGCACTATGGGTGGCACGCCGCCCTATGCCCCAACCCAAAAAAGCTGACAAATTTTTCTTCTCTATTTCATGCCCTGACTCATCTAGAATCAAATGAATTCCTTTAAAATACTTTGGAAACATAAAACAAACCTAATCACAACAAAATGAACACTAAAACCCACCAAGAACAACATTCTATCGCAACCCTCACCTCAAGAACTCCATTATTAGAGAATGAACCACAAACCCTCAAAAACTCAACAAGATTCTCAATATACTCAATCTCATGGATGAATTCATAAATGAAACTCATGATTGGCATGAGGGTGGACAAGCTCTTCACTATAAACTTAGATACCTCAAAAGAATTAAATTTTAATTATTGACGAAATCCTCAACGCTCATAAGAATGTTTAACGTTCTTATTTTCTCCTGTTGAATCATATCTCTAGAGCCCTAAGGGTTTTCGGGGGTGAATGAAACTGATTCATATCATTTATACCCTCAACTGGGGGTTATTCACGCTTAGACTAAGTGGGGCTAAGGAAAAGACCAAAATATCCCTCCTTAATTCAGATGGAAAAGCCCTAACTAGAGAGGTTATACTCAGACGAGTATATCTCTCTCTTACAAACTCAGATTTTGAAAAAGTCGATGGGGTTTCAAAGAGGACTCAAGATCTTCGATTTGATACCTTATGGTCCATCTAACTATTTATGTGCTAAAAGTTATGGTCATTTGAAGTTGACCCACAGCATAAAAGAACATAAAAATGATTTGAATGAATTTCTCTTCAGTTCTTTTTGGAACTCGGGTGCTACATCTAGTGACCTTAAGACCTAAGAAAATTAAAAATTTCTCCGTAGAATCTTATTCACTCATGAAGAGGTTTGAGTCTTACCTCAACAAATTTCAAGGTGTTATATAACTCTAATAAAACTCAAATCAATACTAATTCTAACTAAAAACAATTAGTTCAATACTAAGAATGACAATTATATAAAATATTTTTTCTTTAATTTTTACATTGGTTTACAGAAATGAAATACATAACCTAATTTTAGTTATCATTTCAATGTTAGTCATTCTATCTACTTACTAGACTTATTTTTGCATGATTTAGTACTTTAAGGTTATCATTATTTTTATGACCGTTTTAATTTGCAATATTTGTTTTATGCGAATTTATTATTATTTTTTTGTTGATTTTTTTGTGTCATCAATAATCTCATATTTTGTGTTATTTTCTTAAAAAATTATATTTTGTTAGGAATAAACATATATTTAAAGTACAAATTATTTCTCTGTTGTCAAGACCCACAAGTACACCCTAGAAGATAAGGTGTACCTCAAGTCGAAACACAGCATATGAAACTTCGAGAAGTCTCACTTATGCCACTCATATCATTCATTGTATAACATACACTCTAAAATAAGTAAGAATTTAAAACTTTCTCCACCCACGAAGAACTCTTTCAATTACATACGCAAGTGGAAGACTTTCATTAAAACAATAAACCTTTACAATCTCTCATTTAACCATCTATACTTTGGACTACACCCTTTGGGACTAAGCTCATACACGACATAAAGACTATGACTGAAAAGGAACATGTGGGTATTTTCCTCGAATCGATGAGGACTCACCAATACTTCATCTTCAACCCTTAGAAGTCTATCCATCCTCCATGGCAAATCAATACTTACAATTTCCTACACTTTACCCAAAAAGAGAAAAGAAGGGGTTAGCACATTAAAAGTACTATGTATGGAAGTTGTGCAAAAAACATGAAATGGGGACATTTAGTAAATAACATGCTTTTCATGAAATTTGATATAAAACCTTCATAATATAGTTTAAGAGACATCAAACAAGTCAATAATCATAGTTTAAGTGACATCACCAAGTCAATAATCACAATGTAAGACACATTCCCAATTATACTCAATTATAGAAATCTTACAATAACCTTATAGTGACTTCGCTATGAGTTTACATATAATTCACACATCACAAGGTAACATCAAAACCGCATCAAAACACATAAAGATACTAACATGGATCCCCTATTAAGGTTATCCTAAGATTCACCTAAGTAAGATATACAACCCCTTCACACACACCTAGATGATCCCTAGGAATACCTAACGTAAGTTATTGCAATATACCACATATCACACCAATTCACATAGACATCAGACCCTCCTACCAAAGATGATTCTAAGGTTCACTTGAGTGAGTTATGAAGCGACCGCCCATACCTTCATACACATCGAAGAGATCATTTACACTACCTAAGATAAGATCATTCCCATTTTAACAATTAGACTCCCCTACCTAGAATTACTCCAAGATTCACCTAAGTAAAACATGAAGAGAACGCCTATACACCCTCTCCAAGCCTACCTAAACAATCCTCAAAGCTACTCTAGATAGATACCATTTTCAATTAACAAGTCTTCACTTAAGTCATTTAGAAGACATTCAACACTTAAGCACATTCATATAATGGTCTTAGTGAAGACCTAGGACTCACACACGAACATCTTCCAAGCCTATTCGTGCAATGTCTATATAGTGACCCATTCCACTACCTAAACATCATAGAATTATCCAACACTAGCATTTATCCCGTATGATGAGAATAGGCAATAACCAACATAGACCATGGTATTTAAGCATGGAATCCAGAGTTATAACCTACTCTTATGGAGGGTGTTCTACCTGTGAATGGTAGAACAAGAACACATCCCATGTAGGCACATTATTAAGGAATATAAATGGATTCTTTGTTCTCTAATGTTATCTTACCTTAGAGCAACTCCCCTAACCATACTCTCTCAATGCTAGCCTTTATTCTCATAGAGTAATTAACATAAAGGAGAATATGAAGAGGTTCCATATCAAGTTCACAACCCAATCACATTATACCTTACCAAAGAGGTCCCCTAGGGTTGCCGTAAAAATGGTTAAGAGGATAGCTCAATGATTTTCCTAAGGATGATTTCATGTCGTTCCATCCAATCAATACCTAAGTCCACCATTCACACGAGAAGGATACCATTATGACTTTCAACTTCAAGGATATCACAACCTTCTTTCTAGAAGATTCCACAAAATGGACCTTCTTCACTAAATTCAAGGTCACATGTCAATCACACATACAAGACTAAAAAGCTTTAGCATCCTAAGTCAAGAAGTCATATTCACATTTTATATGTATCAAGGAAGGGACACAAGTTTATATAAATAAGACACGCACATACTTCACCATATAACATATAACATATCATTCAAGAAGCACATATGGTCAACTAAGCACACTTACTAGTCATCCTACACACTTCTATAAAATCATCAACATAAGTCATCACAAGTCTCATATAGTCAACTAGGAGGATTCACACTTCAACTTCAAGTATGCATATATAAGGCACCACTATAGCATATCATGATAACATATAATCACATAGAAGAACACATGCTTTAACTTAGAATACATACACAAGTCATCAAGAAATTTACAATGATCACATAGCCAAGTTATGCATGAAAATATCCTAGTTTATAAAGTAATCCGACGAGGCCGCACTGTTTCACAATTCAAAAAGTAATGCCGACAAGGCCACATTATCCACAACTATAACACATAAGCACCGCCAACATAATTGGACCATACCAATAATCATCATAATAAAAAATTTATACAAAATAATATAAAGAGAGTTAGGGAATCATACCACCAATCCGATCTCACAACTTCAATCGATAGCCAAATAAACCAACACAATACTCAAAGGCCCTTACCCATGGTCATGATCACTAACTCAATCCAATAATCAAAATATAGAATGAACTAAATGTAATTCAACATGAATTTATCAATTTAGGACAGCCTACACATAATTCTAATATGATTCTTCCATAAATCAATAGCCCATAACAATCTACACATGAGTTCACTAACATAGACACATGATCACATCACCCATAGCATAGCCAAATATAGAGATTTGAGAAGGTCAAGGGTTCATGGATATTGTCGTTGGAAAAAATCAACTATACATCAATAATATCATAATTTTAATGTTTGAAAACGTTTCATGCAAGAACCCAAGACTTAGAGTAGAAATTGGATTTTTTTCATCTTTTTGAAGTCTTTTAAAATCATCTTTGAAATTGACTTTAAGGTGATAGCAATCCTTAGATTAAGAACTCTCATACCTTATTAGAAGAATCCAAGGAGATTTTAAGAATAAACTCCATTGAATATCCATCATCAAGCTCCATCTTCACCTTGAGCTCTCATGAAAGTTTTTGGAGAAACTTTGGGAGGGAATGGGTTTTGATCTAGGTGCTAGGGTCTAAATAAGAGTTTAATGAATTAAATACTCTTAAAATGCCCATACACACATAAAATAACCGTCCTCCTATTTTATAATACTTGGGGTGAATTTCCCAAAAACCTCAAGCCTTAACAGTGAAGCTGGCAGTTTTGCAGACACCATCGATGCCCTACCTTCGACGGGCCGTCAGCTGGACGACGCCTCGTCATTTGGGGTCTGTTGGTTGGGTCTGAAAATACCAGACTTTCAGGATACATGCCCACATATACTCCACCCATTAACCGGTCATCGCTTCATCTACTGGCCGTCATTCGAGGGTCGTCGATTGCCACTGCCTGGCAGTCTGCCTCAACAAGTTGTTGTCCTCCTCTAGGTTCCCTTGTGGGTCCTAGGTGAGATCGTACCCGGACGTTAAACCCCTAAAAATGCACGTCTAGGTCTTAGTAGCATCACAAATCAAGCTCAACATCAAAGAAGCCACCCAACATGCTAAAACACATCCATACTCACAAGGACGTCCAAAGGCTATCTTTCAAACGTCACTGGACGTTCTTGGATGTTTGACCTCCAAACTTTACCAAACTCAACATGCTGACTCTAAACACATTTTAAACCATTTGAGGACTTCAACACTTCATGACACATACGTTAGAACCTAGTTTCACCTAATTTATTTTAGAGGTGTTACATATGTTTGTCTGAATACTTTATCGGATAAATCTGAAGAAAAAATCGAGGTTGAAATATTGAGTTCTATTAGTTTGATTTGGTTCATAGATTTTAAAATTCAAAATAATGAATTGGTTCATAGATTTTAAAATTTAAAATAATGGTTCAGTTTAATATTTGAAAAACCTGACTTAAGCCACTCATGTACTCCCTTAACAACAATGAATAACCAATTTAAGTCATATTATGTAAGTTAGCTACATTTAAAACTAGATCACACAATGATAAATCATTCTTCATAATTATCGGATCCATTAGTACACCCAACCCATGAAATATTAGATACCATAAATTAATCCCAAGCAAAGTCTAAGAGAGTAAGTCATAACTTACCTCGAAAGTGATTCAACAAGCTATGAGTCCCCACAAAATTTTCTACCCCTTACATGCTACCAACATATATAAACCATTTTTTACGTAAGTAAATGATTATACTAGAACCTATATTGCCATATATTCTTTTTGCGCAAAAAGTCAAATTCGAGCTCCTAGATTAAAACAATAATTTTATTATAAAATCAATTCACCCATAATAGAGGGGCCTTAAATATGAAATTTCATTTTTAAGATTTAAGTTTGAACCTAACTCCATATCATCAAAAAATGATTTCTCAACTCTAAGTACAAAAGACTAAATTTTTAACCCTAAAAAATAATGAAATAAGATATGGATAAACGGGGAAATATTAAAACTATGGGTAGGTTCTTACCAAACGATGTAAGCTAGAACTTCCTTAAAAAACTTGAAAACCTCCAAAAAATGAAATAAGAAGTCTAATTTTGAATTGAAAAGTATAAATTTGTCCACATCTCGCTATCGTCTCTTAAAGCTGAGCTCAACTGCGAACACGAAGCACATCTAGACCTGGCCTATCCCATCCCTCTTCGTGAATGAAAGGACCGTGTAGACATTGAAAGTTTGTGGACTTTGCATGAGTTGTTTAATTCTATTTGAGACTCTATAAGATGTACTTGATTCTAGTTAGGATTCTTGTAGGCTACTTAACCCAAAACTCTAGTTTACGCCTATATAAAGGGTACTATATTCCCTTGAAAATGCATCTTGAATATTTCGCAAATACATGGAATATTTATAACGATATCTACTTAATTCATGCTATTTAGATAAATATGTCACTAACGGTCCTCGAATCATGGATAAATAGTAAGAGAGAAGAATCATGAGAGGAACATAATTGTATCCATATGGATTTATAAATAAAATATTTGTGTTTCTTCATATATATTTTTGTAATTGCAATTTGTGTTCTTTAACTTTTAATTTGTGTCAAACAAATTGTCACATTGACCAGATTTCCCTTCATCTCTTCTCTCGGTAAACATCATATCTTTAACTCTATAGCCACAAAATCGTAAAAGTGAAAGAATGATCAATACTTCAAGTCTCATCTTTGAGCTTCATCAAGTCTACACTCTGATAAGTTGTTAATCAAATGGCATTCGTAGATATTGAAAATTTGTGGGACTATTCAAGACATGTTCAATTCTAGTTTGAATTGTACAAGAAGTACTTGATTCCAGCTAGGATTCTTGGAGGCTACTCAACTTAAAATTCTAGTTCATGCCTATATAAATTGTACTATATTCCCTTAAAAGAGTATCTTGAATATTCCACAAATTCATAAAATATTTATAAGGAAATCAAATTTGAATCATCCTAGTTCAAGAAATACATCTCTAACGGCCCTCGAATCATGGATAAATCGTAAGAGAGAGAAAAGTCAAGGGTGGAACAGAATCATACCCATATTGATTTATCAATAAAATATTCTTGTTTTCTCATATATAATATTTGTAATTGCAATCTATTTATTTTGTTCACTTTAAATTTTGTTGCAAACAGAGCCAACCACGAACACAATACGAAAGAGGTGGTCCCAACAATATTTGTTACGGTCCAAAAATGAATGTGGTGGTACTTTTCTTTCCCACCAAAACAAGTCAGCCTCCAATAAAATAAAAAAATTCAAAAAGATAAAGTAAGAACAAGATAAAAAGGAAAAAACTTATTCATTCTATTAATGCTTCAAAATCTTGTTGTCACGTGTACAAATCACTAATACATAATGTGCGGAATTAAGAAATAAGTACAAATATTTAAGTCTTTATTTCTCAAATTGAACAATTTATGAAAAGAAGAACTAGAGGGATCGTCGGAATGACAAACAACTACCTCTCAGTTGTTCTCTGACAAGCCTCAAAGATGAGAGAGAAAGACATATCACACGACAATGGGTTGGGAAACTACATAAGTGTGGAAGCAAGAAATAAGTATCAACATCATGATACCCATCAAGAAACCTAATAAACAAAGTAACTATCTAGATATCAAATACTCCTTTCATCCCAATCGAATCTCCTCAAAGTACAACCCACACAGAAGTCATCCCAACTTATTAGCTCTACAATAATCATAGTCCAATAGTCACAATCAGATAATTAACACGAATCAAGTAAGTCAATCTCAATGTAAAATAACTCAATCATAAGTAACGCGTGTATCAATCACAATTAATATGTAAGTCAAACATAATAATCAAAATGCATCAAATGATAATAATAAATTCATAGCTAGAAATATTTCTAATCGGCTTTATATCATATCACTAGTCGGAATTATTTGTCATTAATTTTATTTCATACCACTAGTTGAAACCATTTACCATCGGTTTTATATCATACCACTAGTCGAAACCATTTCTCATCAACATCATATGATATCACTAGCCAGAAACATATTCCATTGATTTAATATCATATTACTACTTTGAACCATTATATCACTAGTTGGAACTATTTTTTATCAACTTTACCTCATGTGTCTCATCACGGTGTACAACAATCAATGAGCATAAGAAAGTTGATGACATGAGAAAGAGACAACAGTTCAAGCAATTTAACTCCACATTTAAATTATCAAACATTTCAGCAATCAATCAAACAGAGGTCTGTGAAATTAGGTATTAGCATAACTCACACTCCAAAATTGTTACAACCCAAAGTCCCCCCTAGGCGTAAACGGCGGTGTCGTCCTCTACGAGGACTAAGACAAGCCCTTAGCGTTCATCATAGCACATCATAGGTAAGAAAATACGGGAAAATTAAAAACTTTTTATTATATAGCAAGGAGGTTTACATAGACCTCTACATAAGAAGCATACATAGTCTTCTCGCATAAACAACATACAACACATAGGAATTTAGTCTAATACTTTGTCTCACATTAAACCATCTATAAAGTGAATCACAATAGTTTGGGCATAGCCCTTAGTCTATTACAATATTCCATATAGTCTACAATGAAGTTTCAACATGAGAATGGAATAATTGTCTCAAACATAGACAAAACTAATAAGGCTTGATGAGTGGCTCTATCCTCGGAACTCATGAGGACTCACCAATTGACTTAGGAAAGAGCCAAGTCTTCTTCTTCAATGACCACAAATCTCCTCAATGGCCCGAACCTAAAAAAATTTTGGGGAAAAGGGATAAAATATGGGTTAGTATAAACCACAATGTACTAAGTATGGCTCCTATCACAAAAATCATCTGCATGAGAAAAGGACAATTTAGTCAAAATCATGATTTCTATAAATTTAACTCAACATGCATATATAAGAAGCATAATAAGTCATTTCAACATAATAACAACCATACATGTAAATCACCCCAGCAACACTTGTGCAATGCCAAGGATAGAACCCCATAATCCTATCCAAGGCTAAGCATCACATTAACAAAATCACTTCATACTTACAACATATTCTTTTAAAGTCATCATAACATGATTAATACATGAATACTACTCATATCTTATCAACATAATCATAATCATAGTCATAATCATAAAAGAACACTACTAGAACTATCCCTTAGGATCCCACCTGTGCAATGAGTGAGAGAAGTCACATACCCACTCTCTCGCTATGTAGTAGCCTTCAATACAACCCTAATAAGAGTTCATACACTTACATTTAATTTTTTATTAGGGAAGGAGTGAAATAAGAGACATGAGACCATGTGAGCTACATGGAATCCGGTGTTCTACTCCCACACCAAAAAGAGAGGGTTAACACTTGCCCAAGGTGTAACCATTTGTACGTAGCTATCTATGTGGATACACTAAGCTAAAGTCCTATGCGGGCACATAGTTAAGGGTCAAGGAGATTGTTTCTAGAAACCTTGACTTACTAACGTGGAGGTTTCCGTCTCATGAGACAACACATAATTCGAGAATCCGGACTCACTAACGTGAGGAACCTATGTGGGAGGCCCGACTTACTAACGTGAGACCTCCATCTCATTTACATGCCCTTCGCTGCTAAGCAATTATTCCCTTTAGTAATCATCTTATGACATCACACGTTCATAGTCTCTTCTAGACCCTTATATAAACATCCTATCATAAAAGCTCATAGGTGATCACAAGTGAGAACTATCCTTTCACTTTACATACATTATCATAATCATGAGAAACTACATTCAATCATATAATAGTCATATCATAACATAATTACATACTTCATAGTCAATTTATGCGTCTAGGGTTAGGGATGAGGGATTCTTATCACCAACATCAAAACAACACAATTAGCTATATCATCACTATCACAGGTAGATTTTACCTTGCATAATTGAGATCATAGGAGAATAAAGATCATACCTCATTGCCCTTCTTGAGACTTCATACTTCAATACCAAAGAACTCACAACCAACATATGAAATAGGGCAATTCATGAAGTATTAACATAACTAAAATCCAAGTAAATAAGTGACATGTTCATCATCCTCATCAATTCACCTTAATCAATCCAAGATATTAGGGATTTGAGGAAAGAACATGGGCTAAGGAAAAACTCGTAGTAATTCATAAATTAACCATTAATTAACACTTAAACAACATCAATTCATCACAATTGATTCACAATTTTGTTTTACAAAGAAGACCCATGTGAGGAGAAAAACCCTTGTTTTGGGGGATTTAGAAATCATATTTTAAAGGAACAAGAGTGAAAGAAACCATAACTTATAGATGAGAAATCCACGAAATTGGGTTGAAAAATTTGAAGTCTTGATCTTCTTCTTGGAGCCCAATGGGTCTTCAATGGACTTTTGGAGGAAGAGAGAATTTGGGGGAGAGAGATTTTTTAATTTAAACTTTTGGTACTTGATTTGAGTGATAAAATTTGAGCTAAAACTTACTCTAATACATTATATAGTCATCCATTAAATTACCCAAAAGACCCCTCACTTAAATGGGCTTATTTATGAAGTCAAAACACCCAAAATATGACTTTTTACGAATCTGAGAAGTAGGTGCGCGTCGCGAGACTATTTCCCTATTTTATTTTCAGATTTTGAGTTGAGGCAGTAGGGTACATGTCATCCCCGCGTCGTGAGGCCAACTTCCAATCCCCACGTGATGGCTGCGCGTCGTGCAGCAGCCACCATGATCTGCCTGAGCGCAGATGCCTTGGCAGCTTGCTTGCCCAAGTTCGAGTCCTCCCCAAGGACCCTTCCGGAGGTCCTTCGTGACTGCAAGTTTTGACCCTCTATACTACACTCTACCTATTCAAATCCTTTTTTCAAGTTTTAGACTCCATATGACCCTCCAAAACCTTCACCAAACATAGGGACGTCAACTAGTTAAATTTCGCTAGTTTCTGAACGTTAAGGCGTTTCTTTAATCCTATAGATCCATACTTCTCAAATAAGTTGTTTATACTTATTTAGGTCTAAAACCATCATTAATTAACAAATAAGTCTCTAGTATAAGTCCTGGAAATTTTTGGGTGTGTCAATATTCTCCCCCCCCCCCCCCCAGGAACATTCATCCCTGAATGACACTCTAAACCATTTTATAGGAAGAAAAGACTCAAGACTAGCAGCCAACCAACCAACAATACAATATAATGAGTCACACCTCATAGGATTTAAATCTCAACTCCTTTCTACATATAACATGGCATCAACAATTAGGAACTTACTCCACACATACTTATAACAAAAGCTCAACTTTTCATATCACAAAAAGAGGTACTACCTTCTCCATTTCAATATGAGCTCAGTATGAACATTAAGAGTTGAAATGTTAATTTCTTATCAAAACAATATTAATTATTCTCATTATAATCTTCCATGAATACTTATAGCACACAACACATTCAAGTGAAAGCCACATAATAAAACATATTTCATGGAAAGACAAGAACTCAACTTAGGCATCAATTCTACTATACTATGCACATATTTTGAAAAACATGATAAGATTAACATTATTTATAATAAGCACATAAGGAATCACTAACCTTAATCTTGGCTAGGAGTAAGGGGAAAAAGATGAGATAGCGGGTCTCCGTGTCGGCCTCGGCCTCCCAGGTTGCACCCTCAACAAGGTGGTTCCTCCATAGAACTTTTACGGAGGCAACCTCCTTATTCCTTAATTTCTTAACTTGGCGGTCCAAGATCTAAACTGATACCTATACATCAGAAAGATCCTCTTTTACCCCTAAACCTTCTAGAGTAAGAATGGAAATCAGGTCCCCTATACACTTCTTGAGCATGGAAACATGGAATACTAGATGAATCATGGCCAACTCATTTGTCAACTTCAACTCATAGGAGACACTCCCAACTCGCTTCAAAATTTCATAAGGGCCCCTAACGAGGACTAAGATTCCCCTTCTTTCCATACCTCATCACCCCTCTCATGGGTGAAATTTTCATATAGACCAAATCTCCTATTTCAAATTCAAGGTCCCTCTTTCTATTGTAAGCATAAGATTTTTGTCGACTTTGAGCTGCTTTTAGTCTATATCTTATAACTCTAACCATCTCAAGGGATTCATAGACCAAGTTGGGATCAAGTAGAGCAAACTCACCTACCTCATACTAGCCAACCGGATATCTACACCCTCTCCCATAATGTGCCTCGAAGGGTGCCATAGAGATAGTGGAGTGGTAGCTATTGTTGTAGGAAAACTCTATTAAGGGTAGGTGCTCATCCCAATTACCCTGAAGTCGATGACACATGCACTCAACATATCCTCAAAAGTTTGATATAGTGCGTTAATATGACCATCCATCTTGGGATGAAAAGCGGTACTGAGCTTCACATTCGTACAAATCCCACTTTGGAAAACTTTCCAAAGTTGGGAGGTGAATTGAGTACCTCTATCCGAAATGATGGATAAAGGGGCTCCATGTAAATTCACTATCTCTTTAATGTATAATTTGGAATAATGTTCTACCGAATATGTGACTTTGACGGGAAGGAAAAGTGTGGACTTGGTTATCCTATCAACAATGACCCATATCAAGTCATGTTGTCTTCTAGTACGTGGCAACCTCACTACAAAGTCCATGTTAATATCCTCTCATTTCCATGTATGACTATCTCTTTAATGTACAATTTGGCATAATCTTCCGCCGAATATTTGACTTTGACAGGAAGGAAATGTACGGACTTGGTTAGCCTATCAACAATGACCCATATCGAGTCATGTTGTCTTTTAGTACGTGGCAACCCCACTACAAAGTCCATGTTAATATCCTCTCATTTCCATGTAGGACTATCTCTATTTTGAGTCAAGCCACCCGACCTTTGATGCTCCACTTTCACTTGTTGAAAATCTGGACACTTAGCAACAAAGTTCTCTATGTCCCTTTTCATACTATTCCACCAATATTTCTCGTAAGTCGCGGAATATCTTTGTAGCACCCGGGTGAATGGAATATCGGGATCCATGAGCCTCTTCCATGATCAATTCCCTTAAACTATCCGTATTCGGTACGCACAACCTCCCTTGGGGCCTAAGCACCCCATCTTCTCCTTAAAAGAAAGACTCATTAGACTTACGAAGGACCTTTTCCTGCAACTTAATCAATAGAGGATCAAGGTATTGCTTGGATTTCACCCAAACCACTAAATATGACTCGGAGTTTTGGCGAACCACAAAACCACCCTTTGGAGAGTCTTCTAGTTGGACACCCAAACGATCCAACCTATGAATCTCTTTTACTAGCTCCGTATTATCACCAACCACATTAGTCATACTACCCATGGACACTCTACGCAAAGCATCCGCTACCACCTTAGCTTTTCCCGGATGGTAAAGGACACTCATGTCATAGTGCTTTAAAATTTCTAACCATATTCTTTGATGTAGATTCAAATATTTTTGGGTAAACACATATTGTAAGATCTTGTGATCGGTGAATACATCAACATGTACCCCATAGAGATAATATCTCCAAATTTTCAATGCAAATACAACGGAAGCAATCTCAAGGTCATGATTTGGATAATTCTTCTCATGTGGCTTGAGTCATCAAAAGGCATACGCTATGACTTTTCCATGTTGCATGAGCACAAACCCTAGTCCTACTCGGTAGGCATCACAATGAACCAAAAACCCTTCAATACCCTCTAGTAAAGTCAATACCGGAGCGGAGGTGAGTCTATCTTTCAATAATTGGAAACTCATTTCAAATGATTCCGACCATTCGAATTTGGACTTCTTATGGTTTAAGGTCGATAATGGAGATGTGATAGACGAGAATCCCTCAACAAACCTCCAATAGTAACCGACCAACCCTAGAAAACTTCGGATGTTGGTAGGATTCAAAGGTATAGGCCAACTTTTGACCACTTTCAACTCCCTTAGGTCAACCTCTAACCCTTCACTAGAGACTATATGACCAAGAAAGGCAACGGATCTCAACCAAAATTAACACTTGTTAAACTTAGGAAAAGTTGGTTATCCTTGATAACTTGCAAAAATATTCTCAAGTGTCTCATATGATCACTTTCACTCCTAGAGTATATCAAAATGTCATCAATAAAGACAACCACAAACAAGTCAAGATACTTTCCAAAAACATTATTCATAAGGTCTATGAATGTTGTCGGGGCATTTGTTAGACCAAACGACATCACTAAGAATTCAACGTGACCATATCTTGTTCGGAATGATATTTTTGAAATATCAACCTCCCTCACTCTAATTTGATGATAACCCGACCTAAATTCAATCTTTGAAAATTAGCTCGCTTCTTGGAGTTAATCAAATCAGTCATCGATCCTAAGGAGCGGGTACTTATTCTTTATAGTGACTTTGTTTAATTGACCATTATTTTACACTTAGACAACATTAATTAATCATAATTCATCACAATTTATTCACAATTTCATTTTACAAAGAAGAATCATGTGAGGAGAAAAACCCTTGTTCTGGGGGATTTAGAAATCATCTTTTGAAGGACCTCTTTAGGAAAGGATTCACAAGAGTGAAAGAAAACATAACTTATAGATGAGAAATCCACGAAATCGGGTTGAAAAACTTGAAGAATTGATCATCTTCTTGGAGCTCTATGGGTCTTAAATGGAGTTTTG
The DNA here is from genome assembly GCA_027704765.1 of Solanum habrochaites. Lineage (NCBI taxonomy): Eukaryota > Viridiplantae > Streptophyta > Magnoliopsida > Solanales > Solanaceae > Solanum > Solanum habrochaites. Next base: position 33,543,037 of record JAKWJA010002495.1, read on the forward strand.
GAGGAAGAGAGAGATTTTTTATTTCGACTTTTGGGACTTGATTTGAGTGATAAATTTGACCTAAAACTGACCCTAAGGCATTACATAGTCAACCATTAAATTACCCAAAAGACACCTCACTTAAATGGATTTATCTGTGAAGTCAAAACACCCAAAATATGACTTTTTACGAATCTTGAAAGTATGTGTGTGTCGCGAGGCTATTTCCCTATTTTATTTTTGAATTTTGAGTTAAGGAAGTAGGGTCCATGTCATACCTGTGTCACGAGGCCAACTTCAACTCCCCACATGATGGCCGCGCGTCGCGCAGCAGCCACCAGGATGTGCCTACGCGCAGCTGCCTTGGCAGCTTGCTTGCCCAAATTCGGGTCCTCCCCAAGGACCCTTCCGGTGGTCCTTGGGGTGTAGTGACTGCACGTTTTGACCCTCTATACTACACTCTACCTATTCAAAGCCTTTTTGCAAGTTTTGGACTCCATATGACCCTCTGAAACCTTCACCAAACATAGGGATATCAACTAGTTAAATTTCGCTAGTTTCCGGATGTTAAAGCTTTTCTTTAATCCTATTATTGTAATACTTCTCAAACAAGTTATTTATACTTATTTAGTTATAAAACCGTCATTACTCAACATATAAGTCTCTAGTATAAGTCGTGGAAATTTCCGGGTGTGTCAAAATTCTAGCTCAAAGGGATAAGGATTTTCCAAGCCTTATAAGGAGTCCACTTATCTCATTAACAACCAATGTGGGACTTTTGTCATTCTTTAACATCCCACCTCATGCCCAGTTCTTAGCATTTGGTGCGTGAACAATTTTTATTTTGGTGGATCCCAATATTGGGTGAGATGGGTCGTGCTCTAATACAATATAAAATTAGTTCTTAGGCCTAACACACACCCCAAAATCTAACTCATAGGGAGGGGGATTGTCCAAACCTTATAAGGAGTCTATGCATATCATAACCATCAATGTGGACTTGTGTTATTCTTTAATAGGCTCACAACAAGGTAATTCAAAAAGAATTATGATCAACAAGACCTTTTCTTTAATCTCATTTTTATTCATTAAGATTTATTAAGTGCAACAATGGATTCCCTACCTCATTGTCATTACTCTTAGCGCACAAACAATGAAGGGAATACATGAATTCTACAAGATTAGAAAGATCTTTTGTCTTAATTCAACCAACTAGTCACTCCACGACTTCAGCCTTCCCCTTCCGACTGACGTTCAAAGCAACAAAATCTATAGCAATCAAATATTCACAATAAATTCTGATACAACAATACCCACACCAATTACTTCAAAAGTGGGTCAATCAACTCGAAACTCAATTTTATAAATGAAGTTTAAATCCAAAATTTTTCATATGAAATCATTATCCAAGACATTTTGAACTCATTGGTGCAAATCACTTTGAAAAGAAGTTGAAATCATATCAAAATCGCAAGTTTACTAAGTTCTTGGGTTATTGAAGATAACTTAAAATTACTCATTTCATAATCTTGATTTGAACACTTAAATTCATTAAAAATAATGGGTAATAATAGATTTAGAGTGAAGAATCATATTCAACTATTTTTCCTCGAACATGGTTCCAATTGCCAATCCAAAGCTCTCAAAACTCAAAAATGGTGAAATAAGTTGAAACCCTGATTTTTGGAAGATATGCTACACAAGGGTCCTCTATGAACGTGGTAAGAGACCGATAACATTCCCCTCACTCTGCAACCACGCAAGTCTAGGCTTGGACCTCTCGCGAACACGGTCACCCCTCCGTGATCACAGAGGGTTGGCTTCAACAACACATATCAGTAAAATCGGTCAAATACACAATCGTTGAAAGGACGTTCGGGATTCATTTGGAATCCCATACACGCAAATCATATATGTATATCGATTTTACTCGACGTTCTAGACTCAATGAAATTGTCGAAATACGAATTTGAGGTCTCCTTGACCCAACATCCATGAAAGCGACAAGAAACTACATAACGCTTAAAAAGGTCAAAACGAGTTCAGGACCTCTTCAAAACCACCCAAGACCTCATATAGGCCTAAAATCATCCCCCGAATCCAACGGAAATTTTGGAATCCTAATTCAAGCATTCGAACCCCGAGTGCCGAAGTCAACCCAAAAGCTAAATTTTCATAATTTCCCAACTTAGGATCTCAAGTCCTCAAAAAGACTGTGAATCTGAAATCGAATACTCTCACCGGCCAAATTCCACTTTTGGACTAATGGAATCGACGAAATTCTATTCTGACACTTGAAATTCCAAAAGACATCAAAAACAAATTTTAACAACTTGAACCTTTCAAATTCAAAACTTACCAAAATACACAATTTATAACTCAAATTTCGAAATCTACTTTTCAAAACTCAATCATAAGAGACTCAGGGTCGATTCCAGGAGGGGTGAAAAGGTAAATTCATGAAACTTTCCAGAAATGACTAACCAAATCATTATATTACTGTAATTCCTTCGTTCCAAAAAGAATGGTAGGTCTGGTTTGACTTGGAATGGAGTTTAAGAAAAGAAAGATGATTTTTTTCAATCTTGTAGCCTTAAACATGTCATGTGAAAAGTTGAAATGAAAGTATTGTAAAAAAAAAAAGGGATTATTCTTTTTTAAATTGACTAAAAAGGAATTTGGGTAATTCATTTTTAAATGGGGGAGTAATATTTTCTTCCAACAACTTATACCATTGAAATTAACCACCATGTATCACTTTCTTATTACATGAAATAAAACCCCAACTTCTACTAGATTATTTTCCATGATTTATTATGTGTCATTAGCTATTTGTTAAGGATTTGCATCTAGCAGAGAAATTACTCTTGCTTTGTATGAAAAATCACTTCAAACAAGCAGCAAAGAAACAAAAACTTTAAACTAGTAGAAAAACAAAGGTGATTTCAGTCCCATTATTGCCGCTTATGGTCCACTGATTATTTTACTCTTATTTTTGGAAAGGATAATTTTGGATTCTGTCTGTGGTACTTTCATGGTATGAAGGCACCTTTAAATGATAATGAATATATTATAAATAAATATTTTTTTATAAAAAAAAGAAGAAAAAAAAAAAGAGAAATAATAGCATATTCTTTACATTCTTGACAAATGGAAACTACAGATAATGAGTCACATGCCCACCCCTTTTTTTGGCTGGTAAAGTGGTACTAGTACAACCAACATTTACATATACTATTTTTATGTGAAAGCGAAGCAAATAAAAGATGATATGTTTGAAACTAAGTGAATAAATAAATAAGATCAAATATATTTTTTAAGAAACTAATCCTATCATTCTAACCACGATTTGAACATGTTCAAAATTTTGTATTATGAGGCCATTAAGAATAAATACATATTTTTGGTGAAATTCTCATTAACTATTTTATATTTATTATGATCTGTGACAAAATAATGTGATGTTATTTTTCGAAATTTTAGATGACTTGTAAATCTAAATTGTAAAATTTAATAGGCTTAAAATAGCAAAAATTGATGGAAATTAAGGGAGAGAATAAATTGAAATGAGTTTAATGTGAATATGAAATTCAATACAAAGAAAGAAGCGAATGATTAGTCAACCTTTTTTTCGGTGAACAAATGATTGATTATTGAGTAAAGAAGATGTTTTTTAGCTTCAAAGGCCATGTTAGTTGTTACTATAAAGAATATATATTCCAAAACGCAATTTCATTTTTAATAATTATATTATAAAAAAAATTACTGGTGGGACCTGGTCTTGATAAAATAAATCGGTATTGAAATTGGAATATCATCATTGTCAGTCAAAACCGCACGTGGGGCCCTATATTCTTTAGTTTTATTTACTTCAAAAACTAGTCCCAGTCTCTCCATTTCATTTACTCGTTATTACTTATTCATTATATTAAAATTTATTTTTATAATTTAATAATATGTAATTTATATTTGTCATGATTAATTTAGTCATATTCAATAAATGATTTAAACTATTAAAAGAATAATATAATTAAATTATCTTTTGCTTTTTACTTTTAAAAGAATAGGTCAAATCAATACTGATTAAATAAAAATAAATAAAGAGAAGTATTTGCCTCCACACTATTCTAAAGGAAATATTTTTAGTTTATAACGATATAGATAAGCTTTTTCTTATACAAAAATGGCATAAATAAATTATATTTTTAACAAATTCTATAGATGAATATTTTTTCAAAATTTAATGACATATTTAAATTTTTTCCCTATTAAAAATAGATATTTATTTCTTCCTCTATTTCATATTAAGTTAATTTTTGAGGTATTTTCTATTTTTCAAAGTAACTTAATTGTTCAGTTTTCAAGATTAATTTTAGAGTGTTCTTCCAATTTTATCCTTTATTAGTTAGTATTGGAATTAATTAGGAGTAATATTTAGTTATTGTAATCATAAAATTTGACAATAATTAATAAAGGTAAAACTGAAAAAATAGGTTCAATTTATGTGTTAATCTACTTTTCTTAAAGGGTTTGAAACGCCTAAAAAGTAACTTAATATGAAATGGAGAAAGTATATTTATCGATTGAAAACATCAAAAGATAATTTATCATTTTTATACCTATTTTACGCTAATTATTAAGTACTCTTTGTTTCAAAATATTTAAATATTTATAATAATTACTAATGATATAGTAAAATTATTATTTTATTTATTATATTTTAATGGTCGTACCAAATCGAAGATGGATAGTAAATAGTAAATATAAATGGGACTTGGGAGAGCTTATTATTAATTATATTATGTTGAAGGTTGTGTTTTTTGTTTTTTTTTTAAAATGAGGATGTAATAGCTGGAAAAAGTGCAATATAAACTCATTAAGAAATGGCATGAGAATCTCATGATGATTTCTGAAAAGTCCTTTTTATTTTATTTGACATCAATCACGGTGAAAATTGAAATGTTGTGATGTTCCCCTTCCCTTTTTAATGTTTGTTTCTCCACAAGTCGCAAAGTTAACATTTTTGGTATAATAGATTCCAACTATTCAAACCTTAGCAAATTGTTCAACGTCAAAATAAGGCTTCAATTATTAAGACAACAATTTTACCTTCTTGTTTAGACTACTTTAGAGTGTATGTGTTTTGCAAATCTGTCTCACGTTAATTAATAAAATTGTATATATAATATTTTTTAAAAAAATAAGTATTGTTTCCAATTAAATCATATGAATAAATATTATATTTCAAAAATAATTTACAAATAATAAATAATGTTGATGTGAGATAACTAATTTCTATATTAAGTTCAAACTATAGTTAACTTAAATCAATCAATCATAATTTCTCTCTTGTGTCATACAATATAATATATCTATGTGTATGCCTCGTTAACAGAAAATTTCATGTGTACACGCGTGAATAATATGTTTGTGTATACCATGATATGTGTATTTAAGTTGAGCAAATTAAGTAAAGGGATGATTTTATGATTGTTAATAGTTTAGGGAAGAAACAAATAATTTGCTTCAAGTTCAAAAATACTAATTGACATTAAAATTGGGAGTTTTATTATAGATTTGGGTGAATTTTTTGAGTCTAGGCTAGATATATGGTAATATAGGTGTCTACAAATTCGTTTACTTATAAATACACATTTGATAAATTGGAAATATATTGAAGCCTTACGAAAGGAAAAGGCATGATATACCTCAAAATGCAAGTAACTTCTATCGTATATCCAAGATACTTGTCAAAAATCATCAAGAATTTGTGATTCATAGGGGACTTACGAGGTCTATATACCACATAGATGATCTCCATATATTTGTGTGGACAATCTCAACTCACTGTTATGATACGTTCACACTTACACCTCAATAAAGAAGTATAAACAATCGAAGTCAACTCAACTAGAGTGCAGGTTGACCCCACGGGGAATTCACAGAAGAAACGAATTTACTAACTCTTTTATTCAGTAGTTGTCACTATTTCCAAATGAAATAAATTGCAAAAAGTAAATATTTGATTGTTTTGTATTCAAGTAACCAAGTTCTGCTAAAGTTGAATGTTAACAGTAGCAAATAATAGTTTCAAGATTTGATGTTTGATTTAGATAGACTAGCAAACTTATGGTGTCTAGCTAGGTATCCATGAAAGATTGACGGTTCAAATTTATTAAATCTATCAATTGATCGAATATGTCTGATATATGTTCATTATGGAAAGTTCAAAGGAAAATTCACTTATCCATATGCAATCTATTCTTACTCACGAATCATATAATTTTCATGCATATGTTATCACAATAGTCATTCCCAATTCATGTGGAGAATTGTTGGTTTTTTGTAACGACCTGTTTAGTCGTTTTGAGCAGCAGATTTTATTTCTGGAAAACTGGCAGAGGCAACGGATGCCACGACGGACCGTCACGGTCACGACGGACCGTCGTGGAGGTCTCATCCCATGACACTTAGAAATTCTGAAATTGGGTACTGAAAATCGACTCTCTGAACGCCACGACGAAATGGCAGGACGGACCGTCTCAGGCATGACGGCCCGTCACAAGACTTTTTACAAAAATCAGGTGTCTGACCCTTGCGACGGACAGCAAGACGGACCGTCGCAGGCACGACGGCCCGTCACGGGCTGCGTAATCCCAGGCGGGGTCGGATTTCTGATTAATTAATTTAAGGGGCGTTTTGGACTATTTCCTGCTTTAATTATAAAGTAATGGGTTAATGTTAATAAGTCTAAATACTTGAAGGTTAAAAGAGGTAACCTTAAGTTAATTAGTGGATTATTAGTGCCATCTTTTAAAACTTAATTATATGATAATTAGGGTAAAAGAAAGAGGGTTTGAATAAGAAAAAGAAAAAGAACAGCAAGAGGGAGAGAGGATCGAACGAGAGAAAGAGGGAGAAGCGAATGAGAAGAGGAAAACACAAGGCTTGGGAAATTCTTGCTTGATCACTAGTCTTCGGTGGAGGTAGGTTATGGTTTTTTACACTATTCGAAGTAAACTCTTAATAGCGAATGATATGTGTTGGGTAGTATTATAGAGTCTTCTTTATGCTTAATTGTGTGTATGCATGATGTGATTTTATATATATATGATTGTGATGAAACAAGCATGATGAAGCTATTGAATCCCAAATCTTGATAAAAACCTAATCTCTTGTTAATGATGATACCTTGATATAAAAGAAGGCTTGATGAACTAAAGTGATGAGATGATGACGCCTTGGTATAAAAGAAGGCTTGATGAATTAATAGAATGAGATTAGTGGATCGGAGTGTCACGTACCGACACATAGAATTAGTGGGACGGGTGTCACGAACCGACACGTAGATGTAGGGGATCGGAGTGTCACGTACCGACACATAGAATTAGTGGGACGGGTGTCATGAACCGACACGTAGATGTAGGGGATCGGAGTGTCACGTACCGACACATAGAATTAGTGGGACGGGTGTCACGAACCGACACGTAGATGTAGGGGATCGGAGTGTCACGTACCGACACATAGAATTAGTGGGACGGGTGTCACGAACCGACACGTAGATGTAGGGGATCGGAGTGTCACGTACCGACACATAGAATTAGTGGGACGGGTGTCACGAATCGACACGTAGATGTAGGGGATCGGAGTGTCACGTACCGACACATTGAATTAGGGGATCGGAGTGTCACGTTCCGACACATAGTAGTAGGGATCAGAGTGTCACGTTCCGACACATAGTAGTAGAGGATCGGAGTGTCACGTACCGACACAAGAGGAATAAAGATAATGAATCTTGAAAGATGATAATATACTCAATCTAAAGAACATGTATCCCAAACGAGTATGGATGGAGGCTTGAGTCCTCACAGATATGTTCGGTGATGCTCTAAATGATGTTTGTACTTGTTGCTATCACATGTTAAGAATATTAGATGATTTTATGATGTTATCTGAGATATATTGCTTTCTATTTTGAGTTGGCCGATGATACCTACTCAGTACTTGTGGTGTACTGACCCCCTACTTTTATGTTTTCTTCTTGTTTATTTGTGGAGTGCAGCAAACGTGCCGTCGTCTTAAACTCAACCGCAATTCTAGCCAGTCTTCGTCACACCGGATCTTCAGGGTGATCTAATGCGTCTAGCTTGGACTGGATCTCCTTCCTCATGTCTTGATGCCTTGAAGTTCCGGCATAGACTAGCTTTTGTTATTTTAGCTTTTTAGAATACTCTTAGTTTAGTAATTTGATCATAGATGTTCTTGTGGTGATGACTTTCAGATTTTGGGGATAATAATAGATGTTGAATTTCAGAAGTTATTGAATTGGTTTTTATTAATGAGTTTAAGTCTTCCGCATTACTTTCTATTGATATTACATTGAAATGTTAAGGTTTAGATTGGTTGGTTCGCTCACATAGGAGGGTAAATGTGGGTGCCAGTCGCGGCTCGGTTTTGGGTCGTGACAAAATTGGTATCAGAGCATTAGGTTCGTTGGTCTCATCACACAAGAACAGGTCTAGTAGAGTCTTAAAGAACGGTAGGGGGACGCCTTTACTTTTCTTTGAGAGGCTATAAGACTTTAGGAAAATTTCATTCTTTCTTTCCTTCTTTCGTGCTATTACTTGGATCCAATTGGTATCTAGGTGATACAAATTGGTATCTGACCATCTTTACTCTGTTTCGTAGATGGTTAGGACTAGAGCAACAACGACTACGCCAACACCAACATCGGCAAGACAAGAAGCGTCTGAGCCAGCCACTGGGGCTGTAGCTCAGAGAGAAGTAGTGACAAGAGGCCGTGGAAGGACGTCCTCTAGAGGAAGAGGACGAGCACCTAGCCCATCTGGTACTAGGGCGGTGACTCCTCCACCGTCTGAGGAAGTGGTAAGAGAAGGGGAGGATGGGGAGAATGAACAAGTGCAGAATGAGGAATTGCCACCCCAACCTACCCCAGAAATGATCAATCAGGTTCTTGCTTATCCTAGCGGGTTATCTGATCAAGGTCAAACACCTCCAGTGTTTTCCGCGCCAGCACCTCAGGTTCCGGAGGTACAACATGCCGCTACTATGGCTCCCCGCATGGATGCCTCATTGGAAATAGACACATTTCCTCGTATGACCACAGGGCCTATAATGACAAATGATCAGCATGAACTTTTCAGTAAGTTCTTGAAATTGAAACCTCCAGTCTTCAAGGGTGCCGAATCTGAGGATGCCTACGATTTTCTGGTTGACTGTCATGAGCTACTACACAAGATGGGTATAGTAGAACGGTTTGGTGTTGAGTTCGTGAGTTACCAGTTTCAAGGGAACGCCAAAATGTGGTGGCAGTCACATGTTGAGTGTCAACCAACAGAGGCACCACCTATGACTTGGGCCTCATTCTCTAGCTTGTTTATGGAGAAGTATATCCCCCGGACTTTGAGGGATAGGAAAAGGGATGAGTTCTTAAGCCTAGAGCAAGGTAGGATGTCGGTCAATGCATATGAGGCTAAGTTTCGTGCACTATCCAGATATGCCAACCAACTTTGTTTCAGTCCACAAGAGCGGATTCGCCGTTTTGTGAAGGGGTTGAGATCAGAGTTGCGAATTTCAGCTTTACAGGTAGCGGCCACAGCGAAATCTTTTCAAGAGGTAGTAGACTTCGTAGTAGAGGTGGAAGGAGTGAAGCCAGATGAATTCACCATGGCATCGACATCAAAGAGGTTTCGAAAGGGGGGTGAGTTTAATGGTTCTTACTCTAGAGGACAGGGTTCCGGAGGTTACTCAGTTCGACCCATTCAGTCTTCACTACAGACTGTAGTTGGGGGTCCACCTCAGACCGGTCAACATTTCTCTGAGAGACCCATGCGTGAATCTAGAGAGTGTTATGGATGTGGGGAGACTGGACATATTAAGAGGAATTGTCCAAAACAGAGTAATAGACCCCCAATAGCTAGAGGTAGAGGTGGTCATGGCAGAGGCCATTATTCTGGAGGGCGTGGTGGCCGAGGTAATGGTGGTCACCAAAACGGCCGGGGTGATGGGAAAACGGGAGCCACTACATCACAACATGGTAGGGACAACGGAAAAACAAATGAAAGGGCCCATTGTTATGCTTTCCCTGGGAGATCGGAGGCGGAGACATCTGATGCTGTCATCACAGGTAATCTTCTTGTTTGTGATTGCATGGCTTCTGTATTGTTTGATCCTGGATCCACATTTTCTTATGTATCTTCCTCATTTGCTAATGGTCTAAATTTACATTGTGAATTACTTGATACGCCTATTCGTGTTTCTACTCCGGTGGGTGAGTCTGTGGTAGTTGAAAAGGTATATAGGTCTTGTTTGGTGAACTTTGTGGGGAGCAACACTTATGTAGATTTGGTTATCTTAGAAATGGTTGATTTTGATGTAATTCTGGGTATGACTTGGCTTTCTCCGCAATTTGTGATCTTGGATTGTAATGCTAAAACAGTGACGTTAGCCAAGCCTGGGACAGATCCGTTAGTGTGTGAGGGTGACTACACTTCCAATCCGGTGCGTATCATCTCCTTTCTTCGTGCTAAGAAAATGGTTAGTAAAGGGTGTTTAGCTTTCTTGGCACATCTCAAGGATGACGCTACACAAGTACCTTCGATTGAGTCGGTTTCGGTGGTCCGTGAGTTTCTTGATGTGTTACCTGCAGATCTTCCTGGTATGCCACCAGATAGGGATATTGACTTCTGTATTGATCTTGAACCGGGTACTCGCCCCATTTCTATACCCCCTTATAGAATGGCTCCCGCGGAGTTAAGAGAGTTAAAAGCCCAACTTCAAGAGTTATTGAGCAAAGGCTTCATTAGACCAAGTGCATTTCCTTGGGGTGCTCCGGTTTTGTTTGTGAAGAAGAAGGATGGGAGTTTTTGGATGTGCATAGACTACCGGCAGTTGAACAAGGTGAACATAAAGAACAAGTATCCTCTTCCTCGCATTGATGACTTGTTCGATCAGTTACAAGGTGTTTGTGTCTTCTCTAAGATTGACTTGAGATCCGGTTATCATCAATTGAAAATACGGGCAACGGATGTGCCAAAGACTGCTTTAAGAACCAGGTATGGGCATTACGAATTTGTAGTGATGTCTTTTGGTCTTACGAATGCCCCTGCTGCGTTCATGAGTTTGATGAACGGGATTTTTAAGCCATATTTGGATCTCTTTGTGATCGTATTTATTGATGATATACTGATATATTCTAAAAGTAAGGAGGAACATGAGGAGCATTTGAGAATGGTATTGGAAATGTTGAGGGAGAAAAAGCTTTATGCCAAGTTCTCTAAGTGTGAGTTTTGGCTAGATGCAGTGTCCTTCTTGGGGCACGTGGTTTCCAAGGATGGAGTGATGGTGGATCCTTCTAAGATCGAAGTAGTGAAGAATTGGGTAAAACCTACTAATGTGTCAGAAATAAGAAGCTTTGTTGGTTTAGCCACTTACTACCGTCGATTTGTCAAGGGATTCTCTTCTATTGCTTCCCAACTGACGAACTTGACTAAGCAAAATGTTCCATTTGTATGGTCGGATGAGTGTGAGGAAAGCTTTCAGAAGCTCAAGACTCTGTTGACTACCGCTCCTATCCTTACCTTGCCAGTGGAGGGTAAGAACTTCATTGTTTATTGTGATGCATCCTATTCTGGTTTGGGTGCAGTACTAATGCAAGAGAAAAATGTGATTGCTTATGCTTCGAGGCAATTAAAGGTGCATGAACGTAATTATCCGACCCATGATTTAGAGTTGGCTGCAGTGGTGTTTGCATTAATGCAATGGAGACACTATTTATATGGGGTTAAGTGTGAGGTCTATACGGATCATCGTAGTCTACAGTATGTCTTCACTCAGAGAGATTTGAATTTGAGACAGAGGAGATGGATGGAACTACTGAAGGACTACGACATCACTATTTTGTATCATCCGGGAAGGCGAATGTTGTAGCGGATGCTTTAAGTAGAAAGGCGGGAAGCATGGGAAGTCTAGCTCACTTGCAAGCTTCTAGACGCCCATTGGCTAGAGAAGTTCAGATTCTGGCTAACGACCTTAAGAGATTAGAAGTAAATGAGAAGGGAGGATTTTTAGCTTGTGTGGAGGCAAGATCTTCCTTCCTTGACAAGATTAAGGGAAAGCAGTTTAATGATGAAAAATTGATCCGGATCCGAGATAAAGTGTTGCAAGGAGAGGCTAAAGAAGCGAAAATCGATGAGGAAGGTGTTTTGAGGATTAAGGGAAGGGTATGTGTACCCCGCGTCGATGATTTGATCAACACTATTCTAACAGAGGCTCATAGTTCAAGGTATTCGATACATCCGGGTGCAACCAAGATGAACCGTGACCTAAAGCAACACTTTTGGTGGAGTAGAATGAAGCGTGATATTGTGGATTTTATTGCCAAATGTCCAAATTGTCAACAAGTAAAGTATGAACACCAGAGGCCCGGAGGAACACTTTAGAGAATGCCCATTCCTGAATGGAAGTGGGAGAGAGTTGCAATGGACTTCGTGGTTGGTCTTCCGAAGACATTGGGGAAGTTTGACTCTATTTGGGTAATTGTGGACAGATTGACTAAATCTGCTCATTTCATTCCGGTCAAGGTGACTTATAATGCAGAGAAGTTAGCCAAACTTTACATCTCAGAAGTTGTTCGATTGCATGGAGTTCCACTGTCCATCATATCAGATAGAGGTACGCAGTTTACTTCTAAGTTTTGGAGAACATTGCATGCGAAATTAGGTACTAGGTTGGACCTTAGTACTGCATTTCACCCTCAGACCGATGGTCAGTCTGAGCGAACGATTCAAGTGTTGGAGGATATGCTCCGTGCATGCGTGATAGAATTTGGTGGCCATTGGGATAGCTTCTTACCCTTAGCGGAGTTTTCATACAATAATAGCTATCACTCGAGTATTGACATGGCTCCATTTGAAGCACTGTATGGTAGGAGATGTAGGTCCCCCATTGGTTGGTTTGATGCATTCGAGGTTAGGCCTTGGGGTACTGATCTTTTGAGGGATTCGATAGAGAAAGTGAAGTCCATTCAAGAAAAGCTTCTAGCGGCGCAAAGTAGGCAAAAAGAATATGCAGATCGAAAGGTTAGGGACTTAGAGTTCATGGAGGGTGAACAAGTCTTGTTGAAAGTTTCGCCAATGAAAGGGGTGATGCGGTTTGGTAAAAGAGGAAAGCTTAGTCCAAGGTATATTGGTCCATTTGAAGTTCTGAAGCGAGTAGGGGAGGTGGCTTATGAATTAGCTTTGCCTCCAGCACTCTCCGGAGTACATCCGGTATTCCATGTGTCGATGTTGAAAAGATACCATGGGGATGGAAACTACATTATCCGTTGGGATTCAGTTTTGCTTGATGAGAATTTGTCTTATGAGAAAGAGCCTGTTGCTATTTTAGATAGAGAAGTTCGCAAGTTGAGGTCAAGGGAGATTGCATCCATCAAGGTGCAATGGAAGAATCGACCGGTTGAAGAAGCTACTTGGGAGAAGGAGGCAGATATGCAAGAAAGATACCCACATCTGTTTACAGACTCAGGTACTTCCTTTCACTCTTGTTTTTCTTATCGTGATCGTTCGAGGACGAACTATGGGTAAATTGGTATCTATTGTAACGACCTGTTTAGTCGTTTTGAGCAGCAAATTTTATTTCTGGAAAACTGGCAGAGGCAACGGATGCCACGACGGACCGTCGTGGAGGTCTCGTCCCATGACACTTAGAAATTCTGAAATTGGGTACTGAAAATCGACTCTCTGAACGCCACGACGAAATGGCAGGACGGACCGTCTCAGGCATGACGGCCCGTCACAAGACTTTTTACAAAAATCAGGTGTCTGACCCTTGCGACGGACAGCAAGACGGACCGTCGCAGGCACGACGGCCCGTCACGGGCTGCGTATTCCCAGGCGGGGTCGGATTTTTGATTAATTAATTTAAGGGGCGTTTTGGACTATTTCCTGCTTTAATTATAAAGTAATGGGTTAATGTTAATAAGTCTAAATACTTGAAGGTTAAAAGAGGTAACCTTAAGTTAATTAGTGGATTATTAGTGCCATCTTTTAAAACTTAATTATATGATAATTAGGGTAAAAGAAAGAGGGTTTGAATAAGAAAAAGAAAAAGAACAGCAAGAGGGAGAGAGGATCGAACGAGAGAAAGAGGGAGAAGCGAACGAGAAGAGGAAAACACAAGGCTTGGGAAATTCTTGCTTGATCACTAGTCTTCAGTGGAGGTAGGTTATGGTTTTTTACACTATTCGTAGTAAACTCTTAATAGCGAATGATATGTGTTGGGTAGTATTATAGAGTCTTCTTTATGCTTAATTGTGTGTATGCATGATGTGATTTTATATATATATGATTGTGATGAAACAAGCATGATGAAGCTATTGAATCCCAAATCTTGATAAAAACCTAATCTCTTGTTAATGATGATGCCTTGATATAAAAGAAGACTTGATGAACTAAAGTGATGAGATGATGACGCCTTGGTATAAAAGAAGGCTTGATGAATTAATAGAATGAGATTAGTGGATCGGAGTGTCACGTACCGACACATAGAATTAGTGGGACGGGTGTCACGAACCGACACGTAGATGTAGGGGATCGGAGTGTCACATACCGACACATAGAATTAGTGGGACGGGTGTCACGAACCGACACGTAGATGTAGGGGATCGGAGTGTCACGTACCGACACATAGAATTAGTGGGACGGGTGTCACGAACCGACACGTAGATGTAGGGGATCGGAGTGTCACGTACCGACACATAGAATTAGTGGGACGGGTGTCACGAACCGACACGTAGATGTAGGGGATCGGAGTGTCACGTACCGACACATTGAATTAGGGGATAGGAGTGTCACGTTCCGACACATAGTAGTAGGGGATCGGAGTGTCACGTTCCGACACATAGTAGTAGAGGATCGGAGTGTCACGTACCGACACAAGAGGAATAAAGATAATGAATCTTGAAAGATGATAATATACTCAATCTAAAGAACATGTATCCCAAACGAGTATGGTATGGAGGCTTGAGTCCTCACAGATATGTTCGGTGATGCTCTAAATGATGTTTGTACTTGTTGCTATCACATGTTAAGAATATTAGATGATTTTATGATGTTATCTGAGATATATTGCTTTCTATTTTGAGTTGGCCGATGATACCTACTCAGTACTTGTGGTTGTACTGACCCCCTACTTTTATGTTTTCTTCTTGTTTATTTGTGGAGTGCAGCAAACGTGCCGTCGTCTTAAACTCAACCGCAATTCTAGCCAGTCTTCGTCACACCGGATCTTCAGGGTGAGCTAATGCGTCTAGCTTGGACTGGATCTCCTTCCTCATGTCTTGATGCCTTGAAGTTCCGGCATAGACTAGCTTTTGTTATTTTAGCTTTTTAGAATACTCTTAGTTTAGTAATTTGATCATAGATGTTCTTGTGGTGATGACTTCCAGATTTTGGGGATAATAATAGATGTTGAATTTTAGAAGTTATTGAATTGGTTTTTATTAATGATTTTAAGTCTTCCGCATTACTTTCTATTGATATTACATTGAAATGTTAAGGTTTAGATTGGTTGGTTCGCTCACATAGGAGGGTAAATGTGGGTGCCAGTCGCGGCTCGGTTTTGGGTCGTGACAGTTTTTAAAGGTGTGAACAAGAAATGAAAGGTTGTGACTCTCTTGGAGGGTTGTGACGTTGCCGAAAGGTTGTGACCTTTATGAAAAGTTGTGATTTTTCTAAAGGGTTGTGATCGTTTGAAAGGTTGTGCCTTTTTCAAAGGGTTGTGACCTTTCTAAAATATTGTCATATTTCCAAAGAGTTGCGACCGTTACCCTTTGTTAGCTATTGTAAGAGAGGTTTTCTCTCATTTTTCTGTATTGAATTATTCCCTTCTTATACATACATTTCTTACAATATAAAAATGATATATCGTGTATGTATGTGTGATTCGTTTCTGTCATTTTGAGTTCGTTGAAATTATCAAAGTTTGAGGTACCATTACTTTTTTAATAGTTAATCCATTTTATCTTGGTAGAAATTATTCTACAACCTCTGCTACTTGAGGGAATTAAATTTCTTAAGAAAAAAAAGTTGGTTATGTGGACTCGAATTAGTTTTTTGCTTTTTCTTTTCATCTTTTATTATTTCTAGTTATTAGGTAATACGCATATAAGAGATAACAAGCTTAAGAAACTTATATTGTTGATATTTTTCATGGTAAGGAAATTACTTCTATTTTTTGTGCTCTTTTTATTGGGAAAAAGAATAAGAGAAAGAGAATTATTTTATCATATGATAAAGGGATAATGCACAACTATCCCCTCAACCTTTGCCCGAAATCTCAGAGACACACTTATACTATACTAAGGTCCTATTATCCTCCTGAACTTACTTTATAAAAAATTTTCTACTCATTTTCGGCTTACGTGGCACTATCTTGTGGGCCCAACGCTGGTTGACTTGTTTTTCAAGCTAATGCCACGTAGGCCGAAAAGGGGTAGAAAATTACTTATAAAATATGTTTAGGGGGTAATAGGACCATAGTATAGTATAAGTGTGTTTCTGGGACTTCGGGCATACATTGAGGGGGTACTTGTGCATTTTCCCTATAATAAAAGAGATTTGAGATGAATTAATACTACATTAATATGTTCTAGTATATTCTCTATAGTAAGTTTAATTTTTCTTTGAAGGGCAAGATTATTTTTATTTTCTTTTTAAGTGCATTCAAGCATTGCACCCTTTTAACGTTCTTTTCAATGAGAAAGTTATTTTGTGCATTAAGGCTAATACATACACTTTAAATTTTTTTCTTATATTCTTGATTTAATATAACTATGAGAAGAAGTAAATGAACAAATGTTGTCTGGTAACAATTTTGAACATGAGTGTATTTTCTCGTTGAAATTCAATGTCTTCTAAAAAAAATGGAATATGCTGGAAACTACGAAACAAAGGAAAAAATTATCAAGAAAAATATCTTTCATGGAATCATTGTTGAAAAACAAAATATGATTCAATGGGAGTAAAAATTAGATCATATCTTTATCTCCCTTGATTATTTTTTCCTATCATTTATATTTTTATAGGGTTTATTTCATAAATTTTAGGAAAGATGATTGGTATGTGATGATCTCAGAATATATGTTTATTACAATTAATATGTATTTTTTTTAGAGGAGGGAAAACACTTTTGTAGTTTTTCAGTCCATGTGAAATTTGATTGTGTCTGAATTTTGGAGACTTAAAATCCTATGATTTATTCTCCTTTGGTTTGAAAAATATAAGAACTTACAAGCAAATCGCATTGGTGTGAAGAATGCAGAAACTTCACCAATTTGTTATACTCTGTATGAAGGAATATTCTTACTTGAAGAGTACAAAATTTTCGTCAGAATTATTAAGGCTAAATGATATTAAAAAGATAAAATCTTCATCATAAGCTAGAAAAAGTGTTGTATTTGAGGTTTCTAGAGATTAAAACTTTTTTGATTTACTACTCTGACTGAATGTGAAACTGATTCGAAGAATATAAAATTTTTATGAGAATTCAAGGTTCATTCGATTAACTGTTAGAATAATATATAAATATCATTGTAAAATAGAAACAAGTTGTATAAGGGTTGAATCTTTATTATTAGTATTCTAAATACTAAGTGGTCTGTCTAATTATGACAAAGGGGTGGATGGGGGAACATTAGTGACATAAAATTAGTGAGTTTTGTTCTTGCAATGTGGTGTTTATATTGATTAAATCTCCAACAGAAGGTTTCATGTTATCAATATGTATTTTGATGGTATACAATATGAAAGCATGAAAAAATATGTGGAAAATAATTGCAAATACTTGAAAGACTTACTATCTAATTTAAATTTGAAAGTATAAAATTTAATGACATTCTTTTTATGTTAGACCCACAAAATTCTTAGAGTATATTTGATATTGTGGTCGTTGAGTCTCTCTTTACTAGTATATGATATGACAATTATGAAACACAAAATTATATTACTCGTTCAAAAGAATTATATTCTTTGATGAAAACGTTTCACTTAAATTATTGTGATTTTTCATGAAAAGATATGTCTATTAAAATATTATTTTTTGTATAGACATGAACATTGGTGAAAATTATTTGTTATATTTGTGTTGTAAAACAAACATTTGGGTCATATATCATTATTGGACTAATGAAACTATGGTCGTGGGTAATTCAATAACAAATTGAATATTATGAAAAGTTCCTTCTGAAAAGGACATATGACAAGGTGTTGACTCTAAAACAGTGTTTATATTTGAGAAAGTTATAAAAAATAAAATACTTGTGGAAAAAGGTTGCCTCACAAAAAGGTCTTTTCAAACTTAATATTTTTGTTTGTTCTTAGTGTTAACTTATAATGTTTTGATCACAGTAAAATCAAGACTAGTGTATTTGTGTTAGATACACAAAATCTTACAGGTTGATGCTTCAAGAATCAAAACAGCAACAATCAATTTAGGAGAATATTGATTCACTTTAATCAATCTAACCAAAGATAGATTCATTCAAATCAATCTGAACTTAAGGAATCAAATCAAATCTTGAAAGATAAATTTGTCATTGCTGGAACTCAATCAAAAAAGATTTATATCAAATCAAGCATGAGAATCAAAAAAGAAGAATGCCAAAGAAGGAAAGCAACGAGCTGCCACACTAAAGCAACATTGCCACCATTCAAGGACTCAACGAAATAGAAGAAATCACAATCCTAGCGTATGACTAGGATGAAGTAATATGTAAGATGAAAAATCAAATTAGCCAATTACTAAGACTACAAGAAGATCCTTAAAAATAAGGAAGAATATTAAGATCACACAAATATCTTCAAGAGGGGTGGGGTGAACTAAAATTTCCTTCAGTCGACTTCCTACTCTGGTCAGTCGACTCACCTGCATGTTAGTAAAACATATAAATAGTAATAAGTTGCAGTAAGTAAATAACACAAAGCATTTTATACTGGTTTGGACCACAGATGTGGTGCCTAGTCCAGTCCCCTTGGGTTACAAGGATTTCCGTAAAAGTTTGTTAAGAACTTGGGTGTTCTAGAATATTACGATAATGAGCCCGTCTAATATGGAAATCAGACCTTCTTCTTTGACACAACCTCTACCTGTATAGCCTATACTCAAATCTTTCTTTCTCTTTTATTTACAATTATTCACTCGAGGGTCTACAGAGTTTTATGAAAGATAAAAGAAGATTACAATATAAGTTCAAGTGAAGTGCGTACTTCACAACTAAGGTAGGCGAGGATTATATAGTGTTTGAGGACTGCATTTGTCAAGGAATAACCCAAGGGTATTTCAAATCAAGGATCCTGGTTCAGTCCTTGATTTCGGCTGATTGATTCATGCCCATTTGAGCTAGCCGATTCCTTCTTTCTTTGGAGATTTTATGTTGATCTTTATTCTCTTCCTTCTCTTGAAGATATTTATGTGATCTTAATATTCGCCCTTCTTTTTAAGGATTTTCTTGTAGTCTTGGTACTAGGCTAAGTTGATTTTCTATCTTCCAGGTTACTTTATCCTAGTCATGCGCTAGAATTGTGATTTCTCCAATTCCGATGAGTCCATGAATAATGACAGTGTTACTTCAATGAAGGCAGCTAATTGCTTTCCTTCTTTGGTGTTCTTCCTTTTTGATTCTCATTCTTTATTTAATATGAATCTTCTTTGATTGAGTTCCAACAATGAAATTATCTTGTAAGATTTGATTTGATTCCTTGAGTTCAAATTGATTTGAATGAATCTATCTTTGGTTAGATTGATTTGAGTGAATCAATCTTCTCCTTAATTGATTGCTGCTCATTTGACTCTTGAAACATCAATCTGTAAGATTTTGTTATCTAACACAAATACACTAGTCTTGATTTTCCTGCGACACAAGGTACACTAGTCTTGATTTTCCTGCGACACAAGGTAGTTTGTCATTATACAAAACATTATAAGTTAACAATCTCCCCATTTTTGATAATGACAAAATTTAACTATACAATTTAGTTTAACTTCCCTGTTTAACAATTTTCTGACTCCCCTTTTCTGTATGCTCCCCCTTTCTGTATGCTTCCATCTTTTTGTATGCTTCCAGTATAGTTATCTAAATTCTCCCTATTTGACATAACAAAAAAGTAAAACAATATAGATAAGAACAACTGGACAAGTAGTAAAATAAAGAATTTAATTATAAACACATTCAAGATATTTGAAGGAAATGAAATCTTTCTTCAAACAAGGTTTTTGTAAAACCATCAGCTAATTAATTTTTAGAACCGACAAACAAAATCAAGCAAGAAATTACTATTTTGAACAAGATTATGAATGAAAAAGATGCCACGAATTGATGCAGAGATAGATAAACTAATAGCATTGTACAATCAAAGAATATTGGAACATCTTTAGAAGATAAGTTGAGGTCCAATGATTGATGCATCACCAAAAGAAGTTGAGTACCACAACTTCCAATTGTTTCACTAGTGCTTTTACTGTATTTTTGTCACCTGCAAAGTCAGCGTATAAAAATTTGGATAAATTAAAATTTCAGAAAGGATACCATGGTCCCTTTACAAACGTTGTTCGATCGACTTGCATTGAGATATAGTAAAGATCCAGTCAATCCTCGATACAGTTATTCATCAACCACATTTCCTTGATCGATGAAAATTTCATTTTCTAATTGCTTTATTTGTCAATTAATTTTTCTCTAAATGATCAAGTTCTTCTTTCATAACTTGTATCCATAACTCATTCATTTATTCGTTTGAATTCTATTTTGGGATACTAGAGCTTCTGACTCTTGTATTACGAATTTTATCATCCCAAGATAAATTTTCAAGATATCTTGCGTTGCATCTCCATCCCTATGGATAGCTATTTTGTCAACTGGGGTAGTCGACTTCACCTCAACATGAGCTGACTCTTCGGCAACAAATTCGATTCTTTATGCAAAAATGACCAGGAAGATTTCAATCCAAGAACATTGTTCTTGTTATATCTTGTAAGGAACAATTGTTTCTTTCCATCTCTCCATTTCCTTGAAGTGATCTAGGTGAAGAGAAATTTTGAGTGAAGCTGTTTGAGCATAAAAATCTTCAAATGCCTGATTTTCAAATTCGCCATCATGATCACAAGTTTACGTGCATCATGGATATGATCCTTTTCAAAGTACAATTTTGGAAGTCTGACAACTCGTTCTAATCTAGGTGACTTCTCAAGAGCATGCAAGCTTGTTCAAGATTTTGGTGTCATAACCAATGATCATTATAAGCTGTGGTAAGACAAGTAAGATTAGATAGATTAACAACAATTAAGACATATATATATATTTTATTCCTTTGATCTCCTCTGATGAAATAAATTTTTTTTGTTGTTTGATTGTGCAACTTTTGGTATTGAGTGAAACTTGAAACCAAGTGTCACATAGTTGACTAATGCTGAGGAGATTTGCTCGAGTCTTTCAACAAGGTATCCCCTCTTGACTTTTACTTAGTTATTTGAATCATATTGTTTGTGACAGAACTGTTTGAGACATGTCAATTACAAAAACCTTGCAAAAACTGACCAACTTAAAAGTTTTTTCTAACTTCTAGTGCAATAAATCAAAATGTCAAGTATGTATTGTTGAAAAAAAATTAATATTTTAGAATTGATTAACAATGACATTTGTAATATGAAGTCAACACCATCTCGTAGTGAGTAAAATGTTTCATAAATTTTATTGATGATTGCACTAGATATTGTTATATTTATTTGCTAAATGGTAAGAATGAAACAATAGTAACATATAGACGATCAAAAACTAAAATTGAAAATAAGTTGGATAAGAAAATTTGTCACGATTAGAAGTGGTAGATGTGGATAATATGATTTTTTTTTACAGAAATATATTTGGAAGATGGAATAATCCATAACATTAATGCATATTCTCACCTTAATCTAATGAAATTGTTGACAAGAAAAACCAAATTTTGAAGGAAATGTTGAATGTCGTATTATAAGGTCAAGTTTACTACAAAAATTGTGGATAGTGCTACCATTACAACAAAATGTTTGTCTGAAATAAAAAATTTTGTTTGTTAGTAAAGGAGTAAGAAATAAAATAAAAAATTTTATTTGTTAAGAAAGGGAGCAAATAATTGTTGTGTTTGTTCAAACTTTGTAGTATCATGATAGAGAATAGTTTGTCCCCCCTTAAAATTATATACAAAAAATAACTCTTGAAAGACAGTGATTTAAAAATTTCCAATACACTTTATTCCATATGTGAAATGGAAATGAGGGAACTATTTCCAAAAGGGTCAAAATTAAACCTAAGATTGTGAATTCTATGTTGATTGAATATGCTACAAATAATAAAACATGTCAATTTACGCTTGATAAATCCGAACTATTGGATAGTCAAGTGAAATATCTAAACGGCCTTGAAAAGAACCAATGAAGAATGTATTTAATAAAGAAATTCAGAGGCATAATAAATGTCAATGGACAAATTACTTCGTCAAGTTTAATTTTGTGATATTTCTTCTTGAAAATGAGTCTCATATATTCTGAAAGTTATGGCCTTTGTGGACTCATCCTTTTTAGAAAGCGACTGTAAATCGTAAGATAGATTCAATCTTGAACAACCACAATGAAGATTTAGTTAATCTTCCTCTAAAAAATAAATCTATATTCAAAATGAATTTATAATAGAAAAAAACATTTGATGAAACTATTGACAAATACAAAGTAACACTTGTTGCCATAGACTTTAGACAATAAGAAAGTTGTCTAAAGTTGCATTGCATAGCAGACGTCATATGACCTGTGAAGTAGTTGTATCTCTTCCATTCAGAGGACTAGTCTTTGTCAAAAAGTCATCTTCAAATGAAAATAATTACCTCCATCATTTATCTAAAAAAATTAACAAATAAATCAAATTATTTGAACTTAAAACAATTAATCTACTTTTTTTTATTACCTCTAAGAAAGTAACAAAAAATCTTACTTTTTTGACCACTAGAATCCCTAATTAAATTTTATGAGTATTTGATGTCTTAATTCTATGGTGATTTAAGCATTACTATATTT
The DNA here is from genome assembly GCA_027704765.1 of Solanum habrochaites. Classification (NCBI taxonomy): domain Eukaryota; kingdom Viridiplantae; phylum Streptophyta; class Magnoliopsida; order Solanales; family Solanaceae; genus Solanum; species Solanum habrochaites. Next base: position 33,566,134 of record JAKWJA010002495.1, read on the forward strand.
CAGTGCAGATTCAGTGATTTATGTCATATCGAATGAGCAAGATATGCAGAAACTGTAAGGCTTGCCTCCTCATTCCCTTACCGTAACAAATATTGTATTTGTATAAAAGTTCTTGAGGTTTCAAACACTTATAACATGACTAGACTTCCAACCAAGTATGGAGAAAGAAATAAAATTTAAAGATGAACTAGAGTAAAAATCAAAACTCTGCCCTAGTTTAAAGACTTGTATATCATACTAAATTGTATGCTATAAGAGTCCACACGCCTTGGCTAACGTTAAAATAGTATGCTGGCCATTTAAGTAGATGATATAGTGCACTAATTCAGTACGTTATTGTTAATTTTTGTTATTTTTATTTTAACAAGTTATAGTTGTGTTCACTTTTCTTTTATTACACATCATTTAGATTCCAGACTCGAATCCTCCTTTATTATGCCACTAATTTAATACTCCATCGGTTCCATATTTCATATACTTCTATCATTCAATAATACTTGTTTATTATTGATTTTGAATACTATATTACTATTTAAATATAATAAATATAATATCTTAAAAAATGTAATACATAAATGATAATAATAAATTAAGAACTAAGTGTAAAGTTATTCATTAATTTCATAAAGTGAACAAGTATTGTTCGACATTTTAAAATATTATAATTGACAACTATTATTAGACGGAGGGATTGATATATATTGTTTGATATGTCTAAAAAAATGTCTATCTTACTATAATTAAAAAGTATTTAATTATAAATTTCGTCTTTTTGCTTTAATAAAATGCTATATAACATAATTATTGATTGTTAAATAGTGTAAAGATAAAATGGAAGAATAAAAGTTAAGATTGAGTAAAAGGGCGTAGTATGAATGAGTTGGCAATATATCCGGAAAAAAGGTAATGCCAAGGTGTCGGTAGTTAACTGCGGTTATAATATGACCACATTGGATGGTTAAGGGCATAAGAGGCGTCGGTGGAGGTCAAGTTAGCCAGTCTTGAGAAATAAAAAGGACCGTTGAATAAATATAGAAAAAATTTAGAGAGAAGAAGATTGAAGAGAGAAAGAATCGCTTGGTTTATAAGCCATTAAAGCCTTCCCTGTTGGAACCTTTTTACATATATATATATGCATTGAAGACTGAGAAAGGATTGTAATGGCAGATTCTAATTCAAGTACCGATTCTGTTTCCATTGATGTTGAGACCATTTATCTTGGCGGAAAGGTTCCATTTTCTTCTTTTTTCTCTCTTTCTGTATGTCTATTGTTCAATTAACGAAATGGGGTTTTGCTTTATTAAGTTTCTCTGTAAAGGGCTTTGTTTGTTTCTCTTTCAAATCATTTTTGGGTTTCACAAGTTGTTTACTGTAGATTATGGGTTTCTAGATCTTTGATAGAAATATGAAGATTGTTCTTGTCACACTTGGAGATTTTGTGTCCATCATTTCTTGTTTCTTTATCCAATTGGGACGTCAGTAACGGAATTCCTCAAATAAAACTTTTTTATAGTAATTGGATTTCATCTTCTCTTGCAATTCTGCCCTTTTCAACAACTGCTATAATCCCAAAATGCAGTGAGCCGATCATATACTTATGCTGGTTGCACATAGTTGGGTTGGGGGATTACAACAACAACACACCCCTGTAATTCCACAAGTGGTTGAGGGGAAAATTATTATTACTTTTTTTTTTGGAAATTGAAGAGGTGGAGGACAACAATGTCTTGTACTTGAGATGTGAGTAATATTGCATAAGAGAATACAAATCATACTGATTAGTAGAGCTTTTAAACTTGGAGGGGTTAGATTATGGATGTATGTTTTTCTTGATTTACCTAACTTATACAAAGAAATTATATTCAGGAGCATATTGTACGGACTGGCTGCGGCTCTGTCTCTGTTATAGTTTATGGAGACCAAGAGAAGCCACCATTAATAACTTATCCAGATTTAGCTCTAAATCGTAAGTGATGGTTTATGTTGTAATGTTCCATATCTTCCATTTTCAGGATTCTGTTAATGTTCTTTCAGGTTGCTTATATTGTTTGCTGTTTATCTTAGTGCTTCTGAATCTTTACTTTCAAACATGCATTCTGCAGATATGTCGTGTTTCCAGGGATTGTTCTTCTGTCCGGAAGCAGCTTCATTGCTGCTCCATAACTTTTGCATTTACCACATAAGTCCTCCGGGGCATGAGGTCTGTGAATTGGACAACTTGTTTCCTTTCATGTAATCTTATTGGGTTTTTGGCTCTCTATTCTAAGTTCCATTAGAATTGACTCAACTTATCTCCATTACTCACATACTGCTCTCTCATTTCCACAAGAGTTCTTGCAGTTAGGAGCTGCAGCAATTTGTCCAGAGGAGCCTGTACCTTCAGTGGATGATTTGGCAGATCAGATAGTTGAGGTTCTTAACTATTTTGGGTAATTTCTTGAGCTCCATTTTACTGTATGTTTAGTTATGATTATACAAGGATTGCAAATGATGTTTCTTTTCTTGTAACTTGTTAGAGATCTGTTTTCTGCCTTTTTGAGCCATTTCTTGATAACTTTGTTTTTAAGCAAGGACTCTTCCAGGGAAAAAAAGAGGAATACTTTTTAAGCAACATTTTTTTCTGTTTTCAGGCTGCGGTCAGTTATGTGTATGGGAGTAACAGCTGGTGCTTATATACTCACCTTATTTGCTGTAAGTTTGTTTTCAAAAATGACCATGTGATACTCCTCTTAATGGTCGATCATCTATTTTCACTAACATGTATCTTATTTTGCAGATAAAACATAGGGAACGTGTTCTTGGTTTGATTCTTGTTTCCCCTGTATGCAGAGCACCTTCTTGGAGCGAATGGTTTTATAATAAGGTGATATTTCGTATCTTTCTTATACCATTTCTCAATTGAGAAGCAATTACGCTCTATAGAATTTGAGATAATTGTTCATCTTCAGGTCATGTCGAATTTACTTTACTTCTATGGAATGTGTGGTCTGCTGAAAGACTTTTTATTATACCGCTACTTCAGCAAGGTACTTGTTGTGTTCTATTATTTGTTTTTTCTCCTACATGTCTGTTGCCTTTTTTGTTGTGATCAGATTGAATAAGGAGGCTGCTTTAATTGTTTCAGGAGGTTCGGGGGTCTGCAGAAGTTCCAGAATCAGATATAGCTCAAGCATGCAGAAGAGTAAGTGCCTCTCTCCTCCATTAGTTAGTTTGCAGATGTTAATCAATTTCATTCTTCTTCTACCTTGTTTAGATTATTGCTATGCAGATCTTAATTACGTTTTTTTATAACTATTGTATTTGGTGTTTTTCTTATCTTTTCAGTTGCTAGATGAGAGGCAAAGCATAAACATTTTACGGTTTCTACAAGCTATTGACGGGTAAGAAACTTGATCTCAGTGCATGAAATATAGATAGCAATGTGTTGTTTTCAAAATAGTCACAAAATTAGACTCTTCCTAAGCAATGGTTTTGCAAATGAGCAGGAGACCAGATATCACACAAGGATTGAAGAAACTACAATGTCGAACCCTCATATTTGTTGGGGATAGTTCTCCTTTCCATCCCGAGGCTCTCCACATGACTGCTAAATTGGACAGACGATTCAGTGCCTTAGTAGAGGTATGCGCTTAATTACACTTTAATAAATCTTTAACAACTAACTGTTCCTTTTCTAGCTATAAGTTTTGTATGTGTAGCTAATTTCCATTTCTATGATGTTTGGCCGGTTAGGCAATAAGCTGTTTTGTAGTGTATACCTGAATAAAATGATGTGCAGAAGTGTCATGATTGAAGTTAATATATAGTATATTAAAAATGATACATTGGATGTACATTATGGTACTTGGGAATGGTGTTGTTGACGAAATGTATGGGGTTTGTTGTGATTGTAATTGTAATTTGCAGGTACAGGAGTGTGGATCAATGGTGACAGAAGAACAGCCACATGCAATGTTGATACCAATGGAGTATTTCCTCATGGGATATGGACTATACAGACCTAACCAGTTCAGTGGCAGCCCAAGGAGTCCTCTTAGTCCATCTTGTATTGCCCCCGAGCTTCTCTCTCCAGAGAGCATGGGGCTCAAACTCAAACCTATCAAGACCCGGATTGAATCCAAGCTCCCCGGTGCACAATGATAATTTAATTTGTGTATTATATTGGAAAGAAAAAACCCTCTTTTTAAGTTTTTATTGTTTGTTTCGTTGCAACTCTGGAGGGGTCAGGCAGGGTAGATATTCATATATGAGGTGTAGTAGGTAGGAAGTTGAAATTCTTTTATGGACATATGTAGGGAGAAAATTGGGTATTCATTCATTGGTAGGCAGAGAAAAAAGGATTGTTAAACATGTTCCCACTTTCAGTTGTATTTGTAAATTAGAAAAAAAAAGACATTTATTTATGAAAACATGACAAATGGTGAATAAGACAGCAATTGAGCTGGTTATTGTTAGTTATATATTTTTAAATTCATAAATGACTATCCTCTTATGGTCCTACTCCCCATCCCCACTTAACACCAGGCCAAAAAAATTGCAATCCTTCCCACATTGTCCCCTGTTTCTTTTTTTTGTTTGTCTCAAAACGCCTGCAATATTTTATTTTATTTTATTTTACTTTATAATTAATTAAATTTTGGCGAAAATGTATAATTCTCTTTATTTCCTAGACAGTGAGATGAACTTGACCATTTTTATTTTATTTTTGGTGTAAATTTGATAATCACTAGTTAATGTATTTTTAAAAATATAAAAGTGACATATTTTAGATACATAAAAAAAATATTTTCTAATTTATATGACACTTTTGACTTCTTAAGATTCAACCTACGTGAACTTTATATAAATACTTTATTTTATATTTTCATCATATTGATATGAGAAGAATTACAATTTTAATTTGTGAAAAATGTCACATGTTTATCCATTATTAATTTTAGCTTCAGTTACATGAAAGAAAATGAGTTTAACTGTAAAAAAAATGGAAGGGTGAATCTGGCCATTTTTAGGATAGTTAAGGGATGGTTTATGCTCACTGTGGTAGTAGAAGAATGTTTAAATTTAGAGTATATTTAAGGGATGGTTCTAGCCAAAAATTCATAATATTACAAAGTAGATTATATCTAAATAATGAGCTCATACACTAGCAAGATTAGGTAAGTTTTTCTTATAATATTCTGTTGCTTATCTAATCAGTAATTATATAGGGAGAAAAATAGTTTACTCACTTTTTATGGGAACATCCTGGTGAAATTGAGGATGAAAAGCTCTCTTCTTGCTCATTCAGTTTAGTTAAGATTGTCTATTACTTGTATAAGCTAGAGAAGAATGAGAGCAAACAAAATGAGGGATTTGTGGGTTGACCAACCGTTTGTTTTTTGACAAAATTAATTGAAGGACGAATCTTGCCATTATTAAGATAATTGAGGGTTGTTTTTTGTCCATGGTGATAGTGCAAGGAAGTGATTTAAACATAGGGTATAGTTGAGGAATGTGTTTGGCCAAAAACTTCAGTGTTATGTACCCTATCACTTTTTGGTGCTTCGTCCAGATACGTTAAGATACATTTGTTGGAATATATGAGGTCAAAATTAAGTGTAATTTATTTTGATATATTTATATCCAAGTGAATTCACATGTATCTGAGATATATATCAAATCTTGCTTGTCTTTTTCACCTCTCTTATCTTGTTTACGTATCAAGTATTTCAAATACACGTAAATCATACTAAAATATTTACATACTAGAATATGTATCTAGAGTGTTTTATCTGAGATACATGACGAATGTCATTCGCCTCCCTCGCTTATCTCGTTGGCGTCTCTCCCCATTTTAGTGTATGGTAGTAAAAATTATGTATCTAAGTTTATCTTTTTGAGTATACAATAGAGAATTAGTAGTAAACTACATAATAATAATAATAATATATATGATAGTGAAATATGTCTAGTTTTTTAATTTAATTTTAGATTTTTTGGTGAGATTAAATATTTATTTTGGATTATATTAGAAACATTATTTGTTTTTGTCACGACCCAAAACGAGCAGCGAGTGGCACCCACACTTATCTTACTAGGTGAGCGAACCAACAATCTAAACCCCAACATTTATCAGTATATAAATTTTGAATAGTAAATAAAATGCGGAAGACTCAAAACTCATTAACGAAAATCAATTAAATAACTTCTAAAACTCAATACTTAGCGTTCCCAAAGTCTGGAAGACATCACATCAAGAACATCTATCCTCAAATTACTAAGTCTAAGAGTATTCAAGAACTAAAATAAGTAGAAAGATGGTCCATGTCCGAACTTCAAAGACATCAAGACGTGAAGAAGAGAATCCAGCCCGAGCTAGGAATAATAGCTCACCCTGAAATCTGACGTGCTGAAGATTGGCTAGAGTTGAGGACGAGTTGAAGTCAATGGTGCACTTGCTGCACTCCACAAAACAACAAGAAGGAAATAAAAGTAGGGGTCAGTACAAGGAATACGTACTGAGTAGGTATCATCGGCCAACTCAAAATAGAAAGCAATATATACTGAATAATAATATAAAAAATCAACCACAATACTTAACAGGTGACAATCAACAAGTACAAGAACTATTGGCAACAACACCACGCACACCTATGAGGACTCAAGCCTCCACACCATACTCATTTGGGACATAGGTTCTTCGAAATTGAGTATATTAACATGATTCAAGATTACTTCTCTTTATTCTTATCGTGTCGGAACGTGACACTCCGGTCCCCTAATACTACATGTCAGAACGTGACACCCGATCCCCTAATACTACGTGTCGGAACGTGACACCCGATCCCCTAATACTACGTGTCGGAACGTGACACCCGATCCACTAATCTCATTAATTTTATTTCATCAAGTCTTCGTTATGCCGAGGCGTCATCTTAACAGAGAGGATTCAAGATTAAAGATTCAACAGTATCAACATTCTAATCCACCACAATTACACAATTACAACATACAAACCCACAATCAAGCATATAGAAGACTTTACAATACCACCCAATACATATCAATCGCTATTAAGAGTTTACTATGAAATAGCATAAACCATAACCTACCTCCACCGAAGAATCGCGATCAAGCAAGTTACTTCTCAATGCCTTTGCTTTCCTCGTCGCTTCTCCCTTTTCTCGCTCGTTCTCCCTCTCTTCCTGATCTTTTTATTTTTCCTCTCCAAATTCTTTCTTTTTTACCCTAATTATCATATAATCAATTATAAAAGATGATAAAAGTAACCTACTATTTATTTCAAGGTTACCTCTTTTAACCCCCAAGTAAATAACTTATTAAACTTACCCCACTAATTTCATAAAGTTTGTCATGAATGGTCCAAAACACCCCTTAAAAACTTTTAGCAGAAATCCGATCCAGTCGAGGTTACGCAACCTGTGACGGCCCGTCGTGTCTATGACGGTCCGTCCTGCAGGTCCGTCACAAAGTTCAGAGAGTTAAATTCAGTAAAGGGTTTTGTGACGGTCCGTCGTATCTACGACGGTCCGTGCTGCAGCTCCGTCGCGGAGTTCAGAGAGTCGCTCCCAGTACCCTGATTTTTAGAGTTGAAGTGTTTTGGAGCGGAGGCCCTCGACGGTCCGTCGTGAACATGACGGTACGTCGCCTGATCCGTCGACCCAGTCAGTTATTTTCAAAATAATTCTACTGCTCGAACCGACTAAACAGGTTGTTACAATAGATACCAATTTACCCATCGTTCGTCCCCGAACGATCACAGATAGAAAAACAAGGGAGAGAAAGAGTACCTGAACCTGTAAAAAGATGTGGATATCTTCCTTGCATACCAGCCTCATTCTCCCAAGTGGAATCTTCAACTGACCGATTCTTCCACTGAACCTTGATGGATGCAATCTCCTTTGATCTCAACTTGCGGACTTTTCTATCTAAGATAGCAACAGGCTCCTCCTCATAAGACAAATTCTCATCCAGAAGGACTGAATCCCAATGAATAATGTAGTTTCCATCCCCATGGTATTTTTTCAGCATAGACACATGAAATACCGGGTGCACTCCTGAGAGTCCTGGAGGCAATGCAAATTCATAAGCCACCTCCCCCACGCGCTTCAGAACTTCAAATGGACCAATATATCTTGGGCTAAGCTTACCTCGCTTACCAAACCGCATCACCCCTTTCATGGGCGAAACCTTCAACAAGACTTGCTCACCCTCCATAAAATCCAAGTCCCTAACCTTTCGATCTGCATATTCTTTCTGCCTGTTTTGAGCTGCTAGAAGCTTCTCCTGAATGAATTTTACTTTATCTAACGATTCCCTCAAAAGATTGGTACCCCATTGTCTCACCTCAAATGCATCAAACCACCCAATGGGAGACCTACATCTCCTCCCATACAGTGACTCAAATGGGGCCATATCAATACTTGAGTGATAGCTATTATTGTATGAAAACTCTGTTAAGGGCAAGAAGTTATCCCAATGACCACCAAAATCTATTACACATGCACGAAGTATATCCTCCAACACCTGAATCGTTCGCTCAGACTAACCATCGGTCTGAGGGTGAAATGCGGTACTAAGATCCAACCTAGTACCTAATTCAGCATGCAATGTTCTCCAAAACTTAGAAGTAAATTGCGTACCCCTATCTGATATGATGGAAAGTGGGACTCCATGCAATCGAACAATTTCTGAGATATAGAGTTTGGCTAACTTCTCTGCATTGTAAGTCATCTTGACCGGAATGAAGTGAGCAGACTTAGTTAACCTATCAACAATTACCCAAATGGAGTCATACTTACCCAATGTCTTTGGAAGACCAACCACAAAATCCATTGCAATTCTTTCCCATTTCCATTCAGGAATGGGCATTTTCTGAAGTGTTCCTCCGGGCCTCTGGTGCTCATACTTTACCTGCTGACAATTCGGGCATTGGGCAACAAAATCAACAATGTCACGCTTCATCCTACTCCACCAAAAATGTTGCTTTAGGTCACGATACATGTTGGTTGCACCAGGATGTATAGAATACCTTGAACTATGAGCCTCTGTAAGAATAGTGTGAATCAAATTATCCACCCGGGGCACACATACATTTCCCTTGATTCTCAAAACGCCTTCCTCATCAATTATTGCCTCTTTAGCCTCTCCTCGTAGTACCATATCTCTAATTCGGCTCAGCTTCTCATCAATAAACTGTTTTACCTTAATTTTGTCAAGAAAAGAAGATCTGGCCTCCACACAGGCCAAAAATCCTCCCTTCTCCCGTACTTCCAACCTCATAAAGTCATTAGCTAGAGTCTGAACCTCTCTAGCCAATGGGCGTCTAGAAACCTGCAAGTGAGCTAGACTTCCCATGCTCCCTGCCTTTCTACTTAAAGCGTCTGCCACAACATTAGCTTTTCCTGGGTGATACAAGATAGTAATATCATAGTCCTTCAGTAGTTCCATCCACCTCCTCTGTCTCAAATTTAAATCTTTCTGAGTAAAGACATACTGTAAACTATGATGATCTGTATAGACTTCACACTTAACCCCATATAGATAATGTCTCCATTGCTTTAATGCAAACACTACTGCAGCCAACTCCAAATCATGGGTCGGATAGTTGCGTTCATGCACCTTTAGTTGCCTCGAAGCATAAGCAATTACATTCTTCTCCTGCATTAGCACTGCACCCAAACCAGAGTAAGATGCATCACAATACACAATGAAATTCTTACCTTCCACTGGCAAGGTAAGAATTGGTGTAGTAGTCAACAAGGTCTTGAGGTTCTGGAGCTTTCTTCACATTCGTCCGACCATACAAACGGAACATTCTGCTTTGTCAAATTTGTCAGTTGGGAAGCAACAGAAGAAAATCCTTTGACAAATCGACGGTAGTAGCTAGCTAAGCCAACAAATCTCCTTACCTCTGTAACACTAGTAGGTCTTACCCAAATCTTCACTGCTTCAATCTTGGAAGGATCCACCATCACTCCATCCTTAGAAACTACGTGCCCCAAGAAGGACACTGAATCTAGACAAAACTCACACTTGGAGAATTTGGCATAAAGCTTTTTCTCTCTCAACACTTCCAATACCATTCTCAAATGCTCCTCATGTTCTTTCCTGCTCTTTGAGTATACCAGTATATCATCAATAAATACGATAACAAAAAAGATCCAGATATGGCTTAAAAATCTCGTTCATTAGGCTCATAAAAGCATCAAGGGCATTTGTAAGCCCAAAAGACATTACTAAGAATTCGTAATGCCCATACCTGATTCGAAAAGCAGTCTTTGGCACATCTGCTGCCTGTATTTTCAATTGATGATAACCGGATCTCAGGTCAATTTTAGAGAAGACACAAGCACCTTGTAACTGATCGAACAAATCATCAATTCGAGGAATAGGATACTTGTTATTAATAGTCACCTTATTCATCTGCCTGTAGTCTATGCACATCCAAAGGCTTCCATCCTTCTTTTTCACAAATAAAACAGGAGTGCCCCAAGGGGATGCACTTGGTCTAATAAAACCTTTACCTAACAACTCCTGAAGTTGGGCCTTTAACTCCCTTAACTCAGCTGGAGCCATTCTATAAGGGGGGGATGGAAATGGGGCGAGTACCCGGCTCCAGATCAATATAAAAATCAATATCCCTATCCGGTGGCATACCAGGAAGGTCTGCAGGAAACACATCCAGAAACTCACAGACTATCGAAACAGACTAAATCGAAGGTACCTTGGAAGTGTTATTCCTGAGATGTGCCAAGAAGGCTAAACAACCTTTACTAACCATCCTCTTAGCGCGAAGAAAAGAGATAATACGGACTGGGGTGGAAATGTAGTCACCCTCCCACACTAGCGGATCTGTCTCAGGCTTGGCCAATGTCACAGTTTTAGCATTACAATCTAAGATTGCAAAATTTGGGGAAAGCCAAGTCATACCCAGAATTACATCAAAATCAACCATTTCTAGGATAATCAAATCTACATAGGTATTGATCCCTACAAAAACCACAAGACAAGACCTATACACCTTCTCAACTATCACAGACTCACCCACAGGAGTAGAGACACAAATATGCATGTCAAGCAAATCGCAATGTAAATCAAGACCAGTAGCAAATGAGGAAGATACATATGAAAATGTGGATCCAGGATCAAATAATACAGAAGCCATGAAATCACCAACCAAAAGATTACCTGTGATAAAAGCATCAGATGTCACTGCTTCAGACCTCCCGGGGAAAGCATAACAATGGGCCCTATCACCTGTCTGTCCATTGCCCCTATCATGTTGCGCTGCAGCAGTTCCAGCTTGCCAGCCACCCCGGTTGATTGGGTGACCACCATTACCTTGGCCACCACGTCCTCCAGAATGGCGGCCTCTCCCATGACCACCTCTACCTCTGACTATTGGGGGTCTATAACTCTGTTTTGGACAATACCTCCTAATATGTTCAGTCTCCCCACATCCATAACAATTCCTGGAGTCAAGCATAAGTCTCTGTGAGAATGACGAAGTCTGGGGATAACCTCCAAACTCAGAGAAATGTTGACTGGTCTGCGATGGACCCCCAGCTACAGCCTGTAGTGAAGACTGAATAGGTCGGGCTGGGTAACCTCCTGAACTCTTCCCTCTGGAGTAAGAACCACTAAATTCACCTCCCCTACGGAACTTCTTAGATGTCGACGCCATGGTGAAGTTGTCTGGCTTCACCCCCTCTACCTCTATCACAAAGTCAACCACTTTCTGAAAGGATTTTGCTGCAGCAGCTACCTGTAAGGCGGGGATCTGCAAATCTGACCTCAATTCTTTCACAAAGCGGCGAATCCGCTCTTGTGGACTGAAGCAAAGCTGGGTGGCATACTTGGATAGTGCACGAAATTTAGCCTCATAAGCAGTAACAGACATCCTGCCTTGCTCTAGGCTCAGGAACTCATCTCTCCTCTTGTCCCTCAAAGTCCGGGGTATATACTTCTCCAAAAACAAGCTAGAGAATGATGGCCAAGTCATAGGTGGTGCCTGTGCTGGTTGACACTCAACGTACGACCGCCACCACATTTTGGAATTTCCCTGAAACTGATAGGTCACAAACTCAACCCCGAATCATTCTACTATGTCAATCTTGTGTAGCAGCTCATGACAATCAACCAGAAAATCATAGGCATCCTCAGATTCAGCACCCTTGAATACTGGAGGTTTCAACTTCAAGAATTTAGTGAAAAGTTCATGCTGATCACTCGTCATTATAGACCCGGTAGTCAATCGAGGAAACGTGCCTACTTCCAATGAGGCATCCATGCGGGGATCCACAACAGATGCATGTTGTACTCCCTGCACCTGAGGTGTTGGTGCAGAAAACACTGGAGGTGTCTGGCCCTGATCAGATAACACGCTAAGATAGGTAAGAACCTGGTTAATCATCTCTGGGGTAGGCTGGGGTGGTAGTTCCTCATCTTGATCCTGCTCATTTTCCCCTTTTTCACCCCCTCTTACTACTTCATCAGTCGGTGGAGGAGTCACCGCCCTATCACTAGTTGGACCAGGTGTTCGTCCTCTACCTCTAGAGGGCGTCCTCCTGCGACCTCTACCACGGCCTCTTGACACTGCTCCTCCTCGAGCTACGGTCCCAATGGTTGGCTCAGACGCACCCTGTTATTTCGGTGCTGGTGTTGACACAGTTGTTGCTCTAGTTCTAACCATCTGCGAGATAGAGTGAGGATGTCAGATACCAATTTGTATCACCTAGATACCAATTGGACCCAACTAATACCATGAAAGGAAGAAAGAATGGAGTTTTCCTAAAGTCCTATAGCCTCTCAAAGAAAAGTAAGGGCGTCCCCCTACCGTTCCTCAAGACTCTACTAGACTCGTTCTTGTGTGATGAGACCAACGAACCTAAAGCTCTGATACGAAGTTTGTCACGACCCAAAATGAGCCGCGAGTGGCACCCACACTTATCTTACTAGGTGAGCGATCCAACAATCTAAACCCCAACGTTTATTAGTATATAAATTTTGAATAGTAAATAAAATGCGGAAGACTCAAAACTCATTAACGAAAATCAATTAAATAACTTCTAAAACTCAATACTTATCGTTCCCAAAATCTGGAAGACATCACATAAAGAACATCTATCCTCAAATTACTAAGTCTAAGAGTATTTAAGAACTAAAATAAGTAGAAAGATGGTCCATGTTCGAACTTCAAAGACATCAAGACATGAAGAAGAGAATCCAGCCCGAGCTAGGAATAATAGCTCACCCTGAAATCTGACGTGATGAAGACTGGCTAGAGTTGAGGACGAGTCGAAGTCAATGGTGCACTTGCTGCACTCCACAAAACAACAAGAAGGAAATAAAAGTAGGGGTCAGTACAAGGAACACGTACTGAGTAGGTATCATCGGCCAACTCAAAATAGAAAGCAATATATACTGAATAATAATATAAAATCAACCACAATACTTAACAGGTGACAATCAACAAGTACAAGAACCATTGGCAACAACACCACGCACACCTATGAGGACTCAAGCCTCCACACCATACTCATTTGGGACATAGGTTCTTCGAAATTGAGTATATTAACATGATTCAAGATTACTTCTCTTTATTCTTATCGTGTCGGAACGTGACACTCCGATCCCCTAATACTACGTGTCAGAACGTGACACCCGATCCCCTAATACTACGTGTCGGAACGTGACACCCGATCCCCTAATACTACGTTTCGGAACGTGACACCCGATCCACTAATCTCATTAATTTTATTTCATCAATTCTTCGTTATGACGAGGCGTCATCTTAACAGAAAGGATTCAAGATTAAAGATTCAACAATATCAACATTCTAATCCACCACAATTACACAATTACAACATACAAACCCACAATCAAGCATATAGAAGACTTTACAATACCACCCAATACATATCAATCGCTATTAAGAGTTTACTATGAAATAGCATAAACCATAACCTACCTCCACCGAAGAATCGCGATCAAGCAAGTTACTTCTCAATGCCTTTGCTTTCCTCGTCGCTTCTCCCTTTTGTCGCTCGTTCTTCCTCTCTTCCTGTTCTTTTTATTTTTTCTCTCCAAATTCTTTCTCTTTTACCCTAATTATCATATAATCAATTATAAAATATGATAAAAGTAACCTACTATTTATTTCAAGGTTACCTCTTTTAACCCCAAGTAAATAACTTATTAAACTTACCCCACTAATTCATAAAGTTTGTCAATAAATGGTCCAAAACACCCCTTAAAAACTTTTAGCAGAAATCCGATCCAGTCGAGGTTACGCAACCTGTGACGGCCCGTCGTGTCTATGACGGTCCGTCTTGCAGGTCCGTCACAAAGTTCAGAGAGTTAAATTCAGTAAAGGGTTTTGTGACGGTCCGTTGTATCTACAACCGTCTGTGCTGCAGCTCCGTCGCGGAGTTCAGAGAGTCGCTCCTAGTACCTTGATTTTTATAGTTGAATTGTTTTGGAACGGAGGCCCTCGACGGTCCTTCGTGACCATGACGGTACGTCGTCTGATCCGTCGACCCAGTCAGTTATTTTCAAAATAGTTCTACTGCTCGAACCGACTAAACAGGTTGTTATAATTTTAAAATTTTCATGTGTACTGAAATGAAGGCAACAACGCAACAACACAGAAAAGGTGTCAACAACTGGCATTTGTTTTGTGAAAGTAGAGGTTTGTGGTTATTATGGGAACTCTGTGCATTGCCAGTGGGATGGGGTGGCAATCCCATCGTCTTGCATCCTATGCGGAAATAATAATGATATCCACTTTATTCACTACTAAAAAAAGGCCAAAAAGAGACCTAGAAAAGAGACCTCACGAGGTCTCTTTTCGAAAAAAAGAGACCGAAAAAGAGACCTCAACGCTAGGTCAGTAAAATGCAGGTCACTTTTTTACAGACACCTCATGAGGTCGCCAAACGGAGACCTCACGAGGTCACAAACAAATTATCTGATTTTTTACAAAAAAGAGACCTCATGAGGTCACTATTGTTATTTAATTTAATTTTATATTTTTTATATAGAGACTTCATGAGGTCACAAATTTATTATATTATTTAATTTTATATTTTAATAAAGAGACCTCATTAGGTCACTAAGATATTATTTAATTTTATTTTATATTATTTTAAAGTAGTGACCTCATGAGGTCTCTGTTCTGCATTTATTTTTGGAGACCTCGTGAGGTCTCCATAATGAAATTTACGAAAAATATTATGCAGAATAGAGACCTCATGAGGTCTCTTTTCTGCATTTATAAAATATAAAATGTTAATTAGAGACCTGATGAGGTCTCTATTATGAAGTAGCTGAAAAAATTAATACAAATTGGAGACCTCATGAGGTCTCTTTTCTGCATTTATAAAATAGAAAATGGTAATTAGAGACCTCACGAGGTCTCTATTATGAAATATCTGGAAAAATTAATGCAAAAAAGAGACCTCATGAGGTCTCTATTATGAATTATCTGGAAAATTAATGCAAAAAAGAGACCTCATGAGGTCTTTTTTTCTTGTAAAAAACTGGCAGAAAATTATTATTTCTGCGGCTTCTCATCCCCTGTCATTTTAATTCAGTACCCAAATCAAACTCAAAGAGCTTCAAAAACTCAATTGAAGCAATACATTTACTAAATATTCTTTTATCAACTCAATTGCAACTCACTTCAACATAATTATATATTAAACAAAAACCATGATATCCATAAGTTATATAATACATTCCAACGTTATCATGTATTCACAAAATAAAAAATTCCCATCACAAAATTATAAAGTTAACAAAATGATCCATAAGTTAACTATCACAAGTCTAAACTACACTAATGTGGTAGTGTGTTTGCCACATAATCATCACTTTCTTCATCACTACTAGTCTCATGAGTCATATTTCTTTGTTGATCATACATTAGATATTGAGTAGGTTGAGATTGAGGAGGTCGAGGAGGGAAAGTGACATCACCAGAATAAGGGGGAATCCCTCCTGAGGCAAGTAATGCATCGAATTGAGCCTTAAGACCCGCAAACTGTAATTCCAACCGCCTTTCCCTAGCCCGTGATTCTTCGGCTTGGCTAGATAGCTCAACAATCTTTTTCTCCATAGCCAAATTTTTCTTCATTGATTCATCATGATTTGAACTATTTAGGCCTTCAAACTCAGAAGAAAATTCACGGAAGGTTTTATGCGGCATTCCATATGCATACCCATATCTACTCGGCCCATAAGTCAAGTCTAACCAAACTCTCTCATCCTGTTCTTGAGTAAGTGGCATACCTTGATTTTCTTCCGGCAGAGTTTGTTGTAAATCCTCCAAAGCTTGAAGATATCGATTCTAAATTGAATGTTATCATATGAGAATATAAATTTAGAAAATAAGTAATTATTTTTTAAAATTAGAGGCTTACATAGGTCACTTCAGCTCGCGGTTCAACCCACACGTCTGGATCTTCAGGATTTTTCTTCTTTCTAATGTGTGTTGCCTTAAATGCCTCAGCTTGAGTTATCGGTCTTCCTAATTTCTTTTCCTACATAAAATAATAAAGTTATAATCAAGAGTAATTAAATATTAATACATAAAATATATAAACACAAAGAAAAATGATACACACCAATTTCCTCCTCACACTTCCTTGGAGTATTCTTCAGTAGTGAATTTAAAACAACTAACAACATACTTATTCATTGAATAAGTCTTGATGGGTCCCCAAGAAATGTCCTTCAAAAATTGGTCAAATTGACCATTTTTTGTGTCATAAATCTATAAATATTTAAAAAGTAAGAAATTAGCATCAATTAAATATAAATTTATTTAATAATAATAGTATTATGAAAATATTATAAGGCTTACGTAATCTTGAAACCACTTTGAGAAATTCTCAAATACTCTTTCATTGCCATATAAATGCACAAAGTAACTGTCAAAGAAGATGGATATTGAGTTAATTGTTTTGTCTTGTAATTACATATTTTAGTGAGAAAAAAACTTACTCAACAAATGGTTTAACTTGTGGGCAATTCAATAAGACATGTGTAGATGCAGACTGCAACTCAATGGCACTAAGATTCCTCCTTGTGCATTTTTTTGAACCTTTGCCTGGTTGATTGAAGATTGATAGTGGCTTCATAGTCTCACCACCATCGTCATGGCAATTGGGTCTATTTTGAAAGCATGACACACTTCTTTTAAAGTAATAAGAACCAAAATTAGTTATCTCCCTACCAAGATGGAATTGAACCATTGAGCCTTCAACTCTATGATTTTGTTTCATGCCCCATTTAGACTTTCCAATAGTCCTACATTATAAATTGTTATCATTGATTTAAACAACATATTAATATAAAAATATTAATAGTTAAATATTTACCTCTCAAAAGGATACATCCATCTATATTGAACCGGACCTCCAAGGCGTGCTTCATGCACTAGATGTACAGGATGATGCTCCATCACATCGAAAAATCCAGGTGGAAGAATCTTCTCCAACTTATTCGTAATTACAGGAATATTCTGATCCATCTGAACTAGGTTGTCTTCCCTTAACGTATTATAACACAAGTCCTTGAAGAACAAACTGATTTCAGTCATAGGTTTCCAAATTCTATCAGGCAAGCCACTAAATGCAACGGGGAGTAATGTTTCCATGAAGACATGACAATCATGACTTTTCATACAATGTAATTTTCCATGCTCCATATCAACACATTTTCCTAAATTTGAAGCATGTCCTGCAGGCATCTTAAGTTGCTCGACCCATTCACAAATTTTACGCTTTTGATCCCTTGTAAATGAATAACTAGCCTTAGGCTTGAAGAACTTGTTGTTCTGTTTCTCTTGCAACCATAACTCTTTTCGCCTGCAATATTCAGGTAAGTCCATTCTAGCTTTAACACTATCTTTTGTCTTGCCAGTGACATCCATTACTGTGTTAAATAAATTATCAAAGTAATTTTTTTCAATATGCATGACATCAAGATTATGTCGAAGAAGATTGTCATTCCAATACGGTAACTCCCAGAATATGCTTTGTTTTGTCCAGTTATGTGCAACACCATATCCATCAAATTTATAGGGTTGTTCTTTTGCGACCTTTGGAAAGTTTTGAACCCTCTCCCAAACTTGTTCTCCAGTTAATATTGGAGGAGGATAACCTTGTTCAACAGAATTCTTTCTGAATGCATTTTTCGTACTCCTAAACTCATGATCCATTGGCAAGAACTGTCGATGACAGTCAAACCAAGAATTTTTACGACCATGTTTCAAAGTGAATGATTTAGTATTTTCCATACAATAAGGACAAGCTAACTTTCCCGCTGTCATCCACCCTGACAACATTCCATATGCTGGAAAATCATTAATAGTCCACATTAAGGCAGCCCGCAAATTAAAATCCTGCTTAAGAGACACATCAAATGTTTCAACCCCTTGAACCCACAATTGTTTCAACTCATCAATCAAAGGTTGAAAGTATACATCAATCAATACTTTTGGATTCCGAGGGCCAGGAATGACACAATTGAGAAATATATATGGACTGGTCATACACATCTCGGGTGGAAGATTATATGGTGTTACAAATACAGGCCAACAAGAATATGGTGCAGCAGAAACAGAATGTGGCGTGAATCCATCTGAACATAAATCCAATCTAATATTACGTGGTTCAGCTGCAAATTGTGGATATGTTCAATCAAAATGCTTCCAAGCCTCTCCATCGGATGGATGACACATAACTCCAGGTGGTCTTCTATGTTCATGGTGCCATCTCATATGAGGAGCAGATCTATTAGACGCATACAACCTCTTTAACCGTGGTATAAGAGGTAAGTAATGCATTGCTTTAATAGGAACTTTCTTCCCACTAGCTGTCTGTTTATAACGACATTTTCCACAAAACTTACAAAGTTATTATCAATTTCTCCCCAGGAACATAATGTTGGAATACATCAAAGTTATTATAAATTTCTCCATGACTAGTCCACACAGTGTATTCTTTTTTAAACCCATTTCGATAGATATGAAGCTCAACAGCATCTGGTTTTTCATAATTCAAACATTGACGTTTATTACAAGGACACTTAATCATACCACTACGTTGAAAAGGATCTAATGTTTTTGCATACTCCACAAAACCAATGACACCTTCTACAAATTCAGGTCTTAGCCCCATTCGACCAAAATTAGTCATATTATACATCCAACTACGATCCATCTACATAAGAATCATAAATTAAATTTGTCAAGCACTAACACAATAGTTACAAATTTAACTTATTAACCAACTTAACAAATTTCTAAGTCTAATTAGTCTAGTTTTAACTAAATTCTAATACTATAGTAACAAGTTTAACTTATTAACTAACTTAACAAATTTCTAAGTTTAATTAGTTTAGTTTAACTTAATACTAACACGATAGTTACAAAATTAACAAATAATTATTTCTAAAATTTAAAGCTAAGTGTCAACACTAGATGGACACAAATTGATTTTCAAAAGAAAATCAATTTTGTCATCAATAGGATCAACTAGTGTTGGTACTTATTCTTAACAAATAATTATTTCTAAAATTTAAAGCTAAGTGTCAACACTAGATGGACACAAATTGATTTTCAAAAGAAAATCAATTTTTTCATCAATAGGATCAACTAGTGTTGGTTCTTAAGCTTAACAAATAATTATTTCTAAATTTAAAGCTAAGTGTCAACACTAGATGGACACAAATTGATTTTCAAAGAAAATCAATTTTGTCATCAATAGGATCAACTAGTGTTGGTACTTATGCTTAAACAAATAATTTTGTGATATTTGGTTCTCATTTGTAGTATATTATGACTTATAATTATGTAGATTAATGTTAGGGATTGGGGAATTGTTGTTGATTCATGTTCACATCTCTATTATATGTATATCATTCTACATCTAACTATTATTATATGTATACGATTATACATCTCATAATCCCTTATTGTCACTGCAACTTTCATTGGAAAATTATATTTACTTGAAACAGCAATAGAAACACATTCATGTAGTGCCATTTTCTCAAGAAACATGTTATAGAATAACTCATCTCATAGACTGGCAGATAAAATTTCAATTTCTGGCAACGAGATATGGTTATTGTCTTCAAGCTACTCGGCAGTATGCTAAACGGTAAGGAGGTAAGAGAGTTACAACTAACAATAGATAAATCAACAACCTGCTTCATTCCCTTAAAAAGAGGTGTCTCAAAAATAAATAAATTTACCTGGAGATGGAGGCGCTGCTGCTGAGGCGACTGCAACAGGCGGCGGCGCGAGAGCTGGCGATGAGCGAGAGGGTCGACACAGTGAAACGAGCGAGAGGGTCGACAGAGAGCGAGGGTTTACAGAGAGCGATGAGAGAGAGGGTCGACAGAGAGAGAGAAAGAGAGAGGTGGTCGACGATGAGAAAGAGAGAGGCGGTCGTCGATCGTCGATCGCCTCCGACGACGAGAAAGAGAGAGGCGTGCGGTCGACGAGGTCAGTGAGAAAGAGAGAGGCGCGCAGTCGTCCAAAAAAATTAAGAGAGAGGGAAGAAAGAGCTATTTTAATTTTGGCTAGGTTTTTGGTTTTGTTTAAGAGACCTCATGAGGTCTCTAACTTTTAAAATATTCAATTAAATTAAATAATTATTTTTAATTTAACAAGTATAGACCTCATGAGGTCTCTACTTGTTAAATTAAAAATAATAATTAAATTTAATTGAATAGTTAAAAAATTAGAGACCTCATGAGGTCTCCAATTTTATGAGAATTAGATTAAAAATTTAAAATTTTTAAATAAGTCAGGTAAAAAAAATAATTATTCATTAAATTGACCTCACGAGGTCTCTCCTACATTAAAAAAAAAATTAAAAGATATTAATTTAAATAGCGACCTCATGAGGTCTCTTATTATTGACCTATTTTTGAGGTCTCCATTTCTAGGTTTCTTTTTGGCCTTTTTTTAGTAGTGATTTTTCTTCTCTTTCATGTCCTTCCAAACCATCGGAGTGTGAAAAATAAGAGATAATGTCGAGTTCGGAGTCTGAAGGGTGAAAAATATTAATAAAAATTTTAAAACGGCATATGAATTTTTTTTTGTAATCAAAACGGCAAAATCGCTCACTAAGTAGCAATTTTGTTCGCCGAAAAAAGTAAAATCGCAGCGATTTGTTAAATTTGATTTTTTTAAAAAAAAAAATTTAAACAAAATCGCTCCTTTTCAAAATATATATATTTTTTATAATATTTTTATTTTGTCGCTGCCCCGGCAGCAACTTGAGTTCAATTTTTTAAAAAATTATTTTTTGCTTCTTTTTTTTTAAAGTTAAAATCAATTTTTTTACAAAAATCAAATCTTAACGGTTTTTAATTAAATTTATTTGTTTATTTTTTTTTAAAATCAAATCGCTACCTTTTAAATCAAAATCTTTTTTAGCGATTTGATTTTAAAAAATAAACAAAAAAATTTAATTAAAAATCGCTGCCAAAATCGCTGCCTTGGCAGCAATTTGATTTTAATTTTTTTTATTTAAACCTTCTTTTAAAAAAGAAGCAAAGCAAAAAATAATTAAGCTTAACTCGCTACCTCAACAGCGACATATTGAAAAAAAATGAAAAGAAAATTTTATTTTGGAAATCGCTCCTAAAGGAGCGATTTTGTTTAATTTTTTTTTTTAAAAAAATCAAATTTAACAAATCGCTGCTATTGCAGCGATTTTACTTTTTGCAGCGGACAAAATTGCTACTTCATTAGTGATTTTGCCGTTTTGATTAAAAAGAAATTTCGTATACCGTTTTAGAATTTTTGTTAACATTTTTCACCCTTCAGGCTCCGGACTCATATAATGTCACACATAAATCTAATTGGACTTTTTTCTAAGAGTTCGGCTAATTACATTATATTTCAAAAAAATTTAAATTATACAATTACGGATCTTTTATTGCTTTCGATATATTTCTTTGCTGTCTCATACATTACTTAATGAAAGAGTTGGATCTAAGAGGGGATATAGATGTTTCTGAGAGGGGAATTTTGTTTTTGTTTTTTAAAAAGATGGAAATAAGTGTAAAAAAAACACACCTAAACTATTCTTTTTTTAAGTTTTACATCCAAACTATTGAGTGTAACACCCCAAAACCCTGACTTAGAAAATTTAGTAGAAAAATACCTGAACCAGTGAACCACAACAGGGTTCGCGAACTGTGATTGGGTCTACAGTCCGTTGACCTGCATGTAGACTTCAGCACCCACCAGCAAAGGTGGGCCATGGGACCCTTTACGGGTCGTGGACCACCTCAAGGGTCGTACTGGTGTCCGTGGTGGAAAGTCAGAGTTCCCAAGATTAACATCAAACCACAGAGCCCTTCACGGGTTTTGGTCTTGTTAACGGGTCGTGGGAGGGTCCGTAGACCTGAGCAAACAGGTCACCAACCCAAGCAAAGAACCACGTCGACCTTCACGGTCCATGGTCCTTCACACGAGCCGTGGTAGGGCTTATGGTCGAGGACCCCAGAACCAACAACTATTGGACCAATGACCACTATTGGCTTCACGGTCCGTGGTCCCTTTGACGGCCCGTAAAATGACCGTGGTCAACCCATTTGACTTTTTAGTTAGGGGTTATTTGATCTTTACCTTATGTTTCGGACCTATAATCTACGTTGTTTAACCCCTCAACTACGTGGTTTTGATTAGCTTTAGCCTAATAAACTAATTAGAACCTAACCTAATAAAAAATACATCAAACTCAGAAAAAAAATTAGAGAAGAAGTCGAGCAACCCTAATTCAAGAACACAACGAGTTCTCATCAATTCCAGCCCCAAAATTGAAAGATTTCTCGGTGGAATTCATCGCCAGGTATGTGAAATTTCACTAGTGTGTTCCTTTCACCCACTAGGTACCTAGAGTTCATTCAGATTCTTGATTCTTTTTTATATTATCTTGACCTAGGATTTCTAGAATTTCAGCAAATTATTTTAAATTAGTTACTTTAAAATTCCTAATCATATTATCATGATTTTAGTATTGTTTTACGAAGCCTCATCAACTGTATTTGTTGGTACATAACTAAACTACCCAACTATTCACTAAATAAATCCAGGCACCAATTTATATAAATCCATATATCTATCTATCAATATTTATTGTAGATTTCCTCATAAACTCAGAACCCTAGCTATGTAGTTCTTTTAGTTCATGAATTACACATGCTAGGTTAGTTATTTTAGATTACATGATTTAGTTTAGAAATGTCACATTATGAATTATAATTGTTGCATTCTCAGAGTTTTCATGTCAGTAATTGGGCTATCCAGTACTTTAAAGTTTCAGTCATAATATTGCTTATATACATTCTAATTGGGAGTAGGATTAGACCGAGTGAACTAGGGTTCAATGTACTCGAATAGTCCCAAAAACTACGTGTCCCTGTAGATTTATAAGTCTCTTTACGGGCATTACGTTTTGGTGATCATTCTAGTTATGCCTCTATACATCTGGCAGGGTGTATTGGGTCCTCTCGATGGGGAGTATACATCGGACTCCACATTTAGCTCATGTCATTTTATGTCGGTTACTAGTAGCCCCCACAGTCAAATTCTATTGTGTTAACCATGTTATCAATTACATTCAGATTTCAATCTCAGTATGTTATAAACTTGGTCATTGCATTCAACTAGTTTATGTTCGGTATTCTTAGTATATTATCATGCTTATCTCATATCATTGCTCAGTTATGTTTATCGTTCACCTTTAATCTATCCTGCATGCTCAGTACCCTTGAAGTACTGACGCATACTCCGCGCTACATATTCTCGTGATGTCAGTTCAGCTCCTCATCTTCCAAATCATGCATAAATCGGTTTTCGATCTTTATCTCACCAGTATCAGTTGTGAGTCCTTATTCTTCGAGGAAGATATACATGTTTCTTTTGCTTTTAGTCTGTAGTTTAAGATTTTTCAAGATTTTAGCTAGGGCATGTCCAACACTTCTAGTCAGTTAGAGGCTTATTTCAAACATAGTTTCAGTTTCAACATTTTAGTTTGACTTTTCAGTTATTGTTAAACTCTCAGTTTTTGTATATTCAAATAGTTATGGGTATTCTCCATCATTTCATTTCAGTTTACCTTATGATATATCTTCTGCACAATATTTCCTTACTTCAGTTTATTTAGTATGTTTATCATATGCCAGGAGGGTTAGCTAGGGGTCACTCGTGAACCTAGATCTTGTAGATTCCTTTTCATGGGTGTGAAGCGCGCCACATCTAATGAGAAGGAGACTGCAAAACATTTTAGAAAACTTCAATTTTCTTGTTAGACTTATCGTGCATAAGGTATGATCGCTTTCTATCCATTTTAGACTTATCGTGCGTAAGGTATGATCGCTTTCTATCCGTCATTATGCGCTTTCAGATTATGCCTCCTCATAAAGCTTATGTAAGCAATG
Organism: Solanum habrochaites; assembly: GCA_027704765.1. Taxonomy (NCBI): domain Eukaryota; kingdom Viridiplantae; phylum Streptophyta; class Magnoliopsida; order Solanales; family Solanaceae; genus Solanum; species Solanum habrochaites. The sequence goes on from JAKWJA010002495.1 coordinate 33,590,605, forward strand.
TGAATGCACCAAATGATAGCGCAACTCCACTAGTTCTAGATTAGAAAGTTTCAAATGCGGAGTTTCGAAATGTCATTCAGCTTTTGGCTTAGAGTGTGACCAACCAGAATAACCAACAGGTTCCAGTTCATGCAAATTCTAGTGGTGGATCAGTGGCAGTCAGGGTTCCTAATTTTCTTAGGATGAATTCGCCTAAGTTCTTCGGATCAGAAATCGGTGAGGATCCCAAAACTTCATAGATGAGGTCAAGAAGATCTATAAAGTGATGAAAGTAACCGGTAATGATAGGGTAAAGTTGGCATCCTATCACATTTGGTTTACTCAACAGATAAAAAAAATAAGGATACAGATGCAACTCCTATCACTTGGGATTGCTTTGGCGAGACCTTTCTGGACAGGTTCTTCCCAAGAGAGTTAAGGGAGGTAAAAGCCCAGGAGTTCATAAATTTGAGGCGAGGTATCAAATAGTTCACATATACCTCTTCTTCTAAAGGAAATGAAAAAATTAATCTTAGTTTAATTTTTTATTATTTTTTTTAAAAAAATATAATCCCATATATACCCTTAAATAATTTTAAGAAAATTAAAAGTCAAAAATATAAATTTGAAACTAATTTTTTCACTTTCATTAAATGAAGGGTATATGTGAGCTCATTTTGCTACAATGGGGATATATATGAGCCATTTGTATAACCGTAAGGATATATATGAACCACTTTCATAATGAGAGACATATCAGCTACAAATGAAAAAAGTTGAGTTATTTTATCAAACCCTTTTTCATTAAAAGAAATAAGTAAAAAAAGAAGAAAAATTAGACATGTAATTAGAAATATATGAGTAAGTATTTAGTGCCCGTTTGAATTGACTTATTTTAAGTGCTTTAAGCTCAAATAACTCTTAAAACAATTTTGAAATGTTTGGATAAATTTAAAAAGTGCTTATAAGTATTTATTTTAAAGCCAAAAACCCTAAGTTAGAAATCCTAACTTATGACTTTTGACTTATAAGTCATAAGTCAATCCAAACAGACCCTTAATATTATGAATAAAACCTAAAAACAATTATTTTTGAACAAGGGACAAGTAAAATTGAACTTAATTTAGATGTTCTCTTTTTTACCTTAGCCAAATAAATTTGGAACTTGTTATTTCAAGTGGGAGAAGAGGACATCCAATATTGTGGAAGTTGCGGGTTGGTAATTGGCAGATCTGGGGAAAATTCATGTCACAACCCAAAAATGGACGTGATGACACTCGTCTTATCCCACCAAGACAAGTAAGCCTAAAACTCAACTATTACAATAAAAATGCGGAAAATTTACTATCAACTTACATTATACCCCAAAACCTGGTTGTCACGTGTACAAGCCTCTAAAGTATTACAATCGGATCAAAAGAAAATATAAGTCTCATATGATATTGTTTCAGAGTAGAACAAAATCATAAACAAGAGTAAGGAGGGATGCTGAGATGACCAACAATTGCCTCACAAAATCTCCAGGAAGCCTCGGAAAAGAAGAGAATATATCATAAAAGTCCGGGCTAGTAACCTACAAAAATTTGTAGAAGCAAGGGGTGAGTACCAAACCACACGGTACTCTGCAAGTAAACCTCTAAACACAAGCTAAGGGGATGAAATACGGGTACTCCTACCACCCCTAACCGAACCTCCACAACTACAACCTGCATAAACATCAGCCCAACCTAACAACTCACAGTTTACATAGAACGTAACTCAACAAAAACATTTAGACAAATTACATATCCTCCACAACAACACTTTAACAAATTACATATCCTCCACAACAACACTTTAACAAATTATATATCCTCAACATCAACACTTTAACAAATTATATATCCTAAACATCAACACTTAAACAAATTAGATATCCTCAATAGCAACACTTCCAAAAATTTACATATCCTCAATAACACACTTCAACAAATTACATATCCTCAACAACAACACTTCAACAAATTATATATCCTCAATAACAAGCTCAGTATTCAACAATCACGAGTTCCGCAAAAAGGCAATCACTAGATCAGCAAAACACAATATCAAGTTCACTAATGATAAGTATGTGCAATGTAATGGAATGCAATGTCAAGTATAATGATGCATGTCTGACCTAGTGATACACACCCGCTGTCTCTCAGTCCGGGACCTATGGGGGACATATCTGTCCATGCATCTGTCGCGGCGCACGAAACGACCCTCGATAACAATAACAATCGCGGCGCGCGATACGTCCCTCGAAATATAGTATCCATCGCGGCGCGCGATACGTCCCTCGAAATGGTACATCCTCTTTAAGTTATCATTCTTTCTCAATGCACATAACACTTGCAAAACCATGTCTCAGAATATCCAATGACATGTTCACACAAATAATGAGGAGATAACCATTTTCATAACATTGCACAGTTCACAACCACACAAACATGAAATCACATCAACAATGATTCAACAAGCCATCAAACTTTTCTCAACACATCACACAAATAATTAATCACATCGCCTTTTGTTATCCTTTTTATTTCATCATTATAATTAATCAATGTGGACAAGTCAACCCATCACCAATCCCGTTACTCCCAAACATATATCACAAGGAAATACACGCATTCCATACACTTAACAAGAGTTTAGAAATCCACTTGCTTCAAATAGTAGAACAATCACTCCGAAACTTGAGTCTTCTCTTTTTGTTGAACTTCCAACTCAAAACAATCTATTCAAATAAGTAACCACGATAAGACTTCGAAACTAACAACACCCAACTCTATAACCAAGTTGCTAACCTTCAAGCCTAGGGTTAAGTCATAACTCCTCCAAACACTAAAATCCTAATAGTATTCATTTAATATAATATACCTAATATTTAATTTTATATCTTAATATCTCAAAACAAGAATCATAATATGATAAAGAGGATCAAAAATTACAACTCTATTAGCGCTTAACCTAGAACTTAGAAGTAAAGAAAATTTTCGATACTCCACAGTGTCATATATTTCCATTCCATCACTTCCCAATTCATTACGGTTTATGCTGTGATTACCTAATAATTATAATATAATATAAAATCTTCACTTTCAACTATCTTGTTTCTCCCCCTAAGTCATAAAACGTGGAATCTATATATAAGCTTTGTAAATTTATCACATATTCAACATAAATAATAACAATTTCATCTCTATCCATATGCAATACAATAGTTAGGCACAATTACCTGCTTCATCGGATCGGTCGAGCGGTGATGAAATCCTCTTCGAGAGGCCATTCGTTCTTTTATATTATTTTTTTCCCTTTAATTGATTAGGGCAAATAATTATAACCCACTAAATAGTTAAATAAATGTTAGTTATTTAATAATTAACCATCAATTAATTCACTCTAGTTAAATGAATATTGCAAATTTCCAAAATTGACCTTCCGGGTCAATTTATTATCCACCACTAAAAATCATGTTCGTCCTCGAACATAAAGTAAAAGAAAGTCAAATACTAGGGGATACCAAGAGCCTAAGGTATGATTTTCAGAGTCGTGTTTCTCTTTCTGAGTAAACTCATACTTAGGACCATTCCATCAAAATTAACTATCAAGAACTGAAAATTCGAACCAAATTTTTGAAAATCTTTTAATTAGGAGTGATTACAAAGTCATAGACTAACCCATGAACCCCATCTAAACCGAAACTCACTAGACCATAACACACCCATCAAGATGACTCTTATCTCACGTAACCAAGATAACCTTATGAATCAAAACTGGCTACAACTATGAGTGAGCCTGAATCAACCACGAGACACGCATAATGCAGAAATGATCACTTTTATTTTCAAGATTCCCTTCTCACAACACAATCTTTCTGTGAACTTAAGTCATAGAAAAATGTATTTCTAGACATCGAGTACTCATTAAGGGAGAATCAATCTTATCCAACCCAAAGAAGAAAGTTATCGAGTAAACACCTAGCAAATGATACACCCATGCATATAGAACCTCTAACAACACTCTCAAATAAGTGTAACTATTCACGAAAGCTATTCTATAAGTTCTCATAATAAAGGTTGTGTCTGTATAAATATTGAGATACTTTAACTATTTCAACAACGCCAAATTATCAAAAATGAAATGGCCAAGTCTGTCAAAGGCTCCTACTCTATCAAGAGGAAATAAGAGGATCGGTACATCCGATCCACCACTAGAAATTGACACATAGATGTGAAAAAAAAAACATGTGGACATATGCAATGAATCATACTCCAAATAATGTCAAACGAAGTAGGTGGTCAACTTAAGAATATACGGAATCAAGGTCGAATAACACTAGATACTTTCTCCATATTTCCCATACAAATAAAATTATTTCATTTGACTCTTAACCTCTTCTTTTTTTAGCTACCAACAATCAACCAAACTGACCCCATTACAATATTACAAATACTAGATTCATCGAACCCCACATACTTCTCAAATATTTCATTGAATTTACGCTCTTAAAACCAACTAGCATCATAACTATACCAGTCATTTACCTTACTCTCAAACTGTTAATAGTATAAAAGTATTCTTATCAAATACATTATCGCCTTCAAATTTTCAAACTCTGACGCTCTCTCTTTCCAAATAAGCATTTTATGACAGATATGGGTCCCACCCAAGACTAACACTAGTTTCAAATATAAAAGCATTTCCCAACAATATAAAGTTATTGAATCACGTATAATGTCAAATCCACGTAATCTTTCAAATGCCAAATTTCAACTAACATTCCAAATCATCATATAGCTTATACCAACACTCAAGAAATTCTTGGCCACTCCAATAATTCGATAACTATAAGCTTATAAACTCTTCTCATCATCAAATGCCTATGTAACACATCATAATAGTTTGTATCATCCCATCAACAAAGTAGTTTCAATTTCCTCGAAATCATCATTAATCATGTAGAACGGTAGGTCCACACCCTTGAACATTCATAAGTTACCTATTATATTTTGAATAATCTAGCTCGACATATTCACATAAAATCTTTCACGCATCATTACTTTTCACCCAAACAAAAACTCCATCTTTATAGAAATCGTTGATAGAACCTTAATAAGTCTATATTAGACCAATTCACGTTCATAGTCGTAGAACTTATATATGAAAATTCATACAACCTTCATTTCAAATCAAAAATCTATATAAGAGGTCTTATTCCTTTACATCTCTTAAATTCTTTCCATAATGCATAATTTTAAATATATTAAACTCTTTAATACACAAAAATATTATTTCTTTCGCTGACTCACGTAATAATTGACCAATAATCCATAAAATTTAACCTTATACCTAAACCAAAACCTTATGTGAAACCTTCCCTTAGATTTTTTTTACAATCAAAAGAAATCAACTTTACGACTTAAATCATGCACAAGTCCTTCCAAATGCTCAATATCCGATACAAATCATTTCTTACCTTACCAATACATACCTTCAAAAAACACACTACTACAAACCCAAACTCACAATGAAAAACTTGAATTTTGAAACTATGTAACATAACTCCTTTATCTATCAACATTAGCTTATAACTTGAAATTTTTTTATGAATTCACATATCTTAGCTTATCATTGATCGTCTCTCCATCGACCTTATCATATCTTTTGCTAAAAATTCAATCTGTACTAATTACCAAAATGAAAACCACACACACAAAAAATAAATTAATTACACTCGAGTTGAACATCTAAATACTCATTTGTCAAGGTTTATCCATTATTTTTTTTAACCAATATGATGTTCTGTAAAACTATCAAAATAATCTAGGCAAGATAGATGAAATCACATGTCTCTAAATTCGATTATACAGTTTAATTGAAGATATATCGTATTTGGCCCTTACAATTAGAGTAAATTTTCGTGTTCTCGTCTCCTTTCGAAGGCTAAACTATATCCCGCTAATTTATTTATTTATTTCATTATAGATATAGCTCCTTTAAATTCTATCTGAGCAGTGCTTTAACAGCTCCTATAACTTTCCTTGCAATCAAACTACTCATCAAATAGTATCAAACCTCATCCTTAAATATTCACAATTTGTCATTACAATACAAAATTTGTTTAACCAATAATCTTTATCATATAATTGCATCCTAATCAGAATTTATCACAATCCCTTGTTATCGTCATGCTCAGTTAGTTAATTCATCATCACGAAGTCAATCTTTTCATCCACATGACACCCCAAAACCAGCTATACCAATTCAAAATCCAAAGGGCTAACCCAATGTATACGTGTTTCCTTACTAAAATTCTCAGTTACCTTCACACAAACACACTCATTCAGACTTATTTTACCTTTAAGCTTCTCATCCGAATATCGATCCACTTCCATGGAGCTTACGATGGAATACCACTCATTTAAAATCTTTGAGATACACTTCACGACTTAAACACATCAATACCGTACTAAAGATCCACCACTAAAAGCTTCCTTATAAATAATTATTAATTCGTTCTTCCGTAGTAAAAAAAACTAGTTAGGTTCTCAAATATGAATACAACACCAAATCTTATTATATGAGCATGTGATACAATTGATAAATCATTAAGTAGTATTCACACTTGACAATTTGACGTATCTGTTTTTATATACCACTAGTACCACACCGTGAAAGTCTGTTAAATCCACCAGTAAAACACATCATACCCATCGAGAAGATCGTATCAAAATAGCCCATACATATTATGACAACTTTGCTAACTGTGTTTTCTCAATTTACATTGTTCATTATCTTGCAATCATTTAATGCGTCCACTTTCAATTATCGAACTACATTCTTTTCATAACTATATCACTTTCACCTTAGTATTAGGTCTAACATTCAAGTTATACACAACACACTAACTACTCACATGAGAAACTATGCACGAGTCATCACATAAATGAGAGTGAATGGAGTGAAGCGATGATAGTCAAAACTAAGCCAAGCATGCACGATTGAGACCCAAAAAGTGAAGATTTTTCTTAAAAGTCACTATAGCCTCTCGAAGATAAGTACAGACGTCTCCGTACAGATCCTCAAGACTCTACTTAGACTCGGCTTGTACACACGTGAGACCTATGAACCTGGGGCTCTGATACCATTTTGTCACGACCCAAAAATGGACGTGATGACACTCGTCTTATCCCACCAAGACAAGTAAGCCTAAAACTCAACTATTACAGTAAAAATGCGGAAAATTTACTATCAACTTACATTATACCCCAAAACCTGGTTGTCACGTGTACAAGCCTCTAAAGTATTACAATCGGATCAAAAGAAAATATAAGTCTCATATGATATTGCTTCTAGAGTAGAACAAAATCATAAACAAGAGTAAGGAGGGATGCTGAGATGACCAACAATTGCCTCACAAAGTCTCCAGGAAGCCTCGGAAAAGAAGAGAATATATCATAAAAGTCCGGGCTAGTAACCTACAAAAATTTGTAGAAGCAAGGGGTGAGTACCAAACCACACGGTACTCAGCAAGTAAACCTCTAAACACAAGCTAAGGGGATGAAATACAGGTACTCCTACCACCCCCAACCGAACCTCCACAACTACAACCTGCATAAACATCAGCCCAACCTAACAACTCACAGTTTACATAGAACGTAACTCAACAAAAACATTTAGAAAAATTACATATCCTCCACAACAACACTTTAACAAATTACATATCCTCCACAACAACACTTTAACAAATTATATATCCTCAACATCAACACTTTAACAAATTATATATCCTAAACATCAACACTTAAACAAATTAGATATCCTCAATAGCAACACTTTCAAAAATTTACATATCCTCAATAACACACTTCAACAAATTACATATCCTCAACAACAACACTTCAACAAATTATATATCCTCAATAACAAGCTCAGTATTCAACAATCACGAGTTCCGCAAAAAGGCAATCACTAGATCAGTAAAACACAATATCAAGTTCACTAATGATAAGTATGTGCAATGTAATGGAATGGAATGTCAAGTATAATGATGCATGTCTGACCTAGTGATACACACCCGCTGTCTCTCAGTCAGGGACCCATGGGGGACATATCTGTCCATGCATCTGTCGCGGCGCACGACACGACCCTCGATAACAGTAACCATCGCAGTGCGCGATACGTCCCTCGAAATATAGTATCCATCGCGGCGCGCGATACGTCCCTCGAAATGGTACATCCTCTTTAAGTTATCATTCTTTCTCAATGCACATAACACTTGCAAAACCATGTCTCAGAATAATGCAATGACATGTTCACACAAATAATGAGGAGATGACCATTTTCATAACATTGCACAGTTCACAACCACACAAACATGAAATCACATCAACAATGATTCAACAAGCCATCAAACTTTTCTCAACACATCACACAAATAATAAATCACATCGCCTTTTGTTATTCCTTTTATTTCATCATTATAATTAATCAATGTAGACAAGTCAACCCATCACCAATATCGTTACTCCCAAACATATATCACAAGGAAATACATGCATTCCATACACTTAACAAGAGTTTAGAAATCCACTTGCTTCAAATAATAGAACAATCACTCCGAAACTTGAGTCTTCTCTTTTTGTTGAACTTCCAACTCAAAACAATCTATTCAAATAAGTAACCACGATAAGACTTCGAAACTAACAACACCCAACTCTATAATCAAGTTCCTAACCTTCAAGCCTAGGGTTAAGTCATAACTCCTCCAAACACTAAAACCCTAATAGTTTTCATTTAATATAATATACCTAATATTTAAATACATATCTTAATATCTCAAAACAAGAATCATAATATGATAAATAGGATCAAAAATTACAACTCTATTAGAGCTTAACCTAGAACTTAGATGTAAAGAAAATTTTCGATACTCCACAGTGTCATATATTTCCATTCCATCACTTCCCAATTCATTATGGTTTATGCAGTGATTACCTAATAATTATAATATAATATAAAATCTTCACTTTCAACTATCTTGTTTCTCCACCTAAGTCATAAAACGTGGAATCTATATATAAGCTTTGTAAATTTATCACATAATCCAACATAAATAATAACAATTTAATCTCTATCCATATGCAATACAATAGTTTGACACAATTACCTGCTCCACTGGATCGGTCGAGCGGTGATGAAATCCTCTTCGAGAGGCCATTCGTTCTTTTATATTATTTTTTCCCTTTAATTGATTAGGGCAAATAATTATAACCCACTAAATAGTTAAATAAATGTTAGTTATTTAATAATTAACCATCAATTAATTCACTCTAGTTAAACGAATATTTCAAATTTCCAAAATAGACCTTCCGGGTCATTACATTATCCACTACTAAAAATCATGTTCGTCCTCGAACATAAAGTAAAAGAAAGTCAAATACTAGGGGATACCAAGAGCCTAAGGTATGATTTTCAGAGTCGTGTTTCTCTTTCTGAGTAAACTCATACTTAGGACCATTCCATCAAAATTAACTATCAAGAACTGAAAATTCGAACCAAATTTTAGAAAATCTTTTAATTAGGAGTGATTACAAAGTCATAGACTAACCGATGAACCCCATCTAAACCGAAACTCACTAGACCATAACACACCCATCAAGATGACTCTTATCTCACGTAACCAAGATAACCTTATGAATCAAAACTGGCTACAACTATGAGTGAGCCTGAATCAACCACGAGACACGCATAATGCAGAAATGATCACTTTTATTTTCAAGATTCCCTTCTCACAACACAATCTTTCTGTGAACTTAAGTCATAAAAAATGTATTTCTAGACATCGATTACTCATTAAGGGAGAATCAAACTTATCCAACCCAAAGAAGAAAGTTATCGAGTAAACACCTAGCAAATGATATACCCATGCATATAGAACCTCTAACAACACTCTCAAATAAGTGTAACTATTCACGAAAGGTCTTCTATAAGTTCTCATAATAAAGGTTGTGTCTGTATAAATATTGAGATACTTTAACTATTTCAACAACGCCAAATTATCAAAAATGAAATGGCCAAGTCTGTCAAAGGCTCCTACTCTATCAAGAGGAAATAAGAGGATCGGTACATCCGATCCACCACTAGAAATTTACACATAGATGTAAAAAAAAAACATGTGGACATATGCAATGAATCATACTCCAAATAATTTCAAACGAAGTAGGTGGTCAACTTAAGAATATACGGAATCAAGGTCGAATAACACTAGATACTTTCTCCATATTTCCCTTACAAATAAAATTATTTCATTTGACTCTTAACTTCTTCTTTTTTTAGCTACCAACAATCAACCAAACTGACCCCATTACAATATTACAAATACTAGATTCATCGAACCCCACATACTTCTCAAATATTTCATTGAATTTACGCTCTTAAAACCAACAAGCATCATAACTATACCAGTCATTTACCTTACTCTCAAACTGTTACTAGTATTAAAGTATTCTTATCAAATACATTATCGCCTTCAAATTTTCAAACTCTGACGCTCTCTCTTTCCAAATAAGCATTTTATGACAGATACGGGTCCCACCCAAGACTAAGCCTAGTTTCAAATATAAAAGCATTTCCCAACAATATAAAGTTATTGAATCACGTATAATGTCAAATCCACGTAATCTTTCAAATGCCAAATTTCAACTAACATTCCAAATCATCATATAGCTTATACCAACACTCAAGAAATTCTTGGACACTCCAATAATTCGATAACTATAAGCTTATAACCTCTGCTAATCATCAAATGCCTATGTAACACATCATAATAGTTTGTATCATCCCATCAACAAAGTAGTTTCAATTTCCTCGAAATCATTATTCATCATGTAGAACGGTAGGTCCACACCCTTGAACATTCATAAGTTACCTATTATATTTTGAATAATCTAGCTCGACATATTCACATAAAATCTTTCACACATCATTACTTTTCACCCAAACAAAAACTCCATCTTTATAGAAATCGTTGATAGAACCTTAATAAGTCTATATTAGACCAATTCACGTTCATAGTCATAGAACTTATATATGAAAATTCATACAACCTTCATTTCAAATCAAAAATCTATATAAGAGGTCTTATTCCTTTACATCTCTTAAATTCTTTCCATAATGAATAATTTTAAATATCTTAAACTCTTTAATACACCAAAATATTATTTCTTTCGCTGACTCACGTAATAATTGACCAATAATCCATAAAATTTAACCTTATACCTAAACCAAAACCCTATGTGAAACCTTCCCTTAGATTTTTTTTACAATCAAAAGAAATCAACTTTACGACTTAAATCATGCACAAGTCCTTCCAAATGCTCAATATCCGATACAAATCATTTCTTACCTTACCAATACATACCTTGAAAAAACACACTACTACAAACCCAAACTCACAATGAAAAACTTGAATTTTGAAACTATGTAACATAAATCCTTTATCTATCAACATTAGCTTATAACTTGAAATTTTTTTATGAATTCATATATCTTAGCTTATCATTGATCGTCTCTCCATCGAACTTATCATATCTTTTGCTAAAAATTCAATCCGTACTAATTACCAAAATGAAAACCACACACACAAAAAATAAATTAATTACACTCGAGTTGAACATCTAAATACTCATTTCTCAAGGTTTATCCATTATTTTTTTTAACCAATATGATGTTCTGTAAAACTATCACAATAATCTAGGCAAGATAGATGAAATCACATGTCTCTAAATCCGATTATACAGTTTAATTGAAGATACATCCAATCTTACAATTAGAGTAAATTTTCATGTTCTCGTCTCCTTTCGAAGGCTAAACTATATCCCGCTAATTTATTTATTTATTTCATTATAGCTATAGCTCCTTTAAATTCTATCTGAGCAGTGCTTTAACAGCTCCTATAACTTTCCTTGCAATCAAACTACTCATCAAATAGTATCAAACCTCATCCTTAAATATTCACAATTTGTCATTACAATACAAAATTTGTTTAACCAATAATCCTTATCATATAATTGCATCCTAATCACAATTTATCACAATCCCTTGTTATCGTCATGCTCAGTTAGTTAATTCATCATCACGAAGTCAATCTTGTCATCCACATGACACCCCAAAACCAGCTATACCAATTCAAAATCCAAAGGGCTAACCCAATGTATACGTGTTTCCTTACTAAAATTCTCAGTTACCTTCACACAAACACACTCATTCAGACTTATTTTACCTTTAAGCTTCTCATACGAATATCGATCCACTTCCATGGAGCTTACGATTGAATACCACTCATTTAAAATCTTTGAGATACACTTCACGACTTAAACACATCAATACCGTACTAAAGATCCACCACTAAAAGCTTCCTTATAAATAATTATTAATTCATTCTTCCGTAGTAAAAAAACTAGTTAGATTCTCAAATATGAATACAACACCAAATCTTATTATATGAGCATGTGATACAATTGATAAATCCTTAAGTAGTATTCACACTTGACAATTTAACATATCTGTTTTTATATACCACTAGTACCACATCGTGAAAGTCTGTTAAATCCACCAGTAAAACACATCATACCCATCGATAAGATCGTATCAAAATAGCCCATACATATTATGACAACTTTGCTAACTGTGTTTTTTGAATTTACATTGTTCATTATCTTACAATCATTTAATGCGTCCACTTTCAATTATCGAACTACATTCTTTTCATAACTATATCACTTTCACCTTAGTATTAGGTCTAACATTCAAGTTATACACAACACACTAACTACTCACATGAGAAACTATGCACGAGTCATCACATAAATGAGAGTGAATGGAGTGAAGCGATGATAGTCAAAACTAAGCCAAGCATGCACGATTGAGACCCAAAAAGTGAAGATTTTTCTTAAAAGTCACTATAGCCTCTCGAAGATAAGTACAGACGTCTCCGTAAAGATCCTCAAGACTCTACTTAGACTCGGCTTGTACACACGTGAGACCTATGAACCTGGGGCTCTGATACCATTTTGTCACGACCCAAAAATGGACGTGATGGCACTCGTCTTATCCCACCAAGACAAGTAAGCCTAAAACTCAACTATTACAATAAAAATGCGGAAAATTTACTATCAACTTACATTATACCCCAAAACCTGGTTGTCACGTGTACAAGCCTCTAAAGTATTACAATCGGATCAAAAGAAAATATAAGTCTCATATGATATTGTTTCTAGAGTAGAACAAAATCATAAACAAGAGTAAGGAGGGATGCTGAGATGACCAACAACTACCTCACAAAATCTCCAGGAAGCCTCGGAAAAGAAGAGAATATATCATAAAAGTCCGGGCTAGTAACCTACAAAAATTTGTAGAAGCAAGGGGTGAGTACCAAACCACACGGTACTCAGCAAGTAAACCTCTAAACACAAGCTAAGGGGATGAAATATGGGTACTCCTACCACCCCCAACCGAACCTCCACAACTACAACCTGCATAAACATCAGCCAAACCTAACAACTCACAGTTTACATAGAACGTAACTCAACAAAAACATTTAGACAAATTACATATCCTCCACAACAACTTTACATTTACACAACAACACTATAAACAAATTATATATCCTCAACATCAACACTTTAACAAATTATATATCCTAAACATCAACAATTAAACAAATTAGATATCCTCAATAGCAACACTTCCAAAAATTTACATATCCTCAATAACACACTTCAACAAATTACATATCCTCAACAACAACACTTCAACAAATTATATATCCTCAATAACAAGCTCAGTATTCAACAATCACGAGTTCCGCGAAAAGGTAATCACTAGATCAGCAAAACACAATATCAAGTTCACTAATGATAAGTATGTGCAATGTAATGGAATGCAATGTCAACTATAATGATGCATGTCTGACCTAGTGATACACACCCGCTTTCTCTCAGTCCGGGACCCATGGGGGACATATCTGTCCATGCATCTGTCGCGGCGCACGACACGACCCTCGATAACAGTAATCATTGCGGCGCGCGATACGTCCCTCGAAATATAGTATCCATCACGGCGCGCAATACGTCCCTCGAAATGGTACATCCTCTTTAAGTTATCATTCTTTCTCAATGCACATAACACTTGCAAAACCATGTCTCAGAATAATGCAATGACATGTTCACACAAATAATGAGGAGATGACCTTTTTGATAACATTGCACAGTTCACAACCACACAAACATGAAATCACATCAATAATGATTCAACAAGCCATCAAACTTTTCTCAACACATCACACAAATAATTAATCACATCACCTTTTGTTATCCCTTTTATTTCATCATTATAATTAATCAATGTGGACAAGTCAAACCATCACCAATCCCATTACTCCCAAACATATATCACAAGGAAATACACGCATTCCATACACTTAACAAGAGTTTAGAAATCCACTTGCTTCAAATAGTAGAACAATCACTCCGGAACTTGAGTCTTCTCTTTTTGTTGAACTTCCAACTCAAAACAATCTATTCAAATAAGTAACCACGATAAGACTTCGAAACTAACAACACCCAACTCTATAATCAAGTTCCTAACCTTCAAGCCTAGGGTTAAGTCATAACTCCTCCAAACACTAAAACCCTAATAGTTTTCATTTAATATAATATACCTAATATTTAATTACATATCTTAATATCTCAAAACAAGAATCATAATATGATAAAGAGGATCAAAAATTACAACTCTGTTAGCGCTTAACCTAGAACTTAGAAGTAAAGAAAATTTTCGATACTCCACAGTGTCATATATTTCCATTCCATCACTTCTTAATTCATTATGGTTTATGCATTGATTACCTAATAATTATAATATAATATAAAATCTTCACTTTCAACTATCTTGTTTCTCCCCCTAAGTCATAAAACGTGGAATCTATATATAAGCTTTGTAAATTTATCACATAATCCAACATAAATAATATCAATTTAATCTCTATCCATATGCAATACAATAGTTAGGCACAATTACCTGCTTCATTGTATCGGTCGAGCGGTGATGAAATCCTCTTCGAGAGGCCATTCGTTCTTTTATATTATTTTTTCCCTTTAATTGATTAGGGCAAATAATTATAACCCACTAAATAGTTAAATAAATGTTAGTTATTTAATAATTAACCATCAATTAATTCACTCTAGTTAAATGAATATTTCAAATTTCCAAAATTGACCTACCGGGTCATTACAATTTAGTGGTTCCCGGCTCTACTTAATGCTGGGAAATCAGTGAATATGGTTGGGGCAAAAATCATGATTGTATTTGATTTTGATCGGACCCTCATTGACGACGACAACGATAGATGGGTCGTGGAGAATATGGGTCTAACCCATTTGTTCAACCAGCTTCGACCAACTTTACTATGGAATTCTCTCATGGTTTATTTTTGTGTGTTTTCATTAACAATATTGGTATTTTGATTTGTTATCGCAGAATTTTGTTTTCTATTTTCTGATTCAACTGTGGGTGGGTGGTATTTAGGATAGGATGATGGAGGAGCTACATTCAGAGGGTAAAACTGTTGAGCAGATACCTGAATGTTTGAAGGACGTTCCGTTGCATCCTCACACAATTTCAGCCATACAATCAGCTCATAATAATGGGATATGTATTTGTTCTAAATAAATAAATTGTGAATGAAAATTTTCTATTTTGTAATTGTCATTTGGGGGCTTATTTCAGATGTGACTTAAAAGTAGTTAGTGATGCGAATGAGTTTTATATCGAGACTATATTGAAACATCACGGATTAGAGAGATATTTCTCGAAGGTGATTACTAACCCAATATCAGTAGATGGAGAAGGTAGATTGAGAATCTTTCCATACCATATGGCGTCTTGTAATCTATGCCCTCCTAACTTATGCAAGGTATCCATTTTCTCATTCTCTGAAACTAATTACGCATCCCAATAACTAGTCTTGATATCTCCCATGCATAAGATTGTCCTGTAACAACTCTGGTTACCTGTTGTGAAGGTTATATTGATGAAATTATACAGAAAATTTTACAAGTACAAAGCTTTATGGTTCCGTCTTTCTCTTTGACCATGTCTCATAGGATTCTTAAAATGATCTAAAGACATACTTCTATTGCCTCCCATGACATTTTCATGTGATCCTTACCATTAATTAGTAAAATTTTGCTCCTAATGATGCATTGCTACAAGTAGCAAATATCTAAAATATGAGCTGCCTAGGGTCTTGTTATTGAGCAGATCCAAGCTTTCTTGAGTGAGAAAGGAAAATCAAGATTCATATATCTTGGAGATGGGAGAGGTGATTACTGCCCAACGTTGAAGCTCGATAAAGGAGACCATGTAATGCCAAGGAAGGGCTTTCCATTGTCGGACCACCTACTAATTGATCCAAATCTTTTGAAAGCAGACTCTCATGAATGGAGCAATGGGCAAGAACTTGAAAGCATCCTACTCCAGCTTATTGAAAAAATATATAAGGAATAGAACATTTGAATTGTCACTGTATATCTCCCTCCAACATTGTCCAGGTTGAGGCCAGCCAGTAGGTTCGTGCACTAAATTGGTATCTGTTCATTTCAGCTTTATAAGTGGTTTTGGTCTATTGAAGCACTGTGCTTCAAGGCTCAAGTTGGGGTTGGAGCTTCAGTCTGGATGATAACAGTACCACAACAACTATGCCTTGGTTCCAAACAAATCCATGTTATGAATTTTAATTGACCATGTTAATTAATTTAAACTCATACTAGTATAATATACGTGTTCTGTAGGTGTGTATTGTTAGCGCTGACAATTTTAGTTCATATAAGTGAAATGAAATCATTTTGTCCATATTAAATTAAATGGACCACTCATATTCTTTTTTTTCTTTTCTTAATGGATTAATATGATCTCAACCTATTTAAGTTCATACAAATATGAATAAAATGAGTTACATGAGAATCCACATTCATTTCATATAAGTGAGAAATCGAACAATTTTTTTTTATTTTTGGAAAACAAAAAAATTTGGGGGAAGGGGATAATTTTTTTTTCTTTGCAAACAAAAAAAAATTTAAGGGTAGGTTGGTGGAATGTGGGGGGAGGGGGGTGCCCGGGGGATGGGGGTAAATTTTTTTTTTTGTGTTTTTTTTAGGGGTAGGTTGGTGAAGGCAGGGGTTAATTTTTTTTTTCGAAAATAAAATTTTTTAGGGTAGGTTGGTGGAAGGTCGGGGCGGGGAGTGCGGGTGCCTATAGGGAGGATAATTTTTTTTTGAAAAATAAATTTACTTAAATGGATAAGAACCATTTTATCTAAACTATATTTGCCCATATTATATTTGGACATTTAGATGGATTGTAATCAAAACCACTTTTTCTCAATCCATATTCAATCCATCTAAATCTAATCCAATTCAACCATTTGTCACCGTTGTATATTGTGTTTATTCATAACAAATGTTGCAACTCATTTTCACCTTTACTTTTTTGTTGCAATTTACAACTCATTACTTTTCTGTTAATACTTTTATGTTTAAAAACATATACCAAATTTGATCCATAAAAATTTACCCCATGTATCTATCTCAAGTTGATATTTCCTTCCTGAGGAAAATCATGACAAAAACTTAATTTTACTTTCTAATTATTTTCAAAGAAGAAGAAGAAGAAGATTGCTATAACTTGTAATTAGTTTTAATGTTTTAAATGTTAAGGGTTTTTAGTATAACTAAAACTAATATATATGCCCGCACTATGCGTGTATCATATTAAAAATTATTAATCACATTTATTGTTATACTAGACACAATATGTCCGTGCTGACACCGGCCCAACAAATTAAAAACAGATACATTAGTAAAATTGATTTTAGCTGTTGAATCTCAAGCTGAACAACTTAAAATTGGAAAAATATAAATAAAAATTGGAAATTTAGCAATATGCACAAGATTCTTGGATCATTGAATTTCTCAGACTGCTTGCAGGTTACCAGTAACAGCTCGCGTGTATCGATACTATTTCATGCCAGAATATAACGCTATAAGCTGCAAAAACAGAAACATTGATTAGTAAAACATAGCCAAAGAGCACAAATAAATCTAAGTTTTTCATGGTTCATATAAATATATATATATATATATAAAATAAGATCTCAAATCAGTTTTACATGTTCAATAATTCCTAACTTTTCATTAGGCTACAACAGGAAATAGAAACAATCTCTAGAGAAATGGAGGAGGAGAGCTTGAATTTCAACAAACTTGTGTTGCATTCGCATAAATTGGATATATGAGCAGAAAATCTCAAATGAAGATATACATAAAAAAGAGTAACAAATATTTCATTTTTCATGTTCTTTGAGAGAAAAGACCTCCACAGAAAATCAATATTGCGAGAGAGCTTACCTGTAATGATGGTGGCAGGAGCAAGTAGTGGCAATTCTTCAAGGAAAATTTGAAGCAAGTAATTTTGGCCAGCCCTTCAGATTTAGGGTTGAGTTGGATGTTTCCTGTAAGTGGGAAAAAAATCCCAAAATGAAAAATTATACATCAACTTTGATGCATCTGAAAATAGTAGCATTGAAAAATAGATATGAGAACTTCTGGGGGAAAAACCCAAAGAGGAAGATACAATCAGTAATCACAACAAAAAAATTAAAGGTTTTGCAGAAAATCTCAAAAAAAATCATGTATTAAATGAAGATCGAGATATGCATAGAAAATGAAAGACGGCGATTTGAGAAGATAATGAAAGTTGCAAGAGTTCTTTAGAAATTTAAAAAAATTGTAAGAGTTGTGGAATTCTTCTCAACGTAGACATAAAACAGTATAAAACATGCAACACAAATATGGTAATTGCAAAATTACAATCATCATATTGGTCCTAAAAGAAGATATCAATAGATCTACGCGACAAGAACTATAGAAAGAATGACGGTTGGAAATGGAAAGTGGAAGCCAGGTATTGCGGTTATATTGGTGGGGCATTAAACTACAGGATGATGGAGAAATGTAACGATCCAGAAAAATAAATAAATAAAATAATAGGTACTTAAGGTGATTTAATTATTAATTGAAAATCTAAAATTTTAAGAGCATAATGATCTTTTCGCTTGTTAATTAAAATAAACCATATTTGTATTAATTTAATTTAAATTCTATTTGACTAAGTTTTGAATTTAGTCTCCTAATCCTATTAGTTTTCTCTCTCACGCTTGTTAACTCTCTCTCTCACGTTCTCCATCTTTCTCACGTAATTCTGCCAAGAGCAACAAAAATAAGAGAATATATCAACAGTTCTTCACGCTTGAAGAACTCACATGAAATTTTAAGAAAAAAAAAGAAACCAAAAACATCAAGGTGAAGAGAAGTTGCTCGTTGAGTGGTGTGGACATTGAGGTAACTTGGACTGATTTTTGGATAGAGTTTTGGGTAGCAAATTCTTTGTTTGAACATCAATAAAGGTATGGGTTTCTTCTCTCTTGGATTCTTTCCCAAGATGCCCCTTACGATTCAAACTATTCATCTCGAAACTAAGGTTGTTCCCCGTTGCATGCCCTTGTCACTAGCTCCCTATGATCTTAGGTTGGGTATTCTTGTTGGTAGAATTCAGGGATACTTGTTTGTGGTGATGATCTCGTTTCGAGTATGTGTCCATGACTATGTATCTATAATTTGTGTCTTATGGGAATATGAAAGTAAATATGTATGTATTTGTGCAAGATTTTGATCATGACTTTGAGTTTTTCTTTAGCATGTTAATAGTATAGAGATTATTCGTGTTTTATGTGCAATTCGAGGCTCTTAAAAATCGTGATATTCACATGATTGAAAATGCTAGAAATTCTAGTTAAAACATATGATCAAATCATTCCTCTAAACTTGCTTAAGAACCTTAACGAATGTACAAAAAAAACAAATGCTAAATTAACCCGTAAAAATGATGCACAAAATTGTGGAGTAATTTTCCAGAATCTGGAGATTAGTTGTAGATGAATTCTGGAAATTTTGAACAAAAATAGAACAAAAAAAAATAGGTGAGGTCTGCAAGGATCGAACCCGAAACCTCACCAAAACATGCCTTAATAAAATAAATAAAGAGGAGTACTGAAGGCGGGGCTCGAACTGGGGACAGGAGGCTGGTGAAATTCCCAAAGAAAAAAAGAATGGGGCAGGAAATTTAATTTAGAATCCGAATTAAAATAGAAAAAAAGAATGGGGCAGGAAATTTAATTTAGAATCCTAATTAAAATAGAAAATTTATTTCCTTCATGTAAATGTTGACATTTAATTTAGAATCCTAATTAAAACAGAAAATTAATTATTTTATTAAAATGTCGAGATTTAATTTAAAATTCTAATGTTATGAGTATTAAAAATAAAATAAACGAAAAATATTAATGATATCCAAGTGATTCAAATTTTGGGTTCCCGTGCCCAAACTTCCATATTGATGCATAAGTCATACGTGAGTAAAATATTCAAGAATAATGCCATCTACTTAGATCAACAATCAAGATCTTGACATATATGCAAGATACACAAGTCTTGCAATACATAATCTTATGGAAGTAAGAATCACTTAGCGGATTATGAATGAAGCTCAATGGCTTGTTTGTATAGACACATACGTCTAACATACCTTCAAAAATTAAGTGAACCTAAGATGTACGTAATGATATGATGAATCTTAGGAGGGTTAAGTACGAATGTAAGATACGCTAAATTGCCAAGTGCATTAGCATATGATGAGATGAACTATGAAATGAAGAAATGAACATTCACGTAATAAGAGGTGAGTAAATATGAAAAAACAAAGGTGCCAATAATGAAGAATGTGGTGACAATCATGATGTGAGGCTAATGTATATGATGATAGCAATCTCAAATGAGCCTAAGTAAATGTTACCAATACGTATTCACCAATGAGAGTGTAAGATAATGAAGAGATCAGACTCTATGAACACTAATGAAAATATTGAGTTTAAAACACTTAATACTAATGATGAGATGAGAAATCATCTATTGAGCTATGATATCCTCATACTAGAAGCCAACTTCCATGATGTATGAGTTGAATGTAACGGAACTTTATACTGAGCACCGATAGGCTAGCTATGAGCGGTGATGCCTTCTTTCAGGAAGATCGGAGGTTCACGTAACTCTCATGAGATGAGACTGTCCGGCCTGCCGGGTATGGGTCTCCATACATCTCCTAGTCTTTAAACCTATATTGCCACAATAGGGATCTGGCGGGGTTAAATTCCCATACACGCTAGCATGTTATTGAGTCACTTTGGCCGGTGATTCCACCTCTTTTCGGTGTGGGGGAGACACTGGATTTCATGATGCTCACATGATCTATGTCGGTTAAAGTTAAAGTTCCCAATGAATGAATGAGGCCAACCTCAAATGAATCATATAAAGAAATGAATGATACCTAAGGTGTTAGGATAGGATAATCAAGAGGTGATCTAGATTCAGGTAATGACATTAGGTTATTCCTTAACATTGCACAACAAACCCGATGAAAGTCTTAAACTACATCTTAGGTATAGCTGGTGTTCGCACTGGCTTATGAATGAACTGAAATGAGGTACGTATGAATGAATGAAGCATACTTTGTGTTTGCTAAAGAAGACTCCCTAGTTGAGGTCCCATATGTTGAGCCCTCATTTTGGAAAGTCTTAAGATCAAATCTATGATAACAAGGTCTCATGGCATATGAATGAATAATATGAAAGACACTATGTGTTATATGTTATGTACTATATGAAGATGTTATGTATTGTGTGTTGTACGATAATTATAATGATGCATGTCACTCTCATGGTATAACTTTCCCAATCTCAAATTGGCAAGTCCACTGACTTGACTTCCAAAAATCATGTTTTTAGGAAAGAGCGATTATTTCTCATGCATGTCCCTGGTGTGTGCTTGCATATACCCATACTTAGTACAAGTGTGTACTAATTCCATACAAACATCTACTTTTAGGTGCAGACACAGGTGGGTGGTAGAGCTACAGGTTCGTTGTTGCAGCTATTCGGACGTCAGCATTCATCCGGAGTTTGGTAGGTCCTCATGCTTTCGAGGATGCTACTGTTTTACATTCTAGCGTAGTTTTAGAGTTGAGCTAGTGGAGCATGTTCCACTAGCGTTGCTTTCCTGTTTTGGTTCAGGCTTTGTATCGGTGCTACTTTGGCCGATATACAATTAATACTTAATGAATTATTTCTTTCAGTTGCTTATCTCTTAAATGTTAGATGGTTGATGATGAACGATTACGAAATATAAAGAATGTTTAGCAAGTATGATTAAAGAATCAAAAATTTCAATTTTTTTGCTAAATTAACTTATGTAAAGTAAGAATGACGTAAGTAGGCTTGTTTGCGACCTCTGAGAGGTTAACTACGCCGGTCTTGTTTTGGGTATAGATTTCAGTCGTGACATAGTTAGTATCAGAGCACTAGGTTAAATTTCGAGAATAATGAGTTCACATCAACCACATTAAGTAGTTTCTAAGTCATGGTAGTGAAGTGCACCACTATCCTGGATTAGAGACTGCATGATGCGTAGGAAAAATTTCCCTTCTTCTGATTTTATCGTGCTTTTCCTAATGTTTGAATTCTTGGTGTTATGAACGTGTCTAACATCAATCCTTGTTATTTTTCAGAGAATGAACACTTGGAGAACTAAGGGTCTGAGGACGGGAGTAGCAACAACTAGGGGTAATCAAAATCCACCCCAGGCTTCAGCAGAAGGAGTGGCCATGCCAGTTAACCAAACTAGATTGACTGATGCTGAGGTGAGGGCATCTCTAGCTCAGATGGAACAGACCATCACGATGCAAGCTCAAGCTATGACTGCTCAAGTCAACCGACAGGATGTTCAGAGGGAGAACCCACCGGTTCGCTGCATGGCTGACAAACTGCGAGATTTCACGAGGATGAATCCTCCTATAATCACAGGGGCTAAGACTTCAGAGGATCCTCAGGAGTTTAAAGACGATATGCATAAGATCCTGGTGGCCATGGGGGCAAATGATATTGAGAAGGCTGAGCTGGCTTCCTACCAACTCAAGGATGTTGCACAAACTTGGTGCAACATATGGAAAGATAGTCGTGTCCTAGGAGGAGTGCCAGTCATATGGGAGCTGTTCAAGACAACATTTTTGGAAAGATTCTTCCCTAGAGAGATGAGGGAGGCCAAGGTTGAGGAGTTCATCAACCTTAAACAAGGATCTATGACGGTCAGGGAGTATTCCCTGAAGTTTGTGAAACTATCAAGGTATGCCACTTCTCTTGTGTCTAACAGCAGAGACGAGATGAGTAGATTCTTGACAGGAATTGCTGAGGATCTCGAAGAGGAGTGTAGGGCAGCTATGCTGCATGACAGCATGGACCTTTCCAGGCTTATGGTCCATGTCCAGCAAGTGGAGGAAAGCAGAAAGAGGAAACAAACTAGGGTAGGGAACAAGTCAAGGCAAGCTGATGAGAATTTTTCAAGGAAGAGTAGTACTGAAATCAGGGATAAGCCCAGGTTTAAGAAGGGACTCTCCCACCAAGGGGAGTCAAGTTCATCCAAGGGTCGCCATGATAGAAATTCTGAGTCCAGAGTTAAGAGAAACAATGAAGTAGATACACCTCAGGAGAGACCACCTTGCAGGAAGTGTGGCAAACTACATGGAGGAGAGTGTATGAGGGGCACTAATGCTTGTTATAGTTGTGGCAAACCGGGTCACATGGTGAAGGATTGTCTGATTAGGAGAAGTCAAGAACAAGGGAAGGAGAGAGTTCAGTCTAATGGTCCAAGTGAAGAGGCTCCAAGGAGGCAACGATTCTTCGCACTCAAGTCTAGGGGTGCAGAGGAAGGCACTTCTGGTGAAGTCACGAGTGAGTAGCCTTAATTAGTCCTTCATGTATTTGACTGTGTGTGGTGTGTATGCACTAGTATGAGGTTAGACTTCCTACTCGTAAGGCTATAGTTCCTTATCTCTTTGTATTTTGTTGCTATTGGCTAAGTGTTCATAGCAATTAAGTTATGATCGAATTGGCATTACGATTAGTAATGGTAGTGTCATTCGGGGACGAATGTTAATTGGGGGGGGGGGATAATGTAAAGATCCAGAAAAATAAAAAATAAATAAAATAATAGGTACTTAAGGTGATTTAATTATTAATTAAAAATCTAAAATTTTAAGGGCATAATGGTCTTTTCGCGTATTAATTAAAATAAAACCAGATTTACATTATTTTAATTATTTGATTAAGTTTTGAATTTAGTCTCCAAATCCTATTAGTTTTCTCTCTCACGCTTGTTAACTCTCTCTCTCACGTTCTCCATCTTTCTCACGTTATTCTGCCAAGAGCAACAAAAATAAGAGAATATATCAACAGTTCTTCACGCTTGAAGAACTCACATGAACTTTTAAGAAAAAAAAAGAAACCAAAAACATCAAGGCGAAGAGAAGTTGCTCGTTGAGTGGTGTGGACATTGAGGTAACTTGTACTGATTTTTGGATAGAGTTTTGGGTAGCAAATTCTTCGTTTGAACATCAATAAAGGTATGAGTTTCTTCTCTCTTGGCTCCTTTCCCAAGAGGCCCCTTACGATTCAAACTATTCATCTCGAAACTAAGGTTGTTCCCCGTTGCATGCCCTTGTCACTAGCTCCCTATGATGTTAGGTTGGGTATTCTTGTTGGTAGAATTTAAGGATACTTGTTTGTGGTGATGATCTCGTTTCGAGTATGTGTCCATGACTATGTATCTATAATTTGTGTCTTATGGGAATATGAAAGTTAATATGTATGTATTTGTGAAAGATTTTGATCATGACTTTGAGTTTTTCTTTAGCATGTTAATAGTATAGAGATTATTCTTGTTTTATGTGCAATTAGAGGCTCTTAAAAATCGTGATATTCACATGATTGGAAATGCTAGAAATTCTAGTTAAAACATATGATCAAATCATCCCTCTATACTTACTTAAGAACCTTAACGAATGTACAAAAAAAAAACAAATGCTAAATTAACCCGTAAAAATGATGCACAAAATTGTGGAGTAATTTTCCAGAATCTGGAGATAAGTTGTAGATGAATTCTGGAAATTTTGAACAAAAAAAGAATAAAAAAAAATAGGTGAGGTTTGCAGGGATCGAACCCGATACCTCACCAAATCATGCCTTAATAAAATAAATAAAGAGGATTGCTGAAGGCGGGGCTCGAACCGGGGACAGGGGGCTGGTGAAATTCGCAAAGAAAAAAGAATGGGGCAGGGGGAGTCGAACTCGCAACCTAGGGGGAGGAGGAGGAGAAAAATCAAGTAAATAAATAAATGGGAGGCGTGGGGTTCGAACCCATGACCTCCCAGTACGCGCGAGGAAGGAAAAAAAATAAAATTAAAGTTGCGAGGCGTGGGGATCGAACCCACGACCTCAGCGCTGAAGGGGGGAGGTCCGAAATATTAAGGAAATAAGGTGAGGCTGTGGGGATTCGATCCCACAACGTCACTGCCATTCGCCCTTATTATATAAAATAAAGATGGAGGGGCTGTGGGGGTTCAAACCCACCACCTCACAGTCCCCCCTCAGCGAAATTAAAACAAAAATAAGGGGGGCTGTGGGGGTTCGGACCCACAACCTCCCCATAATAGTGAATTTAATTAAATTAAAAAGTTAAGAGGTTGTGGGAGCTCGAACCCCCAACCCTTCGGTTAATTAATAGTAAAATTTAAAATAGAAAATTTATCCCTTTATGTAAATATTGAGATTTAATTTAGAATTCTAATTAAAATAGAAAATTTATTTCTTTAATGTAAATGTTGAGATTTAATTTAGAATTCTAATTAAAATAGAAAATTATTTCTTTCATCTAAATATGGAGATTTAATTTAGAATTCTAATTAAAATAGAAAATTAATTCTTTTATGTAAATATTGAGATTTAATTTAGAATTCTAATTAAAATAGAAAATTTATTTCCTTCATGTAAATGTTGAGACTGAATTTAGAATCCTAATTAAAATAGAAAATTATTTTTTTATAAAAATGTCGAGATTTAATTTAAAATTCTAATGTTATGAGTATTAGAAATAAAATCAACGAAAAATATAAATGATATCCAAGTGATTCAAAATTTGGGTTCCCGTGCCCAAACCTCCATAATGATACATAAGTCATACATGAGTAATATATTCAAGAATAATGCCATCTACTTAGATCAACAATCAAGATCTTGGCATATATGCAAGATACATAAGTCTTGCAATACATAATCTTATGAAAGTAAGAATCACTTAGCGGACTATGAATGAAGCCCAATGGCTTGTTTGTATAGACACATTAGTCTAACATACCTTCAAAAATTAAGTGAACTTAAGATGTACGTAATGAAATGATGAATCTTAGGAGGGTAAGTACGAATGTAAGATACGCTAAATGGCAAAGTGCATTGTCATATGATGAGATGAACTATGAAATGAAGAAATGAACATTCACGTAATAAGAGGTGAGTAAATATGAAAAAACAAAGGTGCCAATAATGAAGAATGTGGTGACAATCATGATGTGAGGCTAATGTATATGATTATAGCAATCTCAAATGAGCCTAAGTAAATGTTACCAATACGTACTCACCAATGAGAGTGTAAGATAATGAAGAGATCAGACTCTATGAACACTAATGAAAATATTGTGTTTAAAACACTTAATACTAATGATGAGATGAGAAATCATCTATTGAGCTATGATTTCCTCATACTAGAAGCCAACTTCCATGATGTATGAGTTGAATGTAATGGAACTTTATACTGAGCACCGATAGGCTAGCTATGAGCGGTGATGCCTTCTTTCGGAAAGATCGGAGGTTCACGTAACTATCATGAGATGAGATTGTCCGTCCTGCCAGGTATGGGTCTCCATACATCTCCTAGTCTTTAAACCTATATTGCCACTATAGGGATCTGGCGGGGTTAAATTCCCATATACGCTAGCATGTTATTGAGTCACTTTGCCCGGTGATTCCACCTCTTTTCGGTGTGGAGGAGACACTGGATTTCATGATGCTCACATGATCTATGTCGATTAAAGTTAAAGTTCCCAATGAATGAATGAGGCCAACCTCAAATGAATCATATAAAATAAATGAATGATACCAAAGGTGTTTGGATAGGATAATCAAGAGGTGATCTAGATTCAGGTAATGACATTAGGTTATTTCTGATCATTGCACAAAAAACCCGATGAAAGTCTTAAACTACATCCTAGGTATAGTTGGTGTTCACACTGGCTTATGAATGAACTGAAATGAGGTACGTATGAATGAATGAAGCAGACTCTGTGTTTGCTAAAGAAGACTCCCTAGTTGAGGTCCCATATGTTGAACCCTCATTTTGGAAAGTCTTAAGGTCAAGTCCATGATAACAAGGTCTCATGGCATATGAATGAATAATATGAAAGGAACTATGTATTATATGGTATGTGCTATATGAAGATGTTATGTGTTGTGTGTAGTACGATAATTATAATGATGCATGTCACTCTCATGGTATAACTTTCCCAATCTCAAATTGGCAAGTCCACTGACTTGACTTCCAAAAATCATGTTTTTAGGAAAGAGCGATATTTCTCATGCATGTCCCTGGTGTGTGCTTGCATATACCCATACTTAGTACAAGTGTGTACTAATTCCATACAAACATCTACTTTTAGGTGCAGGCACAGGTGGGCGGTAGAGCTACAGGTTCGTTGTTGCAGCTATTCAGACGTCAACAATCATCCGGAGTTTGGTAGGTCCTCATGCTTTCGAGGATGCTACTGTTTTACATTCTAGCGTAGTTTTAGAGTTGAGCTAGTGGAGCATGTTCCACTAGCGTTTCTTTCCTGTTTTGGTTCAGGCTTTGTATCGGTGCTACTTAGGACGATATACAATTAATACTTAATGAATTATTTCTTTCAGTTGCTTATATCTTAAATGTTAGATGGTTGATGATGAACGATTACAAAATATAAATAATGTTTAGCAAGTATGATTAAAGAATAAAAAATTTCAAATTTTTCGCTAAAATTAATCTATGTAAAGTAAGAATGACGTAAGTAGGCTTGTTTGCGACCTCTGAGAGGTCAACGACGCCGGTCTCGTCTAGGGTATAGATACCGATCGTGACAAGGAAGAAGGTGAGTTATAGATCAAGGAATATACCTAGAGTTTTCTAAAGTAATGATGTTAATTTTTTATTAATAAGGTTGTTCTATTTGATAAGTAAGCCTCAACCTCTAGCTACTCCCGCTGTTTAATTTTAGTAGATTTTTATATCAAAAATAAATATTCCATTGTTCATTTTAGCAAAAGTTAGAATAGTAATCTAAGCTAGGAGTGACTCCTTTTAAAGTTTAAGTAGTTCACTTAAGGAAGCATGAATATAAGTGAAAGAAGTAAAACGAAGAAGCTAAGTGACAACAATCAAAGAAAGCCAAAGAACAGGACAAACAAAAGGGAAGGAAATTCAACGCATGAATAATCACAATATGCTACAGTAATAATGATAAGCACATAATGTAATGATAGTAGACAAACATTTGAAATATACTATTAAATTTTGTAGAACAACTAGATACTCATCTCTAAATCTCAAAAGAAGTCATTGATCTAACTTTAAATAATTGGCAACAGAAGGATGCATTACCTATGAAGTGTTAAATTAATCATTTTCTTCTTGATTTATGCCTATCCTTCTCGCAGACTTGTATTAATAAGCTGAACTCATATCTACGTTCTACTTGTTTATAGATCACTCCCTCTACCAAGAGGTAAAACCTTCTATCCTTATTTATGTCAATGTACATCCCAAAAACAGCTTTCGGTACTTATCAGATTCAAACTTTATCGAGCCATACAACTAATTTTAAATCAAAGCTTTATAAATTTATTCAGACAAATCTAGAAACAGGCAGTAGCAAATTGAACACAAAAAGAAAATTGAGGGAAAAACATATGAAGATATGCGAAATCTACAGGCAAATGTAGAGACATGCATGAGAAAAATTGAGCTTCAAAAGATAGTGGAGGAAAAACAGAAAACTATGAAATCAAATCTGAAAAACCAAGAGCAAAACAGAGAGATGACAAAGAGTTACCCTTGAAATTGCAAAAGCCAACATGATCACTCTAAATAAATTGAGTCGCACATATTATCAAATAGGTTGGGTGCATACAGTTAACAACATACCCTTGATTATAAGATTCCTTCTGCACAATCAACTTGGATAATTTTATCCCAAAATTAAGCGGAATACAGAATAAGTAGTGTGTCAACTTTATCGAATCAGAGGTCTATGACAAGTATATGATAATATTGCAAAAATTATGGCAAAACAATCCCACATAATATAGATACGAAAAAACAACAATTAGCTTGAAAAATACAAGAAGAGGCAATTACCCTGAAAAATTTCACCATTATTGTTGGGGAGCTCCAATTTCTGCCCCAAACTCTTCTTGTCTAACACCAAAATAGTTGAGAAAATCATAAAACAAAGATGTCTGACAAATTGTTGTTAAAAGAAAAAAAAAATTAACATTTGAACAAGATCTCAAAGTGTATTCTATGTCAATTGTCAAGTGAGGACAACTAGAAAACATAGCAATTGTTCTTTAAAGTTCTAAAGAGCAAAGAGAAGAAGAAATATATGTGGTGTCCGTAGATTTTAAAGAAACGTGGAATGAGAATTCTTTAAATTAAATAGTAAGACTAATATACCATCGAATGTGAATTTAATTCCAAGAAACTGACAGGTTGATACCAGCTCCTTCACTCATACTTCTAATATAGGAGAATGACTTATATCAGTATATATCAGATCCTACTTGGTTATCAATCTCTCCCCTAAAAAGCATGTTTTTTTTTTACCGATGCACAAAGAAAATTTTTATTGCGAATGAACAAGACATTGAGAAATTGTCCATACATAAAATTCGAATAAGTAAATATCAAATCCTACTTGGTTATCAAAATCTTTATCATCATTTAATTATGTATCATAACATAATTAAATTTCCATGAAATTAAAGAACGAACACATGATCATTTAATTGCTTGTAGTATACAAATCAAAGATAGTATTAAAAACACTCCTAAACTTGATGTGGATTATAATTTTAGTCCCCCGACTAATAACAGTCTTACAAACACTCCCATACTTGATTAAGTAATTTAAAAACACCTCTCTTATGCCACATATTATCCACTGTCATACCCCTATTTTTCCCAAAAACTTTAAATGTTTTGAAATAGAGGAAAAAGAGTTTTTCAATTAAAGTGACATTTTGAAAAGAAATTATTTTATTATTTAGAGTCGTCACTTGAAATCGAATTTTGATTTTCCAAGTCAGCTTATTTAAATTCCTAACCAAGTCACCTTATTTAAATTCCTAATCAAAATGAAATTTAACTCTATTTTTATTGGATTGCGACCTAGAAATTTGGGTAAGGATTCTATTGACTGAGGGAAAGATAATAGGCACCCCTCGAGTCCCGTGGTTCTAGCTCGATCACTTTATTGATTTTAGTATGACTTGACTTAATTTTTTGAATATTATATCATTTAACTTAATAACAAAAAAATATTTACCCTCATTCTTTGATTTATTTTAAGCATATTTAAAATTGTCGTATTTATTTTAAAATATGTCTATTAATAAAAAATACGTGTAATCGTATAAATTTACTCAAGCAAAAATAGAATAAAGCTAAAAAATGTAGCCTTACGAATTTGAAAATTGGAAGGCCTGAATTTTCTTTTTTACTTTTTCTTTTTGTGTATTTTATTATATAATATATATATATATATATATATATATATATATATATATATATATATATAGATAGATAGATAGATAGATAGATAGATAGATATATAGATAATTGTTAGAAACTAGGACTTATGCAGAGATGAGATTTTAGTGTGTGGATAATTTTGAGATTGTTTTTTTTAGTTATCTTTAAAATAGGAGATAAAAAATTTATGAAATTTGGAATAAATGAATTATAACTCTTTTGAGAATATTTTTTCCCTTTTTATTTTCTTTCTCTTTTTTTATTCTTTCCTCTTTTTTCCCCTTAACTTTATTGTCACAATTTCTTTTATAACATCGGTTTGTTTTTCATTATTTGTTTTAACAATTATTTTTTTTAACTGTATGTTTTTGCACTTTTTATTGAAACTTTTCTTTTCTTCCTTTTTTTTCCAAATTAAATCTAAAAATACATAATATAATAATAAAAAAAATAATAAAATATAATGCATCTTTAATTTACTTATTTATTTTTCCTTGTAAGAAGTGTTTCCGATTACGTTTTCATAAGCATTTATAAATTCTCAAAATAACTCACAACATACATTACAAAAAATTATATTACAAAAAATGATATTACATAATAATTACATGATGATGATGACGATGACGACGACGATGATGATGATGACGATGATGACGACGATGACGACGAGGATGACGATGATGACAATGAGACGACGACGACGATGATGATGACGATGAGACGACGATGACGATGATGACGACGACGATGATGATGATGATGACGATGATGACGATGATGATGACGATGATGATGATGATGATGATTATGATGACAATAATGAGGATGATGGCGATAATAATAATAATAATAATAATAATAATAATAATAACAACAACAACAACAACAACATCAACAAAAAAGTTCATATTATTGGAATCAAATTTTCTTACAAGCATTCCATTAAAATCATGCGAGAATTTAGAGTTACCTTGTCGTCAAAATTGATTCATTACAAAAATAATTGCTACAATCTACTGATTTCAAAAGTTAATATTTACTTTAAAGAGCCGCAAATTCATAACCTTGAGCAAAAACCTCAGACGCTAACTTAATTCTCAAAATAAAAACTCACTTTTGTTATTTTTTATATGTGTTTTTTTCTATCCTCTTCTTCTATGTATCTTTGTGTCTCCTTTTCTCTCTACTAGGCATGTGTTTTTATAATAATTTTTGGGTATGTCTGGTACTAATTAAAAGGAAGGTGAGAGAGTTAGGAATTTAATTTAAAATTTAGGATTGGATAAAGGAATACAAATAAAATAAAAGTAATAATATAATATTAATAAAACAAAACAAAACAAAAAAACAAATAAAAAAATCAAAAAGAAGAAAGAGGAAAACATGGGTGGTGGGAAAAAGTTGTAAAAAAAAATTATGCACTATAAAAGAAAATTGAATGGAAGGAGATTTTTTAGAAAAAAATAGGTTATGGGTAGTTTGAGGGTGATTAGGATAAAGGGTAACATACTTTGAAATTTTTAGGATTCTTCTTTTTATCTTTTTATTTTTGTTTTTATAATATATATTATTATTTTAGACTGATAAAAGTTGAAGGATGAACGTTGAATTCACCAATTTTATTTATTAAAATTTAAACTTATATTTTGTTGTAATTTTCAGATTCTTTTTTTAAAAAAATTTTAAATAAAAATCTATAATAATATTGAAGTATTAAAAATGGTGTAATGATTTTTATGTTTTGTTTAAAAATTAGGTGTTCACAGTATGCCCCATTTGCTTGGAAAATGAAGAGTTTTCATGCAAAGACGTGAATAATGTGACTAATTTTTTACTAAGACATTATCGAAAACGTGAAAATATGTAAAAGAGAAGAGTTTTGATTGCTCCCTAACTTTAGACAAACTATCTATCCTGGGTTAATGATAAGGAGTCAGGTGTAGGTCATATATAGGAAGGGACGAGAGATAAGTTAGGTAGTCGAGTGAAGTTCTGTCAAGGCTCCGGTTCGTAGCTCCAACTATTACATTAAAAGAAAAATACAATAGGAGGGAAAGGAAGGATACAAGATCTTATCTACTCCACTAGTCCCAAGTTTTTATTTTGAATATTCTATTATCGCTTCACCCCCTTTGAATAGAAACATCGATTTCAAACTTTGATCTTGATATTTGAATTTAAGATCAACTTACAGTTTGACTTGGGCTGTTGACCCTCTTCCACATGATATTCTTCGATTCTTGTTTTCTTGAGAAAATGATTACTTATTATTGAACATCAAATATGTGTACTACGTAAATGCACGCCATAATAACAAAACAAACAAGACGAAACAAAATTTCCTGCCCCAGTTTGCACTAGGAAAATTTTATAAGTTATTGGTGAAAGTTGTATAAGTCTAGAATAGACATAAAAATAATATTTTATACTCATTATATATATAAAACAAAATAAAAGAAAAATTTATGCACGAAAAATGCAATAAGAGGTTCTTATGTACTATGAATACATGAAAAATAAGATAGAGGTTATTGTGCCCTAAATGCAACTAGGGGTTGTTGTGCCCTTTGAAGAGGTGAAATATAAAATAGGGGTTATTATGCCCTATATACAAACAGGGGTTATTGTGCGATGTGAAGACATAGAAAAAGTAAAATAGGGGCTATTGTGCCCTACATGGAACTAGAAAATATTATGCCTTGTGAAGGCATGAAAAATAAAATAGGGGTTATTGTGTCATATATGAAACCAAAGGTTATTGTGCTCTGTGAACTCGTGAAAAATAAAATAGGAGTTATTATGCCCTTAATGCAACTAGGGATTATTGTACCCTATGAAAACATGCAAAATAAAATAAAGGTTATTGTACCCTATATGCAACCAGGATTACTCTACCCTGTGAAGACATGAAAAATAAAATAGAGGTTATTATGCCTATATGTAACAAAGATTATTGCGCCCTCTGAAGTCATAACAAATAAAATAGAGGTTATTGTGCCCTATATGCAACCAAGAGTTATAGTGCCATGTGAAAACATGAAAAAAAAATAGGAATTATTATGCCCTATACGCAATAAGAGATTATTGTGCCCTATGAATACATGAAAAATAAAATAGGGGTTATTTTTCCTTGTGAAGACATGAAAAATAAAATAGGGGTTATTGTTCCTTGTGATGACAAGAAAAATAAAATAGGGGTTTATTGAGCCCTTTTTGCAACCAAGGGTTATCGTGCATACTTGTAATACTCCGGAAGTCTAAATCCTAATCTAGAGCCTAACATAAGATTTTAAGAATTATAACACTGTTTTAAGTCAATTATAATGTATTTGAGTCATTTAGTAAGTGTTAGAATCAAAACATCAAGAATCATCCGAAAACTAGTTGAAGTGGTGCTAGTGTGGTTTAGCCAATTTGACTAAGTTTTAGGATTCGGAAAATGATGAGTTTTGGTGGAAGGGTGTCTAACACGCATTATAGTTAGTTTATAGTCAAAACCTCTGGGTACGACTCCCTAAGGACCTACCAAGGGTCCTTGAGGAGGATCCTTGCATTTGGCAAAAAGCTGCGAAAAGGCAGTGTCCATCGACGAGTGCAGGCAACGATCCATTGGTGAATCGATGGGGCGTCGATGCCTCCGTCGATGAAGACTTAGCCAAAACTTTTAAGGGTTCATTTTGGCAACTCTCTGACCAAATTGACATACCAACAAAACGGTTGGTCCCTTTGGCCGTCGATTGACAAATGGTGCGTGAACGTGGCCTCGTCTGTCAAAGAGGCTGTTTTGCTGCACGTTTTTGGTTAGTTACATTAGATTAATTAAAGGGTTATATAATTATTAAGGGGTTAAGTGAGACTTAATTAAGTTAGATAATGACTCCTATAAAGTCCCCAAATCTAATTAGACTAAACCTAACCCTCATAGTTCTCAAAACCCAATTTCTCCTTTCTCTGTCCCAAAAGAAACCTCATTGAAGACCAAGAAAAATAAGGTTTCTAGGGCTGAAAATGATCAAGTCTCTCAATCAAACTTCATATGTGATTACTTTCACCTTTGGTATCTCTTTTCCCAAGGGTTCCTCCAAATTAATTTCAAAAGTTGAGTTCTAAGTGAGTTTTCTTCCAATACGAAATTGATCTTGTGAATTGCTTTGTTTATGATTCCTTTTGGTTATAATGAGTATATTAACATGTATTATAGTTACTTTATACTAATTCTTGATGTATTTACCTATTTTGTGGAAAGATGACCTTTTTCCCTTTAACCCTTGGTTGTGATCTTGAATTGAATTGTGTAGTATTGATTCAATTATCTTGGTTAACATGTGAAATAATATTCTATATTGTTATTATGTCAATTATGAGTAGATTGTTATGTATTGTAATCCAATTATGCTAGTTCTTGAGTAATTGACCTAGGTTGTGAAGTAGACCATGAACTTGACCTAAGTCTCTAATTCTAGGCTATGAACTAGTGATGAATTGTTGTGTAGTGATTCAATTGACTTCATTATTATGTTGGTTACTACTGTGTGATTTATATTACACCCACTTTTGTATTGAATTGGAGGGTTGATGGTAAGACCCTGACGATGGAATTGTGAATGAGATTGGGTAAGTCTTCTGATTTCTATTCTTTACTTCAATTATGATTACTTGTGATTAAGTGATGATTTTGTGTTGTAGTATACCTTATATTAAGATTGATAGGGTTGGTATGATGTTGAATATAAATGTCTTGAACAATGAATTGTGAGTTGTTGGCTAAGATGTAAATGTTATAAGGACGATGATAACTTACCAATGTGCCTTATTATGATGTGACTATGTAAATATGCTACCTCACATGTATGAATTGTAAATGAAAGGAAAATACTCATTCAATTATTATTGAGCTATGATGATGATTATATAAGTGATAGACCTATGACCTACATTAAGCTATGATGATTAATAAAGGCATTAAAGACATTTCAAAAAGGGACTCTCGCTTAGCACCGGGTGAACTAGAGTGAGTAATGTCCCTTCCCAGATAGGAAAGGTAGGATCACTTATGTACTTATGAGATTGGAGACTATAATGCATGTAGCATAAAGAGGTTCCCAACCATCGCCTAGTTCTTGAACTATGTCACCCCCATAGGAATACTAGCTAGTTGATCCACAATAGAAGATATGTTCATGTTTTGGTGCTACCTTGACAAGTAGTCCGCCTTCTTTCGGTGTAGGGTTCTAGGACACTCGATTCCACATTAGCTCATGTGGTCTATGTCAGTTAAGTCAAGATGTTCCCAAAAGGTAAAATGAAATAATGGAATGAACTCTAACTAGGATGACTTAATGGGTTTATCTTAGTCTAGGTAGGGGTATGAGACTCTACTTAAACATTGCACTAGTTAGCCTTGAAGGAAGTCTTAGAAGGATGTTCATATACATGTACATGCTTATAAGTTATAATATATATATATATATATATATATATATATATATATATATATATATATATATATATATATATATATATGATGATCTTACATGTTGATGATACTACATAATGTTGGCTTCACTTATGAACATGTGTTTGGTCTCTATTGCTAAACTATGATGCTATGTAATCTCAATGATATGCTATATGAAGTTGGACATTGTTTATGGTTCTTTTTAGGTTGCTTGATTGAGTAAGATTATGGGACTTTGCTTGGTCTTAAACTAGTGGACTTAATGGGGGTTCATGATTAATAGCCTTGGTTTGGTTATGATGTTATGAGCTCTTATACATGCTTGTTGACGTCATAACTTGATGACAGAGCTGTCTTGATTATGTGTTCAATTATATTGATATACATGTTGGCTTGACTAGACATGGTATTGTTGATCTTGTGATGCATATGGTCTTGACTTAATTAATACGTCTTATTGATTTGTATGGTTCCTTGAATGTTCATAAGGCTTTTTAAAATAAATTGCATACTTTATTGAGATGTCCCTCTTCAGCATGATTTTATGTTGTGTGTGAATATGGTGTCATACTTAGTACAAGTGATGTGCTAACCCCATTTTCCCAATATTTTAGGTTCCGTTCATTGAAGGGCTTCTGACGACTTTTGAAAGAAGACTTGGATTCTCATTCCCCAAGTTGGGTAGGTCCTAACTACTTTGAGAACAATTACACTTTATAGCATTGGATGTTGATTAGTCTAAAAGGCAATATGCTCATTTCCTTACGTTTGAGTTCTAAAGATTGTACAACTTATATGTGGTATTTATTGTATTTAAGTATGGGCTATGCCCAATTCTTATACTCTTGTTTAGATGGTTATGAGACGAGACATCCGTTTTTAAGACTATGTTATATCTTATATATGTATATGTGCAATAAAAGTAGAAGACTATGTAATCTTCTTATACAAAGGGTCTATGTATACTCAATATGACTATATTATGTGTATGTGAGAGGTCTATGTAAACCTCATGATAGATAGAAGAAAATTTTTTAAATTTTTTTGCATTTTTAACCTATGAATGTAATGATGTAAGCTAAGAGGAAAGTCTTACTTCTCGATGAGGACAAAGACATCGGTTACGTCTAGGAGGTGCTCCCCAGATGTGACAAATTTGGTATCAGAGTTTGACGTTGACTATCTTTAGAGTCAAAGTCTGACTTAACCACGTATTTGTAGATTCTTATTCATAATTGTAAAGCGCGCCACACTTATGAATAGGAAATTATATGATGCTTATTAATTCTCCTTTTCTTGAAAATCCAATATCATGCATCTAGAGTCTTGACTATTTATGCCCTTAGCATCTAATCCTTTTATTGTGATTATAGATAATGAATACCCAAAGAACAGCCGCTCGAAGACTTGATGAAGAGATTGACAATGCGGGAGTTCCTCGCCAAGTCAATCAAGTCTCTCATCTTGAAGAAGTTGCTAATGATGACCAAGCTCTGGTCCCAAGCCATTACTACTCAAGAACAAGCCATCACTACTCAAGCCCAAGTCATCACTACCCAAGCTAGCCGGGAGGTTGTAACCCGAGCAAGCCAACATGTTGGAACTATAGCCTCCCGTTTGAGGGATTTCACAAGGATGAATCCCCCTTACTTTCTATGGGTCCAAAGTAGAGGAAGACCCCCAAGAGTTCATTGATGAGACCTTCAATATTCTCTATGCTATGGAGTTGACTACTAGTCAGAAGGATGAACTGGCCACTTACCAACTCAAAGATGTGGCCCAATCTTGGTACGTCCAATGGAGAGACAATAGACCCTTTAAGGGGTGGGCTGGTGACATGAGAGATTTTCAAGAATGCTTTACTTGATAGGTTGTTTCTTAGGGTGAAGAGGAAATACAAAGTGGAAGAATTTATCAACCTTCGTCAAGGAGGTATGATTGTACTTGACTACTCCTTGAAATTTACTAAATTGTCAAAGTATGCTTTTTCTTTAATTTTCGATCCTAGGGATGAAATGAGACATTTTGTGACGGGGGTGTCAGATGACTTGAAGGAAAAATGTCGTTTGGATATGGGACATGATAATATGAACATTTCTCATCTCATGCTTTATGCTCAACAACTGTAAGAGACAAGGGTTAAGAGAAAGAGTAGGGATGCCAAGAAGGAAAGGTGTTATGATGGTAGTTCTTCAAAGGGTAGGCTTGACATTCAGGACAAGCCTAGGTTTAAGAAGAGGTTTTCTAATCAATTTCCTTCCAAATTTCCCAAGGCTCGTGATGATAGGGTGTCTAACCCTATGTCTCAAAAGGGAAGAGGTACTAGCTCGCCAAACAAGAAGCTAACTTGTGGAAAGAAACATTATGGTGATTGCCTTGTTGGGATGGACAATTGCTTTGGGTGTGGCAAGAGTGGCCACAAGGTTAGGGATTGCCAAAATGTAAAGGGGAAAGACAAAGGTAGTTGGCAAGCTCAAGCTAGTGGTTCTAACGTGGATCCTCCAAAGAAGAATCACTTTTATGCACTTCGTCCTAGGGGTGAATAAGAGAGTTCTCACGATGTGGTGACTGGTATGTTACAAGTCTTATCTATTGATATATATGCTTTACTTGATCCGGGTTCTACATTATCTTTTGTTACTCTCTTGATAGCTAGAAAATTTTGATATTTCGCTAGATATTCTGAATGAACCTTTAATGGTAACTACCCTAGTAGGAGCGTCGGTGGTTGCAAAGATGGTATATAGAAATTGTCCTATAATGTTTCCCAATAGAGTTACTCATGTTGAATTAGTAGAACTTGATACGGTCGATTTTGATGTCTCTTTGGGAATGAATTGGTTGCATGATTATTTTGCTTCCATTGATTGTAAGACTAGAATTGTCAAGTTCAATTTTCCGAATGAACTTGTTTTAAAGTGGAAGAGGGGAAATTCTATTCCTAAAGGTCATATTATCTTTTGTCTTAAGGCTTGTAAAATGATCTCAAAGGGGTGTCTATATCACATTGTAAGAGTCAAAGATTTAGACTTAGAAAATCCTCACATTGAGTTAGTCCTTGTAATAAGGGAATTTTCAGAGGTCTTTCTTAATTATCTTCTCGGGATCCCTCCCGAACGGGAAATTGATTTTAGTATTGAGTTACTATGGATACCAATCCTATTTGGATTCCTTCTTATCGGATGGCTACGGTCCAATTGAAAGATTTGAAGTCTCAACTCCAAGATTTACTAGACAAAGGCTTCATTAGGCCTAGTATTTCTCCATGGGGTGCTCCAATTTTGTTTTTGAAGATAAAGGATGGGTCCCTTAGAATGTTCTTCGATTATCGCCAACTCAATAAAGTCATTATTAAGAACAAGTATCCTCTCTCTCAGATTAATGACTTGTTTGATTAACTCCAAGGGGCAAACTAATTTTCTAAAATTGACTGGAGATCGGGTCATCACAAACCTAGGGTGAGAGGTGAGGATATACCCAAAATGGTATTTCGTACAAGATATGGTCACTACGAGTTCTTAGTAATGTCCGTTGGTCTCGCTAATGCCCCGACAACATTTATGGATCTCATGAATAGGGTGTTTCGAAGTTACCAAGATTCATTTGTCATTGTATTCATTAACGACATCTTGGTATATTCAAAAAATGAGGGTGAACACATGGATCACTTGAGGGTGGTGTTACAAGTGCTTAAGGAGAACCAACAATTTGCCAAATATAGAAAATGTGAGTTTTGGTTGAGGTCGGTCGCTTTTCTTGGTCATATCATCTCTAGTGAGGGAGTTGAGGTTGATCCAAGGAAAACTGAGGCAGTGAAAAGTTGTCCTAGACCATTGACTCCAACCGACATTAGGAGTTTCTTGGGTCTAGCGGGTTATGATAGGAGTCTTGTGGATGGCTTTGTGTCGATTGCTTCTCCCTTGACTACTTTAACCCAAAAGAGTATGAGATTTGAGTGGTCGAAAGCATGTGAAAGAAGCTTCGAAATCTTTAAGGATAGACTTACTTCCGCTCCAGTGTTGACTTTACCGGAGGGTACAGAGGGCTTCGTTGTGTACTGTGATGCATCTGGAGTGGCTTTGGGTGGGTGCTTATGCAACATGGGAAGATAGTAGCCTATGCCTCTAGACAACTTAAGGTGCATAAGAAGAAATATCCAACTCATGATGTTGAGTTAGCGGCCGTGGTATTTGCCTTGAAAATATGGAGGCATTATTTGTATGAGGTCCATGTTGATGTGTATAGCGACCACAAGAGTCTTCAATATGTGTTTACTCGAAAGGAGTTGAATCTCCGACAATGAAGATGATTAGAATTATTGAAAGATTATGACATGAGTGTTCTCTGCCACAAGGACAAGACCAATGTGGTTGCGGATGATCTAAGTCGTATGACCATGGGTAGTGTTTTATGTAGATGAAGCTAAGAAGACCTAGTGAAAGAGGTTCATAGGTTGGCTAGATTGGGTGCTAGATTTGAAGATTATCCGAATGGTGGTTTCATGGTCCATCATAACTCCAAATCATCTTTGGTGGTTGAGGTGAAGTCCAAACAACACTTTGATAAACCATTGATGGATTTGAAGGAGTCGGTTATGGGTAAGCTTAATAAGGCATTCTCGTTAGCGGGGGATGGTGTCTTGAGGTATCAAGGAAGGTTGTGTGTTCCAATGTCGATGGTTTGAGGAACCAGATTATTGAGGAAGCTCATGGTCCCGTTATTCTATTTCTCTGGGTTCTACAAAGATGTATCATGAACTTAGGTAAGTATTTTGGGAGAAGGTTTAAAGAAGGACATTGTGAAGTTTGTTACAAAGTGTCCAAATTGCCAATAAGTGAAAGTCGAACATCAAAATTCGGGTGGTTTACTTCAAGGTATCCAAGTTCCTACTTGGAAGTGGGAAAACACTAATATGGATTTTGTGGTTGGTTTGCCTCGCACACAAAAGCAATATTACTCCATATGGGTGGTTGTAGACAGGTTGGCCAAATCCACCCTTATAGTACCAGAACTACGTGCCTCTATTAGTTAAGTACACTTTATGGGCATCATAAGACATTTATTTCTACCCTCGACAAGGTATAGTGGGTCCTCTTGATGGGGCGTATACATCTGACTCTATGTTTATCTCACGTAGTTTTATGTTAATTATTAGTAGCTCCCACAGTCAGATTCTCGTTCATTGACTTGGTTACTAGTTACACTTTCAGTATTCAGTTTAAGCATGTTATATTCTTGTTCATTACATTCAATTTAGTTTATATTCAGTATGTTCAATATATTCATCATGTTCATATTATATCATTTCTCAGTATGATTTGTTCAGTTATGTATATTGTTCAGATTATCCTATTTTTCATGCCCATTTCCTTTCAAGTACTGACACATACTCTGTGGTGTATCTTCTTGTGATGTAGGCCAGGTCCTCAACATTCAAATTGCGTGTAGATCGGACTCTGATCCGTATTCAACAGTATCAGTAGTGAGTCCTCATTCTTCGAGGATGATAGACATTTTTTTCTTACTTTTAATCTTTAAGTTTCACTTTTGCTAGAGTTAGCTGGGGAATGTCCCAACATCTCTAGTTACTTAGAGGCTTATTTAAGACATAATTAGAATTAGTTCTAGCATTTTTAGTTTTAATCTAGTATTGTTAAATCCTATTCAATATGTTATTTTGATTAGTATTAGGTATTCCCCATTTCAGTTCAATTAAAGCTTTGCACAATATTACTCATTTCAATAAATCTTTAAGTATACTTATGATATACAATTCAGGGTTAGCTTGGGGTCACCGTGATATTAGTTTCCGTGTTACGTCAGTTGGTTAGCCTTAGGGCATGACAAACTTGATATAAGAGTCTTAGGATGTCTGAAAAGCCTCACTAAATAAAGTCCTTTTCATGGGTCTGAAGTGCACCACATGTAATGAGAGGGAGGTTACTATGTATTTTATGAAAAACTTCAACTTCTTGTTTTTCATATTATGCGTGGTCATGATATGCTTTTTCTAACTCTATGTTATGCATTTCTGATTATTCATCCTCATAAAGATTACACAAGGAAAGCTAATATCTGCAACATTGGGCAATTCCTCCAGTACCATACCACGAGGTCTGAATATAGAGTTTCGAAATTCCATTCACCTTTTGGCCCAGGGCGTAGCCAACCAGAACAATCAACATGTTCCAGTTCCTACAAATGCTAGTGGTGGATCAGTGGCAACTA
This sequence comes from Solanum habrochaites, assembly GCA_027704765.1. Classification (NCBI taxonomy): domain Eukaryota; kingdom Viridiplantae; phylum Streptophyta; class Magnoliopsida; order Solanales; family Solanaceae; genus Solanum; species Solanum habrochaites. The sequence continues at coordinate 33,633,196 of JAKWJA010002495.1, forward strand.
GGTCGGTGATTTTGTTAGGATGAATCCACCTGAGTTTCAAGGGTTACAAGTTGGTGAGAACCTTAGAATTTATTGATGAAGTTAAGAAAATCTTTGGATTCATGCAAGCGACTGGTAATGATATGGTAGAGTTGGCATTATACCTGCTTACGAATGTCATTCACATATGGTACACTTAGTGGAGATATAACATAGCTACTTTTTTTTTTATCCCTATATAGAAGTAATATTAGGTGTCAGTCTAGAAACTCTCTCAAAAACTTTCTGAGCCTCTATGCCAAGTGACCTAGTCATATCTTGACGGGTATACAAAAATTACTTTGTCACAGTCTCTTAGAAAGTCACCTTAGTAGACCTCGTATAGTTAGAAATAGTAGATTTTGATATCATTGTGTGCATGGATTGGCTACATTGAGGTTATGACTTAGTTGATTTTAGAACTTGGAGCATTCGTTTGAAGTTTTCATACGAGCCAATCCTTGAACTAAAAAGTAGTAGCTCAGTGCATGGGTCGATTCATTTGCTACCTTATATATAGAAAGATTATCTCTAAACAAAGTCACAATCAATAATAAGTACCCTATCCCCAGAATTTATGACATGTTCGACCAATTTCAGGGTGCTAGTCATTTTTCAAAAATAGACCTCAGATCTGGTTATCATTAACTCAAAGTCAGAGATAGTGACATCCCAAAAACAACCTTCAGAACTCGGTATGATCATTATGACTTCGTAGTTATGTCATTTGGACTAACCAATGCTTTTGTAACTTTCATAGATTTGATGAACAAATTTTTCAAGCAATATTTGGACTTGTTCATTATCGTCTTTATTGATTATATCCTCATTTACTCTAGGAATGAGGAAGAACATGTGACCCATTTGTGATTTGTACTATAAGCTCTCAATGATTTCCAATTTCACTAAGTTTAGAAAATATGAGTTTTGATTACAATCAATTGCTTTCCTTGGTCACATAGTGTCTAGCGAAGGGATCCGAGTGGATTCTCAGAAAATAGAGGGAGTGAAACAATGTCCTAGGCCTATCTTTCTTACAAATATCATGAGTTTGTTGGGTTTAGCCGATTATTACAAAAGGTTTGTGGAAATATTTTCAACCATAGCTTATCCATTGACTAAGTTGACTTAAAAAATGGTTAAATTTCACTGGTCAGCTGAGTGTGAGAAGAACTTCCCAAAACTAAAAACTAGGTTGACTTAAGCTCATGTTTTGACTCTATTGGAGGGTTCAGGCGATTAGCTGATCTATTTTAATGCATTTAGAGTCGACTTAGGTTGTGTGTTGATGCGATGAGGTAAAGTTATAACTTATGCTTCTAGACAACTTAAGGTGCATCAGAAGAATTATTCGACTCATGACCTCAGGTTTGCAACCGTAGTAATTTTCCTAAAGATTTAGAGACATTACTTGTACGGTGTTCACATATTATAAGAGCCTTTAGTATGTGTTCACCTAGAAAGAGTTGAATCTTCACCAAAGGATATATCTTGAATTCCTCAAGTACTATGTTATGATTGGCTTTACCATTCTTGTACGGCCAATGTAGTAAATGATGCTCTTAGCAGACTATCCATAGGTAATTTAGCATATATTGAGGAAAAAAAGGAAAGAACTAGCAAAAGATGTTCACTAGCTTTCTCACGTAGGAGTTTGACTTATGAGCATATCAGATGATGGTGTAACAATTAAAAATGGGTCATAATCTTCACAGGTAGTAGAGGTTAAGGATTAACAAGACATTAATCCTATATTGATTCAATTGAAGGATGTAGTTCATCTAACGAAAGTTAAGCTTTTCTCCCAGGGGAGATAATGTGCTTCAAAATTAAGGTTATTTATGTGTTCCTAAGTTAGGTGAGTGAGACAACATATTCTTACATAAGCCTATAATTCTAGGTATTCAGTTCATCCAGGTTCCACTAAGATGAACAATGATTTTCGAGAAGTCTTTTGGTGGAATGGAATGAAAGGGGATATAAACAGATTTTTATGGCTAAGTGCCCTTATTATTAGAAGGTGAAGGTAGAACATTAGAAATCAATAGGTATGACTCAATATATTAACATTCTACATGGAAGTCAAAAGTGATAAACACGAACTTCATGTCATGTTTACCTCGTACTCACATACATCATGACTTCATTTGGGTGATAGTAGATAAAGTTACTAACTCCGCTAACTTTTTGGCTATTAAGACTATAGATTCAGCGGAGGACTACGCCAAGGTTTGCATTATGAGATAGTCAGGGTTCATTGTGTTCCTTTATCTATTATATCACATAGAGGTCCTTAGTTTACCTCTAATTTCTCTCAGTCATTTCATAAAGGCCTTGGTACTCAGGTCAACTTCAGCTCAACATTTCATCCACATGTGGATGGTAAGGTAGAGCGTACCATCCAAACCTAAGAGTACATGTTGATATCTTGTGTGATCGATTCGAGGGTAGTTAGGATGATCTCTTTTCTCCTATAGAGTTAACCTACAATAATATCTACCATTCTAGTATTCAGATGACCCCTTCTAAGGTATGGGCGTAGGTGCAGATCTCTAGTTGGTTGGTTTAAAGTAGGTGAAACAACCTTGATAGATTCTGATTCGGTTCATGATGCTATGGAAAAATTTAAACTCATTAAATATAGACTTACGACAATATAGAGTCATCAAAAGTCCTATGTAGTTGTCAGGATAAAGAACATAGACTTCCAAATTAATGATAGTGTTAACTTGAAAGTTTGACCTATGAAAGGGGTGATGATATTTGGAAAGAAGGGGAAGCTCATACCTAGATATATACGCCTTTAAAGGATCTTGAAAAGAGTTGGAAAAGTGGCTTATGAGTTAGAGTTACTAGTAGAACTAACTTCAGTGCATCTTTTCTTTCACATATCGTTGTTGAAGAAGTTTGTGGGTGATCCAACATCCATAGTACCATTGGAAAGTGTGTCTGTGAATGATAGTTTCACTTATTAAGAGGTACTAGTTGAAATTCTTGATAGTTAGGTTCGAATGTTGAGAAACAAAGAGGTCGCTTCAAAATGTTTTGTGGAGGAGTCGGTTTGTAAAGAGAGCTACTTGGGAAGTAAAAGCATCCATGAAGGCCAAGTATCCTCATCTCTTTCCTTCTAATTCCATTCCAGTTTGAGGTGATAGCTTCTCTAGTATATTAGTTACTCTGGCATAAATTCAATCTTAGTATTATGTTCCTTCAGCTATACTTGAATTCTCGACGTATTTACATGTTTTGGAACTTAGTTCAACAAAATTTCAGTTTCCAGTTTAGTGGTAGGGTTTATAGCTCGTTCCCTTCATATTTATCTAGTTCATACTTCATTCAAGGATGAATGTTCCCAGGGGGGAGATATTGTAACACCTCATAACTTATTAGACCAGAACACCACAATGATGGGTGAACTACGACACGTATCACCAACTGTGAATGGAACCACAGTTTGTTGACATATCTGTGGTTCACACTTAATCTAGGAATGGTTGACAATGGGACCCTTCACGGTCCATGTACCACCATACGACCGTCATACCCTGACTTAAGACCATGGATCCCTTCACGAGATGTGGTCTTGATGATGAGCTATGGAAATGACCCTTAGGACCAGTAGCTACTGCCAGCAGACCATGACCGAATCGACAAGTTGTTGTCTCAGTGACGATATGTGTCACAAGGGGCCTTGGTTCGCCTCGACAAATTTTAAGTCAGAGGTCGTTTGGTCTTTTCCCCTACGTGTTGGACACCTAAATTATGTTGTTTAACCCTAAACTATATAGTTTTGGTTAGTTTGAGCGTAGTAACGTAGTCAAAACTTACCCTAATCAATCATTCACCAAAATCTCAAACTTGGAACAAAAGAAGAAGAAAGGGGCGCCAATTTTCCTTAGAGAAATCACCTAGTTTCTTTCAAAGTTTTTGTCTAAAATCAAAGAGTTCTTCGTGGATGTCATCACAAGGTATGTGCGATTTCTTTAGTGGGTTTCTTTCACCTATTAGGTCTCTAAAATTCAGCATATTCTTTATTACCAGCATATTTTCATTACCTAGGGTTTCTAGGACTTAAAATAATTGCTATGATTTAGTTGTTGTAACTTTCTTAATCAGATTATCATGTCTTAGTAAGTATTTTGCGCAGAATTTTGCATGAAACTCAAAATCCTAGTTGTGTAGTTATTTTACTTCATGAATTACCTAGCTAGGACTGATAATACATGCCTCAATCTTTAAATGTTTCATTATCAGGATCTAATGTTGCCTTTTTAGTTAACATGTTTGAAACGTCCGGGTACGACTCTCCAAGGGCCCCGAAGAAGACCTCAAGGAGGACCCAAAGGTTTTCGAGACACTGCCTTGGCAGTATCAATCGATAGAGCCAAAGGACGCCTCATCAGTCCACAAATGCCTCATCGACGGGGAGGCATCGATGGACACTTAGCCTGGTGAAGGATTAAGGCTGCTGTCAAGCCTTAGACCCAAACGACGGCCTGCAGTACGGTCCGTTTATGGACCTACTGGGTGTCATTTGTGCCCGTTGATGCAGGCTGCAACAACTACCATGCACATTTGTTTGATTAAGGGGTTAATGGGAAATTCACCCCACGTGCTAACCATATCCTAGTTGGTTTATTTAGTTATTTTTGGGTGTATTTAAGTGATCAAAAACGTGACAATCCTGTTCCCAATTGAATTCAAAAAAATAGACTTGCCTCCCAAACCAAACTCTTTCTAGAACCTCCATTGTAGGTGAATATCAAGAACAAATTGGAGCTTGGATTTCCATGGGTTCTTCATCAAGTTTTAGAGGTTTTCTTCTACATTAAGTTATGGTGATCCAGCATCTCTAGTTAATCTTCCATCTAGAGAGTTTCTTTCAATGTTTTCAAAGAAGTTCATGATCAAATCTCTTATTCTTCAATCTAGCCATGGGTTCTTTCTCAAAACGTTTTGAAAGGCTTATTCATGATGAATTGACGATAATGTATTGAGCTTAACGTGGATTTCAATCCAATTGCATGATGAACCCATGCTTCCTTCCAACTCTCGTTTTAAGCTATGTATTGGCTATTATGATCTTGATGTTAGGAGGATTGTAATGTGATTCAAGTATGTTAAATTGATTGTTATCTACTCTCTATCATGTATATGGATTATGAATTATATATAAAGGATCCGATGTGTATAAAGGCTTGTAGATTTGGTTGTATTGATTCTTGTTCTCCTATCTTCTATAAATTGCTAATATAGTTTAATGTATTTCGACTCTATGGTGATTGACTTATGATTTCGTATGGGGTTAATTGTACTTTAGCTATTGCCTATAATGTGTTATGATGATGAATTATGTGTAGTTTTCCCAATATGGATAGATACTTGAAGAACTTGATCCCTACTTCTTATAGAATGGTATTTACTGTAATATAGACTCTATATGACATGAATGTATGATTTTGTCTATGAAGAGATACTTGTAGCTACTGCCCAATATGGCATTTTTTTGAATTAAGGAGGCTGATCATTGATGGTCCATGTAAGGAAGAATTGGTAAGAGCTCAACTTCCCTCCACATTGTATAAATCGATGATGTAGTGTACTTGAAATGATCTTGATCTTCTTATAATTAATGCATGATTTTGATTATGTTAGTATACCTTTAGCTAATTGGTCAATGATGACCAAAGGTTAAAAAAGTGGTAAGATTGCCTACTTCTTCTTCTTTTCTTATAGTATTGATAGTTAATGAAGCCTTGTATGACATTGTGTGGTATGGTCCACATATGGTGGCAGTGTTTAATTTATTGCCAATATATATATATATATATATATATATATATATATATATGTATATATATATTTATATTTATATATGATTCAATTATGGCTTAGAAGGTAATTATACTATGAATGTGTGTTGGTGATGATCACCCTATGTGAAGCTTATGCCTTGTTTCCATTCTAGTTGTGTTCTAGGTTGTATTGCTAATGTTACAAGTATATGTATGACTATGTTGGGGTTTGATTAGGTACTTCCTTAAATGAGTACAAATGGTTAATGATCCCTTACCTATGCTAAATGATGTTATGTGGTCTATGTTTGAATGTGCATTGTGGTCCTAAGAGGGTGGGTGCCCCAATGTGTTGTTGATAGACATTATGTGATCATGTTGACCATTGTACACACACTCGCACTTCATGCATGCTTACAAGTAGTATAGGTTCATGGTATCTAATGAAAGGTATTCTCATATGGAAATGTGTCTACTACTATGCATGTAAAGTATATGTATCTATGAAGTATCTAATGTATTATTCACTAGGATGACTTCATAGGTGTACTAGTATGAGCAAGGGTATGGGACCTTCTCTATGCATTGCACATGTGTGCCTTGATAGGATAATTCCCAGGTCTGGTTATCTATGTTTATGAATATTAATGTATGGTTAAGTGATGAACATGTCTTATATGCATGAAGAAAGTAAAGTATGAATATGTGTAACCTTAGTGTGTTATGTGAAAGGTTTTCTCACATGTATATAAACACACACTCATGTATGATAATCTAGTCAATCGAGGGGCCTTGAAAGGTGTGCTCAAGTGTACCCTAAACTAGATAGGTGCTTACATATTCTATGTCCATGTGAAAGGGTTTCTCACATGATTTAGGTTGATATACTATCATCTATGACCTACGAGCTAAGCACATGAAGAGTCAATCTCCTAAATCCTAATTTTATAAATTAATGTTTATAAAGTCTTTTTAATCAAAGGGAACTTAGATTAGTACCGAAAGAACGTGAAGTTGAGGGGTGTCCCTTCCTATTGGAGGAAGGTAGGTCACCATAGTCTTCTCGAGGTTGTTATCCTCATAACCCAAGGTCATAGAGTGATGTTTCCATAGTGTATAACTACAATGCCCCATTTGGCATAAAGAGGGTTTCCACATATACCTTAAAGTTCCATAACTACACTTGCCACATAGGATCTAGCAAGTGAATTCACTTAGTATGCTAGCATGTGGTAATATTCTACCTTGGCTAGGTAAGAACACCTTCCCTTGGTGTAAGCTGAACAACACCAAATTCCATGTAGCACCCATGGTCTTAATGTAGGTTAAGGCAATAGTTTCCCTAAAGTAAAGCGGACAATGAACGTAAAGTAATGACCCTAACTAGGATAACCTTAGGGTAGTTGCTTAGTGTAGGTGGAGGTATAGGACTTCACCTATGCATTGCACAAGTGGATCTTTAGGGAAGTCTTAGGGAGGTGTTTTAACGCATGCGACTATGTTTATGTTCCTTATGCATGACTTTGTAGTATTTGTCTACTTATTATGAAGATGTGCATGGAATGAGTCCTAATGGATCTATGTGATGAAGGTCTTGCCTAGTTTGGAGGAAGTTGTCTTCACTTGCTATGTTGATGTATGAATTGGATGCTAAGGCTTATGGTCTCATGGTAGGTTTACTAAGTATGTGTGAGGTCATGGGGCTTCACATGTATATTGCACTAGTAGACTTGGATTGGGATTGTGAGTAAGGTCTTATTATGCATTGATGTAAAGTGAAGTTAGTATATGTGCAAGTTGATGTAACTTACTGTAAATTCATTAGAGTCTTAACTAAAATGTGCCTATAATGTATTATAATTCTTTGATGGTATGTTTTGTCTTGTGTAGGTTGTATGTATGGTTTCCTCGTGTCCTTAACGTGATGCATTACACCAACTATCACTAGAGGGTTACTTGGGAGGCTAATAGGTTGAAGGAAAGAAGTTCACTGTTAAGAGAAAATTCTCATTGTAAAGCGTAGGGAGCTTATGGTAAAATGATTCAAGAATGTCTTAAATGTATTGTATGATTTTATATTATGTTAGACCATGAAATATGCTATATGAAGTATGTAAATGGTATATGATTATTTTATAAAGGTTTATGAAGATTTTATCAAAAAGGCATGAAAAATGATTTCAAGTAAAATGTCCCTTTTCAATGCATGTTTTTGCTTGGTCGCCATACTTAGTGCATTCTTGTACTAACTCCATTCTTCTCTACTTTTTACACAAAGTGTAGGTTGTGGATGCTTAAAGGATATCTATATGATTGAGGAGCTTGTTATGTGTTTCCCGAGATCAAGTAAAAGGAATCCTTAAGATTCAAGGATGTCCTATGTCAAGTTATGTTTTAAGTCTTGTTATTATATACTTGTGATTATGTTGTAAGGGCCGTGTCACTAAGGTACTCTTATGATGTTGAGTCTAGGATGGCAAGAAGAGACTATAGTCTAAATATTTACTTATGATATTTTATATATATGAAGTGATGTTTCTAGCATATGATGTGCTACGAAAATTTCAAATTTTCCGCTGATTTACCTATGACAATGCGATGAATGATAACTATGTGCTTGTATAAGACTTCCGAGATGTCAACTACGCCATGTTAATTCTAGGAGGTGCTCCCCCGATGTGACAATGAGCATCACATTTAGTGATCACACAAGAAAATGCCATTATACCAACATTTAGCTAACGTGATTTTATGTCGGTTATTAGTAGCTCCCACAACATGTTCAATAATGGAAATCAATGGAGTGATTTTCCCAAAATTCCTCTATTCTTTCCCTTCTTATCCTTATGGATTGTGTCTATGGGAGTCAATTTATTCCTCTGTGCAGTGATCACACATCTTTTCGTTCTTATTGATACAGATAGTTTTATTTTAATGAAATGAAGTATATAACTGTGTTATATAAAAAAAAACATAAAAGAATCTGAGCAGCGTCTTACTGTAGAAATAATTCTATTATTTTTATAAATGCAAAAGTAGATTAAGCAAAATTTAAAATGCAAAGGATATGAAGAAGTATAATTCAATAAAACGCAAAATTTAAAGCACAATCATATTACCAAGTTAGTATGCTTGCTTCAACGTTGCAAAAGATGTTGCTAGATTTTCAGATGTATCATATAAATGGGAAATGATGAGAGAAAATTGTAGAAGTTGTAACTTTTTTTAATAAATAAATTGTTTGACATCAAAAAGTATAATCAAAATTTAATTTACCGTAGAAGTTCTAACTTTTCTTTTAAAAAAAATTGTTTGACATCAAAAAAGTATAATCAAACCTCATTTTACTGCAGAACTTGTAATTGGTTTTTTTAAAGAAACTATTTGACATAAAAAGTATGATCAATATTATTTTTTAGTTTTAAAAGAAATATTTAATAATGTCTAATCATAAAAATAGTATTTGGTGGGCATTATTTATATTACTAATCCTTATTATTGTATTTAAAATATTTAATATATTTTTATTATTCAAATATTTTTTATCGACTTTAATTATTATTTTAATTGATTGATGAAATTTTTTAAGTTTCTTATAAACTTCGAATTTGAATGTATAATTATTAACTAATAAAAAGTGTCTTTTAACTCTCAAAGACGTGTGGGAAAAATAAGATAACATGGTTACGTGGATTGGGTGTAGTTAGCCTCTCCATTTTTTTTAAAAAAAAAATCATTTTCTCTTATTCTTTTATGGCCTGTTTGGAAGGCCACTTTAGTGATTGAATTCGGTGTAATCGAGTGTAATTATACTTTTTGTCTTGTTTGGTTGATCATGTAATAACCTGTTCAACAGGAAATTGGGTGTAACTGACAGAGTATAATTACATTCTCCAATTTACATGGGAGGTTGTGAATTGCTGGTAATTATATGATATAATTAAAAACTAATTACCTTTTAATTTATTCGTTCTATTTATATTTTAGGATTTTTTTTGTTTCAATGTATTTTTTTATTTTTATTATTGTAATACATTCAAAAATTAATTTTAATTAGTTATATTTCATCACCTTCTTATTCCCAACCTTTACTTCATGTGATTCCATACAATTTTTCGTATAATCTAAAAAAGAATTATAAATATACTTCTGTTAGTACTATATTTTTAAATGAAAGTAGAATTCGTTGTTAAATAAAGTTATGAACTTAAATTTTCCTTTTCTTTTAACAATATTTCTGTAAGTTATGTTGAAATTTAACATACGAGTATTATGTTAAATTTTTTATTTTGATTCTAAAACTTATGTTATATTTCCATTTTTATTTATTTTAGGAGTATTGACTCAATATTGTATATTTCAAGCTATTTTTTTAAAGTTAGAATTGATAGATTATATTTTTGTATAATGTTTTCAAATTTAATGGAATTATAATTATAATATTATATTTTATCAAAACGCATTTCATGATGTTCATAGAATTTTCACACTTTCAATTTTTATGACTTATTTAATTAAAATATATTATAGTAAAAAAACTAAATCATTTTTTTATAATCTTAGTTAAGAACTTTTTTTTTATTAATTACTATATTTTCAAAAGATAGTAAATATCTTAAATATTTAATTTAATATCATTGAAGACCCTTTTTTGTCTATTATAAGTTTTAATCCAAATAATTAATTTGTATTTTTAAAATTCAATATAACCTTATGATTACACTTGTGCAACCAAATAATACACTTTTAATTACACTGTTACAAACAAATAGGTTAGCGTAATTACTAGGCATATAACCTTATGATTACACTTGTGCAACCAAACAATACACTTGTAATTACACTATTTCAAAAAATTAGGTCAGGTAATTACTAGGGTGATAATTACCACCCTGGCAATTAAACTAATTCAAATTACCTAGTAGCTTTCCAAACAAACCCTTAGTACTTTAAAAGACTCCTTATTTTACGTCACGTAAATTTTAAGTGGAATTATATTTCGTTAGATCTTAAGCTATTTTCTTTTAAATATAAATTTAAGTAATTTACAACTTTTTAAGTGTTTGAAACCAATTTTTTTTTTCATGTTGCTCTTTTTGCAAAATGCAAATTTAAAAAGTTCTAAAAATTTAAATTGTAAAACTGAATAACTAAGTATACTTATAGTGCTCGAAATTTGTTTAGAATCCTGTGCAATTAAATGAGATATACAAACCAATCAAATAAGACATCCCCAACTAAATGGAGCAGTCAAAACTTTCAATTGATGTCCTACACCCAAACTCTGTTTTACGCCAAATTCCACAAGGGGCTCAAAATTAACATGAAAGTCTTGAGATCTGCACGAATGGTTGTCCTAGACCAAACTTTACATTCCGGAACTAACTGTGCATACAAAATTTTCATCCTGGCATGTTTACAAATAATTCTCACAAAGATCAAATTTAGGTCAAAACATAAAAGCTAAAATGCCTAATTTCTCAAACTTGCAACAAAAAGCCTTGGGATCTGAGCCGACTATACTACTAGCCTAAAATGACCCTTCCAGAGATGATGAAACCGTCAAAATTATATTGCAAGACTACTTTCAAACTTTTAATCTAAATCAACTGTTCAATATTCAAAAGCACCAAAATTCACATAAAAAACTAATCAATGATAAAGTGACCGAACTATTAGTTTCAACAAGTAAATGACTTGGGGGTATCTATAAGAGTACTCTAAACTATTAATGCAAGGTCTAAACACATAAATGACCCGAAGGGTCATTACATGTAATAATTCACCTAGTCTTAATCCTTAATGTAGGTACTTTTGCTTTATCCATGTTTCGTATCTACTTGTATTTGGTAGGAAACTATTGGCACATATGATAGTTAACTTCTCTATCATGATTGAATACAAGATTGATTACATTGTTTGCTAATTAGTTTGTCTCTCGGTGTGGTTGACTTATATTTGGACATATGTCACCTATGTCATCATATTTTTTATTTCCTCTATCCTAATTGCTATTTCCCAAGGTATCCTTGTCATGACCCAGGGAAACACCCTAGATGTAACATGGTGTATAAGACCCCGAGAGACCTCATACAAGCCACTTAGATTTCAAAACATAAGATAATAGCAAATAGTGCAGAAACTTAAAACATTTTCAATAATACAAAAGTCGCAGAAAACGAAGTGGAAGTCTTTTACACTTGTCTCAAATCATCCAATACTTGAAAGACATAAAGGAAAGGTGATCAAATCCTCGATGCTATGAGGGATCACAAAATCGTCACTCTTTGCTCTACTATGACCTGACCACGGGATGGAAGTTAATATCGCCGTACCCTACATTTCATAAGAATGTAGGAGAGTATGCGTTTGTGCAAAAATGTACTAAATATGATGGCTAGCATAAATGATCAACATACGCATAACATTGACATTGGTCAACATAAGACACAATCCATAATCCTAAGAGATAACAACATAAGTCAAAAGCATATCCAATGCACATAAATAATCATATCATAAGACGTACACATCTCAAGTAACCTCAAACTTATTCTTACTCAAGACTTGGGTCATCCACTTATTAGTCATACATATCAACTAAGGCAACTCCAGCAACAATCTAAGCTATTCTAACATCATTAAAAGTAATCTTATTTGAAAACATACTTACAATACTTTCTTGAAGTAATTTTGTTTCATCACAAATATGCTACTTTGATTTAGGGATTAATACCTAATATTCATAATATTCAAGGAAAATTATCTCTTTACTAGTCCAAGGCATATCATTACACATGAATGGTTCCAATTCACCAATAAATTGTACCAATGAAACACCTTATTATGATATATACCAAGCTATCATTGAAATCATCCTCTCATGCAAATCAATGCTACTCAAAGGGTACTATTGCTCAATTCAATCTACCAATGAAATGGTTTGGCCTTATCAAGTCATTCTATCATGCAATCATTCTCTCATGCTTGTTCAAGCTAACGATTGGAAGGGTACTATTGGTCAATCCAAGACTATCCAAGAAATCTACTATATCAAGCTACAATGCATGGTCTTATCTTACCAAGTAAAGCTTCACACACATGGGGATTCACCTCCACATAAGAGTCATGGGTACTTTCTTCCATGTCATTAATCATAGTAAGAACGTGGGAAGTTACCTCTTCTATAATTCCAAGGAATATGGGAAATCGTCTCACATCATTAACATATGGAGGTGAAGGGTAGTTTCCTCTAACATAATTATTCATTTAGAATTTTAGTCTAGATTAATTTTAGGTGAGAAAACCTTTCAACCTAAAATTATTCTATATGTGTAAACCTGTCAGATTATTCGTTTAGATATACATAGACTAGATCATGTGGGTAAATACTTCCACAAAAATTCTACCTACTAATCAAAAATTATCATATGAGATTCACTTTCAAAGCCTTAACATTCATAGTTCATCATATTAGATGTACTCTCAAAGATCTAGCAATAAACATTCCTAACTACAAACCTTACTCTCAAAGCAATACTTCTCTTAATCATCACATATGCCTAGGTCTCAATACATTCTAATTACATGCTTCATTATTAAGTAATTATAGTCATATATCATCATATAGGATCAATATTAAGCACTACCAATCATGATTCATCATGTATACTTTTGTCACAACGTAGGATTCCCCTAGATGTAACAGGCACATAGAACCCCAAAAGGCTCAATGTAAGCCCCTTAGCATATCATAACATTAAGTAATAGAACAATAAATAGTAAAACACATTTAAAGACATGAAAGGTTTTATATAAAAGAAAGCGGAATTCTAGCTTGTCTCAATATAGACATCTATTACAATACTTGAATGGAATAGGGCCTAGCCCATACAACATGTCCAATAAAGGGAAATTACTTATAAGAAATTACAACATGGGAAAAAGTCTTCCTCAAACCTTGAGGACTCACCAACAACATGGGAAGATACTCATGTTCAATCTCTAGCCACTAGAATGATCACCTCAAGAGCTGGACCCTACACTTGGGGAAAATGTAGAAAAGTAGGTGTTAGTACAAAAAATGCTCTATGTATGATATCAATGCCTAATAACATTGAAATCATGCTAAAAAGAGGACATTTTATTTGAATTCATGTAATTTACCAAGTTTAAACATCATCATGAAGATAGTGGAAAAACATAAATAATAAAAATAGTCAATACATAAGTCATCATAGCATAAAAAATACTTCATAAATACCCTCAAAGAATACTTGTGAAATGCATGAATAAGACCCTATAAATCTCACCCATGCTATGTAAACCTCTTTCGGCCGTCATTCATATTCATCATCTTTTGAAACTCTTGAATACTATGAGGTACTTCTAAAGCACATCTTAGTTCCTCATTTCCTTGAATACTTTGAGATACTTCTTTAACCACATCTTAGTTCATTTATTATTTTGAACACTATGAGATGCTTCCATAAGCATGTTTTAGTTCATTTATTATGTTGAACACCTTTAGATGCTTCTTCAAGCATGCTTAGTTTATTAATAATCTTGTTGTAGTTAGGATATAGCCTTAACCTGAATAAGACCATGTGATCTATCACATGATCCCCTCCTATGTTATCCACACCGAAAAAGGTTGGTCTACTTTCCTAAGGTATAATCTACTTGCTAGCTTAGTTGGATCAACTAGCTAAACATCCTATGGGTCACGTAGTTATGGGATATAAAAATTTCTACTAGAAACTGGAATTCCACTTGGTGAAGCCTGCCATATCATGAGATATACTTTGGGAAACCAGGAATCTACTAGGTGAGACTTCCCACTTTGGAAACCCAAACTTAACTAGGTATGATTCTCCATCTCATTTCAATATCCACTCGGTGCTAGGCATAAATCCCATATGATAGTTACTAAATATTACTGTAACTCATGTATCAATTGAAAAAAGCCTATTAGATAGTTTATACTAAATCTACGTTGATAATTCTTTTCTTATTATCTACCTCCTTGGTCCGGCAAGTAGCAACAAGGCGAGTTCTAACACTGGCCACTGTTAAAAAGACTTTTACACGACATAATTATCAATACATGCAAGAAACTATTCTAGAATTATTATTTTAGCTAGTTTTACTTTGTTAATTACCCATGGTTCCCACAACCCTAGTTCTGGATTTAGTTACCCATGTTAATAATTACACAATTCATATTGAATAAACAAGAATTCATGTACTTACTTTGACAAGATTGAAGAAAACACAGAAAATCATTTGAATTGGAAAAAATAATTGTAAGAATCGATTCCGGAAAAGTGAATTATTTTCCAAAACCCAATATTCAACAACCAATAATACAAATCTGAAAAAAAAAAGTCAATAGTCTAACCCCAAAAATGAGGTTTTTAGTCCTATTTATAATACTAGAGTCCTAAAATAAAAGGAAATCTAAATAAGGAAAAATTTGTCCAAAACGCGTCTCGAATTGACGACCTTACAGACAAACGTCGACCCACACTTCAACTCTTTTTCAACTGCTACTTCATCAGTCATTATGTTACCATCGACGGACCCAAACGATGTTCTATCAAAGAACTTACGGTCCGTCGATGGACTTCGTTGCTCCATACTTAGAATCTTTTCAAATCGGGTATTGGGGCTACGTACTGTTTACACCAACAGTTTGCCAGGACGGTCCGTCGATGAGACGACGGACCTTAAACCCTTCCGTAGCCTAACACTTAGTCAGAATTCCCCGATCCTTGTTTAGCAGCCTGAATCTTCAAACGATGGTTGCCACCTACGGACCGTCACTGGAACAATGGACCATTGATGGCTGCGTAAGTGGTCGCTTTTGCAGATTTTAGCACTGTCTTCAACGTTTTTGTTCTGGACAGTTTTTCCTACAAACACAGAGAAAAATACATTAAAACTACTATAAAGAGGCCCTATACACACACTAAACTTATGTAAAAAGCATTGGAAGAACCGTGAAACCACGTTACATCAACTTGATAAACACCAAAATTATAAACTTGATATTTGTTTTTACATAGAAATAATTAAACACTTTTGTTATACAACCCCCCTTTTTGATACGACCGCTTATACTTTTTTAGGAAAGTATAATTTGAGTGTATCAATATGCTTATAAATGTAAATGATATGCATATGTTGATCTTAAATGTTAATTACATTATGTGATGTTGGTTTCACTTATAAATACGTGGTTAGTCTCTATAACTAAAGTGTGATGATGTTACTCTTGATGATATAATATGTGAAGTAGGGCATTACTTTTGGTTCTTGTTGAGTTTACTTGGTTGAGTAAGGTTCTGGGGCCTTTGCATGGTAATTGCACTGGTGGACTTAATTGGGGTGCATTAGTAATGGTCCTTCTTTGGTTATTGATCTACCGTGGTTTTACGGTATTTTTAATGCTTTTTCCTTATGTTAAGTGTGTGTCCAAAAGCCTTTTTGTATTGATTTTTATATAAGTTTCTCCTTATTTGCAGGAAACCTATCCAAAGATGAACACGGAAGTTTTTGAGCGAGAAATGCAGAAAAGACCACCTACAGAGCTCATGACGGTCCGTCGAGTCTGTGACAGTATGTAGGTGGCACCGTAGTGAAGAGAGAAGCTGCTGAAGGAAATTGGGGAAGTCTGACCTAGTGTGGAATTACGGAAGTCCATGACGGACTGTCATAGCTACGACGGTCCGTCCTGCTGGTTTGTCGTATTGATCAGAGAGTAGTCCCAGTACCTAAATTCCAAGAACTTAAAGTATTATTGAACGGAGATCCTTGACGGACCATCGTGCTTGGAACGGTCCGTCATACCTGTTCGTTGAGGGTAAAGAAGAAAGCAACAGAAGAATTTATGAAGTATGGGACGACAGAGGCCATGACGGCCCGTCGTGACCACGACGGTCCGTAACGAGGTCCGTCTACTCAGACGCGTTTTAACAGATTTTAAGTAATTAGAATCCTTCTTTTATTAGGTTTTTGTTTTTATTATAAATAGTTCAAAAAACCTCGATTTGGGGGTTAAACTTTTTTATAGTTAGACTTTTGGATAATTTTTAGTTCACTTGTTGAAGTATTGAAGGATTAATTTCAGTAATTGATACACTTTTTCTGGAATTGATTGTTGGTGCTTTTGTTGATTAATCAAGTGAATTTCTGGATTTTATTCTTTCTCATTAAAGTAAGTGCATGAATTCTTATATTAAATATATGAATAGTTTGATTATGACCATGAGTAACTAAACTCCATAACTAGGGTTGTGGGAACCATGGGTGAATAATGAGGTAAAATCTAACTAAAATAGCAATTCTAGAATAGTGTCTTGCATGTATTGATAATTCTTTCTTTTAGAAGTCTTTTTAACGGATGGCCAACGTTAGAACTCGCCTTAATGCTATTTGTCGGACCAAGGAGGTAGATAATAGGAAAAGAATTATCAACATAGGTTTAGTTTACACTAGCTAATAGTCTAGTATCGCTTGGTACGAGGTAATAACTTAGTCAAATATCGAATACAATGCTTAATATGAGGTAAAGGTAAGGGTAAGTATAGCAACACACGTAGCCGGACCAAGGGTCGGAGTGAAATTTTCTAGATGCCGGATCAAGGATTTAGAGATACATAACTTATTACTTTACACGCAAGATATCATGAAAGAATTGTTATAGTTAGAATTATCAAGTTAGGAACCTGTGGGGAACACGTAAGCCCTAGTTACTTTTATTAACTGATTAAGCTCCAAGATTTGAATCTGTAAATTGTTTACTTTAATTTAGTTAATTATTTTCATTAATTTAGAAATAAAACCCCCCTTTTCTTGTCTTTTGTTTTCTAAGGAAATAGTTAAATAAACAATAGTAATAATAAAGTTAAGTCTGAACTATTTTCCTCGTGGGATCGATCCCAACCTCATTAGTTGGGTTCTTTACTTGATACGACCGCTTTACTTCTTATTTGATAAGTAAGTTTGAGCGTATCAAATTTTGGCGCCGCTGCCGGGGAAAGTAGCTTTTAGATTAACTTAAACTTATTACTAAAGTTTAGTCAATATTTTCTTAATTTTACTTTTCTATTGTTTTTTATTCTTGCAAAACTAACTTCCTTGTATTCCAAATACACGAAGAGGAAGAAAATCCTTTTTTCCCTACGACCACAAATTAGAGCGTACACTATGCAATATGAATTGAAACTTGGGTATTAACAATGATGATCGAAACTAGGACATCCCAGCTCCAGTTGATGCTCATGGTCAGTTACTACCCGATGATCCAGATGAAAATCAACAAAGGGGACAAAATCCCTCTCCACGTCCTCAAGAATACTACAGAGGTTATGATAATATTGCAGACTTTTATGGTCCACTTGTCTTACCCCCTCTACAACAAGACCACACCTTTGTGGTAACTAGTAGTCTGATGCAAACGCTCACTGCTAGAGGTTTGTTTTCAGGGCTACCTTCTGAGGACCCACATGCCCATATATCTAAGGTAAGGGCAGTGTGTAAAAGTTGTGTAGGGAGGCCTGATTTAAATTTAAATGTAATAGGGCTAAGAGCATTTCCTCTCTCACTGACGGGAAAGGTTGCTATTTGTTTCATTGAGCTCCCTTATAACTCAATTTTCACTTGGAGCCAACTAATGGACGTTTTGTTAGCACGTTACTACCCGGTCTCCAAGAAACTAAATCACAAAGACAGAGTGAATAACTTTGTGGCACTACCAGGAGAGTCAGTTAGCAATTCTTGGGATAGATTCACTTCATTTTTTAGAAGTGTCCCCAATCACCGCATAGATGATGAGTCACTAAAGGAATATTTCCATCGGGGACAGGACGATAATAATAAAGCAGTATTGGATACTATAGCGGATGGTTCTTATGGGGAGTGTCCTTATGCTGAGATTGCCCAAAAGTTAGAGAAAATTTCCCGAAATAATAAAGTTTGGAGTACTAGGAAGTCAGATACTGGAAGAAATACCTTCGCAGTGCAATCTACACACAACCTAGCCACAGATGAGATTCGTGAAGAGATGACTCAGATGAGAAATGAGCTTGGGTTGGTATTAAAACATGTCACTGGGGTGCAGAAAAGATAAATGCAGTGAACTACTTGTATAAACCACCACCACCAAATGATGAATATTATTATTAGGAGGATTTCTATGCGGTAAATGAGAAGACAGGGGGTTTCCGACCAAATGCCCAAGGCTCAAATCAGGAGAATTTGCGCCAAGGTCAAGGAAACCAAGGTCCGAACTATGGTAACTATAACCGTGAAGGTAATTATGTCCGGATGGGAATTACAACCGCGATAACAACTTTAACAGGGGTAACTATGGTAACAGAAATGATAGGAATGGGCCTTATGTTCCTCATTAAAATCGTGAAGTTGCTCCTAGGGATGGTGGAGGTAGTATGGCGCGAGTTGAGGATATAATTCACAAAATGATGAGGAGGTTCAATGCTAGTGATGAGAACACTAAAGAGTTAAGGAGTGATTTAGCGGGTATTGGGAAGAAAGTCGATACACATGCAATATCGATTAAGCAGCTTGAATTGCAAATGGCCCAATTATCTGTGACTTGAACACACGACAACCGGGCACTATTCCTAGCAACACTGTCCAAAATCTGAAAAATGATGGACACTGTATGTAAATCAGCACTCGGGGTGGTAAGGAAACCATTGACCCACCTATGTCGTCTAATGAGGAAAAGGTGATAAAAGATAATGATAAGGTTGTAGAGGTTACTGGTGAAGTAGAATATAACACTGGAAAAGATGTTGAAGTGCCTAAAAAGGTAACTCCCATGCCTAGACCACCACCCCCTTTCCTGAAAGATTAGTGAAAAATACCAAGGATGGTAAATATCGGCGTTTTATAACAATGTTGAAGCAGCTCTCTATCAATGTCCCTTTCGTAAAAGCTCTAGAACAAATGCCCTGTTATGCCAAGTTTATGAAAGATTTGGTTACAAAGAAAAGATCGATCACTTTTGAGGATGATGATAGAACGCAGCATTGTAGTGCTATTGCTACAAGATCTCTAGTACAAAAGAAAGAAGATCCGGGTTGTACAATCGGGTTGTTACATTTTGCAAAAGAATTATGTGATCTGGGGCAAGCATAAATCTCATGCCCCTCTCGATTTACAAGAAGTTGGGCTTGGGTGATCCAAAGCCCACTGCGATGCAGCTATTGATGCCGATCGAACAGTAAAAAGGCCTATAAGGATACTCCATGATGTGCTAGTAAATGTGGAGTCGTTCATATTTCCGGCAAATTTTGTTATTCTTGATTGTGTAGTCGATTTTGAAGTTCCTATTATTCTTGGGAGGTCATTCCTTGCTATGGGTAGAGCCTTAGTTGATATGGAAAAGGGGCAGATGAAATTTTGGTTGAACAATGAAGAAGTGACCTTCAACATTTGTAGGTCCATGAGGCAGAGTGGTGAGCTCCAATGGGTATCTGCTATATCCTATAAAGTTGGCAAGGCATCCGAGACACAAATAGAAGAACGTCTAGGTGTAGAAGCATTAGCGGTAGTGATCATGAATTTTGATAATGATTGCATTGAAGAGTATGGGTCATTAGTCGCGGCTCTTGATCATGGTGATGTTAGGTTTAATCCAAAGAAATATGAGTTAGACATGAAGAATTGCGAGTCTCCAGCCGCGAAACCACCTATAGAGGGGGCTCCAAAGTTAGAACTAAAAGCTCTCCCACCTCATCTCAGGTATGAATTCTTAGGAAATGGTGACACTTTTCCGGTAATCATTGCATCAGACCTGAATGAACAACAAGTTGAGAGTTTGGTGAAAGTACTAATAAGGTTCAAAAGAGATATTGGGTGGACTACTGCGGACATTATTGGGATCCCTCCTAGCATTTGTTCTCATAAAACCCAACTCATACCCGATCATAAGCCAAGTATTGAGCACCAGAGATGCTTAAATCCACCTATGCAAGAGGTCGTGAAGAAGAAAATCATTAAATGGTTGGATGCCGGAGTAATATATCCGATCACCGATAGTAGTTGGGTATGCCCTGTTCAGTGTGTACCTAAGAAAGGGGGATGACTGTGGTCCCCAATGAGAAAAATAAACTTGTTCAAATGATAGTGGTTACTGGATGGAGGGTGTGTATGGATTACTGTAAATTAAATGCATGGACCAAAAAAGACCATTTTCCTATGCCCTTCATAGATCAGATGTTGGATAGACTTGCCGGAAAATGGTGGTACTGTTTTCTTGATGGATATTTGGGGTATAATCAGATATATATTGCACAAGAAGATCAAGAAAAAACCTCCTTTACTTGTCCATATGGGACCTTTGCGTTCAACAGAATGTCGTTTGGTTGTGCAATGCACCCGCCACATTTCAGAGATGTATGATGTCGATATTCTCCGACATGGTGGAATATACTATTAAAGTTTTTATGGATGATTTTTTTGTGGTTGGTGAATCATTTGAACGATGTTTGAGCCATTTATCTGAGGTCTTAAGAGATGTGAAGACTTCAATTTAGTACTAAATTGGGAAAAATTCAACTTCATGGTGAAAGAAGGTATTGTTTTGGGTCATCGCATTTCAGAAAAGGGCATAGAGGTTGATCGAGCTAAAGTCAAGTTAATAGAAAGACTTCCCCCACCTATCTCTGTAAAGGGTGTGAGAAGCTTTCTTGGGCATGCAAGTTTTTACCGGAAATTCATCAAAGATTTTTCAAAAATTGCAAATCCGTTGTGCAAACTGCTGGAGAAAGATTGTAAATTTAATTTTAATGAATCCTGTCTTAAAGCATTCGGCGAGCTAAAAGAAAAATTGGTGTCTGCACCTATCATTATTTCTCCGGATTGGAACATTCCATTTGAGGTGATGTGCGATGCTAGTGGGGTTGCTCTTGGTGTGGTATTGGGATAAAGAAGGAACAAAATCCTTCACCCCATTTACTATGCTAGTAAAGCCCTAAATGAAGCCCAGAAGAACTACACAGTGACTGAGCAAGAACTCCTTGCAATAGTCTTTGCTTTTGAAAAATTTTGCTCCTATTTGCTAGGTACTAAAGTTATAGTGCATACTGACCATTCAGCATTGAGATATTTGATGTCAAAGAAGGATGCAAAACCGAGGTTGATTCGTTGGGTATTACTGTTACAAGAATTTGACTTTGAGGTGAGGGATAAAAAAGGGACTGAAAATCATGTTGCTGATCACTTTTCCCGTCTATAAGATGAATCTATGAGAGAGTTAGGGGATAAGACTTATATTGATGATACTTTCCCCAATGAGCATGTATTGGCTGCCTCACAAGACTTGATTCCATGGTTCCCAGATTTTGCGAACTATCTGGCTAGCGATATTGTTCCATCGGACTTGTCCTTTCATCAAAGAATAAAGTTCATGTACGATGTGAAGAGGTTCTTTTGGGATGAACCATATTTATATAAGATCTGTACCGATGGGCTTATTAGGCGCTGTGTGCCAGAAGTTGAAATGTTGATTATTTTAGAGGCATGCCATTCCTCACCCGTTGGTGGGTTTCATAGAGGTATTTGAACCGCTCATAAGATATTACAATATGGTTACTATTGGCCAACTATTCATCAAGATTCTCATCAGTTTGCCAAAGCATGTGATAGATGAAAAAGAGATGGCGGCATTTCAAGAAAGCAAGAGCTCCCTGTAAACCCCATTCTTGTGATTGAGTTATTTGATGTTTGGGGTATTGACTTTATGGGTCCTTTTGTGATTTCTCATGGAATGAATTATATTTAGTAGCGGTTGATTATGTATATAAATGGGTCGAAGCTATCTCCCTGTAAATAATGAAGGGAAGAGTGTC
Organism: Solanum habrochaites; assembly: GCA_027704765.1. Taxonomy (NCBI): domain Eukaryota; kingdom Viridiplantae; phylum Streptophyta; class Magnoliopsida; order Solanales; family Solanaceae; genus Solanum; species Solanum habrochaites. The sequence goes on from JAKWJA010002495.1 coordinate 33,655,889, forward strand.
ACTGCGTTCTTGAAAAAAGACTATATTCTCTTAATTTGGTACCCTAAGGAAAATTATTAGTGATGGGGGATCCCACTTTTGCAACAAATTGTTCAACGGATTATTGGAGAAATATGGGGTTCGCTATAATGTGGCCACTCCTTACCATCCTCAAACTAGTGGGCAAGTTGAAGTGTCAAATAGGGAGATCAAACAGATATTGTCAAAAATAGTGAACACTAGTAGAACAGATTGGTCAAGGAGGCTTGATGATGCTCTTTGGGCCTACCGGACAGCGTATAAGACTCTCATAGGTATGTCCTCATACCAACTTGTATATGGGAAAGCTTGTCATCTTCCAGTTGAATTAGAGCATAAAGCCATGTGGGCTATGAAGATGTTGAAATGGATTAGAACAAAGCTACAGAACAACTGTTAAATGGGTTAAATGAACTCGATGAATTTTGCCTGAAAGCTTATGAAAGCTCATCCCTCTACAAAGAAAAGAAAAAGAAGTACCATGACCTAAAAATTGAAAAACGAGAGTTTATGGTTGGGGATTTGGTGCTTCTATACAATTCTAGGTTGCGCTTGTTTCCGGGCAAGCTCAAGTCCAAATGGACTGGACCTTACTTGATTACCCAATTATTCCCTCATGGATCAGTTGAGTTGGAAACCAAGGAGGTTGTGCGGTTTAAGGTGAATGGACAACGTATAAAAATGCATTTCGAGCATGCTGAATCGGTGAATGAAGTGATTGAGGGATACCATCTTGATGAAGTCTGAGTAATCAAGTGTCTTCAGTCATGCCGACACGTTCAATCAGGCGCTGGTTGGGAGGCAACCCAATACGTAGCACATCACCAGGAATTATGCAGAAAATAACTCTGCAGCATTCACTGACGGATACATCGACGGACCGTCATGCTTGTGATGGACCGTCGAATGAATCCGTCGTGTCAGGCACATTTTTCATTTATTTTCAAAATTAGGGCACCCACAATGGAACCCATGACGGACCATCGCATCTGCGATGGACCATTGTCGGGGACTCGTTGCGTCATTAACCAGCAACCCGACTCGACCCGGCTGGAAAATTTTAAAAGTTTTCAACCTTTTAAACCCCTCACCCCTTCATTTAAGCCATTTCTTTCCATATTTCTCACATTTAATACCTTTCATACTTCCTACCTTTCTCTTCCTCTTCTCTATCGACTGATCCACATCACTTCCCCAAATCCTAAAATCTCCTTTCTATTGGTCGGAGTCTGCTGTTGTGGTTCTGCTCTTGATAGTTGAGTGCCTCACTTGCTTGTTTTTATCCCCTTCTGAGGTATGTGTCTCTGATCTCTACCCATTTAAACTGCATTTTTGTTTTTCAATTACTATTTGCCTATTTCTTTTTGGTGGGTCTCTGCTCTTTGATACAATTTTTTCTAACCTGGGTTGAGAGTCCCTCGAATTGCCTTGTTAAAACTCGAGAAATTGGTGTTTTAGCATTGCTAGTTTGCTAGGTATTTGGGTTAGAAACATATAGGTTAATATTAAGTATTCCATTTGAGTCATAGGGGATTATTGTGGCATCCTCAGTTCTGTAACTGAATGACAGAATGAGACCCCGACAACGGACCGTTGAACCCACGACGGACCGTCATAGGGTCTGTCCCAACACCCCACTATTCGTTTTCTCTATGTGTCCACCAATGGACATATGCGCCGCATAATGGTGGGACCGTCGTTCCCACGATGGTCCGTCTTGCACAACCGTTATGTTTGTCAGAGACCCTATTCCTAAGGATCTCCAACTTTTTCTAAGTGTCCTCTGACGGACATCTACGACGGACCGTCATACCCACAACGCTCCGTCCTGTACAACCGTCATGGTTGTGAGAGACCCTTGTCCTAAGGGTCTCCATTTTTTTCTAAGTGTCCACTAACAGACATCTACGATGGACCATCGTACCCTAGATGGTCCATCCTGCACAACCATTATGACGTCAGAGACAGCTTTCCTAAGGGTCTCCAAACTTTTTCTAAGTGCCCAACGATGGACATCGACGACGGATCGTCATTATCACGACGGTTCGTCCTGCTTATCTGTCATAACTGTCAGAGACTTTCCTTATGAGGGTCTCCAAATAAACATTGTTGAAGTAAGACATGAAGGACCCCATGACGGTCCGTCATAGACACAACGGGCCGTCACCTGGTCCGTCGTACTTTAACTACTACTACAGAGATGTCATTACATATTTGCTCTTATGTGTATTTTCTCTCATTTTTTCTTGTCTTGTTTTCTCTTTCTAGTACTAGTAGTGATTCTTTATAGGAACTATATCTAATGGCACCGAAACAAGATCGATTTGACACACATGGGCGTTCAAAGTCTATCGCCCCGTATGCACGACTGGTTATTTGCTTTGATGATGAGCATGATCCCGAGTACGTGACCCTGGGCAATGCAACTCTAGCACGAGCTACACGTGCAACTAGAGCTACGCCAAAAAAGGTGGCGTTCGGCGTAGTCACAACCTCCTAGTCTAATGAGGAGCGCACACTGACCGGCACACCTTCTGGGTCAGCTACACAAGAAAAAGGAGCGTCTGGTTCCTTAGGAGTTTCATGATCGGAGGAAGCCTCCGGGTCCACAGAAGTCTCTGCACCCACCACGGCTGCAAAGTCTGCCTCTTCTTATGAGGCTGACAGTCCTAATTCCACTCCAGGATCACCGACTGGAGTTCCCGCCCCGGTTGCCGACCAACCCAACCGGTGGTATGTCGACATGCAATACCAAGTGCATTCAGACGCCAAGTTTCTAAATGACAAAGGCGTCATGACACGGACCCTAACACTGGAGAGGCGGGTCCTTACGAGAAGTCTCCCCACCATGCCAGATATCTACACTCTCTTCACCAGACACTGGCTAGAGTGGATGAATCGTTCTTTGGGCCTCTACAGTGAGGAGTTCGTTAGAGAGTTTTACGCCTCTTACCCCACTTGAGCACGTCAGAGTACGCGGCATACAGGTCGAAATCTCCCTGCCATCCATCCGCCGGTATTTGTACGGCGAGGATTTTGATACCACCAAGACCCCTCTCACCTCCGAGTTTGACTACCGGTGGAAAATTATTAAAGATGGACGATTCTTGCGTGAGCCATCGCTGACAGAGACCAACAAGAGGTGGATGGCCCAGCACTTATCTATTGATGGAGAGGCTACCGACTGGGTATGGAGCCAAAGGGAGCCATCAGGAAGGCTAACTTGACCTTCACGGATAAGTTTTTATGATTGATTGTCCACCACTGCCTCTCCCCCACGATTACAGATAATATAGTTACATGGGATTACGCAAATCTGATGGCAGCGATGATAGTCGGGTTTGAGGTTGACTTCGCTTGACTTCTTCACACGATCATGCATGAGAGGGATTCCAAGGTCACCACTACCTACCCTTTTCTATGCATGATATTTCATTATGCAGGTCCGCAAGTGTGCCTATCTGCCACATTGATCAGGTCAAGACTCCGTAGGTCTATGTTGATATCGGCCTCATCCGGGATGAGTCCAATGAGTTGGCTCCACGCAGATGGCCCCGTCCAGAGGTGCATCCACTTGGTGCGAATCTGGATTATACTGTAGCGGATGCTCGAACGGCTTTGCAGGCTACTTTAGCACCCACTGACACTACCCCAATCGAGTCTATCCCAGGTAGTAGCACTGCCTCAAGATCCTCTCGCTCAGCCTCTTCCCCCGCTCTGGTCTTGCTTGCTAGGGTCCAGAAACTAGAGGCTTTGATGGCTACACTTCTGCATCACATCCACCCTTGGATGCAGAGGTCTATTGATGAGGTGGAGGAGTGCTTGGAGCGTAAGATGGAAAAGCACATAGAGAGGAAGATCGTTGAGGTTCATCAACGTTTAGACGCTTTCGAGTTGTGGGTGCTATACCGTCCATCCCCTCTGATGGACGTGTCAACACTTTAGACTGCGATTGAGATTTTTCGAGCAGATCTTGACATGCTCCTAGAGGATAGGGTGCTTGAGTCTGAGGCACCTTCTGCAGAGCCTGCTGAGGAAACAGTGTTGGCTTCTTTATTCGCCACTTTTGAGATTCCACCACCTCCCCCTCGAGAGCATGCCAAGAGGCGTAGGGGTCGAGAGGAGGATGAGGCTAGGGCAAGGAAGAAGGAGCGTCATGAGATGGAGGCTGCGAGGAGAGCATCGATTGCTGATGAGGAGGCACGTTAAGTTAGGGATGTAGAGTCAGGTGCCAGGGCATCTAGCTCCAGAGATGTGGAGACAGCGGGAGGCACTACTGATAGTTTTGTTGATGATGAGGACACTATTGAGGGTGTCCAGACTACATAGGTAGTGGGTTCCGGGGAACCGGACCCACCAGCTTGCTGATCGCCGGCGCTTTGCGCCTCAGGTTTGCTTCACCTATCATTCTCGTATTTCAGTTTTTATGCATTGGGGACAGTTGCATATCTTTTTGTTGAGGGTGGGGTAAATGGAAAGTGAGTTCTAGGGTAAAGTTTGAGTAGCACAATTCACGATCCTCTTTTGGGGTTTTCTTGCCTGTGTTTTTTTTTTCCAAAAGACTGATTACTTTTATTGTTGAACCGGCATGTTATATCTTGTGTACATAGTATAACTCTGAAGCATGATGGCTAAAATAAATATGATATCCCAATATGGAAATGATGCATGACTAGGCATAGTAATTGATAATTATGTGGCTCTAAACATGACATAGAAATACACTACTGCATGACCTTGAATCTAAGACTCGAACAAGGTGTCTAATAATCTAGGAATGTAATGAATGTCAAGTGAGTGTGAGGAAATTTTGAAGGATCCACCATTGAGACTTAGCTAGAACTTGTCTGGTTAGTCTTGCTAAAAGTAAGACTAAATGAATAATTAGGAAAGGATTGTAGGCCTTTGTTCTAAATAGTCAATCTTGAGCCCAAACAAAAAAAACAAATGAAGTTAATCCCGTACTGATCCAAATGATTTGATCCTAAAAACAGATGTTTCTTTTTCACCCAAATTGATCTTCTTTGGGAACAATGTGTTGGACTTAGTCCCTCCTTGGACATGTGCATCTCAGTTTATGACAAAAGCATAAGTTGAGGGTGGCTAATACAGAAAACAACTTTGTCGTGGCCCTAACCCAACCGTGGGTATTGTGAACCTTGACTCATGGCAAAGTCATGAGTTGAGGGTGGTTGTTATAACAAATACTCTGGCAAGTGGGTTGAAAGAATGAAGAGAAAGAAAGAACAAAACAGAAGTAATCAAAAAAAAAAGTCACTTACATATAAGGATAAGAAAGGGAAAACAACAAGATAAAAAGAAAATTGAGAAATTGGGAGAAATACAATGATAAAAAGGTGGTACGTTTAGCCGATATGTCAAGAAGGTGAACAAGTCACTAAAGTATACCTAAATATATCCTACCTGACCCTGAGCCTATGTTACAAGCTAAGAAAGTCCTATCGTGATCCTAAGAGTTGTGTGGCGAACTTAAAGCAGTGAAAATAAGGGCAAACTTATGGCAATATGTATAAATGAGTTGTGAATTTGTTCTGAAAGTGAGTGCTGAAAAGTAATCCTTATAGTCAAATTGAAATCATTGTGTGAAAAATGAGGATGTTGTTTTGAAGTAAGGACACTAGTTGCAATACCGAAAATATTAGCACCTCGGTTTGAAATTGAAAAAAATAGGTGTCGGTGTGTGGTGAGTCTGTGTCATGGTCTGGTTCCACATAATTCAAGACTAATAGTGATAACATACATAAACATCATGAGGACGACTAGATTGATTGCCAAATGATTGCTAAATCTAAAATATGGATACTCTTGTACAAAGATTTTTAGTGAGTCATAGTGCGGAGCTTGAGGACAAACAACGAATTTAAGTTAAGGGTGTTGATGTACCGTGGTTTCAAGATATATTTAATGTTTTTTCCTTAAGTTTAATGTGTGTCCAAAAGCCTTTTTGTATTGATTTTTATGTAAGTTTCTCCTTATATGCTGAAAATCTGTCCAAAGATGAACGCGGATGTTTTTGAGCGAGAAATACACAAGAGACCACCTACGGAGCTTATGACGGTCCGTCGAGTCTGTGACAGTCTATAGGTGGCATCGTACTGAAAAGAGAAGCTGCTGAAGGACGATGGGAAAGTATGACCTAGTGTGGGATTATGGAAGTCTATGACAGACCATCATAGCCACGACGATCCGTCCTGTTGGTTCGTCCTAATGATCAGAAAGTAGTCCCAGTACCCAAATTCCAAGAAGTTAAAGTATTATGGAACGGAGACACTCGACGGACCGTTGTTCTTGGAACGGTCTGTCATACCTGCTCGTTGAGGGTAATGAAGAAAGCAGCAGAAGAATTTATGAAGTATGGGACGACAGAGGCCATGACGGCCCATCGTGATCACAACGGTCCGTCACGAGGTTCGTCTACTCAGACGCGTTTTGACAGATTTTCAGTAATTAGAATCCTTCTTTTATTAGGTTTTTGTTTTTATTATAAATTGTTTGAAAAAATTCATTTTGGGGGTTAGACTTTTTGATAGTTAGACTTTTGGATAAGCTTTAGTTCTCTTGTCCAAGTATTGAAGGATTAATTTCAGTAATTGATACACTTTTTCTAGAATTGATTGTTGGTGCTTTTGTTGATTAATCAAGTGAATTTCTAGATTTTATTCTTTCTCATTAAAGTAAGTGCATGAATCTTATATTAAATATATGAATAGTGTGATTATGACCATGAGTAACTAAACTCCATAACAAGGGTTGTGGGAACCATGGGTGAATAATGAGGTAAAATGTAACTAAAATAGAAATTCTAGAATATTGTTTTGCATGTATTGATAATTCTTTCGTTTAGAAGTCTTTTTAACGGATGGACAACGTCAGAACTCGCCTTAATGCTACTTGCCGGACCAAGGAGGTAGATAATAGGAAAAGAATTATCAACATAGATTTAGTGTATACTATCTAATAGGCTAGTATCGGTTGGTACGAGGTAATAACTTAGTCAAATATCGAATACAATGCTTAATATGAGGTAAAGGTAAGGGTTACTATAGCAACACATTTAGCCGGACCAAGGTACAGAGTGAATTTTCTAGATGCCGGATCAAGGATTTAGAGATACATAACTTATCAGTTTACATGCAAGATACTAGGAAAGAATTGTTATAGTTAGAATTATAAAGTTAGGAACCTGTGGGGAACACTTAAGCCCTGGTCACTTTTATTAATTGATTAAGCTCCAAGATTTGAATCTGTTAGTTGTTAACTTTAATTTAGTTAATTATTTTCATTAATCTAGAAATAAAAACACCCTTTTCTTGTCTTTTATTTTCTAAGGAAATAGTTGAGTAAATAATAGTAATAGTAGAATAAAGGTAAGTCTGAACTATTTTCCTCGTGGGATCGATCCCAACCTCATTAGTTGGGTTCTTTACTTGTGTAACGATCTGTTTAGTCGTTTTGAGCAGCAGATTTTATTTCTGGAAAAACTGGCTGAGACGACGGATTCCACGACGGACCGTCATGGTCACGACGGACCGTCGAGGGGGTCTCGTTCCAAAACACTTAGATTTCTGGAATTTGGGTACTGAAATCGACTCTCTGAACTTTGTGATGGAATGGCAGGACGGACCGTCACAGGCCCTTCAGTAAATTTCAGTCTCTGAATTTGTGACGACTCAGCAGGACGGACCGTCTCAGGCACGACGGCCTATCACAGGCTGCGTAATCCCAGGCTGGGTCGAATTTCTGTTAAATGTTTTAAGGGGCGTTTTGGACTATTCCTGCTTATAATTATAAAGTGAGTGGCTTAATGTTTATAATTTAATTACTTGGGGTTAAAAGGGAGAACCTTGAAACAAGTAGTGGGGTATTTTATCATCTTTTATACTTAGTTATATGATTATTAGGGTAAAAGAAAAGGGTTTTGGAATAAGAAAAATAGAAAGAACAGAGAGAGAGAGGGAGAAATGAATGAGAGAAAGAGAAGAACGAAGAGGAAAGCAAAGACTTTGAAGATTAGCTTGCTTGATCACGAATTCTTCGGTGGAGGTAGGTTATGGTTTATGCTATTCGTAGTAAACTCTTAATAGCGAATGATATGTATTGGGTAGTATTGTAAACCCTTCTATATGCTTAATTGTATGCTTGTAAGAATGTGATAATATAATTATGATAAAATAAGCATGATGAAGCTATTGAATCCTAAATCTTGAAAACCCTAATCTGCCTTGTTAATGAGATTGATGATGCCTTGGTATAAAAGAAGGCTTGATGAACTAAAGTGATGAGAGTAATGGAACGGGTATCATGAACCGACACGTAGAATTAGGGGATCGGGTGTCACGAACCGACACGTAGAATTAGGGGATCGGGTGTCACAAACCGACACGTAGAAGTAAGGGATCGGGTATCACGAACCGACACGTAGAATTAGGGGATCGGGTGTCACGAACCGACACATAGAAGTAAGGGATCGGGTGTCACAAACCGACACGTAGAATTAGGGGATCGGGTGTCACGAACCGACACGTAGTATATGGAGCGGAGTGTCACGTACCGACATGAGAGAAATAAGCATCATGAATCTTGAAAGACGTTAATATACTCAATCTAATGAACCTAATTCCCAAATGGGTATGGCATTGAGGCTTGAGTCCTCATGGGTGAACTCGGCGGTGCTTATTAATGATCATAGAACTTGTTGTTGCTACATGTTGAGTATTGTAGTTGATTTTATGATATTATTTGATATATACTGTTTTCTATTTTGAGTTAGCCGATGATACCTACTCAGTACTCGTGTTTTGTACTGACCCCTACTTGTAATTGTTTTCTCTGTTATTTGTGGAGTGCAGCAAACGTACCATCATTCTCAACTCAACCGCAACTCTAGCCAGTCTTCATCACGTCGGATCTCAGGGTTAGCTAATGCTTCTAGCTTGGACTGGATCATCTTTTTCATGTCTTGATGCCTTGAAGTTCCGGCATGGACTAGCTTTTTACTTAGTTTAGCTTCTTAGATACTCTTAGATTAGTAATTTGAGGATAGATGTTCTTGTGGTGATGACTTCCAGGTTTTAGGAATAAATAGTATTGAGTTTTTATAAGTTATTTAATCGATTTCATTAATGAGTTTTAAGTCTTCCGCATTATATTTTGTTATTTATGGTTGAAACGTTGGGAATTGGATGGGTTGGTTCGCTCACATAGTAGGATAAGTGTGGGTGCCAGTCGCGGCCCATTTTGGGTCGTGACAAACTTGGTATCAGAGCATTAGGTTCGTTGGTCTCATCACACAAGAACGAGTCTAGTAGAGTCTTAAGGAACGGTAGGGGGACGCCTTTACTTTTCTTTGAGAGGATATAAGACTTTAGGAAAATTCCATTCTTTCTTTCTTTCGTGCTATTACTTGGATCCAATTGGTATCTAGGTGATACAAATTGGTATCTTACCATCTTCACTCTATTTCGCAGATGGTTAGTACTAGAGCAACGACTGCGCCAACACCAACACCGGTAGGACAGGGTGCGTCTGAGCCAGCCACTGGGGCTGTAGCTCGAAGAGGAGTAGTGGCATGGGGCCGTGGTAGAGGTCGTGGGAGGACGTCCTCTAGAGGAAGAGGACAAGCACCTGTTCCATCTGGTACTAGGACGGTGACTCCTCCACCGACTGAGGAAGTAGTAAGAGAGGGTGAGGAAGGGGAAAGTGAGCAAGTGCAGAATGAGGAATTACCACCCCAACCTACCCCAGAGATGATTAATCAGGTTCTTGCTTATCTTAGCGGGTTATCTGATCAAGGCCAGACACCTCCAGTGTTTTTTGCACCAGCACCTCAGGTTCCGGAAGTACGACAGGCCACTGCTGAGGCTCCCCGCATGGATGCCTCATTTGAAATAGGCACGTTTCCTCGTTTGACTACAGGGCCTATAATGACAAGCGATCAGCATGAACTTTTCAGTAAGTTCTTGAAATTGAAACCTCCAGTCTTCAAGGGTGCTGAATCTGAGGATTCCTACGATTTTCTGGTTGACTGTCATGAGATACTACACAAGATGGGTATAGCAGAACGGTTTGGTGTCGAGTTTGTGACTTATCAGTTTCAAGGGAACGCCAAAATGTGGTGGCGGTCACATGTTGAGAGTCGACCAACAGAGGCACCACCTATGACTTGGGCGTCATTCTCTAGCTTGTTTATGGAGAAGTATATTCCCCGGACTTTGAGGGATAGGAAAAGAAATGAGTTCTTGAGCCTAGAGCAAGGTAGGATGTCGGTTACTGCATATGAGGCTAAGTTTCGCGCATTATCCAGGTATGCCACCCAACTATGTTTTAGTCCACAAGAGCGGGTTCGCCGTTTTATGAAGGGGTTGAGGTCAGAATTCCGAATTCCAGCCTTACAGGTAGCGGCTACGGCAAAATCCTTTCAAGAAGTGGTAGACTTCGTGATAGAGGTGGAAGGAGTGAAGCCAGATGACTTCACCATGGCATCGACATCAAAAAGGTTTCGAAAGGGAGGTGAGTTTAATGGTTCTTACTCTATAGGACAGGGTTCAGGAGGTTACTCAGTCCGACCAATTCAATCTTCACTACAGACTGTAGTTGGGGGTCCACCTCAAACTGGTCAGCACTTCTCTAAGAGACCTATGCTTGACTCCAGGGAGTGTTATGGATGTGGGGAGACTGGACATATTAGGAGGAATTGTCCAAAACAGAGTTATAGACCCCCAATAGCTAGAGGTAGAGGTGGTCATGGTAGAGGCCGTTATTCTGGAGAACGCGGTGGCCGAGGTAATGGTGGTCACCAAAACGGCCGGGGTAACGGGCAAACTGGAGCCACTACAGCACAACATGGTAGGGGCAACGGGCAGACAGGTGATAGGTCCCATTGTTACGCTTTCCCTGGGCGGTCTTAAGCGGAGGCATCAAATGTTGTTATCACAGGTAATCTCTTGGTTTGTGATTGCATGGCTTCTGTATTATTTGATCCTGGCTCCACATTTTTATATGTATCTTCCTCATTTTCTACTGGTCTTAATTTACATTGTGAATTGCTTGACATGCCTATTCGTGTTTCTACTCCGGTGGGTGAGTCTGTGATAGTTGAAAAGGTATATAGGTCTTGTCTGGTGACTTTTGTGGGGAGAAATACTCATGTAGACTTGGTTATCTTAGAAATGGAAGATATGCTTCGTGCATGTGTGATAGAATTTGGTGGTCATTGGGATAACTTCTTACCCTTAGCAGTGTTTTCATACAATAATAGCTATCACTCAAGTATTGATATGGCTCCTTTTGAAGCATTATATGGGAGGAGATGTAGGTCTCCCATTGGTTGGTTTGATGCATTCGAGGTTAGACCTTGGGATACTGACCTTTTGAGGGATTCATTAGAGAAGGTGAAATCTATTCAAGAAAAGCTTTTAGCGGCTCAAAGTAGGCAAAAGGAGTATGCAGATTGAAAGGTTAGGGACTTAGAGTTCATGGAGGGTGAGCAAGTTTTGCTGAAGGTTTCACCCATGAAGGGTGTGATGCGGTTTGGTAAAAGAGGTAAGATAAGCCCGAGGTATATTGGACCATTTGAAGTACTTAAGCGAGTAGGGGAGGTGGCTTATGAATTAGCCTTGCCTCCAGGGCTGTCAGGAGTGCATCCGGTATTTCATGTGTCTATGCTGAAAAGATACCATGGGGATGGAAACTATATCATTCGTTGGGATTCAGTTCTGCTTGATGAAAATTTGACTTATGAGGAAGAGCCTATTGCCATTTTAGATAGAGAAATTCACAAGTTGAGATCAAGGGAGATTGCATCCATCAAAGTCCAATGGAAGAATCGACCAGTTGAAGAGGCCACTTGGGAGAAGGAGGCTGATATGCAAGAAAGATACCCACACCTATTTAAAGATTCAGGTACTCCTTTTCACTCTTGTTTTTCTTCTCGTGATCGTTCAAGGACGAACGATGGGTAAATTGGTATCTATTGTAACGACCTGTTTAGTCGTTTTAAGCAGCAGATTTTATTTCTGGAAAAACTGGCTGAGACGACGGATACCACGATGCACCTTCATGGTCACCACGGACCGTCGAGGGGGTCTCGTTCCAAAACACTTAGATTTCTGGAATTTGGGTACTGAAATTGACTCTCTGAACTTTGTGATGGAATGGCAGGACGGACCGTCACAGGCGTGACGGACCGTCACAGGCGTGACGGACCGTCACAGGCGTGACGGACCGTCACAGGCCCTTCAGTAAATTTCAGTCTCTGAATTTAGTGACGACTCAGCAGGACGGACCGTCTCAGGCACGACGGCCCGTCTCAGGCACGACGGCCCGTCACAGGCTGCGTAATCCCAGGCTGAGTCGGATTTCTGTTAAATGTTTTAAGGGGCGTTTTGGACTATTCCTGCTTATAATTATAAAGTGAGTGGTTTAATGTTTATAATTTAATTACTTGGGGTTAAAAGGGAGAACCTTGAAACAAGTAGTGGGGTATTTTATCATATTTTATACTTAATTATATGATTATTAGGGTAAAAGAAAAGGGTTTTGGAATAAGAAAAATAGAAAGAACAGAGAGAGAGAGGGAGAAACGAACGAGAGAAAGAGAAGAACGAAGAGGAAAGCAAAGACTTTGAAGATTAGCTTGCTTGATCCCGAATTCTTCGGTGGAGGTAGGTTATGGTTTATGATATTCGTAGTAAACTCTTAATAGCGAATGATATGTATTGGGTAGTATTGTAAACCCTTCTATATGCTTAATTGTATGCTTGTAGGAATGTGATTATATAATTGTGATAAAATAAGCATGATGAAGCTATTGAATCCTAAATCTTGAAAACCCTAATCTGCCTTGTTAATGAGATTGATGATGCCTTGGTATAAAAGAAGGCTTGATGAACTAAAGTGATGAGAGTAATGGAACGGGTATCATGAACCGACACGTAGAATTAGGGGATCGGGTGTCACGAACCGACACGTAGAATTAGGGGATCGGGTGTCACAAACCGACACATAGAAGTAAGGGATCGGGTGTCACGAACCGACACGTAGAATTAGGGGATCGGGTGTCACGAACCGACACGTAGTATATGGAGTGGAGTGTCACGTACCGACACGAGAGAAATAAGCATAATGAATCTTGAAAGACGTTAATATACTCAATCTAATGAACCTAATTCCCAAATGGGTATGGCATTGAGGCTTGAGTCCTCATGTGTGAACTCGGCGGTGCTTATTAATGATCATAGAACTTGTTGTTGCTACATGTTGAGTATTGTAGTTGATTTTATGATATTATTTGATATATACTGTTTTCTATTTTGAGTTGGCCGATGATACCTACTCAATAGTCGTGTTTTGTACTGACCCCTACTTGTAATTGTTTTCTCTGTTATTTGTGGAGTGAAGCAAATGTACCATCATCTTCAACTCAACCGCAACTCTAGTCAATCTTCATCACGTCGGATCTCAGGGTGAGCTAATGCTTCTAGCTTGGACTGGATAATCTTCTTCATGTCTTGATGCCTTGAAGTTCCGGCATGGACTAGCTTTTTACTTATTTTAGCTTCTTAGATACTCTTAGATTAGTAATTTGAGGATAGATGTTCTTGTGGTGATGACTTTCAGGTTTTGGGAATAAATAGTATTGAGTTTTTATAAGTTATTTAATCGATTTCATTAATGAGTTTTAAGTCTTCCGCATTATATTTTGTTATTTATGGTTGAAACGTTGGGAATTGGATGGGTTGGTTCGCTCACATAGTAGGATAAGTGTGGGTGCCAGTCGCGGCCCTTTTTGGGTCGTGACAACTTGATACCACCGCTTTACTTCTTATTTGAGAAGTAAGTTTGAGTGTATTAGTTATGATGTTATAAACTCTTATACATGTTTGTTGATATTATAACTTGATGATAGAGTTGTATTAATTATGTGCTTAATTATGTTGAAATGCATGTTGACTTGACTAGACTTAGTATGGTTGGTCTTGTGATTTACATGGTCTTAAGTTGACGAGTATGTACTATTGACTTGTACTGGTTCTTGATTGTGCATAAGGTTTTTCAAATTCAATTAGCATATTTTAATGAAACGTCCCTTTTTAGCATAATTTCTATATGGTCCTATACTTAGTACAAGTGATGTGTTGACCCGGTTTCTCCCTTTTTTTCCCAAACATTTTAGGTTCCGATCGTTGTAGGGTTCGTTACGACTTTTGAAGAAGACTTGGATTCTCATTATCCAAGTTGGGTAGGTCCTCACCACTTTGAAGACAATGCCACTTTCTAGCATTAGATGTTGATTCGTCTTAAAGACAATTTGTTCATTCTCTTTCATTTGAATACTATGGATATATAGCCTATATGTGGCGTTATTGGTATTGATGTATGGGCTATGGTCAATGTTATACTCTTGTTAGGTTGTTTAGTATGAGACATCCCTTTTAAGACTAAGGGTGTGCTTGGTGTGAAGGAAAATGTTTTCCATGGAAAATGTTTTCCTAGAAAATATTTTCATGCAAAACAAGTAGATTTTGGACTTATTTTCTCATGTTTGGTTGGTAGTAGAAAATTTTTTCCGAAAATAATTTTTAGTGTTTGATTAATTAATGAAAAATATTTTTGAGAGACATCTTTTATTTTTACTAGAGTAGAAAATAACTTATGAAATTAAAATATTTTTTAAAAACAATTTTATTTGGGGTGGTAGTGGGGGTGGGGTGAGGGAGAGGGCAGGGGGAGGGGGTAGGAGTGAAAAAATAATAATTTGAGTTTTATATTATTTTTAAAAAGCAAAATTAATTTTTTTGGGGGTTGGGGGTGGGAGGGGCCTGGCCGTGGGGGAGGGGATAGGAGTTTAAAAATAAAAAATTGAAGTTGAAATTTTTTTAAAAGCAAAATTATTTTTTTGGGGAGGGGTGGGGTTGGGGAGGGGGGGTTGCCGGTGGTGGGTGAGTGGGGGTCAGGTATCGGGTAAAAAAATAAAATTTTAAAAATATATTTTTTTAAATTGTTGTTTCCCAAAAAAAATGTAATTTAAAATTGGAGGAGAGTTATGGAAAATGTTTTCCTTAATTTTTGAAGGGAAGTCATTTTCCTTAATTTTGAAGAAAATGAGTTGATTTGGAAAAAAAATTCCAAAACTTTTGTCCTAACCAAATTGAGAAAATTGGAAAACATTTTCTAGAAAATGTTTTCCTTCATACCAAACATACTCTAAGTTATGAATCTTATATATACATGTGCCATAAAAGTAGAAAACTATGCATTCTTCTTATACGAATAGTATATGTATACTCGATATGAATATATTATGTATAAACGAGAGGTCTAAGTAAACCTCATAAAGTAGTGTAGATGAAAAGTTATAAATTTTCTGTATTTTTAACCTATGAATGTAATGACGAATGCTAATAGTCTAGTCTTAGTCCTCTTCGAGGACGACGACACCGGTTATTTCTGGAGATATTTCCCGGATGTGACAGTTCAATAGATAACCTTAGTGGAGTTGTGAACCTAACATGTACATTATCCAGATAGGTAATTTATCATGTACATGTACTAGATTAGCTGCTAATTCTTGTATCATAGACTCAAGAGCATAACATCACATGAATTACACCAAAAATGTTGTCATATCTTTAGGACACTATCTTATCCTTCCTTGATCACCTTACCAAACAGATACAAGGTCAAAAAAACTGGAATTGGTGATATTTGTTTGAGTTCAACATTGACTCTGTACAAAGTTTTAGTCATACCTAGTTTCAAATTCAATTTGATTTCAGTTCATTGATTGGCACTCCAGCTCAAAGGAACACTCCGTTTTGATAGCTTTTTTTGTCTATTGTAGAGAAGAGCCCTCTAGCATTTGGTGAAGCTAGGAATGAATTGTACTCTTTCTGTCCAAAACTGCTACAGTTGTGGACCAACTTCTGGTGGTTTATCTCGTCATTTGTTGTTCTACTGATTGTCTTTCAAATTACCATCATGTTCCTTCTTTATTTCAAAGTAAGCAAGTCTTAACTAGGAATGAATTTAAAACTTCAACATCATCCAATGTATAATGTCTTCATGTTTCTAATAAAGAAGTTTGCACTGTTGGGTTTCTTCTTTTGTTGTTAATTATGTCCATACTCATGCTCAAGATAGTGAATTTTTATGGCATACTATACTAGAACATATGACTTTTGTAAAGAAGAGAGGTATCTCTACCATAGAATTACATTTTTAAAACAAATAGGCTTTTACTTGTACCATATGTCCTATGGCTAGACAAACGAGAATATCCTTCCCTGACAGCACTATCACAACCACCAAAATATTAGAATTACTTCACATTGAATTACGGGGACCATTTCATGTCCCTACTCATGATGGTCATCATTACTTCCTCACTGTGATAGATGATCATAGTAGTTCTACTTGGAAACAATTACTCGAATGCAAAAACAATGAATTCTAAACTGTAAAAGCCTTCATAACTTTCATTTTAAAATCAATTTCGAACTAAATTAAAAACTATCAGATTTAATAATGGTTTGGAGTTCACAAATACTGAAGCAACTTGTTTTTTCAAAGAAAAAGGAATTATCCACCAAAGATCCTGCCATATACACCTCAACAGAATGGTGTAATAGAAAGGAAACATAAATATCTTCTTGAAACAACAATGACACTCTTGTTCCAATCAAAATTACTTGTATGATATTTGAGAGAATGTGTCCTCACTACTACTGATCTCATAAATAGACTACCCACAAAGTTGTTACAAAACTAATCCCCCTACGAGTTATTGTATTAAAAAAGGGCCAACGTATTCCCACCTTAGAAGTTTTGGATACCCTTGTTTTCCAACCACCTTGAAAATCCACAAGGATAAATTTGAAATAAAAATCACACCACACATTTTGTTAGATATCCTTACAATATAAAAGTCTACAAGATCCTAGACTAGGCTTCCAAAAGGATTCATGTATCCGGGGCTGTTCTTTTTCATGAAACTATTTTTCCTTATGTTATTGCTCCTGTTAATTCCATATTTAATTCTACCCCAAACTCACTTGTACATTATTCTGATAAATTATTTAGTGTACCTGGTATAAATAATAATTTTGTTCGTGATAAAATGTTGAATTCTCATACATCACTAGAAGCTACTAATGATCATGTTCCCATTAATAATACTGAACCTACACCGAGTCCATGTACACAGCCTCAAACTGCTCCTGTACTTGCACTCCCACAAAGTGATGCTCTACAAGAACCTAGATAGACACCCACGTCCATCCACACTCCAAGATACCTGAAAGAATACAATTACACCTTGCCTAAGTTGCATCCTTTCACCTCTAACACTTAAAATTCTACTCCACTACATTCCCTCACCTCATTTATGCTAATCATGATTATGTTTGTTACCTTCCTATGTCCTAATAGTCAGCATGTAGTTCATATCATTTCACATGACAGTGAATCTTCCTCTTATGAATAAGCAATCCTAAACCCTGCCTGGAAAATGGCAGTGACATAAGAATTTGATGTTTTATATGCAAATGACACATGGAACATGTCCCTTTAGCTACAGGTAAACATGTCACTGGGTGTAGATGCGTGTATAGGATTAAATACAACGAAGATGGAAGGAGACATTTAAGGTAAGATTGATAACAAAAAGGTACACCACAACAGGTTGGCATAGACTACAATGAGACTTTTCCACCTATAGTAAAAATAACCGGAAAAGACATAAATTTTCTCTTAAACTTATTTTGAAAAGTTAGTTACACTCTTAGACTATCAAAGTGACCTATTACACACCTATAATTTTTTTAAATTAAATTTTCTACCCCCTAAAACTTACGTGGAAAAAAAATAAAAAATAGACGCGTCGGTTTGGAAAAAAAGTAAAACAAAAAAATTATAATCCTCTTTTCTACCCTATCCCCACACTTCTTCTTCTTCACGCCCCACCCATTGTCTCTTCTTCTTCATTATTTATTTTATCACACTTCTTTCATTTTTGTTATCACAATCTAAAAGCACAATTCTTTTATTCGCAATTAGGTTAATATCCACAGATTTGTTAATGAATAATTGTATTTTATCTAGAAAAATTTCGGTTGATTGTTTATATCTTTTTTTTACTTTGTCAAATAAATTTTGATTGTTAATTAATTTTTGGATTTGGTGGTGATGGGTGACGGATGGTAAAAATTAAAATAGGTAAATGAAAGTGGTGAAGAAGAAAATCGATATTGATAAAGATGGCGTGATATTTGGTGTTGGGTGACAAAGAAGAAGAAGAATTGAAGGCGATAGTGGTGGTGAAGAACATAATCAATAGTGAAAGTGGGTTCGGATATGATTTTCCGATGAAATGAGAATTGAAAATGAGTGAGATTTAGTGATGAAAAAGATATAATTATTAAAGAATTAAAATAATCAATTTGAGATTAATTTGATTAAAATATAGTTAATAAAAGAAAAGTTAATTAGTAAACAAAATAAAATAGAATAAATATAATATATGACATATTATTGATGTAGTGTTAATGTGGCAGCGGGTTTAATACACGGCCACAATAATGTGAGAGAAGTGTTACACGTTTTAGGGTGGAAATAAATTTACTTTTGAATCGTGTAGGTGTAATAAGACACTATGATAATTTAAGTGTGTAACTGACTATTTGGTACAAGTTCAAGAGGGATTTATGTTTCTTCCATAAAAATGACTACTGTTAAGACCCTTATTTCATTGAATATTAGGAAAGATTGAAATTTGTAACATCTAGATGATAATAATGTCTTCTATGGTGATTTGAATGAGGTGGTATTCATGACATTTCCACATGGACTCACAATAGATGGCAAGTACATGGTCTGCAAATTGAAGAAGTCATTGTGTGGTTTGAAATAAGCCAGCAGGCAGTGGTATGGAAAGTTAGCTAACAACCTTTGCTTAAAGGGACTCATTCAAACAACAACTTTTCATTGTTTTATAAGAAGAAAGGGTTCTCACTAGTGTTTGTTATTGTGTATAATGATATCATTTGACTGGGACTGACTTGGAGGAAATTGCTTCTATGAAGGCCTTCTTGCATGATCAGTTCAGAATGAAGGAATTAGGGAAACTACACTATTTTCTATGATTGGAAATACTATATAGATTTAAGTTATTGGTGTCCGCATTTCACAAAGAAAGTTCACTCTTGACCTCCGGAAGGAGTTTGATTCCCTTGACTGCTAGACCACTACTTCACCAATAGATATTGTAAAAAAACTAAAGCCACATAGGACAAGTTATTATCAGAACCTACTCACTATAGAAAGTCAGTTGGCAAACTCGATTTTCTCGCCAACACAAGAATGAGACGACAGTGCAATGTTCCTTGGCTATCTTTTTTTGTAATAGTAAGGGAGTAGTCCGAATAGCTAAGAACCCAGATTTTTATGAAAGAACTAAGCACACAAAGGTCGACTGTCACTTTGTTTGAACCGAACTCCAACAAAGCCTGACCATACTTCATCATATTTCCACAAGCTCTCAATTGGCGGATGTTTTCACCTAAGCCTTAATTGGTGTTAAGCATGCTACGCTTTTGGGCAGATTGTTGGTGTTTAGCTCACTCCAACTTGAAAATAATAAAATATTTGACCAATAAAACGAAGAGAGTATTATATAAAGTAGGGAAAAGGGTCAAATATGCCCCTAAACTTTTCGAAAAGGTTTAAATATGTCTCCCGTTTAAAGTTTGGTCCATTTATACCCTCGCCGTCCAATTATTGGTACAAATGTGCCCTTAAGGGGGCGTTAGTTGGCCACCTCAAAATATCGTACTCATTTTACTTTTCTTTAAAAGCCCAAATGGATTTTTCACGTCATTTTAATATTACATCTTGGCATTTATATTACAAAAGAGAAAGGGTCAAATATGCCCCTAATAATCCGATCCATTAAACACTTTTATTACCCATATTTTAAATGGTTCAATTATACCCCTCCTTTAAATAACTTATCCTACCCGTATCCGACCCAAAACCCATATCCCTTTTAACCCATAACAAATCCCTAATTTCCTAAACTTCCTTTTCACTCAAGAACACAAATTGCGTAGCATCTAGGGTTCTTGAAGACTTACACAAATTGCGGCGCTAGGGTTAGAAAATCTACGTGTTGAAAGTAAGTTTTCTCTCTTCAGTAAATTATATATTCCATTAGGGTTACATTTTCTTGTTAGTTAGGGTTATTTAAGTAAAGTCGACGGCATGTGTTGTATTTGATTCCCTTTGATTTATGTGTATCGAAATCACTTTAAATGTATTGTTTTGTTTTAAAATGATGTACTTTTATGCCTTTGATAGCTTTGTTTTGTTTCTCTTTTGGTGGTCTCGAGATGTTTTTTGTCTTTTAGGGTTTACTTTATTATATTTTTGCAGCTTTAAATGTGTTTGGTTTGAGTGGTCTCTCTGATTTTACTATTTTTTCATGTGATTTTGAAGAATGATTGATGAAGTTGAAATTGTGTTCAACTACGGGGGTAGTTGGGTCATTTCACCTCTGTTGGCTTACACTAAGAAATTGGTGCACTCTTGGCTAAATTTTGACCCTGAATTATTGAGTCATAAAGATATATGTGATGAGTTTACTTCCAAGCTAGGGTTTTCTCGGGTTAAACAATTATTAGTCACTGGGCCCTCTAAAAAGTATTATATAGTAGATGGGGATGATGGAATTAGGGCCATCCTTAGCCTTCTATGTGAGAAATTTAAAGTCGTCAACTTCTTTGTTGTGGAAGAGGGTGAGTTCATTGTCGTTGCCCGAAATATCACACAATATGTTGAATCATGTTGTGTAGATGTTGAGGTTGGTACAAATTATGAACATAGCCCTGGTTATGTTGATGAATGGGATCTTTCTGAGGGTGATGAATGTGATTTAGAGTGGATGGATGCTATTAGCAATGAAAGAGAAAGAGTAGTAGGTGACAGGTTGGAAAGCTTCAAAGAATTGCAAGTTGGTATGACATTTAAAGACATGAAAGAAGGTAGACAGGTTATGAATTATTATGCATTAGCTAACAAAAGGGCTTTGACTATAATAAAAGGTGATACAAAGAGAACTAGGTATGGTTGTGATGTAGGATGTCCCTTTAGGTGTTTGATTTCAAAAGATGGCAAAACTGAAGGGTTTAAGATAAAGACTTTCATCAATAAGCACACATGTGAGGAGGCCTTTTTTAATGCTAGAGCTGATGCAGTTACTTTAGCTCAATACTTCAAGAACAAGCTTCAAAATAATCCCAAGTATAAGGTAAAAGATATGAGAGGAGAGCTTGAAAATGACTTAAAATTGAATGTGTGTCAGTCTAAACTTAAAAGGGCTAAGAGGATGTCTCTTGAGAAGTTGGATGGAAGTTTTATTGATGACTACAACAAGCTTGAGGCCTATGCACAAGAGCTTAAGCAATCCAATCCCGGAAGTGATGTTTTGATAAATATCTCTAAGGATGCCCTGACTGAAGGAAAAAGAAAATTTTTAAGGATGTACATCTGTTTTGATGCTCTTAAGAAAGGCTGGAAATCTGGTTTGAGGCCATTTATTGGACTTGATGGTACATTCTTGAAAGGTATATGTAAGGGTGTTTTGTTGGTTGCTCTAGGACAAGATTCTATGAACAGTTTCTATCCACTAGCATGGGCAATAGTGGACAAAGAAACAAGCAATACATGGTGCTGGTTCATTGAGTTATTGAAGGGGTCTTTGGACCTTAAAGATGGTGCAAAAATCACATTCATTTCGGATATGCAAAAGGTATGATGTTGTTTTAATTTACTTGAATTCACAATTTTTACTCACTTTTTAATTCACATTCATTCAAAATTTTACTCACTGTTTTTACACACTCTTTAACATATCATACCAATTGTTTTTACTCAACTTGTACTCACTGTACTTACTGTTTTTAACACATATTAATTCTCAACTTTCACTGTTACAGGGACTGATAGATGTTGTTGTCAAAGTGTTGCCTGAAGCTCAACATAGGTATTGTGTGAGACACATTGAGAGTAACTGGTGCAGAAAATGGAGGAGTGGTCAAATAAGGAAGCTTATGTGGTGGTGTGCTTGGAGTTCCTATGTTGAAGAGTTCAAGGACCAATTAAATAAGTTGGGGAAACTATCAGAAGATGGTGCAAGAAATTTGGTAAAGTATCCACCAAAGGCATGGTGTAGAGCTTATTTTGATACTTAGTGTAAGAACATGATGGTTGATAACAACTTCACTGAATCATTCAATGCATGGATTCTTGAGGCTAGAGCCAAGCCAATAATCAAGATGTTAGAAGAAATAAGAGTACAAGTGATGAGATTGCTAGTGAAAAATGAAAAGAAGTTGAAGACTTGGGTTACAGATTTCAGTCCGGAATGCATGAAGTTGTACATCGACTACAGGGCCATAGCACATAGTTGTAAGGTGGAATTCAATGGAGATTGGGGCTATGAAGTGTCTGATGGAGAAGATAGACACACTGTCAATCTAAAGGAAAAGAGATGCACTTGCAGAATTTGGGATTTATCAGGTATTCCCTGCCCGCATTCCATCAAAGCATTGACACACAAAAAAGTAAATCCAATAATTGAAATACATTGGTGGTATAGCAAGGAGGCTTACATGCTAACATATAAAAACAAGATGCAGCCTGTAAGAGGTCAAAAGTTCTGGAAGGTTGATCCTTCAAGTGCAATGTTGCCTCCTAATGTTGTGAAACAATTGGGTAGACCAAAAATGAAAAGGAATAGAGAACCAGATGAAGCAAGAAAAAGAAAGGGTGAATGGTCTCAGTCTAGAAAAGGCACTCAAATGACATGTAACAACTGTGGTGAATCAAATCACAATGTCAGGTCCTGTTACAAGGTAAGCACAATATTACATGTTTTTCCATGTTTTTAATTGTAAGATAATTAATCTAAATACAAAAAAAATTACAGGAAAAGTGTGCTGAAAATAATGCACATTCGAAGAAAGGCAAAAGGCCAATGTCTAACAATGAACATGGTTCTGATGTTGAGGGTGGAATTGAAGCTGAAACTGGGGCTGAGGCTGTAACACAAGAGTTTGAACCATATGGTCCTAATGTTGAAGATGAAGAAGACCCACCTCTAAGACCAATGGTGATTTGTGAATCGGAATTGAGGGCTGAGAAGTTGAAAAAAAAGGGTTGTTCCAAATGGTGCAAGGAAAATTCAGTTTTATGGAGATCACACTGGTGCCTCAGTGCCAATTAATCTGCCTTATTCTACGATCAAAACAACATGGAAGGGAAAAGAAATTGTCCCTGCTGGACATGTGCAAATGCAAGCAAAAAAGAAAAGATTCAAAATGATGGGGGTTAAGGGCAGAAATCCTGTGGTAGATGATGATTTATTGTAATTTATTTTCTATGTTAATTTTTGTGTTAATGCTCATGGTTAACCATAGTGGTTGACAAACAATATTGCTAATGAGTATTAAGTTAGGTGAAACTTTCATATGTCTTCATAGAATGGCATTACAGACACCGTTTTTTTATTGTGTTTTGTCTTGTCATTATGAATTTAAGACGTCTTCTTTTGAGTGTGTTTATCTTGTATGTCATTGTGAATTTAAGAAATCTGGTTGTCCTTATTTTGGTTTCTGTATTGAGGATGTGTATTAACTGTTAGATTTGTGTGTCCACTCAATTCAATGGCCTAATGACATAATGAATAATGCTTCTTGTTTGATGTGTATAATTGTGTTTACGTGTATACTCTTGTTGATTATAATCCATCCCTACAAGTCCTCTAATTTGATAATTTACATTCTATTATTTGCCTAAGATTTACATCAACACACATAGAAATAACTCAATATGTACAGAACCATATAGTCAACTAACACAATTGATATGCCCCTAAACTTTTCTAAAAGGATTAAATATGCCCCCCGTTTAAAGGTTTAAATATGCCCTCCGTTTAAAGGTTTAAATTTGCCCTCTGTTTAAAGGTTTAAATATACCCCCCTAAACTTCCTCTGTTTCATAAAAAAAAAACACAATTATGCCATACCCAAAAAGAAAAGCAAGAAATGTTGACATTGAACTTAACATACCATATAAATCAAAACGTCATCTACAATTCAAGTCGTAAACTACTAAAATTCAAGTCATCAACTACTACAATTCAACACATCACACATGTTTAACGTTTTCTAAGTTAAGGATGAAAAAGTTAAAGATTACAAACTGATAGAAATTCCTATTTTCCTTCCTACTTCATTACCCAGAATGTGATGAATGCTGCAAAACAACACCACAACATAGCTATCACAATCCATATTTGATCAACTTTTGTCTTAGACTTATCGATAACAACATCTTCATTATCGATAACAACCTCTTCATTTAGACGTTCACATTTTTCTTCAATTTCAGATGTCAAATACTTTTCAAGATCAGCCATCTTCGTCTCCAAACTTTTGTTTTCACGATGAAGATTATCGTTTTCCTTCTTTAAATTGTGGATTAGATTTGCAACTCTAGGATGGAGCGGATCATCAACCCATTTCCAATAAGCACATTTATAACCCTGTACAATTATGAACTTAAAATCAATACTCACCAAAAATATGAAAATTAACGAAATTGTATGATAAATTTACATTAGGATTAGCACACTTATAAAAGCGTCTTCCAGCATTAGTTGGAGTGAAAGCCGTGAAAATCCTCGTCACAATACCACATTGACATTTTACCATCGACAGACTTGAAACAGTCGAGTCCCGACTCATTTTTAAAGGAGAAAGTGTAAGAAGATGACTGGAGATGACTAGAACACTCTTTTATTCAAGCTCCTCAAAATGAAATTGATGGGGGTAATGAGGCTCTCAAGAACCCTAACTTTGACATGAAGAATGGATATGCTATCAGTTATTTGAAAGGGAAAAGGGATATGGGTTTTGGGTCGGATACGGGTAGGATAAGTTATTTAAAAGAGGGGTATAATTGAACCATTTAAAATAGAGCAACTTTCACATATAGCAAACAAAAAATTCATATTTGTATGTTATAGCAAACTTTGCATAATTGCGCTCCATAGCAAACATAAAACTGTATAATTCGCTATACATATACAAGTGTATAATTCGCTGGCGTAAATTGTATAATTTGCTGACCTATTTTGCTGCAATTGTATAATTCACTATCTTATTTCACTGCAATTGTATAATGCACAATTGTATAATTCACTGCCTATTTCACTGCAATATTAAGTGTATAGCAAGAAGATATATGTTTTTCTCTCGCTTTATACAAAAACAGAAACACAATATATACACTTCTGTTGTATAAAGCTAGAGAAAATTTTATTTCACTGCAATTGTATAATTTGCAATTGTATAATTCCTTGACCTTTTTCTCTGCAATATTTGAAGTAAAATGTTTGTAAATTGTATAATTAAGTGTATAAAACAAAGATATATATTTTTGCATGTGTATATACAATTTTCTCTCGCTTTATACAAAACAGAAACAGAATTATACACTTCTGTGTATAAAGTGAGAGAGGTGAGCGAAAATGGAGAGTGGCGAGCGAGATTTCTGGGAGAGAGACGCTGGCAAATTTTAGCTAACGTTTGCTATGGAGCACAATTAAATCAAACCCTAGTTATTCCATTTATTTTAGGCTATTAGTTTGTTATTATATACAATTTTCCCTTTAAAATATGGGTAATAAAAGTGTTTAATGGGTCGGATTATTAGGGGCACATTTGACCCTTTCTCTTTTGTAATATAAATGCCAAGATGTAATATTAAAATGACGTGGAAAATCCATTTGGGCATTTAAAGAAAAGTAAAATGAGTTGGATATTTTGAGGTGACCAACTAACGCCCATAAGGGCATATTTGTACCAATAATTGGACGGCAAGGGTATAAATGGACCAAACTTTAAACGGGAGGCATATTTAAACATTTTCAAAAAGTTTATGGACATATTTGACCCTTTTCCCTATAAAGTAATCAATTGTACTGATAGAATTTGATCAAAAGGGGATGAATTTTGGAATTCTAAGAAAAGCAAAAAAAGACAAAAAGAATTTATACTACATAAAAAAAAAGTTTCATGATCAAGAACCAATTATAAGAGGATTATGCGTAGACGCTAATCCTAACATGTCTATTTTAGCAAAAAAAGGTAATCAAAAGGAGAGAAGATTAGTAAAAAAAAAAAGGACATAAAGAATCTGTGGAAAATAGGAAAGTACAATTTGACCTTCACTTTTACATAATTGCAAGTGCGTATATGATTCGGACTACACAATAAAATATTATTCGTTTTCTTCCAATTTTGGTGTTTTTATTTTTTTAAGAAAATGTTAATTTCAAAAATATTGAACACATATTTTATTTGGTAGATATTTAATGAGATATCTATGTTTTATTTATATTGAATTTTCACTTATCTCATAAATATCCGTAAAAAGTGTATTCTTTACTTTTTAAGTAGGGTTTGGACATTGCAATTCCATCTCCTAATTAAATTAAAAATTATCCTTAAAAGCTTAATTTTTAAAAATGTATCATAAAACGTTTGTATTTAGTAAATAATATTAAAGGTTTTACAAAATACACACATAAACTTTATAATATTGTTAAAAAATTATTTTAGATTTATATAATATTTTTACGAGAATATCAAATGAGTGATGAAATATGAAATAAGACACAAGTACCCTCTAGTTAGACTACGATTGAAATTTCAAACACTTTAAACTTTTAGTCATTTAAAATTCAAAAAATGTACATTCAATTAGGTGTTGAATTTTGTAAAAATTTATGAATGGTTAGTGAGGTAAGAGACGAATTTGAAGGAAAAATGATTTATATAAAAGAAGAAAGATATAAAAGCTTAAATGGGGAAGAAAACATTTGAAATAAACATCAAGAGACTACAAAAAAAAATATTTATTTTCTTAAAAGAAAAATGGAGTCCACAAATTTCATTTACTTTAAATAAGAAATTTCACACTTTTTATAAATGTTAACTTAGAAAAAAGTAAAAATATTAATTATATATTGATATGAATGGTTAGTGAGGTAAGAGATGAATTTGAAGGAAAAATGATTTATATAAAAGAAGAAAGATATAAAAAGCTTAAATGGGGAAGAAAACATTTGAAATAAACAACAAGAGACTACAAAAAAAATTATTTATTTTCTTAAAAGAAAAATGGAGTCCACAAATTTCATTTACTTTAAATAAGAAATTTCACACTTTTTATAAATGTTAACTTAGAAAAAAGTAAAAATATTAATTATATATTGATCACTTTTTGAACAGTATGACTTTAAAGTTTGAGGGGATTTTATTTGATGTTTAATAAAATAATGTTAATCAAGATGGTAAGGAAGGAGTATGCCAGCTTTTAGAATGTCATTGGTGACTTGGTGTAGTTTACATATTGACAGAAAGGTAAAAGGATGCCAAAATTATTGATTCTGCGGTGCTCATTTTGCCACCTTTATTTGTTGCACAACAATCAAGCTAATTACAAAACCTTCATTCAAATTTAATTGAATTCATATCGAAAGAAAAATAATAAAAATTCAGGGTTGACTATATGGTTGCTAACAGAATGGTGGATTAATATGTTTTATTCATTTCATCAAAGTGGATAATTTTTTACAAGCCAACTTGCAATTGCAGAATGAACAAATATTGGTTAAAATCTTCAATCCTTTTTACAACCATTTTCAGAGGCAACACAGCAGTGGAAAACCTTCAAGTCACATTTAGGAGAAACCAATTTCAGAAAGATCCTAGCAGTGTCCTCTTGCCTCATCTTTGCCCCTTCCTTCTCCACCAAAGCCGCCGCCACTATTCGCTCATACCCACCACCTCCTTCAGCCACAAAAGCCACCAATGCCGCCTGCACTGGTCCTAAACTTGGATTATAAGCAGCAGATTCCACATAAGAACCTTTATAGATCTTCCCATCACAATCCATAATTGCTACCCCTGATGGACACTCACTGTAAGGTGCGTGTGAATTATTAGCACCTCCTAAAGCTGCAATCCTTAAAAGGGTACTCTCTGTTTCTGTCAACTTATAAAACCCATTACTCAGATTTCTTCCCGATTTCAAATCGTCATCTGAAAACCCATTGCATAGATCTCCATCGTGATTAATCTCATAGGACAGGATTAAACCGTTGTTATGTCGCTCGAGGAGTAAAGGAGTTTCGTCATCAAGGAGATCGAATGGACCAAATGGATTAGGGAGAATCTCACGCAAAGGTTCGAATATGACATCTGGATTGTTTTGGTGTTGAGATGTGATGTGGATTTGGAGATCGGAAGAATTACGGAGTTCTTGAAGGAACTGTCGGCAGTGGCCACAAGGGGCGGCGGAGACAGCAAATGCAACGAGGCGGGGGCAGAGGTGAACAGCAAGGTTAGTGATGAGAAACTGCTCAGCGTGAACAGAGTGATGAAGGGGTAATCCAGGAAATTCAAGGTTAACGCCGAGGAATACACGGCCGTCGGAGCCAAGGCCAACGGCGGCGACGTGGTAGTTGGAGATGGGTGGGCGGGCAAGGGTTTGTGCGGGTTGAACCAAGAGAGGGAGGAGGTGGTGGACAGAAGGTAGGCCAAGTTTTTGGGTAATGGAGTCAGCCTCAGAGGCTTCCACCACAAACTTTAGTTGATCCATAATTATCCCTTTCTCTAATGTAAATCCGTTTCGTTTCCTTGTGTTTATTTTTTATTTTTTAGGGTGAGAAGGATCTAAATGTTTGGCACACTTCCTTGAAATGAGGAGGGGAGGAATTGGGAAGGGTAGAGGGTGATTTATAGAACAAGTTTTGGTCATTGGCTCATTTCGTGGCAATTCTTTCTTTTCACATCCTATTTTGTCAACTCAATTACAATGATTTAATATATATATATATATATGACTTTTTAGTTTAATGCTTTCTTTCATTTTAATTTACGTAATGTTTTTTTAATTTCGAGAGTTAAATAATTATATCTTTGATTGTAAATTTTACATTCTTTTAAACATTTTGTATTTTTAAATTATTGTCACTTAAAATATTTTTACGTAATTTACAAACATATAAAATTTATTTCAAAAAACATTGATGATTCGATGTATAATTTTTTTTATTAAACTTAAATTTTACTTACAAAAAATGAAAAATATTACATAAATTGAGACGGACTGAATATTTAGGTTATAGAGTATTAGTATTAGTACTTTAAATCACAATATTTCGTATATAAAATCTTCGTTGGCGTTAAGTGGTATAGAAGTGACATATATTTTTTTATTTTTTTATAGTTTTAGGGTTTGTGACATAATATAGTTACATAGTTTCAAACTATAAAAGACCTTGGATTTCTAGAAAAGTTTCTAAAATGTAAATTGTAGTATTTAGAAGTTTTTTTAGATCCTTATTAGATGGTTGGAAAATAAATAGATGTATTTAGAATAGGATAATTTAGCTAACTAGTAAAAAAAATCAACTTATTTAATGATAATATTCATACTTTAATAATATTTGTAAACATGTCAAAAATGTAATTATTTTAAAAATAAATAATTATTCTGATATTATAAATATTTTCTCTCATTATTTATCTTTTCTCTCTCTCATAATTACACATTTTTTCTCTATTTATGTAATTGGATAGATATTAATGTTATTTTAATTTTTCTCTCTTTTCTTAAGCTTATCAATCTCTCTTTAACTTTCTTCCTAATCAAATCCCCAGATTTTTCTTTCTTTTTTCTTACTCTTCTTTTCAATTTCTCTCTCTAACATTCTTCCAAATCAATTCCACATATTTTCGATTCAATATATTATTATTTTCATTTAATTTCGTTGCAAGATTTGATTTGAAGATTAACATTGATTTGGGTATTATGTTTTTCAGATTCCTTATTTATTTACTTACTGATTTTAGTTTTTTTTTAAAAAAAATTGTTTTGTTGTTGTTCTTAAAACATTTTTTAGGGTTTGTGAATACATAATTCTCTCTTCAATGGACGTTTTCAAGAGAATTACTAGAGGTATTAAACAAAATAATCAAAGTTCTTTCGATTTTTCATCATTTAATTTTTTTCACTCAAGAATTAAACAATAATGTAGGTTCCGGTTCTAAATCTATGGAGGATATACGACGGAAAAAAATGTCTGAATCCGTCGATGTGCAAAATCTCACACATATTCATATCCATGAAGTTGAAGAAGACCAATTTGTTGGACAAGAGGTATTTTTTTTTGCATGTTCTGTGTTTTGCATGTTTAGTTTAATTTGTTTAGTAATTTTTAGGATTAAAAAAAAATATGTTACAATGCGTTTGGAAGTGTATATGAATTTTTTATTATGTTATAGTTAGTATTTATTTTTGTATTTCATATATTTATTGTACTTTATGTTTTGTTTTTTTTTGTGTGTGTGTTAGTTATGTCAGTGTAACACATTTTATGAGTTTGATTGTGTATATTTTCATAGTTTGAATGTTTTTTGTATTCATAGATTTGGAAGTGTATATTGAATTTTGTTGCTGTTTTAGTCAGTATGTATTTTTGTATTTCATAGTTTGATTGTATTTTGTATCCATAGATTTGGAAGTGTATTTCATATATTTAATTCATTTTGTATTTTTTTTGTGATAGTTATATCAATGTACCACAGTTAGTATTGATTTTTGTATATCATTGTTTTATTATTTTTTTTATTCATAAATTTGAAAGTATATATTGAATTTTGAAACTGTTTTAGTCAGTATGTATTTTTATATTTCATAGGTATATTGTATTTTTGTATCTGTAGACTTGGAAATGTATATTATATTGAATATATATAATGTATTTTGTATTCTGTTTTTTTTTTTTTGTATGTGTGATAGTTATGTCAATGTACCACATATTAGTAACCATATGTGTTTTTTTATTTCTCACATTGATACGTATTCAGTAAATTAAGTGCACATTTATCTTTTTATTTGGTGTTTTTTTTGTTCATTAAGGTATGTTGTAACTGTATTGATGTATTATTTATTATCATGTTTTTTGTTGTGTTATTTTAGTAATATTTCATTGTTTTGAATTCAATATGCCATGGGACTTCTTATGCTTGTAAAAAACTATCAAAAATTGCACCCCACATTCACTGTATAATAAACCATGTCATTAAATCCCAGTTGACTGAGAAACTTACACCTGAGCAATATAAACACTTTTGTGAGAGTACGTGTTTTGGTTAGTATATGAAAATCAGAAAATGTGTTGCTCAAGGTCAAATTCATAGGTATTGTAGGTCACTAGAAGTAGAAGCTAGTAGTAAACAGTCTCTTGTAATCAAAGTCAATGGAGCTATTTTAAAGTTCACAATTAGGACGTTTGCGCTCATTACTGGATTAAACTGTGTTGGTGTTGTAGAGGATTTCAAGTTTAACACAGAAGAATCTAATCGACTTATTATTCAGTATTTTGGTGGTAATGAGATCATACGTAGATTAGATTTGATCGATACGTTCAATGATAAAGTTTGAATTGACAATAATGATGATGTGATTAAGTTTGCAATATTATATTTCATTCATATGTTTGTATATTCTGGCAAGAAGAGATCACTGCGAATTCCTATAATTCACTTTGACTTGGTTAAAAGTGATCGGTATATGCATTATCCTTGGGGCAGAAAATCATTTGAGTGGTTGCTACAGAGTATCAACAAGGTTTTGACTACTGATGGTCAATATTATAGAATATGTGGTATGTCAGTTGTCCTTTAAATATGGATATACGAGTGCATGGGTAAGCGTCAGACGAATTTTGCACGAAAAATCGGTGATCGTATTCCCCATATTCTAAACTGACAAACAATAGGAGCCAACCCCCGATTCAAAATATTAATGAAAGACACATTCAATGATGGTAATAGAGAGGTATTGTGTATAATTAAAGAAATTGTACCCTCGTAATTGTATTGATTCAATGTATATCATTTATTATGTTAATTATTGTATTTAATATCGTGTTCAGATTAAATGGAAGAATGTTGTCCCTTCTCTGATGAAAATTGTTGTTCTACAATTGTCCCCTGAAGGTGTTGAAAAATCAAATGAAGGTGTTCAAACAAAGCCACATCATGATATTGATGAACAAGAACTTTCTTGACAGAATTTAGATGATGATTTTGTCAACCCACCTCCACCTTCAATGAAGGTTACAGGTAAAAGAAAAAAGGGGCAATCAGTATTACCTGCCAAAAGGGTAAGAAAAAAGAACTCAAATATCGCTAACCAAATGAAACGGAATGAACAGATTGATCCAGCAGCGAAGCAGAATGTGAAAAAAGCTGCACTTTCAAAAGTTGTGCGGAAGAAACATAAATTGTGTTCTAAGAAGACAACCACTCGCACTTATGTGCCAACAAAGGATTCTCAAATACTATCTGCAAGTGTGTCTCATGAACAATTTATGAGAAAAGAACTCTCCAAGTTACAAAGGAGGTATATACTGTTTATACTTATGTTTTTCAATATGTTTAATCAAATTATTGCAATCTGTAAAATTTACACATATTTTAACTGTTTCAGGTTAGAGAAGAGTTCAAAGACACACGAAAGTTGATAAATGATAATTTTAATATCATTATGTCTACTTTGAAGGTGAAACTATATGCTCAATTGTTATGTTTAAAATTATTTTTATTCTTTTTATTTTTGTGAATACACTATTGTAATTTAATATTTTCAAGTTAACAAAAACAATGACATTGATGGTCTAGGATCACAACCGTTTACAAGTTCAATTTTATCTGAAAATCAAAATCAGATAGACACAACTCATTTTGAAAATAATAGTTTATTCGATTTATTTTCTGTATTCTTTACTTTATTTATGTTTAATATTAATTTTTTTCTATATTTGTAAGTATTTATTTCATTATCCATAGTGATTGAATATATGTTGATTATTTTTGTATCTAATATATTTTCAGAAAAATATAAACAATCACAATGCTTCTCAAGGACCACAACATTTTACAAGTCCAGTTGTATCAGAAAATCAAAATCAGGTAGAGACAACTCATTTTGAAAATAAAGATTATTATTTTTGTATTCTGTTTTTCTTACTACGTTTATGTTTAATATTAATTTGTATTTTATATGTCGTTAATACTGTATTTCATTATAACTATTTTTATTTATATGTTGACTATTTTTGTATCAAATATCTACATGGATTGAAGGGACTTATTGATGATGAGAAGACGAAGTGTGATGAAAGCTGAAATGATGGCAGCAAGAAAGTTTTTCAAGTATGTTCATAAATTTTATATTTTTTATATGATTTACCAATATTATTTTTATTCAATCTCCTTTTTTCGAGGATCATTCAATTTTTGAGAATTCAAATTTGGGAGACATACCAAATATTGTTGGGGTGCTGATAAACAAGTATGTTGGTTAAATCGATAAAATTATATAGTGCAGTTGGGATTGTTTTGAGTATTGTTTATAATTAATATTTTTATATTTTTAAAGGTTTATTATAACAATTACCCTGTTCGTACTTTGATCACTGTAGATGCTGATTTTAGTTCGTCTAAATCAATATTTTCAAGTGTATATTCTACTTATATAAGTTAATTACTTTTATTCTTATTAGGCTAATTTGCATTTGAATAATGTTATTTTTTTATTAACTACAGATACCTCAACCATCATTTGTATTTGACAAACCCAAAAAAATAAGGCCGCTTGTTTTTGAAGGACAACATGATTTTTCAGATCAAGATGACAATGATGAAGAGGATCAGTTCATATTTCCTGCCCCTATTTAGTCTATAGTTCCAATGGAAGGGTCACAACAATCACAGTTTGAGTTGGATGATTCTCTGATGCCAAGTCTCAGTAACATAAAAAGTATTTGTGTTGCTGAGAATACCATTAATGCAGAGCAGAGCATCATCATGCACATTCAAACCACAAGCAATAACAACTCAAATATGCGAAAACAGGCTAGCATGGAGAGTCAGAACAAAATAAGTCTTGTTCAAGTACTATTACCTGCGCATAGGATTAGACGTCCAGGCCCTTTCAATCCATTCCCATATCTGAGATTGTTCGACTCATATACAGGTATAATGACATAATAAATTTTAATGTCTTTTAAATTTAATTTTTATATATATACTCTAATTTTTGTATATGGTATGTTATTCTTTAATTTAATATTTACATCAGGTACTTTATCGGTGCAACCAATTATTTTTGAACTAAAACACCCGTTCATTTTTTATCTAATTTTTGGCAATCGTGACATCATTATTTGGAATGCACACCGATCATGGATTCACGAAGGTCTTCTTACAAAACATGAGAACAAGTAAGTATTTAAGAGACATAATAATATTTTAAAAAATTGTATCTTGTATTATGTATTCTTCATTTTTTTAGTATATGTTATGTTTTTTTTATGTGTTCTTGATTATTATTTTGAGATTGTTTTGCATAATCAGGTATTAATCTGAATCGGCTTTTTATTGTATTCTAAACATGTTAGTGTATTTTTAATTAATCAACTGTTTGAATGCTAATGTACGTTGTATTATAAAGTGATTGAAACAACTCATCTATTGTTCGTTAATTTTTTTAAAATTATGTATTGTAATAACATTACAGATCTTGATTTGTTGTTAGTTATGTTACTCTAAATTCTGGTGCATATTTTTACAAATACATTAGATACCTATATAATTTCTATGTTTTATCACACAATTATATTATTGCTATTATGTTGTATTCAATTTGAAATTATAGCAAATTGTATACCTTATAAATTTTGTGTATTGTTTAGACGTCATGATCAGGACCGATATAAGAAGGGTAAAGCACGCATTCCAGTGCCATGTGACTTTGGTGTTGATATTGTAGACAATAAAAAATGGTTCTACAATTTGTACTCAAAAGGACAATTGTTGAATGATTCGATAAGTAATAACTGTACTTATTTAATAATTCTTCGTCGTTTTATTGTTATCTAATCATTATTTATTTTTTATTGTTCGACATATCAATATTATCTTCTATTATTTGAGAAAGAAAGCCAAGTATGATGTTGACAGCAGGTAAAAATACACAACTGTGGATTGAGTGTTTACGTTCTAAATTTCATCAATTTGAAAGAAGTATGAAGATTTAGATAGTGATATCTGCTGCACTGATGAAGAGCATTTTATAGGTGATTGCATTAGAGGGTATAAAGTTCATGTTGGCATTTCGTGGCATTTGGTGGATCAAGTATTTATCCCTGTAAATGTAAAGGAAAAATTTCAATGGGTATTGGAGGTACTCTCTCTTAATGATAGACGTGTATACGTTTATGATTCCTATAGAGCGGCAGGTCATGATGCAGCAATCAGGAAAGAGGTTATCAAGTTGGCTCAACTCATTCCGCTTAACTTGACTATGTATGATTATTACAAGAACAAATGTTTAGATAGATTTGTTAGTCAAGAAGAGAATGAGTTATTTGAGATAGTTTTCATAGACAACATACCTAAACAGACCGATGGCAGCTTGTAAGTTGTATTAATTTGAATTCAGTATATCATTTTTATTTGTATTTGAATTTTAATTTTTTATTCTCATGTTTTATGCAGGGATTGCGGTATCTATATGCTTGCTTTTGCCGAGTGGCTGTCTTATGGTCAAGGAAATTCAAGTGGTACCTTTGACGTTATGTTTTTAAGGTCATGATATGCTGCACTTTTTTGAAATTATGCTCAGCAAAAGCAAGACAACGGATCCATTAGTGACACTGAGGCACCCCTGAGACATAGCATGCCTCAATCTGTTCGTGTTGGGTATGCTCCAATTGAAATACAGTAATTGTGCGTTTGTTGAAGATACTTCTTCGTGTTTTAAAATTACTTAATTTATGTTTGATCAACTTTTATATTGTTGTATATTTTGCATACTTATCATTTCGATTAACTTTTATGTAGCTGATAATTCTGCATACTTATCATTTTGATTAATTTTTGTGTAGTAGTTTATTCTGCATACTTTTCATTTTGGTTTTATGTATATATATTATGTTAGTATGTTCCTTGTGTTGTATTTTGTATCCATCGTTGTAAAATTGTTGTATTACATTATATACTTTAACAGATTTTTCATTATTTGTATATTCATTACGTCACATTAGTTGTAGTTGTATTGTTTGTAGTAAAATTTAATTTATTTTCAAATGTGGGCACATTAGTTGTATTATACAGTGTCAAATATATTTGTTTATGAACATTAAATCACAATTTCTCAAGTCATATTTTCAGTGTTCTTGCATATACATATACATATTGAATTCTTAGCGTATTCATACACAATGTGATAGGGTATTGAGTGAGCTATCAAATGATTTTGTATTTCATTATTGTAACGACCTGTTTAGTCGTTTTGAGCAACAGATTTTATTTCTGGAAAAACTGGCTGGGACGACGGATGTAACGATGGACCGTCATAGTCACGACGGCCCGTCGAGGAGGTGTCGTCCCATGACACTTAGAATTTTGAAATTGGGTACTGAAAATCAACTCTCTGTAAATTGTGACGGACCTGCAGGACGTGCCGTCACATCCACGACGAACCGTCGTGAGTTTTCGTTGCAAAACACTTCAACTTTTGAGAATTTGGTACAAGAAACGAGTTTCTGACCGTCATGACGGAGGAACAGGACGGACCGTCACAGGCTACGTGAGTTCGAGGGAGCTGCGACGACCTGTGTGACGGACCGTCGCAGGCACGACGGCCCGTCACAGGTTGCGCAGTCCCAGGCAAAATAGGATTCCTCTACACGTTTTAGGGGTCGTTTTGGACTATTCTTTCCTTAATTATAAAGATTGAGGGTTAATATTAATAGGTCTAATTACTTGGGGGTTAAAAGAGGTAACCTTAAGTTAATTAGTGGGTTTTATTGTCCTCCTTTACACTTAATTATACTTTTAATTAGGGTAAAAAGAAGGAGGGTTTGAATAAAACAAAACAAAAGAAAAGAACAGAAAGAGAGGAGAAACGAACGAGTAGAGAGAGAGAAACGAAGAGGATAGCAAGGATTTTGAGAAGATAGCTTGTTGATTCAATTCTTCGGTGGAGGTAGGTTATGGTTTATGTTACGATATTCGTAGTGAACTCTTAATAGTGAATATTATGTGTTGATAGTATTGTAAACCCTGCTATGTGCTTAAGTTGTATGCTTGCATGATTATGATTATGAAATTGTGATGAATTAACAAAGCATGATGAAGCTATTGAATCCCAAATCTTGAAAGAACCCTAATTCGCTTGATAAATTATATAATGAGAATGATGATGCCTTAGTGTAAAAGAAGGCTTGATGAATTAGGGGATCGGGTGCCACGTTCCGGTACCAGGATAGAATGAATATGAGGATCGGAGTGTCACGTTCCGACACCAGGATAGAATATGGATCGGGTGCCACGTTCCGGTACCAGGATAGAATGAATATGAGGATCGGAGTGTCACGTTCCGACACCAGGATAGAATATGGATCGGGTGCCACGTTCCGGTACCAGGATAGAATATGAGGATCGGAGTGTCACGTTCCGACACCAGGATAGAAAATGGATCGGGTGCCACGTTCCGGTACCAGGATAGAATGAGGATCGGAGTGCCACGTTCCGGCACCAGGATAGAAATAGAGGATCGGAGTGTCACGTACCGACACAAGAGGAAGAAAGA
Organism: Solanum habrochaites; assembly: GCA_027704765.1. Taxonomy (NCBI): domain Eukaryota; kingdom Viridiplantae; phylum Streptophyta; class Magnoliopsida; order Solanales; family Solanaceae; genus Solanum; species Solanum habrochaites. Next base: position 33,693,719 of record JAKWJA010002495.1, read on the forward strand.
TAATGAATCTTGAAAGATAATGAATATACTCAATCTAATGAACTTAATTCCCAAATAAGTATGGTATTGAGGCTTGAGTCCTCATGTGTGAACTCGGTTGTAGTTATTGATGAATTCATGTTGTTATTGCTACATGTTGAGTATTGTAGTTGATTTACATTATTATTGATATATACTGTTCCCTATTTTGAGTTGGCCGATGATATCTACTCAGTACGTGTGGTTGTACTGACCCCCTACTTTCATGTTTTCCTCTTTGTTATTTGTGTAATGCAGCAAACGTTCCGTCAACTTCAACTCAACAGTAGATCTAGCCAGTCTTCACTTCATCGGAAAATTCAGGGTGAGCTAATGCGTCTAGCTTGGACTGGGTCTTCTTCTTCAAGTCTTGATGCCTTGAACTTCCGGCATGGACTAGCTTTTTAGTTATTTTGTTCTTAGACATTCCTAGTTAAGTAATTTGAGATAGATGTTCTTGTGATGATGACTTCCAGATTTTGGGGATAATAATAATAGTATTGAATTGTTTTTATTAATGAGTTTAAGTCTTCCGCATTATTTTCTGTTGATATATCTTGAAATGTTAAGGTTTAGATGGGTTGGTTCGCTCACATAGGAGGGTAAATGTGGGTGCCAGTCGCGTCCCTGATTTGGGTCGTGACAAACTTGGTATCAGAGCATTAGGTTCATTGGTCTCATCACACAAGAACAGGTCTAGTAGAGTCTTAAGGAACGGTAGGGGGACGCCTTTACTTTTCCTTGAGAGGCTATAAGACTTTAGGAAAATTTCACTCTTTCATTCTTCTTTCGTGCTACTACTTGAGTCCAATTGGTATCTGGGCGATACGAATTGGTATCTGACCATCTTCACTCTATTTCGCAGATGGTTAGAACTAGAGCAACGACCGCACCAGCAGCAACAACGGAAAGACAAGAAACGACTGAGCCAGCCACTGGGGCTGTAGCTCGAGGAAGAGCAACGGCAAGAGGCCGTGGGAGAGGTCGTGGGAGGACGTCCTCTAGAGGAAGAGGACAAGCACCTAGCCCATCTGATACTAGGGCGGTGACTCCTCCACCGACCGAGGAGGTGATAAGAGAGGGGGAGGAAGGGGAGAATGAACAAGGGCAGAATGAGGAAATGCCACCCCAACCTACCCCAGAGATGATCAACCAGGTACTTGCTTATCTTAGTGGGTTATCCGATCAGGGTCAGGCACCTCCAGTGGTTTCTGCACCAACACCTCCGGTTTCAGAGGTACGACATGCGGCTACTATGGCTCCCCGCATGGATGCATCATTGGGAATAGGCACATTTCCACGTCTGACTACTGGGCCTATTATGACAAATGATCAGCATGAACTTTTCAGTAAGTTCTTGAAATTGAAACCTCCAGTCTTTAAGGGCGCAGAATCAGAGGATGCCTACGATTTTCTGGTTGATTGTCATGAGCTACTACACAAGATGGGTATAGTAGAACGGTTTGGCGTTGAGTTCGTGAGCTATCAGTTTCAAGGGAACGCCAAAACGTGGTGGCGGTCACATGTTGAGTGTCAACCAACAGAGGCACCACCTATGACTTGGGAATCATTCTCTACCCTGTTTATGGAGAAGTATATCCCAAGGACTTTGAGAGATAGAAAAAGGGACGAGTTCTTGAGTCTAGAGCAAGGGAGGATGACAGTTAACGCGTATGAGGCTAAATTTCGCGCACTATCCAGATACGCCACCCAACTTTGTTTCAGTCCACAAGAACGGATTCGCCGTTTTGTGAAGGGGTTGAGGTCAGAGTTGCGGATTTCAGCCTTACAGGTAGCGGCTACGGCAACATCCTTCCAAGAGGTGGTAGACTTTGTGATAGAGGTGGAAGGAGTGAAGCCAGACGACTTCACCACGACATCGACATCGAAAAGGTTTCGAAGGGGAGGCGAGTTTAATGGTTCTCACTCTAGAGGACAGAGCTCCGGAGGTTACTCAAGTCGACCAATTCAGTCTTCACTACAGACTGTAGTTGGGGGTCCACCTCAGAACGGTCAACACTACTCCGAGAGACCTATGCATGAACCCCGAGAGTGTTATGGATGTGGGGAGGTTGGACACATCAAGAGGTATTGTCCAAACCAGAGTTACAGAACCCCACTAGCTAGAGGTAGAGGTGGTCATGGTAGAGGCCGCTTTTCTGGAGGACGTGGTGGTCGAGGTAATGGTGGTCATCACAACGGCAGAGGTGATGGGCAAAATGGAGCCACTACTACGCAACATGGTAGGGGCAATGGACAGACAAACGATAGGGCCCATTGTTACGCTTTCCCTGGGAGATCTGAAGCGGAGGCGTCTGATGCTGTTATCACAGGTAATCTTTTGGTTTGTGATTGCATGGCATCTGTATTATTTGACCCTGGCTCCACGTTTTCATATGTATCTTCATCATTTGCTAATGGTCTAAAATTGCATTGTGAATTACTTGACATGCCTATTCGTGTTTCTACACCGGTGGGTGAGTCTGTGGTAGTTGAAAAGGTACATAGGTCTTGTTTGGTGAACTTTGTGGGGAGCAACACTTATGTAGATTTGGTTATTTTAGAAATGGGTGACTTTGATGTAATTCTGGGTATGACTTGGCTTTCTCCAAATTTTGCGATCTTGGATTGTAATGCTAAAACTGTGACATTGGCCAAGCCTGGGACAGATCCGTTAGTGTGGGAGGGTGACTACACTTCCAATCCGGTGCGTATCATCTCATTTCTTCGTGCTAAGAAAATGGTTAGTAAAGGGTGTTTAGCTTTCTTGGCCCATCTCAAGGATGACACTACCCAAGTACCTTCGATTGAGTCGGTTTCGGTAGTCCGCGAGTTTTTGGAGGTGTTCCCTGCAGATCTTCCTGGTATGCCACCAGATAGGGATATTGACTTCTGTATCGATCTTGAACCGGGCACACGCCCCATTTCTATACCCCCGTATAGAATGGCTCCCGCGGAGTTAAGAGAGTTAAAGGCTCAACTTCAAGAGTTGTTGAGCAAGGGCTTCATTAGACCAAGTGCATCTCCTTGGGGTGCTCCGGTTTTGTTTGTGAAGAAGAAGGATGGGAGTTTTCGGATGTGCATAGACTACCGACAGTTGAACAAGGTAACTATTAAGAACAAGTATCCTCTTCCTCGCATTGATGACTTATTCGATCAATTACAAGGTGCTTGTGTCTTCTCTAAGATTGACTTGAGATCCGGTTATCATCAATTGAAAATACGGGCAACGGATGTGCCAAAGACTGCTTTTCGAACGAGGTATGGACATTACGAATTTGTGGTGATGTCTTTTGGTCTTACGAACGCCCCTGCTGCGTTCATGAGCTTGATGAACGGGATATTTAAGCCGTATTTGGACCTCTTTGTGATCGTATTTATAGATGATATACTGGTATATTCTAAAAGTAAGAAGGAACATGAGGAGCATTTGAGGGTTGTGTTGGAAATGTTGAGGGAGAAAAAGCTTTACGCCAAGTTCTCTAAGTGTGAGTTTTGGCTAGATGCAGTGTCCTTCTTGGGGCATGTGGTTTCGAAGGATGGGGTGATGGTAGATCCTTCTAAGATTGAGACAGTGAAGAATTGGGTAAGACCCACTAATGTGTCAGAAATACGGAGTTTTGTTGGGTTAGCTAGCTACTACCGCCGCTTTGTCAAAGGATTCTCTTCTATTGCTTCCCAATTGACGAACTTGACTAAGCAGAATGTTCCATTTGTATGGTCAGATGAATGTGAGGAAAGCTTTCAGAAGCTTAAGACTTTGTTGACTACCGCACCTATCCTCACCTTGCCGGTAGAGGGTAAGAACTTCATTGTTTATTGTGATGCATCCTATTCGGGTTTGGGTGCAGTGCTAATGCAAGAGAAGAACGTGATTGCTTATGCCTCAAGACAATTAAAAGTGCATGAACGTAACTATCCAACTCATGACTTGGAATTGGCCGCGGTAGTGTTTGCATTGAAGCAATGGAGACACTATTTATATGGGGTTAAGTGTGAGGTCTACACGGATCATCGTAGCCTTCAGTATGTCTTTACTCAGAAAGATTTGAACTTGAGGCAAAGGAGATGGATGGAACTACTGAAGGACTACGACCTCACTATTTTGTATCATCCGGGGAAGGCGAATGTTGTGGCAGATGCCTTGAGTAGAAAGGCGGGAAGCATGGGAAGTCTAGCTCATTTGCAAGCCTCTAGACGCCCATTGGCTAGAGAGGTTCAGACTCTGGCTAACGACTTGATGAGGTTGGAAATAAATGAGAAGGGAGGATTGTTGGCTAGTGTGGAGTCAAGATCTTCTTTTCTTGACAAGATTAAGGGAAAACAGTTTGATGATGAGAAACTAAGGCGAATCCGAGATAAAGTGTTGCGAGGAGAGGCTAAAGAAGCAACAATCGACGAGGAAGGTGTGTTGAGGATTAAGGGAAGGGTATGTGTACCCCGCATTGATGATTTGATCAACACTATTCTGGCAGAAGCTCATAGTTCAAGGTATTCTATACATCCGGGTGCAACCAAGATGTATCGCGACCTAAAACAACACTTTTGGTGGAGTAGAATGAAGCGCAATATTGTTGACTTTATTGCCAAGTGTCCAAACTGTCAACAAGTGAAATATGAACACCAAAGGCCCGGAGGAACACTTCAAAGAATGCCCATTCCGGAATGGAAGTGGGAGAGAATTGCAATGGACTTTGTGGTTGGTCTTCCAAAGACACTGGGGAAGTTTGATTCAATTTGGGTAATTGTGGACAGATTGACTAAGTCTGCTCATTTCATTCCGGTCAAGGTGACTCACAATGCAGAGAAGTTAGCAAAAATCTACATCTCAGAAATCGTTCGATTGCATGGGGTTCCACTATCCATTATATCAGATAGAGGTACGCAGTTTACTTCTAAGTTTTGGAAAACATTGCATGCAGAATTGGGTACTAGGTTGGACCTTAGTACCGCGTTCCATCCTCAGACCGATGGTCAGTCTGAGCGAACGATTCAAGTGTTGGAGGATATGCTTCGCGCATGCGTGATAGAGTTTGGTGGCCATTGGGATAGCTTCTTACCTTTGGCAGAGTTTTCGTACAATAATAGCTATCACTCCAGTATTGATATGGCTCCATTTGAAGCATTGTATGGGAGGAGGTGTAGATCTCCCATTGGTTGGTTTGATGCATTCGAGGTTAGACCTTGGGGTACCGATCTCTTGAGGGATTCGTTAGAAAAGGTGAAGGGCATTCAAGAAAAGCTTCTAGCGGCGCAAAGTAGACAAAAGGAGTATGCAGACCGGAAGGTTAGAGACTTGGAGTTCATGGAAGGTGAACAAGTCTTGTTGAAGGTTTCACCCATGAAAGGGGTGATGCGGTTTGGCAAAAGAGGTAAGCTAAGTCCAAGGTATATTGGACCATTTGAGGTACTAAAGCGAATAGGGGAGGTGGCTTATGAATTAGCCTTGCCCCCAGGGCTGTCCGGAGTGCATCCGGTATTTCATGTGTCCATGTTGAAAAGATACCATGGAGATGGAAACTACATTATCCGTTGGGACTCAGTGTTGTTGGATGAGAACTTGACTTATGAAGAGGAACCAGTTGCTATATTAGATAGAGAAGTTCGCAAGTTGAGATCGAGAGAGATTGCATCCATCAAAGTTCAATGGAAGAATCGACCGGTTGAAGAGGCTACTTGGGAGAAGGAGGCGGATATACAAGAAAAATACCCACATCTGTTCACAGATTCAGGTACTCCTTTTCGCCATTGTTTTTCTTCTTTTGATCGTTCGGGGACGAACGATGGGTAAATTGGTATCTATTGTAACGACCTGTTTAGTCGTTTTGAGCAACAGATTTTATTTCTGGAAAAACTGGCTGGGACGACGGATGTAACGACGGACCGTCATAGTCACGACGGCCCGTCGAGGAGGTGTCGTCCCATGACACTTAGAATTTTGAAATTGGGTACTGAAAATCGACTCGCTGTAAATTGTGACGGACCTGCAGGACGTGCCGTCACATCCACGACGAACCGTCGTGAGTTTTCGTTGCAAAACACTTCAACTTTTGAGAATTTGGTACAAGAAACGAGTTTCTGACCGTCATGACGGAGGAACAGGACGGACCGTCACAGCTGTGACGGGCCGTCACAGGCTACGTGAGTTCGAGGGAGCTGCGACGACCTGTGTGACGGACCGTCGCAGGCACGACGGCCCGTCACAGGTTGCGCAGTCCCAGGCAAAATAGGATTCCTCTACACGTTTTAGGGGTCGTTTTGGACTATTCTTTCCTTAATTATAAAGATTGAGGGTTAATATTAATAGGTCTAATTACTTGGGGGTTAAAAGAGGTAACCTTAAGTTAATTAGTGGGTTTTATTGTCCTCCTTTACACTTAATTATACTTTTAATTAGGGTAAAAAGAAGGAGGGTTTGAATAAAACAAAACAAAAGAAAAGAACAGAAAGAGAGGAGAAACGAACGAGTAGAGAGAGAGAAACGAAGAGGATAGCAAGGATTTTGAGAAGATAGCTTGTTGATTCAATTCTTCGGTGGAGGTAGGTTATGGTTTATGTTACGATATTCGTAGTGAACTCTTAATAGTGAATATTATGTGTTGATAGTATTGTAAACCCTGCTATGTGCTTAAGTTGTATGCTTGCATGATTATGATTATGAAATTGTGATGAATTAACAAAGCATGATGAAGCTATTGAATCCCAAATCTTGAAAGAACCCTAATTCACTTGATAATTATATAATGAGAATGATGATGCCTTAGTGTAAAAGAAGGCTTGATGAATTAGGGGATCGGGTGCCACGTTCCGGTACCAGGATAGAATGAATATGAGGATCGGAGTGTCACGTTCCGACACCAGGATAGAATATGGATCGGGTGCCACGTTCCGGTACCAGGATAGAATGAATATGAGGATCGGAGTGTCACGTTCCGACACCAGGATAGAATATGGATCGGGTGCCACGTTCCGGTACCAGGATAGAATATGAGGATCGGAGTGTCACGTTCCGACACCAGGATAGAAAATGGATCGGGTGCCACATTCCGGTACCAGGATAGAATGAGGATCGGAGTGCCACGTTCCGGCACCAGGATAGAAATAGAGGATCGGAATGTCACGTACCGACACAAGAGGAAGAAAGATAATGAATCTTGAAAGATAATGAATATACTCAATCTAATGAACTTAATTCCCAAATGAGTATGGTATTGAGGCTTGAGTCCTCATGTGTGAACTCGGTTGTAGTTATTGATGAATTCATGTTGTTATTGCTACATGTTGAGTATTGTAGTTGATTTACATTATTATTGATATATACTGTTCCCTATTTTGAGTTGGCCGATGATATCTACTCAGTACGTGTGGTTGTACTGACCCCCTACTTTCATGTTTTCCTCTTTGTTATTTGTGTAATGCAGCAAACGTTCCGTCAACTTCAACTCAACAGTAGATCTAGCCAGTCTTCACTTCATCGGAAAATTCAGGGTGAGCTAATGCGTCTAGCTTGGACTGGGTCTTCTTCTTCAAGTCTTGATGCCTTGAACTTCCGGCATGGACTAGCTTTTTAGTTATTGTTCTTAGACATTCCTAGTTAAGTAATTTGAGATAGATGTTCTTGTGATGATGACTTCCAGATTTTGGGGATAATAATAATAGTATTGAATTGTTTTATTAATGAGTTTAAGTCTTCCGCATTATTTTCTGTTGATATATCTTGAAATATTAAGGTTTAGATGGGTTGGTTCGCTCACATAGGAAGGTAAATGTGGGTGCCAGTCGCGTCCCTGATCTGGGTCGTGACAATTATAAACAATATTTTTTTGTATTCTATTTTTTCTATATCAATGACTTTATTTTTTTTTGTTTAATTTTTGTTTATTTTATTTTTTAAGAACGTTTAAGTTATATATTACAAATACAAAAAATTTATTAGGATACAAATATATACGCGCAAACGAATATACTTTGATAAAATATTATTCATTGAACATTATGAAAACATCAAATACAAATATCAAAGGATAAACAATTTTTACAAACACATGCAAATTTATTTTTCAAAACAAAATCAAACATATCTAACTATTCAGTTCGTGGTCCATTCCTGCATGATCGCCTTTTATGTCCCTTTTAACCCCAAGTACTACAAGAATTCTTGTTCTTCTTTTCATATAGCTCACTATATGACTTATTACGAACTTTTTTGGAGGCCTACCAGGTAGTTTTTTGAACTTTGGAGGCTTAACTATTTCATTCTCTACATATGCAGGCACATTCCAATCCTTTCGATCAGGTAATGGATTGATTGGATTGACATATGTAACAAGTAATGTATTTGGCTTGTAAAGGTCAGAACAATACGGTTCAAGATCAAGAAATTTCTTCTTAAAACAGCCTAAGCGTGCGAACATTGTATTTCATCCACTTGAAATTTCATACATGTGCAAGTTTTCCTTGCAAGACAAACAATAAATGTTTCCCCTTCATGACGAACACTCTGCACATAATTACATGTTGCAACTACCTATTACACAAAGTTAAAAGGAAGTTAAGTCATACCAATTATACAATCTTTACTTTTTACTGGATGAAATAAAAAATACAACACTTTTAAGGAAGCATAAACATACCGTCATATGCAATGAAAGTTCTTCATTTTCAACGAGCATTTCTTGTGCTTTACCACAAAAATGTCGTGAATGTATTAGAAGCATCTATATGGTTTTTGAAATTCCATCGACCAAACATTTGTCTAATTTTGTCACGACCCAAAACGGGCCGCGACTGGCACCCACACTTACCCTCCTATGTGAACGAACCAACCAATCTAAACCCTGACATTTCAATATAATATCAACAGAAAGTAATGCGGAAGACTTAAACTCATTAATAAAAACCAATTCAAAAACTTCTAAAATTCAACATCTATTATTTCCCCAAAATCTGGAAGTCATCACCACAAGAACATCTATGATCAAATTACTAAACTAAGAGTATTCTAAGAAGCTAAAATAACAAAAGCTAGTCCATGCCGGAACTTCAAGGCATCAAGACATGAGGAAGAAGATCCAGTCCAAGCTAGAAGCATTAGCTCACCCTGAAATCCGGTGTAATGAAGACTGGCTAGAGTTGCGGTTGAGTTGAAGACGACGGTATGTTTGCTGCACTCCACATATAACAAAGAAAGAAACATACAAATAGGGGTCAGTACAAAACACGAGTACTGAGTAGGTATCATCGGCCAACTCAAAATAGAAAACAGTATATATCAAATAATATCATAATCAACTACAATACTCAACATGTAGCAATAACAAGTTCTATAATCATTAATAAGCACCGCCAAGTTCACCCATGAGGACTCAAGCCTCAATGCCATACCCATTTGGGAATTAGGTTCATTAGATTGAGTATATTAACATCTTTCAAGATTCATTATGTTTATTCCTCTTGTGTCGGTACGTGACACTCTGATCCCCCTAATTCTACGTGTCGGTTCGTGACACCCGTTCAACTAATTCTACGTGTCGGTTCGTGACACCCGATCCCCTAATTTTACGTGTCGGTTCGTGACACCCGATCCCCTAATTCTACGTGTCGGTTCGTGACACCCGATCCCCTAATTCTACGTGTCGGTTCGTGACACCCGATCCCCTAATTCTACGTGTCAGTTCGTGACACCCGATCCCCTAATTCTACGTGTTGGTTCGTGACACCCGTTCCACTAATCTCATCACTTTAGTTCATCAAGCCTTCTTTTATACCAAGACATCATCAATTCTCATTAACAAAGTAGATTAGGATTTCTTTCAAGATTAAGATTCAATAGCTTCATCATGCTTATTTTATCACAATTGTATAATCACATTCATACAAGCATACAATTAAGCATATAGAAGGGTTTACAATACCACCCAATACATATCATTCGCTATTAAGAGTTTACTACGAATAGCATGAAAACCATAACCTACCTCCACCGAAGAATTGTGATCAAGCAAGAAAATTCCCCAAAGCTTTGTTTCCTCTTCGTTTCTCCCCTTTTTCGTTCGATTCTCTCTCTCTCTCTCTGTTCTTTCTATTTTTCTTATTCAAACCCTCTTTCTTTTACCCTAATTAGCATATAATTAAGTATAAAAGATGTCAATAATAACCCACTAATTAACTTAAGGTTACCTCTTTTAATCCCCAAGTAATTAGACTTATTAACATTAACCCACTACTTTATAATTAAAGCAGGAAATAGTCCAAAACGCCCCTTAAATTACTTAACAGAAATCCGACCCCGCCTGGGATTACGCAGCCTGTGACGGCCCGTCGCGCCTGCGACGGTCCGTCCCGCTGCTCCGTCACAGAGTTCAGAGACTGAAGTTACTAAATGGTCTGTGACGGTCTGTCGTGCCCACGACGTTCCGTCCTGCCATTCCGTCGTGACGTTCAGAGATTCGCTCTCAGTACCCAAATTTCTAAATTTCTAAGTGTTTTGGAACGAGACCCCCACGATGGTCCGTCGTGCCCATGACGGTTCGTCGTGGGGTCCGTCGACTCGGCTAGTTTTTCCAGAAATAAAATCTGCTGCTCAAAACGACTAAACAGGTCGTTACAAATTTCCTCAAGAAAATCATATATAGGTAATTCTCTTGCTTCTACAAGACATGCATTTATGCATTCAGCTATGTTTGATGTCATCACAGTGTCTCGATCAACTATTACATACACTCTTGCCCATTTGTCATAACCAGCCAATTCCAAATAATTCTTCTCCCTAATATCAACACATTCTACTTTTTTCATCAGTTCATTAAATTCAGAATGTTTGTATGCCTTTATCATTGCATAAAACACTTCTGAAAAAAGACTGTCATGTGACTTTTTGTAAAGTGTCTTCACGTTCTTTCAAAGATGAAACATGCAAGCATAATGTGGTATATTGTATATTCTCAAAACTGTTTTTATAATACTCTCGTTTCTGTCGGATACAACACACATTTTATCCTTTAAATCATGAGCTTCTCTAAACTGTTCAAAAAATAATGTCCAAGATGCATCATTTTTTGAATCAATAATATCGTATGCTAGCGGCAATATATTTCCTGAATATATACAATCCAAACATTAGGATACACATCGGCAAATACAACAATACATTTTTTAATAATATAATACAGTGCATAATTCTTTATAAAAATATAAATATCTAATAGTTACCTGCTCCATCCAGTGTGCTTGCAGACACAAATGTGCCATTATAAATCCCCCTGAGATGGATGCCGTTTGCTACAACTATTGGCTTACAACTTTCAAAACCTTTTATGAAAGGAAACAAAGATATAAAGACATATAGAAATTCATTTTCTTTCGTTTTCTTTATTCTTGTATGCGATCCAGGATAAGTGGTGTCCAATATATATAAATAACTGGGCAATTTACTATATGAATCAAATGGTGTCCCGTTAATGTATTTATTTCCTTTTCCCTAGCATTCAATGACACAGAGTAGGATACATCTACGCCAAGTTCGAGTCTAACATCAACCTTCATGTCTTTCGGCGTGAACTTTCTTTTATGATCAAATAGCTTGGGCTTTATTATACCTCCAACAAGACTGCTTGTTGCTTGTCTCTAACGATACACCTTATATTTTAATGGACATATATGCTCACCAACAAACTTTCTAATTCGAAACATTCCCGATTTATTGATGTTAGGAGCCTTCATTGTCCATCCACAATTTTCAAATACACAAACAAGTGTATAACTGCTCCAATTATAAAAGAAAATAAACAAAACAAGTTAATACATGATATTATATGGAATAATTACTATAAAAACAAAAGATAAAATCTATATAAAAACAAAATACCTTACTACACTTGATCTTTCTGTCTTCCACTGAAATCTATTATCAATGCCATATTTCATCATCACAGCTTTCAAAGTACGTTTATTCTTATAAACTTGATCCTCAATGACTTCTTTATGATTTATATTGCAGATAATAGAGTTACTTAACTCAATACTAACTAATGGTGCACTAATAACTAATGCTTGGTTATCAATAGTACTTCCTCCATTTATACTACACATGGCAATATCTTCTTCATACTGATTTTTACACTTTATATCACGATCGTTCACAAATACAGTTACACAAATGGGGTACTTCGTAAATTCTTGATCTTTTTTCTTCAATGAGACATATACTCTCATTCTCATATCGTTGTGTATATCCAAAGGTGCAATGCTACCTTCTATTTTATACTTAAGTTTCAATCTGTTATACCTCTAATCTACCCCAATCTGCTTAGCAACTTCATCAACTATATTTGTATACGATGCATATTTTTTAATCATAATTGCCTCAGTTGTGTAATCAACATAGCAATTATCTTCAGTCCATTGTCCAAAATGCTTTATTATAAAACTAATGCTCTCCATATATGCTTTGTAGTCAAAAAATAAATAATCAAATAATCAATACTAGATACGAAAATAATGACATTACCATTAATTTGTATCAAGAATATAAAACAATAAAGTTACAGTAGTAATTCAAATATACGATTCGAACGTTATTTTTTGTCTAAACTTTTGATGCATCACATACGTATTCTATTGGATATATAATTTTTTATACAAAAGTTACAAAAACAAATTTAAATCAGAATACTCTTCATTTTAACAATATATCAGTACATCTGGATTCGAAAAAAAAACAATGTCAACAAACCAAGAAAAAATAAAGATAGTTGCACTGATTAAAATACATAATAATTTAACACGCAAATACGTATGAATAATTGTTATAAAAATAAAATCACATTAAATCACAATCAAATATAAAAAAATATAAGGATTATTTAATTAAAACATACCTGAATTTCAACTTTTATATTGTGTTTATTTTCGAAAAATCTTTTACCCAGTTTATTCTCCATAACATAAACCTCGCAGGATTTTTTTTTATGAACATCATGAATAATGGATAGATATATCGTGGAGTTTTTCAATAAGTTGTAATTGATTATTGAGAGTTTTAAGTATCTGTTACTTTTTATAATTTTTCTCTCCCCTAAATAGCTCATGTTTGTTATTTAAATTATGCATTCTTTTTAATTAAATAAAATAATTAAGATATACATAATAAGGTAAAATTTTGACAATATCACTAAATATTGAAAGTGTTCACACTATACCCTATTAAATACTAAAACAGTGATATTTTTTAAAAAAATTCCTTTAGAATAATTATTAAAAGCATCTCAACATATTAGTATAATTAAGAGCGACATGAGGCATATGTAATCAACTTCTTCTTTATAAAATATTTTTTTATTTCTAGCTTCTTTTCTATTGAATTTTTGAACTCTAATTAATGAGCTTGAGTTAGTAAAATAATTCTAAATAATATTTAAATATAAATAAAAATATTTATAATATGTGGATTCCTTAAATACTGATGATCTTTATTAAAATACTATGCAGAATATGTTGGATTATTATTATTATTATTATTATTATTATTATTATTATTATTATTATTATTACTATTATTATTATTATTATTATTATTATTATCATCATCACTTTGCAATCCATATTTAATATACATTTGTTAAATAAAGTGATTCACATATACTTATTGTTACACTAAATGATGTAGTAGTTCGGATAGCTATTTCCATTGGTAGAAGTGAAAATATTGACTTCAAAATTATTTTTTAAATTTTCTATGACAACAAAATTTGTATAGGATATATGATTCATTTCACAAAGTTCTGTTAGTACAAATGAATAAGAAAGATAAAATTTCTAGGAATACAAAATAAAACTTGTTTGGCTTAGAGGCACGTTAATATGTTTCTTGATGATAGTTGGAGTCTCCCACGAGCAATCGAAAGAATAAATAACAACTGTATCTTTGGGATTCAATTAAGCCGCAAAACAAGTAGCATTCAAGAATGTTGCTCTTCTATTCTTGAATTGGCGATTTCACCTTTTGATCAATGTCTCGCAAGTGTTTTAGGGAAAGTACTTTTCGTTGAATGCTTATCCTTTTCAACCAAAGAAACTCAATTTATAGGATAAAAAGTTTTGCAAGAAAAAGACTTTTAATTAATAGAATTTATTAGGTTCACGAATTGGAAACAAAAAATTTATCTTTAAAAAATTCATAACGTAGAATTAAAAAAATAATTGTAAATGTTTATAACATAGAATTAACATAAATGAATGTTACAACTCCATTTATGTATTTGTTATTTCAAAACGGATGACTTTGTTTCAAAATTAAGAAACACTAAATTTTACAATCCCCCATTTGTTTCAAGAAATTTTATCTTTAAAAAATTTTTAAAAAAAATTGTGAGACGTTAATCTAGCAACATGCATCAATATAATGGTGTCTTTTGAACTTGAACCATTAGCTAGTGAATATTTTCTAAATCATTGACTACTTAGTGAACAAATACTGAAGTAAGTGGTTCATTGAATGAAGTTAAAAAATACTCCACGCATATCACTATGTTCGATGAAAATTGAAATCCTTTGACACCTTACAGCCATGTGTACTGAATCCTTTTTAGCCAAGTGCTTTAAGATTTTCCTCTTAAAATCTTATTGAAGTGGCCTCCTCTTCAGACTTAGTGCGGTGAATGCATCAAGAGTAACTTTTCATATTGCGACCAAATAGTCTATGAACTTCATTAAGAGAAATTAATCTCATCCTCCTTTACACAAAGTATCGGTAAATCTATGATGATGTTTTCCTACACACTACAATCGAAATCGATTTATAGACTTATTAAGAGAATATAATCTCATCCTTCTCTTTAGTAGGAATATCAAAAAAAAATTTATCAAGAGTTTTCTTACTAACTCCAACCGAGATCGGTCTTATAAATTTATGAAGAGAAAATAATCTCAATCATGCACATCTACTTGTTTCATTTTATTTGAAAATAGGAATTTTATTGATGTGCTTCATAATTGTAACTTTACTTGTTTTTTCCTTTGAACCCAAGATTACATCATTAGGTAGGGTTACCATAAAGTACAATTAATTTACAACAGGCTTTATTCTCATCCTAATAGAAGTTTCCACCACTAACTCTTTGCCTAACCCTTTAGACAAAGAATACGCCAAATTAAATTTGGACTTCACATATTAAAGCGATATCACGCCTTCCTCCAATAAACTCCTCACATGGTAGTGTTTGAGACGAACTTGTCTCCACTTGCTATTGTAGCAATCACTTGAAGCCTGAAATATAGCAGCTTGATTATCACAATAGATAGTTAACGGTGGTTTTGACTTACTCCATAAAGGAATATCTATCAGCATTGATCACAATCAATCAGCTTCTTCTCCACCAGAAGAAATAGCTATAAATTTTGACTCCATGGTTGAATGAGTAATACATGTCTGCTTCACTCCAGCCAAGTGAAAATCCAAGCAGTAATAGATTTAGAGTCATTCGGATCAGAATTCGAA
This sequence comes from Solanum habrochaites, assembly GCA_027704765.1. NCBI lineage: Eukaryota > Viridiplantae > Streptophyta > Magnoliopsida > Solanales > Solanaceae > Solanum > Solanum habrochaites. The sequence continues at coordinate 33,709,233 of JAKWJA010002495.1, forward strand.
GTAGCATCACTATAGCCTTCAAGAACAACGGAAAATGTAGAATAATGCAGGCCAACATTAATTGTACCTTTCAGGTATCTTAAAACACGAATTAATGCATTTCAATGTTCAACTCCGAGATTACTAGTAAACTTGCTCAAAATTCCTACTGCGTAATCAATATCCGGCCTAGTAAAATGCATGACATACATAAGACTCCCAACAATCTGAGAATATGTCAGCTGGTCGAGAACATCACTAGCGTTCTGCATTAGTTTGATGCTAGGATCAAATGGTGTAGGAGCAGGTTTGTCATCAAAGTGACCAAACCTCTTTAGAACTTTGTCAATATAACTTCATTGAGTAAGAGTCAAGCCATTTGCTGATCTTATAATTTTAATACCCAGAATTACATCAGCTTCTCCAACATCGTTTATTTCAAATTGAGAAGCTAGAAAAGATTTTGCTTCTTTGACTCTTTCAATATCAGTTCCAAAGATCAACATATCATCTACATAAGAACATATTATAACGCCAGTTGTATTTTGAAATTTACTAAAAATGCAGATATCACCACCATTGATTGAGTAGCCATTACAAATCATCACTCTTCTAAATTTCTCATTCCATTGTTTTGGAGCTTGTTTTAATCCATAAAGAGATTTAAGAAGCTTACAAACATTGTGTTCTTGACCGGTATGACAAATCTTCTGGTTGTTTTTGTCACGAACCAAAACGGGCCGCGAGTGGTACTCACACTTACTCTCCTAGGTGAGCGAACCAACAAATCCAAACCCCAACGTTTACCAATATTTTAACCATAATAAACAAAATATAATGCGGAAGACTCAAAAATCATTAACGAAATAAATTAAATAACTTCTAAAACTCAATACTTATTGTTCCCAAAATCTGGAAGTCATCACATAAAGAACATTTATCCTCAAATTACTAATTCTAAGATTATTTAAGAACTAAAATACATAAAAAGAGATGGTCCATGTCCGAACTTCAAGTCATCAAGACGTGAAGGAGAGAGTCTAGTCCGAGCTAGAATAATAGCTCACCCTGAAATCTGACGTGCTGACGACTAGCTAGAGTTGAGGACGAGTCGAAGTCAATGGTGCACTTGTTGCACTCCACAAAATAAACAAAAGAAAATACAAGCAGGGGTCAGTACAAGGAACACGTACTGAGTAGGTATCATCGGCCAACTCAAAATAGAAAGCAATATATATCAAGTAATATTATAAAATCAACTACAATACTCAACAGGTGGCAACAACAAGTACAAGAACCATTGGCAACAACATCAAGCGCACCTATGAGGACTCAAGCCTCCACACCATACTCATTTGGGGAAAATAGGTTCTTCAAATTTTGTGTTCATTAAACTAATTCAAGATTCATCCCCTCCAATATTACCGTGTCGGAACGTGACACTCCGATCCCCTAATACTACGTGTCGGAATGTGACACCCGATCCCCAAATACTAAGTGTCGGAACGTGACACCCAATCCCATAATACTACATGTCAGAACGTGACACCCGATCCCCTAATACTACGTGTCGGAACGTGACACCCGATCCCCTAATACTACGTGTTGGAACGTGACACCCGATCCCCTAATACTACGTGTCGGAATGTGACACCCGATCCCCTAATACTACGTGTCAGAACGTGACACCCGATCCCCTAATACTACGTGTCGAAACGTGACACCCGATCCACTAATCTCATTAATTTTTATTTCATAAGTCTTCGTTATGCCGAGGCATCATCTTAACAGAGAAAATTCAAGATTGAAGGTTCACAAACACAACATACAAACACACAATCAAGCATATAGAAGACTTTACAATACCACCCAATACATATCAATCGCTATTTAGAGTTCACTATGAAGATAGCATAAACCATAACCTACCTCCACCGAAGAATATCGATCAACAAATTACTTCTCAATGCCTTTGCTTTCCTCTTCGCTTCTCCCCTTTCTCGCTCGTTCTCCCTCTCTTCTGTTCTTTTTATTTTTCCTCTCCAAATTCTTTTTCTTTTACCCTAATTATCACATAATTCAATATGATAAAAGTAACTCATTGTTTATTTCAAGGTTACTTCTTTTAACTCCCAAGTAAATAACTTATCCTACTCACCCCACTAATTTCATGAAGTTTGTCATGAAAGGTCCAAAACACCCCTTAAAAAAACTTTTAGCAGAAATCCGACCCAGTGTCACGACCCAAAATGGGTCGCGAGTGACACCCACACTTATCATAGTATGTGAGCGAACCAACCAATCTAACCCCAACATTTCAACCATAATAAACAGAAAATAAAGCGGAAGAATTAAAACTCATTAACGAAATCAATTAATAACTTCTAAAATTTAATACTCATCATCCCCAAAATATGGAAGTCATCACCACATGAACATCTATCCTCAATTTACTAAATCTAAGAATATCTAGGAAGCTAAAATAAATAAGCAGCTAGTCCATGCCGGAACTTCAAGGCATCAAGACAATGAAGAAGAAGATCCAGTCCAAGCTAGAAGCGTTAGCTCACCCTGAGATCTAACGTGATGAAGACTGGATAGAGTTGCGCTTGAGTTGAATACGATGGCACGTTTGCTGCACTCCACAATTAACAAAGGAAAACAAATACAAGTAGGGGTCAGTACAAGGCACAAGTACTGAGTAGGTATCATCGGCCAACTCAAAATAGAAAACAATATATTTCAGATAATAACATAAAATCAACTAATATTCTTAACAGGTGACAACAACATTTACCATAACCCTTGGCCATAACACCAAGCACATCTATGAGGACTCACGCCTCCACACCATACTCATTTGGGAAACAGGTTCTTTAGATTGAGTATATTAACATATTACAAGATTCATTCTCTTTACTAATCCTGGTGTCAGAACGTGACACTCCAATCCATATACTATCCTGGTGTCGGAACGTGACACCCGATCCATCTACTATCCTGGTGTCGGAACGTGACACCCGATCCATTTAGTATCTTGGTGTCGGAACGTGACACCCGATCCATTTACTATCCTGGTGTCGGAACGTGACACCCGATCCACTATTATCCTGGTGTCGTAACGTGGCAACCGATCCATAACTATCCTGGTGTCGGAACATGACACCCAATCCCCTAATACTACGTGTCGGTTCGTGACACCCGAACCCATTAACCTCATTCTTTTAGTTCATCAAGCCTTATTTTATGCCAAGGCATCATCATTAACAAAGAGGTTTTCAAGGTTTTAGATTCAGCAGCATCATCATGCTTAATTCATCACAATTATATATAATCACATCATGCATGCACACAATTAAACATATAAGAGACTTTACATTACTACCCAACACATATCATTGCTATTAAGAGTTTACTACGAATAGCATAAACCATAACCTACCTCCACCGAAGAATTGTGATCAAGCAATCTACTTTTCCAAAGCTTTGCTTCCCTCTTCGTTTTACCTCTCTCTATCGTTATTCTCCCTCTCTCTTTTCTTTCTATTTTTCTTATTCAAACCCTTTATCTCTTACCCTAATTAGCATATAATTAAGTATAAAAGATGATAAAATACCCCACTACTTGTTTAAAGGTTCTCCCTTTTAACCCCCAAGTAATTAAATTATTAGCATTAAACCACTAACTTTATAATTAGAAGCAGAAATAGTCCAAAACGCCCCTTAAAATATTTAACAGAAATCCGACCTAGTCAGGGTCACGCAGCCTGTGACGGCCCGTCACGACTGTGACGGTCCGTCCTGCATGTCCGTCACAAAGCTCAGAGAATCGATGTCAGTAAAAGGTCTGTGACGGCCCGTCATGCCTGCGACGGTCCGTCCTGCCATTTCGTCGTGACGTTCAGAGAGTCGATCTCAGTACCCAAATTTTCAGATTCTAAGTGTTTTGGAACGAGACCCCCTCGACGGTCCATCGTGACCATGACGGTCCGTCGTGGGATCCGTCGACTTAGATAGTTATTACCATAATAAACTCTACTGCTCGAAACGACTAAACAGGTTGTTACAATAGATACCAATTTTCCCATCGTTCGTCCTCGAACGATCAAAAGAAGGAAAACAAAGGTGAAAAGGAGTACCTGAATCTGGAAACAGGTGCGGGTATTTTTCTTGCATATCAGCCTCCTTCTCCCAAGTGGACTCTTCCACTGGTCGATTCTTCCATTGAACTTTGATGGATGCAATCTCCCTTGATCTCAACTTGCGGATTTCTCTATCTAAAATGGCAACAGGCTCCTCCTCATAAGACAATTTCTCATCAAGAAGAACTGAATCCCAACAAATAATGTAGTTTCCATCCCCATGGAATCTTTTCAACATAGACACATTAGTAGGTCTTACCCAATTTCTCACTGTTTCAATCTTAGAAGGATCCACCATCACTCCATCCTTAGAAACCACATGCCCCAAGAAGGACACTGAATCTAGCCAAAACTCACACTTAGAGAATTTGGCATAAAGCTTTTTCTCCCTCAACATTTCCAATGCCATTCTCAAGTGCTCCTCATGTTCTTTCTTGCTCTTTGAGTATACCAGTATATCATCAATGAATACAATGACAAAGAGATCCAGATATGGCTTAAAAATCCCGTTCATCAGACTCATGAAAGCAGCGGGGGCATTCGTAAGTCCAAAAGACATTACTAAGAACTCATAATGCCCATACCTAGTCCGAAAAGCAGTCTTGGGCACATCCGTTGCCCGTATTTTCAATTGATGATAACCAGACCTCAAATCGATTTTCGAGAAGGTACAAGCACATTGTAACTGATCGAACAAATCATCAATGCGAGGAAGAGGATACTTGTTCTTGACAGTTACTTTATTTAGTTGCCTTTAGTCTATGCACATACGAAAACTCCCATCTTTCTTCTTCACAAATAAAACCGGAGCACCCCAAGGGGATGCACTTGGTCTAATAAAGCCTTTCCCTAACAACTCTTGAAGTTGAGCCTTTAACTCTCTTAACTCAGCGGGAGCCATCCTGTAAGGGGGTATGGAAATGGGGCGAGTACCCGGCTCCAGATCAATGCAAAAGTCAATATCTCTATCCGGTGGCATACCAGTAAGGTCTGTAGGAAACATGTCCAGAAACTCACGGACTACCGGAACCGACTCAATTGAAGGTACTTGGGTAGTATCATCCCGTAGGTGTGCCAAGAAAGCTAAGCACCCTTTACTAACCATTCTCTTAGCACGAAGAAAGGAGATGATACGAACTAGAGTGGAAGTGTAGTCACCCTCCCACACTAACGGATCTGTCACAGGCTTGGCCAACGTTACAGTTTTAGCATTACAATCTAAGATATCAAAATTTGGAGAAAGCCAAGTCATACCCAAAATTACATCGAAATCAACCATTTCTATGATAACCAAGTCTACATGAGTATTGCTCCCCACAAAAGTCACCAGACAAGACCTATATACCTTTTCAACTATCATAGACTCACCCACCGGAGTAGAAACACGAATAGGCACGTCAAACAATTCACAATTTAAATTAAGGCCAGTAGCAAATGCGATACATATGAAAATGTAAAGCCAGGATCAAATAATACAGAAGTCATGCAATCACAAACCAAAAGATTACCTGTGATAAAAACATCTGATGTCTCCGCTTCCGACCGCCCAGGGAAAGCGTAACAATGGGCCCTATCACCTGTCTGCCCGTTGCCCCTACCATGTTGCGCTGCAGTAGTTCCCATTTGCCCGTCACCCCGGCCGTTTTGGTGACCACCATTACCTCGGCCACCACGTCCTCCAGAATGGCGGCCTCTCCCATGACCACCTCTACCTCTGACTATTGGGGGTCTGTAACTTTGTTTTGGACAAAACCTCCTAATATGTCCGATCTCTCCACATCCATAACACTCTCTGGATTCAAGCATAGGTCTCTGTGAGAACGACGAAGTCTGGGGATAACCTCCAGACTCAGAGAAATGTTGACCAGTCTGCGGTGGACCCCCAACTACAGTCTGCAGTGAAGACTGAATAGGTCGGGCTGGATAACCTCCTGAACCCTGCCCTCTGGAGTAAGAACCATTAAACTCACCTCTCTTACGAAACCTTTTAGATGTCGATGCCATGGTTAAGTCATCTGTCTTCACTCCCTCCACCTCTATCACGAAGTCTACCACTTCCTGAAAGGATTTCGCTGTAGCCGCTACCTGCAAGGCTGAAATCCGCAAATCTGACCTCAGCCCCTTCACAAAACGGCGAATCCGCTCTTGTGGAATGAAACAAAGTTGGGTGGCATACCTGGATAATGCACGAAACTTAGCCTCATACGTAGTCACTGACATCTTGCCTTGCTCTAGGCTCAAGAACTCATCTCTCCTCCTATCCCTCAAGGTCCGGGGGATACACTTCTCCATAAATAAGCTAGAGAATGACGCCCAAGTCATAGGTGGTGCCTGTGCTGGTTGACACTCAACATATGACTGCCACCACATTTTGGCGTTTCCCTGAAACTGATAGGTTACAAACTCCACGCCAAATCGTTCCACTATGCCCATTTTATGTAGTAACTCACGACAATCAACCAGAAAATCGTAGGCATCCTCAGATTCAGCAACCTTGAAGACTGGAGGTTTCAATTTCAAGAACTTACTGAAAAGTTCATGCTGATCACTTGTCATTATAGGCCCTGTAGTCAATCGAGGAAACGTGCCTATTTCCAATGAGGCATCCATGCGGGGAGCCACAGTAGCTGCATGTTGTACTCCCGGAACCTGAGGTGCTGGTGCAGAAAACACTGGAGGTGTCTGGCCCTGATCAGATATCCCGCTAAGATAAGCAAGAACCTGATTAATCATCTCTGGGGTAGGTTGAGGTGGTAATTACTCATTTGCACTTGCTCATTCTCCCCTTCCTCACCCTCTCTTACTACTTCCTCAGTCGGTGGAGGAGTCACCGCCCTAGTACTAGATGGGCCAGGTGCTTGTCCTCTTCCTCTAGAGGACGTCCTCCCGCGACCTCTACCACGGCCTCTTGCCACTGCTCCTCTTTGAGCTACAGCCCCAGTGGCTGGCTCAGACGCATCTTGTCTTGCCGGTGCTAGTGTTGGCGCAGTTGTTGCTCTAGTTCTAACCATTTGCGAAATAGAGTGAAGATGGTCAGATACCAATTTGTATCACCTAGATACCAATTGGATCCAAGTAATAGCACGAAAGAAAGAAGGAATGGAATTTTTCCTAAAGTCCTATAACCTCTCAAAGAAAATTAAAGGTGTCCCCCTACCGTTCCTTAAGACTCTACTAGACCTGTTCTTGTGTGATGAGACAAACGAACCTAATGCTCTGATACCAAGTTTGTCACGACCCAAAACGGGTCGCGAGTGGCACCCACACTTATCACAGTATGTGAGCGAATCAACCAATCTAACCCCAACATTTCAACCATAATAAACAAAAAATAAAGCGGAAGACTTAAAACTCATTAACAAAATCAATTAATAACTTCTAAAATTTAATACTCATCATCCCCAAAATCTGGAAGTCATCACCACAAGAACATCTATCCTCAATTTACTAAATCTAAGAATATCTAGGAAGCTAAAATAAATAAGCAGCTAGTCCATGTCGGAACTTCAAGGAATCAAGACAATGAAGAAGAAGATCCAGTCCAAGCTAGAAGCGTTAGCTCACCCTGAGATCTGACGTGATGAAGACTGGATAGAGTTGCGGTTGAGTTGAAGACGATGGCACGTTTGCTGCACTCCACAATTAACAAAGGAAAACAAATACAAGTAGGGGTCAGTACAAGGCACAAGTACTGAGTAGGTATCATCGGCCAACTCAAAATAGAAAACAATATATTTCAGATAATAACATAAAATTAACTAATATTCTTAACAAGTGACAACAACATTTACCATAACCCTTGGCCATAACACCAAGCACATCTATGAGGAATCAAGCCTCCACACCATACTCATTTGGGAAACAGGTTCTTTAGATTGAATATATTAAAATATTACAAGATTCATTCTCTTTACTAATCCTGGTGTCGGAACGTGACACTCCGATCCATATACTATCCTGGTGTCGAAACGTGACACCCGATCCATCTACTATCCTGGTGTCGGAACGTGACACCCGATCCATTTAGTATCTTGGTGTCGGAACGTGACACCCGATCCATTTACTATCCTGGTGTCGGAACGTGACACCCGATCCACTACTATCCTGGTGTCGGAACGTGACACCCGATCCATTACTATCTTGGTGTCGGAACGTGACACCCGATCCCCTAATACTACGTGTCAGTTCGTGACACCCGAACCCATTAACCTTATTATTTTAGTTCATCAAGCCTTATTTTATACCAAGACATCATCATTAACAAAGAGGTATTCAAGGTTTTAGATTAAGCAGCCTCATCATGCTTAATTCATCACAATTATATATTATCACATCATGCATGCACACAATTAAGCATATAAGAGACTTTACATTACTACCCAACACATATCATTCGCTATTAAGAGTTTACTACGAATAGCATAAACCATAACCTACCTCCACCAAAGAATTGTGATCAAGCAATCTACTTTTCCAAAGCTTTGCTTCCCTCTTCATTTCTCCTCTCTCTCGATCGTTATTCTCCCTCTCTCTGTTCTTTCTATTTTTCTTATTCAAACCCTTTCTCTTTTACCCTAAATAGCATATAATTAAGTATAAAGGATGATAAAATACCCCACTACTTGTTTCAAGGTTCTCCGTTTTAACCCCCCAAGTAATTAAATTATTAACATTAAACCACTAACTTTATAATTAGAAGCAGAAATAGTCCAAAACGCCCCTTAAAATATTTAACAGAAATCCGACCCAGTCAGGGTCACGCAGCCTGTGACGGCCCGTCACGACTGTGACGGTCCGTCCTGCCATTTCGTCGTGACGTTCAGAGAGTCGATCTCAGTACCCAAATTTTCAGATTCTAAGTGTTTTGGAACGAGACCCCCTCGACGGTCCATCGTGACCATGACGGTCCGTCGTGGGATCCGTTGACTTAGACAGTTATTACCAGAATAAACTCTACTGCTCAAAACGACTAAACAGGTCGTTACACCCAGTCGAGGTTACGCAACCTTTGACGGCCCGTCGTGCCTATGACGGTCCGTCCTGTACATCCGTCACAAGATTCAAAGAATTAAACTTTCTACAGGGTTTGTGACTGTCCGTCGTATCTACGACGGTCCGTGCTGCAGCTCCGTCGCGGAGTTCAGAGAGTCTCTCCCTGTACCCAGATTTTCAGAGTTGAAGTGTTTTGGCACGAAGACGCCCGACGGACCATTGTTCCTATGATGGTTCGTCCTACTTGTCGTCGAGGGCAATGAGGAGAGCAACAGGAAAATCACACATGTGTGGGACGATGGGGTCCATGACGGTCCGTCATGGCCATGACGGTCCGTCGCATGATCCATCGACCCAGTCAGTTTTAATCACAAATGCTTCTACTGCCCGAAATGACTAAACAGGTCGTTACAATATATACCAATTTAACCATCGTTCTTTCTCGAACGATCACAAGAAGAAAGACAAGGGCGAGAAAGAGTACATGAATCTGCAAAAAGGTGTGGGTATCTTTCTTGCATATCAGCCTCCTTCTCCCAAGTGGACTCTTCAACTGGCCGATTCTTCCATTGAACCTTGATGGATGCAATCTCCCTTGATCTCAACTTGCGGATTTCTCTATCTAGAATAGCAAAAGGCTCCTCCTCATAAGAAAAATTCTCATCAAGAATAACTGAATCCCAACAAATAATGTAGTTTCCATCCCCATGGTATCTTTTCAGCATAGATACATGAAATACCGGGTGCACTCCTGACAGTCCTGGAGGCAAGGCTAATTCATAAGCTACCTCCCCCACTCTCTTGAGAATTTCAAATGGACCAATATACCTCGGACTAAGCTTCCCTCGCTTACCAAACCGCATCACCCCTTTCATGGGAGAAACCTTCAGCAAGACTTGCTCACCCTCCATAAAATCCAAGTCCCTAACCTTTCGATCTGCATATTCTTTCTGCCTGTTCTGAGCTGCTAGAAGCTTCTCCTGAATGAATTTTACTTTATCTAACGATTCTCTCAACAGATCGGTACCCCATGGTCTTACTTTAAATGCATCAAACCAACCAATGGGGGACCTACATCTCCTCCCATACAGTGCCTCAAATGGGGCCATATCAATACTTGAGTGATAGCTATTATTGTATGAAAACTCTGCTAAGGGCAAGAAGTTATCCCAATGACCACCAAAATCTATCACACATGCACGAAGCATATCTTCCAACACCTGAATCGTTCGCTCAGACTGAACATCGGTCTGAGGGTGAAATGCAGTACTAAGATCCAACCTAGTACCTAATTCAGCATGCAATGTTCTCCAAAACTTAGAAGTAAACTGCGTACCCCTATCTGATATGATGGAAAGTGGAACTCTATGAAATCGAATGATTTCTGAAATATAGAGTTTGGCTAACTTCTCTGCATTGTAAGTCATCTTGACCGGAATGAAGTGAGCAGACTTAGTTAACCTATCAACAATTACCCAAATGGAGTCATACTTACCCAATGTCCTTGGAAGACCAACTACAAAATCCATTGCAATTCTCTCCCACTTCCATTCAGGAATGGGCATTTTCTGAAGTGTTCATCCGGGTCTCTGGTGTTCATACTTTACCTGCTGACTATTCGGGCATTGGGCAACAAAATCAACAATGTCACGCTTCATCCTACTCCACCAGAAATGTTGCTTTAGGTCACGATACATCTTGGTTGCACCAGGATGTATAGAATACCTTGAACTATGAGCCTCTGTAAGAATAGTGTGAATCACATCACCGACGCGGGGCACACGTACCCTTCTCTTAATTCTCAAAACGCCTTCCTCATCAATTTTCGCTTCTTTAGCCTCTCCTCGCAATACCATATCTCAAATCCGGATCAGTTTCTCATCAGTAAACTGTTTTCCCTTAATTTTGTCAAGAAAAGAAGATCTTGCCTCCACGCAGGCCAAAAATCCTCCCTTATCTAGTACTTCCAACCTCATAAAGTCATTAGCCAGAGTCTGAACCTCTCTAGACAATGGGCGTCTAGAAACCTGCAAGTGAGCTAGACTTCCCATGCTCCCTGCCTTTCTACTTAAATCATCTGCCACAACATTAGCTTTTCCTAGGTGATACAAGATAGTAATATCGTAGTCCTTCAGTAGTTCCATCCACCTCCTCTGTCTCAAATTCAAATCTTTCTGAGTAAAGACATACTGTAAACTACGATGATCTGTATAGACTTCACACTTAACCCCATATAGATAATGTCTCCATTGCTTTAATGCAAACACTACTGCAGCCAACTCCAAATCATGGGTCGGATAGTTGCGTTCATGCACCTTTAGTTGCCTCGAAGCATAAGCAATTACATTTTTCTCCTGCATTAGCACTGCACCCAAACCAGAGTAAGATGCATCACAATACACAATGAAATTCTTACCTTCCACTGGCAAGGTAAGAATTGGTGCAGTAGTCAACAAGGTCTTGAGGTTCTGGAAGCTTTCTTCACATTCGTCCGACCATACAAATGGAACATTGTGCTTTGTCAAATTTTTCAGTTGGGAAGCAACAGAAGAAAATCCCTTGACAAATCGACGGTAGTAGCTAGCTAAGCCAACAAAGCTCCTTACCTCTATAACATTAGTAGGTCTTACCCAACTCTTCACTGCTTCAATCTTGGAAGGATCCACCATCACTCCATCCTTAGAAACTACGTGCCCCAAGAAGGACACTGAATCTAGCCAAAACTCACACTTGGAGAATTTGGCATAAAGCTTTTTCTCTCTCAACACTTCCAATACCATTCTCAAATGCTCCTCATGTTCTTTCCTACTCTTTGAGTATACCAGTATATCATCAATAAATACGATAACAAAAAGATCTAGATATGGCTTAAAAATCCCGTTCATCAGGCTCATGAAAGCAGCAGGGGAATTCGTAAGTCCAAAAGACATTACTAAGAATTCATAATGCCCATACCTGGTTCGAAAAGCAGTCTTTGGCACATCTGCTGCCCGTATTTTCAATTGATGATAACCAGATCTCCAATCGATCTTTGAGAAGGTACAAGCACCTTGTAACTGATCAAACAAATCATCAATGCGAGGAAGAGGATACTTGTTCTTAATAGTCACCTTATTCAGTTGCCTGTAGTCTATGCACATCCGAAAACTCCCATCCTTCTTCTTCACAAATAAGACAGGAGCACCCCAAGGGGATGCACTTGGTCTAATAAAGCCTTTACCTAACAACTCCTGAAGTTGGGCCTTTAACTCCCTTAACTCAGCTGGAGCCATTCTATAAGGGGGTATAGAAATGGGGCGAGTACCCGGCTCCAGATCAATGCAAAAATCAATATCCCTATCCGGTGGCATACCAGGAAGGTCTGCAGGAAACACATCCAGAAACTCGCGGACTATCGAAACAGACTCAATCGAAGGTACTTTGGAAGTATCATCCCTGAGATGTGCCAAGAAGGCTAAACAACCTTTACTAACCATCCTCTTAGCGCGAAGAAAAGAGATAATACGAACTGGGGTGGAAATGTAGTCACCCTCCCATACTAGCGGATCTGTTCCAGGCTTGGCCAATGTCACAGTTTTAGCATTACAATCTAAGATTGCAAAATTTGGAGAAAGCCAAGTCAAACCCATAATTACATCGAAATCAACCATTTCTAGGATAATCAAATCTACATGAGTATTGCTCCCCACAAAAGTCACAAGACAAGACCTATACACCCTCTCGACTATCACAGACTCACCCACAGGAGTAGAGACACGAATAGGCATGTCAAGCAAATCACAATGTAAATCAAGACCAGTCGCAAATGAGGAAGATACATATGAAAATGTAGATCCAGGATCAAATAATACAGAAGCCATGCAATCACAAACCAAAAGCTTACCTATGATAACAACATCAGATATCTCTGTTTCAGATCTCCCAGGGAAAGCATAACAATGGGCCCTATCACCTGTCTGCCCGTTGCCCCTACCATGTTGTGCTGCAGTAGTTCCAACTTGCCCGCCACCCCGGCTGATTTGGTGACCACCATTACCTTGGCCACCACGTCCTCCAGAATGGCGGCCTCTCCCACGACCACCTCTACCTCTAATTATTAGGGGTCTGTAACTCTGTTTTGGACAATACCTCCTAATATGTCCAGTCTCTCCACATCCATAACAATCCCTGGAGTCAGGCATAGGTCTCTGTGAGAATGACGAAGTATGGGGATAACCTCCAAACTCAGAGAAATGTTGACTGGTCTGCGGTGGACCCCCAGCTACAGCCTGTAGTGAAGACTGAATAGTTCGGGCTAGGTACCCTCCTGAACTCTGTCCTCTGGAGTAAGAACCACTAAATTCGCCTCCCGTATGGAACTTCTTAGATGTCGACGCCGTGGTGAAGTTGTCTGGCTTCACCCCCTCTACCTCTATTACAAAGTCAACCACTTCCTGAAAGGATTTTGCTGCAGCAGCTACCTGTAAGGCGGGGATCTGCAAATCTGACCTCAATCCTTTCACAAAGCGGAGAATCCGCTCTTGTGGACTGAAGCAAAGCTGGGTGGCATACCTGGATAGTGCGCGAAATCTAGCCTCATAAGCACTAACAGACATCCTGCCTTGCTCTAGACTCAGGAACTCATCTCTCCTCTTGTCCTTCAAAGTCCGGGGTATATACTTCTCCATAAACAAGCTAGAGAATGATGCCCAAGTCATAGGTGGTGCCTGTGCTGGTTGACACTCAACGTACGACCGCCACCACATTTTGGCATTTCCCTGAAACTGATAAGTCACAAACTCAACCCCGAATCGTTCTACTATGTTCATCTTGTGTAGAAGCTCATGACAATCAACCAGAAAATCATAGGCATCCTCAGATTCAGCACCCTTGAAGACTGGAGGTTTCAACTTCAAGAACTTAGTGAAAAGTTTATGCTGATCACTTGTCATTATGGGCCCTGTAGTCAATTGAGGAAACGTGCCTACTTCCAATGAGGCATCCATGCGGGGAGCCACAGCAGCTGCATGTTGTACTCCCGGAACCTGAGGTGCTGGTGCAGAAAACACTGGAGGTGTCTGGCCTTGATCAAATAACCCGCTAATATAAGTAAGAACCTAGTTAATCATCTCTGGGGTAGGTTGGGGTGGTAATTCCTCATCTGGCACTTGCTCATTTTCCCCTTCCTCACCCTCTCTTACTACCTCATCAGTCGGTGGAGGATTCACCGCCCTAGTACTAGCTGGACCAGATGTTTGACCTCTACCTCTAGAGGACGTCCTCCCGCGACCTCTACCACGGCCTCTTGCCACTGCTCCTCTTCGAGCTACAGCCCCAGTGGCTGGCTCAAACGCACCATGTCTTGCCGGTGCTGGTGTGGGCACAGTTGTTGCTCTAGTTCTAACCATCTGCGAAATAGAGTGAGAAGGTCATATACCAATTTGTATCACCTAGATACCAATTAGACCCACGTAATAGCACGAAAGGAAGAAAGAATGGAATTTTCCTAAAGTCCTATAGCCTCTCAAAGAAAAGTAAGGGCGTCCCCCTACCGTTCCTCAAGACTCTACTAGACTCGTTCTTGTGTGATGAGACCAACGAACCTAAAGCTCTGATACCAAGTTTGTCATGACCCAAAACGGGCCGTGAGTGGCACTCACACTTACTCTCCTAGGTGAGCGAACCAACAAATCCAAACCCCAACGTTTACAAATATTTCAACCATAATAAACAAAATATAATAAGGAAGACTCAAAACTCATTAACGCAATCAATTAAATAACTTCTAAAACTCAATACTTATTGTTCCCAAAATCTGGAAGTCATCACATCAAGAACATCTATCCTCAAATTACTAAGTCTAAGAGTATTTAAGAACTAAAATACATAAAAAGAGATGGTCCATGTCCGAACTTCAAGACATCAAGACGTGAAGGAGAGAGTCCAGTCCAAGCTAGGAATAATAGCTCACCCTGAAATCTGACGTGATGACAACTAGCTAGAGTTGAGGACGAGTCGAAGTCAATGGTGCACTTGGTGCACTCCACAAAATAAACAAAAGAAAATACAAGTAGGGGTCAGTACAAGGAACACGTACTGAGTAGGTATCATCGGCCAACTTAAAATAGAAAGCAATATATATCAAGTAATATTATAAAATCAACTACAATACTCAACAGGTGGCAACAACAAGTACAAGAACCATGGGCAACAACATCAAGCGCACCTATGAGGACTCAAGCCTCCACACCATACTCATTTGGGGAAAATAGGTTCTTCAAATTTTGAGTTCATTAACCTAATTCAAGATTCATCCCCTCCAATATTACCGTGTCGGAACGTGACACTCCGATCCCCTAATACTACGTGTCAGAACGTGACACCCGATCCCCTAATACTACGTGTCGGAACGTGACACCCGATCCCCTAATACTACGTGTCGGAACGTCACAATCGATCCCCTAATACTATGTGTCGGAACGTGACACCTGATCCCCTAATACTACGTGTCGGAACGTGACACCCGATCCCCTAATACTACCTGTCGGAACGTGACACCCGATCCCCTAATACTACCTGTCGGAACGTGACACCCGATCCCCTAATACTACGTGTCGGAACGTGACACCCGATCCCCTAATACTACGTGTCGGAACGTGACACCCGATCCCCTAATACTACGTGTCGGAACGTGACACCCGATCCACTAATCTCATTAATTTTTATTTCATAAGTCTTCGTTATGCCGAGGCGTCATCTTAACAGAGAAAATTCAAGATTGAAGGTTCACAAACACAACATACAAACACACAATCAAGCATATAGAAGACTTTACAATACCACCCAATACATATCAATCGCTATTTAGAGTTTACTATGAAGATAGCATAAACCATAACCTACCTCCACCGAAGAATATCGATCAACAAATTACTTCTCAATGCCTTTGCTTTCCTCTTCGCTTCTCCCCTTTCTCGCTCGTTCTCCCTCTCTTCTGTTCTTTTTATTTTTCCTCTCCAAATTCTTTTTCTTTTACCCTAATTATCATATAATTCAATATGATAAAAGTAACCCATTGTTTATTTCAAGGTTACTTCTTTTAACCCCCAAGTAAATAACTTATCCAACTCACCCCACTAATTTCATGAAGTTTGTCATGAAAGGTCCAAAACACCCCTTAAAAACTTTTAGCAGAAATCCGACCCAGTCGAGGTTACGCAACCTGTGACGGCCCGTCGTGCCTATGACGGTCCGTCCTGCACGTCCGTCACAAGATTCAGAGAATTAAACTTTCTACAGGGTTTGTGACGGTCCGTCGTATCTACGACGGTCCGTGCTGCAGCTCCGTCGCAGAGTTCAGAGAGTCGCTCCCAGTACCCAGATTTTCAGAGTTGAAGTGTTTTGGCACGAAGACGCCCGACGGACCGTTGTGCCTATGACGGTTCGTCCTACTTGTTGTTGAGGGCAATGAGGAGAGCAACAGGAAAATCATACATGTGTGGGACGACGGGGTCCATGACGGTCCGTCGCGTGATCCGTCGACCCAGTCAGTTTTTTTCACAAATGCTTCTACTGCCCGTAACGACTAAACAGGTCGTTACAATTTTATGTAAACTTCTTCATCTAGATCACCATTTAGAATTGCAGTCTTCACATCCATTTGATGTATTACCAAACTATGAATTGTGGTTAAAGCAATCAAAAGTCGAATAGAAGTCATTCGAGCTACATGTGCAAAGGTATCAAAACAATCAATATCTTTCAATTGAGTAAAACCTTTTGCCACCAAGCGAGCTTTGTAGTTATATAAGGTACCATCAAATTTTAGTTTCTCTCTAAAGATCCATCTACAACCAATAGATTTACACTCAGGAGGGAGGTCTGATAAAATCCATGTATTGTTTGATATAATAGAGTGCATTTCATCATCAATACCTTCACATCAGAAAGGAGAATCATGTGAAGCAATTTTTTCAGTATAACTTTAAGGATCTCTTTCAACTAAATAGACTTGAAAATTTGGTCCAAAGTCTCTTGGTTTGACTGATCTTGCACTGCGTCTTGGTTGAATTTCATCCAAAGGTTCAACTATTTTTCTTTTAAGAGTAGATATAAAGAACTTGTATTTTGTTCCAAAAATTCTTTTTCTTAGGAATATATGCTCAAAAAAGTTAGCATGCAAAGATTCAATGATTGTGTGAGGGCTTGGAGTCTCAAGATTCAAAAATCTATAAGCCTTACTGGTTTGTGAATAACCAATAAATACAGAATCTACTCCTCTATATCCAATCTTAGTCAACTGTTGATCTAGTAATCTAACATGAGTCAAACAACCCCGTACTTTAAACTAGTTTATATTTGTTTTTCGATTCTTCCAAAGTTCATATGGAGATGAATCATGTTTCTTGGAAGGACATCGATTCAAAATATGACATGCAGAAAATAAGGCTTCAGTCAACAAATTTTCAGTGATACCAGATCCATAAATCATAGAGTTAGCCATTTCGATGAAAGTTCTATTCTTTCTTTCTGCTACACCATTTTGTTGTGGTGTATAAGACATAGTCAATTATTTATCAATGCCTTCTTTTTCACAAAAATCAATAAAATCTGATTTTAAATATTCTCCACCTCTATCAGATCTAATTGATTTAATCTTTAAACTCAATTCATTTTCAACTTATGCTTTATATGTTTTAAAAGTCTCAAATGCCTCATCTTTTGTTTTTAATGGAAATACATATGTATACCTTGAGTAATCGTCAATGAAAGTGATAAAAATATCTCTTTCTATGAAGTGATAAACAATCCATCTCACAATTATCAGTGTGGATTAACTCCAAAAGTGTGGATATCCTTTCAACAGACTTAAAAGGTTTCTTTATTATTTTACTTACTACAAGTAATACACTTAGCAACATGATCCTTTCCGCAGTCTTTGATTAATCCATTTTTAACCATGAGTTGAATGGATCTAAAATTCATATGACCAAGACGTTCATGCCATAAATCTAAAGAGTTCACAACATAAGCAGAAATATTTTCATTTTCAATATTGAGTTTGAACATGCCATTTGTAGCATAACCTTTCTTGTTTAGACAAAATAAATTTATCTGCCTGAAAAATTATTTTATGATCATGCTTCAAAAGAAGCGTACCTGACACCAAGTTCTTTCGAATATCAGGAACATGCAATACGTCTATCAATGTGACCATTTTTTTGGAAGTGAATTTTAGTTCAACAGTTCCCTTTCCCACAACCTTAGCAGAGAATGAGTTCCCCATATGCAAAACTTTATTTCCCCCCTTTAATACATAGATTGTGAAAGAATTTTGATTACTTGATATATGACGAGTTGCACCAGTGTCTATCCACCATTTCACTTGATCTCCCGCTACAAATGTTTCTGTGACCATTGCCACCAGTTCATTTTTGTATTGTTATTTGTCTTTTGTTTCGTCTTTTCAGCTTTAAGAATTTTACAATCACGTACATGTGACCAATTTTATGAAAATGATAACATTCAATCGACTTAGAAGTAAAATTCGTACGCTTTAAATTTTTATTCTTCTTTGCCTTCAAATATTTATTATTGGCAGGTTCTTCTTGATCTTTTCTTCAACAACATGAGCTATCATGATGGGCTCCTTCAAGATGTTATTGTCGCAATATCGTGTCTCTTGTTCAATTTTCAAGTGTTGCAATAATTGTTCAAGAGTCAAATCTTCCTTCTTGTGTAAGAGTTTGCTTCTGTAGTCCTTCCCAGATAGAGGAAGTTTTGAGACAATAGCACCAACATGAAAGTTTTCATCAAGAGTAATTTCAGATATAACAATTTTATTAGCTATAAGTTGAAATTCTTGTACTTGTTCAGTGATTGACTTGTTATCAACCATTTTGAACTCCATATAATTTGAAACAAGAAATTTCTTTGAGCTCGCCTCTTCTGCTAAATGAATAGCTTTAAGAGTATCCAAATCTCCTTACAAAATTTACACTTAGTATAATATGTATCATAATATTTATCGGACATTCCTCCAAGAATATAATTGTTGCTTAAGTAATCATCATCTTGCCATTTGGCAATTTGTTCTTTAATTAGAGTAGCCTCGTCCGTTATTATCTCAGAACTAGGAGCCTCAAGACAAGGTTTTTCAAGAACATATGTCAATTTTAATCGTCTTAAAAAGATTCCATCTTTTCACACCATCTAGAAAAGTCTTTGCCATCAAATAAATCAAAATTAGGATTTGACAAAGATGGAACACTATTCGTTATTGATGTGAATGCCATAGAGACAACTATCTTCAACTTGTTAGAACAAATGAACAAGAATGATAAAATTACAAGGAATACAAAATAAAATTTGCTTGGTTTAGAGGCACGTTAATACGTTTCTTGAAGATAGGCAATCGAAAAAATAAATAACAACTCTATCTTCGGGATTCAACTAAGCCATAAAACAAGTAGCATTCAAGAATGTTGCTCTTCTATTCTTGAATTGGTGATTTCACCTTTTGATCAATATCTCACAAGTGTTTTCAAGGGGAAAGTACTTTTGTTTGAATGTTTATCTTTTTCAACCAAAAGAAACTCAATTTATAGGATGAAATTTTTTGCAAGAAAAAGACTTTTAATTAATAGAATTTTTAATTAATAGAATTTATTAGGTTCATGAATTGGAAACAAAAAACTTATCTTTCAAAAACCCATAACGTAGAATTAAAAAAAAAACTTCTTGCAAATGTTTATAACATAGAATTAAAATAAATGAATGTTATAACTCACACTCATGTATTTGTTATTTCAAAACGGATGAATTTGTTTCAAAATTAATTGAAACACTAACTCTTACATGTTCAGTCATATAATTGATAATTCTCACATTTGATTTTTTTTTCAACAATTAATTTCATCATAAATATCATATTTGTGAATTTATTTGCTTATCATTATCTAAATATTTTATTTTTATTTAATTTCTTATTTTGAAAAGGATGAAAAATAAAATGAAAGAGTGAAAATGGAATAAAATTGGGAAAACAAAAAAAACTTAAAATTATTTTCTTTTGTCATCATTTTTGTAATTTTTTTTGTGTGGTTGTGAAAAAATTGACGCATCTAAAATAGAATTACGAAAAGATGAGTATGAATTAAAATATGTTGAATTTAATTATATCAATGAGCTTATTTTGTAATTTTAATTTTAAAATTGTAATTATCAATTTAAATTTATATTATTTATATTAATTTTTCGTTTAAAAAATGAAGAAGAAGAAAAAATTGCATATGTCAATCATTTGGCAAATTTATAATATTTCTAAAAGAAATTAAAAGTCATGTATGTATGTATGGAAGTTTGAGAAATTTTAAAACGAAAAAGGCATAAATTCACTCTTTAACTTGTAGTGAAAAGTCAGTTACAAATTTAAACAATCGTCACAACCTATTATACACTTATTCTTGACAAAAGTGTAATTAATACCACCCTAGAACTGACGTGGAAATAAATCAAATTTAAAAGTAAATTGGCCGCGTTTGAGTCAAAACAAAGTCAAAAAAATATATATTTATTTTTGATCCCACCCCCTCTATTTCATTGCTCATCTTCTCTCATTCTCTTTTAGGCTTCTTCTTCATTTTTTTCTTTCTGAACTCTACAATTTCTCACTCAATAATCAATATTAACATTACTTGAGAATTCTTTATTAATTTGACTCATACTTAATTCAGCAAAGTAATTCACCAGAAAAAGATAATTTTTTAATATAAATATTACACAACCCATTAGCATCAAAAGAATAGTAAAGAAAGAAACCCTAAATTCCTAAATATTTATCACCAAGAAAAGTCAATTGCTCTCCACCTCCACTTATCAATATTATCAAATATACAGAGCGCTGCAATTTGATAGATTTATAAATAGCAAAATCAAAATTGACTCGACAATATAAAATTGATCAATATAAAACTAAAATATTTATTTCAAGTCTCACAATCCATTACCATCAAAACACTACTAACTAAAAAAAAAATTCAAAATAAATCATTACCAATTAAAGTCCATTTGACCCATATTTGAAAAACAAAAAAGAAAGAAGGTGTTTAGATAGGTTAAGAAGTTGAGAAATATAACTTTTAGGTTCAAAATTAATGTCGATGACGATGAAAAGTGAGACAAAACCGTATTGAATAATAACTTTGATTTAATTTGCTATCTATGTCCCTCATTTTTCACGAATTTTCTAAGCATCTCTCTCACTCCGTCGATATTAGTTGTCGCAATATTTTGTTAGATATGTTTTATAATCAGAAGAAAGGATAATATAGTCATTCAGGTAAGAAAGAAGAGAGAAAAAATAAAAATGGTGTCATTCATGTAAGGAAGAAGAGAGAAGATAGAGGTAAAATTGTTAGCAAAAAAGTGAAAAAATGAAGAGAGAAGTGAAGGCAAAATTGATTAGAAAAAAAAGTGAAAAAATTAAAAAATTACACGGTATTCTTGCACAAGATCTGACAAGTGCGTTCACACAACTCTAATATGTGTGAATGGTTTTGTACGTTAGAAGGTGGTATTAGTTACACTTTTTACAAGATTACAAGAATAAATGTGCAATAGGTCGCGATAATACTTTTAGCATGTAAATGACTTTTATGTACAAATTTAGGGGGTAATTTATGTCTTTCCCAATTTAAAAATTGGGAGAATGCACAAATACCCCCCTAGGTTGTGACTGAAATTCCAGAGACACCTTAACTAAACTAAGGTCATATTACCTCCATGAACTTATTTTTTTTGTAATTATATACACCTTTTGTCTTATGTGTCACACTCGGTGATCCCACGCAATTGAGGCGCGTGAGAGATATTTGAATGCCACGTAAGCCAAGGTTCACAAAATTACAAAAAAAAAGGGATAATAGGACCTTAGTTTAGTTAAGGTGTGTCTCTGAAATTTCAGTCATAGTTTAGGGGGATACTTATGCATTTTCCTTTTAAAATTAGTTAAACTTATAATGTATTGGAAAGCTTTCTCACTTATTGAAGTATATTTAAAAAATAAATTAATAAGAAAAAAATAAATTAGATAATGGAGGGTATAATTGTAAAAAAAAAAGAAAATCAGTTTATAGTGTGAACATATATTTGGGCTATTATGGTTAAATTATGCCAGATTTTCTGGCTAAAAAGATTTTTCATAGCAATATTACCTTTATTATATATTATTTCTTAAGAGATATGTTAAATCAATAGTGAATAACTATAATTAAAAAGAAAAAGTACTAAATATATATAATTAAACTACTTGGTAATTTTAGAAGTTCAAGACAACATTATTATTTTTTCATTTTATTATCCTTAGTAGTAATAATTTTGAAGACAACAAATACCTTAATTACTGACTTATAAATAGAGTAAAAATTCAATGAAAAGAAAATATATCTTAATAAAACATATAAGCGTTAAATAGACAAACACTCCCTCTAATTAATATTTTCTCAAGTGACATTTGAATAAAAAAATAAAACAAATACTTAATTATAAGAATAAAATAGATAGTATACTAGTAAATTATCTCTTGGTTTTTATATTGAACAAATAAAAATACATATTTATTTTTAATATAATAAATAAATTAAAATGAAAAAAAAAATATTCTAATGTCTAATCAATATGACCCAAGTAAAATAAAGTAAATTAAATATGAGTGTGTACTTAATACTATTAGTACATCGAGAAAAAAATAAAATAAACAATTACTCCTTCTGACTATTTTTACTTGTTCATTATACTAAAAATAGTTTTTCAACAATATTTGTTCAGTTTAGAAAACCAAGAGACAATTTATCCTTTTATGTCTATTTTACACTTCTTATTAAATACTATTCCCTTCATCCAGTATTGTTTGTCATTGTTTTTATTTTTAGAGTCAAACTATAAAAACTTTGACTGACATTTTAATATGTATTTTTTGATCATATTAATATGCAATAAAATACAATTTATAGTACTTCTCATAGAGTTTTAGAATATCTATTTTTTGTTTAAAATATCGAATTACTTCATTATTTATTATTTTGTGATAAATCAATATTGTATAATAAAAAGTATATAAAAAGAGTTGATGATATAGGATTTTCGATATTTTATATAGAGATAAATGTCAAATACACACTTACAGTATACATTTTATTTCAGTTGGAAACTTAATTTATCACTTTTTAGTTTGAGAAACATACATCTCTCTTTTATACCCCTATCATCATCGTGTGTATAGTACACTCTTTCTTTTATTTTAAAAAGGGAAAAATGTCTAATATATCCCACAATTTTGTCATTTAGAACTAATATACCTTACGTTATGAAAGTGACTCATATATACCCCTACGGATATATAAATGACTCATATATACCATTTTTCTCTAACAAGAATGAATTTTATTTTATTTTTATCTTATTTTTTAAAAATATATATATAATGCCACATGAGTATATTTAATCATCCTCATACACATATTTTTTTTTACTTTTTTTTCATTGACTTTGATGATCAAATTTATTTATGTTTCACTAATATTCTTGTAATACTCTTTATATATATATATATATATATATATATATATATATATATATATATATATATATATAATATATATATATATATATATATATATATATATATATATATATATATAAAATCTAAATTATAATATAGACAAAAATAAGAATAAGAAACTCAAATAATTATAATAAAAGAAGTCAAAAAATAATTTATGTATGAAAAATATTAAAATATACCTTGAACTTTGCTAGAAGAATCATATATACCCCTAGATATTTTTTAAGAAAATTAAAAGAAAAAAATATAAATCTAAAATTAATTTTTCCACTTCTATTAAATGAAGGGTATATGTGAGCTTTTTTTTTTTGTAACGATACGGGGTATATGTCAGTCGTTCGTATAAGATAAGGGTAGATATGCGCTACTTTCATAACGAAGACATATCAGCTCAAAATGACAAAATTCAAGAGTATATCAGACCCTTTTACCTTTTAAAAATTATCGCATCACACTTTATATGGACAAAACATTCAACCATGATAAAAATTAAATAAAATATTAGGTTAGATAAAATTTAGAATTAAAAAATTATTATCCAAAAATAATAATATTTCTTCTATAAAATAAAATATAAAATATTTTTCGTAGTCCATCACTTCCTCTCACGCCTCCCGCCCCACCCCACCAACCATTTTTTAGTCTTTTTTTTTGTTTAAATATCTTTTATAAAACTATTTAATTTTCTTACTTCATCCCCTTCCCTCGTCCCCCAAATACTAATTTAGACATTATTTTATTTTTTAAAAGAATAATTCTACCCTTCTTACCTAACCTTTCACTTTCATTTTTTCTCATTTTATGCTAGATAGATGCATACCGAAAATAATTTTACTTGCTGCGATAAATTTTTTTAAATTATTTATTTATTTATTATGTTATATTTAGTACACTAATAAAAAAATTTCCTAAAGATATATGTATGTACGTATCTAACATAGAATGAGAAAAATGTAAAAATAAAAATAAAATAGAAGTAGAGGGTTTAACTGGATGGGATATAATCTTTTTTTATATAAAAAAATAGTATAAAATTTTTCTTGGAAGGGGGGTGGGGGGTGGGGGGAGGGGGTTGAATGAGTCGAGTTTTTTTAAAAAGGATGGGGGATTGTCTGTGGGGGTGGGGGGACGGGAGAGGGTGGTGGAATTGAGTAAGAAAAATAATTTAAATTTAATTTTTTTAAAAAAGTAATACTTTACTTTTTAATTTTTAATTTTTAATTAATATTAATAGTTTATTTATTTAATTTTTATCAAAGTGAAATATTTTATCCATGTGAATATCATGTATCAAGGCTTTCTTAAATAAAAGAGAGTATATACACTCCACTTAAGTGTATTTCACAAACTAAAAAGTATTAGTTTAGATATGAAACTCATACTCTTATATTTAATATGAAACTAAAAAGTATTAGTTTAGATATGAAACTCATACTCTTATATTTAATATGAAACTAGAAAGAATAAATTTAAATATATTTTTGACAATTAGCTCATTTATCTATCATGAAATTTTTTACTATGAATAAGGTATACCAACTCATATTTATATTTAATATTTTATTGATATATTTAATAAAATATAGCGTGAATTCCATATTTTCTTTTTAACTTTTCAATTAAAATTTGTATTTTCTCCCCTTTGATTTCTTTAGAAAATCTAAAGGACAAATTGGGCCCACAATTCTATATGTAAAAATGTGAATGGATCTTTATATAACTATTGTTAGCTATACCTCGCGCAAAATAAAAATTTTCATATACGGTGGAAGTTGATGAATAGAGTAAAAAACTTTTTTTGTGAAGAAGTAGTACAAAAATCCACTTCCTCTTAATGAGGTAATGCAACCAAACGAAGGCATCACATAAGCAAATAAAAATAAAATAAATTTGACTTGTAGCTTAATTAGTTGTGAGGAAGCTTGCATTTAACAGAATCTAATAGGGTGTTCCTTCTTGGAAATGTGTCAGCAACTTCCATCTTCATTCATGCACTGACTGGTTTGGTATTAATTTTGGGATTGTAATATAAGAAAAGAATAATTCCAAATAAGGTTTACTTTTTAAATATAAAATATTTGTGTAATGTTAAGAGCGTTAGGTTATCCTTTTAATAATTCTAATCTATGGAGTACTCATTAATTCATTGCTATCCAATTATATTTTGTATTGAATCATAAATAAAGACTCATATAATTTATGTATGTACTCCGTTCATTCTCTTTCTTTTAATTAAATTGTAGAGATATACTTTTTATTTTTAAAATTAATTTAATTGTTTGATTTTTCAAGATTATTTTTAAAATATTTTTTCAATTTTATCCTTCATTAGTGTATGAGAATTAGTTACTAATTAATGTGTAGTTGTATAAATCATAAATTTGTCAATAATTAATAAGGTTAAAAATGAAAAGTTATACTTAATTTATGTCTTATATTTTTTCTTAAGAAGTATAAAATACCTAATAATTCAATTAATTTGAAATACGGGGAATATAACTTTTCATTTGGGATGGATGTTCGAATCGATTAAAACTATTCTCGTCATTTCAATAAATGACCTATTCAAATTTATTAAATGGTGGTAAAATAAAAAATGCACTAAAATTTTTGAGATTTCAATAATTAAAAATTCAAAAACTTCATTAAATACAAACTAATGAAATTATCCATCAACTTTTTGATTTGTAAAGCAATCTCCCTATTTCACCTTTTTGATGAGAAAATGAACCTCTTCTCTTAAATCAACCTTAGAAAATGAATCAAATCATTATAAAAATTGTTAAAATGTTAAAAAATGATGATCCTCAATTAGTAATAAGGAGACAATCATATATTTTACTAAAATCTCAAACTTTCTTTGAGATTTTACTCTATAACATTCATATTTTTTGTGACTTAAATCAATGTGAAGATATTTGTATCTTTGTTTGATAAAAAGACACGCCCACACACACACACACATGACACGATTAGAAATCACCTATATGAGTGTGAAGTGTAAGTCGATTCAAAGAGAGTTATTGTCAAAATCCTAAGCTCTATACACTTATGAAATCATGACGTGTTCATGGATGAAACAAACCCAATCGTAAGAACTATAAATGGTAAAGGATTAATTGTGTGACATATGGTTGTCTAGGTAAACACCAAAGCTCGACTGTTCAAACATATCACATCTACTGATTGACCGAGTATATTCGACATATGTTCACTATGGAAGGTTAAACCAGAGACCTACTTATCCAAATGCAATTGATACTTGCCAGTAAATTACACACTCGTCCATGCATTTCTTTATTTTATAATCATTCCCCATTAATGTGGGGGATTTTTGGGTATATATCAAGAATTAGTGGAAAATGAAGGGAAGATAAAAAGAGAGAAACTTGAAAAGTTCTCTTATGCTTTAGTAAAAAGGCATTTCTCTCTCTTTGGTGGTGGAAAGAAAAATAAGAGTGTTTAAATAGGGAAACATTTTGATTAGTTGTTAAAAGGGTTGAAAAGAGGGATCCTACTCGTGTCGTCTTTGTTATTTTGTTATTTCTTGCTCGACTTGGCTTTGCTTGGAAAATGATCAATTGAGAGATTATTTTTTGGACAAAGTTTATTTTAATTATTTAGTTTATTATTATTTAATTAATTAAATGGGTATAATATTTTAATTATTTGAATAATTAGCCAAAACGTTTCGACTCAAATTTGCGCGATCCATTTTATTTAAAACACTTTCGTTTTGCTTGAATTTCCCACCGTTGGAGATGTCTGTTATGAAAGGTTGTAAATTTCAAGAACATCCATGACCACTTAAAATGTTTCAAACGTTCTGAAAGGTTGTAATCTTTTGGAACTTGTGATTCTTTCCTATAAATACAGTAATTCATCCGACTTTTCACTTATGAAATCTCTGGTTTCTTCTTCTTTTGCATAATTTTCACTGATGTACTTTATTATCATTGAGTGGTTTGTTGACACCATAGTTTTACGTATCAATACACTGGTGATTGAGACCGTTCTATCTTGGGATGATACATTCCAATTCAAATCTTGAATACTAGAGGGGAATAATTTCCTTAAGGGGACATAATGAATTTAGTAGATTTAATCTTCTTTACATTCTATTTCATATAGATTCCGGTGCGTTTTACAGATTTTGGTATTTTGTTAATTAGTTTGTTATTCATCGGTTGATTTAAACTTTGGAAATTTACTACTTCTGCAAAGTTTTGTTATTACTAATATTATTCAGAATACAAATTTCATAAAAGGTGAAGTATTAACGCCCTAAAACATCTGTTTTATGATATGACATTAGATGAGGAAACTCTATTTCTATTTGTCATAAGTGCAAATAACACTTCATACATAGACAAAGTGGAGGTCAAGATAGGACGGGAGGGGTGGGGGGAATTAAATAGAGATTTGTTAACCTGTAGACCAATTGACTATAAGGCCACCAAAGTTATAGCCAAGAAAAAATAATTTAAATTAATCATATTGATATTAATTCTAATATTAATCAATCGGTTGGGGTTCTAACATGGTTTAAGGAACATTAGATCCTTCTAACCACCATGTTCCACTTACACAACGTAAATATAATAAAGAAAGAGATCACAAAAATTTAGCTAAATTGATTTTACTATTTGTGGTGTGCCTTATAATTTTCCTTCATCTCCCGTTTTATTGAATATATTCAACAAACTTATAATACGTCTTTTGTTATAACTAATTCATTTCAACTTAGTTAGTTAGTTAGTTCAAAGATTCTATAAATAGTATTTTCAGCATTGTAACAATTAGTCTTTGAGCTCTATCAATAAGAGTTTCTCTCCTTCAATGTTAGCTCATTTTTAGTGGATGTTTTGTGTTAATTAAGTTCAGTTCATTTACATTCAGGGTATAGAGCCACAAATAGTGATTACTGTGACATGCAATTTCAATTGAGTATTATAGAATCGAGTTACAAATTCACAAATTCATTAGTTTGTCAGTTGATATAGAACTTTCTACGCAGTTTTTGGGTGAAATATGTAGGTAATTGATGAGCAATTAGCTTTCGCAGACAATTATTAATCAACAGTCAATCAGGATGACGAATAGGAGAATAACCGCAGATTAGATTAAAGGAAACAATAGTGAATACAGTTGTATCAATTTCAATACCTAATTCTGTAATAAGCCAAGGTTTTGACTACAATCATCCTCTTTTCTTAGTGCCACATATTTGAGTGGAGTGAATCTTATTTCATTTTAATTTACTTGGAATTTAGAACAACTCTTTATGGAATAGATCGATTACACTAGCATTGTTAAGGAACAATAAAGTGGGGTTAATTGATGGAACATGTAGTAAAGAGATGTTCAGTGAAGTATTTTGGGGACAATAGGAGAAAGTGATTGTTGCAGTACTGTCATGGTTGATAAATTCAGTGTCAAAGAGTTTACTAAGTGGAGTTGCATTTGATGCAAGTGCTTCTCATGTTTGGAGTAATTTAAAGGAGAGATTTCATATAATAGCTGGGTCAAAAGCCTATAGTCTTCATAAAGACAATGTATCAGTACTGTTGACGCCCAATTTTGATCGACCTTTGACC
Organism: Solanum habrochaites; assembly: GCA_027704765.1. NCBI lineage: Eukaryota > Viridiplantae > Streptophyta > Magnoliopsida > Solanales > Solanaceae > Solanum > Solanum habrochaites. The sequence continues at coordinate 33,738,545 of JAKWJA010002495.1, forward strand.
TTTTTAGGATTACTATTCGATTAAATACGTATTTTAAAATCTATTTAAACCTTAAAATTTTAATCAATTTTGCTTGAAAATTATATATTCTAGTAGGTTCACTTCATAAAATTATTGTAAATATTATTAAATATTTTAAAAAATCATTAATGAATTTCAAATGTTTTTAAAATTTAAATGGTTTTCAATTACATAAAAATATTTTAATGTAGTATTTTAATTAAATAATAATTCCTACACATTCCTTAATATTATTTAAATTCTAACCTATTCTATTATAATTTCTTCTAATCATAGCCACTCCAATTAAAATTTTATTACAATCATAGCCACTCTTTCATTTCAATTCTAGCCATTTTAATTGCAATTTTAGCCAGTCCAATCCTCCAACCAATTTGATTTTATCTTTTAATCTCATCCATCCACCTTAAAAATAATTCCTAGATCTAATCCTAGCCCCTTATTTCAAATCAGATCAACGGTTGAGATCAAATTCTTCTTTTAATCTATGAAACAACTAAACCTAAATTTTTTTTTCTTTCTCTCTCTCTTCATCCCCTCCCTTTCTCCAGCCGCCTCTCTCGCTCCCTCTCTTCTCCTCTCTCCGCCCCTTCCCTTTCTTCCCCTTTCCCGATCGGCGATCCTCCCCCCTCTCTCTCTAGTCACCCCTCTTTCTCCCTCTTTCTCTCCCCCTTCTTTACTTCTCTCCACTCGCCTCCCTCTCCATCGTCCCTCTTCCTTCCCCCGTTTTCCTCTCTGTTTTCCCTCCTTTTTTCTTCTCATGTAGGTACAACACGACAGGGAACCACCAGCAGCAGCCAACACTAAAGAGGACGAAACCTGCTGCTTCAGCTGCTCCGAGCAACGACCTGCAAACCGACGAACGCTGCCCCTTCCTTCCTATTCCCGTCTCTTCCCTTCCCTTTCCTGTTCCCCTTTCTCTCCTCCTTTTGCAGGTACCTCTGGTCAGCCAGAGGCGACCAACGGAACCAGCAACAGCAATCGACATCCACGACGAGCAGCCCTGCGCCCAACAACAAGAACAACGCTAGATAGAAAGCTCTAGTCAACAACTTCACCCAACACAGCAACAATAAGAAGAAACCAACAACTTTGGCGAAGTCCGAACATTAAGCGGATCTCAACAGATCCGTCATTGGTATTTTTAATCAATTATTACTTCGTTTATTCAATTTTAGTCATTTTCTCAAGTGATTAAGATATCTTGATTATATTTTTTGCTATCGCTTTACTATGCTCGTCAAAATTTAGGATGCTCAAATGATACACAGCTGTTCATAATTTGTATATCTGAATTTTGGTGTTGATAATCGTTTGGTTTTTAATCTATTTCAACTGGTTAGCACTTACTGTGTTCGTTTAAATCTGTCCGTGAATTTCTAAGTCTAAATGTTTGCATATTTTTATGATTTACTTACTTATATTTGCATATTTTACTATCATATGATCAATTTTGCTATAGAGTTTATTTTAGTAAATATATTTGATTTTTGTGCACATGTTGAATTGTAGCGATTATATTTTATAGGCTTGATGTGTGCTCCACTAATTGATTATGTTCATTAATTGAAAGGATCCATTGTGTTGACTCGATTATGCATTTTCTTGGTTTATATCGAACTTCTTACTTGGTTGTATTTGATGAAAATGTTTTTTCTTAAAACTTGATTCCACTCTCTTATTTGAGGAAAATAATAGTAATTAATCCCTCCTTCCTTTAATATTTGACTTGATTAATTTTTACTTGTTTGTTTATGGCAACCTTATTTATTTTTTCTTATCATATTGGTGGATATTTGGTAAAATAAATCAATAATTAAATATGATTTTGGCTCTTCTCATTTAAGGAAAACTATACTCTTCCTAATCTGATTTCTTACTTGTTTATATATGATAAAAGAATATTGTTTTGGCTCTCCTTTATTTTAAGGTAAAAGAATATTGTCTTCCTAACTTTATTCTTATTTATTTTGGTAATTTTATATTTTTAAAATTTTTTGATTTTGACTCCTTTGAAATAAAGAAAATAATATTAATTGATCTATTTTTCTTTATTTGTAAGTTTATTAATTTCTTACTTGCTTATTTATGCTAGAATAATATTTTCTGATTTTGGCATCTCTTTATTTAAGGAAAATATATATTACTTTTCTTATTTTATTACTTGCTTATATTTGGTAAAAAATATTTAAATAATTTGGTTGATTTGACTTCCTTCAAAATAAGGAAATGGTATCATAATTAATTCCTTACAAATATTTATTTTCCTTATGTTCTCTCCCCCTCTTTGCTATATAAATAAGACCCTCTCCCTTCATTATATCATCAACTCATTCACTCTGTCTCAGCACAAGAGCTCTCATCCTCTTACCACTCATACTATTACTACTCTTAAACAAATTAACATTCCGGTGTTTTTCCTTGCTACTACTTGACTACTTTGCTTTGTTAGAATAGAAGTTGGGTCGACTTGTTTTCATTGCTACCATTTGTTTTGCTTAATCGGTTAGTTTTTTTTTTTGCATTCATACATTTGTGTAAGGTCATTGTTCTATTATTTTCTATGTGTATAATTTGTGGTTAACCAATTGCATGTGTGTCTCATTTTTATAAATAAATATAATCACTTGAGTAGTTATTTGATTGCTTTGACATGTTTCAAACATGAAGTTCAAGTTGAAGATTAGCCATGAAGAAAGATTATTTGTTTAATTCATACATTTGAATCTATATATTTCTTATTTATTTATTTAAATTTTGTAATATTTGTATAACTCTAAATCTCTCATATATAAATTTATTTTGGGGATCGTCTAAGGGGAGGGGGATTATATGCAAATTTGTAATGTTTTCGTGTTAGAAAGCATGCTTATAGGACTAAAATATTTTTGCATCATCTTTAGGTTTTGTTTTAACTTTCAATATCCTACAAATCTTAGGAATCATAAGCTAATCTCTAGTATGCTAACTTACGTTAAAAGGAGAAAGGTTTTTAATTGTCAATTTGTCTCTTGTTTATTAATATAAATTCTTCTTAATAAGTTTCAATATGTTCACTTGGAAAATATGAATATATAATTTAATTAAATAATATTGTGCATTAAAGTCACTCGCTAATAATTTTCAGCATGTTTTACAACTAGATAATCCATCAATATTTTTCAACTCTATAAAAAAGAGCAATTTTCTGCATACATTATTTTGTATTTCTCCCTAAAAAATTGTCATACTAATTTGCCTATAAAAAAGTAATAGTTAATATTTTTCTGCATCATAATTAACATCTTTTGCATCTAAAATCTGCTATTAATTATTTTTTTCATTGTAATTAATTTATGCCTAAAATATATAATTTTTACATTAATAACCAATTTGTAAATACATCAATATTCTAAAAAAAACTTTTACGCATCAATAATAAATTTGTCACTTATCTAAAATTTGTTGTATTTAATAATCAACTTATTTGCTTTTCTTAAACATAATTTTCTGCCTTAAATAAATAGAATCTGGTGTCCTTAAAATAATTTTCTTCCTTAAACAAATTAAGTCTTTTGTTATAAAATATTATTTTCTATCATAATAATTAATTCGACTACTATTTTTTAATATATGTGCATGTGTAATCACATCATTTGCTACTTGAAAAATAAAATAAAATCTATCATGTCACTATTTGCTGCTCACTTTAAAGTTAACACTAAAATCTACATTCATGTCATATTTTTTCCTTTATAATTAATCTTTGTTTTGTTATCGTAACTTTGTATGCTCACACACTTAGCATGAAACCTTTCACAATTATGTGTTGTTTACAAGCATGTCTATTTAAAAATTAGAGGCCAAATTGAAACCTACCGTGCTGAAATGACTGTGTTGTTTGTCTTGTCTGTTTGACTTGGTGTCTAGTAGGGCCTTATATTCTATTTTATCTAAACCCACTTTTTAAGAGACCAATGCCTCTTGGACAATAAAGTTGGGACGATTAGACACCTTTTAGGTACTAAATGCATGCGGTGGTTGGGTAGGGGTAGGTGGCCCTACGGAGATTATGACATCGACTCAGGCTTGAAAGACAAACTTTGGTTTTGTCTGTCCCTATACGGCAGCCTATCGGAAAATAAAAAAAAAAGTCGAGTTCTGATCCAAAAAGTACTTAGAGTCTCCCTTCCCTTTTATCCCTTTACTTGTTTGTTTTAAATTATATTTATTTGGGATAGATTAGAATAAAAATAATAGAAATTGTTTGCTTATTTATTTGTCTCTTTTGTATCCTCTCGCTTATCTCTTTTTTAATTGTTTAGTCTATCTATTTTATTGTTATCACTTAGTCTCGCATGTTAAATATTAATTAAAATAATAATATGAGCTATTTGTTCGATTTGTTTAACACCTAGTCTCATATGTTAAAATAAATAAAAATAAATTTGATTGTTTATTTATTGCTATCACCTAGCCTTGCATGTTTAAATTAATAAAAATAATAAAATAGTCTTAATTTTTTTATATTTGTTATCACTTAGCAAACTTAAATAAACTAGTAAATGAAGTGACCTTATTTGCTACTTGTAACCCCCACCTAGATTGCATGAGATACGGCCGGGACCCATATTTATGGACCTCGAGGGATGCCTAACACCTTCCCCTTGAGGTAATTTGAACCCTTACCCTGATCTCTTGCTTGTCGACCTTAGCTAGACTTAGTTAGGTTAGATAGGTGCCTTAAAGTGCCTTAATTTGTTAGGTGGCGACTCCAAACTCAAAATCTCAAAAGAGTTGTTAGGTCGTGCACAAAACCCGTTTTTGCGAAAAAATAGGGCGCGATAGAATGGCGACTCTGCTGGGGATATTAGGTTCTTACCATTATGTGTTTCATGTTTAATAGTGTGGGGGTTTACCTTATTTGGTCATATCGTTATTTGTTAGATGTTTATCATGTTTAGTTATCATTTTGTTGCCTTATTTACTGTATTATTTCAATGTTCCACCCCTTCCCTCTTCTTTATTTGTTTATTACCATGTTTCACTTTTCCCCTTTTCCCTTATTTGTTTACTTACATTGTTTAATCCCATACCCTCTTTCCTTATTTGCGTGATTTTTTAATATCTTTATATGTTTAAATTCCTTTATTGATTTATTCTTATTTATTTATTATTTTATAAACTTCCAATATGTTACCGCTTTCCAAAATAAATGCTAAGTGTTTATTGCTTTGATAACTGGCATTCCGCTCATACTTCCCCCAATTGGGACCCTTTTCTTTTTTTTTTTTTAATTTTGTTCTCGTGATGTTGTGCCTTTGCACCTCTCACAACTACTCCAATTCTATTCAAATACCCATTATAGAGAGTCGGCATATGCGTGGACGTAACGAATAATTTTACTGCCGCGAAACCACGAGCCTCTCGCATAGAATCCCTCTCAAGTCCGTGTCAAACCAACTCTTAGAAGTTCTGGTTAGGTCATACATGCTGCATAAGCCTTAGGTGGTTTGACCCTTGGTGTCAATCCACATAATTAGTAGCCACCCTCTCGTCTAAAAGTCCCCAACACCCTTAGAAAAATTGCATACTTATGTGTCAATGTGATCATAATAATTAAATCAAGCCAACATTGTCAAAATGGAGTTTAGAAGTCGTTTGTTACTTTGTTTGCAGAATCATGGCCCACCCTCATTTTCCCAACACGCAAATGGTGGTCAAAGTTAATCCCATTTTGAATACTTGGTGGGAAGATATTAAAAAAAATTGAGAGTTAGAAGCAAATGAACTGTTAGGCGGCCTCACTGCTTTGATCTCCATAGAGTCAGATCGTCATTTAATCAAGGCATTGTTGTAATTCTGGGACACTGAGAGGTTAGTGTGTATATTCAAAGACTTTGAGCTAACCCTAACAATTGAAGAGGTTGGAGGATTCCTGGGTCTCGCATACAAAGAGTAGGAAATGATTGTTCCACACAAGCCAAGTCCAAGATCTTTTCTGAAGCAAATGGGCATGCGTCATAATCCAAGTCTACTTTGTTTGAAAGAAGGTTGGATTTCTTTATAGTTCTTATATTCATGCTTTGGGGATGAGGAAGGTCATCAAAACTTTCACAGAGAATTCACTTGCTCTTCTGCAAAATGGGAAAGATATCGTCTTAATGCATTCGCCGTCGCCCTATTAGGCTCATTGGTTTTTCCTAGAGAAAGAGGAAACATCCACACTGGCTTGTGTTACGTGGTTCGTATGTTGGCTCGAGGTGGGAAGACCTTAGTCCCCATGATACTTGCGGAAATTCTAAGAGCCTTGACTGCATGCACCAAAGGCAAAAGATACTTTGAGGGGTGCAACTTTCTGCTGCAACTTTGGGCTGTCGAACATTTCTCTCAAAGAGCTAATAAAGTAGACACTGTTAGAGGAACTATGGGGAACAAAATTATCAACCATTGCCTAAGGTTGAAATATTTTATCTCCCCTGTGGGAACGGAGGAATGGTTCACATATCTAAGGGAGAATTCAGCCGTTGAAATTCAATGAATGTATTATTGGTTGAAGACACGGCGTGCCATCATAAGAGGAAATTAACTTTACTTTATCGAGCTTATCTGTTTGAATGGTGTGCAACCATACGCACCACTTCAAGTACTTCGACAATTCGGACATCAAATGATGCCTCTGCGATCCCACATGAGCCACTATGGATATGACTTTGGGTCAGAATTACCGCAGGTGAACATTATACTGTGAAGATGGGAGAATGTAATAACTATCAATATTCAAGAGCACCGACCATTCTGCATACCTGAATATTACAAATGGCTTTTAGAAGACGCAGAGCATAGAGATTTGAGCGAAGGAGGTCTTCCTAGTTTTGGTGATGAAAAGGAGAGAAGATGGGCTCGCAACCTTCTCAACACCGATTATGACATTATCCCAGAAATGAGGAAGCAGATTGTGCATAACATTGGAGAGCAACATAATTGAAGTCTTTTTTTTCTTTATTCCCTATGTGTTATCCCTAGCCATTTAGTTATCTCTAGATTGATGTAATAAATAGAATTTATTCCAATACAATAATTGAAAGTCGTTTTATTGTCTAACTCTAAACTCCAAATTGGCAAATAAGGCTTGAATTAATTACTATGAATCACTTATGTGTCGCTTAGGCCTACCTCTAGCTCAACGAGGTCCTGTGCATTTAGGGCGTTTATCTCAAAACAAGATGTTGCTATTATTATATTATCCTAACCCCTCTAACTCTTTTCTGTTGATTCTACTGTTTTCCCATTTCCCAAGGTTGATCTATCCTTCATCCTGGAACATACACGATCAAAAGGGACCCCCCCTTATCCTTCTTCTCAAATAGCAAGCTCCAAATATAAAGGTAAAATGGTTGACAACAAAAACACCACTGAAAGGGTAGAAGCTTCTGAGGGAGGACAACTTCAAAATGATCTTAAACTAAGACTTGAGCGCAAAATTCTAGAATTGGAGGAAGAGGTAGCCCACATGCACAATTTGTCCAAGCTGTCTATCTCTCTTGGAACCCAATTTGGATAAAACATAGACAATCTTCCTCACACTAACCAAACAACCATGCCAAATAATCGTCCAATCAATATATCCCGACCTGAACCCACTCGTCCAAATACCTTTCCACCACCCCACACCCAAAATACCCAAGTTCCACTACCACTATTACCAACAAACCAAGCTAACCTTTCAAGAAACAACCCCAAATGCAAATCTCCCATATACTCTCGGAAACAAAAACCTCAATCCCATATACGTGGAAACCGCCCCTCTGACCCATGACTTCCATGAATCAGAGTCCCACCAAAAGGACATTCTAATAAAAACCTGACTAAGAGATTAGACAGCTTGACCAACAGGGTACAACATGTTGAAGGAAACAAAAGGTTAGGAGGATTGAGCTACGAGGATCTGTGCATGCACCCTGATGTAAAACTGCCTGAAGGATACAAGCTTCCAAAATTTGAGATGTTCAATGGCATTGGGGATCCCACCTATGAATGTACTGTTACAAACTTGTAGGGGTGGGAAGAGACGAGAGGATACTCACAAAGTTGTTTATGAGGAGTCTTACTGGGGGCCCTAGCATGGTATATTGAGCAAGCCTCGCGGAAATGGGTAGAGTGGGTAGATATGGCAACATGTTTCATGAATAGGTTTAGTTTTAATATAGAAAATGCACCTGATTGGTTTTACATTCAAAATTTGAAGAAGAAACCGAGTGAATCCTTCAGAGAATATGCCATAAGATGAAGGTCTGAAGCGGCTAGGTCCATACCCCCTATGTAGGAATCTAAGATGAAATACTACTTCATTCGTGCCCAGGAACCACAATACTATGACCGAATGATGCTGGTGGATGAAAAAAGTTCGTTGAAATCATCAAACTAGGCGAAAGAATTGAAGAAGGCATAAAGAATGGGACTATCATCAACTTGGGGGCTTTACAAGCAACTAACAAAGCTCTGCAATCTGGTGGAATGACAAAAAATCGAAAGAAAACACGTTCTGTAATGATGTCTCATGGAATCAAGACCCCTTTGAGGCAAAAGACAACAAACCCACCACTATCCCTATACCCTCATACCCCATACACTCAACATCCCTTAGCTCCACCCCCTATATCTCCTCAACCCATGCCAATATATTACCAAAACAATCCCCCTAAATATTTGCATGCCTCATATCCTGTCTATAATGTTCAACCAACACACTTCCAAACTCCAACACCCACTCAGACACCAAATTACCGAAACAGACATCCTTATGAAAGAAGATCCACAAAAAATTATACCCCTTTGGCTGAACCCATAACACAACTTTTGCAAAGACTGAAACAGAGTGGGTACGTCTCCGCAATTCTTGCATCACCTGTGGATGTTCGCGCAAAATGGTATGACCCTAACAAGGTCTACGCCTACCATTCTGGTATGAAGGGTCACATTACCGAAGTTTGCATAGACCTCAAGGATAAAGTTCAAATGTTGTTTGATACAAAAACCATTCAACTCAAGGATCCTACGCCGAATGTTGCAAATAATCCTCTTCCTAACCATCAGGTCAACATGGTGGAAGTGGGTGATGTCTGGGATTGGGAAGAATCTATCTGGACCCTCGACATAGAAGAAGACATGTCTACCACATCCCAAGCAACGATAATAGTGCAAGGACTCACCCCATTTGAAGTAGAAGTTGCCGCGCCCAGACCACCGTTCACTGTCTATAGGTCATCTTCCCCAATACAATGTGATACACATGTTGTACCTTGGGATTAGAATAAAAGAGAAACGAAAGAGTAAGAGACAAATGTTGCAACAGGGGTCACCATATCTGTAAGAATTTACACTTCTGAAAATTTGGTTTAGGGAAGCTCTAGCAAATCCAAAACACCAGTCGTAGAGCTTGAAGATTAGGGTATTTGGAAAAAGGTTCAAGCTAAAGAATAAAGGACAGATCAACCAAAGATCCTACTCCTCTTAAAAAGGCGAATGAATCATTTTTCCCATTTTTCATTTTGTTTTAAGGCCCCATCAATGAACGAACAAATCTCTATCAGTGACCATCTAAGTAAAACCCCATCCTAAATATCAATTCTTGCATTACTGCAATCTTCCGAAACTCATCAGAATGCCCTTCTGAAGATCCTTGGTGAAGCTTATGTCCCATCTAACATCACTCATGGAGAGGTATCCCAAATGGTGGGACAGGTCTTTGAGGCTTACAAAATATCTTTTCACAAAGATAAACTTCCACTCGAAGGAACAACCCACAATAAAGCTCTGTACATTTCGGTTCAGTATCAGGATAAGGTTATAAACAAAGCATTAGTTGAGGCAGGCTCAGGTTTAAACATTTGCCCTCTGAGCACACTGACGAGGCTGGGCGTGGATAGTGATAAAATTCAGACATGGAAGATGAATGTGAGGGCATTTGACGGATCTCAGAGAGTCACTATTAGGGAGATAACCTTAGACATGCTCATTGGTCCTGTCACTTTCCCAATAGCTTTCCAAATCTTGGACATCCCTTCATCATATAACTTATTGTTGGGTCGTCCATGAATTCATATGGCTGGAGCGGTCCCATATACTCTTCACCAATGCTTGAGTTTGAATGGGATTACGAAGAGGTTGTAGTCCATGGAGAAAAAGGGCATCCTGTATACACGATTGAAGGAAGAATCATATGGATGGTGAAATGTACCATACTGTGGAGCTTGTTGGTAATATTGAGTTGCAGCCTTGGTTTAGCCAAAAAATCATAAATATGACGGCCTGGTTCTGTTTCGAGCTTGGGAAAGGTTTGCGGGCTTAATTGCAAGGGATAGTCGAACCTAAATAACCTGTTCCACATTCCACCACTTTTGGCTTGGGATATAAGTAGACCACCGAAGAATGGCTCGATTGTCAACCGCCTAGAGATGGGTACTACTATCCATTGAAGAAACCCATAACGCCATTGCATCAATCATTTCGATCAGCAGGTTTCATGGGAGGCATTAGTGATGAGATCTCAGACGACTTGAAGGGGGTGTCGCTAACCAAAGAAGAGGGGAAAGTTTGCAACGTCGTGATCAACACGGAGTAGAAAGGGGGGCCTAGTGGAAGCAAGGAGGCAAAGATTAGCGTCATCAACTGGACCTCGACTCCATCCAGACCTCGTCGAGCATCTGGGTAGCCTTGGAAAATGTTTTCTATCAAGTTTTTATTTAAATAAAAAGAGTTTTTGATAAACGTTTTAATTCCCATCCCCTGTATTGTTTTCAAATGAGAACTTATGAAAGTTTCAAATTTTTATCAATAAAGTTCTTTTCCCCATTCATCTATTTTTACCTTATATTTAATTGTTCGCTATTTTACTTTCTCACCAGCAAAATCCACTATAAAAATGTTGAATCTGAGACTATGGCATACAATGAGACTGCTCAACTTAACATTAATGACCTAGAAGAAGTTGAAGACAATGAGGTTCCCGAATAGTTAATCAAAAGGGTTGAGGAATTTGGGGAAAAACCCAACCCAAACTTGGTAGAGACAGAAGTGGTGAATTTGGGAAATGCAGAGGATATACAAGAAACCCGAGCAAGCATCCATATGACAAAAGAAGAAAAGAAAGAGTATACCGAGTTTATCATAGAGAATAAGGATATTTTCGCATGGTCCTATGCAGACATGATAGGGCTAAGTACTTTAATAGTAGCCAATCGACTGCCCACTGATCCAACATGTCCTCCGGTACAATAGAAGATGAGAAAATAGAAGCCCGAGTTGAGTTTGAAAATCAAAGAAGAAGTATCAAAGAAATTAGATGCTGGGATCGTCCAAATGACAGAATACCCAACTTGGCTTGCAAATGTCGTTCCAGTGCTCAAGAAAGACGGGAAGGTCAGAGTTTGTGTGGATTATCGGGATCTTAATAAAGCTAGCACTAAAGATAACTTTCCATTACCAAACATACACATACTGATTGATAATTGTGCTAAGCATGAAACTCAATCATTTATGGATTGCTTTGCCGGTTATCATCAAATTGAGATGCACAAAGACGACGCTGAGAAAACTGCCTTCATCACGCAGTGGAGCGTCTATAACTACAAGGTGATGCCTTTTAGATTAAAGAACGCTATGGCTACGTATATGAGGGCGATGAATACTTTGTTTCATTACATGATCCATAAGGAAATTGAAGTTTATGTGGATGACGTCATCATCAAATAAAAGGAAAGTTCAAATCATCTTGAGGACTTACGGAAATTCTTTGCCAGGATACGCAAGTATAATTTGAAACCGAATCCGGTGAAATGTCTCTTTGGCATGCCTGCTGAAAAGCTTTTAGGTTTCATTGTCAGTCGTCGAGGTATAGACTTGGACCCATCAAAGATCAGATCCATTCGTGACCTTCCCCCGCCATAGAGCAAGAAGGAGGTAGTAAGTTTCTTAGGGCGACTTAAATACATTAGTCGTTTCATAGCTCAGTCTACTGTCAATAGTGAGCCTATCTTCAAGTTGTTAAAAAAGGATGCGGCGGTGAATGGACAAACGAATGTCAACCGGCATTTGAAAAGATCAAAGACTACCTATCCAATCCTCCTGTGTTGGTTCCACCAGAGTCATGTAGACCATTACTATTGTATATTTCAGTATTGATAATGCATTCAGTTGTATCTTGGGACAACACGATGAAACAGGGAGGAAGGAACAAGCAATATATTACATGAGCAAAAAGTTCACATCGTGCAAAGCCCGATACTCTCTATTGGAGCGCACCTGTTGTGCTCTAACATGGGTTGCCTAAAAGTTACGATATTACCTCTCATCGCATACTACTTATCTGATTTCAAGGATGGATCCTTTGAATTATATCTTTCAAAAGCCCATGCCCACAGGTAAACTAGAAAAATGGTAGATATTGTTGAGCGAGTTCGACATAGTGTATGTCACGCAAAAAGCAGTGAAAGCACTGGCATTAGCAGACCACATGGCATAGAATGCCGTGGACGATGATTACAGGCCGTTGAAGACCTACTTCCCAGATGAAGAGGTAGCCTTTGTGGGAGAGAACATATCTGAAGAATATGATGGATGGAGAATGTTCTTTGATGGAGCAAAAAATCTAAACGGATCCGGCATCGGGTCTGTTTTGATATCACCCAAAGGGCAACATTATCCGGTATCAGCAAAGCTCAGATTCCTTTGCTAAAATAATATGGCCAAATATGAAGCTTGCATACTAGGGCTCTGACGGGCGATTGACTTGGATGTCCAGGAAATGCTAATAATAGTGCATTCAGACCTTTTGATCCATTAGGTTCGAGGTGACTCGACAACAAAAAATTGAAAGTTGTTACCATATTTAGTGTGCATGCATAGGATATGTAAAAGGTTTGTCAAAACAGAATTCAGACATGTACCAAGGGTCCAAAATGAATTCGAATATGACTTAGCCACTCTGTCTTCCATGATTCCACTCCCCCTGACCACAATTTCATCGATTCTATTCACATTTACATACATGAACAACCAACTTATTGTTTCCATGTTGAGGAAGATCCTGATGGAAAGCCCTGGTACGATGACATTAGTATATTAGAATAGTGGCGAATACACAGAAGATGCAACTAATATACGAAAGCGTACAATTTGAAGGTTAGCAACCCAATTCTTTTTAAGTGGGGAAATCCTTTATAGGAGAACTCCCGATTTAGGGCTGCTAAGATGCGTTGAAGCAGGAGAGGCTCGGAGGCTGGTCGAAGAAATACATGCAGGCACTTGTGGCCCTCACATGAATGGTTTTACATTAGCAAAGAAGATTCTGAGATTAGGATTTTATTGGCTAACTATGGAGACAGACTGCATTCGCTACATCCAGAAATGTCGTCAATGTCAGACTCACGCAGATATGATTCGAGTACCCCCCCCCCCCAACGAACTCCATGTTACTAGTTCACCTTGGGCGTTCGCAGCATAGGGCATGGATGTCAATGGTCAAATCGAGCCAACATCATCCAATGGGCACAAATTCATTGTTGTCGCAATTGACTATTTCACCAAGTGGGTTGAGGCCACATCCCACAAATTAGTCACAAAGAAGGTTGTGGATGACTTCATCAAAAATAACATTATTTGTAGGTTCGAAATTCCCGAGTCAATCATCACCGAAAACGGCACCAACCTAAACGTGACCTTATGAGATCAATGTGTGAGAAGTTCAAGATCAGTCATCGATAATCTACAGCATACAGGCCACAGATAAACGAGCTGTTGAGGCAGCAAAGAAAAACATCAAAATGATATTGCTCAAGATGATTGATAACCACAAACACTGGCAGGAAAATCTACCTTTCGCATTGCCGGGGTATCGTGCCACAATCAGAATTTCCACAGGGGCCAGACCTTACTTCTTAGTATACGACACTGAAGCTGTGGTACCCGCCGAAGTAGAGATACCTTCCCTAAGGATCATCCAAGAAGAAAAGCGGAGTGACGCTGACTGGATACAAGGTCGGGCAGAGAACTTGACATTAATAGATGGAAGAAGAATTAAAGCCATTTGTCATGGTCAGCTCTATCAGAATAGAATGGCTAGAGCTTTCAACAAGAAGGTAAACCTAGACATTTCTCACCTGGGCAACTAGTTTTGAAGAGGATTTTCCCAAATCAAGACGAAGCAAAGGGTAAATTTTCACCAAACAGGCAAGGTCCGTACATAGTCTCTCGAGTACTGACACACATGGCCGTCATACTTGCAGAAATGGGTGGAGAAGTTTGGCCAAAACCTATCAATACAGATTCTGTGAAAAAATATTACATCTAGAGATTGATTCATGCTATTTTGTAATTTGGAACTACGTCAGACCTGATTCCTGTTTAAGATGGGATACGTAGGCGCTCCTATGGGGTTCAGTCCTATTATAAATAAAACTTTCATTTTCCCCTTCTATTGATAACTGCGGCAGAATTTTTGAGAGGATCTCAAAAATTCCATCAAGGTTTCTCCTTGCACATCTTCATACTGGGCAGAATTTTTGAGCAAACTCAAATTTCGCCAAAGGTTTCTTCTCAACAAGCACTCAGCGTACAACGAAGATAAAATGATAGCTCTACTTTTGAGTCAGACGTTTTAAAGTCTCAACCTATGCCATGGTTAAGGATTCAACATCAGCTTTTACTAAATGATAATTTCAAAAATTTTCAACGTCCCCTCTCCCTTTTTTTTTTATGAAAAACAGACGCTCGAAGAGGTGTGGATGGAGAGCCAAAGGAGAACGCTATGCCAAATCATGGATACTGATCAACCTCCCTCTTTTAAACTAACTATTTTTCTTTTAATTTAGAAAATACAGGTACATATACAAAGGCAATTTCAACAATCAACATACCACTTTTAAGCCCGACAAATGACACTCGACCCTTTCAACAAGGCGGATGTCCAAGCTACTGCATGCCCTCCTCATTCAACTATGATGTTACACTATGCCTGAGACCTAGGCTTGCATGACTACATTATGCCCGAGATCGCATTAGGCTCGAAGAATTGCATCATTGCATGTGCCATAAGAAATGCATCATTGCATGTGCCCGAAGAAATGCATTATTGCATGTGCTCGATACTGCATGTGCCCGAAGAAATGCATCATAGCATGTGCTCTATACTGCATGTGTCCGAAGAAATGCATCATTGCATGTGCCCGATATTGCATGTGCCCGAAGAAATGCATCAATGCATCATGCTCAAAGTTTACATGTGCCCAAATCAAATCAAGTCACAAGTATCAACAGATGCCAAAAACAAATGCGATCTCTTTACTTATTACTCATATTCGTAAGGCATCATAGTCTAAAGACATCATCCTCATGGCCTGCAGACATCATATCATGGCCAAACGATTTAACTTCTATCTATCATGATCCGAAGGTGTCATAGTCTAAAGGCGTAATTTTCGTGGACTACAAACAATATTTCCATGACCTGAGGATACACTTTTCATATCATGTCCCTAGACATCATAGCCTAAGACGTCATTTTTCATGGTCTTAAGGCAAACATTCATGGTCAACATTGGAATTGCATCATGTTTACATTTACCATTTATTTTGATATATATGTTCTAATAACTCTATTTAAGTTATATTACATGTGATAGATGTGAAGATTACAGAAAAAACCACCTTTTGAACGGCTGTTCACTTGCTTACAAACAATGGCTCTAACAAATTCTTGGCTACTCGCACTATCGTTTCGCTCCTCATCTATCGTTCAGACTACCATGAAGATATCTTCGGATTCAACTCACCACTGTAACCTACTGTCTCTTCATCTAGGCTTGTCCGCCTTAAAATGCGACATTTAGGCTCGTCCGCCTTACAATGCAACATTTAGGCTCGTCCGTCTTACAATGAGACATTTAGGCTCATCCGCCTTACAATGCGACATCTAGGCTCGTCTGCCTTACAAAGCAACATCTAGGATCGTCCGCCTTACAATGCGACATCTAGGCTCGTCCACCTTACAATGCGACATCTAGGCTCGTCTGCCTTACAAAGCGACATTTAGGCTTATCCTCCTTATAGGATATTTAGGCCCGTCCGCCTTAAAATGATAGTTAGGTTTGTCCATCTTATAGAACATTTAGGACGTTCACCTTAAAAGGACATTTAGGCTTGTCCGCCTCATAGGACATTTATGTTTGTCCGCTTTGTAAGATATATAGGCCGTCCGCCTTAAAATGACACTTAGGCTCGTCCGCCTCAAAACGACGTTTAGACTCTTCTATCTTGCAACAGGATGCTTATGTACATCCACCTTACAACCAGACATTTTCCTTATATTATTATATCGCTATATTGTGAGATCTATTGGAGGTTGACTTTAACCTTCGAAGATGGGTTGCATTTCTTCAACAAGTTAAGCCAAAGTCTACGAGGGCATCTCAAAGAAGATACACTTATTATCACCTCTTGTCATTTTATTTAGAACTCATATTTTATCATTATTGTTCATACTTTATCTATATATAAACTAACATTTTATCTAGAATTTGTAGATATGATCGATCACCCCTTGATTACAATTATCATGTTATCATCTATCGCAACGAAGACCATATCAATTCTTTGGTACTCATACTCTGAACCTTTCTCAAAGGCTGATAACCTCACTATATCATGCTCTTCCTTTTTCTCTGTCATGCTATTCTAGCCTCTCAATATCTCTTTTCTCGCTCCTCTAATCTTATCCATTCAAGCCGATATCGTGCCTTTCAAATACCTTAGCGCTCTTTCAATTTTTAAGAGTTTCATTTGCTCTTGAATCTTGAACTACACACGACCTGATTCTCGTATAACAAGAGATATGTAGGAGGCTTAATACCAAGTCTCGGTCGTACCCTTTTTCAACTCTATATCGCTTTAGTTGATCCTACTGATATCTGTCGTCGGTCGGACAAAATCGACTACTAAGTAAACGTTGGTTGCCCGACAATTCATTCTTCATTCTCAATCAACCAAGGGGCAGCTGTTGACACCCAATTTTTACCGACCTTTGACCTTTTTAGGATTACTATTCGATTAAATACGTATTTTAAAATCTATTTAAAGCTTAGAGTTTTAATCAATTTTGCTTAAAAATTATATATTCTACTAGGTTCACTTCATAAAATTATTGTAAATATTATTAAATATTTTAAAAAATCATTAATGAATTTCAAATGTTTTAAAAATTTAAATGGTTTTCAATTACGTAAAAATATTTTAATGTAGTATTTTAATTAAATAATAATTCCTACACTTTCCTTAAAATTATTTAAATTCTAGCCTATTCTATTATAATTTCTTCCAATCATAGCCATTCCAATTAAAATTTTATTACAATCATAGCCACTCTTTCATTTCAATTCTAGCCAATTTAATTGCTATTTTAGCCAGTCCAATTCTCCAGCCAATTTGATTTTATCTTTTAATCTCATCCATCCACCTTAAAAATAAATCGTAGATCTAATCCTAGCTCCTCATTTCAAATCAGATCAACGGTTGAGATCAAATCCTTCTTTTAATCTATGAAATAACTAAACCTAAATTTTTTTTCTTTCTCTCTCTCTTCATCCCCTCCCTTTCTCCAGCCGCCCCTCTCACTCCCTCTCTTCTCCTCTCTTCGCCCCTTCCCTTTATTCCCCTTTCCCGACCGGCGACCCTCCCTTCTCTCTCTCCAGTCGCCCCTCTTTCTCCCTCTTTCTCTCCCCCTTCTTTACTTCTCTCCACTCGCCTCCCTCTCCATCGTTCCTCTTCCTTCCCCCATTTTTCCTCTCTGTTTTCCCTCCGTTTTTCTTCTCATGTAGGGACAACACGACAGGGAACCACCAGCAGCAGCCAACACTAAAGAGGACGAAACCTGCTTCTTCATCAACTCATTCACTCTCTCTCAACACAAGAGCTCTCATCCTCTCACCAGTCATACTATTGCTACTCTTAAACAAATTAACATTCCGGTGTTCTTACTTGCTACAATTGGCTACTTTGCTTTGTTAGAATATAAGTTGTTTTCATTGCTACCATTCCTTTTGCTTAACCGGTTGGTTTTTGTTTTTTTTTGCATTCATACATTTGTGTAAGGTGATTTTTCTATTATTTTCTATGTGTATAATTTGTGGTTAAGCAATTGCATGTGTCTCATTTTTATAAATAAATATGATCACTTGTGTAGTTATTTGATTGCTTTGACAGGTTTGAAACTTGAAGTTCAAGTTGAAGATTACCATGAATAAAGATTATTTATTTAATTCATATATTTGAATCTATATATTTCTTATTTATTTATTTTAATTTTGTAATATTTGTATAACTCTAAAGCTCTCATATATAAATTTATTTTGGGGATCGTCTCAGGGGAGGGGGATTATATGCAAATTAGTAATGTTTTCGTGTTAGAAATCATGCTTATAGGACTAAAATATTTTTTCATCATCTATAGGTGTTGTTTTAACTTTCAATCTCCTACAAATCGTAGGAATCATAAGCTAATCTCTAGTATGTTAACTTACGTTAAAAGGGTCAAGGGCTTTAATTGTCAATTTGCCTCTTGTTTGTTAATATGAATTCTTATTAATAATTTTCAATATGTTCACTTGGAAAATATGAATATAGAATTTAATTAAATAAGATTGTGCATTAAAGTCAATCCCTAATAATTTTCAGCATGTTTTACAACTAGATAATCAATCAATATTTTTCAATTCTATGAAAAAGAGCAATTTTCTTCATACATTATATTGTATTTCTCCCTAAAAATTGTCATACTAATTTGCCTATAAAAAAAATAATAGTTAATATTTTTCTGCATCATAATTAACATCTTTTGCATCTAAAATCTGCTATTAATTAAATTTTTTTCATTGTAATTAATTTATGCCTAAAATATATATTTTTTTACATTAATAACCAATTTGTAAATACATCAATATTCTAAAAGACAAATTTCTGCACCAATAATAAATTTGTCACTTATCTAAAATTTGTTGTATTTAATAATCAACTTATTTGTTGTTCTTAAAAATAATTTTCTGCCTTAAATAAAAAAAATCTAGTGTCCTTAAAATAATTTTCTGCCCTAAACAATTAAGTCTTTTGTTATAAAATATTATTATCTATCATAATAGTTAATTCGACTACTATTTTTTAATATTTGTGCTTGTGTAATCATATCCTTTGCTACTTGAAAATAAAATAAAATCTATCATGTCATTGTTTGCTGCTCACTTTGATGTTAACACTAAAATCTACATTCATGTCATATTTTTCCCCTTATAAGTAATCTTTGTTTTGTTATCGTAATTTTGTATGATCACACACTTAACATGAAACCTTTCACAATTATGTGTTGTTTGCAAGCATATCTATTTAGAATTTAGAGGCCAAATTGAAACCTACCGTGCTAAAATGACTGTGTTGTTTGTCTTGTCTGTTTGACTTGGTGTCGAGGAGGGCCTTATATTCGATTTTGTCTAAACCCACGCTTTAAGAGTCCAATGCCTCTTTGACAATAAAGTGGAGACGATTAGGCACCTTTTAGGTACTAAATGCATGCGGTTGTTGGGTAGGGGTAGGTGGACCTATGGAGATGATGACATCGACTCAGGCTTGAAAGACAAACTTTGGTTTTGTCTGTCCTTATACGGCAGCCTATCGGAAAATAAAAAAAAAGTCGAGTGTTGATCCAAAAAGTCTCTTAGAGTCTCCCTTCCCTTTTATCCCTTTACATGTTTGTTTTAAATATATTTATTTGGGATAGATTAAAATAAAAATAATAGAAATTGTTTGCTTATTTATTTGTCTCTTTTCTATCCTCCCGCTTATCTCTTTTTTAATTGTTTAGTATATCTATTATATTGTTATCACTTAGTCTCGCATTTTAAATATTAATTAAAATAATAATATGAGCTATTTGTTCTATTTGTTTAAAACCTAGTATTGTATGTTAAAATAAATAAAAATAAATTTGATTTTTTATTTATTGCTATCACCTAGCCTTGCATGTTTAAATTTATAAAAATAACAAAATAGTTTTAATTTTTTTATATTTGTTATCACTTAGCAAGCCTAAAAAAACTAATAAATGAAGTGACCATATTTGCTACTTGTAACCCCCACCTAGATTGCATGAGATACGTCCGGGACCCACATTTGTGGACCTCGAGGGATGCGTAACACCTTCCCCTAGAGGTCATTTGAACCCTTACCCTGATCTCTGGCTTGTTGTCCTTATCTAGACTTAGTTACTTTAGATAGGTGCCCGTCTTAATTCGTTAGGTGGCGACTCCAAACTCAAAATCCCAAAAGAAATGTTATGTCGTGCACAAAACACGTTTTTTCAAAAAAATGGGGTCGACAACTACAACATGGGATTGTTTCTGTTTCTTTGTATTACACTAGGCTTAAGACCTTATGGGATGAGTATCAGGTTATAGTTCCTTCATTTGGATGCAATTCTGCTAAGTCAAAAGAGTTTGTAGATCACTTTAACAGACCAAATTTGTATCAATTTTTGATAGGGCTTAATAAGTCCTATCACTAGGCTAGAAGTCAAATTTTAATGATGAGTCCCTTAACAACTGTTAATCATGCTTATGCCATGATAGTAGGAGATGATAGTCAAAAAGTTATGGTTTCACATATTAGTAACGCGGGCCTAGGTTTTGAGAGTGTTTATTCTATGGCTATGTACTCTAGTGCTGGTGTTGGTTCTACTTCAGGAGTAAATCAAATTGTGGGGTATTCTCCTGATTTAAACTCTAAAAGGAAGGTTCAAGGTGTTCCTTGAGGATACAAAAATTCTTGTACAAGTGGTGTTCCTTCAGGGTACAACAATTTTGGTCCAGTACAGGCTCATTTTTCTTATGGCTTGAAAACTAATGTGAATAAAACAAGATGGGATTTGAAGTCTTCTACTGCATAGAGTGAGCATGGAAGAGAGGATAGTAATAGTACTCCTAAAGCAACAAGTAAAGCAAAAATTGATGTGAAACAATTACTAAAGGGTTGTACATTCAAAAAAGAACAATATGATCATATTCTTGTAGGTTTCACATAAAATTAAGGCACTGCAACATCTGAGAGAAATACCACTTTTGCTGCTCATACTGTAGGTAAATCCATATTTTTTATGAGAATAATGAAGTGTGGATTATAGATTCTGGTTCAACAAATCACATGGTTTCTCGGATGAACATGTTTATAAAAGGATCTATTTCAAAATTGTTGAGTCCTAAAATTGTATACCTAATGGGGGTACTACTCAGGTCACTCAAGTTGGTTCTTGTGCTTCAATAGATAGGAATGTTATCTACAGTGTATTTTGCTTATCCGAATTCAAGTATAACTTGATGTCTGTAGTAAGTTGACAAATAAACTTCATTGCTCAATAAAATTCTTCCATAACTTTTGTATTCTTCAGGAGATTTACAGTGGGAAAGTGAGAGTGGTTGGTAAAGAAAGAGGGTGTGTGTATACTTAAGGTCCTGGAAGTGATGAAAAGAATGCTGCATTGACAAGTATCATCTGATATGAAATTGTGGCATCAAAGGCTAGGAGATATGTCCTGTGTAGTACTAGCTAAAATGTTTGATTCGACTAACAATAGTATGTGTAAGGTTTCCAAGCATTTAGTTTTTACCTATGAAAATAGACTAGGCTTACTTTTCCATCTACTAGTATCAAAAGTTTTAAAAACTTTGAATTGATTCATGTAGATCTTTGGGGTCCATACAATACATCTGCTATTGATGGCTAGAAGTATTTTCTTACCATTGTTGATGACTTTTCCAAAATGACTTGGCTCTTCTTACTTAAACACAAGTTTGATGTGTGTATGGCATTAAAGGTTTTTCTGTTGTATGTTTAGAATCAATTTGATAAATAAGTAAAGGTGATAAGATCTGACAATGTTACTGAGTTTGTAAACTCAGTCTATACTACAATGTTTCGAGATTTGGGTATTATTCATCAAAGGCCATGTACCTACACCCACAAATAAAATAGGGTAGATAAGAGGAGACGTAGAGACTTCCTGGAAGTGACAAGGGCATCGAGATTTCAGGGAAAGATTCTATTAAAATATTGGGGACATTGTGTTCTAGCTGCAACATTTATCATCAATAGAGTTCCTAGTAGTATTCTTAACTACCAAAGTCCCTATGAAACATTATATGGAAGTAAATTTAGATTTACATATTTAAGAACTATTTGGTGTTTGTGTATTTCCAAAAATCTAGTTTAACATGACAAGATGATGCCAAGATCTAAGTTTGCAGTTCATATGGGGCATTCACTGTGAGGTTATGTTTTATTTGATCTTACTACCAAGACAATCTTTGTTAGCAGAGATTTAATATTTAGAGTGGATCTATTTCCTTTCTCATAGATCAAGATGTCTCAAAGGCATTCCTTGTTTTAAGATCCATTGCCAAACTCAACTGTTCTATTTGATACCTCCACTACTCAATTCTTTCAAGCACCTAGTACTAACAATAATGAACTATCCTGTATTAAATGATCATCTATTTTACTAGATATTGAGATTATTTCTCCTTATGTTCCTGATCCTGTTGAGGAACTAGTTTTAGCAATCACAAAAACTGTCATACCAGCTAATAACAGAATATCTACAAGAACCGAACATACCCATAAAGATTTTGTCTCCTCAAAATTGCATTAAGAAGTAAAATATGATAGATGCAATTATATTAGTTATAATCTTCTTTCTCCTACCTACCAGTCATATATTACTGCTACATCTTCAATTATAGAACCTACCACCTATCCGGAGGATGTACAAGACACTAGGTGCGTAGATTCTATGAAGGCTAAGATTCAGGCACTTGAAGATAATAAGACCTTGAGAGATAACTGATCTACACCAAGAAACAAACCTATGGCTGCAGGCGGGTTTACAGAATTAAATACAATTCCAAAGGAGAGATAGAAAGGTGTAAACTAAGGTTAGTTGCTAAGGGTATACTCAGCTGGAAGGATAGACTATCGAAAAAACTTTTCACCTGTGGTGAAGATGGTAACTGTGAAGATATTGGTTTTTTTACCTACTTAAAGACACTGACATATTCTGTGTAGCCTTGTTACAATGTGATCTTGAAAATGAGACTTATATGCAGCTCCCACAAGGCTTTGTTAGCCAAGGGGAGAAAGCATGTCGACTAACAAAGTCCTTATATGGATTTAAACAGGCTCCAAAGCAGTGGAATCATAAGGTGATTGAAGCTCTTACTATTCTCAATTTCAAACAAAGTGAATATGATCATTCCTTATTTGTCAATTAGTAAAAAGCAGGAATTATTGTGGTATTAGTATATGTGGATGATATGATGATTAGCTGCACTAATTTGAAGTTCATAGAAAAGACAAAGCTGGAGTTGCAACATGCTTAAAATGAAGGACTTAGGTGAATTGAAATATTTTCTAGTCATTGAGTTCACTAGGCCAGCAGAAGGTATATTGATTCATCAATGAAAGTATGCTTTGGAACTTATAGCTAAGGTTGGGATGTTAACAACTAAGCCTTCAAGTACCCCTATTGATGTTATTGTTAAACTAACATCAAAACAGTATAATGAACATGAGAAAAGACATGGAGCTTTAGAATATCCTATAGTAGATCAGACAATGTAACAAAGATTAATTGGAAAACTTTTGTATCTAAATATGACAAGACTAGAATCATCTTTCATCACACAAAACCTACTCATTTTATTACAACAACCAAATTAATCCCAACATGGATGCAACCTTAAGAGTAGTGAAATATCTGAAAAAACAACCTGGACAGGGTTATTGTTTTCTAACTTTTCTGATAAAGTAGTCACCGCATTTTGTGATGCAGATTGGGCATCTTGTCCACTTACAAAAATATTAGTAACAAGTCATGAGGTTAATATAGGTAACTCCTTGGTCTCATGGAAGAAAAAGAGACAAACTATAGTTTCCAAGAGCTCAGCTGAAGTTGAATACAAAAGTATTGCCTCCATTGTTTCAGAGTTAATTTGGTTACTTGGATTACTAAAAGAAGTAGAAGTTGTAGTGCATCTACCAATTAAAGTATACAGTGGTAGTAAAGCTTCCATACAAATTTGTGCAAATCTGGTGTATCATGAGAGGACAAAGCATATCTAAATTGATTGTCATTTTATAAGGGAAAGATTACAACAAGGTTTGATCAAAGTTAATGACCATCCTACAGAAGAGCAGCCTCCAGATGTATTGACAAAAGGGCTATCAAAATATCAACATGAATATCTCTTATCCAAGTTAGGTGTCTTGAACATTTCCCCCACCTAACTTGAAAGGGAGTGATGAGATATGAGTGTTGAAGTAGTTAGGTACTTAGTTAATGCACTAGATGATCAAGGGTAGTATAGACATTTTGTATTATTTTGTTATAACTAATTCCTTTCAAGTTAGTTAGTCAAAAGATTCTATAAATAGTATTTTCAACATTGTAACAATTAGTCTTTGATCTCAAACAACATGAGTTTCTCTCCTTCAATGTTCTCCTTGTTAATGGAGGTTTTGTGTTAATTTCGTTCATTTCATTTACATTTAGATGTGTTGAAAATGCACTAAATTTTCTAATACAAGATGATATTTTATTATTTTATTGTGGTTTTATAAAAATTGAATATGTTGTTTTATGAATTTTTGTGCTCATAGACATGCTCAAATAAGATAATTTAATGAGCATTGTGCACTATGTCATTTGACACCACGAAAATGTGAAATTCTTTTTATGAAATTCTGATTATGAATATAAAGAACACATGCAAATATTTTTTGATGCTCACAACACTTACCAAGTAAAAAGAATTGGTGAAGCAGACCGGGAAGAAACTAAAGAGCTATTAGATTTTTTAACCATTTTATAAGACTACAACCATATTTTATGGAACTTATTATCCTACAATTTCATCAGTATTAATAAATATTTGTACTATTTCAATTTTCTAAATACAAAAAAATTTAAAAATTTAGAGAGACTATGAAAGGGATGATTGAAATTTTTTAATTATTTTTCTTACTTCTCAAATTTATTTAATTGTGACTTTACTTAATTCTCAATATAAATTATGAGGTGTGTAGGTACTTTTTGAAACTTTTTATGATACTTTAGAAATTTTACCTGGAGAAGTTCTAACTTGTGAATTGTGTAAGGCTAGCCTAAAAGTTTCATGCAAAAAATTGTATGAAAAATACAAAACTATAAAAATTACTGAAGGAGAAGTTGCTCAAACTTATAATGTTGCCAATAATAATGAAATAGATAATTTTTATGCAAGTTTTTCTTTGTCTTAATTTTACTAATTGTGATGATTTTGAAGAATATCTTAATCCTTTTTTAGAAATAGTTGACGTAGAGCATGGAAACACAGAAGTATTAACATTGTGGAGGAGACGTGTCAATGAATTATCAATTTTTAGAAAAATGGTTTATGATATTCTAGCTATTCAACCTTCATCGGGGATCGATTTTAGTGCGACAAGATTTTAAATCGGGATCACATACATTCATTGGTAGAAGAAAGATTGGAGACATCAGTTTTAGTTAGAGATTGGATCAACACTGAGATGGATAATTATTTAGACATCAATTTTTGGATTGAGAATCATGGTGGTAATTGAGTATATCTTTTGAGGTACAAGTTTTGATATTCCTTTCTTGCTCTTTTCTATTTTAGTGAGATTTTCTAGGTTGGATGATTGACTTTTGTAGGTTGTAGTTGTGGAGATTCAGATGGTGTGTTGAGTACTCGCGTTCTATGTTGTAAGGTTATAGGTGTTGCTTGCTGAATACTGTTGTTGTTTGATATTCATTCCCTTGATTCTGCACTTGTCTAGTTTACGAGGCCAAATCATCGTGATTAGTCCTTCTCTTCTATGTTAGAGGCTTATTGTGCATAGTTGTGAGGTAATTGTTTGTTATCTCGGCGGAAATCTCTTAGTTCTTTATTATGATTTTATTATATCATAAAAATATTTACATTGAGAATTGTATTAAATTTTTCATGCCCCGAGCCTACAACCTGGACGTAGACGGCACCCAATGACTATTGTTGGCCTTGAGCGAACCTTTGTCCTTGCTTACTTAACTCAACGGAAGACTTATGTCACATCCGGATTTACCCCCTAAAGGTAACCGGCGTGTCGTCCTCTTTAAGGACTAAGACTAGCCTCTTAGACTTACATCATTTCATTCATTGATTAAAAATACGAAGAAATTTAAAACTTTTCAACTATATCTAATAGAAGGTTTACATATACCTCTACATACACATAATCATATTCATATCGAGTATACATAGACTCGTTCGCATAAGAAGATTACATAGCCTTATAATTTTATTTCATACACATATAGAAGATAGAATTAGAGTCATAAAATCTGTCTCATCTCATAAACCATCTAGTAAGATCAATCTCAACATGGGCATAACCCTACAACAATAAGAGTAAGCCACATATAGACTTTATACAACTTTGTCTCAAATGAAAGTTAGAGTTAACATGAGAGTAATAGTAGCTAAGTAAACTCATAGGTAGAATATCGGCATCATCTTCGGGGAAATGAGGACCTACCACTTGGATGATAAGAATATCCAAGTCTTATTCTCAAATTGCCTCGAATCAAACTTCAACGACCGGAATCTAAAATGTTTGGAAAAAAGGAAAAAAAATGGGATTAGTACTCCACATGTACTAAGTATGAGATCATATGCACGTATATCACAAAATCATGTCAAAGGGACATTTTAGTTAAATCATGACTTTTTACCTCTTTAAAGACTTATGCACTATCAATAATCAAGGAGAACAATGCATATAAAAACACTTGAACCCATAATCTCATATACTCTATCACTATGTAATAACATCAGAACCCGAATAAGAGTTATCACATAGATAGCAAAGTAAGACAATAAATAATGAATTCCCATAGAATCAACAAGTGTAATGACCAAGTAAATCTCCATAACCCTACTTAATCAAGTGACCCAACAAGAACTATAATTAGTATCATACTTCATACAATATAACCTTCACTTGTTCATAAATTCATGTCTTTAATAATTAACTTCATTTGCATGTTTATAAGCATAGATATCATCATATGAAAATACTTACATTTTTCATCATTCATATACATAATATTAACCTCCCAAAACTCCCATCAAGGTAAACTAGTGCAAGGCATAGGTAGAGTCCCATACCCCTATCTAAGCTAAGTCAAACATCTCAAGTTGCTTTAGTTAGTCTATACTTCATTCTTTCTTTTTAATTTAGGGAACACTTGCCTTAACTGACATAGACCATATGAGCTAAATGTGGAATCCGATGTCATGAAACCTTACACTGATGAAAGGTGGTCTACCGGCCAAAGTAGAACCTAATACAAACATTGCTATCTAGGTGGATCCACTAGATAGTATCCTATGGTGGCAACATAGTTTAAGAACTAAGAGGTAGGTATTCCTCTTCATACCATGTGGTAATTGGGCCTCTCCCTGTAGGAAGTCCTCGGATGACATATCCCAAAACAAAGGGAGTTAACATCACATGGGCAACTCTGGAGTGAACCTTTCCTCTCCATGAAAAGTCATCACCTCCCATTGTCAAGTTCACTCGGTGCTAAGATAATTCCATTTCATTTAAATGTCTTTAAATCTTATTACGATCAAAGGCTTAGTTTAGGTCATAGTGTCCAACCCTTATACATACATCATTTTTGTAGCTCAACATGAAGTTCATGGAAAATAGTTCATTCATCACAACCCATATAAGTGAGGTTAACACCTTGCACTTCACATCATAGTAGGGTACATAATTTCACATTAACATACTTATGGCATGTACACCCTAAGAAACCTCACAACCAAGACATAATACATCTTCATTTAATCATCAAAACATTCTATCACTCTAAGAAAAATAGACTTCATCACAATATCATGACAATGATCACAATTAACTACAATTGAAGTAAAAAACAAGATAGTCAAGACTTACAAACACTTGTCCATAGTTCATCATAAAGAGAATTACCATCAACCCATGACTCAACTCAATTTGGGTCATCACACCAACATAATACAATAAACATCATGATAATGAATTTACAAGACTCACTATACCATAATTCAATACTAAATCAAATCTTGAAAACATGATATTCAAACCTATGTTCTTAACCTAGATCAATACTCAAGAACCAACATGAGAGACTAAAATTCATCACATTATGTTTATAATCGGTGTAATAGCAGCAACTAAGATGATTTTTTATCAATAGTAACATCAACTTAATCAAACCCAACACAATTTATATCAAGATCAAACCTAGGGTAAAGGGTTTAGGATCATACTTTTCAACTTTGATCAAACCACCCCCAATCACTATAATTAAGTTAACAACTACGTTAATCTATCCACTAAAACCTAAAGAAATTATAAGCAATTCAATTCATAACTGCAATTTCGTAATTAGATGAAACCTATAAGAAGTATCAAGTTTTGAAAACTATTTTTGAGGGAACACTTTGAGGAAAGGATCTCAAAGGTGAGTAGAACCCATACCTTGTTGTTTCCTCAATAATTTGAACAAGAATCCACCCTTTCCAGCCCTCGATTCTCCTCCCAAGCTATTCAATGGAGTCTTCCAATTTAGAGAGACAAAGAAGAGAGAAGGAAGAGAGTTTTATTTGGGTGAGTTATATTTAGACTAATGAGGGTTGGGGTATTTATATGAGGGGTTAAATTAGTTAATTAGACCTCTTAATCCCCCAAATAACCACCAAATATTTTAATTAATTAAGTGGATCGTTTTAAAAACTTAGCAGAAAAATAAGTAATCACAGACGACACCTCGATGACGATCTGTCTGCGAGTCGACGGTCCATCGCGCCCCCACCCGTCATCAGGACTAGTAGCTGCGCCATGGAAAAATCCCTGAAATTCTCTAAGTGTGGGACGACGGTGGCCGTCGACGCCTTGTTGACCCACTTATGCCCCGTCACCTGCTCCGTTGAGGCACACTGCCAGGCAATGTTGCAGTCAATCCTACAATGCTCCTCCTCAAGGACCCTTTGTTGGTCCCTCGGGATTAATACCCAGAAATTTAGATTATGAAACTTCTCCAACATGCGTTACACATATTTTTACCAAATTTTGGTCAATTCCGACTCCTAAAACTAGTAAAATGGCTAAGACACCCTAGCACTCTTTGTGAACCAACTTTTCCAAATGTCATGGACGTTCTTGATTATTTTTATTCTTAAACATCTTAATTAGTCTATATACACGTAAGTCAATTTAAAACAATGTTTAAACTTCATGGAACCTAGGTTAGGCTTTTCAACATGTTTTGAAATTTCAAAATGTTACAACTTAAATATAGAATATAACTTAAGAATAAAATTAAAATAGTACTTAGCTAAAATGACAACTTCAAGTCTTTACAAATGAAATGAAAGACCAAATAAAACTAACACTATCTCTCTATCAAGCCTCTAAAATAAAGATGGATGTTGGGATAGGATCCCCAATCATCCTAATAAATAAAAACTAAATGAAATAGCTAAATTATAAGGATGTCCTCTTGAATGAAGGGAGGCTTACCAAGTTACTGCTCGATGCTCGCTGGATCAATGGTTCGTCGAATGCTGATTGTGGTTACCTGCATCTGCATCATAATACGATATATGCCAACTGAGATCAATACATTGAACGTATGAGTATGTTAGTTCGAATGCTAAAAAATCTTAAGATTGAAAAGGAGTAAGAAGGAACAATTACCTTGGATCTACTCAACTCATAAAATAACCTGAATCGTTCAATACAATGCAATATAAAAGTAAGTGTAATATAAACAAAACTGTATGAAACATGTTGAAATCTCTGATGTATGCCAGATACAATTAACTCTGACATGTATATAAAAATACAAGTAAAATAATGGATACAAGAATACAATAACTTCTGTGGGAGTTTTTATAACCGACAACCATCACTTAAGAGCTATAATGATGATACAATGATCTATCTCACATTGCCACCATATCCTATACCTGACTAATGGTATAAGACTTGAATTGCGTAATGGATCCCTAGTCTACTGTGAAAAGGGTTCATCTAATAAATATGAACATTGTCTATCCATGGTGGCTACATGGTTTATGGGGGCTGTGAGTTGTCTGAACTCCCCCATATCAGTGCTCAATACTACTCCCAAAATAGGCTGGCTCTTATATTTTAAAAACATACTGAATTTGTGGTTTTGAGATTAGTGTTCAAAATATATAGCTCAAGGATATCTTGGAATTCATATTTTCCCTTCTTGCTTTTTTTATAAAGCTATAATTCTTTTATGAAAACTTGCCCTAAGACTCCTTAGAAATCAAAGTTTCCTTACTAGCTAAATGTTAAAACATTTTAAGTATCTTTGGGATTAATTATTCCCTATATATCTTTGAAGAAAAGAAGTTCAACTTACTCTTTACTTAGCTTGAACTTGAGTCTTACAACAAAGTTAAAATGTTTAAATAAGGCTATCGAAAACCTTTAAGGACTTTACCTTAACTTACTTTTTAGCTTTAGATTTAACTCCTGAACATCCTTGACTTTGATCTTAAATTTTCTGAAATTGAATTATGGTTTTGAGGTTTTTGATTTGATCTCTTTGACGATTTCTCGAAATTTAGAAATCATTTAAAGTAATTATAATCATTGAAAGGTGTTAATGTACCTTGGAAGGAATTAAAAAAAAGGACTAAACTACGAAAATTGGACGAAAAACACAGGGTTGAGAGTACTGGTGGCGTGCTGGGGCTTGGACTCTGGCTCACTAGTGGCGCCCCACGCCAGGCCACAGTTGACTAAGGTAAACTTCTGGCATGCTGCAGAAGCAACGCGCCTGGCTTGCCTAGGTGCGTCTAATAGATTTTTCCACTCGTTTTCAAATCCTACAACGTCTAAACCTCCATAGTTCTATCCCCAAACCCTTAGGATCATTAATACTATCAATATCCAATAGATCTAACTCAAAATACGACATTGCGAACTATAAATCAACATCCATGGATTTTCAATTAACTCAACCAAAAGAGATTCGACAAGATTTATGAAGAACTCACTTCAAATCATATGAACAACTCCAAAACTACATAACCGAAGTAAGATTGATGTATGGATGAATTAATCCAACAAGAAATATCTCACATACCTTAATAGGGATCACCCCCGACTAATTCAACTAGAATCTATGAGTATTCTTGGCGAAATTTTTTGCTTTTTCCCATCTTTTTCTTCTCTTCTCTTTTCTCCCAAGTCCTAAGCGTTAAAATACTTTTTCTAATCTAACAAAAGATTATTTTTACCCCAATTAAACCCATAAAATGATTTTTTGAAATAAATGGGTAAAAAGACTACTTTAGCCATGCTAAAGTATGGAATCGGACATCCTTAACTTCAATAATCCAACTTTAGAAAGACTTATCTCCCTCATACGATATCGAAATTGTGCAAACTCAACGCCGTTGGAAATATTTTTCCAAGGATAACAAGAACTATCGCTAACTCATCCTGAGCTAGAAGTCATGGTTGTTTGAAAAAGATCAAAACTCATTTTTTAACATTAGAAATTTTCCAGATTTTTCCTTTTCTTTCCAAAAGTGATAAATTTTAGTTTCTTAGCTTATTCCTAGCTATTTTGGAATTACGAGATGTTACAATTTTGTTTCATTATATTAAATAAGAAAATTTTACACGTGACAACCAAATTTTTGGGGTTCTTATTGAGTTACTATGTTTTCCGCACTTATGAAATTATTATAGTATTATTGTTTTATTTTATTTCCTCGTCATACTTCATATTGAGTTTGAGTCTAACTTTTATTGGTGGGATAAGACAAATATCATCACACTCGTTTTTGAGTCGTGATATTTGTGTCTTTGAGATATCGCTCTATTTTGAAGATATCCTTTAATATTAGATTTGACTCAAATCAGGAGAGTTTTTCAACTCATCATATTCACACCAATATGAAGAGATTTGTAACATAAATACTATCTCAAAATATTAAATATTTGCAACTTGTGGATTTAAGTTGAAGAGTTTCATGATATACAATTTAAGCTCACGTGTCAATGATCATTTCATTTTAAAGATTCATTTCAAATTTGATGAGTTCCATAATTTGCATATTACAATCTTATATTTGGAAGCATTTCAACATGAAGACTTTGCTCAAATTTGAGGAACATTACGAATTAAAGATTTGACTTGAATTTGAAGAGCTTTGTGGCTTGAAGACTTATCTTGAATTTTATGAGCTTCATGACATGCATTTTAGACTCTTGCATAGAGGAACATTTCAACTTGATGACTTAATTAACTTAAATTTTTGATGAGATGTGAAACTTGTAAACTTTGCTCAAATTGGTGGAGTATCTCATCTTGATGACTTTTATTGGATTAGAGGAGCTTTGTGACTTGAATACTATACACAATTTTGATGACATAAAGATTTAACTAATGTTTGTTTAGCATTATGACTTGTATTTTTAGGCTCATCGATCGATAAACATTATAACTTAAAAAACTAGGCTTGTGCGTTGAGGAGCATTTCAACTTACATTGAATCTTTAATTTCAGTTTTAGGAAAAAAATTGTCCTCATGCTCAATAGCATATACATTTTCTTCACAACGCTTAAAGTTGGGTTGTCTTTGATCACTACTTGTATCCATGATTAGTTCCATATCATGAGCACAAGTTGCTAATTTTTCAAACATCATGGGTTTTATGTCATGCAATATGTAACAAAGATTTTAATGTTAGTTTTATAACCACTCATATTAATAGTGTTTTAGTTTAATATTTAATTACTAACTAAATTCTAATTTTAATTAGATAAATGGAAAAGTGGAGAAGTTACTTCAAGTACCCATTAAGTCTTCCACTTTACCTATGTCACGACCCAAAACCGAGCCGCGACTGGCACCCACATTTACCCTCCTATGTGAGCGAACCAACCCATCTAAACCTTAACATTTCAAGATATATCAACAGAAAATAATGCGGAAGACTTAAACTCATTAATAAAAACAATTCAATACTATTATTATTATCCCCAAAATCTGGAAGTCATCATCACAAGAACATCTATCTCTAATTACTAAACTAGGAGTATTCTAAGAACAAAATAACTAAAAAGCTAGTCCATGCCGGAAGTTCAAGGCATCAAGACTTGAAGAAGAAGACCAGTCCAAGCTAGACGCATTAGCTCACCCCTGAATTTCCGATGAAGTGAAGACTGGCTAGATCTATTGTTGAGTTGAAGTTGACAGAACGTTTGCTGCATTTCACAATAACAAGAGGAAAACATGAAAGTAGGGGGGGTCAGTACAACCACACGTACTGAGTAGATATCATCGGCCAACTCAAAATAGGGAACAGTATATATCAATAATAATGTAAATCAACTACAATACTCAACATGTAGCAATAACAACATGAATTCATCAATAACTACAACCGAGTTCACACATGAGGACTCAAGCCCCAATACCATACTTATTTGGGAATTACGTTCATTAGATTGAGTATATTCATTATCTTTCAAGATTCATTATCTTTCTTCCTCTTGTGTCGGTATGTGACACTCCGATCCTCTATTTCTATCCTGGTGCCGGAACGTGGCACTCCGATCCTCATATTCTATCCTGGTACCGGAACGTGGCACCCGATCCATATTCTATCCTGGTGTCGGAACGTGACACTCCGATCCTCATATTCTATCCTGGTACCGGAACGTGGCACCCGATCCATATTCTATCCTGGTGTCGGAACGTGACACTCCGATCCTCATATTCTATCCTGGTACCGGAACGTGGCACCCGATCCATATTCTATCCTGGTGTCGGAACGTGACACTCCGATCCTCATATTCTATCCTGGTACCGGAACGTGGCACCCGATCCTCATATTCATTCTATCCTGGTACCGGAACGTGGCACCCGATCCCCTAATTCATCAAGCCTTCTTTAACACTAAGGCATTATCATTCTCATTATATAATTTATCAAGCCTTCTTTCATACTAAGGCATCATCATTCTCATTATATAATTTATCAAGCGAATTAGGGTTCTTTCAAGATTTGGGATTCAATAGCTTCATCATGCTTTGTTAATTCATCACAATTTCATAATCATAATCATGCAAGCATACAACTTAAGCACATAGCAGGGTTTACAATATTATCAACACATAATATTCACTATTAAGAGTTCACTACGAATATCGTAACATAAACCATAACCTACCTCCACCGAAGAATTGAATCAACAAGCTATCTTCTCAAAATCCTTGCTATCTTCTTCGTCTCTCTCTCTCTCTACTCGTTCTCCTCTCTTTTTCTTTCTGTCTTTGTTCTTTCTATTTTTCTTATTCAAACCCTCTTTCTTTTACCCTAATTAATATATAATTAAGAATGAAAGATGGCAATAATAACCCACTAATTAACTTAAGGTCACCTCTTTTAACCCCCAAGTAATTAGATTTATTAACATTAACCCTCTAACTTTATAATTAAAGCAGGAATAGTCAAAAACGTCCTTTAAACGTGTAAAGAAATCCGACCCGAACTGGGATTGCGTAGCCCGTGACGGGCCGTCGCGCCTGCGACGGTCCGTCCTGCTGTCCGTCGTATGCCACAGAAACTCATTTTTGAGTGGATGGCCTGTGACGGCCGTCGCGCCTGCGACGGTCCGTCCTGCCACTCCGTCACGACGTTCAGAGAGTCGATTTTCAGTACCCAATTTCAGATTTTCTAAGTGTTTTGAAACGACACTCCACGACGGTCCGTCGTGCCCGTGACGGTCCGTCGTGGCCTCCTTCACCTCTGCCAGTTTTTCCAGAATAAAATCTGTTGCTCAAAACGACTAAACAGGTCGTTACAATAGATACCATTTACCCATCGTTCGTCCCCGAACGATCAAAAGAAGGAAAACAATGGCGAAAAGGAGTACCTGAATCTGTAAACAGATGTGGGTATATTTTCTTGCATATCCGCCTCCTTTCCCAAGTAGCTTCTTCAACCGGTCGATCGATCTTCCATTGAACTTTGATGGATGCAATCTCTCTCGATCTCAACTTGCGAACTTCTCTATCTAATATAGCAACTGGTTCCTCTTCATAAGTCAAGTTCTCATCCAACAACACTGAGTCCCAACGGATAATGTAGTTTCCATCTCCATGGTATCTTTTCAACATGGACACATGAAATACCGGATGCACTCCGGACAGCCCTGGGGGTAAGGCTAATTCATAAGCCACCTCCCCTATTCGCTTTAGTACCTCAAATGGTCCAATATACCTTGGACTTAGCTTACCTCTTTTGCCAAAACCGCATCACCCCTTTCATGGGTGAAACCTTCAACAAGACTTGTTCACCTTCCATGAACTCCAAGTCTCTAACCTTCCGGTCTGCATACTCCTTTTGTCTACTTTGCGCCGCTAGAAGCTTTTCTTGAATGCCCTTCACCTTTTCTAACGAATCCCTCAAGAGATCGGTACCCCAAGGTCTAACCTCGAATGCATCAAACCAACCAATGGGAGATCTACACCTCCTCCCCATACATGCTTCAAATGGAGCCATATCAATACTGGAGTGATAGCTATTATTGTACGAAAACTCTGCCAAAGGTAAGAAGCTATCCCAATGGCCACCAAACTCTATCACGCATGCGCGAAGCAGTCCTCCAACACTTGAATCGTTCGCTCAGACTGACCATCGGTCTGAGGATGGAACGCCTGGTACTAAGGTCCAACCTAGTACCCAATTCTGCATGCAATGTTTTCCAAAACTTAGAAGTAAACTGCGTACCTCTATCTGATATGATGGATAGTGGAACTCCATGCAATCGAACAACTTCTGAGATGTAAAGTTTGGCTAACTTCTCTGCATTGTAAGTCACCTTAACCGGAATGAAATGAGCAGACTTAGTTAACCTATCAACAATCACCCAAATAGAGTCATACTTGCCCAATGTCTTTGGAAGCCCAACCACGAAGTCCATTGCGATTCTCTCCCATTTCCATTCCGGAATGGGCATTCTCTGAAGTGTTCCTCCGGGCCTCTGGTGTTCATACTTTACTTGTTGACAATTTGGACATTTGGCAATAAAATCCACAATATCACGCTTCATTCTTCTCCACCAAAAGTGTTGTTTTAGGTCACGGTACATCTTGGTTGCACCCGGATGTATCGAATACTTGAACTATGAGCCTCTGTCAGAATAGTGTTGATCAAATCATCGACGCGAGGTACACATACCCTTCCCTTAATCCTCAAAACACCTCCTCATCGATTGTCGCTTCTTTAGCCTCTCCTTGCAACACCTTATCTCGGATTCGGCTTAGTTCTCGTCATCAAAACTGTTTTTCCCGTGATCTTATCAAGGAAGGAAGATCTGCCTCCACACAAGCTAAAAATCCTCCCTTCTCATTTACTTCTAATCTCATAAGGTCGTTAGCCAGAATCTGAACTTCTCTAGCTAATGGGCGTCTAGAAGCTTGCAAGTGAGCTAGACTTCCATGCTTCCCCCCTTCTTCCTGCTTTCTTCTTAAAGCATCCGCTACAACATTTGCCTTCCCCGGATGATACAAAATAGTGATGTCGTAGTCCTTCAGTAGTTCCATCCATCTCCTCTGTCTCAAATTCAAATCTCTCTGAGTGAAGACATACTGTAGACTACGATGATCCGTATAGACCCACACTTAACCCCATATAAATAGTGTCTCCATTGCTTTAGTGCAAACACTACCGCGGCCAATTCCAAGTCATGAGTTGGATGGAGTTTACGTTCATGCACTTTTAATTGTCTTGAGGCATAAGCAATCACGTTCTTCTCTTGCATTAGCACTGCACCCAAACCCGAATAGGATGCATCACAATAAACAATGAAGTTCTTACCCTCTACCGGCAAGGTGAGGATAGGTGCGGTAGTCAACAAAGTCTTAAGCTTCTGAAAGCTTTCCTCACATTATCTGACCATACAAATGGAACATTCTGCTTAGTCAAGTTCGTCAATTGGGAAGCAATAGAAGAGAATCCTTTGACAAAGCGGCGGTAGTAGCTAGCTAACCCAACAAAACTCCGTATTTCTGACACATTAGTGGTCTTACCCAATTCTTCACTACTTCGATCTTAGAAGGATCTACCATCACCCCATCCTTCGAAACCACATGCCCCAAGAAGGACACTGCATCTAGCCAAAACTCACACTTAGAGAACTTGGCGTAAAGCTTTTTTCCCCTCAAAGTTTCCAATACCATTCTCAAATGCTCCTCATGTTCCTTCTTACTTTTAGAATATACCAGTATATCATCTATAAATACGATCACAAAGAGATCTAAATATGGCTTAAAAATCCGTTCATCAAACTCATGAACGCAGCAGGGGCATTCGTAAGACCAAAAGACATCACTACAAATTCGTAATGCCCATACCTGGTTCTAAAAGCAGTCTTTGCACATCCGTTGCCCGTATTTTCAATTGATGATAACCGGATCTCAAGTCAATCTTAGAGAAGACACAAGCACCTTGTAATTGATCGAATAAGTCATCAATGCGAGGAAGAGGATACTTGTTCTTAATAGTTACCTTGTTCAACTGTCGGTAGTCTATGCACATCCGAAAACTCCCATCCTTCTTCTTCACAAACAAAACCGGAGCACCCCAAGGAGATGACTTGGTCTAATGAAGCCTTGCTCAACAACTCTTGAAGTTGGCCTTTAACTCTCTTAACTCCGCGGGAGCCATTCTATACGGGGGTATAGAAATGGGGCGTGTGCCCGGTTCAAGATCGATACAGAAGTCAATATCCCTATCGGTGGCATACCAGGAAGATCTGCAGGGAATACATCAAGAAACTCACGGACCACCGAAACCGACTCAATCGAAGGTACTTGGGTAGTGTCATCCTTGAGATGTGCCAAGAAAGCTAAGCACCCTTTACTAACCATTTTCTTAGCACGAAGAAATGAGATGATACGCACCGGATTGGAAGTGTAGTCACCCTCCCACACTAACGGATCTGTCCCAGGCTTGGCCAATGTCACAGTTTTAGCATTACAATCCAAGATCGCAAAATTTGGAGAAAGCCAAGTCATACCCAGAATTACATCAAAGTCACCCATTTCTAAAATAACCAAATCTACATAAGTGTTGCTCCCCACAAAGTTCACCAAACAAGACCTATGTACCTTTTCAACTACCACAGACTCACCCACCGGTGTAGAAACACGAATAGGCATGTCAAGTAATTCACAATGCAATTTTAGACCATTAGCAAATGATGAAGATACATATGAAAACGTGGAGCCAGGGTCAAATAATACAGATGCCATGCAATCACAAACCAAAAGATTACCTGTGATAACAGCATCAGACGCCTCCGCTTCAGATCTCCCAGGGAAAGCGTAACATGGGCCCTATCGTTTGTCTGTCCATTGCCCCTACCATGTTGCGTAGTAGTGGCTCCATTTTGCCCATCACCTCTGCCGTTGTGATGACACCATTACCTCGACCACACGTCCTCCAGAAAGCGGCCTCTACCATGACCACCTCTACCTCTAGCTAGTGGGGTTCTGTAACTCTGTTTGGACAATACCTCTTGATGTGTCCAACCTCCCCACATCCATAACACTCTCGGGTTCATGCATAGGTCTCTCGGAGTAGTGTTGACCGTTCTGAGGTGGACCCCCAACTACAGTCTGTAGTGAAGACTGAATTGGTCGACTTGAGTAACCTCCGGAGCTCTGTCCTCTAGAGTGAGAACCATTAAACTCGCCTCCCCTTCGAAACCTTTTCGATGTCGACGTCGTGGTGAAGTCGTCTGGCTTCACTCCTTCCACCTCTATCACAAAGTCTACCACTCTTGGAAGGATGTTGCCGTAGCCGCTACTTGTAAGGCTGAAATCCGCAACTCTGACCTCAACCCCTTCACAAAAGGCGAATCCGTTCTTGTGGACTGAAACAAAGTTGGGTGGCGTATCTGGATAGTGCGCGAAATTTAGCCTCATACGCGTTAACTGTCATCCTCCCTTGCTCTAGACTCAAGAACTCGTCCCTTTTTCTATCTCTCAAAGTCCTTGGGATATACTTCTCCATAAACAGAGTAGAGAATGATTCCCAAGTCATAGGTGGTGCCTCTGTTGGTTGACACTCAACATGTGACCGCCACCACATTTTGGCGTTCCCTTGAAACTGATAGCTCACGAACTCAACGCAAACCGTTCTACTATACCCATCTTGTGTAGTAGCTCATGACAATCAACCAGAAAATCGTAGGCATCCTCTGATTCTGCGCCCCTTAAAGACTGGAGGTTTTCAATTTCAAGAACTTACTGAAAAGTTCATGCTGATCATTTGTCATAATAGGCCCAGTAGTCAGACGTGGAAATGTGCCTATTCCCAATGATGCATCCATGCGGGGAGCCATAGTAGCCGCATGTCGTACCTCTGAAACCGGAGGTGTTGGTGTAGAAACCACTGGAGGTGCCTGACCCTGATCGGATAACCCACTAAGATAAGCAAGTACTGGTTGATCATCTCTGGGGTAGGTTGGGGGTGGCATTTCCTCATTCTGCCCTTGTTCATTCTCCCCTTCCTCCCCCTCTCTTATCACCTCCTCGGTCGGTGGAGGAGTCACCGCCCTAGTATCAGATGGGCTAGGTGCTTGTCCTCTTCCTCTAGAGGACGTCCTCCCACGACCTCTCCCACGGCCTCTTGCCGTTGCTCTCCTCGAGCTACAGCCCCAGTGGCTGGCTCAGTCGTTTCTTGTCGTTCCGTTGTTGCTGCTGGTGCGGTCGTTGCTCTAGTTCTAACCATCTGCGAAATAGAGTGAAGATGGTCAGATACCAATTCGTATCGCCAGATACCAATTGGACTCAAGTAGTAGCACGAAAGAAGAATGAAAGAGTGAAATTTTCCTAAAGTCTTATAGCCTCTCAAGGAAAAGTAAAGGCGTCCCCCTACCGTCCTTAAGACTCTACTAGACCTGTTCTTGTGTGATGAGACCAATGAACCTAATGCTCTGATACCAAGTTTGTCACGACCCAAAACCGAGCCGCGACTGGCACCCACATTACCCTCCTATGTGAGCGAACCAACCCATCTAAACCTTATCATTCAAGATATATCAACAGAAAATAATGCGGAAGACTTAAACTCATTAATAAAAACAATTCAATACTATTATTATTATCCCCAAAATCTGGAAGTCATCATCACAAGAACATCTATCTCAAATTACTAAACTAGGAGTATTCTAAGAACAAAATAACTAAAACGCTAGTCCATGCCGGAAGTTCAAGGCATCAAGACTTGAAGAAGAAGACCCAGTCCAAGCTAGACGCATTAGCTCACCCTGAATTTCGCCGATGAAGTGAAGACTGGCTAGATCTACTGTTGAGTTGAAGTTGACAGAACGTTTGCTGCATTACACAATAACAAAGAGGAAAACATGAAAGTAGGGGGTCAGTACAACCACACGTACTGAGTAGATATCATCGGCCAACTCAAAATAGGGAACAGTATATATCAATAATAATGTAAATCAACTACAATACTCAACATGTAGCAATAACAACATGAATTCATCAATAACTACAACCGAGTTCACACATGAGGACTCAAGCCCCAATACCATACTTATTTGGGAATTAAGTTCATTAGATTGAGTATATTCATTATCTTTCAAGATTCATTATCTTTCTTCCTCGTGTGTCGGTACGTAACACTCCGATCCTCTATTTCTATCCTGGTGCCGGAACGTGGCACTCCGATCCTCATTCTATCCTGGTACCGGAACGTGGCACCCGATCCATTTTCTATCCTGGTGTCGGAACGTGACACTCCGATCCTCATATTCTATCCTGGTACCGGAACGTGGCACCCGATCCATATTCTATCCTGGTGTCGGAACGTGACACTCCGATCCTCATATTCTATCCTGGTACCGGAACGTGGCACCCGATCCATATTCTATCCTGGTGTCGGAACGTGACACCCGATCCATATTCTATCCTGGGTACCGGAACGTGGCACCCGATCCTCATTTATCTATCCTGGTACCGGAACGTGGCACCCGATCCCTAATCATCAAGCCTTCTTTAACACTAAGGCATTATCATTCTCATTATATAATTTATCAAGCCTTCTTTCATACTAAGGCATCATCATTCTCATTATATAATTATCAGGAATTAGGGTTCTTTCAAGATTTGGGATTCAATAGCTTCATCATGCTTTGTTAATTCATCACAATTTCATAATCATAATCATGCAAGCATACAACTTAAGCACATAGCAGGGTTTACAATATTATCAACACATAATATTCACTATTAAGAGTTCACTACGAATATCGTACATAAACCATAACCTACCTCCACCGAAGAATTGAATCAACAAGCTATCTTCTCAAAATCCTTGCTATCTTCTTGTCTCTCTCTCTCTCTACTCGTTCTCCTTCTCTTTCTTCTGTCTTTGTTCTTTCTATTTTTCTTATTCAAACCCTCTTTCTTTTACCCTAATTAATATATAATTAAGAATGAAAGATGGCAATAATAACCCACTAATTAACTTAAGGTCACCTCTTTTAACCCCCAAGTAATTAGATTTATTAACATTAACCCTAACTTTATAATTAAAGCAGGAATAGTCAAAAACGTCCTTTAAAACGTGTAAAGAAATCCGACCGAACTGGGATTGCGTAGCCCGTGACGGGCCGTCGCGCCTGCGACGGTCCGTCCTGCTGTCCGTCGTATGCCACAGAAACTCATTTTTGAGTGGATGGCCTGTGACGGGCCGTCGCGCCTGCGACGGTCCGTCCTGCCACTCCGTCACGACGTTCAGAGAGTCAATTTTCAGTACCCAATTTCAGATTTTCTAAGTGTTTTGAAACGACACCTCCACGACGGTCCGTCGTGCCCGTGACGGTCCGTCGTGGCCTCCTTCACCTCTGCCAGTTTTTCCAGAATAAAATCTGTTGCTCAAAACGACTAAACAGGTCGTTACAACCTATTACCTCTTCCAGCTATCTATTATCTCCACTCCTCACCATGATGATAAGATAAGAATGATGTTAAACACACTCTTATTTAAAGGGTACTTTCTCTTCCATGAAGAAATAGTCTTATCCATCAAAGATATTCAAAAAGTATAAGGAAATAAAGAGAAACAACTTATGAAGAACCTAAAACAAACGACTTTTGCTTTATCAAGTCAAGAATTATAATGACTGATTCATGTATATATTTTCGACTAAAATTATCATAGTATTAAATATATGTGAAAATAATATAGTTCTATGATCCTAAATAATTGATAGGATTTCTAAATGTTTAGATTGTTCATGTTTTCACAATCATTAAAAAATAATTTACATGTGGTATCAAGAGCCGGATTTAAGAACTAGTGATATTTCATAAAATTAATGTTTTCCTTATTTGAAAATGGTAATAGGTAGTATTAAGTGAAATAATTATTTTTTCTCATGATGTATTTTATTTTGAAATTATGCAAATGAGATTAGTTAATCACCAAAGTGGTTTAATCTTTGAATAATTAATTCAAACTAATAATGACTCAATGTATATTCAATATCCATTATTTCGATTCTTAGACTGATATAACTTATGCATATATTAGAATTTTTGGTTGTAAGATATTTACGGATCACCCAAAGGTTGATTATTTTATTCTAACCATTGAACATTAATGAGATAATTTATATGTGTTGTTAGTTTTATTTATTTATCCAAAGATAAAAAATATGTCAAATTCACACCTAAGCATCATTATGTCTATAGTTGTATTTTGATGTTTCGCCCAAAGGAGGACATCAATATACATTTAAGAACTTATAAACCATATCTGAATTTGACAGTAAGTATAAAATTTATAACTCAAAGTATTAACAAATGAGAATATTATATTTGCAACATTTTCTCTTCATTCGCACTATGCCTTTGTTACGACCTATAACGGCCTTAACTTCTCAGATTGGTGCAAACAGATCAAATTCCATCTTAGAGTTTTAGATCTGGATGTTGCACTTTACGCTGAGAAGCTTACTGCTATTACTGAAACTAATAGTACTGAGGAAAGGTCTTATTATAAGCATTGGGATCGATTTAACAGATTAGGCATAATATTTTTGCGAATGAATATTGCGAGCAATATTAAGACTAATCTACCCAAAACTGAAAATGCAAAAGATTTTTTGAAATTCTGGAAGAATCCTCTCAAACTGCTGATGAGTCTCTTGCTGGGAAACTAATGGGTAATTTGACCACCTTGAAGTTTGATGGTTCACGTACCACGCATGAACATGTCATCAAAATAAAAAATGTAGCAGCAAGACTTAAGTCTTTGGGAATGAAAGTGGAACAAAATTTCCCTGTACAATTCATTATCAACTCATTACCGTCTGAGTATGACCTTTTCCAAATTGACTACAACACCATGAAAGACAAATCAAACGTGCATGAATTGCACGAAATGTTGGTTCAGGAGGAAATAAGGCTCAAGAATCAAGGAACCCACTCCATTAACTTTGTAA
Organism: Solanum habrochaites; assembly: GCA_027704765.1. NCBI lineage: Eukaryota > Viridiplantae > Streptophyta > Magnoliopsida > Solanales > Solanaceae > Solanum > Solanum habrochaites. The sequence goes on from JAKWJA010002495.1 coordinate 33,782,258, forward strand.
TTTATCAATGAGTTGGAACGAAAGGAAAGAAACATGCTAAAGGAAAACAGAGGCACCATAATGTTAATGAGTCCTCCTCTCAAGTACATAAGAAGGAACACAATATGATAAGTGTTGTTTCTGTGGAAAATTTGTACAATTTCAGAAAGACTGCCTGAAATTTACAGCATGACTCGAGAAGAAACGTAAGGCTAGTACTTTTACATGTCTCGAATCAAATCTAACTGAAGTTCCTTATAATACTTGGTGGATTTACTCTAGTTGTAGTGTTCATGTTTTTAATATGATGCAGAGATTCCTTAAAACACAAACAATAAAACCAGAATGAAAGATATGTGTATATGGGGAATATAGTGAAGGCTCCAGTTAAAACTATAGGAACTTACTGTTTGACCCTTGATATTGGGCATAACTTAGATTTACTTGAAAGTTGTTATGTACCTTCTCTTTCCAGAAATCAGTTTCTTTGTCTAAGTTGGATAAGACTGGATACTCTTTTAATTTCAGTAATGGATGTTTTAGTTTATTTAAAAATAATTATCTCATTGGTAGTGGTGCTCTTTGTGATAACTTATACAAACTGAATCTTGATAATCTATTTGCTGAAACACTCTTAACTCTGCATCATAATATTAGAATCAAACGAAGGTTGTTGAATGAACAATCTGCTTTCTCGTGGCACAAATGTTTAGGTCACATATACAAAGAAAGATTGGAAAGATTAGTTAATAATGAAACTCTTTCAAATTTGGATTTAACAGACCTTAACATTTGTGTGGATTTTTTTAAAGGAAAACAAACAAGACACACAAAGAAAGGATCCACAAGAAGCACACAACAACTTGAAATTATACACACTGATATATCTGGTACTTTTGATATTTCATCTTTCAGTAAAGAAAAATGTTTTCTCACTTTTATCGACGATTTTACACGTTATGGATATGTCTATTTGCTGGATAAAAAATCTTAAGCGATAAATGCCTTAGAGGTCTTCATTATTGAGGTTGAAAGATAACTAGATAGTAAGGTAAAAATAATCAGGTAAGATAGAGATGATGAATATTATGGATGATATGATGAGAATGGACAACACCCAGGTCCATTTGCGTTCCTCGAAAAACATGGCATATGTACTCAAACCACAACAAAATGGTGTAGCAGAAAGGTGTAAGGGTACATTAATGGACATAGATAGAAGTATGTTAAGTAATTCATCTATACCTCTTTCATTGTGGATGTATTAAGGGTTTTCTAGTTAAGGTGTGAAGGGGGCATAGGAATGTTCACTTCGTATCTTACCTAGATAAGTCTTGAGAATGACTCTAGTTAGGAAGTTGGTCAAATTATGTAGACATGATCCAAACTTAGGTATTCTTAAGGAATGATCAATCATGGATGTTATCTTCTTGATTTACTTAAGTAAGTCTTTTGATAACCTTTGTAGGGGAGAATATCATGTTATATGTATGTTAATGTATTAAGTGATAATGATTTTATCTTAGGTAGTCTATAGGATCTCTTAAGTGAATGTGTAAGGGATTGTACGAGTGGTCGCTTCACAACTCACTCAAGTGAACCTTAGAATCACCTTTGGTAGGAGGATCTCATGTTCATATGTTTGATGTCTTGTAAATGTATGTTGATCTCATTATAGATGGTGTTAAGGATCATTTAGGTGTGACAAGAGAGGGTGTATGGGCGCTATCTCATTGTATTAATTAAGTGAGTCTTAGGATAACTTTTAGTGAGAAATTATATGCTAAAAAGTGTGCAAAGTGAAGCTAAAGAACTCCACTATAATAGTGAAGTGAACACACTGTAATATTTCATAAAAATGTGACTACTTGATTAAATGATTTCTTATATATTTCTAAGTTGTTTAATATTATTATTATACTTATAGTATGAGGTTTTAATCAAAATTCATGAAAAACATGTTATTTACCAAATGTCCCTTTTTCATGGTTTTTGCATTGCTTCCATACTTAGTGCATCTAATGTTCTAACCTCTTCTTTTCCCTTTTTGACTAAACTGTAGGGAATTGGAAGTATTGATGTGCCACGGAGGATGGATAGATTTCTAATCGTTGAAGATGAAGTATTGGTGAGTCCTCATCGATTCGAGGGCAATATCCACAGGTGTTCCCTTATGTCTTAGTCTTTATTTTACTGTCTTGTATTGTCTTATGTCCCAATTATTGTGCACTATAAAGTTTAGATGGTTCAGGGAGATGTTGCAAAGGTTTAATGTTTTAAAAGAAAGTCTTCTTCTTGTGTAATAATTATGGAAATAATTCTTCGTGTGTGAAATTTTTTTTAAATTCTTACTCATTTTAGTATGTTTATTATACAATAAATCATATGAGTGGATAAGATGAGGCTTCTTGAAGTCTCATTTGCCGTGTGGAAACGCAAGGACACTCTAACTTCTAGGGTGTACTTGCGGGTCTTGACAGAAACACTATTCATCAAGGAGACTAACTTTCAAAGATGTTTTCTAAAGTTTTCAAAGATTTATTGTCCAATTTCATGATTTATCCATGGAATCTTGCATTAAAGGTTTTTAAGCATTGAATATTTATTGAATTGTTATTAATTAGATGATTTTAACTCAATTAACCTATGAACCCATGAAATTGATGAACCATAGTGTTTGAGTACTTTATGGGTTAAGTAATATTGATCTAATGCTTATGAATTGGAGTGTAGTTTTCTATGGGCTATTAATTGATGTAATAATTGTATTGAATTGATATCTATGTTGTCTTAGATTGATGAATCTATATTGAATATCATAGTTTATGTATTGAATTGTTGGTTATGGCCATGGGTAATGGCCTTATGGTATTGAATTGGATGGTTTAGCATTGGATTGAAGTGTTGAGGATGGAATGGTGGTACGCTGACCTAATTCCCTTCATTTTATGTTAATTATAATTCAATTATTTTGTGATTGGTATGGTCCACTTATGGTGGCGGTGTTATGTGCTTTACTTGAAATTGATGTTGCCCTGTCGGCGTTATTTTATGTATTATGATGATCATGCTGTTATCGGAAACTATTTGAAGTATTATGATAATTTGTGTAGTTTTTGATTATGTGAAGTTGGATAATGTGTATCTACATAATAAGTAATGTGAAAGTACACGTGTGTTCTTCTATTGATGATAATTAGATGATCATGTTAGACTATGAATATGGCTTTATGTGTATAGTCTTAGGGTTGATGTATGATTATTCCTACTTAACTATATGATTCGATTATGGTCATATTAATGATGATATGGTAGTGTATAGGATGAAATAAAGATGATAACGGTTATTTCTATGTGCTTCTATAATGACATGTAATATGTATTAAAATGAAGTATGTTGCGTTTTGTCTTAGTTGTCTTGTGTCTCTTACTTGATGCATATATGAATGTTAATATAAGATGTCTTGACTTAGGATGCTAAAGCCTATTAGTCTTGTATGTATGAATGACATGAGACCTTAAATGACGTTAAAAGGGTCCATTATGTGAAACCTTGAACCTAGTGGAAGGTTATGAATCAAGTAAAGGAATGGTAGAATTAAGGTTTGTTGGCTGGAACAACATCATATCAATCCTTAGGAGAGTCATTATGATCTTCTTGTCTCCATTGTATGCTAGCCCTAGATGACATCTTTGGTAGGCTAAATGTGATTGGGTTATGAACTTGATATGGAACCCCTTTATAAGAACCATTAATATAAATTACTATATAAGAACAAAGACTAGCACCGAGTGAGTATGGTAAGGGAAGTAGTTCTAGTTAAAGAATTAGACTAGAGTACAAAGAACACCATTCAAATTCCTTTACCACGAGCCTACATGAGATGTGTCCAAAATATACCATTGGCAGGTAGAACACCCTCATTAGAGTAGGTTAGAACTCCGGATTCCATGTCTAGCTATCATGGTCTATGTCAGTTATTACTTATTCTTATCATATGGGATACCTACTAGCATTAGAGAAGTTATATGAAGTTTAGGTGGTGGTATGGGACACTATATACACATTGCACAATAGGCTTTGAAGGTGTTAGTTAGAGTCCTCCAAGACCATTACTCGAATGTCTTTATGTGATGAATGAGGCTTAAATGAACTAATGAATGTAATGACTTAAGTCGAGAAAATATATTAAATGAATAAGTACTTATATAGAGTAGTTAAGGGTTGTCTAGTTAATGTGAAGGGGGCATAGGAATGGTCACTTCGTATCTTTCCAAGATAAGTCTTAAGGAAGACTCTAGTTAGGGAAGATGTTGATTTTGTGGACAAGATCTATGACTTAAATAGTCTTAACGATTATTTAGTAGTCTTGAAGAGGTCAATCGTGGACGTTATCTTCTTGATTTACTTAAGTATGTCTTTTGATAACCTTTGGAAAAAGAATGTCATATAATCTATATGTTCTTGTGTTAAGTGAGAAAAATTCTATCATAGGTAGTCTATTGGATCTCTTAAGTTTTGGTGTAAGGGATTGTATGGACGGTCACCTCACAACTCACTTATGTGAGACTTAGATTCACCTTTGGTAGGACAATCTCATGTTCATGTGTATGGTGTCTTATAAGTGTGTATGTGTCTCATTATACGTAGTCTTGAGGATCATTTAGGCATGCTTAGAGAGAGTGTATGGGCGGTCTCTCTTTGTGTTGCTTAAGTGAGTCTTAGGATAGGTTTTTGTGGATAATTACATTCTAGAAAGTGTCAAAAGGGAAGGGAAAACACTTCAATGTTACAGTGAAGCAATTCACTGTACAGTGAATAAAGTTACTGTAAAGTTGTTAAAAAATGTGCTAAATTACTTAAATGTTAGCTTATGTGATTAAGGTGTTAAATGTTATTCTTATGATTATAATATGATGTTTTAAATGAAAAGATGCATATTTCTAAGACATGTTCATTTTCATGATTTTATGCATAATGCCATAGTATGTACAATTGTTTGTACTATTCCATACTTTTGTTTATCTCTAAAGGTGTAGGTGAAAGGTGAGAAGGATTGTGAAGGAGAGCCTGGATTCTAGAGTCATTCCAGAAAAGTGAAATATGTCATCAACAGACTCAAGGGCATATATATATATATATATATATATATATATATATATATATATATATATATATATATATGCCCTCGAGTTTGTTGATAACATATTTAATTTTTGTGGAATGACTATATATATATATATATATATATATAATATATATATATATGCCCTCGAGTTTGTTGATAACATATTTAATTTTTGTGGAATGACTATATATATATATTATATATATATATATATATATATACACACACACACCCACACACACACATACATATATTTTCTTTTATTTCCTTTGAACTATTGTAATAGATTAAGTATTTTTATATTAGTATTGTATCGGCGGTGTCCCAAAGTATTCTCTCGTCTAAGCTTGATGAGGTTGAGACTTAGTATTTCCTATTATTTTATATGAAAGAGATTTTACATACTATGAAATGTTTTGTGAAAAGTTTTAATTTTGCACTACTTTTCACTATTTATATGCGATGAACGATACATACGAGCTTGTATAAGATCTCTGAGAGGTCGAGTACGATGCTTGCACTCCTAGAGTTCCATATCTTCTAGGGTGTGGCCTCGGTATGTGACACCATATATTGATTTGTTAGGAAAGACAAGGCACTAACAAGATTAGCCGACAAGATAACAACAGAATAATACCAAACTCTAATCTTTTCCTTTCAATTTGAACCAAGATAAGACAAACAAAATCAAGCATTATGAATAATGGACATAAAATGTATCAACCAAGCTAAAACAATAAGAAAAGAATAAACCAATCACACAAGAGACAGAGATTTATACGGAAAAACCTTTGATATGAAGAGTAAAAAATCACAGGACTAAAAGCTTTACTATTAAAAACCAAGAGTTACAAAATTTTTCTCAAAAACTAGCCACCAAACAAATGCCAAACGATGAGAAACAACAAAACAAGATTGCACCAAAACTAGAGAATTAAAGGAGAGATTTAACCCAAAAATGAGCTATTGTTCACATCCTAAATTCAGAATCTACAGACCTCCAAATTCAATCTCCGTTGTTGCATTACAAGAACCAGATGCTGAGAACTCCCAAATTAAATTTTAGCACGCTCCGATGGTTAATGAAGAGAGTGACTCTGTTTGAAGCAGATCACCTGAGTAGAAAATTCCCTGAAACAAAAAACGAGATTTTTCTCTCTTTCTCTCAATCTCTAAAATATATTTCTCTTGATATTTTTATCTTTTTTTTTTAAAATAAGACCTAAATAAGTCTTATATCTGATATATAATATTAGGCTTTCTAAAATGGGATGATCCTAATAAGACTTTCATTTATCAGCATAAGAAGGAAAAAAATATCTTAAACCCAACATTTCCCCCCTCGCAACTATGTGGAGGAGATCACCATCACAGCGGTCATGCAACAGTTCTCAAACTTCACTCTTAGAAAAACATTAGTCATCATGTTGGAACCATTATTATTGGTATGAATCCTCTAAAGATTAAGCCACTTAGAATCCAACACATCTCAAATTCAGTGATACCTCATACCGATGTTTTTAGACTTACAACAAAATGTAGAGTTCGTGCCAAAATGAATAACACTTTATGATTATCGCAATAAAGCATATACCTTTCTTGAGCACAACCGAGTTCCCCCAAATCTCTTCATCCAGATCAACTCTTTGCTAGATTCAACAATAGTAATAAACTCAATCCCTGTGGTAAACAAAGCAACACATTTTTGCAACCTAGATCGCTAAGACACAGCTCCTCTGCAAAAGTAATTAAGTAGCATGAAGTAAACTTACGAGTATCAACATCACCATCCATGTTTGAGTCGGTTTAACCACGAAGAGTAGGCTTCCAAACACCAAAATACAAACTCAAACTAGAAGTTCCACAAAGATATCTGGTCTTGTACACACCATTGCAGACATTAAACTACCAACACCTGAAGCGTATTTCTTCAAATCTTCATTCTCACCGTAAGTAGAAGGACAATGTCTAGTGCTCAATTTGATGTGCATAGATAAAGGTGTCCTGATAATCTTAACATTGTCCATGTTGAATCTATGAAGTACTTTCTAAATATACTTCTGTTATGACAACCACAACTTCTTGGCATCTCTATCATAGACAATCTGCATGCCAAGAATATGCTTTGCTGGTCTGTGAGTCACAATTTGACCTCATTTAAGGCTTTATTTTGATAGATTTAGTGTCCCTAAATGCTTATTTTATGTCAATAACTGATGTAAAAATCTTGATTTCCCGGTATTTGGATTGAGGAACAAAGCACGGATGCTAATGAACAAAAAGGAGCAAGGCAACTGAAAGAACGAAGAAAAGAAGGCTTTTTGATCGCCTAATCTGTTGGGGAGTCTTTGAGTGGCTATTATCTCGCCTAAAATTTTAGTGTGCAATCCCTAAAGGAAAATCAAGTTTGTGAGAGAAAGAAGCAGTCGACATGTAGTCAAACTTTTCCACAATGCATCAATTGGATCACCGAAAGTTACTGAACTTGAGTTTGCTGAAGTCCAAAGAAAAAAGACGATGGAACTAACCAAATGGAAAATCACCGAATTGATCATCCATCCAGAATAACTGCGTCGAATGTTCCTTTGCAGCATACTTTTATCGACTATAAATACATTTTTGAATATTCACTTTAGGATAGAGTTTTGACAATAGGAATAAGTTTTGATATCAATATTAGATAGAAGTTGAAACTTTTCCTTAGCTTTGAAGAATTGAAAATTTTTACTTTTGAGAAATTGGAAGTGGAACTTTTAGATTCTTCAATTTGGACCGTTGTAAATATGAAATTAGTCTTACAATGTTGATGAAACACAATTTTGTTATTTAGCTTGTGATTATTGTTAATTTTAAGTGTAAATTTTGTTTAAAAGTAAATTCATTCAGTAATTGCGATTTAATTTAGAGGGTTGTAGTTGCAAATGAAACTTTACCTTCGTGTTTTTGGCTTGCTCGAGAAAGAGGTTTTAAAATCAAATTACTGAATTTATGGTATGTGGGTATTGGGTTGTCATGGTTTCAGCTTGAGAGAACGAATCCTAAACCCATTTCCGTGCATTCATCTTAGGATAGTGAATCGACTGAAGTGTAGGCTGTTTTTAGTTGCTACTTATTGGTGTTTGAGAGAAACCAACTAGATTTGCGGTAAATATTTTGAGAGAAAGTTTATCCCCATTAAAGTCTTTCTTATTCACCAATTTACAACTATTTAGTAACAGTTGTAACCACCCACATGTCTACATTAGCCTATAATCCAATATCCCAAGAACCCATCTCATTTCTTGTTCATAGTGTTATTTGTTGTTGGTGTAGTTGATAGTCATAAACAAAACCCCCTTTTTATTATTTGACATTGGTGTTACCCCCTAATTTGAAATGTGCTTTTATTCGTAAATGTTTATTCGCGTGGTTCACTTGAACGTATTTATACTTTGCAATTAAATCTTAAACACGCACCACTCCTTCCGGGAACAATCCCAACCCAATTGGTTGGGTTATATATTGGCCAATGACATTGAATCTTACAACTGGATTAAGTGTCATTGATAGTGCTATTTCGAACAATATGGTACTGCTGTGGGGGAGTGGTGTTGGTTAAGATTCTTTAGTCAAGTATAGCTTTATTATTGTTAATTTAAATGGAATGTACTTACTTTTAGTTTTTGTTTATGTGTTGCTATTTTGAGCAGAGAATTGGATCATATCTAGTAGCAATAGTGACATAATGGACTATTGTCCTTTGAGATTGATGATTCTTAGGGATAACATCATAAATTTAAAACAATTGGAGGGTGAGTAATGTTTCTACTAGGGTCTTGGAATTCCAAATAATATGCTTTTGTAATGTTTCTACTAGGGTCTTGGTCGAATAAATCAAATAGTGGCTGTCCAAATCTCTTCTTGTGGTCTCATCAAGCTATCTTATGCAAAATAAGCCTAACTCCTTGATCACATGTCAAAGACGAAGAGGAGAAAGAAAAAACCCAATAATTGGCCACATTGCTACTCATTTTGTACACAGTCGAAGAGCTCGACATGCGTTAGAGAAGATAAGCGAGAATGGTTTGATGCTAAAATAGATGACAACATTTCATTCCATGTTAATTCAACTTCTAGAGTCCCAAATGGACCAAGTGTTGTCTCGTCTTCACTCGGAGCTAAAAAAAAGGTTTCCTTATAAAAATGAGTCCAACCCCACAAAAGGAACTTAAGTGGGGACTTGCGTCATGCCACTACGTTAACTAAGGCTCTTTTTGGGAGTCAACCCAAATTTTTATTTGCTTTCTCTTTAATTCAAAAATAATGGTGTGTTGATTGTGCAGGTCAAAGTATGGAGCGTATTTGAAAAGTGCAGGTTGGCGAGCCAAAAGTCTAGTCGGCGCATAGCCGAAGAGGTCAGCGTGCCCGACATGAACCGCCATTTGAATCAAGAAAATTTTAAAGTGGAGTATGTCAAACTCAGCGAGTCTAAGAGAATATTGGAGAATCACTAATCTAGTTGGTGGTCATGACTTAGACCCCGTTTGGACCCCATATTAAATGGAGGTCTTGTAGAACTCGGCGATGTAAGTTCTCACTCCGCGTGTCATCCAGTGGGTAGACGATTAAAACTAATGTCGTCGAATTGGAGAAAACTAAATGGTTTTTAAAGGTCAAAGGTTTAAAATTTCAAACTCTTTCACTTACCCTCAGTTTTGAACTTCCTAAACTCACACCCTCATTTAGTAGTCTACACTCTCTATTTTTATCATATTTGAGTCGTTTATTGTGTGATCAAATTTGGAATCTTTCCCCCTAGCATTTCAATGTACTTAACCAGCATCTAAGGTTGGTTTTCCGAACCCTGAATTTATTCTTTAGAAAATTATCCTCATTTTCAATGAATTTTGTTGTAGTGATGTGTGCTGGGCCTCTCTGATCATAATTGTAATTGTTTGTGCCTAGTTTAATTTGAATATCGTGCCTTAAGGGCCTACAATGTTTATTTCCTGTGATTTTGTGTTATTTAATTCATTAAAATTGTGGGGTTTTGCTTGCATGTTGTTAGGTCTAGTCGGGTGAGTCTAATTAGCTCTCATTTGTCCCAAATAATGTATTCTCCCAATGCTGGAGCGGTTGACATCATTCCTAACGGAAAAGTTCATTAAATGGCCAAATTTTGCGAAATCGGGAGAAGTCTGAGTGCCTAAGGATCACGGGTGTAATGGGTCTTAATCCAATAGTGGAAGTACGTATTTTAAATTTGTTTTTGGGGGCTGCAGGGTTTTAGTTTTAGAAGGTGGATTGAAAGTAGGCACTTTGGGTCGTTTGGCAAGCTAGGTCGAGTTCGCCGAAGTTCCCCATATTGCCTTTAATTTCATGCTAAGCTTGTAAAGGTTGTGTAACTTCCCGCGAAAAGTCTGAGTTCGCCGAGTGAACACGAAAACTCATCGAAAGTATTTCTTGATCGCCCTTTGTCTGCTCCCTTGACCCTTATGATACTGTAACATTTAATTAGCTAAGCATGACTCGCCAAATGCTGTCGGGGATTCTCCAAAAAGGTCTTCCCTGATGCTGACATGAAAAAATTTAATGAGATTGTTTATCCAATTCTTTTTATGAACCCGATCTGTCTCGCCACAAGGGTTCGACAACTCAACGACTTGTTCGGCCAGTGTGTGTGAAATTTTTACTTCAGATTTTCCTAATGGTTTGAAAATATGGCAAGAACGAACATTGACATGCCACCTCAAAAAAGAGCACGGGGTATCACAATCCATGAAGGGGGATCAAAGCCTCCCACAAAGGGAAGAACAAAACATCCAATTGGAGGCCAGAGCAAAGGCAGGAGGCCCACATCTGAAAGAGTGGATGCTAACTGCCAGGATACTTTATCTAATCCTGAAGATGACTAGCTTTTACAGTCTGGAGAGTGGAGATCCATGTTGGGTCCCATACAGACTTAGTTAGACCCATAGTAGTCGCTTCTCCGATAGATATAGTTCCAACTCCAGCACTTCCTTTGTCTCTAGTACCACTAGCAGTTCATCTCTTAGGCTTCTCAACAGGTTAATAGGCGATGGATTGCGACCCATCCTTGACGAGAAGTTTTTATCTATAGAGGATTTTGAAGGAAAATAATCTGGGGTGAGGGACACCCTCCACTTCCATCGGTTTGACTAGTTCACCAAGCCTCGAGGCCCCTGTGTTACTTCATTGGTCCAGGAGTTCTATACAACATATGGTGACTTATTTTCGAAGAGCAAGAAGAAGGCCAAGGATTTTAGACCGGTTAAGCCGGCAATGGTCCGGGGTGAGAAAGTTGTATATAGTAGCGAGTACATTAATATTTTACTCAACAGGGCATTAGGAGCTACAGTGCCCTATGAGGATTTGTCGGATAATCATTCTTTGGATGACATGAAGGCTGGCTGGATCCACTAATTTTCGATAGCACACCAGGTGGAACGAGGTAGGGGTCCCCATAGAGAAGACAGATCTAAGTATTGCTGCTCGATTATGATTTGACTTCATAAGAAACAACATTATTCCATCCGAGAACGACCATTCTTTGACACCCCAAGGTGGCCTGCCTTGGGTCTATCATATCCCTGAGGAGCATCAACTTGGGACTCCTAATTTAGTAGGAGAGGACCGTTAGGGCCAAGAAGATCTAAACTTACCTACCATTCCTAGTCTTGATCATAGAGTTATATCGGTGTGCTAGGTTGCCCCAAGATTATACAAGAGATATTGAGGTTACCACCTCTTCCTCCACTAACAACCGACACATTGAGGCTGAGTACACATGAGCAGAGGATAATAGGAGTAGAGAAGCTCGGGCAGATGCTTCTCCTGAGGTTGATGTTTATTCTATACCTTTAGAGGCATCTGCTCCCACTCTGGCCTCCTGGACTTCTCGTACTTCTTCTCCCTTTTCTTCTTCATAGGCTCCACGTGCCTATAACTTCTTCCAACAAGCCAAGATTACCCAATTGATGATCCTTTAGATCGGGAACCTAGACCATTTAGCCGATGTAATAGCTACCGGATTGGAGGCTATTGTGACATGGATGATTGAGGCTGTTATTTTAGCTGAACTGACCCCCTTATAGAATTCTGTTGATGATTAGATTGTGAGAGTCATGAATTTTGAGAGCATACAAGGGGATTCTGAGAGACAAAGTAGAAAGTCTTAAGATTAATGTAGACTATTTAAAGTCTATTGACTTTATTTCACTACTAGAGGCGGCGAATGATGTGGATGCCCCTAAGACTTCAGAGATTCCTCCGAATACAATAGTTGATGAGTCGAAAGGAGAGAATGATGAGGAGCAGATTGAGGTAAGAGAGGATAACGTGATCTAGACATTGCTGACCGAGACGTCCTTCACATCTCTTACTGGATCTGGTACTGCTAATGCTGCACTGAGCACTGATACCCAGACAGATGGAGTGACTATTTAGAAAAGATTCCCTTTTTATCTACCTCTCTATTTTACTTTTTATTGATTTTTTAATATTTTGTTTATTGCATTTGAGGACAAGTAACTTTTATTTCGTGTTGGGGTGAGGCCTATCTTATATATATATATATATATATATATATATATATATATATATATATATATATATATATATATATATATATATTTTTTGATTTTTTGAGAGCTATAAATTATTTTTAGTACTGTTTTTTTGTATTTTTAGTTTGTGGCTCCTTCGTTTTAATTCCGAAAAATTTTGTGCGATTTCTTGTTTGTTTTCGAATATGGTTGTTCTCTTACAAAATTTGTGTATCGGTCTTGATCAATACCTATGATTTCACGACCGGGAAACACCCCCTAGTAGTAAAATGACGTACTTGACCTCTCGAAGGTCTTATACAAGCCCTTACATATCATTCAATCCATAATCATAATAAAAATAGCGAAAAATCTAAACTTTTCATAGCACATCATATGCTAGAATCATCACTTCATATATATATAATATCATAAATACAAAAGTAGACTCTAAGTCTTATTGCCATCTTAAGACATACTTTAATAAAATAGAATAGGCACACGAACCTTGACAACATAAAAATATAAACTAATAACTAAATAATCTTAATGAAACATCTTGAATAGACAACCCCAATCATAATTGTTCCATTACTTGAACTTGGGAGATCTAACAAGATCTTCACTTAGGAGACATCCTCTAGCAGTGAACACCTACACTTTGTGTCAAAATATGAAGAAGAATAGTGTTAGTACAAGAATGCACTAATTATGAAAACCATGCAAAAACATGCATTTAAAGAGGACATTTCATTTGAAATCATGCAACATCGATAGCTGCACGGAGTGCGCTAGAATTCCTCGGTACGATCATTCAGGAAGTCCCTCTGAGTGCGACTCCCATAATTTCTTGCGGGAGCTGGAGAAGTGTCTACCGGCAAAGCACCGTATCCTTATAATAGCTTGCCACCTACGCTCTGCCAGCCATTCCAAGTTTAGGAACTTCAATAATAGTATCCCGATCAAACAGTATTTTTAATAAACGTCATAAACATAGGACATTTAATCACAATATAGTTCACATACATCACATAGACATGGATACGACTCATAATAGCACAGAAAGACATTTATCATACTTTGAGGCGTATTCATACACACAATACAATATATCTCTTTTATCTTATAATTTGAGGCATATTCATACATACAATACAATATATCTCTTTTATCTTATTTCTTTTCTTAAGTAAATTTTAAGTGTAGTTAGTACAATACATCACCTTGAGTTCACCTTACAATAGTCTATCATAGATATGCTTCATAAACATAACCACATATATTCACAAGTCATAAGCAGATCATAAACATAAGCTTCACATAAGAACAACCATATAATACAACCCCTAAGTCACACTAGTGCAATGTGATGGTAGCATCCCATAATACTACTTCCACAAAGTGTACGGAATAAGTCACCCAATAATATGCATAACATACTTATCAAGTGATAACACTTTCATTTCTAACTAGACATAAGGCACATGCTTCATATCATCACATAAGGACTCTTTCCTTTACTACAACCTTTGTCTTAACAAGATTTAGTTCATACCATAAGTAAACCTCCCTCACAACCCTTCATAAGATAACTTGTGCAATATCCACATGGAGTCCCATACCCCAACATATACTAGGTAAACCCATTTAGAAGCCATAGGTGCAATTCACATTCATAAGCAGAATTCATATCTTAACATAGAAAAGTCACTCAACAATGCTTTCATACAATTCATACATCACATCACATAAGTCTTACTTGCATACATATACCAATCTTATCCTTTCTTGAAGTTCACTTGTGCAATGCATGGGTAGGGGCCGTAGTCCTAGATATACCAAGTAATCCTCTCAAGGAGTTATGATTAGAGTCCATAATCTTATCTTAATTTATTTCTTACTTTGTGGAGACTTAGCCATAACCGATCATGTAGCTACATGGAATTCGGCGTTCTCCTCCCACACCAAAAAGAGAGGGTTAACACTTGCCTAAGGTGTAATCAATCACATATACTTATTTGGGTGGTATCCACAATCTATAACCTATGGGGGCATGTAGTTATGGAACATGAAGATTTCTAATAGAAACCTTGACTTACTAGCGTGGAGGTTTCCATCTCATGAGACAACATTTATGTGGGGAATCTAGACTTGCTAATGTGAAAGTTCTCTTGTGGGAAGCCGGACTTACTAAATGTGAAGAACCCACTCTCATTTCTCATGTTCACTTGGTTCTAGGTTCCAACTCATTTTTTAAATATATTAAATCCTTTAATGCATTAGTTCATATAGAAGGCTTTAGGAGCTTGCACCTTCATACATCATATTGCTCAAAGGATTCTAAGATGAGTATGTTCTTTCATCATAAACCTAACTTTGAGAATCTCCTTTCACATATTTGTACGATCATACATCATGTGTGTATATAAGGCTTCATCGATCATATACTTTACATGAACAGAAATAGGTAATAATGCGTAGGAGAACTACCCTTCCTTTATTGATGATGATTCTATATTATTCATAGTCATGCATGAACTCTGTGTGTGTATTGGTCAACATGATCACATAATGACTGTAGAATAGCCTAGATGAATCCACCGTCTAAAACCATAAAATATGTACAACATTCATGCACACATGTAGATTATCAATGATTATAGATTGTAAACACTCACATTACATCATAGAAGACAAGATCATATTCAACATTAGAATAGAAGACTCCTAGCATACTATGATCACACATTTATATAGGGTTCATATAGGTAGGGGTGATGCTATAAGAGTACTCACGATCATTAGATATGATGCACCACACCTAACCCTAATATGATCATCATGTATACACAACATTATCCACACACCTAAATCATGCAACTAGTGTAGAAGGCTACTCATATACTTTACAAAACCTCAATTCACTTCAAACAAGATATTAGAATAAAGGCTACATCCTTCAACTTCCAATACATGAGATCATAATGTAAATTAATCTTGCATATAATGCCTTCAAGGACATGATAATCACACATAAACATATACAAGAAAGTAAACACCGTCACTATAATTGGACCATAGCAAACAAAACCCTGTAAGGCGAATTCAATATACATTCTAAGAAGAAATAGGTCCACTTACAAAATTTCCAAGCTAATGTTCATCTTGATAAATTTCCCACAACTCATAATCAATCGATAAATATTTGGCTTGGATTAATCAATATACTATAATCAAATAACAATTGAATCATAATGTAGTCAAGATCAAAAACCAATATCATATCATAAATTGAGAGGATAAAGAGATCATGGGTTATTCATGGAATTGGATTGAAAAACACGTTTAAACCTTAGATAAATAATATATTTAACATTAGAATGCTTTTGAAATCACTTTATCAATGAATCCATGGCTGGATAGAATGATTGGATTTTTGACATAGAATAATGTATGAAATAGCTTTGAAAGGGCTCCATAGATAAATATTTTTTTATAGGGATGAAGTATTACCATACCTTCGACATTAGATTGACCACGAAATTCTGAGAAGGAAGCTACAAGAATCCACCTCTATATATTGTTCTTGAGCTTGGTCATCAGTAGGGGTTTTGGATGAAGGGGCATCGATGGAGTGACGGGCTATCCTATTGCTCTGTCGATGGTGACTAAGGCTAGTATTTTTGGGGATGATATTATATGTCTATGTTTGATCCACACCTCCAATTGACAGGGCATAGGTTATCCTATTGAGCATCATTTTATAGGCGTCAATGGAAAGGTAGTGTCTAGGTATCCTTTGGGTCCATCTCAAGGACCCCTTAGGTGGTCCTTGGGGAGTCGTGCCCGTACGTTTCCAATGTAAATAAAATTATATACAAGTTAAGGACCTTCCATATCAATTTCAACCAACACGAACACTTAAAACATGTCAAGACACACCAAGACACATATGCCCATCTTAAGGCTAACTTTCGAACGTCTCGGACGTTTGACCTCCAAACTCAGGATCCTATATCTCAAAATCCACTGCTTCATCACGATCCATCATCACTCCCCTTGCTCATGTTAAAAAATTGGAGGCATAAATAGATATTTGTTTGCACTACTCTATCCCAAAATCCAAGTCTAGGATGGAGCACAGGATGGAAAACATGATAGACCTAAAGGTCCAGGCCATTGGTAAGTGTCTGGACACCTTCAAATTGAGAGTCCTTGAGGGACCAACCTCCTCCATGAATATATCCTCTTTCAAGAATGAGTTGAATCGTCTTTGGGCCGACCATTATGCCATCTTATCTGCACCTATAGATTGACCACACTTAGCACCTGCTCCACTTACAAATGATAAAGTTATTTAGGCTCGATAACAAGGATATACTGTCATCTGAGTCCACTTTGACCTGAGGAAAAAGTCACCGCTATGGACACATGCAAGTGAAAATAAATAGGAGCATCTGCAAAATGAGCAGGCTAGTAGAGTTTCAATTGTGGATGACGAGTTGCTATAGCAAAGGATTCATGAGAGTGTTTCTGGTGCGTCGAGTTTTGTGCTTGATTCAGAAGTTGTTGCTACTATGAAAATGATGTTAGCACTATTGATGGTGCTGAGATGAAAGATGGGAGAGCTACTGATAGCGTTACTATATTGATCTAGAGGGCTTCTGGAAACCGCACACTCCCGCTGGTTGATAGTTCTTCGGCTCTATGCGCCATAGGTTTGCTTCACCAAATCTTTTAATCTTTACTTTTTGTTTCTTGGGGACAATTACACTATATTATGGTTTTGTCCCCCCCCCCATGAGACTGTTTTAACTTTTGTTGAACCGACATGTGTTAGGCTTGTATGTCTAGAAGCATGAGAAAGAATAAAAGCATGATGACATATTCAAGAAATAAACTATTTAGTAAGTGTTAGAGTCAATGTGTTAAGAAACATCCATGACGTCCGATGAATTGTTAAATGTGAACTAGTGTCCCTTGGTATGTTTCATGGGTTTTAAGAGTCAGAATTTAATGAAAATTTGTATAAAGGTGTTAATTAAGTATTAGAGTGTCTTTAGGGTCAAATGTTTGTGTGAGACTCCCCAAGGACTACCCGAAGGGTCCTTGGAGAGGACCCTTCAATTTGACGAAAATCTTTTAAATTGAAAGTAGCCAAACGGCCAGCCAATCGACGAGCCATCGATTGATCGATGCTCCGTCAATGGTGGTCATTGGACAAAACATAGATTTCTATTAAAAGGGTCCTAAAACATAGTCTCTGTCGCAAATGAGACTTGAACAATACGGTACAACTGATGGACCTATGGACTATAGGTCGAGGTCTAGTAGGCCAGGGTATGTTTTATGGTCAAGATTTTTAGTTAGTGACTTAATTAGTTAGCTGGTTAGTTAATTAATTAGGAGCTAGAGGTTGATTATTTAAGTTATTTATGTGACTATACAAGTCCTAAACCTCATTAAACTAACCTAACACTCCTCAATCCTCAAACTCAAATCTCTCCACCTTCTCTCTACTTTCTCTCTCTTTCTCCAAAGAACACCATTGAAGACCAAGGTTCAAAGGAATTAGGGATAAAAATTCCACTTTATATCCTTCAATATTCAGTGATTGTTAAGGTATGGAAGTTCTTCACTCTTGGGATCTCTTTTCCCAAGAGACTCCTTCAAATTGATTTTAAAAGATGTCAAAAACACGAATTTCTTTCTAATTTCCTATATTGTCTTTACATTGGATTCAATGTTGATTTCCATTGATTATTAATGACGGCATATGATTTTTTATGGGTTAATTGTTGTAGTTCTTTGTCATTTTTTTAGTTTGTGATGAATTGAATCCTTTAACCTAACAGTAGTTATGAATTGGAATTATAGATGATTAGCCTTGTTAGAATTTGTTATGTTATTGATTAATTCACTATATTATGATGATGATGAGTGAGTTCTTGGATAATTGTGATTAATTTAGGGTGAGATATTGATGAAGGATATTTGATAGGACATTGTAATCTTGAACACTTCACTTGAATGATGATGGATTGTATTTGGTGATGATGTTGTGCAATTGAAGTATTATATGTGATTAAAATAACAAAATATGATATGATGACTATGATGGCATGATATGATTATGTTGAAAGTGAGATCATTTTGATTCTATGATAATGCAAGTTTGAAGATGGTTTCTCTTGTGTGCCTTAGATGATAAGATAATGATATGTTGATCTTACTAATGATAGTTTGTGATGAAAGGAAGTTCTCATCCTATGCCTAATGAGCTACATGATATGATATACAAGGGGGTTAGTCTCATATGACCTAAATTAATCTATGATTGTTAAAGAATAACTTAATGACATTTCAAAAGGGACTTTACCTCAGTACTGAGTAACTTGAAAATGAGAGGTGTTGAATCCCCCATAGGAGGGAGATTCACCAAACATTCTCATGAGATGAGGGCTCCATTTGATAATGGACATGTAGAGGGTTCAAGATAGATCTCCTATTTCCTTAACTATGTTGCCTCCATATGAATAACTAGTGGATCCACCTAGAATACTATGTTCATATTTTGGTCGTACCTTTACAAATATACCACCTTATTTCGGTGTAGGGTTTCATGATAGTGGATTCAATGTTTAGATAAAATTGTGTATTTTTGGTTAAGGCGTTTGTTCCCGAAAGTAAAATAGAAATAATAAACTGAACTCTTACTAGGGTTATTTAAAGGGTATTTCATAGTGTAGGTACGGGTATGAGACTCTACCTATACATTGCACTAGTTGACCTTGAGGGAAGTCGTAGGAGGTTGATATTATGCTCTTATAAAGTAAATAATATACATATATTTACTTTACATATTAATGATCCTATAGGATGTTAGTTTCACTTATGAACATGTTATTGGTCTATGTTGTTATATATGATGATGACTTCTCACGATGCTATGTTATGTAAAGTTAGGCATTACTTATGATCTCTTTCATTATTTACTTGATTATGTGGGGTTATGGGACTTTACATGAGCATTGCACTTGTATGCTTGGGATGAGATTGTTGGTAACGTTCTTATAAGCTATGATGATATGAACACTTGTACATGTTTTATTGTTATAACACTATGTTGGAGTTTTTTTGGTTATATGATCATGATATACTATTATTAATGTGATATGACCTTATGTTGATAATATCCATGTGACTTTACTTTATTTATGATGTTGGTCTTGTGTTGCATATAGACTTGTCTTAACGAATATCTGATCATTGGCTTGTATGTGTTCTTATTTGTGCATTAAGGCTTTCAAAACTGACTTAGCATGACTTTGAACAAAATGCCCCTTTATGCATTTTTTCAAATATTATGCGTGCATATGTTTCAATACTTAGTACAAGTGGATGTACTACCATATTCATTCCCTTTTTCCCAAACAATGTAGGTTTGGGCAGTTGAGGTATCAAGGTCGATTGCAAGAAGACTTGGACTTTTCCCCAAGTTTTGGTAGGGACTCTAGTTCGAGGATGGTTCCACGTACTCTATCTTCTTAGTAGTCTAATCACATTAATTTCTCTCATATATTTGAAGATATTGTTGTAAGCCTTAAGTCACAATTATGAATTTGTATTAAGGGCTATTCCTGAATGCTCTACTTCGTTTTATATGGTTTAATGTGAGACGGTATTATTATATTAAATTCTTATATGTTTATTATAGTGTCTAAACGAGAAACCTATGTAAGCTTCCTACGCAAGGAGTCTAAGAAAAATGCCTAAGTAGTATATGAAAGGTCTATGTAAACCTCAATACGTATAAAAGAATTAATTTTTCAGCATTTTAACCTATGATGTGTTATGACAAATGCTAAGAGCCTAGTCTTAGTCCTCTCCGAGGATGACGATGCTGGTTACTTCTAAAGGATTTTCCCGGTCGTAACGTAATGTAAAGTACGGAAGAAGGTCTTAAAAAGTTACCAAAATACACCAAATGTAACCTCGAGCCTAAGTTACAAGCTAAGATTGCCCATTATTGATCCTAACAACTAGTTTGGAAGTGTATAAGAAGTAAACATAAGGGAAATCCTATGGTATTAAGCACTAACCGTACTTTAATTCATTTCTGAGTGTAAGTGTTGAATGAATCCTAAAATTCTAAAAATTCATATTTTCTACATTGAAAGGATTTCGTTTGAAGAGAGGGTACTAGTTGTATTATTAGAGAGTTGGTACCTTGGTGATGGTGAAAAAGTGTATGTTGTGTGTCTATTGGTCAGTCTTTGTCGTATCTTTATCCGCATGAGTTAGCTTGTTGAGTCTAAGAGAAAATATATGCACTCGATTAGTGAGTCAGGATAGAAATCCATGTGACTTCTTGAGTTTGAAGGACTACTTCTATACAAGTGTCGTTTAGAGTTTTAGGCGTCACTTGAGGACAAACAATGAGTTTATCTTGAGGGTGTTTATATACGTGAGTTTACGGTATTTTAATACATTTAACTTAAGAGTTGTGTATGTCTAGGGACATATTGAATTGGTATTAATGTGTTTTTATCTTCTTTACAGGAAATAAGATCGAACATGGAAGTTGAGAGACATAGATGAAGAGTATTACAAAATAGGGAATCTACGAGCGTGACCTTCAGACATAAAAATCTTAAAGGAAAATCAGGGACTTCTTTCCCAAGTGAGGAACCACACTTGAAAACGATGGACCGTAGGTCAACCTACTTGCCATTCTACAGGTTCGTCAATCTATTCAGAAAAAGGGGTTTCAATCCCTGATTTCAAATGTTTAAGTCTGGAGCTACGGAGGAGGATCTACGGACTATGGATCGAGTTACGGTCTGTCCTTTTGGCCTGTCGTTTGTTAATGTGAGGTGAGAATTCTATGTTTATGAGATTTTTACTAAGTTCCAAAGCGGTGATGGGACCTACCGACCGTAGGTCAGTGTCGTTGATTACAATCGCATCCAAAAATATTATTTTCTTATTTCACTTCCTTGTAAAGTAGGACAACATTTTCTATAAATATAGCATTTAAACCTCATTTTTGGGGGTTAGACTTTATCATTAACATATAGTTCTTGGTGTTGTTGGAGATTAACTTGCAAACAATAAAAATTTGATTCCCTATTTTTGGTTTATAAAAATTTGTGCTTCACATTTCAATTGGAGATTATGTGTTTCTTTTGTTCATCACGTAAGTTCATGATTTCTTCTACAAATATGAATCATGTTCTTTCTAGCCTGGGTAACTAAGTCTATAACTAGGGTTGTAGGAAACATTAGAGATTAACAAAGTATGAATAGTAACTAAGTAATTCTTGAATAGTGTTGTTTCATGCTTTGATAATTCTTTCGTTTAGAAGTCTTTTTATGGTGGCGAATGTTAGAATTTGCCTTGTTGCTACTTGCTGGACCAAGAAGATAGTTAATAAGAAAAGA
Organism: Solanum habrochaites; assembly: GCA_027704765.1. Classification (NCBI taxonomy): domain Eukaryota; kingdom Viridiplantae; phylum Streptophyta; class Magnoliopsida; order Solanales; family Solanaceae; genus Solanum; species Solanum habrochaites. Next base: position 33,804,354 of record JAKWJA010002495.1, read on the forward strand.
ATTCTCAACATAGATTTAGTGTAATACTATCTAACAGTATAATGTCAGTTTGTGCGATGGTGAAACCTAAGCCATACATTGATGTGATGTCTAATATGTTGTAAAGTTAAAGGTTAGAAGATTATACAAAAGTTGCGAACAAATGCACAGGGTAAAATTCCCTATTCGTTTGACCAACGATTTAGGGATAAATAAAATACACTTTGCATGTGATATACTATGAGAACATAACTATAAATAGGATTATCGTGTTATGACCTTATAGGGAATATATATACTCTAGTTTCTTTGTCTCATTGTTAACAACAAAAGTTTGAATCTTTCTCACTTTCTTTCTAAACAACAACAAGTTATTTGTTACACAAAATTCCCCCTTTTATGTACTTGTATTCAGAAGTAGTTGACTAAACGGAAATAATCGGTCGTTAAGTTTAAGTCCACACCATATTCTTTGTGGGATCGACCTCAACCTACAAGTTGGATTCTTTATTGGACAATGATCACTTATATCTCTTTAGAGAGGTGTAATGAGCATATCGACAAAGGGAGATAATAATAACCAACAATAAAACCACATGAGCATAATGTGGAGTCTGATGTATTAGCCTCATCGAGAGAACCCAATGTACCTTTCCATAGTTATAGAGGCATGACTGGCGTGATCACTTAATGATGCCCATAGAGGGGACTTACAACCTGCGTGGCTAGTAGTTATGGGACTAAATTGGTGATTTAACCAAGTCTAACTTGGTATTATGCTACTCCGAATATATTAAGTGATTCACACAGTATGACTTAATATTTGCAATATACAGGACCACTTAAAACTTACACGCAAACTAAGAATGCACATTAATATACTGATAATGACACATTCAAAAACTGAGGCATGTATACGTGAAATAACATGAATATGTGACCTAGCCTATGTAATTTAAGAACTAAATAAATACATAGCTAGGATTCTAAAATTCATGCAAGAAACGATGTTATAACATGAAAATATAATTTAGAATAGGTAAATAACTATTTCATGATAATCTGCTGAGGTTCTATAAACCACAGGTATAGTTATAATAAAGAAAATACAGAATTTGACTGAATTCTAGTGACCTAACGGGCGAATGGAATCCATTACTGAAATCCCATATACCTAGTGACGAATTCCACAGAGACATCTTTCGACTTTGGGGAAGGAACTAATGGATTCTTGTTGCGTTCTTAATCTAGGGTTCTTGACTTCTTTCTCCTTTTTACGTTCTAATTTTTACTATATTTTGGTGAATGATCTAACTTGGGTAAGTTCTAATTATGTTTCTAGGCTAAAACTAACCAAAAACACGTAGCCTAGGGGTAAAAGACGTAGTTTAGGGGTCCAACACATAGGAAAAAAACCCAAAAACCATTGATTTAATTATTGTCGGCACTAACCGACGGGCCTGGTTTATGGACCGTAGTCATACCTAGGGTTCATCCTGGTCATTCTTTAATCTGCTTCATAGATTTCTATATGCGCACCACCATCCATTGACCTAGTCCACGTACCGTGGTCCTACCTACAGTTTGTAGGTCCTGGCCGTGGATCGGTATTTTTTTAGATTTTCTGGGGAAGTCAATCCACGTACTTGTCAAAAAACTGTGGTCCTACCAATTGTTTGTTGGTCTTGGTCATGGGTCAATCCTTAGCTGAATTTTCATGGGGGTTATAGAGATAGGTTGCAGTTGCGAACCACAAGAAACAAAATGGATTGTGGGTCCTCGTACGGTCCGTGGGTGGCGATAGTGGGTCTTACATGCAATATCTGAATAAATTGCATTTAGGTCTGTTGTGGATATGAGATGTTTCATAATCTCCCCGTTGGGAACATTCAATCTCGAATGAAGACTAAACTATCTTGAGATGGAGGGAAAGATCTTCAATCCTTCACTAAACATTGGAAACTTATTTTTGACTGAACTAAGTTCCAGAATATGCAAATACGCTTAAAATCCAAGTACAAACTAGAAGAACATGATGGTAAAATTGTATCTGCCCATGAATGACTAAAATAAAATAAAAGGATCTATTACCTCAAGTGTGAATGGAATTGGAAGAAAATATGCAAGGATACTTGACTTCGTATATTCTTCTACTTCCCAAGTAGCTCCTTCTATAGACTGACTCCTCCAGAAAACCTTTACTGAAGCAACTTCTTCATTTCTCAACCTTTGAACCTAAAAACGATCAAGGATTTCAAATTGTACCTCTTCGTAAGTGATACTATCCTTCACTGTCAATCTTTCGAAGGGTACAATATATGTTGGATCACCCACACACTTCTTCAACAATGAAAATGGAAAAACTAGAGGCCTTCTACTAGTATTGTTGGAAACTCTAACTTATAAGTAACTTTAACAATTCTTTTCAAGATCTTGTAAGGGTCTACATATCTCGGACAGAGCTTCCCCTTCTTGCCAAATCTTATCACCCACTTCATAGGTGAATTTTTTAGGAAAGCTCAATCATCAATATGGAACTGTAGTTCCCTTCTCGTTACATCCTCATAGGACGTCTTCCGACTCTAGGTTGTCTGAAGTCTATCTCTAATGAGTTGAGCTTTCTCCATAGAATCATGAACTTAATATGCTCCTATCTTGATATTGAAATATCGATTGTTTGTTGAACCTTCTGAATTGTGTGAAAAAAGGCTACTTCACTTACTTTAAACAAACCAACTGAAGATCTACATCTACGCCCATACAATGCTGCATAAAGGTCAATCTGAATGCTTGAATGAAAACTTTAATTATAGGTGAAATCTATAAGAGGAAGATGATCATCCCAACACCCTTGAAATTGATCAAACAAGCTCTCAACATATGCTCTAATGTACGAATGGTCTGATCTTCATGACCATCCATCAACCGATAAAACACTGTGCTAAAGGTTAACTTGAGTACCAAGACCATTCTAAAATGAATTCCAAAATGAGAGGTAAATTGAGGACGTTTATGTGAGATGATAGACAGAGGAACCCCATTTAACCTTAATATCTTATTAATGTAAAGCTTGGTGTATTCCTCCATTGAATATGTTGCTTACCAGCAAATTATGTGAAGACTTAGTAACTATGTCCACTATCACTCAAATGGAGTCATGCTGTTTTCAAGCTCGAGGTGAACCTGAGATGAAATCCATGTTGATCACTTCCCACTTCCAAGTAGGAATGTTGATCTCTTTAGTCATATCTTCTTGTTTCTTATGTTCTACCTTTACTTGTTGTCAATTAGGTCGCTTAGCCACAAAATTCTGTATATCCTTTCCATAACATTTCACCAATAGACTTCTTGTAGATCATGGTACATCTTGGTAGCACATGGATGAATAGAATATCTAGATTTTTGGGATTCTACAAGAATTAGTCATCTCAATTCTCCCACTTTAGGAACATATAAATAATCTTAATAGCAAACCACACCATCTCCCCCTTACGAGAAAACCTCAACCCTCTCCTGATGGATTGCATCCTTTAGTTCAAGCAATATCAAATAACTGTCTTGATTTTCCTTAACCTCCTTTACCAAAGAATATTTTGACCCATTATGAACTTTTACTTACCATTTGATATGATCATAAGACAAACTCCTAAGCGAGCAAGTCTATGAATAATTTTTGCTAGCTCCTTTGTTTCTTTCTCAAAATGCGCTACACTTCCCATAAATAGTCTACCAAGAGCATCTTCTACCACATTGGTCCTACCAGGATGGTAATACATACTTATATCGTAGTCTTTGAGAAACTCAAGCCATATCCTCTTGCGAAAATTCAACTATTTCTAGATGAAAATATATTGAAGTCTCTTATGTTCTATAAACACATCTATAAGAATACCATACAAGTAATGTCTCCAATCTTAAATGAAAACACCACTGCTACAAGCTCGAGGTCATGAGTTTGATAGTTCTTCTCATGCACCTTAAGTTGTCTAGAAGCATATAAGATATAACCTTACCTCACTGCATCAAAATATAACCTAGGACAGTTCTAGAGGCATAACAATAGATCACATAACCTTCTAAACCCTTTGGTAGAGTCAAAATAGGAGCTGTAGTTAATGTAGTTTTTATTTCTGCGAATCTCTCGCACATCAATTTGACAACTATAACTTGACCTTTTTTAGTCAACTTAGCTAATGGTGAGTCTAAGGATTAAAATCTTTCCATGAACTATTTTTAATAACTCGATAGACCTAAGAAACTTCTCATATATATAAGAGTTTTAGATTTTGGGCTATTGCTTCACTGCTTCTATTTTCTTAGAAACCACTCGAATCAATTCACTAGACACAATGTGACAAGGAAAGTAACGAATTGCAACCAAAACTCAAATTTGATAAACTTAGCGAATAACTAATGGTGTTTGAGATTTTTCAGAACAACTCTCAAATGATTCAAATGTTTTTCCTCATTCCTCTAGTAACTGAGGATATCATCAATAAAGATGATATGGAAAAGTTCAAATACTCATTGAAAACTCTGTTCATCAAGCACATGAAAGCCGCAGGATCATTGGTTATTCCAAATGACATAACTATGAATTCATACTGACTATACAAGGTTCTGAAGGTTATGTTTTTAATGTCACTATATTTGAATTTGAGCTAATGATAACCCGATCTGAGGTCTATCTTTGAGAAATGACTAGGACCCTGAAGTTGGTTTAATAAGTCATTAATCATGGGGATGGGATACTTGTTCCCTATTGTGTCCTTTGTCAACTTCTTGGAGTTAATGCATATTCTAAGAGAACCATCTTTCTTCTTCACGAACAATAGTGGTGAACCTCATGGTGAAATAATAGGTTTGATGAAGCCCTTATCTAGAAGGTCTTTCAACCGCTCTTTTAATTCCTTAAGATCGGTTGGAGCCATTCTGTATGGAAAAATAGAGATTTCTGTAAGGAAAAATAGAGATAGTCTAGGTATCTGGAAGGAGATCAATTCCAAAGTCGATTTACCTTTCGGGAGGAACTCTGAGAATATCTTGAGGAAATACTTTTGGAAACTCGTTCACTATAGGAACTGATTCAAGAGTTGGGTAAGTTCTATTGCCTGAAACACTACCTTGAGTCTTAGAGCGTGATGCCTTACCCTTTTGATCATTTTAGAACTTGGAGTTGAATATTTCTACTAAAACTATGATAAATTACCACCACCATATTTTTGTTGCGAATAGTCATAGTTGCATGTTCTAGCCTTCTTATTCTCCTTGTTATGTTCAATAATTTTTTACCCTCAACCGACTGAGCATGAGTCATGAGCCTACCGATATTCATATCCTCAAGTAACATGGCATTTCTACACTCTATTTTCACAAGAGTAGATACCCTGTACATGAATTTGTTCATTTGAGAAAAGATTCAACAACCATGTTAGGAGCATACTTGGAGAGTTGAGTAAACTTAAGTCCATATTCTTGGACCATCATGCTACCTTGCCTCAAATTCATGAATTCTTGAGCTTTTGCGTCCCTTAGGTTTCTTGGGAATAACCTGTATAAAAAGGTTTCACTAAAGGATTCCCTAGTGATAGGAGTTTTATTTGTAACCCTGTTCTTTTACCACGATATGACCTATATTCTTAAGTTGGTAAGATTCCAATGCAACCCGATCATTCCCAATTACGTGCATCACTTCAAATATCTTTTTGACATCATAAATGATATTTTGGGGATCCTAACCACTTTTCCATCCTAAGAACTTAAGCGTTTTCATCCTAAAAAAATCTCATACTCTAGTTGGAGATGAACCAACATAAGTATCAGCCTAAATTTGCACCCGCTGATTGTTCTAGCTGGCAACACTCTAAGACAACATCTAAATTTCATTCTATAAGTCTGCACTAAAAACCTCCTAATTTGGTACTGGAGGAGTTCAATTTGTGTCTTTAGCATTCACATTCCTTGCGTTAGCTCTATGAGAAGGCATGATCTGAAACATAAAACATCGATTTAGAACGGAATTAGACTATACCTTACACACGATAAGAGTAATAAAAAGGTGAATATTTTCTTATGACACATAGTAGCATCCTTTTCATTAGATGTGGTGGGAAGTTGCACCCCCATAAAAAGGACTCTATGTGAACTTCCACATATCCTAGGAACCTTCAATCCAATACTCGGATATAATTTTTTCATATCCCAAGATCCCTAAGATGCGGACACAGGACCTAGAATCCCGAGTGACCCCAAGCTAATTCATCTAGAATTACATAATACTAGGAATAATAAACTAATATGGAAACTAATCATGAAGTAAATTTGAATGATGGGGAATACCCATATAGTAAACTAAATATATGAATCTCATAGTTTAATAAAAAAGAAGTCAAACTCAAATACTAAGATGAATCTAACTATATATGAAAGTGGCCTGTAACTAACTAAAAGTGATGGGACATGAACCAGCTAAATCTAGCAAAACTGAAACTAAAAGATTGAAAAACTAACATAATATGTTTGTTGTCCTCGAAGAATAAGTACTCACCAATGATGCTGCTGGGATGGATATCAAGAAGAAATCCATGCATGAACTAGATGCTAGGAACCTAGACCTATATCTCAAGAATTTGTAACGCAGAGTACGTGTCAGTACTTAAAAGGTACTGAGCATGAATGATACAGTAAAATTGAATAACATTAAACTAAATAAGGAAATAAGGCAATGATATAACCTGAACATGATATATATATATAGAATGCTGAGCTAACTTGATGCAATGACCAAATTTATAATATGCTTAGACTGAATACTAAGTGTAGTGAATATATAGTCAATCAATAGAGTCTGACTGAATTATAGGAGTTACTAATAACCGACAATAAAGCTATATGATCTAAATGTGGAGTGTAATGTACACACTCCATCGATAGGATCCAATATACCCAGCCACAGTTATTGAGGCATAACTGGCGTGATCATTAAATGATGCCCATAAAAAGGACTTACAACCTATGTGGCTAGAATTTCAAGAAATATATGAGGGACTTACCCTAGTTCAACTCGGATATTTCAAAGATTACATGCAAACTAATAATGAACATTAATACACTGATATGGACACATTCAAAAAAAGAGGCATGTATACCTGAAATAATTAAAATATTTGACCTAGCATGTGTAATTCAATAATTAAAGAAATACATTCCTAGGGTTCTGAAATTAATCCAATAAACATTGTAATAACATGATAATTTATTTAAGAACATGTAAATAACAAATTCATAACAATGTGCTAAAGTTCTATAAACCCTAGGTATAGTTATAATAAGGCAATCCAGAATATGACTGAATTCTTGGGACCTAATTAGTGAAAGAAACCTACTAGTGGAATCCATAATCCTGGTGATGAATTTCATGGAGAAATCTTTTGAGTTCGGGGCTAAAACTGATGGAATGTTGCTGCGTTCTTAAAATAGGGTTCTTGACTTCTCTCTTGTCTTTACATTCTACATTTCTATGTTTTTTTTGATTGATATGACTTGGATAACTTCTAAATGTGTTTCTAGAATAAAGCTAACCCAAACCACATATTTTAGGGGTTAAACGACGTAGTTTAAGGGTCCAAACCATAGGGAAGAGAGAAAAACACCCTCGACTTAACATCTCATGAGACAAACCAATTGACATGGTCCAGGAAAGTGGTCCCACTTATGATTTGTCATGGTCATTTGTTGATAGGATTTAAAGACTGGGATAAGCTAATTACAATCTACGGACCTAGTCCATGACCATGGTCGTACCTACGGTTCATTGGCCCTTGCTGTTAGTCGGGTTTTTTTGGGTTTTATTGGGACCTCGATCACGGACCTAGTCTATGAACTGTGGTCCCACCAATGGTCCGTAAATCTTAGTCATGGGTCAACCCTTAGGTGATTTTTTTGGGTTTTTTGGGATAGGTTGCAGTGAAAAACCACAAACCAATGAACAATTTGTAGGTCCTCCTACAATCCGTGGGTGGAGACCGTGGGTCTTACCTACAAATTATGAAAAATCTGCATTTAGGTTTGTTTTTGGATATGGGATGTAAAACACGATCCATAGGTACCCCCTCGATATAACATGGAGTATAAAACCTAGAAGGACTCCACACAAGTAAATTAGCACACATTTCAAGTCTTAAATTTTCTACATTGAAACAAAGGTGAAAGTCTATGCTAAGTCTAAACATAAACATTTATTACAATACTCTGTATAATAAGAGACACATCTCATACAACATTGTTTTAAAAGAAATAAAGGAAAAGAAACTACAAATGAAACAACATCCGTCCTTGAATCTTGAGGACTGACCACAAGATAGGAGAAACCAAATCAAAGGTCAACCACCACGATGATCATCTTGAGAATCAGACTACACTTAAAATAATGTTGAAAAAGTAATGGTTAGTACCAAAATGCACTAAGTATGATAACAAGACATAAAACACTTAAAACATGCTAAAATAGACACTTTAGTTGTAAGTATGAAATTACCAAGTTTAAAACTCATCATAAATATGTTGGAGAAGCATAAGTCTTAAATATAGTCAATACATAGATCATCATAACATAGGAGAAACATTTCATAATTACCCACAAAGTATACTTGTGCAATGCTTTGATAAGACCACATAAATGTCACCCATTCTAAGTAAACTCCTTAGGTCATCATTCATATTATTATTATTAATGTGTTGGAAAGTTGCCTTGAACTAAATGAGACATTGGTAGTTTATCCTTGAATCTAGTGAATCCCTCACCGAAGAAGGTTGTCCTATTTACCTGAGCTAAAACCATGATCTTAGGTTAGGTGGATCCACTTGATAATGACCTATAAGGGTATATAGTTTATGGGATAAGGATATTTTTATAAGAAACTCGGACTCAAATATCAGATAAGGCTTCCTTCTTATGAGACATACTTTTGGAACCCAGACACAACTAATGTACAAGAAACCCATTAGAAAGCCAAACTGAACTATCATAGACGGTTTCATCTAATATAAAATACCCACTCAGTGCTGAGCATTAAGTCCCAAAGATTTGATATTAAGTCTTGATATAACTCATATTGATTTAAGAGTGCCGTAACATTTCATTCAACAAAATTCAAAGGATAGCTCTTAGATTTAATTAGGTAATACTAGCCTTTCAACCTTAGAATATTCATATTGTGAGAAAATATTTCACATCATATCATATGCATACTTAGGTGTATGTGATCATGACCTTTAAACAACACAACAACATCATCATGATCATTGACACTTTACTCTCAATGTGTTCTTAAAACATATACATAATTCTCATAAAACATGCAGAATCTCATAGTTGGACCTTACATGGCTCAAAACTTACTTTAAATTAACATATCTATAATTCACTACATTATACATGGAGTTGGATCATAATTCATATAATTAGATAATTTTAATAAAAGACTTCTATTATCAACAATTACCCACATCACATGATCATAATTGGGAAATATGGGGATTTCATGGGTTCTTGGAGGATTAATCTTAAAAACCGAGGATATCATTACCTCATACATAATCTAACATAATTCAATAATTAGAAATGAATTTGAAAGGAACACATGTCATTGGAATCAAACTTTAGTTTTAGAGATTTCTATACTTGAAATTATGGCTTTGAAGGGACTCCATGGATGAAATCTATCCATGGATAAGGATCTACCATACCTTATTAATAAATTCAATGGAAATGTATGAGGAAAACTTTCTTATTGAGACCCTAGTTACATCTTTCATTTTCTTCTACTTGCTTGAGACCTTTTGTAGAGAATAATTTGGACAGGGTGAAGTGTTCTTGGAATTTAGAAATAATGAGTTTGATGAATTATTTTAAGGGCATAAAATATTTTGATATGTGGTCTAATTATGGCTAAAACCATACCACTTAGTATTAATAAAAATGCCAAAATTTCCTTAGACTTACCCCAAAACTAATTGTTAAAAAGTTCCAAGCCACAAACCATGACATAGACCCATGGACCTTGGGTGGGACCATGACCTATCTTGGTTGGGCGTGGTTTGTGGTAAGAGAAATTTGGCCCTTCCATGAGACCACATCCATGAGGCGTGGATCCATCTACGGGGCGTGGATTGTGTCGTCCGTCAGTTATTGGGCCAATTCTCATATGTCCTCCTTAAGGTCCCTTGGTTTTTTGTTAGGGGTTTTACATTGAGCTTTTAACATGGAACCCGATATTTTAAGTACGGGGATATATATTTAGAACTTAAACCTGACGTCATGAACTAGGTTAGCCTACTAGTTTCTGGGGTATTACAATATCTCCCCCTTGGTAACATTTTCCTTGAATGATGATCTAGACACCTTTTAGAATTAAAAACTCAACACTAGCAACCCACCATGCATGCAACATTAAAACAATGCACAATTCAAATGAGGATATCAACTCAATTTTAAACATACTCAATGAATTTCAAAGAATTAGGAACTACATCTAACAACCCATTATGCACAAAATATCAAAATTTATGATTCATGGGAGGAGATACCTTCTCTAAACTAAAATCATGCTCAACACAATCTCATGGATCCTTTATTCTATTTAATCTCTAAAAGCATAATCTTAGAATGTTGAACAATTCATTTCATAAAGCATATCAACAACTCTTACTCAATGCTTAACAACATGATGGACATAAATCATAAAAAACTCATTTTCTTACTAAACATAAATTCTCATGAACATGCATCTTATAGGGAAATAATGGAAAATACATATAGCACACTTGAGTGTTAAAACAAAGAAAAACTTAAGAGGAACTACTTACCTCAATATAACATAGGAGTATAATGAAAAAGATGAGGATAGCCAGACATCGGCCTCAGCCTCAGCCTCGGCCTCCCAAGGCATCCACATTCGTAACACATAAACGACCTTGGTATTTAAGTACTCCATCGCCCCCTTGGGAGACTCAACAGATTTCTTAAGTACCACCTCATCCATTTAAACCAAAATAGGATGAAGGCCTTGCTTAGACTTCACATCTGCCACAAAGACGATTCAGACCCATCATGAACCATGACACAACCCTTGGTGAAATCCACTAATTGAACACCTAACCAGGACAACCCATGAATACCCTTATCCAACTCCATCATGTAATCATATATATGAACAGAACATTCCATGGAAAACCTACTAATATCATCCTCTACCACATTGGCCTTACTAGGAGGATAAAGAACACTCATATCATGATACTTCAATAATAAAAAACACCTCCTTTGGTGAAGATTGAAATCATTTTGATTAAATTCATATTGTAAACTCTTGTGATCCATAAACACATCAACATGGACCCCATATAGATAAATACCTCTAAATCTTTAAGTGTCATATTCGGAGAGCACCCCAAGATGCGACCGGCGTCGTCTTCCTCTTAGAGGACTCTGATAACCCATTAGCATTCGTCATAACATATGATATGTTAAAAATCACAGAAACTTAAAACTTTTACATATACTACGTGAGGTTTACTTAGACCTCTCACATAGAAGCTTACTCAGGGTTCTCTTATAGAAACATAATAAACATACATACGATAGTCTAAAACTGTCTCACATAAAAACCATCTAAAGAATACGAATCTTGAACATAGCCAATACACTTTAAATATGCCATATAGGCCTTACTACAATAAATTTCAACTAATAAAAGGAAATAAGGTGTATCTCTTAAAACTACTTAAATCTTTATAATCTAGAATTACGAAAAGATAGCATCCCCAAACTTGAGGACCTACCAACACTTGGAGAAAGAGTTCCTTCAATTGACCTTCTTAATTTTCAGTGGCCGGACCCTGCATTTTTAGTTATATAAAGTAAGGAGTTAGTATGCCATATGTAATAAGAATGGGTATATGTTCACATAAACATTTAAAGGCATGCATGAAAAAGGACTATTTCCTTTGAAAGCATGCTAAGTCATTTGAAAGCCTTTAGTTAACATACTAGAGAGCATATACAAGATAAGGATAATAACAACATAAAGCATGATCATAACAAAAGACATATCATCATAAGTCATATTAATATTTTCATGTTTAATAGTTCATATCAACATAACATACAAAACGCTTACTAATAATCCCATCCAAAGCCTACAAGTGCAAGTATCGTGTAAAGCTTCATAACCTCACATAATTAAGTAAACAAGATATGAGACCATAAGTAATGATTTTCTTAATACAACTTATATCATAAGTAGTAATCATAGTAATAATTGCATATAGCAATATATACCAGCAATATGTTCATCAACATAAGCAACATCATATAAGAACAACATCATATATCATTAACATTATACATTTCATATTGTCATGTTACATGATAACAATCTCCTAGGACTTCCTTTATAGTCAACTTGTGCAATGTCTAGGTAGAGTCCCATATCCCTACCTATACTAAGTAGACCCCTAAATTAACCCTACTCAATGTCCATTTACTTTATTCTTTCATTTTACTTGAGGGAACAATTGCCTTAACTGACATTAAACAATGTGAGCTAAACAAGGAATCCGGTGTCAGGAAATCCCACACTGAAAGAAGGTGGTCTTCTTGCCAATGTAGAGACAAAACATGAACATAGTATTCTAGGTGGATACACTAGTTAGTATTCTTATGGAGCTAACATAGCTCAAAAATTAGGAGATATATTAGAGACCCATAGTTCCATATTACATGGTATTCTCTATCTCATGAGAGTTATTGTTAACCTACCTTCCAACTAGGGAAGGGACACCTCTCATATCTAGTTCATCCACTCTAAGCTAAAGTAACTTTTTAATAACATTGAGTCACCATTTATCATAAAAATTATCATAGTCTATAGGACATTAACTCCTCGTATAAACATTATCTATGTTCTTTAGGTTTAGATGAAAATTTCCTTTCATCACAACCTTCATTTGTGAGATTAAACTATCATATTCATAGTGTGTAAGGCATACAAGATAAACATCATATACTTTCATTGTAATATACATATCGTTATCTCACATTCAACATATTCATAGGCCATCATATATTCATTAAAACATCATAAATACTTGTATTGCATAACAACATCAATTACAGGCCAACATCAACATAATAGAGTAATATTGAATTTAGAAGACTTACCTAATTGTTTCAAAGATTCTTCATCAAGAACTTCCACTCAATTCATAACAATCATCCAATAATATAGTAAAATACTTAACAACATAACCAATCCCAACCACTCTAGTCATACACAAGACCAATTCATAGTTATGGTTAAGGGAAAGGGCTCATTTAAGAGTCATTCAAGCTATAATTCCAATCCCAACATTTACATGACATTTAGTGATAGAATTAAAATAATGAAATCCATTATCTAGACAAGTAACATGCTTCACACGAAAACCCAACATTAAATATAAAATTCCCAACAAATACATACCTTATAAACCATAGAAAATCATAGTTTTTCATCATTAATCATAAATCTCAACTTTAGAAAAAACCCCGTTTCTAGAGTAAAAACTCTAGGAATTGAATCATTGAAAATCATCTTTTAAAACATCTGTTGGGTAAAATAATCCTAAGAGTGAAGAACCCATACCTTATTGATAAGTATTCCATTAATTTATAATAAAAATCTTGGACTCTTCATCTTCTTCGTCAAGTTTTTCTTGTTCTTATATGGAGTTTCAATAGAGAGAGTTTTTGAGAAAGTTGAGAGCGATTTGTTAATTATGATTTAAATGCGTTAAAGTGGTTTAAAACTAACCTAAAACCAATATAACCTTGTCCCATAAATTACCCAAAAGACCCCTCACTTAATTGGGTCTTTTTGTAATGTTAAATGGACTTAAAAATGATGCAGACGAATATAGGAAGTGGTTGTATGTCGTGGGGCCAATTATAATTATTTATTTTTTGAAAATTTGGGTCGATAAAGTGAGCCCCGTGAAAAACCCAGTCGCGAAGAAAACTTTTCCTAAGCAGTGATGGCTGCGCGATGCTAGGGACTTCATGTTCTTGGCTGTCGCAAGCTGCTTTGGCAGCTTGCTCATCAAGGTTTGGGTCCTCCTCAAGGACCTTTCGGGCGGTCTTTGGGGAGTCTTTACAAGATGTTTGTACCCTTTGTACTATTTTTTACGTATTTAAAGAATTTTTAGAAGTTTTGGACTTCATTTGACACTCCCAAACCTTCACCAAACAATGGGACGTCTACTAGTGCAAATTAGCTAGTTTCCGGACGTCAAGGTCTTTCTTTGTCGTTTTGGATGTAACCTTTTCTAATTATGTTTAATACATTAATATAGGTCTTTAAATATCATTTTAATTATTATTTAGTAGAATAATCTCTAGTCTAAGTCATGGAACTTCCGGAGTGTTACATTATCCCCCTTAGGAACATTCGTCTCGGAATGGCACTAAAATATTTTGGCGGGTAAGAATAGACTAAATATTAGCAACCCAACCAAAAACATCATATAATCATAATGAGTCACAAATTATAGTAGTATTTCACAACTTCTTTCAACACATGCCACAACATTACACAAAACAACTCAATTCATGATGCACAACATATAAGAGCTAAACATTTTATAACACATAATGAGGAACTACATTTTCAAAATCAACATGAGCTCAAAAATACATCAAAGAGTTACCATGACATCATGCTTCTCAACACAACAACAAAACAACAAAATCTCAAGAATACAACATGCAAACACATTTCACATAAGTGCAAGAATAGAGTATGAAGTTATTCTCTTAAAAATCAAGTTGGTACAACTATTACCAAAAGATGCACCTATTTAGAGAAACAAGTCTATTTCATATTATTCATTATATTTTAATAAAGAGGAATATCTAACCTCAAGGAGTAAAAATATGAGCGTAGCGGGACTTCATGTCAGACTCGGCCTCCCATGTTGCACCCTCAACTAGATGGTTCCTCCATAGGACTTTTATAGAGGCAACCTCTTTGTTTTTCAATTCTTGACATGACGATCTAGGATTTCAACTGGAACCTCTTCATAGGAGAGGTCCCCATCCACATCTAAACCTTCAATAGGTAGAATAGACACCGTTTCACCTATGCATTTCATGATCATAGAAACATAAAATACCAGATGAACCGAAGCTAGTTCACTAGGTAGTTTCAGATCATAGGCAAACTTTTCGACCCGTTGTAAAACCTCATAAGGACCAACATACCGGGGACTTAACTTCATTTTTTTACCTAATCTTTTCACCCCTTTCATAGGTTAAATCTTCAAATAAACGTGATCACCTATCTCAAACTCAAGCTGTCTTTTCCTATTATCGACATAAGACTTTTACCTACTATAGGCTATTTTCAATCTATCTTTTATGACCCAAACTTTCTCTATGGCCTCATATATAATCTAGGGAAAAAGGTTTGAAGACTCACCACTTCAAACCATTCAACCAGAGACCTACCTCTTCTACCAAAAAGAGCTTCAAAAGGTGCCACGGAGATGCTCGAATGGTAACTATTGTTGTAGGAGAAGTCAATCAATGGAAAGTTATCATCCCAACTTCCTTTGGAATAAAAAACACAAGATCTTAACATACTTTCAAGGTTCTGAATTGTACGTTTCGCTTGAACATCTGTCTGAGGATGAAAAGCGGTGCTAAGTTTCACTTGAGTACCTAAACCCTTTTGAAAAGGTTTCCTAAAACGAGAAGTGAATTGGGAGCCCTTATCCGAAATGATGAACAAAGGAATCCTATGAATACTCACAATCTCATTAATGTATATTATTGAATAATATTTGGACATGTAAGTAGTCTTAACAGTAATAAAGTAGGCAGATTTGGTCAACCTTTCAAAAATAACCCCTATTGAATCATTTTGCCTCCGTGTTCGAGGCAACCCAACAACAAAGTCCATATTGATAGATTCCCACTTCCAAGTAGGAACATCCATGATTTCGTTCAAAACCACCCGATTTTAGATGCTCAACTTTGACTTCTTGGCAATTTGGACACATATCAACTAACCCTGCTATGTCCCTCATTAAACCATCCCACTAATAGACCTCTTTAAGGTCATGATACATTTTGGTGGCACCTGGATGTATAGAATAACGGGAACCAGGGGCTTCTTCTAAAATTGTATTTCTCATATCCTCAACATTTGGTACGCATCATATTCCTTGGTACCGAAGAAAGCCACCCCCCAGGAGAATGAATGATTGTGCTTACAAAGTACTGATTCCTTCAACTCCATCAACAGACTATCAAGATGTCGCTTAGATTTAACCTCAACAACTAATGATGACTCAGAATATGATGGACCATGAAACCACCTTTGGAAAATCTTCTAACCCCCACCAAAATGAGCCAACCTATGAACATTTTTCACAAGTTCTTTCTTCTCTTGTTCCAAATGAGACACACTACCGGGGTGGTAAAGGACACTCATGTTGTAATCCTTCAAAATTTCTAACAATCTTCTTTGTCGGAGATTCAACTCCTTTTGTGTCAACACATATTAGAGACTTTTATGGTCAGTAAACACATAAACATGCACACCATACAAGTAGTGACTCAATATTTTCAAGGCAAAAACTACGGCTGCTAACTAAAGTTCATGAGTTGGATAATTTTTCTCATGAACTTTGAGTTTCCTAGAGGCATAGACTATTACCCTTCCATGATTCATGAGGACACATACAAAGCCCACTCGATAAGCGTCACAATAGACCACAAAGCCTTCATTACCCTCGTGTAAGGTCAACACTGGTGCAGAGTTAAGATTTTTTTTCAAATCTTGAAAACCTTTTTCATAAGCTTTCGACTAATCAAATTTACTTTCTTTTGAGTCAAAGTTGTCAAAGGAGAAGCAATAGATGAAAATCAGTCAGCAAACCTTCTATAGTACCCGGATAGACCCAAGAAACTTCTTATGTCAGTAGGAGTCAAAGGTCTCAGCCAATTTGTAACCGCATCCGTCTTCTTCGAATCGACCTCGACACCCTCACCAAAGATGACATTGGCAAGAAAAGCAACCGACCTCAACCAAAATTCACAGTTACTAAATTTGGCATAAAGTTGGTGTTCTTTGAGGACTTGCAAATGCCTACCTTTAGTGACTCTCATGCTCATTTTCAATCTTGGAGTATTTCAAAATATCATCAATGAACACAATCACATATGAGTCGAGTTAATATTTAAAAACTCTATTCATCAGGTCCATAAATGCTTTCGGGGCATTTGTTAACCCCAAAGAAATCACAAGGAATTCATATTGACTATATTTAGTTCAGAAGATGTTTTGAGAAAATCCACTAACCCTAAGTTGGTGATATACTGACCTTCAGTCAATCATGAAAAAGTATCTAGAAATTTAGAGTGATCAAATAGATCATCAATCCGATGGGAGGAAACTTGTACTTTATAGTGACCTTATTCAGTTGAGGATAATCAATGCACATCGTAAGGGACCCATCTTTTTCCTTAACAAACAAGATCGGAGCACCCAATGGAGTAATACTAGGTTGAATGAAACCCTTGTCTAGTAAATCTCTGAGTTGGGACTTTAACTCATTCTATTCGGCTAGAGCCATCTAATATGGAGGAATTTAAATGGAGTTCATATATGGTAATAAGTCAATGCCAAAGTCAATTTCCATTCAACGGGAACTCCGGGTAGGTCGTCAGGAAAAACCTCCAGAAATTTCCTCACTATGGGTACCAACTCAATAAAAGGAGTTTCACATTATAGATATTTAAATCTCACCACACAATATATACAACCTTGGCTATCATCTTTCAAACCTTCAATCAAGTAATGATTTAACCCCTTGGCATAGAATTTCCCCCCTTCCACTCGAAAATTGGTTCATTTGGAAATTGAAACTTTACTACTCTCGTTTGACATTCAATGGAATCAAAACAAGCATGAAGACAATCCATACCAAAAATCATATCAAAATCAAACATGTCAAGTTCTACCAAGTCAACAAGAATAACTCTATTGGGCAGCATTACAAGACATTTCCTGTAGACTCTTTTAGCAACTACTGAGTCACTATTGGGGTACAAACCGAAAAGGGTTCAATCAAAACATAGGGAAGCATATAAAACTTCCTAGCAACCAAAGGTATAACAAAAGAAAGGATATAACCTGGATCAAGCAAAGTGTAGACATTAATAGAGAAGACTAGAAACATATCAGTCACTACATTAGGAGAGCTCTCTTGTTCACCGCTAGACTTGAGTGCATAAAATGTTTCCTTTTTTTGGAGCTTCGGAGTTAGGACCGCTTGATTGATCTTGGATACTTTACATTAGGACAATCTTTTACCATATGGAAACCTTTGCCACAAGCATAGAAACTACTAGTTCCAACAAGGCATTCACCCACATGTTTCTTACCATACTTACAAAAAGTTGGTCTTTCTCTTGGTGGATCAACATTCCTCCCCTTTTGAGACACCCTATAATTGAGAGTCTTGGAGAAATTAGAAGGAACTTGGTTTGAAAACTTCTTCTTGAACTTAGTCTTATCTTTAATGTCAAACTTACTCTTAGATGAAACACCTTCAAAAGACCTTGCGTTCTTAGCTTCCTTATTCCTCTTTCTTAGACAACTCTCTTCTACTTATTGTGCATGAACTATCAACCTAGAAAGATCCATGTATTCATGGATCATAACCGCACAACATTCTTCTTCAAGATCTTCGGTTACGCCCCTTACATAACGACTTATTTCATCTCTATCATTGAAAACCAAAAAGGAAGCATATTTGGACAGCTTAATGAACTTTAAGGAGTATTCCTTAACACTCTTTCCTTCTTGAAAAGGGTTGATGAACTATACCTTAGCTTGACTTTGTTCCTTGGGAAAAAACTCTCAAGAATGGCCTTTTTGAAGATCTCCCAAGTCACGGGACTACCTCTTAAATCCCGACTATACTTCCATTGATTGTACCATGTTTGAGCCACATCCTTGAGTTGATATGCAGCGATCTCAACCTTTTAAGTAGTATTGACCCCCATAGAAAATAAAATCTTATAGAACTCATATAGAAAGTCCTAGGGGTCTTCATCAACTTTGGATCCAAAGAACATAGGAGGATTTATCCTCGTAAAAATCTCTTTGACGGAATAGTATTAGCATGTTGCTTCTCTCGAGATTCAACCTCCCGGTTTGCTTGAGAAATAATAACTTGATCTTATGCAGTGATGTCTTGGGAAATTTAGAGAAGGGATGCCCTTACCTCACCATCAGTCATGGCCGGAGGATTGGCTGGAACATGCTCATTCACATCAACTTGCTCTTGAGGTGGGACTTGATTGCCTTGGGGAGTAGTTCCCACATTCGCAATCTCTTCTCCCACTCTTCTCGTAGTTGTCCTTCTTGTGTTCATTGCATATAACCACAAGAAAGGATTAGAAAGTAAAAGACACATCGTGTCAAAGCTCTAGAGGCAATACAAAGGATTACGAAGAATTTTTTTTCCTAATCATCACATAACATCTTGTTCATAATTATGGCGTTCTTCACAACCATGAACAAAACACTATATAATATGGTTAGTGAGAAATCGACCCTATTTTATTCAACTTGATGTTCTGATACCAAGATTGTCACATCCGGCATCGTCGTCCACTCATAGGACTCAGACAAGCCCTTAGTATTCGTCATAACATATCATAGGTTAAAATTGCAAAAAATTCAAACTTTACATATACTACATTTGGTATACTTAGACCTCTCACTTAGAAGCTTACTCAAGCTTCTGTTATAGCAACATACTAAACATGCATACCATAGTCAAAAAACTGTTTCACATAAAAACCATCTAAAGAATAAGAATCTTGGACTTTCCCAATACAATGTGAATAGGCCATATAGGCCTTACTATAATAAAATCCAAATGATAAAAGGAAATAACGAGTATCTCTTAAAACTACTACAATCTTCACAAGCTAGAATAACGAAAAAGATAGCGTCACCGAACATGAGAACCTATCAACACATGGAGAAAGAGTTCCAAGCTTCTTCAATTGACCTTCTTAATCTTCAGTGGCCGTTCACAACATTTATAGTTATATAAATTACGGGTTTAGTACACCACTTGTGCTAAGTATGGATATATGCACATAAACATTTAAGGGCATGCATGAAAAAGGACAATTTCTTTAGAAAGCATGCTAAGTCATTTGAAAGCCTTTAGTGCACATCCCACAGAGCATATACAAGATAATGATCACAACAACATAAACCATGATCATAACCAAAGACATATCATCATAAAGTAATATTAACATTTTCATTTCAATAGTTCATATCAACATAACATACAAAACACTCACAATAATCCCATCCAAAGCCTACAAGTGCCAGTATCATGTGAAGCCATATAACTCACATAATCAAGTATTCAAGATGCAAGACTGTAAGTAATGCTTTGATTCACACAACTTATATGATAAGTAGTCATCATCACTTATAACAATATAGACCAACAACATGTTATTCAACATAACCAACATCATATAAGAACAATATCATATGACATAAGCATTATACATTTCATATTATCATGTTACATGAGAACAATCTAGTATGACTTCCCTTAGAGTTAACTTGTGCAATGTATAGGTAGAGTCCCATACCTTACCTATACTAAGTAGACCCCTAAATTCACCCTAGTCAATGTCCATTTACAATATTCTTTCATTTTACTTGATGGAAAAATATCCTTAACCAATATTAGACCATGTGAGTTAAATATGGAATCCAGTTCCATAAAATCCCACATCGAAAGAAGGTTGTCTACTTTCTAAGCTAGAGCCAACACATAAACAGAACATTATAGGTGGATCCACTAGCTAGTATTCCTATGGAGTCAACATAGTTCAAGAACTAGGAGATATATTAGAGACTCATAGTCCTACATTACATGGAAGCCTCTATCTCATGAGAGTCATTGTGAACCTTCCTTCCAATAAGGAAAGGGACAACTCTCATATCTAGTTCATCGGTGCTAAGCTAAAGTCCATTTTTAAATAACCTTTAGGTCATCATTTATTATAAAACTTATCATAGGCCATAGGAGATAACTCCTCGTATAAACGCGATCGTAATCTCTTTATGTTTGGATGAGAATTTCCTTTATCATGACATTCATTTTTGAGATGAAAATAACATAATCATAGGACGTAAGACATACATGATAAACATAATCAACTTGCATTGTCATATCCTTATCATGATCTCACATTCAACATATTTATAGGCAATCATATATACATGGAAATATCATACATACTTCAATTACATAACAACATCAGTTATAGGCCAACATCAACATAATAGAGTAATCATGACTTTAGAAGACTTACCTAATTGTTTCCAATAATCTTCATTAAGAAATTACATTCAATTCAGAACAATCATCCAATAAGATAATGAAATACTCAAAAACATAACCAATCCCAACAACTCTAGTCATACACAAGACAAATTCATAGTTAGGGTTAAGGTAAAGGTGTCATTTAATAGTTCATTTAAGCTATTGTTCCAATCCAAACATTTACATGACATTCAGTGATAGATGTAATATAATTGAATCAGATTTTAAGAGAAGGAACATGCTTCACACAAAAAACCATAATTACATATCAATTTACCAATAAATACATACTTAATTAACCATAAAAATGATAGTTTTTCATCATTAGTCATAAATCTCATGTTTGGAAGAAAACACATTTGTATAGTAAAAACCCTAGAAATTGAATTGTTGAAAATCATCTTTTAAAGGACCTCTTGGGTAATGAAATCCCAAGATTTAAGAAACCTTACCTTATTGACGATTATTACATGAATTTTGAATAAAAATCTCGTAGTCTTGGTCTTCTTCCTAAATCTTTTCTTGTTCTTTAATGAAGTTTTAATAGAAAGAGTTTTGAGAGGTGAGAGGGATTTATTAATTCTTATTTAGAGTGTGTGAAAATGGTTTAAAACTGACTTAAAACAAATATAACCTCTTCCACTAATTACCCAAAAAAAAACCTCAGTTTATTGGGGCTTTTTTGCGAAGTTAAATACACTTAAGAACGACGTGGACAAATCTGGGAAGTAGCTGCATGTCGCGGTACAAATTCCAAATTTTTTTTTTTTGAAAATTTGGGTCGATAATGTAAGCCTTGTGAAGGCCCTGCATTGCAAGGGAAAATTTTCCTTGTCACTAATGGCTGCACGACGGGCACGGGACTTAACATTCTTCGTTGTGGCAAGCTACTTTGGCAGCTTGCTCACCAAGGTTTAGGTCCTCCTAAAGGAACTTTTGGGCGGTCCTTGGAGAGTCTTTACCAGACGTTTGGACCCTTTGTACTATATTTTACCTATTAAAATTCTTTTTACAAGTTTTGGACTACATTTGACACTCCCAAATCTTCACCAAATATAGGGACATCTACTAATTTAAATTAGCTAGTTTGGATGTCAAGGTCTTTCTTTGTTTTTTTGTCTCTAACCTTTTCTAATTAAGTTTAATACATTAATTTATGTCAAGAAACATCATTTTAAACATTATATTGTAGGCGAAGCTCTAGACTAAGTCATGGAACTTCCGTAGTGTTATATTAAGGAAAAACCAATTGTCTCTAACTCAAGGTTATGGGTAGCATAAAATCTCATGGGCTTTAAGATGAATTGAAGAATAGGAAATCACCTTAACATTTTTCATAAGCACACATCCCAACCCAACTCTAGAGGCATCAAAATAAACCACAAAACCATTTGTACCTTCCTGTAATGTCAATATTAGAGACTAAGTAAATCTATATTTCAACTCTTGAAAACACACTCACAAGCTTCCGAACAAATAAATTTAACCTCTTTTGAGTTAAAGCCGTCATCGGAGAAGTAATCGAAGAAAACCCTTCTAAAAATCTTCTATAATAGTAACCCAAACCCAAATAACTTTAACACCAAAAAAAGTTATAGGTTTAAGGTTACGTCTGAATGAATCTGTGTTTTTAGAATCCAACTTAATACCCCATCAAGAAACAATGTGACCAATCAAAGTCACATACCTAAACAAAAATTCACACTAGATAAACTTTGTGAAAAATTGATGGTCCTTAAGAACTTGAAATACGATTTTCAAATGACCAACATGCCCATTTTCACTCCTTGAATAGATCAAATTTTCATGAATGAGCATAATAACAAACATATTAATGTCTTGTCTAAACACGACATGCATCAAGTCCATCATCGCCTCTGGAGAATTAGTCTACCAAACGACAAAATCAAATATTCATAGTGACCATGACAGACTCTATTAGTCTTTTTTAAAACGTCTTCATGTATTACCCTTAATTGGTGATAACCTGAACGATGATCGATCTTGGAGGCATAACTATCCCCTTGCAACTGATCAAAAAAGTTTGTTAACTTGGAATATGATACTTCATCTTAATGGTCACTTTGTTAAATTAATGGCAATCGATGCCAATTCAAAGAGACCTATCGTTCTTTCTAATAAACAACACTAGAGCACACCATGAAATGGTACTTGGCAAGATGAAACCTTTATGTAACAAGTATTCTAACAGTTCTTTGAATTCTTTCAACTATGTTACGTCCATTATATAAGAAGGAATTTAGATAGGTTTTGTATCCAAAATAAGTTCAATGCCAAATTCTACCTCTGGCTTAAGAGAAATACCAGGTAGATCATCCGAAAATACTTCTGCAAATTCATTCACAACGGGGTCCGACTAAAAAGTAGGGGTCTTAGTATCCACATCCCTCACCTTAACAATATGGTAAACTCAAGATTTGGATACCATCTTTCTAGCCTTCAAACATAAGAAAATCTAACCCTTAGGCATAGAATTTCCCACTTTTACTCAAGGACATGATCATTCATGAACTGAAACTTAACTAATCGAGTTCAAAGATACATAGACCCATAACAAGAATTCAACCAATCCATACCAAGTATCACATCAAAATCTAACATGTCAAGTTCTACCAAATTAACAAAGAGTAAGTATGTGGAGTAGAAAAATTAGGTATCCTATAAAAACCCTCGTAACCACCACTGAATCACCAACACGGTAGAGTCAAAAAAAGGATCTAGCAACACATCGGGGAGCATATCAAATGATATTTCCTAATTTGGTGTCATTAAAGATAGTGTCGCTCCATGGTCTAGCAAAACATATCTTTAACATACCGATGATCATGTTCATCTTATCTTTGGAGTGCATAGAAGCAGTTTTTCTCATTAACTTTGGATTTTTAATTGCTAGAAGGAGCTTGATTGACCTATCTCCCTTGACATTAAGCATAAGACGATCTCTCATTTTGTGACCACTTTTTCCACAAACAAAGCAACTATCGCTGCGGATAGGAACATACCATCATGTTTCATCCAACACTTTTCACAATTATATAATCTCAAAATTATTATTACCATTATATCCTTGAGGTTGGTGGTTAGAAACATATCTCTGTTGACCCTTGAAGGGGCACTAGAGGAACCTTTGTTGGAAAATGTTACAACCCTCAAAATGAACTAGGATAAACTAGAGCTTCATATGAGTTTTAGGGGGTTTTATCTTGTTGATTTATTTTGACATTACTTTATAGGTCTGTTCAGTTGTATTTGAGGTCAAACGTCAAGTATCCAGAAAGGCATTCGGAGACAAGTCATTTATGTGCTAATCTATTCTTATGTGTTTTGGTTGAAATTAGTATGTTTTTTTATGTCTAATTCATGTGGAGGTGACTTATATTAGTGGAGTATAGATTTTAGGAGTTAAAGGTGCGATTATGACTCCCCAAGGACCCATAAGGTGCCCTTGAGTAGGACCACATGTCTTAGCGAAGAAGCTGCCACACAACATGATTGACGACACCAAAGAATGGACAATCATTGCCCTGGCGGCCCCTAAGACTTGGGCATCGATCAGGCTGCAAATACTAAGAGAGTTGAGTGTCTTACTAGAACCACGGATCCCATTGATGGGGCGTGGACCAGGCCACGGTTCATGGTCTAGATGGCGTTAAATGGATTTGCAATTCTGCAGGTGCTTCGACCAACTTGGGTGTGAAATGGTAAATTCACCCAAGTATTTTTATGCGTAGTTAGGTATTTTATGTATGTTAAATAAAGTAAACACACTTATACTCAAACTCTTTGATGAGAACCCTTCTTTCCTAAAAGTGTTCTCTCTATTGCTCCATGGATGATGAAGGTGGTTGTTGATTTCAATGTATTTTTGCTTCAATTCTTATGGGATTTCTTCTAATAAGGTATGAGATTTGTTTATCTAAGTCTAGCTATCACCTTATAGCCAATTTCGAAGTAATATCCAAGATTTCAAAGTTTATCAAAAAAAACAATTTTCACTCTAACTAAAGGATTCTTGAATGAAAATATTTCAAATCATTATATATGATATTATTTATGTTGAATTGATGGTTTACAATGAAAGTATCCACGAACCCTTGATTTAACAAAATCCCTAAATTTGGCTTATTAAGTGGGTTTATTGTTAATGATCTAATTGATGGAATTGTGATTGTAATGATTTATATTGTTGATTTCCATTGTTAATTATGCTATTATATTATGAATTGATTAAGAAGTTAAGGAATGATTGTTTTGGATTTTGATGAAGGTAAGTTGACCTAATTCCTTTAACAATGTAGGATTCTATAAAATTGCATTTTTGTGGTATGGTCCACTTATGGTGGTGATGTGTAGTTCTTGTTGTTATCGTGACCATGGCCTTGTCGGCATTATTATCTGAATTTTACTAGTATCATGTTATGGTATAAGTGAAGGTTTAATATGAAGTTATGGAATGAATGAATCCATAAAGAGAATGTATTGTATGACATATATGTGATATTGTATAATAAGAAAGGTTCATGTGATATTGTATAATAAGAAAGGTTCATGTGATATTGTGGATATCTTGTATAAAGTTATGTGATATTATTAATGAAAGCATGTTCCTATAAATGGTGGTATGTGATGATGATAAACTATGAAGAGTCTTTATATGTTGGTATGATGTATTTCTTAGGTAGACCTAGTTGTTCGTACTTGATACATGAATGTTATGTCGAATGTGATGTGTTGACTTACTAAACATCCTTTACTTGCGAATGAATGTACGAATGAATGGATAAATGTCTAGTATCGGTATACCGAAGTTAGTACCCTTCCTTGAATGATGTATGAGGTATTTTAGCGAATGTCTTGAACAGGTAGACCTAAGAATAGTGACCCTTCTTGATGAGTATAGAAACCTAAGTGAATTCTCAATCCTTGAATATGAAAAAAAGGTTTATAACGAGGTAAATAGGATATTCCTAGCATGGTACCTAATTTATAAATGAGCTATCATTATGAACCTTGATCGGCAACCATTTTGGACCCCTTCTTTGAAATGGTACTATGAGTTTGAAGGCTTAGTGATGGTACCGTATGTAATAAACTCATGTGGATGAGCTTATGTATGAGAGAAAAGGCAAAGAACAGAGTGGATATGTTAAAGGTTGTATCTCTACTTGACTATGAGACTAGAGTACCAAGAAGCCTTTTGATATCCTGTAAACCATGTGTCTACAAGGGATATGTCCTACTTAAACCTTTGGCAAGTAGAACACCTTCCATGGTGTGCTGTCTTATGATACCAGATTCCATACCTAGATAGTATGGTCTATATGTCGGTTAGTGCCTATTCTCATCAGGTGAGATGTGCACTCTCGTTATTGGATAGGTTTCATAACGTGTAGGTTGTAGAATGGGATGCTATCTACACATGGCACTAGTAGGGATTGATGAAGCTAAAGTGAGTTCCCTAGGTTTCTAAGAACATTATGTCAAGTCCCCTATTTTTTTGTTGTCTCCTAAATGGTTTAGATAAATAATGTTCACTTCATGAAAGTATGATTGAACTAGAAAGGTTCTTATCTAGGGTGGATTTTAGAAATACTTAGGTGTGATTTAATATGG
This sequence comes from Solanum habrochaites, assembly GCA_027704765.1. NCBI lineage: Eukaryota > Viridiplantae > Streptophyta > Magnoliopsida > Solanales > Solanaceae > Solanum > Solanum habrochaites. The sequence goes on from JAKWJA010002495.1 coordinate 33,831,441, forward strand.
TGTATGGGCAGTCTCTTCATTTCTTCCATAAGAGGGTATTAGAGTACCCTTAGGTAGAGAGTCCGAATGATGAAAATACCTACTTGTTGAATATAGAATTAAGTGCTATATATTGATGCTAGTTCATTATATCTTATATGTAAATATTGACTTGAATTATGTCTTTTAATAGCTTATGATGAAGGTACTTATCAAATTTTCATTAAAGCATGTTTCTATAATAAGTGTCCTTTTTGGCATGTTTTTGCATGGTTTTCGTACTTCGTACTTAAATGTGCTAACCCCTTCTTTTCCTTTTTTTGAATAAAATGCAGGAATTGGAGGTTTGGTATGCTATGGATGATGGATAGGTTTCTAAGGGTTGAAGATGAAGTTGTTGTGAGTCCTCACACACTAAAGGACAAGACCCATATGTTCCTTTTATGGTCTTTTAATATTTATTTTTTAGTCTTTTAAGGGCCTCATCCCAAATATTGTACTCCAAAGTTGTTAGACGTTTGATGAGATATATGGTACAGTTAGATTTTTTAAAGTCTCTATTTCTATTTAATGAGAATATTATTCCTGTAGAAAGAAAGTTTTAAATTTTTTTATATGAATTATTAAGTATTGTATGCAATGAAATATCCATGTGGCTTGTACGAGAACTTCGAGCGATCAAATAGGCCGGTTTTTACTAGGAGTTACTCTTAGGTTGTTGACAAACATTATATTAGAGTATAAGGTTATAATATGGTCTTAGGTTGTTTCGAAACATCATCTAGTAGAGTCTTGTTAATGATTTGAAGCGCGCCATATTATTAATAGGAGGCTATTGGGCGCGCCATATTATTAATAGGAGTCTATTGGGCGCTAAGAATGTTTCACTTCTTTATTTTTCAAGTCATGCCAATGAATTTTGTCCTATGATGTCTTACTCTTGTTCCTTATGTGATGGTCTTTTGAGTGGGATTTTCATTTTAAGATTTATGTCGAATGTTTGAGAGAGATAAAAGGTTATGTGTGACTTGATAGATGGGATATAGAAGGTTCTGATGATGACATTAGGTTGGATTAGTTACCTTGTAATGGTAAGTATAGGTGGTAGAACACGACTTAGGTATGTTTTGATTATGAGGTAGGTTAAAAGAGGTGATGAAATATGGTGTTAGAAATGTATAGGTGTTATGAGTACGAAGGATTAATGTTTTCTTGACCCGACCTCAGAATGAGAGGATTTGATGCTTGAAAGAGATAGTGTGAGTTTCTCTTAGTAGGAAATGTGGTGGCGAAATGATGACCATTTTGAGAGTCTTTAGTGTTCATGAGATTGGCTTGATTGATGTTGTTGTTCAACAGGTATAGAGAATTGAAAATTTTACACCTGGTGTGGTCAATTTATTTGAGACATTTAGTGGAGTTGGTTAGGTCAATAGTTTTTGGATTGGGATTCTTATGATATGTCATGTTGAGATTAGATTTGTTTTCCCCAAGTGGCGGCGTATTAGATGGGTTTCTACCAAGTGGGGGCTTATTAGATGGGTTTCTCCTAAGTGGATGAGTATGGCGAATAGTATGGTTGTTGAAAGAGAGATATCCTTCTTTGTTCCTTATGTGCCTATTAAAGCCTAATATCAAGAGTACGTAGTAGCTTGGTTCATGTTGTTATCTTTTGTGAAAAAAATGAGTTTCGAAATATTCTCCCTATAATATGCATGTTTCAGTTAGATTCTTTTTAAATGATAAAGTGTGTTTTCATGAATTTTATTCCATCATGTTCTTTTAGATTTAGTGTGAATTATCTATTTGCTTCATGAGGTGAAAATGTGAATATGCCTAAATGTTAAATGAGTTGGCTTGTTGAGCATGCCTAATCTGTTATTAAGAACTTACATGTTGAACCTTTATGGGAATAATTGCTTCAAATGTAATTTATTGTAAATGTTGCATGATTGTTCTTTGATGAGAAATTGCATGATGTTCTAAATGATGTTTAAATGTGCATGGTGTAATGCGGAGAAGGAAGTTCCTCCGAATATAAAATGAGAAATGTGAAGTCTTATGTATGATGAGTTCGTAGATGTTGTTCCTACCTTCTTGTTGTGTTTTGAGTCTTTTATATGTGGACTTGGTGATACTCCTAGTTTTGTATATTGAATATATTGTCGAATGTATGATTTTGTATGGTTGTAAGGTTTCTAGTCTTGATTCATTGCCTGTTGAAAGTGTTTTAAGTATTCAAGTATCATTCGAGGACGAATATTCCCAAGTGCGGGATAATGTTACAACCCTCAAAATGAACTAGGATGAACTAGAGCTTCATATAAGTTTCAGTGGCAGTTAGATTGTTCATTTAATGTTAAAATTAGTTTATAGGTCAGTTCAGTTGAGTTTGAGGTCAAACGTCAAGGAACGACCAAGATGTTCAGAGACTAGTCGTTTATGTGCTAATGTTTTCTTATGTGTTTTGGTTGAATTTAGTGTGTTGTTTGAGGTGTAATTCATGTGGAGGTGACTCATATTAGTGGAATATAAATTTAAAGGGTTTAACATCTGTGTACGACTCCCCAAGGACCCACTAGGGGTCGTTGAGGAGGACACCATCTCTTGCGAACAAGCTGTCAGGCAACATGATTGACAACACCAAACAATGGACCATCAATGTAATGACGGCCCATTAGTCTTGGGCTTCGATCAGGACTAAAAAGCCAGAATGTGTGGAGACTCTGACAATAAAACCACAAAACCCATTGATGGGGCGTGGACCGGGCTATTCTCCATGCTCTGGTGAGGGTCAAATGGACCTGTAATTCTGTAGGTGGTTCGACTAACTTAGGTATGAAATAGTTAATTCACCTCAATTATTTTTAAGTGTATGTATGGTTTCTTTATGTGTATTTAGGTATTTTAAAATTTTTAATCAGTTAAACCCTCACTTAGACTCAAACAACTAAATCAAAACCCCTCCCTCATAAAAGAGTTCTCTCCACAACTGTAACACCCTAAAACGAACTAAGTTTAACTAGAGCTTCATGAATATTTCTTGACATAATTTTGTGTTAAAGTGAGTTATATTTATATCCTTAGGCAGTGTGTGAAGTTTGGAGGTCAAACGGTCAACAACGTCCATCACGTTCGGAAGATATGCCTTAAAAAGTGTTTGTGTATTCTCATGTGTTTGAGTGAGTTTTACGTCTTCGTTTGTTTGAAAATTGTGAGGGATGTTCCTAAGACCTAAAATACTTTGTTTACGGGTTTAACGTCTTGGTAATAACCCACCAAGGACCCAAGAAGGGACCTAGAGAAGGGCCCCAAGGCTAGAACTAAAGACTGCCTAGGCAGTGTCCACAAAAGAGACCAATTGACGTCCATTGGTCAAACCAATGGCCCGTCGACATGTTACGTTGATTGTACATAAAGCCTGAACATTTGAAGAGTTTAATCCCCAACCAACGACAACCTCCAACTAGCCGTTGATGGACAAACGGTTCATAGGTTAGATCCGTCTGTGAGACTGCCCAAAAAGCTGTCACTTTCCTATAATGACTTGGGGTGTTTTGTAAATTCACCCCAAGTATGTTATGAACCTATGTATTTTAGTTATATTAAGGAGTTCCGAACCCTAAGACCCAATTTTAGACTTCATTTCCTAAAATCCAGAACTCTCCCTGTTAATAGACTCTCTCAAGTCTCCATGGAAGCTAGAAGTGAAGAAAGACCTAGGAGGACTGTTGGTGGTAGATTTCCTCATCAAAATCAGTGGGGTTTCTTCAATGTGAGGTATAGTAGTCATCCTTAAACTCTCTTCCATTCAATGAGCCACTTCTAAAGAATTTCAAAACAGATTTTCAAACCCTAACTTCTTCTATCTTTAACTATAAGTATGGGTCTTGCATGAAAACATTTTAAATGATTCAAATATGATATTTCTAATTTTAGTTGGTGATTTTAGTGCTAAAACTTCAAAAAAATCATGTTAATGTTTTTCTCAATTTTGACTTAAGAAATGGGTTGAATCAGCATAATATTGTAGTCTTTGAACTTTGGTTTCCTTTTATTAATATTATTGTTTAGATACTACCCTAAGGGCTATATTATGATGAATTTTTGAAGTAATTGTTATGATATATGAAAGCTTAGATTAGAATATAAGTTTGTTTTTATCTTGTTTAACTTTAATTATGAAATGCTCTTGAGGTATATGATCCACCTTCTGTATTCGAAAAGAGGCCATGAAGGCATATTATGTGAAGTAATATCATTATGATGTTATTATTGTTAATAGAACTTATGAAGCTTATTATGAGATGTTCTATTCCAATGTACCTCTTGAGTTGAGTAGTCCTCGTTAGTAAAGAATGAGTTCTTTATTAGCAATCTCTGTATCCCTTAACTATGCGCCTGCATAGGTGTAACTATTGGGAAAACCATGTAAAAACTAAAAGAAAAGACCTCACCGTAGACAAGTGGGAGGGCCCTTCTCTGATAAGGAAAGTATCGAGATTTCATGTCTAGCTCTCATGGTCTATATCAGTTAATCTACCCCCCACAAACAGAAGTAAAGAACTAAGTCCCCTAAAAGAACGTACTACTTAGGGTAGGTGGTGGAATAGGATGACATCTATTGCACTATGTAAACCTTCTTAAAGAGGAGTCTTGGTGTGTTTTGTTTGAAGTGTCTGAACAAAGTCTCCTAAATAAACGTACTACTTAGGGTAGGTGGTTGTATGAGACGCTATCTATCCATTGAAATAGGTAGACCTTCCAAAAGGGGAGTCTTTGTGTGTCTTATATGAATTAACTGAGCTAAGTCTCCTAAAAAAGTGTACTACTTAGGGTAGGTGGTAGAATGGGACACCATCTACTCATTGCACTAAGTAGGCATTTCCGAAAGGAATGTCTTAGTGTGTTGTTTGAGTGTTATTCTAATGTCATGTCATTGAGTTGGAACTTGTTCTCCCGAGGTAAGTAGGCCTAGAAGGGGTAGTCTTGAGGATCACGCAGGTGTGTATTTAAGGAGGTGTATTAGCATTTCCTTCATGTCTTACCTTTCTGAGTCAGGTTAACCTTATCCAAGGAAACTCCTAAGGAAATGAGTTCACTTCCTCTTGTCTTGACTTTGGGAGTTCTTTGTCTTAAGAATAGAATCAATTTACTGTAATGTTGGAAGGGTTACTATAACATTTTGGTACTTCACTGGCAAATGGTTCTTTTTGCTAAAATTATGGAAATCCTTCTCTAAGTGTTAAATGATGATCCTTATGTTTTTTTACTTCAATATTCATGAATGGTTTACATAATTTGCAAGAAACATATTCTTACTAATTTTTCCCTTTTTGCATGTTTTTTCTTAGGTCATACTTAGTACATAGTTTTGTACTAAACCCATACTTTTCTATACTCTATAAGTATATATTTGGAAACGAGGTTGAAGTTAGAAGGCAAGCTTGGGAAAAACACTCTCAATACTAAGTGTGTCCTCATATATTCGAAGGCATACTTATATTTCTTAGTTTCTTATTTAAGACTCATTATGTATTTTTCCTTCAAATGTAAAGGGTTGTGTCCATAAGATATTATGTCGTGTCTTTTAGTTGGCTTGTGGCATGATATTTTCTTAATATTTATAAAAAAATTCCTTTTTATATTAAATGTTATGAAAAGTTTTAATCCATACTACTTTTCATGTATTATGTAATGAATGATGGTTAAAGGGTTGTACAAGACCCCAAAGGGTCAAGTACGCCTTGTGAAGACCCAAGGGTTCTTCCTAAATTCTAGGGGGTACTTGCGGGTCGTGAAAAGAACTCCATGGGTTCTCACAGTCAAGAGGGAGATAGGGTTGTGGATTTGAATGGCTTTCTTCATTAATCCTCATGGGATTTCTTCTAATAAGGGATGAGAGTTGTTTATCTATGATTAGCTATCTCCTAAGAACCAATTTCAAAGTAATTTCAAAGTTTATGGAAAAGTCTAATTTTTATTCTAACGCAAGAATTCTTGCATGAAATGATTTCAAATCATTAGATACGATATTTTTAATGCTAAATTGATGTTTTACAATGAAAATATATATGAAACCTTGATTTCACAAAATCCCCTAAATTGGCTTATGAAGTGGGTTTATTGATTATGATCTAATGTTGATGGAATTATGATTGTAATGAGTTGTATAGTTGATTTATATTGTTAATTATGATATTATATTGTGAATTGTTGGAGAAGTTAAGGAATTATGGTTCTGCTTTTGGAAGAAGGTTAGTTGACCTAATTCCCTTACTAATATAAAATTAATATAGAATATCTCTTGTGTCGTATGGTAAATTTATCGTGGCGGTGTTTACTTCTTATTCTTATCATGATCATTGCCTTGTAAAAATTATTATTTGAATTGTAGTAGTATCATGTTATGTTATATGTGAAGGTATAATGTGATGTAAACGTGACCTGGACCTTGTATAATGAAGTTGTGGCATACATGAATGTATAAAGAGAAGGTTTTATGTGACATACATGTGATCTTGTATAATGTGAAGGGTTCATGTGATCTTGAGGAGATTTTGTATAAAGCTATGTGATATTTCGTAATGAAAGCATGTTCCTCTAAATGTTGGTATGTGATGATGATTAACTATGAAGAGTCTTTATATGTTGATATGGTGTCTTGAGTATGTAGACCTAGTTGTCCCTAATGGATGCATGAAAGTTATGTTGAATGTGATCTCTTGAGTTTGTAAGCATCGTTTCTTGAGAATGAATGAATGAATGTTTAACGACCAAGGAGCACCCCTTAGAAGTAACACAGTGTACTTGACCTGTCCGAAGTGTAATACAAGCCCTCAGACATCTTTAATCGTATAGACATAAAATTAGCAAAAAATTAAAAACCTTTCACAACATATCACAATGCTAAAACATCACTTCATTTAAAATTCTTAAGTACATAGTTAAGACATTAAGAATCGTCTTTCCATCTGAAGACACAACTCCAATAGAACAAAATAGGGACACGACCCTTAACAATATAAAAGAATAATCTAAACTATAACATAAACTTAATTTAAATTCTTGACATGAAGGTTATTGAATTATTAAGGATACACTTTAACGTGGGAATATGAATCCAAGCTCCTCAATCTATGAAAGATCCTCTGGCCATCACCACCTAGACTTTGTGTAAAAACATAAATGGGAATTGTATTAGTATAAGAATTCACTAAGTATGATAACCATGCAAAAACATGATTTAAAAATGATATTTAGTTATAATTCATACATAATGTCTGTTAGAGAATCTTCATAAGAATTTAATACAATAAGCACATAGGTTCACACGCATCATAGTAGACAAGGATACTATTTGTAACCACATATAAGACCATTCATTATATTTAAGACACATTCAATATCTTCATAAAATTACCTTTACCTTTTTACCTTAACTTCTCCATCTAAAACAATACTTAAGTAATACTTAGTACAATGCATGAATAGTATCCCATTCCACCATTCAGACGAAAGCATCACCTTAAGGTCACCAAGGTGAATATTCATAAAAACATCATCGATTTTACCATATACATTCATAAGGACATATCATATCATAAAACACAACCTTCAAATAAGAACCATTACCTAAGACAACCCCAAATCACACTAATGCAATGTGTAACTAGCATTCCATAATACTATTCATACAAACTATTCCAATGAAGTCACCATAGACAAGGCACATCACAATCAATAACAAACCATACATGCATTTAACCTTAGAAATAAGACCCACATAGTTCATAGATCTCATATAAGGACCTATTCATTCATCACTTCAAAGTCATAACCCATTTAATCTTTATGCACATCTAAAGACAAAATGCAAGGCAATGCGACCAATATCATCATAATGAAGTAATAAACAACATTGCATACATAGACCCTACTCATAATCTCAATATAAGCCTACTAGTTCAATGTACATGTGAAGCCACATAATCTCATATATTCTAAGTAGACCAATTAAGGATATCATCTGGATTGCCACTTACTTCATACATTAATACAAAAAGTATATCCAACAACATGCATACTAAGTAAGACCTTAATCATGTAGTCACAATAAGACCAACACCATGCATATCATCAGAACAAGTTGTCTAACACCGTACTATCGCGCACAAGATACACATATACATATACATACAAAACTCACCCTAGAATTCCATTCAAGAGATACTTGTGCATGTGTAGGTAAATTACCATTCCTTCACCTACACTAAGCAACATCCCTTAGGTAGTCCCAGTTAGGGTTCATCATCTTACTCCTATTGTTTAGTTTACATTCAAGAAAATTTTCCTTAATTAACAATAGACCATGTGAGTTAAACATCATATCCGGTGTCATAAAACTCCACACTAAAAAAAGGTGCTCTACTTGACAATGTTGAACCATATATAATACCAATCTATGTGGATCCACTCTCTAGAACCTACAGGGGTACATAGTTAAGAAACAACGAGGTTGTTACTAGAAACCCTCTTTATGCTAATTAGCATTGTAGTTTCCACCTGATGAGAACATCAAGTGAACTTATATTCCTTTGGGAAGGGACACCACATTTGTGGATCCCACCTTCCATTTGACAAGGGACACCTCTCATTGTCAATATCACTTATTGCTAAGCTAACTTTCATTTTTTAAAAATCCTTTAAGTATTTATAGCCTTAGAGTATAAGAGAAGCTTTAGGAGATTAACACCTTATATATATATATATATATATATATATATATATATAATATATATATATTATATATATATATATATGCATAGGGAAAACATCCAAGGGACTCTCATTTACTAGATTATCATTACAATGCTTAATTTATACCTTCATGTGTGTGTATGTATAAACATATTAGGAAGCCTTTCAAATAAACACATTTATACAACACATGATCATTGTTCATGAGTCAAATATTTTTCATGCATAATAATAGATAAAGGTGCACATTAGAATCATCCTTTCATTTGACACTATCAACATATTATAATTATAGATATTTGTTATCGTGATCACCTAAGAGAAACAACATTGATATTGAGTAAACTACCTTTCAAGGATCATAAAACTTATGCCATATCATTCAAGTCATGAACAACTCACATATAGATCATTTAGGGACTATAGACCACACACCAATATTACATGATAGGAGACAAGAATATATTCAACATTTGAATAGAAGAATGAGAACATGCATAAGATCACACATTCATATATATATTTACATAGGTAGGGGTCATTCTACAATAGTATTCATCACAACCAAACACGTAGACCATACCTTACCCTAATATCATTATTCATATTACCAATATACCTAGATAATGATAATAGAATTGAAGAATACATACCAGAACTTCATACTTGTGATCATCATAACAATAATTAACATTACATCTATTGAACTCAAGGACATGATCACAACATTCATAGGTAGAAAAAAATGTTAACACCACCACTATAAGTGGAAACATACAATGTAAATCCCAATACTTATAGACTAGGAATTAGGTCATCTTACCAATGCTACAAGCCATTATTATCACAGATCAATCCTCAAAAATTCATAATCAATTTATAAAGATAGCAATAGCATGAGAAAATATATCAGAATTTATTCACAATTCAATTAACATATAATCAAGATCACAAGACCCACCTAATAGGCTAAATTGAGAGATTAAGGAGATCATGGGTTATTCAATAAAAAACATAAGAAATAATCATAAAACAGTAATTCAACATATATTCATCACTAAAATTCCTTAGAATATTATTTTACAAGTAACCCATTCTTATATTAAAAATTCAAAAATTTGATCATACAAACCCTTTGGAAGATCATTGATAGAAATACTTGGATAAAAGGTTATCAAAGGATCGAGGGTTAACAAACCTTAATAGAATAAAATCAGATTGAATTTGGAGAAGAAAGCACTTGAAAATTCATCTTCGATCTTGATCTTGAGCTTGTCCTCCAATGGAGGTTTGAGAGAATTTTGGAAGAGAAGAGAGTTTTGGATCTTTGATTTCTCATTGGGTATTTGTGTTTTGACTTGGAAATGGGGGTAAATATGACTTAAAAATCATTTATAACCGGCTGCCAAAGTACCCAAAACAACCCCACACTTATTGGAAATTTTAACCAAGTCGAAATTGACTTTAAAGCGACGCGATAAAATTTGTGACATGGTTGCGCGTCGTTGGGGCAATTCCTAGTTTTAATTCACGAATTAATTTTGAGGTAGTGAGCCTCGTGAAAGTGGTGCGATGTGAATTCAATTTGAGTGCCAAGCGCGTGATGCGGACTGGACTCCACATCTATGTTTTGTACACTACCTTTGCATCTTCCTTGTCTAACATTTGGGTCCTCCTCAAGGACCCTTAGGGTTGTCCTACGAGAATACTACTTGAATGTTTTTACACTAAACATGTTTATTAATGTATTAGTGTCACCTCCATTGTTTTTAGACTCTAAACAACACATAAAAACAAGGAAAACATGCAAGGATACACTACCACACAAAAGACTAGTTTTTAGATGTCTCGGTCGTCCTTTGATGTTAGACTTCCAAACTCATTAAAACAACTATTACAAGTTTTGACACACTTTATTTAGATGTTATTAAATAATAATACACAGGTGAGAATCTAGATCAGCCTATTTTTTTAGGGTCTTTACAATATGCCCCACTTGGAAACATTCATCCTTGAATGACACGTGGAACACTTTTGACACTTTCAAAAACTCAACAACCCATTTATCAGCTCACAACATTCAACATAATACAAAGTAATATACAAGGAACATAAACATTCATAACATTATTCATTCAATGCAACACAAGTAAGTAGAACCTTCATTCACTCACTTCTAATGCATTCAACACATATACATTTCTAATGTTCATAAGAGGAACTTCCTTATAATAATTTTATCAAAGAGCTCAATATGAAATAACCTTTAAATCACACATAGGCAAGTTCAACACTTAACTCAAGAGGCAAATAAGTAACTCATACTAAATGCACATAAATTATGAGTAATATAGATCAACAGAACTTTTATCACTTAGACATAATACAATTAAGGACATACATATCATTACCATGTTTAGTTATGTTCAAGGAGAAATTTCCTTCTCCTTGACATACCCACATTCATCTTAAAGTTCATATACAAGCATTTCACAAAGGTCAATTCATTTGAAAGAGGAAGTCTCTGTTCCTAACAAATGTATGCTCATACTCCCTTCATTATGAAATCAAAATGGTAGATCATACCAAACATATTCCAACATAAGGAAGTTATTTCAAAAATTTCAATTTCATGCAAAACACTAGCTTTCATGACCATGCATCATTTAGGAAAATTGCTACATTTCATAGACACATATTAATAACTTTTCAAAAACTGAGCCTATAATAACACTTCCAAATCACAAAATGATATTTTTATGGGGATTCATATTTTCTAATTTAAAGAAAACTCAACACCTCAATGTGGGGCAAAAATAACCTCACATCAAAAAGAGAAATCAAGTAGGTTCATCAAACCATATCATGAATTCAAATGCATATCTACCATATAATGATGCATAACAACATAGGAAACATGAAATTTATGAAAAATCCCTTTTTCATGTAATATGAACCCTTCAAAACATGTATAACACAGTGTCATCTAATGACATGCGTGACATATGGAGAATATGCAACTTATATTCATATGCAAGACTTCGTAAGATGTACAAGCTACAAGGAACTCGGTGGTCTCAAGCGTGAGTAAGAACAGAAGGAAAGTATAGGGATATCAACAACCTTATTACTGAAATCATCATCCCCCACTTCGGGTAAACCCATCTAAGAGAAACTCGTCTCTTCCAAGAGAACTTGGACATACCAATCCTTCTAGTCAAGCACAACATCCCCCTCTTGGGGTCCAGCTTATGCAAACAGTTCTTAACATCACCTCGTTCCACTCTCAAGGAGGAACCATTTCCTACTAACTCTTCACTAACACTCCACTAGGTGAGGATTTCAAGAGATCACAATTGAGTATCTAAGTCACTCTACTTTATATTCATCACTTAAAATTCTTACCATGGAGATGTTCAAGGAAGATCAAAGTAAGAACATTAAGGTCACACAAAACCATACTATCTAGGCACATTATCCCTCACTTGTGGTAAGCCCAATAAAATAGTCATCACATCATTCCTTTAATCACAAAGGTTGAAGCAACTCAATGCTAAATATTACACTCTGAAAGTTCCATGACTTATTATAAAGCCTCACTTGATGAACTATCCCTTAAACCAATGTTTCAAAGATTAAAAAAGGTAATGAATTCAATTAAAAAGTTTACCGTCGAATTATAAAGAAGAGACCATGACGTCTGGAGATTTGTGAAATATGAGCTAGTGTGCCTTGGCGTGTCAAGGGGTTTAAAGTGTTAGAAAAAGGTCTTATATGGTTTAAAGTTTAGAATACACGTTAGAACGTGTTTAGGGTTTAAACATCCTAGTACGATTCCCCATGGACCACCCTAAGATTCCTTTAGGAGGACCATACATTTTGACCTCAAAACTGTCAAATGGCAGTGTGCTATTCACGGGGCAAAATGCCAAGCCATTGATGGCAAAATGTCTGATCGACCAGTATCGTTAGTCCATAATTAGTCTCCTCACCAAGAGACTCAAAAATGGAGACTCTGAACCAAACCATGTTTAACCAGTACGGTCCGTGATTTGGTCAACAGGCCGCCGACGTGGACTCATCGATTGGACAAAAGTTCACTGGTATGTTTTAGTTTGAGTTAGGGAAATTAGGCAATTAGTTTGTTAATGAATTAATTATTATAGGATGTTTAGATATGTTAGTTGGGTACTATAAAATAATTAATATTATTAAACTAACCCAACACCTCATTATTTCCCAAGCCCAATTCACTCAAATTTCTCTCTACTTTCTCTCACTACCTCAAAGACCCCCATCGAAGACCTAGGTTGAAGATTTATTAGGTCCTCAATATTCAAGTTCTCTTCCATAGTTGTTCAAGTGTTGTTAAGGTACGGAAGCTATTCACTCTTCGGAATCCTTTCCCCAAGAGGCTTTTTAAAGAATTGATTTCAAAGATGTCTAAAATTATTGTTTTCATTCGTGGGTTACTTATCAAATTTATTTAGTATTGTATTGTATTGATAAATATTGATAGATTATGATTGTGTATTTGTTATTTGATGTAATTCCTTAGACTTTGACCTAGTTTCCATAAAATATCGATAAATGACCCATTTCCTTTAAACATAACTACGAACTAGGTTGATAGATGACTAGGGACGTTGGAATTCGATATGTTATTGCTTAATTTACTATTATATGATGATGATGAGTATATTATTGTATGAATGTGTTGAAATTTAGATTGATATCTTTGAGGATATTCTTGGAAGCCATGTGTACGACTTTTGTGATCATGAGTACTGTACTTCAATCATGTGTGTTTTTACTTGATGCTGATAATCAATTGAAGTGTGATTATGTGAATATATTTAGGAATATGATCATATTATAAATATAATGGCATACAATAAATATGTTAAATGTAAGATCTTGATATGGTTATGATTATGCAAGGTTGAAAGTGATTCTCTTTGTGTGCCTTACTACGATATGACTATGATGTGATGATCTCACTAAATGATGGGTTGTGATGAAAGAAAGTTCTTATTCTATACCTAAAGAGATTTGATCATGATTATACAAGGGTTTAGTATCTAAGTACTATATTGTAAATTCATCAATAAGGATGCCTTAACGATATTTAAAAAATGGACTTTAACTTAGCACCAAGAGAACTAGATATGAGAGGTGTGCCCTCCCAATGAGGGACGGTAGGTTCACAATTGCTCTAATGAAATGGAGAATACAATGCAAATGTTCATAAAGAGGCTTTCAAATACTAATCTCCTAGTTTCCTAGCTATTTGCCCCGATAGGAAGACTAGCTAGTTGATCCACCTAGAATGCTATGTTCATGTTTCGTTCTACCTTGGAAAGTATATCAACTTCTTTCAGTGAAGGGTTTCTATTACACCAGATTCTATGTTTAGCTCACATGGTATATTGTTGGATAAGGCAATTGTTCCCGAAAGTAAAATGAATAAATTAAAGTAATAAAGATGGACACTAACTAGTGTGACTTAAGGGATTCTACTTAGTGTAGGTAATGTTATAGGACTTTACCGATGCATTGCACAAGTTGGCCTTAAGGGGATTCCTAAAAGGATGTTCTTATGTAATTATGTTATGAATGAAATGCATAATGTTGACCTTTACATGATGTTGATATTATATGACGTTGACTTCATTTGATGAGCATGATATTGGTATATGTTGTGATGAATGATCATGAATATGCATGATGTGATGTTATATGTAGTGTAGGCATTTCTTATTCTTTCTTTACTAGTGGACTTAGTTTATGTGGGGTTATGGGGCTTAACATGAGCATTGAACTAGTTGGCTTGGCTTGGAATTGTAGGAATGCATCTTGTATGTTATGATGATATGAACTCTATGATATGAAATGTTAATATGGCTTTATAATGATGTTAGTCTTGGGTTGGATATGAACATGTCTTAATGTTATATGATTATGTAATTCTATGTGCTCTTTTATGTGCATAAAGACATTCAAAGTGACGTAGTATGGTTTTGAACAAAATGTCCCTTCGTGCATGATTTCAATGGTTTTAATTGCATATGTTTTCATACTAAGTACATGTGATTTGTACTAACCGATATTTTATCTATTTCTACAATAATGTAGGTTTGGGCCATCAAAAGTTTCAAGGCTACATTTAATGAACACTTGAATTTGTTCCCACGTTATTTGTGAGACTTCAAGTCCGAGGATGATGCAACTTTCTAGCTTACTTAGTATTGTCTATGTCTAAGAAAATTATTCTTTCATTATTTTTTGAGACTTTGTTGTAAGCCTATATGAGGCATATTGTAATAGTGTAAGGGCTATGACCAAATCTTATACTTCCATGATAGATGTCTATATGTGAGACAATATTGGACAACTTTAATGAAATGACTACATTGTTAAATGAGAAGTCTATGTAAACTTCATAAGTGAGATGTCTAAGTACACTTCATATATGGATAAATGAGTAGTCTAAGTATACTTCATATGTAAAAGTTTTTAATTTTCCGCATTTTTCCGTACCTATGATATGCAATGATGTATGCTAAGGGCTAGTCTAAGGACTCTTCGGGGATGAAGACGCCGACTACGTCTAGGGTGTGCTCCCCGGTCTTGACAGTAAACCTCCATACTCTTCACATAATATGATTTTACACCACTGAGAATTCCACTCCCAATATCATAACAAGGATCTTACTAATTCAATCATCAGTAGGTAATACTCAAGCAATACTATTCCTCTATGTCTATTACCTAAAGGGCAACTTATAAAAATCAAGTTAGGTCATAGTAATCAACCACATAAGGCCTTAACTACTCTATGACTACCAAGTGTAACTCCATATTTAATAAAAATCTATCTCCAAGTCATAACAAGATAAGTCATTCCGGATTTAACCCTACAAAACCAATCACCTTAGGTAGTTCATCTATAGCCTTTGAAGAATCTCCCTCAAACTTAGTACTATAGAAAATTTGGATTCTAACCAATCATAAAACACATGTTGGCACTCTTAAGATCCACTACAATTTTTATAAGATATTTAGGGTAACTATCCTCTCTAGGTAAAATTTTAGGGAAAACATAGAAGAGGTTTGTCCATAGAGGCCTCTTTGTTTTCTTCTGACACTAGGGCAAGGTAGCTTCTATGTAATTACCACTCACATCATCAACTTCGGTGGGAACTTCCACCTACCATGCCTAGGTTCAATCTAAGCAATTTCCTCAAATGACCATACTTAATATAAAGTTTAAAAGACATTTAACCTCTTTAAAGTAGGTAAACATCAATTCTCTTCCTCGCCCTATGAATCAAGGGGAACATACTACCCTCCAAATAAACCTTAGATTAAAATATAATCCCAACTTATGAAACAACAACCTTTATTACCCTTTTCCCCACTCCAAGGATTGGGTATATAGGAACTAAGTCAACTAGTAATATGGGTTCTCCCATTAACTAGAATAATCCACAATTACCTTACTAGCTTCAACATTGTCACACCCGGTTCCTAGGCCCTAGATGAGACCAGCGTCGTTAACCTCTCAGAGGTTGCAGACAAGCCTCTTCTTAACTTTAATCACAATCATACATTTAAATTTAGCAGAAAATTTAAAACTTTTTAACTTTACTTAAGTGTACTTAGACTTCATACAATTCTTGCATAAGATTGATATAATAACAGCTCAAAATAATGAACCATGTATTAACATATTGAACAATTAAAATGAAGAATTCATAATATAATTAATAGTTGCAAAACTGAACATAATACAAAAGCTTGAACAATTATTTGAAAGGAAACGCTAGGGAAAACATCCACTACCTATGTCTAATCTACTAAAGATAGAGAATAAAGCGTAGCATCCTCGAACTCAAGAGGACCTACCAAACTCTGGTGGTACTAGTCCAAACATCTTCAACGAATCTTCAATATTCTTCAAGGACCTGCACCCATAAAAATGGTAATTTTATATGGTTTAGTACATATTTGTACTAAGTATGGGTGTATTCACATAAACATATAAGGACTATGCATGATCAAGTTAAGCTCTTCCTATACCAACATGTCATTTTTGGAAAGTGAAGTCACTTCACTTTCCTAATTCGTTGTTTATGAATCATTATAGGAATATGACATATTTTTATGAATTTTAAGCACACAACTCGTTTTCTATATGAACATAAGACCTTGTAATCATGAACATAATTTTAGAACAACTCAATCAAACTTTAATATTGTTGCTCCCCTTAGGCCGAGATCTCTCACTCCTAGACTTAGTTTATTTTTCAGTCTTTTCTTTTCTTTTTTTTGTAGTTTAATGATCTCACATGATACTATGTGTTACTTACGAGTGAAATGATTCATTGTAGTCCCGTTTCTACAATGAATCAAATAACTAATACAAAATACTAAGGATATAATTTCACTATCCTACTCACAAGTTGTTTTTTCCATTCTTGTTAAATTGGGCATGAAGTCTTTATGAGACAATCTTCATTGGCTATGACCAATATTTGATTATTTGAATAATATAAAGATGTTGGGGAATATATTCATACTCCAATTGATGAGTCATTATGTTTTTCTCCCTTTATTGGCATAAGCGAATAATTGTTAAAACTTCATTCTTATCAAACACTGGTGATTTGATATACTTATGCTTTCGCTTACTTAATTCACTTTGAACTGACATTTCTTCTTATTCGATCTCATGTTCACTTTGAACGTACTAGGTTAACTTAGGATATTCTTTTAAGACTTCCATTGGGATCTTTCTATGTAATGACTGAGAATGACTTACATCATTACTTAGTCTAACCTCACCCTTTGGTTATCCTATTAGAACACCCCTCATCTTCCTAGTTTTCTTTCTTTCTTTCCTTATTACTTTCGTAAAGAAATATTTAGCATTTAACTGACATAGATCATGTGAGATGACGTAAAATCTTGTGTGTTCCCCACACTGTAGAGGTTGTTCACCGGCCAAAGTGAAACCGAATACTTCCTAGATTTCTTAGGTAGATCCACTAGCTAGTAACCTATGCTGGCAACATAGTTCAAAGACTAGGAGAATTTGGAGATGCTTATCCACCTTGGTGGTAGTCTCATCTCATGAGTCTTACATGTGCTTGCACAAGCTCATTACAAGTGTATCGGTGCTTAGCTCAATTTATCATACTTTACAACTTTTAGAGTTGACTCATACACTATGTAAGCTTGCTTCTAGTATGAGGTATGCTTAGCTCAATTAATGACTTGTCATCCTTTCTACACTTGATGAATGTGAACTTAAATTTTACATTATCATTATGGCGTGAATGAGACTTGTCTCACGATTTCTAACACACTCTTATGTGAGTATCTTTGACATAATTGTTTTGGTGCAAGTGAGCTTTTAGTTACTTCATTACTCACCTTATGTTGTTCAATGTTATTTGGTAGTCTTTTACCACTCGTTATGAATGTTATAAGGACTTATTCAATGTGCTACTATGTTCACAAGTTCATTTAGATAGATTATGTTGGGACTTGTTCCAATCATTGGCATACGCTAGGTTATGAGTTCATTGAGTTACATCTTGTTAAGTCAATATTTAACACGTATTTGGACTTACAAGAAACATCATAATTTACATTGGTCATATAAGATTGGTATGACTTAGTTATTGGCCAATTATATTACATATTTTGGAAATAATATTGTTGGCTAATTTATTGGCATAAACTAAACTTTCACTAAATACAAGTCATCATATTATCAATATCCAAGTCAATTAACTTCATGTGTATACTATAGTAATCTCATCATTTTAAGGAGGCCCAACTTTTAACATTTGATTAGCTCATATGAACAATTCAGTGCTTAGTTTGGCCAAGCTATAAAGATGATTATGCATTGAAGATTCATTAACTAG
Source organism: Solanum habrochaites (assembly GCA_027704765.1). NCBI lineage: Eukaryota > Viridiplantae > Streptophyta > Magnoliopsida > Solanales > Solanaceae > Solanum > Solanum habrochaites. The sequence continues at coordinate 33,850,118 of JAKWJA010002495.1, forward strand.
CTTTCATTCCCATTATTATTTCTTCTTAGAAACACTGCATTCCAAATACTTACAAACATATCTACTGTAAACACACATAGTAATCGAAAACTGAATTTCATAAACAACTTATAATAATTTGATCTTCTCGAACACAATTAGGCATTACAACATTTCTAATCTCATTCAAATAATACTTTAATCATACGGATCTAACCTATAGGTCTCATTCAACTTTATCAAATCACAAAAACCTATACATAATGATCAGTTAACATGACATACAAACAACATGCTCGAGATTTGAATTTTACATACCATCAAAATCGGAAATAGGGAGAACTAGGGAGATGAACATTCGACTATTTCATTGGGAACAACCCTATTTTCGGTTTTCATGAATTCAGAATGTTTGAAAAGCCTCATGGGAAAAAAATCCGAGAGATAAAAACCATACCTTACTATAGAATTAATTCTACAAAGATCACCCTATACTTTGCACTAAAATCATGAATAATTGCCTCGAAATCGCCTAAGTAGAACCGAGAGTATTATTTTGGTTTTTTTACGTTTGTTCAGTGTATTTCAGTCGTGGGTTTCTACTGGATAAAAATGAGTCTTAGTCTTAGGAACGGAATATTAACTAATTCAACTTAGGATAATTAATGTAATTAAATAAAGCAATTAGCTAATTACCAAAATGCCCCTCCTAAATTGACTAAAAATAGGAGAACATTTGACTTAGAAACATTCTGAATATTTGATAAGGGTCTCGAGTTTGACCATTATTTTAAATTAATTAATTAAGTTGCTAATTTAATTAATTAAGTTACCTAGGGTAATTAATAAAACACCGTTAAGTCACTAGGACCATAACCAACCCCTTTGAACTATCCTAGGTTAGATACTAGGATGTTTCTTTAGTTAGCTACTCGGCTAGTGTCACCCGGTTAGGTCTTAGGATACGGGCACACTAGTTTGTTCATTATAGTTAGTCCTAGGTTAGTTAGGTAGTTATGTAAGTTAGTTACAGCCCAGTATTGGTTAGGAAGCTCATCCTCACATGGCTAGACCTGACGCACATCGGTCCCCCTAACTGCCCTAACTGAATTGGTTGGGCTTGGTCTCTCTACCCGTTGCACATGTGCTTGCATATGTGTTGTCGTGCACTTTTCTAACCGTGCACTCTGTAGTTGCACTTGGAAAGTTCAGATCTTGTCCCCAGGATCCTCACTATGTCCTTGGGAACTACTTAATCAACATGATCATTTTAAATGATCAGATGCTATGGTACCTAGGATTAACACTTGGATGCCTTGTACATAATGTGTGTAATCTAGGAAATTCAAAATTTTATTTTAGGTTCATCATTGCAGGTATAATTCCTAAACAATATTGGATTGGAGCATTTGAACATCAAAGTATATCTTAAGTTACTTTTTACTACATAGAAATTGGCTAACACCCTTAAGCCAATATTCTCCCACATGACCAATATTACTTAATATTGTGCATTGGGATGCCTATTTATGACAATAAATATTCTTAAAACCTAATACGCTCGTCACTAGACAAGTACATTTTCTGGAATGTTACAAACACACCATATTCCCTTCTTAGGAGAAAGCCCATTCAAAAGTCTCTTATCCACACAAGGGAAACTATGAATCATTACTCATATAAAAAGGGAAGCATTCATTTTTCACTAGTTACCACATTTCTCTAGAAAGTTTCAAGCCTATACCTTAAGATTATACTATCATTGCACACAACCAAATAGTAAACTATCATTCCAAAAGGACTTCATTCAACAATAATAATTTTTAACATACTTAGAACTACTTCACCACATAACTTCTTAACATAATATCTCAAAATTTAATAAGTCACATATATCCATAATTGACATCACATAAAAATCTTCTAAGTCCACATTCAAATATATTTATCTAGTCAGAAAACTATAATCAGCATCAACCCTCACCTTTTCTCCCTCAAGCGTTGAGAGATTCTCCTTCCAAGAAACCATGTCTAAAAAATCATCAAACAAGGGAATATAGAGTTAAGCTCTATGACATGACACAAGAGTAATGAAGAAAGAGAAACTTTTATCGTCCAATAGCCTCTTGCTCATAAATGTGTCGCGACATATACCAATGAACAAGACTCTACAAGACGTGACATTATGAGGATTTGGACCCTAAAATAACTTTTTATAACCTCATTCTCTAATACCAAGTTTGTCAAGACCGAGGAGCACCCTCTAGAAGTAACAAGGTGTACTTGACCTCTTGAAGGTCTTATACAATCCCTTAGATATCTTTAATTGAACAGACATACAATTAGTGGAAAAATTAAATTATTTCATAGCATATCACAATGATAAAACATCACTTCATTTAAAATTCATAAATACATACGTAAGACACTAAGTCCCGTCTTTCCATCTTAAGACACAACTCCAATAGAATAAAACATGACCCTTAACAATATAAAGAATAATTTAAACTTACATGAATATAGTTTCAATTCTTGACATGAAGGTCCTTGAATCATTAAGGACACACTTGAACCTGTGAATAGGAATCAAAGATCTTTATTCTATGAAAGATCCTCTATCACTACCACCTACACTTTTTTGTAAAAAGATGAAGAAGAATGATATTAGTATAAGAATGCACTAAGTATGATAACCATGCTTTAAAGAGGACATTTAGTTAGAAATCATGCATCATGTCATTTAGAGAGACTTCATAAACATTTGATACAATAAGCACAATATAGTTTACATGCATCATAGTAGACAAGCGTACTATTCTCAACCACACATAAGGCCATTCATGACATTTAAGACACATTTAATATCTTCATAGCATTACCTTTCCTTTTTACCTCAACTCCTCCACCTAAAGAAACAATTGAGTAATACTTAGTTCAATGTATAAATACTATCACATCCAACAATTCATACCAAAGCATCACTTAAGGTCACCAAGGTGAACATTCATACAACGTTCATTAATTTAAGCATATACATTCATAAGAGCATAGCATATCATAAAACACAACCTTTACATAAGAACCATCACCTAAGACAACCCCAAGTCACAGTAGTACAATGTAAAATTAGCATCCCATAATATTATTCACACCAAGTGTTCCTATGAAGTCACCCTAGACTAGGCACATAACATTAAATGACATACCACATATGAATTTAACCTTTTACATAAGGCCCATACACTTTGCAGTTCTCATATAAGGATCCATTCATTCAGCACATCATTGTCTTAACCCATTTAGTGTTTATGCACATCTCAAGACAACATTCAAGTCAATTTCACCAATCTCATCATAATGAAGTAATAGAAAACATTGTATATAGAGAGGTCACTTCATCAATACATCGTAACACCCTACTCATAATCCTATTTTAAGCCTACTAGTGCAATGTATATGTAAAACCCCATAACCTCACACATACTGGGTAAACCAATTCAGGAGAGCACAATCATTTCCATTCACTTCATACATTAACATAACAAGTATAACCAACAACATGCATAACAAGTAAGACCTTAATCATGTAGTCATAATAATACCAACAGAATGCATATCATCATAACAAGTAGGCTAACCCCAAAATGTCATGCATAAGATACTTATATACAGATACATATAGAATTCACCCTAGAATTCCCTTCAAGAGCTAGTTGTGCAATGCATAGGTAAAATCTCATTTCTTCACCTACACTAGGAAACAACCCTTAGATCATCCTATTCAAGGTTCGTCATCTTACTTCCATTATTTATTTTCTATTTGGGAAATTGCGCCTTAACCGACATTAGACCATGTGTTCTAAACATCGAAATCGATGTCATAAAATCCTACAGCGAAAGAAGGTGTTCTACTATACCAAGGTAAAACCATACCTAATATCTATCTATGTTGATCCCCTAGCTAGAACCTATGGGGGTACATAGTTAAGGAACTATGAGGTTGTTTCTAAAAACCCTCTTAATGCTAAATAACATTGTAATTTCAACCTCATGAGGACTTACCTTCCTTTTGGGATGGGATACCACATTTGGTGAACCTACCTTTCTTTTGTGAAGGGACACCTCTCATTCTCAAGCTCATTCGATGCTAAGATACTTTTACCGTTTAAAAATGTTTAAGTCTTTAGTATTCTTTAGAATATAAGATAGGATTCAGGAGATTTATCCCTTATATATATATATATATATTATATATATATATATATATATATATATATATATATATACATGCATACATCATCTAGTTAAGCTTAAGGAGTCAATCTCTGAAGCATAACTCTTGTGTCAGTTCCAATGCAAATGAGTTTCCTAAAATGTTTCTAGAAGATCTTCCTAAATTTCCTCCTAAAATAGAAATATACTTCAGAATTGATATCCCTATAGATACCCAACTTATTTCTATTCCTCCTTACAAAATGACTCTTGTTGAACTTAATGAATTGAATGATGTTTTGAAAAATCTATTAGATGAGAGCTTCATTAGATTTAGTAATTTTCCATGGGGTGCTTTAGTGTTGTTCATGAAAAAGAAAGATTATTCTCTAAGAATGTGTATTGACTTTAGGAAGTAGAACAAGGACACAATCAAGAATAAAGATCGCATCCCCATAATTGATGACTTGTTTAACCAACTTCAAGGTGCTAGTCATTTCTCAAAGATAGACCTCAGATCGGTTATCTTCATCGCAAATTCAAAGACATTGACATTCAAATGATAACCTTTAGAACTTGGTATAGCCATTATGAATTTGTAGTTGTCATTTGTACTAAGCAATGCTCCTGGGAATTTAATGAACATGATGAACACAATTTTGAAGCAATACTTGGACTTGTTTGTTATTTTTTTATTGATAATATCCATATTTACTCTAGGAATGAGGGATAACATGTAAATAATTTGATCATTGTTCTGCAAAATCTTAAAAACCACCAGTTATACGCTAAATTTAGCAAATGTGAGTTTTGGCTGCAATCGGTTGCTTTCTCGGTCACATTTTGTCTAATGAAGGGATTCGAGTGGATTCTTAAAAAATATATGTAGTGAATCAATAGCGCCGACATACACTCCTAGAGATATAAGAATTGTTTGGGTCTAGTTGGTTATAACAGATGTTTTGTTGAAGGATTTTTATACATAACTTATCTATTGACTAAGTTGACTAAAAAAAGGTTAGGTTCAATTGGTCAGATGAGTGTGAGAAAAACATTGAAAACTTGTAGACTAAGTTGACTACAACTCCTGTTTTTATTCTACCAGAGGGTTTAGGCGGTTATGTGATCTATTGTGATGCATCTAGAGTCAGACTAGGTTGTGTACTGATTTATGGAGTAAGGTGGTACATTATCCTTCTATAAAAATTAAGAGGCATGAGAAGAACTACTCCACTTATGACCTCAAGATTGCATCTGTGATGCTTACCCTAAATAATTTGAGACATTAGTTGTATGGTGTTGACTCTACGTGTTCAAAGAACATAAGATCCTTTACTATGTGTTCTCCTAAAATAAGTTGAATATTCACGTGATGAGATTCCTTGAATTTCTTATGGACTATGATATGAATATGCTTTACCATTGTTGTAAGGCCAATGTAGTAGGTGATTTACTTAGAAAAATATTTATGGGTAGTGTATCACACGTTGATTAAGAAATAAAGGAATTAGCAAAAGATGTTAACCAGCATGATAATTTAGAAGTTTTCTTTAAGATCCTCTTAGATAATAGTGTATTAGTTTAAAATAGGTCAAAATATTCTTTGGTAGCGGAGGTTAAGGCAAAACAAGACAGTGATCCCATTAAAGGGTGCCCTTCATCAACACAAAGTTCAGGTTTTCTCCCAAGGGGGAAATATCACTACACCATTTTTGGCCTACGACCACCCCACTAAAGTGTGTCATAACCAACAAAAAGTGTGGCCTTTGATGAAAGGCCACACTTTAGGACTTTAGGCAACACTTTTTAGGAGTTGGCCACAAGAAGCGTAACCTTGGACATTAGGCAACACTTAATAAATATCGCCACTTTTGGGTACACTTATAATGCGTAACCAAAGAAGAATAAGTCCTTGCTTTGTTGTAGTGCATTAGAAACACCTATATTTTATTATGCTACACATAAAAGTGTTTCATTGTTGTTTTATTGGTCACACTTCAAAAGTGTTTCCTTGTATAGGTCATCTAGCGCAACACTTCAAAAGTGTTGCCTTTTATATCTCATAAATTACAACACACATGAAGTGTAATTTTATATCTCATCTAAAGCAACACTTATAAAGTGTAATTTATCTCATCTTGAGAAACACTTATAAAGTGTAACTTTATATATCATCTACAGCAATAGTTATAAAGTGTAATTTTATATGTAATCTAGAGCAATACTTATAAAGTGTAACTTTATATCTCATCTAGAGCAACACCTATAAAGTGTAACTTTATATGTCATCTAGAGCAACACTATTGAATTGAATATATTCAATATATGATGACAGAATCAAATCGAAGCTATATATTTCAAATAAACTTCAAGAAACATGTCCAAAAACTCCAAAACTTAGAAAGTAATTGCTTAAAGATCTCTAATATCAATAAATTGGAAAATACCAAATGCATACAAACGTATATGGCAATAGTACAAAAATTGTTCATCGTTCACTACAATAGATCAAGTATACTTCTGCCACAGTTCAAATTCAATTACCGGCATTTTCCTACACATTGAAAATAAAATTATAAGTTAGTGAAATAAATGAGAAAGTGCATAATTGGAGAGTATTCATCGTAAGCCAACCAATCCAAATCAATATATATGCGCAAATCATATAGAACGTTTATAATCACGTAAATTATGGGTTATTGCATGTATTGTAAACACAAAGAGATCAATAGGCACACATGATCCCAAATTCCATTCAGAGAATCTGTAAATTTCCCTTTCTGTTCCTACAATGTAACCAAAAACTGAGAAAAAGGTTGCTGAGAAAAATCCAGCAGCTTAAAAAACTCGCAAAGCCGAGAAATATCATGAAGCACAAAATGCACAGGATGAAAAGAAGCTAACAAAGAATAGCATTGTAGTTGTCGGAGACAGAAAGAAAAAGAGATTAAAGAAGTTCAAACTATTGTTTGTCTTGTTAATATTGTATATTTATCTAAGCATGTACATAAAAAAAATCTACATGTTGAATGAAATTTTCCAGTTTTGTACATTAGAAAAATGCCTCAAGAGACTATCTCTCCCAGTTACTGTTGTATTGGTTAGGAACAGGGAGATGACTTTCAAAATTTGATATTGAACAAGGCAAGCATGATTTTAGAAATCTGCAAATGTAGTACACTAACAAGTTTCCGCACAAACCAAAAAGCCTTTACAAGTTTAACAAGTTAGGCATTTTCCCAACAATTTCAAAAACATGCAAATGCAATACAGATGCTTTACAAGTTTAACAAGTTAGGAATTTTCCCAACAATTGAATTGTTAGACATGAAAGCTTAACATGTTTCGCAAGATTACCAAATACACTCAAATCAACATGAGTAACTCAACCCTAGATATCAAGAACAACTCGTGCAACATTATCACAACTCGTGCAACATTATCACACTCCAGTTTATCACACCCCAAAAAGCCTAGAGACAACATGTGTGTTCATTCAAAGTAACCAAAAGTGCCCAAAGTACCACATATGTACTACAACCAACAATAGTGTATCTTTTGGAAGTAGAGTGCTAAAATTTATGACACTAATTGCATAGACAATAAACAAGAACAAAGGAAGAAATGGGCGGAAAAAACTTCAAGGATTATAAAACAGATCCAACTGAAAGGATCTTCTAGCCAAATATGATACAGATACAGCCAAAAAAAAGCAAAAATTTGGACTTCAACCCTCAAAATAATATAATAATTCCAGAGTCAATTTTTATTGTCTGAATCATTTCTGTATTTCTTCTTTACACATGGTTTTCAATAAACCATATATATTTTAATTGGCCTCAAGACTGTGATGTGTATATTTATGATTTGAAGTCAGATATCATGGATTGTAAATCCTAGTGGCTCTCTGTTAAAGGAGTATATATTTGTAACTTTCTACTATTTAGTCATCTAAGACCTTATATTAATTTATGTGGCATGTAAACTTTGAGGTTCTAATTTTCTTGAGCCAAGGATACCTCATGGAACCAATTCTACATGTGACACAGATTTAAGGAAAATTCCAAGAGAAAAATCAAGAAGAGAAACAACAGAAAAAAACTTTGAATGAAAAGTAGGGCAATAACAACTGTGAATACACATTCTCAATTATTACATCAAACATTCATAATATCACTGTTAAAATAGAAAGAGAGGCGAAAAGAGTACCATGAGGAAAATGACAATACCTTTCTGCGGGCACTGAACTAGAAAAAGAGGAGCAAGGAAACGATCTTCACTATGAAACTCAAACACTAATGACACATGAGAATTCTGGGTAGAATCTCGGATTCAAATAAATTTGGAAAATCATAGATATGCAAAAAAAATTAGAAAATGTGATACTGTTATTTACACTGAACTCTTCTTTCCTTTAATATGTTTCTATATATATATTTTAACTATTATGTTCAGCTGCTCTAAATGTTTTTTCTCAAATAATCTCAAACTTTTTCCAACCCCCAACAATGAAAAAGAGGTTTATATAGGTAGTTTAATACAAGATACAAACCAAAAAATCAACTAATGAATCTATAATACTAGCCACACTCTCAAAATTCGTATAAGAACACAAGAATTCAAACCCTAAAGCTGAAATTTAGACTTTCAAATAGAAGTTCTTACCTGATAAACCTTATTACAACAAAAGAAATATGAAATCCTTTTCTTCAGTGAGAAATTGTAGAGAAAAGCATGACAAATGCTATTTCACTTCACTTCATCATCTTGCCAACAACCCCAAAGTATCCAATTCCTTCTAAATACAAAACAAAGAAACAACCACTTCAAGTAACAGGAAGACAATTTTAGTACTTACACTTGACGAAATAGGCATCCGAAAAGAGAATCAAACTTACTCTTCAAGAAACCATTATCGGATAGATGACTTGAACTATCAATGACTTCAAATCTTTAAATCTTTAACTAAGTTTTTCTATGACTTTAACTCTTCATGATGTTTTTCTCACAAATTGTAGAAGAGAATATGTTCTCAATTATTTCGTTCTTAGATCTTCACTTCTCTTCACCTGTTGTTACGTTCTTCAGTGAAAGAGTGTTGTTGTTGTTCAGTGAAGGTGTGAAAGTTGAAAGTGAAGTCAAAGGGGGAAAGCTGAAAAAGATATTAATGATTTATGATGGAGGTAGTGTTAAAAATATTTGAGGGAATATAATACTTTATTGAAAAATATTAAGCCAACACTTATAGGGTGTTGTTTTTTAAATTATAAAAATAGTACATTTTAGAAGTGTGGCCATGTATGTAAATAGGTGTTGCCAATTATATCATATTTTAACAACACTTAAAAAGGTAAAATAGCTTAGAACCGAGTGAACTTGACAATGAGAGGTGTTGACTTCTCTTGCAAGAAGATTCACCAATGGGTTCCCATAAGTTTTGACTTCACCTGGAGGAATATTCACCTATGGTTACACATGATGTGGTTCAATCATATTTTCTCATGAGATGAGGCTCCAATGCAAATGAGCATGTAGAGGTTCATTTATATCTCATAGTTCCATAAACTATGATTTCCACATAGGATCTAGTAAGTGAATTCACTTAGTATTCCAGGATGTATGTTAATATTCTACCTTGATTAGGTTATAACACCTTCCTTTCTTGTAAGGCTCTACAACGCCTAATTCCATGTTTAGCACCTATGATCTTAGTGTCGTTTAAGGCTTAGTTTCTCTAATGTAAAATGGACAATGGAAGTAATTGAGTAAGGACCTTAACTAGTATAATCGAAGAGAAGATACTTAGGATAGGTGGAAGTAATGAACGCACCTAGACATTGAACAAGTAGCTATATCTAAGGGAGTCATAGGAAGGTGTTCTAATGCATGTGCATATTCTTATGGTTCTCTTACATGACAATATGTTAAGTGCCTACATGATTTAATGATTTGCATGATATGCAGTTCTAATGAAAAGTGTGTGCCTTGTTTATGAAATGGTCCTATGAATGCATGAGTTTAGTTAAAAGGTTGTATGCATGGTTTCCTTGTAGTCTTAAGGTGAAGCCTAAGCATGATTAGTGTTATGAGACATTTTTCATGCATTAAACCAAGTATCACTGGAAGGATGACTTTGGAAATTTAAGAAGTTGGGAATAAAAGGGGTTCACTATAATGGAAACTATTTCACTGTAAGGTGAAAATAGCTCAATGTAAAGTTACCTCAAATGTGCCTTAAATTCTATATATGATTTTATATGATGTTTGAGCTTTAAATATGTCAATATGAAGTATCTGAATGATATAAATGGTTTTGTCTAAATATTATATGAAGATTTACTCAAAAAGAAATGAAGTATGATTTCAAGAAAATGTCCCTTTTAAATGCATGCTTTTGTATGGTTGCCATACTTAGTTTATTCTTGTACTAATTTTATTCTTCTATATTTTTTACACAAAGTTTAGGTTATGGATGCTTAAGGGATGTCTTTACATGATGAAGAGCTTGTTGTATGATTCCCATGCTCAAAGGGAAGGAATCCTTAAGTTCAAGGATCTCCTACTTATGTTAACTGTAAAGTTTTATAAATTGTATACCTATGATTATGTTATAAGGGTCGTGTCCTAATGTACTTTTATGATGTTGAGTCTAGGATGGCAAAAGATAATAGAGTCTTTAACTATTTATGATGATATTTTATATACATATGAAGTAATGTTCTAGCATATGATTTGCAAAGAAAGTTTTAATTTTTCTACTAAATTTACATATGGCGATGAGATGAATAATAACTATGACTTGTATAAGACCTCGAAGAGTTCAAGTATGCCATGTTACTTCATAGGGGTGCTCCACAGATGTGAACTCCTATTTATGCTTTATTATGATGTTTTGACGAAATATTGTGAAAATGTGGTAATGGCTTGGATGGAGGGTAAGCTGATCTATCTTGGTTTGTATCTTATGGAAATTGATCTTGAGTGGTGTGGTCCACCTTCGGTGGAGGTTTTTACTTGAATTATATGAATATATTTGTATATATATGTGCATTGTGAGTATGTCCTTGAAGGCATAGTATGTGAAGTGAAGTGATGATTTTGAATGATATGCATGTGGTACTCTTATGAAGTTGCTAATGTGTGACTTGAAGATATCATGTCAAAATGAAGTATATGTATATGTGAAGTATGATAGTGTGTGAAACATGATACTGGGTGAATTATGATAAATGAAGGTGTAATCATGTTTAGAAGCCAATGTTATGAAAATGGTGATTATGTGAAAGGTATGCTAAGATGTACTTACACACACTTTGTATGAATGAATGTAGTTAATAAATGTAAATGGGGAATTGTAGGATGAACACTCTTCGTGAGTAGAGATGAAGTGTCTTGACCTTACTATTCCTTAAGAAATCTAGTAATTAAAAGGGGCATTTTAGGATGACCAATCTTTGTGAGTTTAGATGAAGTGTTTAGTAGCAACCTCACTATTCCCAAGAGGTTTCTCAGATAGGTTGGAGGTTGGATACCCTTCGTGAGTTAAAATGTGGTGTTCAAAAGTATCCTCTAGGGATTTTTACCTTTCGTTAGTTGAGACATGGTTGTAAATATCTATCCCTTAACCTATAGTTAATTAATGTTTAAGACTCCTTGGCGGAGTTATTCTTAGCAACGAAAGGATTTGAAGAAGGAGTCTTGAGATGAGTGTTCATCGTTATTCGAGAAGGAGCTACTTAGAAGCAAACATTTTATCCATCAACTATGCACCCACATAGGTGTAGCTATTAATAATCCATGTAAAGCCTAAAAACAATGGTCTTACCTTAGGCAAGTGGGGATCCCTCATCCTCTATGAGTTAGTACTGGGATTCCATGTCTAGCTCTCATAGTCTATGCCGGTTAAATCTAGCCCCTCACAAATGAATATATTCAACTAAGTCTTCTAAAGGGTGTACTACTCAGGGTAGGTGGTGGTATGCGACGCTATCTATTCATTGCACAAGTAGGCAAATCGAGGGAGTCTTGGGTGTCCTTATGTTAAAATGATTGAATTGGTCTTATGTGATCTAAATGAAGTATAGTGACCTTATGTCTAACGAAAATAAAGCATAATGATTCTATATGTAAGGTTTATCAAGTATGATGGTTTATGTGCAATATCTATGAAGGTTATGTACATGATGAATGTGATGTGCCTAGTATAAGGGAATTCTAGAGGAGCACTAATGTTGAGGTAGTAGTATGGGATGTTACTTCCACATTGCACGAAGTGTAACTTGGGGGTCGTCTTGGAGGATGGTACTTATGTGAAGTTCCTAAATAAAAGTATGTTCCTCTAGTGTCCTTAGCATTGAATGTTGACTTGTTAAGTGAAATGAACCATGCTTATCTTTGATTGTCTTAAGGATCACTTAGGTGTGCATTTAAAAGATTGTATAGGCGGTTTCTTCATATATCACCTTATTGAGTCTTAGGATAACTTTGGATAGCGAAACTTTATGAGAAATGTGTCTACCGTAAAGTACAGGATTATCTTTAAAATATTGAAGTTTTACCTTTGTGTTAATGATGATCTATTTTATCTTTTATGACTATATTCATGAAGGTTTTACAAAAATAGCATGAAAGAATTAATTCAACTAAAATGTCCTTTTTTTAATGTGTTTTTGCCTTTAACATACTTAGTGCAATGTTTGTACTAACCTCATACATTTATATACCTTATAAGTATAGGTTGAAGGCATGTGAAGTTTCCTAGAAGGAGATGCTTGGGAAGTTGACTCTCTCAAGACTTGGTATGTCCTCATATTTTTGAGGACATGGTATATATATCTTTAGTTCTTCTTTAAGAGTTCTATAAGACTTATAACATATTTCATTCAATGTAAAGGGTTGTGACCCTAAGATGTTTAAGATGTGTATTTAAGTTGGCTCGTGAGGATGAGACTTATTCCTTAGTTTTAATCGAATTTATTATAAGTATTCTTGTGAAAAGTTTTAAGTCCACACTACTTTTCATACTTATGTAAGGAATTATAGCTAAGAGTCTTGTACAAGACCTCCGAACGGTCAAGTATATTGTGTGACGACTCAAGAGCACCCTCTTCTTCTAGGGTTTACTTGCGGGTCGTTACAAGACTGATGGGGATAAAGTGAGCAGATTTTGTCAATCTATCCATAGTAACCCAAATTGCACAACAACATTTTATGCCTACAACAACCCTAGAAATGTGTGGCCTAAACTATGAAAATAGTGTGGCATTTGATAAAAGGCCACACTTTTTGACTAGAAGCCACACTTTTCAGGGGTGGCTGAAAGCCCTGCAACATTAGAGTTTATGCAACACTTTAAAAGTTTTGCCTTAGTAGCGGCGCTTAAAAGCGTTGACAAAAGGCAAAAAGGCCACGCTTCTGCAGCTACGCTTAAAAGTGTTGCCTTAGCAGCTACACTTTTAAGCATAGCCTTAAAGACAAAAACACAACGCTTTTTAGCTATGCTTAAAAGTGTGGCCTTAGCAGCGACAGTTTCAAGCGTAGCCTGAAAGCCAAAAAGGCCATGCTCTTCAGCTATGCTTAAAAGTGTGGCGTTAGCAGCGACACTGTCAAGCGTAGCCTAATAGGCAAAAAGGCCACACTTTGCAGCGACACTTAAAAATGTTACCTTACCATCTTCACTTTTAAGCGTGCCTTTGCTACCATTTTTCCTACAATTATGAAGTTTTGCTTTTTATATTTAATATTTTACAAGACTTTGAAGTATAGTCTTTGCCCATATGCATACACAATTTATATGCCACAATTTCTAATTAAAATCTACCAATATTGTTTTGCAATAAATAATCTAAAGCATTAAATTAGCTAATAAGTAATTCAAGTTGATAGATTTTCCATACAAATCAAAACATAATGTGTTGTGTACATACACATACTTATAAAGCATTAATATTATAAATGTGTATACAATAGTTCAAAAAGTACTCTTACAATAGTTTAATATATTCTACAAATGAATATATTTCACAAAATAAATTTAATGTATTCAAACTTTTACAATAGTAAAAGAACTATTCATCATCCACTTCAAATTTGTTCACCTCCATTTCCCTACACAAATTAAATTGCGATGGTTATAGAATAGGCAAGAAGTTTCATATTGCAACATTTATTAAAGAGGAAAGAAGTCCAGACTGGAGTAGTTTTTATAATCATTCATGCAACAATAGGTCAATATTTTTGTATAAATGATGAATTCATAACCTCAATATTTCTATTTTATTGCTTAAAAAATAGGTCAAAATTGTACTATGCACATTCTACTTTTGCTGCCTTTAAAGCTAGCAGTTGTTCCTTTTACTGCCTTTACACCTTCATATAACATTCTACTATGCACATTTTCAACAAAATTCAACTTATTCCCATCAAGAAGAACATTCATCAACAAATTATAACTAAAGTACTAGGCTATACCCAAAACTCATTCCACATCATATCAAGAACCTTAATAGTTTCATTATACAACTCAAATTTTGCATAACTTTCAATAAATATATAGAAAGTACCTTGAACTAATTCAACCTTCAATCTCTTCATATCATCCAATACCCCCTTTATTAAATCAAAAGATCCCACATTTCCAAGCTTTCTTAAAATCTCTTAGTATATAGACAAAGTGGGTGTGAAATAGGGCTGCTTAGAACCCATTTAAAGAGATGAAAAGCTGAAGTTTCATCATTTTCTTAACGAAGGGTGTCGAGAAATTGCTTTGGTGTGAAATCTAGCAAGTGTTCTTTTGCTTTAGAAGGTAAAATAGTTGAAGGAACACGTTCCAGATGAAAATGGAAGAGATATGGTTTTAGGAGGATAAAATGGAGGAAATAAGAGAAAGAGAAAGCCATTGAAGCAATTCAACAAATAAAACAGATAGCATGCGTTGACACTATTTCAAGCAAATCATAGTGAAGAAGAGCACATGCATTTGCAGATTACATACTCAGATAATATATTTGCAGATTGTATTTGGAAGTTACAGAATATAGTAAATTTGAAGATTGCAAATTCCACATTGCATCTAAAAGTTACAGAAAATAGTAAATTTGCAGATTGCAAATTCCATATTGCATCTAGAATTTACAGAAAATAATAAATCAGCAGATTGCAGATTCCAGATTGACTATGGTATACACTGAAGCATCAGTCAAATAGAGTAGTAGAGAAATACCATTTCGAATCTTAACAGCTAACACCCAGAACATATTTAAAATTGGAAACAAAATCTCATATAGCAAAAACTAGACTCCAACCATACCAAACAAGCCACTAACAACTAAAAAGAGAAAATTTCAAACATTTAGAGTGTTTCGCTAGCATTCAACAATATTCAAAACCATACCGAGATCTCTTTTTCTTGATAACAGTCAACTAATCACATACCTTTGCAACTCAAATTTTGAAAAGATCTTTTTTTCTGCTTATACGCCAGTTTCATATTATTGAGAAGCATGTTCAAGTTGTAAACAACATTTAAAAGAAGTTTAAACACTTTATTAAGAAGATCAAAAGTACAAACCCAAGCTTGAAACTGCAGATATGCATATTTGAAGATTTGCATATTTCACATTTGCAGATTTACATATATGTTGTAGATTACAATTTTTCCACTAAATATAGAACAACAAGATACCACAACATATTTTTAAGATGCAACATAGATCTGCAGATTTGAAGATTTACAGATTTCACATTTTTAAACCCAAGCATAGATAACTCTCCTAATAAAGGTATACTTGTTGATACCACTAAAGATTCACATGACATTTTGCAGGAATCCCAAGCTACTGTCCCTAAACTATAGAACACAATCTCAAAATAAGAGAATCATGAAAATGGGAAGTCTACTCCCTCTAACTCTATGCTCGACCAGTTTACTCATGATCAAATTATTGGCCATGAGCATGTTAATGCCATGGGGCAAAAGGCTGTGGAAAGTTGTGAATAAATACAAGGGGCGAGTGTGAGTGAGTCTGTAAAATAATCCAATCATAACCATAAAAAAAATCTGAACAATTGGACCGAAGACCTTCATCAAAATGCTTAAACCAATGATGAGCAAAGTAATTACCATAAGGACTTTTCCAGGATTTCCAGCAACTTTTACAAACGTTCCTTACCCACACAAAAAAGTCAGCATTTATGTTCTAACTTCATGGAGATTTATGTTAACCATGGCCATAAATCAAATTCTTAGCATGTCATAAATAAGGTAAAAACGACTAGACAAGAATCATCTTGTGCACAAAATCAAATGCAATCTTGAGAAATTTAGTTTGTGGCATAAACAGGTGGATCAAGGAACTGGAACTCAACATTAAAATATTACTATTTGACAAAAAATAATATTTGAAATTAGAAGAGACCATATGAAGGATTTCTTGATAGAAATGGTACATTGACGATCTGACACATAAAGCTAAAGGTACTTATCTACAAAATTTTATCGTTCCAACTAGTTTGAGAGGTCAAGAAAATTGAATCACATATGACAATAGTTGGCTCTCCTAAAAACTTTACATCACACTTGTTGCGAAGGTCCTGCCTAAGAATATAGGAAAAGCTCTTTTAACAGTTACTTAGATCACATAAGCATGTCATCGAAAGAATACCAATATCTCAAAGTATGATGTTGATCAAGATTGGCAGCTTAATGAAATATGAGATGGTGCATCGCATAAGAAATCACATTAGCCAGCTCAAAGTATTCATTCCCAAATAAAAAAGTATTCACACATGAGATTGATCACATACCCAGTGAGGGTAGAAGGGAAATACTCTTCTTAAGGGTCTTCTGTACTTGCCAGTGAATGGTTGTTACAGTTTCTGATGTTCCCAACAGAACAGTAGTTTAAAGAAGAAAAAAATCAGCACTAGATGCTTACTCATTTACCCATAGTCCATGGCCATGGTTAACATAAATCTCTAGAAAGTTAGAACATAATAAATAGCAGCAACAAATACTTAATTAAGTGTGGGGGGTCAACATTGCACACTATAATGTTAAAAATGTGCTTATTGACCTGCAAAATGAACTTGATTAGAACACAGTCTGAACAACACAAAGAATGACCATTGAAGTCAAGCTTGAATGGGAAGAATGACCATATAAAAACATCCCCCATACTGTGAGTATTGCAGGCAGCAAGGACACTACATAGAGGAATAGAAAGTTCGAATGAGGGAGGAGGATTATAGAAATACAAAAGAGAAAGAAAATGAAAAGAAGGATAAAAGAAACGATAATCAAAACAAGAAAGAGAAATAAAATAACCATGACAATGCAAAAAATGCTACAGAAAAACAACAACAAAATAGTAGGGAGATGAACAAACAAAATAAACAGAAGGAAGAAGAATGCAAACACAAAGAAAAAGAACCAAAGGCAGCAAGAAGTGAGACCCGTAAAACAACATGGAAACCTACCTAACCACAAAATCTGACAGCCAAGGAAGCTCCCCAAAACACCGCACAAGCAACATATAAACTTCCCATCTTACATCACAATGCTTTCACTAACTTGAACATGCAGGAAATTCAAGCGATAACAAGAGAGGAACCTACCACCACAGGGCATCCAGCAACAAAGGAAACACATAACAGGTATGAGCACGAAAATGATAAAGGAAAACAAAAAATTCAACAAGGAAGGGATGTCAATTGAAAAATATCAGGTATAATAGCTATGAAACCTTTCTCAAATAATTTGTCTAAAACAGCTACTATGATTGTTGAAGTTGAAGGAGGGATGGATGGGGATTGTTAATACAGCCTCACTTCTGCAGAAAGGGCAACAAGAGGAGGGAATTTTCCTCATGTTTTACATGAGGGGGTACACTCCGACCTTAACCCAGACCATAGAGCCCCAACTAACAATAAAACTCAGCAACAACAATCCAAACAGCAGCAGGGTCAACAACAAGGGTAGACAGAAGCAATGAAACAGGGCACCTTAACACACAATTCTCACAATACAACCTGACACCTCTATTTTAGTTTCTAAAGTAAGTGTAAATTAGTATTTACTTCATGAAATCAGTTATTTAGCTTCCGTCCTTCAGCTTTTCGAATTTTATTTCTTTGATCCCAGTTTTGTAGCATCAACTCTTCATTTCGTCGAGAAAATCAAAATCTAGAGAGGAGAATCTTCAACTTAGCACTTCCATTTTTTAGCTTAGCTAGTCAGAAGAATCTACATGTTTCAAAAGTTTTATATCTACATAAATGTCAAAACAAATTTAACACGCAAGTTTAAAAAAATAATTGAAACTGTGTCATATAAATAGAAACTGGAGGAGTAATATTCAACGAAAACATACTGTAACGGCTCCATATCAAATTCAAAATATGTTGATAACCTATTACAACAACACTTGTTTTGTTTAATGCATATCATTTCATTATACTCAATCTTCAAAAAAATTACTTTTATCGAAGGAATAACTAATATCTCAGTTCATTCAGTATTCCGCTTTTCATTTGTTTAACATCACGAGACAAGGTATTAAGGCTCACAGCACCCAGAAATCAACTAATAAAGACAAATTACGAGCTAGACTCCCAAAAATTGTATAAAAACACAATAACATCAAAACCCTAAGCAAGAATTTAAACTTTAAAAGATAGAATTCTTACTCAGTAAACCCTAAATTGGTCTTAAATCAAGTCCTGAAATGAGAAATCTGAGTGAAAGGTGTGATGGAGAGACTTAACTTTAGTTCATCTTGCTAACAACCCCAATCAATTCATTCTAAAAAAAATAAAAATTCATTCAATATGAAGAAGCTTGATGAAATCTTCAGCTCTTACCTTGAGGAAATATTCAGGTCGGAGAACAGAAAGCTTGGTCAGCTCAGTGAGTTCTGCAACTTGATATTCAGCTCGATCTTCAGCTAGGATAAGAGAAAATTTGAGTTCTTCATCTTGGAGAAGGAAAGGGAAAGAATGACTTGAAAGAAAGAGCTTGATCTTCAGCACAATATCATAGAAAGGAAAGGGAAAGCATGAGTTCTTCAGAAAAGAAAAGGGAAAGGGAGAAGGAAAGAGAAAGTCTTTTTGTTTTATTATTAATTAATGTTTATTTTTTTGCCAATAAAAATGGGAGGGAAAGTTAAAATTGTTGGAGGGAATATAAAATTTTGGTGAAAATTTTAAGGCCATAATTATAATGTGTTGTTTTTACAATAATAAAAATATGAAATTTAAAAATTGTGGTCATATATGTAAAAAATTGTTGTCAATTATAAAATTTTATAGCAACACTTATAACGTGTACCTTATAGAATTAAAGAGTAACTTTTCAAGTGTTGCCAATAGTATAGTTGCTAAAAGTTAAAAAAATTGGCTACACTTTAAAAGCGTTCCCAAAAATACTTTAGGCCACACTTTAAAAGTGTAGTCTAGAAGTAGTGTGGTTGTAGACCTAAAATGGTGTAGTGTTGAGTCATTTTCCTCTGGGTTCGAGGTAACCCAACAACAAAGTCCATATTAATTTCTTTCCACATCCAAGTAAGAACATGTATTACTTGAGTTAGACCAACTGGTCTTTGATGCTCGACTGTAACTTGTTGTCAATATTGATACCTAACTACTAACTCCGCTAAGTCGCTTTTCAAACAATCTAAAATCATGATACATTTTTGTGGCACCTAGATGAATAGAATTTCGGGAACCATGAGCTTCTTCAAAAATTTGCCAACTCATTATGAACATCTGGTACACACAATTTTACTTGATACCTAAGCACACTATCCCCTCTTTGGGAGAATGACTCATTGAATTTTCTAAGTATCGATTTCTTCAACTCCATCAATAGAGGATCAAGGTGTTACTTAGACTTCACCTCAACCACTAAGAATAATTCGGAGTTATGATGAACCGTAGACCCTCCTTTTGGATAATCTTATAACCGAACACCCAACTAAGACAATCTATGAACCTCTTTCACCAAGTCATTAATATAATCAGGAACATGGGCTACACTACCATTGAACATACGACATAGAGAATCCGTACCTACATTGGATTTCCAGTGGTTGTAAAGGACACTCATCTCATTGTCCTTCAAATGTTTCAACCACCTTCTTTGTAGGAGATTCAACTCTTTTTGAGTGAACATATATTGAAAGCTCTTGTGGTTCGAGAACACATCCACATGGACACCATACAAGTAATGCCTCCATATTTTCAAAGAAAACACTACGACAACTAATTCAAGATCAGTTATTGGGTAGTTCTTCTCGTGCACCTTGTGTTTTTTAGAGGAATATACTATCACCTTACAATGTTACATGAGGAAACAACCCAAACCTATCCTGGAAACGTCACAATACACCACAAACTCTTGAGAAACCTCTGGTAAGGTCAAAACTGGAGTGGAGGTAAGCTTTTTTTTCAACACTTGGAAGCCATTTTCATAAGCTTTTGACCATTCAAACTTAGTAATGGATGGAAACCAATCAATAAAACTACAATAATACCGGCTAAACCCAATAAACTTTAACTATCTGTTGGAGTCAACTTTCTAAGACATTTATTTACCGCTTCCCTTTTATTCAGATCGACCTCAATATCGTCACTAGAGATGATGTGAGCAAAAAATGCAACTAATCTCAACAAAAATTTACATTTACCATATTTAACAAAAAGTTAGTGTTCCTTGAGAACTTGCAATTGTCACATCTGGAGAGCACCCCCTAAGATGTATCTGACGTTGTCGTCCTCAAAGGGGACTTAGACAAGCCCTTAGCATTCATCATAACATATCATAGCCTAAAAATGCGAAAAATTGAAAACTTTTACATATATTAAGTGAAGTTCATATAGACTTCTCACTTATGAAATATTTAGATATACATAGACCTCTCACATAAAGGCTTACTTAGGCTTCTCTTTTAAGAAACTTGATCAACATACTTACGATAGTTTAATAAAAATCTCTCACATAAAAACCATCTAAACAGTAAGAATCTTTTACTTAGAGAATACAATATCAATATTCCATATAGGCCTTACTGTGATAGAATTCAATGATAAAATGAATAAAAGTATATATCTTAGACTATTACTATCTTCATGGATGAAGTAGTGAAAAGATAGTATCCCGAACATGAGGACCTACCATCACTTGGAGAAAGAGTTCGAAGCTTCTACGATCGACCTTCTTAAACTTCAATGGACGGAGCCTACATTTTTATAGATATATAAAGGATATGGGTTAGTAAGCCACTTGTACTAAGTATGTGTATATGCACATAAAATATTCAAAGACGTGCATGAAAAGAACCATTTCTTTACAAAGCATGCTAAATAATTTGATAGCCTTTAATGCACATACAATATAGAAGTTACAAGATAAGAATCATAACAACATATATCATAATCATAACAAAACACACATCATCATAATGTTATATTAGCATTTCATGTTTAATATTTCATATCAAAATAATATACAACACTTTCCAATAATGCCATAACAACCCTACAAGTGTAATGATCATGTGAATCCCCATAACCCCATATAATAAATGTAAACAAGATAGGAGACCATACGTAATGCTTTACTTCTTACAACTTATATCAGAAGTACTCACCACCACATATAGAAATATTGAGGTATACATAGAACATTAGGAGTTTAGTATATGGAGTTTACATAGAATGCTCGCTTATGAAGCTTACATAGGCTTCTTGTTTAGGAAAAATAACCAATATATACGAAATAGTCTAATAACATTGTCTCACATTAAACCATCTAAAGAGTATTAAAACATTTGGAAATATCCCATGCTTCAATACAATGAGCCAAATGTAGGCTTACAACAACAGTCTCAAAAATAAAGGAATGAAATAATTTCTTTAGACATAACAACAAATAACCTAGAATAGATAAATGGTAACATCTATGAACATTGAGGATCTGCCACTAACCTAGGGAATATGTCCAAGTCTTCTTGCAAAGTTGCCTACTATACTTTAACGGCCTGAACCTACATTGTTTGGAAAAAGGGAAAGAATATGTGTTAGTACAACAACATGTATTAAGTATGGAATCATATGCAAGTTAAACCATTGAAATCATACTTAAAAGAACATTTTGTTCAGAACCATGTTAAGTCACTTTCAAAAGACTTTATGCACATAAGAGCACATGCAAGTTAATGATCATAATATCACTGAAGACAAGTTCATACTCAATACAAGAGTAACATTAGTATAAAGTCATATTCCTGTGAATATCATAATATTAATATCAAATCAACATAAAACTCCAACATAATGTCACATCAACAATTCATGTACTAGAGTTCATAACATCAAAACATATAAGAACCTTACTCACAACCCCTTCCCAAGCCTACAGTTGAAATGCTTATGTGAAGACCCTTAACCCCACATAATCAAGTCAACCAAGAAAAATATTATAAGTGTAACAACCCTAAAAATGGATATGCTAAGTAATGCTTAATGTGTCTAAATTTCCAACGATTAGACCGGGTTCACACGGATTGATGTGCTTATAACCAGACCTCAGAATAGTTGCTAAATCAAAGCCAACTAACTTGTAGAGTTATTTGAGCTATTAAAGGTTGGTCCAACCATATAGGGCTCTCGAATATGAAGATTTACTTGAACGAGTCTTTAACGAACTTAAAAAGGGAAAATCTTCGGTTTGGAGGGCCTAGGGGTAAAATGGTCTTTTTAAAAGATAAGGGTAATATGATAATTACCATAAATATATAATTAATTATTTAATTAATAAGGTGGATGGGCATTATGGGGAGAGAGGTACCTAATTGTGCTCTTGAAGTGAAGTATAGCTCCACCTCAGTTCGAACCTAGGTGGAAGCAATGAATTAAATTATTTTTAATTTAAGTTGGTAAATTAATGTAATTAATTTATATTTATTAGTTATTATCTGATTTAAAATAAAACTAAATCAGAGTTTTAATAATTAAATGAAACCTTATTTAACTAAGTCCTAAACTAGACTCCTAAGCCTAAAAAAACTCTTTTTTCCCACGCTCATCTCTCTCTCTGTCTCTATCACTCTCACTCATGTTTTTATCTGCCAAATAACGTACAAAAATCGTAAGTAAATCAATGTTCTTCACACTTGAATAAATCACAACAAAAAATTATAAACAAACAACTAATCAAACACGTTAGGCAAAGAGAGGGTTTTTCCGTCATGTAGGTGTTGAAGCTCTTGGATTTGGACGTGTGTTTGGAGGGGTTCTTTGGTCAGAAAGTAAAGGTTTTAACATCAAAAAGGTATGGGTTCTCTTATATCTTGGTCAATTTCCCAAGGGACCCCCTAAGGTTCAGACAAATCTATTCCAAAAACTAGGATGGTTTCCCGTTACATGTCCCTGTAACTAGCTCCCATTAAATCATAGGTTGGTTAAGTTTGTTGGTAGAAAACTAGGGATGAAACATGTTTTTGTGATGATTATGTGTTTATATGTATGTTTGGAATTATGTGACTTATGTTGATATTTCCGAAAATGTAACTGCGTGTATTTGTGTGTTGTCATGGCTATTGTTCATGGTTAAGGACTTGAAATCGCATGATAGTTCTCTAAATTTCATGTACACATCGTGATGTAAATGTGATGTTCATATGAGTTGAAATGTGGCTGATTTGAGGGATAATATCTTATTTAAACGAATCCATGAAAACACACCTAAAACGTTCTAAATGTACTACGAAATTCCCCTAAGAACTAAGGTGTAACTTGATGAAAGGATGCTGAAAACTTAAAAGAAAATTTACAGCTTCTAGTGATGAATTTCGGTCAGCAAGAGGGTTCAAAATGTTGGAAAAAAATGAATCAAAACAAGTGAGGTCATGGAGGATTGAACCCGAGACCTCACCATGTTAAAAACCATGAAAATAAAAAAGTAAAAAGAAATGTGGTGAAGGGGATTTGAACCATGGTATTGGCTGGAAAATGTAACTTAGATGAAAAAAGTAAAAAATGAGAGGAGTGGGATTCGAACCCACCACCTCTCAATCAGATTTAATGAGGAGAATAAAATAAATAATAAAGGGGGAGGCGTGTGGAAATCGAATCCACGACCTCTTAGGCATATTAAGGAGGATAATGAAAGAAAACTAACGGGAGAGGCGTGTGGGAATTGAACCCACGACCTCTTAGGCACATTAAGGAGGTGAATAAAAGAAAAATAAAGGGGGAGGCATGTGGGAATCTAACTCACGACATCTTAGGAAAATTTAAGGAGGAGAATAAACGAAAAATAAAGGGGGAGGCGTGTGGGAATCGAACTCATGACCTCTAATGTAGATTTAAGGAGGAGAATAAAATAAAAATAAAGAGAGGTTGTGGGGGTTTGATCCCACAACCTCATAGTCCAATCGAAATAGACAAGGAGAAATAGATTTTTAAAAAATAGAATAAATAGGGTTGTGGTGGTTTGATCCAACCAACCCTCGGTCAAGTAAGAGGTAATTCAAAGGAGAAAAATAAAGAGGAAATGTTGATGTTGGAGATCGATATAGGGTCCCAATGTCATGTGGACCAAAATATAATAAATGAAAAAAATGTAAATGTTGTCTAAGGGATTCGAAATTGGGTTCCCTTTCCCAAATTCCGTATTTGATACATAAGTCATATGTGAATTAAATTTTAAAGAATAATGCCACCTACTTAGATCGAAATCGAGATCTTGGCATACATACAAGATGCATAAGTTTTGTATGACATAATCTTAGGAAGATATGGATCACTTAACGAACTATGAATGAAGCCTCATGGCTTGTATGTATAGACACATTTGACTAGCATACGTTTAAAAATAAGTGAACCTAAGATGAATGTAATGAAATGATGTAACCCTAGAAAGGTTAAATAATAGTGTAAAACACACTAAATGGCCAAGTGCATTGGCATACGATGAAATGAATATTATTTAAAGAAATGTTGAAACTCTAGAAGGGTTAAGTAAGAGTGTGAAACACACAAATGGCCAAGTGCATTGGCATATGATGAAACTAGTTTAGTAAAGAGTTCCTTAGTCTATTAATGTGAAGCTACTAGTAGGTTTCAAGTATGTGCACCATCATGTTAATATGTGAATTAGATATTAACCAATGGGGAGTATTGAATTACCTATGTGTGCATACATTCTATAGATGACTTACTTATTGTTAGTAAAGAGTAGTGTCATCCGCGGACGAATGTTCCTAAGGGGGGGGGGGATAATGTAACAACCTTAAAAATGAATATGCTAAGTAATGCTTAATGTATCTAGAATGCCAACGATTAAACCGGGTTCACACGGATTGATGCGCTTAGAACTAGACCTCGGAACCCTAGATTCATCAAAGATAACTAACTTGAGGAATTATTTGAGTGAGGAAAGGTTGGGTCCAACCATGTAGGGCTCTTGAATACGAAGATTTACTTGAAGGAGTCTTTACCGGACTTAAAAAGGGAAAATCATAGGTTTGGAGGGTCTAGGGGTAAAATTTTCTTTTTTTCCAAGGTAAGGGTAGTTTTGTAATTACCCTAAATATATAATTAATTATATAATTAATAAGGTGGAGGTGCATTTTGGGGAGAGAGGGCCTAAATTGGGCTCTTAAAGTGAAGTCTAGCTCCACCCAGGTTCGAACCTAGGTGGAAGCAATGAATTAAATTGTTTTTAATTTAAGTTGGTAAATTAATTTAATTTATTTATAATTATTAAATATATCTGATTTAAAATAAAAGGATATAAGATTTGTAATAATTAAATAAAACCTTATTTGACTAAGTCCTAAACTAGACCTCTAAGCCTCAGAAAACTCTTATTTCCCACGCTCATCTCTCTCTCATGTCTCTATCACTCTCACTCATGTTTTTCTCTGCCAAATTACGTACAAAAACAGTAAGTAAAACAAAGTTCTTCACACTTGAATAACTCACAATAAAAAATTATAAACAAACAACTAATCAAACACGTTAGGCAAAGAGAGGGTTTTTCCGTCAAGTTGGTGTTGAAGCTCTTGGATTTGAATGTGTGTTTGGAGGGGTTCTTTAAGCAGAAAGTGGAGGTTTGAACCTTAAAAAGTTATGGGTTCTCTTCTCTTTTTGTCCCTTGCCCAAGAGACCTCCTAAGGTTTGGACGAATCTATTCCAAAAACTAGAATTATTTTCCGTTGCATGTCCCTGTCACTAGCTCCCATTGAATCATAGTTTGGTTATGTTTGCCGGTAGAAAACTACGGATGAAACGTGTTTTCGTGATGATTATATGTTTATATGTGTGTTTGGAATTAGGTGACTTTTGTTTATGTTTCCGAAAATGTAACTACGTGTGTATTTGTGTGTTACCGTGGCTATTGTTCATGGTTTAGGACTTGAAATGTCATGATAGTTCTCTAAATTTCATGTACACATGTTGACGTAAATGTGATGTTCGAATGAGTTGAAATATGGCTGATTTAAGTGATAATCTCTTGCCTAAACGAATCCATGAAAAGGCACCTAAATCGTTCTAAATGCACTACTAAATTCCCCTAATAACTAAGGTGTAACTTGATGAAAGGATGCTCAAAAATTAAAAGAAAATTTCCAGCTTCTAGTGATGAAATTCGATCAGCAGAGAGGGTTCAAAATGTTGAAAAAAAATGAATCAAAACAAGTGAGGTCATGGAGGATTGAACCTATGACCTCACTATATTAAAACCATGAAAATATAGAAGTAAAAAGAAATGTGGTGAAGGGAATTCGAACCATGGTATTGGCTAGAAAATGTAACATAAAATAAAAAAAATAAGAAATGAGAGGAGTGAGATTCGAAACCACCACCTATCAATCAGATTTAAGAAGGAGAATAAAATAAAAATAAAGGGGGAGGCGTGTGGGAGTCGAACCCATGACCTTTTAGGCAGATTAAGGAGGAGAATAAAAGAAACCTAACGAGGGAGGCATGTGGGAATCGAACCCATGACCTATTAGGCACATTAAGGAGGTGAATAAAATAAAAATAAAGGGGGAGACGTGTGGAAATCAAACCCACGACCTCTTAGGTAGATTTAAGGAGGAGAATAAATAAAAATAAAGAGAGGCTATGGAGGTTTGATCCAACAACCTCATAGTCCACTCGAAATAGACAAGGCGAAATAGATAAAATAAAATAAAAGGGGATGTGGGGGTTTGATCCCACAAACCCTCGGTCAAGTAAGAGGTAATTCAAAGGAGAAAAATAAAGAGGAAATGTTGATGTTGGAGATCGATCTAGGGTCACAATGTCATGTGTACCAAAATATAATAAATGAAAAAAATGTAAATGTTGTCTAAGGGATTCAAAATTGGGTTCCCTTGCCCAAATTTCGTATTGATACATAAGTCATACGTGAATTAAATTTTCAAGAATAAGGCCACCTACTTAGATCAAAATCGAGATCTTGGCATACATACAAGATGCATAAGTTTTGTATTACATAATCTTAGGAAGATATGAATAACCTAACGAACTACGAATGAAGAGTCATGAGGCTTCATTCGTATGTATAGACCCATAAGTCTAGCATACGTTTAAAAATAAGTGAACATAAGATGTATGTAATGAAATTATATAACCTTAGAAGGGTTAAATAAGAGTATAAAACACACTAAATGGCCAAGTTCATTGGCATACGATGAAATTAATATTATGTAAAGAAATAATGAAACCCTAGAAGGGTTAAGTAAGAGTGTGAAAAACAGAAATGGCCAAGTGCATTGGCATATGATGAAAAGAACATTCACATAAAAAGGGGTGAGTAATTATGAAGAGTAAATGTGATAATGTTAATGAATGTGGTGAAAACATGATATGAGGCTAATGTAAAAGATGAGAGCAATCTCAAATGAGCCTAAGTTAATGTTACCAAAATGTACTCACCTATCAGAGTGTAAAGTTGATGAAGAGACTAGTCTCTATGAACTCTCTAATGAATGTATTGAGATTACGCACTTAATACTAATGATTAGATGAGAAATCATCTATTGAGCTATAATGTCCTCATACTAGAAGCCAACTTTGACGACGTATGAGTTGAATGTAATGGAACTTTATAATGAGCACCGATAGACTAGATGTGAGCGGTGCTGCCTTCTTTCGAGAAGGACGGAGGTTCACGTAACTCTCATCAGATGAGACTATCTGTCTTGCCGGGTATAGATCACCTTATATCTCCTAGTCTTTTAACCAATAATGCAAATATAGGGATCTAGCGGGGTCACTTTGGCCGGTGATTGCACCTCTTTTCGGTGTGGGGTTTCATGACACTGGATTTCATGATGTTCACATGATCTATGTCGGTTAAAGTTGATGTTTCCAATGAATGAATGAATGAGGCCAGACTCAAATGACGCACATAATGAAATGAATGGTACCAAAGGTGTTAGGGCAGGATGATCAAGAGGTGATTTAGACTCAAGCAATGACATTAGGTCATTCTTTGTCATTACACAGAAAACCCGATGAAAGTCTTAAACTACCTCTTAGGTATAGCTGGTGTTCACACTAGCCTATGCATGAAATGAAATTAAGTACGTATGAATGAATGAAGCAAACTCTGTGTTTGCTAATAAAAACTTCCTAGTTGAGGTCCCATATGTTGAGCCCTCATTTTTGGGAAGTCTTAATGTCAAGACCAGGATTCCAAGGTCTTATGGAATATGAATAAATTATATGAACAACGTTATGTGTTATATGAATTATGATATGTGTTATGTGTATGATGTTGTGTGCTGTGTGCAAAATGTTAAGTATGATGGTGCATGTTACTCTCATGGCATAACTTTCCTAATCCAAATTTTGAATGCTCATAAACTTTCCTAATCCAAATTTGGAAAGCTCATAAACATTCCTAATCCAAATTTTGAAAGTTTACTCACTTTCTTAATCTTAGTTTGCCAAGTCCACTTACTTGACATGCTATAAACATGTTGCTAGGTTAGAGCTATTCTTACTCATGCATGTCCTTTTTATGTGCTTGCATATACCCATACTTAGTACAAGTGTGTACTAACCCTATAAAACTCTAAACTTTTAGGTGTAGGCAAAGGTGGACGCTAGAGCTACAAGATAAACGTTGTATCTATCCGGACATCGAGTATTCTACCGGACTTGGTAGTCCATCATGCTTTCTACGATGCTTGCCTATTTACATTCTATCTTAGTTGTAGCATTAAGCTAGTGGAGTATGTTCCACTAGCGTTTATTTCCCATTTTTTGTTCAGACATTGTATAGGTGCCATTTTGGCAAGTACATCTTTATCGTTTTAATATACTGCGTTTTTCATTTTTATGATCACAATGTTAGATGGTTGATGGTGAACAATTTTATATGTAATAGAATGTTTACTAAGAATGTTAAGAAACAAAAAGTTACAAATATTCCGCTCAAATTAACCTAGATGAAGTAAGAATGACGTATGTAGGCTTATCTGCGACCTTTGAGAGTTCAACGATGCCGGTCTCGTCTGGGGTCTAGATCCCGGTCGTGACAATAAGCAATGTCTACATTCCATATATATTCATATAATGCATATTCATAAACATGTACATAAATTTAGACTAATATCATGTTCATTACATATACTCTATATCATGTAATGTAAACATCATATACAGTCAACAATTGCATTTCATTCATATCATAAGTACATAAGAACAACCTCCTAGGTATTGCATGAGGTAGAATCCCTTCAGTCACCCTAGATATTGTTCATTTTATTAATTTCATTTTACTTTCGAGAACAATCGCCTTAACCGACATTGAACTATGTGAGGTAAACATGGTGAAGGAACTAGGAGATATGTATTAAATCCTCAACATGCCCATTAGAATTAGAGTCCTCATCTCATGAGAATCATTGTGAACCTACATTCGCACATTGGGAAAGGACACCTCTCATATCTAGTTCGCTCGATGCAAAGCTAAAGTTCCCTTTTGAAATGCCTTTAAGTCATTCTTAATAATCATTGTTTATTATAGGCAATAGGAGACTAACCCCTTGTATATTCATGTCATTATCTCATATAGGTATTGCAT
Source organism: Solanum habrochaites (assembly GCA_027704765.1). Classification (NCBI taxonomy): domain Eukaryota; kingdom Viridiplantae; phylum Streptophyta; class Magnoliopsida; order Solanales; family Solanaceae; genus Solanum; species Solanum habrochaites. Next base: position 33,880,413 of record JAKWJA010002495.1, read on the forward strand.
GAGAGTTTCTTTCATAACAACCCATCATTTGTTAGATCAACACAACATAGTCATATCATATTAAGCCATACAAGTGATTCGTATTCAACCTTGTGTCATCATACACTCAACATGATCTCACAATTCACACATTTAAGACATTTCATCATAATCATTATATCATCATCTTCTTAATCTAATCACATATGAAACTTCAATTGAATAACATTATTAAGTACAAGTCATCATCATTGAATTAAAGAACTCTAGATCATAAGGTCTTACCAAATATCCTCCATAAGCCTACTTCAAGATCTTACCATCAATCTAACCATATTCATACATAAATTCACTTAATAACATCATACAATAGTAACCTATACAATAACTAAGTCAATTGTATCATCCTTAATCAATTCAACCTTAATTCATAACCTAGGATTAGGGGAAAATGGTTCGATCATGAATTCTTCCGTAAAACTAGGTCAAGACTAAGAACAAAAACAATTAAGAAATATATATTAATAATATATAAATAATAATCAAAGTAAACAAACATCAAATCAATTTAAAAGATCAATCACGAATTGGAAGAAAACCCAACTTTTAGACATCATTGGGAACTAATTTTGAAGAGTCTCTAGGGGGAAGAGATCCCAAGAGTGAATAGCTTCCATACCTAGTATTCCTAAGAGTGTGATTCATAAAATATGAAGTCTTAAAGTCATATTTATACTTGAATCTTTGTCTTTAATGGGGTCTTTGAACAGAGAGAGAAAGTATAGAGAAGTTTTAGAGAATTGGGTTTGGGAAATAATGGGTGTTGTGTTAGTTTAATGAGGTTTAATCTTTATATAGTCGACCAACTTCATAAATTCATTATGTGTCACAACCCATATGGTTACTTCACAACTCCAATGAACACATAACCATGACATTGGACATAGAAATTCAAATCATAATGATACTAGCCTCAATCATAATAAGTAATACAATATCATAATGTAATTCATTAAAAATGTATAAATAATGAACCCACCCTAGAACTCCTCTTAGGAACCTATTATGCAACGTATTAGCAAAGTCTCATACCCTTACCTATACTAAGCAACATTCCTTATGTAGTCCTTGTTAGTGTCCATCTTCTTACTTTTATTTATTCATTTTAATGATTGGGAAACTTCTCCATAACCGATATACACCATATGGGCTATATGGAATCCGATGTCATCCCCTCACACCAAAAATAGGGTCTCCTACTGACCAAGGTAAGACATCAACATTCGTATAACATCTAGGTGGATCCACTAGCAAAGGTTCATATGGGGGCACATAGTTAAAGAACTAGGACTAGAAACCCTATTTATGCTAATTCGCATTGTAGTTTCCACCTCATGAGAACACTGGGTGAACCCACCTTTCTTTTGGAAGAAACACCTCTCGTTTTCATGTTTACTCGATGCTAAACTAAATTCCCTTTTTAAAGTATCTTTAAGACTTCCTTGACGTTAATACATAATTTAGTTGTTCTGAGCTTAACCCCTCATATAACATGTACATAGCGCATAGGTTAATGATGAGAATGTCCTTTCATGAAAACCAACATTCTGTGAGAGTAGTACTTCATAAATATCATCTAGTAGTGTGCATAAGAATCACCTTCCATTGTACGTATCAATGCTACCATAGATATATGACATTATCATGTTTGTATCTATCATATTCATATTCATTTACATGTCTGCATAGTAACCTGTGAATGTGCATATGAGAATTATCATTTCAACTAAAACCATATTGATGTACATTCATGAAGTGTGTACATATGTGAAAAATTGAGCTTGCAATGCATCATAACCATAACATTATCATTATAGGCACTTCCTTTCAAAAGGGATTACCTCACGTGTCCATTATATTCAACCTAATGCAGAACTCACATATATTGTAGTTAAGGACCTTAGACTATATAAATCAACATATCTAATATCCCTTACACTAGACATGCATACATTGGTCATTCAAGAAAAGTATTAGAATCATATATTCATGCATATAGGGGATATCTCCACAAGTTCATTACACATCATCCATACCCAAAATGTATCATACAAACCTATATTAGGGTTGTAGGGGAGAGAGACTCATCACAATATCTCAATTTATACTAACAAGTAGCACCTGCACCCTAAGTAGATCAAACAAACCAACCTATTACTACAAAATAGGTAATTACTTCAACCAGAAATAGATAATCAATTCAACAGATAGATTACAAACAATTGAATACCTTTATTCTTAGCCTACAAGGGCTACCCCGAAAGTTTTGATCCAAATTCTTTGTATTGATATAATAAATATCATATATAACAACAAAATCATGAATTATACAAGAACATATTAAATTACGTAACTTCTTATCATCATTCAACATAATTCAAGAGCTAGGGTTGAGAAAAGTGGAATATCCATGGGTCTTTAGAGAATTAAATCAAAAACATGCTCGATAATTTAATTAATCCTTAAATATTCATATTAAATCATAATTAATCCATTTTATATCAATTAAGTAATGTTTGAAGAGAACCATGAATTGGATGAAAACCTAGAATTTGGGTATATTGGAAAACACATTTGGAAGGGCTACGCGATGACATTTAGTCAAGCATAAAGAACTTCCATACCTTATCCATAGATTACCCCATGAATTTCGTGTGAAATCTCCCATCTTCAATTCCTTGTTGAGCTCCATTTACGTTCTTCAATGGAAGTTTTAGAGAGAAGATTTTTTGAAAGGAAAAGAAGTTAGGTCTTTCAATTTGGGTGATGTCACATCAGGGAATACCCCCTAGATAAAACCAACTTTGACATACACTTTGAGGAATATCACTAGCCTCTTAGTTTACATCATTACATTCATAGGTCAAAATTAGCGGAAATTTAAAAAAATTTGTTACTTCTACATGGGGATTTACATAGACCTCTACATACACCTAATATATATATATATATATATATATATATTATATATATATATATATATATATATATATATATATATATATATATATATATCAAGTATAATAGACCAGTCATATAAGAAAATTACTTAGTCTTCTACTTTTATTGCACATAGATATAATATTGAATGGGACATCGTCTCAAAAGTATGTCTCATCCCATAACCATCTAATAAGTGTATATCAAATTGGGACTAGCCCATAAACAATACAACAAGACCACATGTAGGTCATACAACATTTAGTGTCCAAATGAAATGCAATGAAAAATAAGAGTCATAATACTAAAAAAAACATCGTAGCTTGATAGTGGCATTGCCCTCGGTAAGTGAGACCTACCCAACTTGGATGATTAAGAATTTCAAGTCTTCTTCAAAGTAGTCTCCAAAAGTCTTTCAAGGATCGGAACCTAAAATGTTGCCAAAAAGGAAGAAATGGGGTTAGTATACCAGTTATACTAAGTATGAGACCATATACACATATAATTTGAAACCTGGCTAAGAAAAGGGACATTTCAATAAGTATGAACATTTAATTAAAAATGTTTATGAACATTCAACAAGACCATTCCAACCAATAGGACATGTTAATTAAGTCATACTCATATTCATTACAAGAACAACAACATCAAAACTAGTCAAGTCTAAACATACATTTCATATAATTGAATACCTAGTAACTCTATCATAAATTCATAATAGCAACAAGCATGAATAAGAGTATTTTTCAACATAACCAAAGCAAGACACTTACCCATGAACCCCTATCAAGTCAACAAGTGCAACGACCAAAAAAATCCCTATAACCTTACTCGTCCAAGTAACTTAAAGAGATTCATTATTAACATCCCACTTCACATAGCATGGTATTTAAGAATACATATAATCATACTTTAACAATGTAGGCCAATACATATTCATAAGTGAAACTAATGAAAATATAGTATCAACAATGTGAAAGTTAAACCTATACATATCAAGTACAGTTATAAGCATATTCATACATAAGAACATCCTCAAAAGACTTCCCTTAAGGCTAAATAGTACATTGTCTAAGTAGAGTCCCATACCCCTACCTAGACAAAGTTAAACCCCTTAGATTGTCCTAGTTAAAGTTCATTCCTTTAGTTCATTCTTCCTTTTGGGAACATCTTGCCTTAACCAACATAGACTACATGAGCCAATGTGGAATCCGGTGTAATAGAACCCTACACCGAATGAAGGCGGACAACTTGCAAAGGTAGTACAAAAACATGAACATAGTGACAATGTGGATCCACTAGATACTATTCATATGGTGCAACATAGTTCAAGAACTAGGAGACATAGTTGGGACCCTCTTTATGATGCATGCATTATAATTTCCAATCTCAAGAGTACCTTAGTGATCCTACCTTCCCTATGTGGGAAGGGACACTCCTCACTCAAGTTCCCTTTGTTAGCTAGAGTCCCTTTTGAAAAGTTTTTCTTTATAAATTATAAGCTTAGTTTAGATTATTGGGTCAAATTCCTTGTATTGTCATTGCCATTAGCTCATTAGGAATTTCATGTAAATATCTTTCCATGGCAACCCTCATATGTGAGATTACCATAACATCATTATCACATCATAATAAGGCACATAGGTAATTCATAACCAACCTTATATCATTTAATCTTAATCAATATCTCAAAATTATATGGTCAAGAAATTTCAATTCAAAATCATACAAACACCTACTTAGGCTAATCACAAGTCATGCTTCAATTGAACTACATCAGCAATCACAAGTCATCATAATTGAAGTAAAGGTTAGGATCATAAAAACTTACTCAAAACCCTTCAATAGCAATCATTATGGTATTACCATCAACAAATAAATTACATCCAACAATAGGTGTAGTAACATCAAGCAATAGTAATTAACACAAGAATTTGGTCAATTGCATCATCACTATACCAATTAACATCAATTCTTAACCTATGGTTAGGGGAATTTGGGTTCATCATGAATTCATCAAGAATTAGTGACAATCCCAACTATAAATTACCCTAGTCAATCCATATATGATAAGAATAGATAAAACAAGTCTAATAATCCATTCATTATTTAATTATCATTACTTCATGACCAAGATCTAATATTTGGAAAATTGGGGAAGTGAACATGATCAACATGAAATTGCATAAATTAACATCAATTAATCAACTATTTATACTCAATTAGTCATAGGAAATCACAATTTATCATCAATTTAAAGTTTAGAACAAAACCCATTTGAATTGGAAAACCCCATGGAATTGGGTAATTTAGAAATTAACTTTGAAAGGACCTCTTGGGAAAGGAATCCCAAGAGTAAAGAAAACATACCTTAATGAATATTATTCCACGAAATTCAAGTGAAACCCTATAGAAATTGACCTTCTTCTTAAAGCTTTGTTCCTTCTTCAATGGTGAATTTGGGGAGCGAGAAAGGGGAGACAGGGGAGAGGTTTTGGGTTTTGTTTCTTGAATTGGGTTTTGGTGAGTGAAAATGACACATAATCTATATATAATCAGCCCTATATTACCCAAAAAATTTCTTACTTAAATTGGTCTTTTTGTGAAGTCTAAATGTCAAAAATAGTATTTTACCGAATCTGGGAACTGGCTCAGCGTCGCGAGGCCAACACACATTTTATTTCCCAAAAATAAAATTTGGGACAGTGAGATCCGTGTGGGCTGCACGTCACGCAGCAGCCCACTGATTCTTGACTTTCGCAGGCTGCTTTGGCAGCCTGCCCACCCATGTTGGGGTCTTCCACCATGATCCTTCTAGTGGTCCTTAAGGAATCGTTATTAGACGTTTAGACTCCTTATTATACACTCTACCTTAACAATGTCTCTTTACAGTTTTTATACTTTATTTGACCCTCCGAAATCATCCCCAAATATAGTGACGTCAACTTCTTCAATTAGGTTAGTTTTTCAGACGTCAGGGACGTCCTTTGTCATCTTGGCTATTATACTTGTCGGATGACTTATAAACATTATTTTAGGTCATAAAATAGTATCTAAACATTTAGACACTAATATTAGGCTCTAGATTAGTCCTTTACTTTTCGTAGTGTTACATTATCCCCGCCTCCAGGAACATTCGTCCCTAATTGATACTTAAGATATTTTTTTAAAAAAGGAAGGATAGACTCAAAAATAGCAGCTCAACCAACAGTATACAACATCATCATTTTTTATAACTCAAATCAACATAGCAATATGGTATTTACATAATGACTCAATACATCAATTTTAACACATAAGGCTCAAAGTCACAACATGAGGAATTTCCTTCTCACAATAACAACATGAGCTCAACATATCATTAAATAGTCAATTATGTCAAAGTTCCTTTGTCAACATATAAACATGCTCACTATCACATCATGAAGGCAACAATATATCAAATACACATATAAATGCAATTTGAGCAAAAGAGAAATTTTCCATGAAAAATAATTATGGTATACACCTTTTTTTTACCATAAATATGCACATCTTTGAAAACCAAGTCAAAATCACATTACTCTTCATTATTAATAGTAATAACTAGCCTTAATTAGTAAAGAGATGAGGATAACAGGACTTCATGTCAGCCTCGGCCTACCATGTCGCCCGTTCAACTAGGTGGTTTCTCCATAGAACTTTCACGGAGGCCACCTCTTTGTTCCTCAACTACTTAAGTTGTCTATCAAGGAGGTGAACCGGAACCTCCTCATAGGAGAGGTTTTCATCCACTCAAAGACCTTTAATAGGAAGAATGGACTCGGTATAACCAATGAAATTCTTAACAATGGATACATGGAAAAGCAGGTGAACCGATGATAGCTCTCTATTTAACCTCAAGTAGTAATAAACTTTGCCCACTCTTTGAAAAATTTCATAGGGACCCACATAACGAGGACTCAACGTCCCTTTCTTGCCAATCCTTATCACTCCTTTCATGGGTGAAATTTACAACTATACTTTATCATCTTGTTCAAACTCTAGATCTCTTCTCCTATTGTTGGTAAAAGACTTTTTCCGGTTATAGGTTGTTTTCAATCGGTCTCTTATCAAATGGACACTCTTCAAAGCATCCTAAACCAAGTCGGGACCAAAATGTGAAAACGCACCAACTTCAAATGACCCTACCAGAGATATACATCTTCTACCATAAAAAGCTTTAAAAGGAGCCATGTATATGGATGAATTGTAACTATTTTTATAAGAGAACTCCACCAATATCCTCAAGTGTTTGAATAGTACGCTCCGCTTGATCATCAGTTTGGGGATGAAAAGAGGTGCTCAAATTTACTCTTGTACCAACCCTTTTTGCCAAACCTAGATTTGAATTATGTGCCCCTATCCAAAATAATGGATAACGGAATACCATAAACACTCACAATCTTATCTATGTATATCATTGTCTAATTCTCAACCAAGTATGTGGACTTAACGGGAATAAAGTGAGCGGATTTGGTCAATCTATCAACTACTACCCATATTGAGTCATATTGCCTTCGAGTCTTAGGAAAACCGACTATAAAGTGAATGTTAATGTCTTCCCACTTTAAAGTAGGAACTTAGATCTGTTGAAGTAAACCACTCGGCTTTAAGTGTTCGGCTTTAACTTGTTGGCAATTTGGAAACTTTGCAACAAAATCCACTTTGTCATTTTAAAAAAACAACCCACCAAAACACTCCTCTAAAGACATGATGCATCTTAGTAGAACCTGATAAATCGAATAACAGGATTCATCAGCTTCCTCAAGAATCCGGTTTCTCAAACCGTCAATGTTGGGTACAACACAGCCTATCTTTATACCTCAAAACACTATCCCACTCAAGGAGAATGACTCATTAAGATTAAATAGACATGATTCTTTCAAATCAATCAATGCCAAGTCGATGTGTTGCATAGACTTCACCTCAACCACCAAATACGATTTGGAGTTATGGTGGACCACAAAGCCACCATTAGGAGAATCTTCCAACCTTACACCCAAACGAGTCAACCTATGAACATCGTTCACTAGGTCTTTCTTAGCTTCATCTATATGAGAAACACTACCCATACTCATATGACTTAGTTCGTCCGCCACCACATTGGCCTTACAGAGGTGGTAGAGGATACTCATGTTATAGTCTTTCAACAACTCTAACCATATCTATTTTCGGAGATTTAAATCCTTTTGTATAAACATATGGAGACTTTTATGGTCCGTATACACATCCACATGGACCCCATAAAGATAATGTCTCCAAATCTTTAAAGAAAACACTACCGCCTCCAGCTTAAGGTCATGAGTTGGGTAATATCTCTCATGAATCTTAAGTTGCCTAGAGGAATAGGAAATAACCTTCTCATGTTGCACAAGAACACATCCAAACTCTACTCGAGATGCATCACAATATAGAATGAAACCATCATTTCCGTCCAGTAAGTTCAATACTAGAGTAGAGGTAAGCATATCTTTCAACATTTGGAAGTTTCCTTCACATGCTTCCAATGCCTCGAACTTCACATTCTTTTGGGTCAAGGTAGTCAAGTGAGAATCAATGGACGCAACCCATCAACAAACCTTCTATAATAGCCAGCAAGACCCAAAAAAATCCTAATGTCGGTTGGAGCCAATTTTCTAGTCCAATTCTTGACTGCTTTGGTCTTTCTTGGATCCACCTCTACCCCTTAACTAGAGATGATATGTCCAATAAAAGCCACCGACCTTAACCAAAACCCACATTTATTATACTTGGAAAATAATTGGTTCTGTTTAAGCACTTGTAACACCACCGTAAAATGGCCCATGTGTTTACCCTCATTTTTCGAATATACAAAGATGTCGTCAATGAAAACAATGAAAAATAAATCTACGTAACTTCAAAACACCCTATTCATGAGATCCATAAATTTCCCTGGGGCATTCATCACACGAAAGGACATTACTAAGAACTCATAGTGACCATATCTACTCCGAGATGCTATTTTTCGTATATCCTCACCTCTCACCCTAAGTTGGTGATACCCAGATCTCAAGTCAATTTAAGAAAAGTAGCTTGCCCCTTGGAGTTAATGAAATAAATTGTCAATCCGAGGGAGATGATACTTGTTCTTAATAGAGACTTTATTGAGTTGGCGATAATCGATACACATCCTAAGGGACCCATCCTTCTTCTTCACAAACAAAATCGGAGCACCCCATAGAGAAATACTAGTTCTAATGAATGCTTTTTCTAGTAAATACTTGAGGGTTGAGACTTTAAGTCATTCCATTCTGTCGTAGCCATCTAATAAGGAGGAAATAAAATTGGACCTCTATGCAGTAACAAGTCGATACCAAAATCAATTTCCAGTTTGACTGGAATACCGGGAAGATCATTAGGAAAGACCTTTCAGAATTCCCTCACTATAAGGACCGACTGTATGGGAGGAATTTTGGAGTCTAAATCTTGGACTCTTACTATATGGTATAAACACCCTTTAGCGATCATGTTACAAGCCTTATGATGAGATGAAATGACCTCTAGGAATAGAATTACTCCCCTTCCAATCTAAAACGGTCTCATTTGGAAAGTTAAACTTCACCACCCTTGTTCTACAATCTATACAGGCAAAGCAAGCATGCAACCATTCCATACCCAAAATGACATCAAAATCAAGCATATCAAGTTCTACTAATTCAACATAAGTAACTATATTGGGAAACATTATATGACAATTTCTATACACCCTTTATGCAACAACCAATTCACCCACCGGGGTAGACACTATAAATGGTTCATGCAAGATATCGGGAAAAATGTCAAACTTTTTAGCTACTAGAGGAGTAACAAATGATAAGGTATAACCAGGATCACATGAGGCATATACATCAAAAGAGAAGACTTTCAACATACCAGTCACCACGTCAGGAAAAGTCTCTTTCTCACCCATTGAGTGATGTGCATAGAAGCAATTCTTCTTCGAGGCATCATTAGAACCACTTACTTGTACACTCTCCATGTCTTTCCCTCCAATGTTATGTCAATCTCGAACATTTTACCCACTTTTACCATAACCAAAAAAATTATTTGTTCCCTTTAGACAATCACCATAGTGCTTCTTGCCACACTTTCCACAAGTTGGCTTCTTGGTTGGTGAACTAGTATCCCTTTCCTTTTTAGGCTTAAGATTATACACACTATCATCCCTAGTCTTAGGGAATATGGAAGGAATTTGATTAGAAAACCTCTTATTTGACTTAGTCTTGTCTTGTATATCAAGTCAACTCTTTGAAAAAACATCCTCAAAAGATCATGCCCTCTTGGCATCTCTAGTCTTCCTCTTAGCCCTTGCCTCTTTCACTTGTTGAGCATGAACCTTGAGACGAGAAACGTTCATATTATGATGTAGCATAGCCGAATTTCATTCCTCTTTCAAGTCATTTGATACTCCTGTAACAAAGCGATTCATTTCATATCTAGGGTTAGAAACCAAAGAAGGAGCATATTTTAACAATTTAGTGAATTTCAAGGAGCATTCAAGTACACTCATACCTCCTTGGCGAAGGATGATGAAATCCAACACTTCAGCTTCCTGCTTCTCCCTAGGAAAGAATATATCAAGAAAAGTCTTCTTAAACACTTCCGAAGTAACCATTCCACCCTTAATGGCCAATTGTCCCTCCATTTCACATATCAAGTTTGGGCCACACCTTTGAGTTGGTAAGTGGCTAACTCTGCCTTATCACTAGTAGTCAACCCCATAGCCTAGAGGATCTTGTAGATTGCGTCAATGAAATCATGGGGTTCTTTTTCAACATTGGACCGACAGAAAGTAGGGGGATTCATCCTAGTTAAATCTGGAGGCCATGGTAGCAACTTGTTGGTTTGCTCGGGGTACAACCTCCCGATTAGGTTGGGACGTCATGGCTTGGGCTTGAGAGTGGATGCTTGTGCTTAGGTAGTAATGGATTGGTCTATTTAGAGGAAAAAACCCATATGTCACCATCCATCAAAGGAGGATGATTGACCGGGGCTTGGTCCTCATTCACATCTTCTACAAGAGGAGGAACTTGATCAGCACAGGGAGGAACTCCCGCATTGGCAATCTCGTCTTCAAGTCTTCGTGCCGCATTCCTTCAACTATTCATTTCCTGTAATCACAATAAGAGTATTAGATGCTAAAAGAACATAGAGCTAATACTCTAAAGACATGATATTGGACTTCCAAGAAAGTGACAGTTTCCTAAGCATAATATAGATTCCTATTCATAAGTGTGTCACACTTCACAATTATGAATAGGAATCCACATAGATGTGGTTGAGAGAGACATCGACTCAAAAACACTCTAAAGACACTATATTGGACTTCCAAGAAAGTGAGAGTTTCCTAAGCATCATATAGATTCCTATTCATAAGTGAGGTACACTTCACAATTATGAATAGGAATCCACATAGACATGATTGAGAGAGACATCGACTCAAACATATTAAACCTCATGCTCTAATACCAAGTTTATCACATCCGGGAATACCCCAAATACGTAACCACCGTCGTCGTCCTCTTTGAGGACTAAGAGTAGCTTCTTATCTTACATCCTTACATTCATAGGTCACAATTAGCGAAAATTTAAAAGTTTTCGCTACTTCTACATGGAGGTTTACATAGACTTCTCTATACACATAATTGAAAAATATATTGAGTATATATAGACCCATCATATTAGAAGATTACTTAGTCTTCTACTTTATTACACATAGATATATAGGATAGAACATAGTCTCAAAATCATGTCTCATCTCATAAATAATTATTAAGAGTATATTGAATTGGGCCTATCCCATACATTAATACAATAAGACCACATATAGGTCATACAACGTTTAGGATCCAAATAAAATGGAAATAAACATAAGAATCTTAGTACTAAAAATAACTAAATAGCTTGATAGTAGCAATGCCCTCGAAAAGTGAGTACCTATCCAACTTGGATGATTAAGAATTTCAAGTCTTCTTCAAAGTCGTTTCCAAAAGTCCTTCAACAACCGAAACCTAATATGTTGGGGAAAAGGAAGAAATAGGGTTAGTACACCACTTACACTAAGTATGAGACCATATGTAAAACATACATTGAAGCCATGCTAAGAAAAGGGACAATTCAATAAGTATGAACTTTTCAATAAAAATCTTTATGCACATTCAACAAGACCATACAAACCAATATGACATTTTCATTAAGTAATAGGCATGTAAATTACAAGAACAACAACCTCAAAACTAGTCAACTCAACATGCATATCATATAATTTAGTACATAGTAACTCTATCATCAAGTCATAATAGCAATAAGCATGAATAAGAGTACATTTCAACATAACCAAAGCAACATACTTACCCATGAACCCCTATCAAATCAACCAGTGCAATGACAAAGAAAAGCCCCATAACCTTATACATTCAAGTAAACCAACAAGATCATGACCAACATCCCACTTCACATAGCATAACTTTGAAGAGTACATATCATCATACTTAAACAATGTAGGCTAACACATATTCATAAATGAAACTAATCAACTTATAGTATCAAAAATGTGCAAGTTCATCTTATTCATATCATGTACCATTATAAGCATATGCATACATAAGAACATCCTCCTAAGACTTCCCTCAAGTCTAACTAATGCAATGCTTATGTAGAGTCCCGTAACCCTACCAAGACTAAGCTAAACCCCTTAGGTTGTCCTTGTTAGAGTTTATTTTTTTAGTTCATTTAACCTTTCCGGAACATCTTTTCTTAACCATCATGGACCACATGAGCCAATGTGGAATCCAGTGTTATGGAACCCATCACCGAAGAAAGGTGGAGTACTTGCCAAGGTAGTACCAAAACATGAACATAGAGACTACGTGGATCCACTAGCTAGTATTCATATGAGGGTAACATAGTTCAAGAATTAGGAGATATAGTTGGGACCCTCATTATCCTACATGCATTATAGACTCCAATCTCAAGATTATATCAGCGATCCTACCTTCCCAATGTGGCAAGGGATATTCATCACTCTAGTTCGCTCGTTACTAAGCTAGATTCCCTTTTGAAATGTCTTTCTTTATCAATAATAAGCTTAGTTTAGATCATAGAGTCTAATCCATTGTAAAGTCATTGTCATTAGCTTATTAGGATTTGTATGAGAATATCTTTTCATGGCAACCCTCATAGTTGAGATTAGCATTACATCATCATCACGTCATATTAAGGCACATACTTACTTCATAACCAACCTTATATCATTTCATCTTAATAAATATATCATAATCACATAATCAAGATATTTCAATTAAACAAATACCAACACTTACTTAGGCTAATCACAAGTCATGCTTCAATTGAACTACATCATCAATCACAAGTCATCATAAGATCATAAAGACTTACTAAATATCCTTCAATAGCCATCATCATAGTCTTACAATAAACCAACTAATTACATCCAAGAATAAGTGCAGTAACATCAATCAAATAGTAAATAACACAAGACCTAGGTTAATTGCATTATCACTATCGCAATTAACATCAATTCATAACCTAAGGTTAGGGGAATTAGGGATCATCTTGATTTAATCATGAATTATTTACAATCCCAACCGTAAATTACCCAAGTCAATCCATATATGAATTAGAATACATAAAAACAAGTGAAACAATCAATTCATTCTATAATTCCCATTAATTCATGACAAAGATCGTAGATTTGGGAAATTGGGGAAGGGAACATGTTCAATATGATATTGCATCAATTTACTTTAATTAATAAACAATCTATACTCAACATGTCCATGCCCTCAACGTACTAAGGAACCTTTATGGAGGCTCGCATGATCCATGGGCACACCACGTGTTGTGGTTGAGCTTGTGAAGGCAGCATCAAGGCAAGTTCCCTTGGCTCCCTTTTAGGTTTAGGCAAGCTCACACCCAAGTTTACCGACCGTCTAGGGCATTATTAGTTAGGGTGGTACTTGTGGTAGTTGGGGAAAAAGCTCCTCCGCCACTTGATAACTCCCAAAATTCTAAGTCCATCCCACGATCCGTGGTCAAGACCACGAGTCGAGAAGTGGTTTATGAGTTTGCCTTAGCTTTGAATTAACTTTGAGGCGATTTGCCTTACCACCACGGGATGAACCAAGAATCGTGGTGAATACCACGAGTCATGATGTATCTCGGGGTGAGGTTAGGGAGTGTCTTGATAGATTCTCATGAAGTTAAGACTCCTACAATGCTAAGGCAATTCAAAGACACACTCCACACCTCGTGGTAAATACGATGAGTTGTGGTGAGGGTCGTGGTTCCTAGGCAGTGTCTAGGCTTCTTTGTAATTCCTCACACTTGCTTAAGGGTTATTCACAAGCCCTTACACAATCCATGGTCAAGACAATTTCTTGTGAAGGTGGTCATGGCCCCTTGGGAAATATCTTACCACAATGGGGCAACCTTGGCAATTTGGCTTAGGCTTGACTCTTTTGGCTTGGACAATGGTCTTGTAACCCTTTTAACCTTCAAAAACTCATTAACAATTAGGGGTCTATTTCAGTCTTCATTATTTAGATACTAACACACTTAACTCAAGACTTAACACACACGTCAAGGCTCTAGTTTAACCTTTCATTTCGAGAGTCGTAATGGTATCTCCCCCTGGGAACATCTAATCTTGAATGACACTTAAAACACTTTTTGGGGAAACGACGGAAGATTAGCAGCCCAACCATGAAACTTCTTCAAATAATCCATAACATAGGAGGAACATCAACTCCACATCTTTCAATGCAACACAAGAAAATAGTAATTACTACAACTCCATCTACACCAAACATCGTCATATACAATTTTAATAGGAGGAATTTCCTTATCCTAGTCATAACATGTTCACTTTCGTTCATGGATATCATGTGCAATTAAGTCACAAAAGCATTTCATTCAAGGAGGAAAATTCAACACCTAACCAAACATGTTCACAAATTCTTTCTCATGCAGTCAAAATTGCAAGGCATTCCCAATACATCACAAAATGATGAAATCAACTCTCAAAATTTCATGTTTTTGTATAACACTAGTTTTTGTGAGCATACATCATTCAAGGAATTCATTGCAACTCACATTCACACACAACCAATATTGGATATTCCACCATCACTCCTTAGAAGTGACCCTACACCAGCACTTGCAAACAACACCAAATACATGCTCATTAGAGGACTTGTCTTTCCTCATATAAGGCAAACTGAAAATATCAATATTGAGCCAAAATTTCAGAAGAAATAATCAAGATTTTTCATTAAACTACCTCATGAAGTAGAATGTGCAATTACCTTACCAAGATGTTCAAAAAAATTACAGACATGCCAACATGAAAAATCCCTATTCCACAAAATAAGAGTCTTTCAAAAGCAAGCTTTACCTAAGGAAATCATGGATATTTCTAAAGTACTCATGACTCATACACATAATTCAAGTCGAAAATGAAATACTTCGATTCAAATTAGATTAAGGATAGAAGAAAAAATGATGACATTGGGACTGTAAATCAATGTTGCATGCTTAAATACGACTTCATCATAACAAACCAAAGTTTAACTAAGGCCTATTTTAACCTTACCGGTCTCTACAATTAAGAGATATCTTATAACCATGCATCCAAATCCTACAAAATTTAACAAAATTAACTCTTTTGGGACACGGAAATTATAGGAGGCACATAATATCCAACACTCCACAAACAAGAAATGAGTCAAGGTGAGTGAATTACATTGAGATAGAGGAGGAATAGAAGGGAACATAAGGATATTAGGACATATCCTTGGACTTAAGTCTCCCAATTAAAAACATTTCACAAGGATCCTTTCTAAAATATCAATCATCATAGTCACATGCTTTTACCTCTTACTCCCTCATATTTTCAGTAATAGTACTAATGTCGAGGCCGGATAGCACCCCTAAGTCGTGATGTTGCGTACTAGACCTCTCGAATTCTTGTATAAGCCTCTTAGCTTTTATTCATCAGATAAGTATAAAAATTAGTTAGGAATTAAGAGTTTCTAGTTAATAATAAACTATTTCATGAAACATAAAAAATGAAGTCTCATCATCACAAGTCATCTTAGCAACGTCTTAGTATCATAGGATCACGACCCATACATAGAATAGAAAATCATAGTCTAATACAAGTCTTTAATAGAAAGATACTAAGCATAACATCCTCCTTGAATACATGAGTATGTACCAAGAGACTTGAGAGAACAATACACTTCCCAATCTTGAATTTCTAGAAATCTTCACTTCTTTCCACCTATACTTTTAGAAATAGAAAAGAACATAGAATTGGAACAAATAATGTACTAAGTATGAAAATATGCAAAAATATGCTTTAAAAAGGACATTTTAATTGAATTATACTTTTCATTGGAAAAACTTCATAAAGAAAGTGTACAAGACGTCATATAAGTAATCATCAATATACAACGTAATATTTTCATAATTCTCATCATTTAGAAACATTCATTAAGAAATCCATTAATCATTTAGACGCTCTATATCAAGTTATCCTAAGACTCAGTTAGGTAAGACATGAAGAATCCTCCAATACAACTTCTTCAATACACATCTAAGTTTTCCTTAAGACTACCAAAGGTAAAGATACTTCATTTCATTTAAACAACTCAATATTCATACAATTAAGAACTTCACGTAACGACCATACGCTATGACAACCCCCAAGTTCCACTTGTGCAATGTGAAAGTTGAATCCTATTCTACTACTATACTTAGTTCTTCTTAGGAATCACCCTAGACTAGGCACCACCCTCAATCAATTACAAAGCCCTTCATAAACATTATACATAAGATCAACATTCTTCCTTAACATTATACATATAATCAACATTCTTCATTAATCATCATATAGTAACCCATTCATTAGTTTTCATCACAAGGACACACCAAGACTCCCTCCAAATATCTACTTGTGCAATGCATAGATGGCGTTCCATTCAACCGCCTACCCTAAGTAGTAAACCCTTTGGAAGACCAAGTTCATTTAATTTATTTGTAGGGCTAGCTTCAATCGACATAGATCAAGAGGGCTTGACATAGAATCCCGGTGCTAACCTTTACTTGATAAGGAACCCCGACTTGCCTAAGGTACGGTTAATCTTTATCCTATATGGATTCCCATAACTAAACCTATGCGGGTGCAGAGGTACTTTCGATACAACATCTCTACTCACAAAAATTATCCACCCCACCCCTTCTTCAAATCCTCTCGGTGCTAAGCATAAATATGTAGGTCAAGACATTCTAAAAAGTACTACATCTCAACTCACGAAGAGTACTGATGTACCGTGGTTTCACGGTACTTTCAATGTTTTTTCCTTAAGTTTAGTGTGTGTATAAGGCCTTTTTGTAGTAGTTTTAATGTACTTTTCTCTGTTTTTGCAGGAAAACTATCTATAATGAAAACACTGAAGAAGTGTACTGAAATTGTAGAAGTGATGACCTAAGAAGCCATCGACGGTCCGTCGGTGGCAACCGTCGTCTGAAGAAAATGCTGCTGAAGGAAGATCATGTCATTCTGACCAAGTGTTGGACTACAGAAGCTATAGACGGACCTTTATTCCCAAGACAGACCTTCCTGCACATCCGTCATTTCTAATAGAAAGTAGCCCCAATACCCGTCTTGAAAAGATTCTATGTGTGGAGAAACAAAATCCATTGACGGAGGATCGTGCACTCAAGGGACTGTCATCCTGGTCCGTCGATGATAATTGTGAGTTGGAGAAGAAAGCAGCTGAAAAATATTCCAAGTATGGGACGACGGGAGGCCTCGATAGTCCGTCATGGCCTCGACAGTCCGTCGGTCCGGTCGTCGACTCAAATGCGTTTTTGGGCACATTTTCCTTAAATAGATTTCCTTTTTATGTTAGGACTTCTTTTTATATATACTTGTAAAAACCTCATTTTTGGTGTTAGACTCTTTGGTATTTTTCAGTTTTATTATCCTAGTTGTTGAACTTGAGATTTTGGGAAATATTCTACTTTCCGAAATTGTTTGTTGCAAGACTTTGATTTATTCAAGTAATTTTATCGATTTTCTTCAATATCACCAAACTAAGTACATGAATTCTTGTCTAACCAATATGAATTGTGTGATTGTTAACATGGGTAACTAAATCCATGACTAAGGTTATGGGAACTATGGGTAAATAACAAGGTAAAAACTAACTTAAATAACAATTCTAGAATAGTGTCTTTCATGTATTGATAATTTCTTAATTTAGAAGTCATTTTAACGAGTGCCCGTGTTAGAACTCACCTTGTTGCTACTTTCTGGACAAAGGAGGTATATAATAAGAAAAGAATTATCAACGTATATTTACTATATACTATCTAATAGGCTAGTATCGATTGGTGAAATTTAACAACTAAGCCATACATCGATTATGATGCTTAATATGAGGTAAAGTTAAGATTTAGTAAAGCATACACACGCAGCCAGACCAATGTGCGGAGTGAAATTTCCTAGTTTCCGGACCAAGGAATTAGATATACACAACTTATAACTTTGCATGCAAGATACTAGGAAAGAATTATTATAGTTAGAAGTACCGCGCTATGAATTTGTGGGAACACTTATGCCCTAGTTACTCTCATTACTTGATAAATATCAAATATTCATACATGATACCTGTTTACTTAGAAATATTTAATTCCTATTGTCATTTAAACCCCTCCTTTTACTACCTATTTTCGGAAAGGACTTCATTAAATAGTACTTTTAGGTTAATGTTAAGTCTAAATCATTTTCCTCGTGGGATCGACCCCAACCTCATAGTTGGGTTCTTTACTTTATACAACCGCTTATACTTCTTTTTTAGAAGTAAATTTGAATGTATAAAATTTTGGTGCCGCTGCAGGGAAAAGTGGCTTTTAGATTAACTTTAAGCACATTAACGAAGTTTAGTCAACAATTTCCAAATTTTACTTTCTCTCTTTATTTTGTCTCTTGCAGATCTAACATCAGTGTATGCCAAGTATACGAAGTAACAGAGAACCCATACTCGCACCCGACCCCAAACTGAACTGTACATTGAACAGAATTGGTAATCTTGAGGATGAGTTCGACTGGGAAATTCCACCACCAGTTGAAGCTCATGATTAATAATTAGCTAAAAATCGTGGGGAAGGTGAAATTAGGAGTCAATATCCAGCTCCACGCCCTCAAGAGTACTATAGGGGAAATGTAAACATCACTGACTTTGACGGTCCACTTGTCATACCTCCTCTACCACAGGGTCATACTTTTGTGGTACGTAGTAGTCTGATGCAAATGCTCAAAGCTAGAGGTTTGTTTTCGGGACTATCTTCTGAGGAACCACAAGATTCGTGTGGGGAGGCTTGATTTCAATATGGACCTCATTGGATTAAGAGTGTTCCCTCTCTTACTGATAGGAGAGTCTGTTATATGGTTCAATAAGTTCCCCCATAACTCAATCTATACTTGGAATCAATTAAGGGATGTGTTCTTAGAACGTTACTACCCAGTTTCTAAGAAGCTAAACCACAAAGATAGGGTGAACAACTTTGTGGCACTACCGGGAGAATTAGTCAGTAGTTTGGGATACGTTAACCTCATTCTTGAGAAGTGTCCCCAATCACCTCATCGATGATGAGTCACTGAAAGAGTATTTCTACGGGGACAAGATGATAAATATAAAGTAGTAATGGATAAGATAGTGGGTGTTTCTTATAAGGAGTGTCCTTATGTTGAGATTGCTCTGAAGTTAGAGAAAATCTCCCAAAATAATAAAGCTTGGAGCACGAGGAGGTCATATACTGGGAGAAACACTTTTTAGTGAATTTCGCACACAATGTAGCCATATATGAGATTCGTGAAGAAATGGATCAATTGAGAACTGATCTTGGGTTGGTTTTGAAACACGTCACTGGGGTGCAGAAAAGGTAAATGTGGTGAACTACTTGTCTAAACCACAACCGTCGACTAATGAGGATGACTCTAATGTGGTAAATGAGAGCAGACGAGAGGTTTTCGACCATAAATCCAAGTCTCCAATCAGGAGAATTTGCGCCAAGGTCAAGGAAATCAAGGTCGGAACTATGGTAATTACAAACGAGAGGGTCATTATGTCAGAGATGGGAATTAAAACTGTGAAAACAACTTCAACCGGGGTAACTATGGTAACAGAAATGATAAAAGTGGGCCCTATGTTACACCTCAAAATCATGAAGTTGCTCCTAGGGATGGTGGAGGCAGTATGGCGCGAGTTGAGGATATGTTGCAGAAAATGAGTAGGAGGTTTAATGCTTAGTGATGAGCACACTAAAAATTTGAGGACTGACTTAGCGAGTATTGGGCAAAAAGTTGATACATATGTAATCTCGATCAAGCATCTTGAGTTGCAAATGGCCCAATTGTCTTCGACTGTGAACTCACGCCAACCGGACACTCTCCTAGAAATACTGTCCAAAATATGAAAACTGATGGACATTGTATAGCAGTCACAACTCGATTTGGTAAGCAAACCATTGACCCACTGATGTCGTCTGGTGTAGAAAATATGATAAGAGGTGATAATGAGGTAGTGGATGTTAGGAATGAGTTATGAGACAAAATGGGGAAAGAAGTTGAGGTACCCCAAAAGGTGACCCTCATGCCTAGACCACGACCTCCATTCCCACAGAGGTTAGTGAAAAAGATCAAGGATGGTAAACACTGGCGTTTTTTTACTATGCTCAAACAACTTTCCATCAATATCCCTTTGATAAAAGATCTTGAACAAATGCCTGGTTATGCCAAGTTCATGAAAGATATGGTCACTAAGAAAAGATCATCAGTTTTGAAGATGTTGATAGAATGCAGCATTATAGTGCTATTGCTACAAGGTCTCTAGTGCAAAAGAAAGAAGATCTGGGTGCCTTCACTATTCCATGTACGATCAGGTTATTACACTTTGCAAAATCATTATGTGATCTTGGGGCAAGCATAAATTTCCTGGCTCTCTCTATTTACAAGAAGTTGGGTTTAGGTGACCCAAATCCCACTGCGATGCGGCTACTAATGGCCGATCAAATGGTGAAAAGTCCTATTGGGATATTCCACAATGTTTTAGTAAAGATGGAGTCATTCACATTTTAGGCTTTGTGATTCTGGATTGTGAGGTCGATTTTGAGGTTCCTATTATTCTTGGGAGGCCATTCCTTGCTACGGGTAGAGTCTTGGTTTATATGGAGAAAGGGCAAATAAATTTCGGTTGAACAATGAAGAAGTAACTTTCAACATTTGTAGTTCCATGAGAGAGAGTGGTGAGCTCCAATCAGTGTCTGCCATATCTTACAGGGTTGTAAAATTATTTGAGATACAAATAGAATAGTGTCTAGGTGTTGATGCACTACTGTAAGTGATCATGCATTTTTATAGTGATTGCATTGAAGAGTATGGGTCATAGGTCGCGGCACTTGATCGAGGTGATGTTTGGTTTAAACAAAAGAAGTTAGAGTTACTTATGAAGCATCACGAGTCTCCACCTGCGAAACCATCTATAGAGGACGCTTCAAAAGTAGAACTTAAGGTCTACCATCTCATCTGAGGTATGTATTCTAGGGAAAAGGTGACACTTTGTCGGTAATTATTGCATAAAATTTGAATGTGCATCAAGTTAAAAGTTTAGTGAAGGTGTTAAAAAGGTTCAAATGAGATCTTGGGTGGACTATTGCAGATATTTTTTGGATCCCTCCCCAAATTTGTTCACATAAAATTCAACTCATGCCCGATCATAAGCCAAGTATTGAGCACCAGAGATGTTTAAATACACCTATGAAAGAAGTGGTGAAGAAAGAAATTATTAAGTGGTTGGATGCTAAAGTGATATATCCAATCCCCGATAGTAGTTGGGTATGCCATGTTCAGTGTGTACCTAAGAAAGGGGGAATTACTATGCTCCCCAATGAGAAAAATGAGCTTGTCCCGATGAGACCGGTGAATGGATAGAGGGTGTGTATGGATTACCTGAAATTACATGCATGGACCGAGAAAGACCATTTTCCTATGCCCTTCATGGATTAAATGTTTGATAGACTTGCAAGAAAGGGGTGGTACTATTTTCCTGATGGTTATTAAGGTTATAATAAGATTTCTATTGCACCGGAAGATCAAGAGAAAACAACCTTTATTTCTATTTATGAGACCTTCGTGTTCAAGAGAATGTCATTTGGGTTATGTAATGCACCGTCCACATTTAAGAGATGTATGATGTCAATATTCTCCGATATGGTGGAGGACACTATTGAGGTGTTAATGGATGATTTTTTAGTGGTTGGTGAATCCTTTGAGCGGTGTTTGAGTCATTTGTCCGAGGTTCTTAAGAGGTGTGGAGATTCCAAATTTGTGCTAAATTGGGAAAAATGTCACTTCATGGTTAAATAAGGTATTTTATTGGGTCATCGCATTTTAGAGAAGGGCATAAAGGTTGATCGATCTAAAGTTGAGGTGATAGAAAGATTTCCTCCACCCATCTCTGTAGAAGGTATGAGATGTTTTCTTGGGCATGCAGGATTTTACCGGAGGTTTATCAAGGATTTTTCAAAGATTTCACATGCTTTGTGCAAGTTGCTTGAGAAAGTGTGTAATTTTTATTTTGATGAATCTTGTCTTAAGTCTATTGTGAGTTGAAGGAAAAGTTGGTGTCTGCACCTAACATCATTTCTCCAGATTGGAGAAAGCCATTTGAGGTGATGTGTGATGCGAGTGGGGTTGCTCTTGGTGTGGTATTGGGAAAAAAAGGGATAAAATACTTCATCCCATTTACTATGCTAGTAGCCCTTAATGAAGCCTAAAAGAGATACACTTTGATTGAACAAGAGCTCCTTGCAGTAGTGTTTGATTTCAAGAAATTTTGCTCCTATTTGCTTGTCACGAGGGTTATAATGCATATTGATCATTCTACTTTAAGAAATTTGATGGCAAAAAAGGATGTGAAACCAAGGTTGATTCGTAGGGTATTACTATTACAAGAATTTTACTTTGAGGTGAAAGATAGAAAAGGGACCGAAAATCAAGTTGTTGATCAATTGTCCCGATTAGAAAATTAAGCAATGATGGAGTTAGGTGAACAGGCTGAAATTGATGATACTCTCCCTAATGACTATGTACTAACTGCATCCCAAGACATGATTCCATGGTTTTATGATTTTGAAAATTATCTGGCTAGTGATATCATCCCACCGGACTTGTCCTTTATTCAAATGAAAAAGTTTAGGCATGATGTGAAAAAGTTCTTTTGGGATTAGCCATACTTATATAAGATTTGTTTTGATGGGCTTATTCATCGTTGTGTGCCCGAAGTGAAGATGTTGAGTGTTTTAGAGGCATGTCATTCTTCGCATGTAGGTGGGCATCATAGTGGTATCATGACTGCTCACATATCTTGTAATGTGGCTACTATTGGCCAATCATCCAACAAGATGCTTATTAATTCAGCAAGGCAAGTGATAGATACCAAAGAGATGATGGTGTTTCGAGAAAGCAAGAGCTCCCTTTAAATCCCATTCTAGTAATTGAATTGTTTTATATGTGGGGCATTGACTTTATAGGCTCTTTTGTGAGTTCTCATGGGATGAAGTACATTCTTATGGCAGTCGATTATGTATAAAAATGGGTAGAAGCTATCGCATTTGTGAATAATGAAGGGAAGAGTGTCACCACGTTCTTCAAAAAAACATATTTTATCCATTTGGCACCCCAAAGGCTATTATTAGTGATAGGGGATCCCATTTTTGCAACAAGCTGTTCAAGGGATTATTGGTAAAATATGGGGTTCGCCATAATGTGGCCACTCCTTATAATCCTCAAACTAGTGTGCAAGTTGAGGTGTCAAACAGGGAGATTAAACATATTTTAGCAAAAACGGTGAATTCTACTAGAACGGATTGGTCTAGGAGGATTGATGATGCTCTTTGGGCCACCGAACAGCATACAAGACTCCCATAGGTATGTCCCCATACCAACTTGTATATGAAAAGGCTTGTCACTTACTGGTTGAATTAGAGCATAAGGCCATGTGGGCAATGAAGAAGTGTAAAATGGATTGGAATGAGGTTGCGGAATAGAGGCTAAACAGGTTGAATGAGCTTGATAAATTTCGCTTGAAGGCATATGAAAGTTCAGCCCTCTACAAAGAAAATATGAAGACGTAGCATTACCAAAAGATTGAGAAGAGCGATTTTTTGGTTGGGGATTTGGTGCTTTTGTTCAATTCTAGGTCGCTCTTGTTTCCAGCCAAACTCAAGTCCAAATGAACTGGTCCCTACTTTATAACCCAACTATTCCCTCATGGTGCGGTTGAGTTGGAGAACAAGGAGGGTGTAATGTTCAAGGTGAACGGACAGTGAATCAAAATCTATCTAGGGCATGCTGAAACGACGAATGAAGTGATCAAAGCGTACCATCTCAATGAAGTCTGAGTAATCAAGAGTCCTCCATCGTTCTGCGACGTTAAATCAAGCACTGATTGGAAGGCAACCCAATATGTATCCTCTAGGAAACTATAGGGTTTTCGTCAATTCTAGGCATATTTGCATTATTTTTGCTTTTACTACTTATGTAACATCTGAATGTTCTTTCATTTTTCTTCAGAAGTTTTGGATGGAGTGTAGAGTAGGGTCCGTGTCCAAAAAAAGGTGTCCAGAAAACACAAAAATATTAGCTTAATGGGTGTTAAATGTGCAGGGACCAAATCAATACAAATCTGCAGAAAATTGTTCTGTTGCACCCATCGACGGAATAACCGAATTGTCATCCCTTCGACGATTCGTCCTGCAAAACCGTCGACACTATCAGAACCTTTGTTTCTAATGTATTAAAATTTACTAAAATTATTGCTCAACAGACCCCACTAACGGACCATCGTCCCTTCGATGATTTGTCCTGCGCAACCGTCGACGCTGTCAGAACCTTTTTTCGGTTTTTCTAAAAAATATTCTAAGTGTCGATCGACGGACCGCACTGACGGACCGTCTTCCCTTCAATGGTCCTTCCTGCACAACCGTCATCCCTTCGACGTTCCTCCCTCAACAACTGTCGGCACTATAATAATCTTTGTTTTTGTTGTTTTCAAAAACTCTTCTAAGTATCCCTCGATGGACCCTCATGACGGACTGTCATCCCTTCGACGGACCATCGATGGATCCGTCAGGCAGTGCTGCACTTTTGCACTGCCATTTCATTATGTCTTTTACTCTTGTGTGTGATGCTATTGAATGTGTTACAAGCTTCTAGTGGTAGTAATAACTTCTCTTTGCAGGTACATATAGAACCCAAACAAGACCGTGTCTACTCGAGAGGACGTTCTAAGTCTGTAGCCCCATCGAAACGGATGTTCATAGGCTCAAACGATGAGCATGACCCGTAGTACGTGCCACCAGGCACCCTCACTCCTTCTCATGTTGACCGCACCACTAGAGCCACACCCACGAAGGTTGCGCCCAACGGACTCTTTACCTCCCAGTCTGAAGTGTAGCGCATACTTACCGGCACACCTTTTGGGTCAGCTGCACATTCTGAGGGAGAGTCTGGCTCCCAGGAGTGTTTCGGTTCTGAGGAAGCATCCGACTCTGTGGAGTAACCGAATTAGAGATGAGGAAGAGTCTGGGGCACGAAAGAAAGAGTGCAATGAGTTGGAGGCCGCGAGGAGAGCCTCGTTGATTGATGAGGAGGACCAACAGTTGAGGGTTATAGAAGTTGTTGCTGGGGCGTCTAACTCCAGAATAGTTGATGCTGAGAGGAGCACTATTGATGGTGTTGTTAATGCTGAAGACACAACTGACGGTTCCCTTACGATAAAGGTATCGGGTTACGAAAAACCAGACCCGTCAGCATGTTGATCGTCGGTGCTTTGCCCATCGGGTTTGCTTCACCTACCACTCTATTTTATATATAGTTTTATGCATTGGGGAAAATTGCATGTCCTTTTGTTCGGGTTGGGGTAAATGGAAAGTGACTGCTAGGGTAAATTCTGAGTAGCCCAACTCACGATCCTCTCTTGGTGTTTTCTTGCCTGTGTTCTTTTTCCCCAAGAGACTGTTTATTTCATTGCTGAACCAGCATGGTTGTATCTTTTGTACATAGTATAGAAATGGAACCTGAACCATGATGATTAAAGAAAATGATATCCTGATTTAAAGAAAATGCTCCATGACATAGAGATACACCACGGTATGACCCTAAATCAAAAAACTCGAACTAGGTGTCTGATAATCTGGTAGGCTATTGAGAATTCAAGTGAGTCTGAGGAAAATTTGACTATTCCACCATGGTACTGAGACAGAACTTGCCTGGTTAGTCCTGCTTAAAGTAAGTTCTGATAGAAAATTAGGAAAGGATCATAGGACCTTGTTCAAGATAGCTAATCTTTAGCCTAGATAACAGAAACCGAATGAAATTAATCCCTTCTTGTTCCAAATGATTTGAGCTTAAAATAGACCTTTCTTTTTCACCCCATATGATCTTTTTTGGGAATAATGTGTTGGCCCTGGTTCCTCCTTGGACATGTGCACTTCAGCTTATGCCAAAAGCATAAGTTGGGTATTGTGTAACTTGACTCATGGCAAAAACATGAGTTGAGGGTGTTTAGTTGAGGAATGCTCTAGAAAGTGGGTTGCAAGAATAAAAAGAAGAAAGAACAAAAGAAAAGTGACTCAAGAAAAGTTGAAAGCAAAGTGAATTTTTTTTTTAAAATCACTTACACAAAAGGATAAATAAAGGATAAAAGTAAGGCGAAAGAATATAAAAAGAATTAAGAAATAGGGTGGAATAAAATCATGAAAAGGTAGGACGCTTAGCCGTTATGTCAAAGAGGGCAATAAGTCACTAAAATACATCCAAATGTACCCTACCTAAACCTGAACCTAAGTTTCAAGCTAAGAACGTCCTATCGTGATCCTAAGAGTCTATTATGGTGAACTTAAAGAAGTGAAAATAAGGGAACGCCTATGGAAACAAGTATAAATGAGGCGTGATGTTGTTCTGAGAGAGAGTGAAAAAATTAATCCTTATACTCAAATGGAAATCATTGTATGAAAAATGAGGATATTTTTTTTGAAGTGAGGACACTAAATGAAATACTGGAAAATTGGTACCCTGGTGAGAGATAAAAGAGAATAGGTGTCGGTTTGTGATGAGTCTCTGTCATGGTCTGATCCCCATGAGTGAGACTTATAGTGATAGCATACATAAACATAATAAAAATAATCAGTATTGATAGCCAGATGATTGTGAAAGCTTAAATAAGGATATTCTTGTACAAAGATTTTGTGGTAAGTCATAGTGTGTCGCTTGATGACAAAAAAGGAATTTAAGTTGAGGGTGTTGATGCACCATGGTTTCACAGTAATTTCAATGGTTTTTCCTTAAGTTTAGTGTGTGTCTAAGGCCTTTTTTAGTAGTTTTAATGTATTTTTCTCTTCAATTGCAAGAAAATTATCCAGAATGGAAACGTGGAAGAACTGTGCTAAAATTAGAGAAGTAATGACCTAGGGAACCATCGACGGTCCGTAGGGGGCAACCGTTGTCTAAAGAAAATGCAGTTGTAGAAAGATCGGGGAATTCTTACCAACTGTGGGGTTATGGGAGCTATGGACGGACTATTATCCCCACGGCGGACCGTGTTGAACATCCGTCATTGCTAACAGAAAGTAGCCCCAATACCCATCTTAAAGATTCTAAGTGTGGAGAAACGGAAGCCATCGACGGACCGTCATGCACTCAACAGACCGTCATCGTGGTACGTCGATGGTAACAATGAGTTGGATAAGAAAGCAGCTGAAAAATATTCTAAGTGTGGAACAACAAGAGGCCTCGACGGTCCGTCGATGAAGTCGTCAAATCAGACGCGTTTTGGGAAGAGTTTCCTTAAATTGATTTCCTTTTTATGTTAGGACTTCTTTTTTATAAATACTTGTAAAAACCTCATTTTTGGGGTTAGACTCTTTGATTTTTATTATCCTAGTTAACTTGACATTTTGGGTAATATTCTACTTTTCGGAATCATTTGTTGCAAGACTTTGATTTATTCAACTAATTTTCTGGATTTTCTTAGATCTCATCAAAGTAAGTAAATGAATACTTGTCTATTCAATATGAATTGTGTGATTATTAACATAGGTAACTAACTCTAGAACTAGGGTTGTGGAAATGGGTAAATAACAAGGTAAAAACTAACTAAAATAACAATTCTACAATAGTGTCTTGCATGTATTGATAATTCTTTTGTTCAGAATTCTTTTTAACAAGTGCACGTGTTAGAACTCGCCTTGTTGCTACTTGCCGGACCAAGGAGGTAGGTAATAAGAAAAGAATTATAAACGTAGATTTAGTATACACTATCTAATAGGCTAGTGTCGATTGGTGCGAAGTAACAACTAAGTCATACATCGATTATGATTCTTAATATGAGGTAAAGGTAAGGTTAAGTAAATCATACAAATGTAGCCATACCAAGGTGCATAGTGAAATTTCCTAGTTGCCGGACCAAGGACATAACTTAACACTTTGCATGTAAAATACTAGTAGAGGATTGTTATAGCTAGAATTACCGCGTTATGAACCTGTGGGGAACACTTATGCCCTAGTTACTCTCATCACTTGATAAATATAAAATATTCATACTGGTTACTTGTTTACTTAGAAATATTGAATTCCTTTTGTTATTTAAACCCCCCTTTAATTACCTGTTTTCGGAAAGGACTTGATTAAATAGAAGTAATTGTAGGTTAAATTTAAGTCTAAATCATTTTTCTCGTGGGATCGACCCCAACCTCATAGTTGGGTTATACTTATTTTCGAGATGTAAATTTGAGCGTATGAAGTACTCATCTCAGCCTATCATTTATTATTTATGAAATCTCTTGGTAATAGTGAGGTTGCTCCTAGACACTACATCTAAACTCACTATCACAACCCGCAAGTACACCCTAGAAGTTAGGGCAACCTTTGGGTCGTAACATGGTGTAGTAGACCACTCGTAGGCCTTATACAAGCCTCTGGACTTCTTTACAAAACATCATGCAAAAATGAAAGAAATTTAAAAACTTTCTATAAACGTAAAGAGAAATGTATTTCATAACAGCGGATACACCTGTAATAACATTGACTCAAAAATCTAATTTTGAATGAAGGGAACAACTTGGGACACAGCTCTCATAAAGTCTCAAACATAAAGAAAACATAAAGGAAAAAAAGGTTCGTCAATAATAGACATAATCATAAGAGATAAAGACATAAGCATATTAGAGCATCATAAAGTATATAAGAGTTCATACTTACTTACTTGTCCTTCTTACTTGAATGAACTATACCACAAGCTACCTCCAAGTATACTAGTGCAAGGCTAAGGTAGCGTGCGATACTACTACAAAATTTAAGTACATCTCTTTGGTCATCCTTGATCATAGTCCGCTTTCATAATTAAGAACTAAGTTCATCATGTCATTTGAGAAATATGCCCCTAATCCAACTCAAAATATACTGGTGCAATGCATGTGAAGCAATTTATACTACCTCATACAATAAGCATATCTTTAAGTCACACTAACTTATTTCATCAATTATCTAGTAGCCTTACTTCATATTAAAGAGTACTATACTCTTATGACTTCCTAAAAGCATGCTTGTGCAATGTACATGAAGAAACCCATACTACCCCATATACTTAGCCTATCTTGAAGTTATCCTTAGCATGTTCACCCTCCATAGCCGTATAATTACTTAACTTCATTCATTAAGATTCTTTCATATTTAGTCTACTTTAGTAGGAAAGTAAACTCTAGTCTAATCCTATTTTCAATCTCTTCTTCTTTAATGACCCTAGGTTATAGCTTATTTAATGCACTTATGGTGCCCCCATGACACCACTCATACAAGGTACTATTTTTGGATTTTTTTGCTATTAATTCATACTTTCGATCGTAGACCCTATCTTTATATTTTGAAAACCATGAGATACTTTTTTAAGCATGTCTAAGTTCCTTAATCATTTGGATCGTACGAGATACTTTTTAAGTGATGTCTTGATCCCTTAATAATCATGAACACTACGAGATACACCTTGGCCATGTCTAAGTTCATTCACACGTTATGAACACTAAGAGATACCCCTTGTGCATCTCTAAGTTCATTCATTTCTTATGAACACTATGAGATGCTTATCAAGCATGTCTAAGTTAATAGGATATGGAGATCACTACTAGGATACCTTGAGTCTACTACATCATTAGAACTACTTGGATAGTCATCAAAAATACTGGGTGTGGCTCTCCTTTATACATGCAATTCAAACCCTTCCTAGACCTTTCTATCTCACTTTGCTTATTCACATGGATTCAAGCATATACTCCAAGGTTTACTTGTCAGGTCTTCCTCAACATGCTCTCGCGGAGGGATGTCCTAGACAATCTTTCCATGATCAAGTGAATTCTATCACTTTCATTTAATCATCCTAAATCCACATCTAACACAACCACACAAGGTGAATGTAGTCATAATTCTAGCCTTACCTCTCATCTCACGTTCTTCAATGCTAGGTGAACGTAGTCATAATTATTTTTTAAGGTTAAATTCAATCAAGACCAATATTAATTCATCAAATCTAGTACAATTCATACTTATGTGATTCAATCATGATCAATTAATATAGAGAAAATAAATTTAAGAAGAATCAGTACAAAACCTTCACTAGTCTCTAATGTCCTAAGAACACCATGATAAGCTTCAAATTCAATTACAATAATTCACCATGAAAAAATCCATAAAAATAGAATATAATAATCATATAAACATCATTGAATGCTACCCATTAGATTGGGATCACAATAAAGCCTTACCCAGAATACAATCATAACCATCTCTAAATTGGGGTACTTTGGATTCACAATTGAAGGGGAACTAGGGTTTTCCATGGATGGAAGAATAAATGAATGAATAATATTCACTTACTTAAGATTAGGATCTTAAATCCATCCTGAAACCTTGATCAATTCGTCCTAAAATCTGTTGCAATTTCTCTTCTTCTTTAATGGTGGTTTTGGGAGAACTTTGGGAGAGAAAAGTTTTGATTTGTTATTTCTTATTGGGTATTGGGGTTTTAGATTGTAAAAGGGGTTAAATAAGTCCTAAAAACTGTTTCTAACCGTCTCCCAAATTACCCAATTACCTCTACATCAATTTGACCTTCTTAGACAAGTCAATCTCAACTTAAATTTTTGGAACTTTCATCGGGAAACAAGCCCGCGATGCGGAGCTATTCCCACATAATTTTCGAAAATAAATTCCATGAATGTGGATTCCGACTTATGACCGCAAAGCATACTTGATTTTTTACCAATGGACCACCAATTCCGTGACGCGGATCCATTTCATCCATGCACATTTTAGCTGCTGCTTTGGCAGATTGCTTGACCAAGTTTGGGCTGCCTTCGTGGACCCCTAGGGAGACCCTTGGGAGGTCTGTCCCGAACATTTTCTCTATATTTATACATGATTTTACCTATTTAAAGTCATTCTACAAGTTTTAGACCTCATAGTACACCTCCCAACCTTCATGAAACCTATGGACATTTTATTAGTTAAATTATACTAGCTTCCAGACGTCTTGAACATTTTTTCTCCAAAATCTCTACTTTAGACACTTCCACTAAAAATATTATTTGTCATTTTAGGAACATAAAACCTCATGACACGCATGTTAGGATCTAGCTACTCCTAGTTCATTCTTGGGGTCATAACAATCCCCCACTTGAGATACATTCGTCCTCGAATAATACCTTACTAAACACAAACCTAAATGACCTACTCTAGACCTGCAGCCCATTGTGTATGAATTATACCTAAATGCAAATACCCAAATCAAGGAAAAAATTCAATTCCATATTAAGAAAAACCATATAAAAAACTCATATAAAGGCTTCTTATCCTCCGGTTGGGAATAACCTACACATGTCTTTCTAACATCAATTCCTCATCATAAGGAAACATAATAATCACAAGACAATTCAAAATCATAGGAAATTCTTGAGATTTATTATTCATAATTTAATAAAAAGGCACATACCGGAAAGGGACATAAGGTGATTGCTCTTGATCACGTCTAGATTGGAGAGCAATAAACCTAGCCTTGGCTTTAGGGACACCTTCCTCACTATTTTTAACATCTTTCTTGCCTTTTATCCCTTTTGTTTTAAGATCCGGAAAGTCTGTCACTTTGTGTCCATCCTTCCCACACCCAAAACATCCATATATGTCTGCTAGTCACATACCATAGTGACTCCTTCCACACTTGGGGCAACCAAATTTTGAAGATGCACTATCCTTATCCTTATCAACATTAGAGGTATTGGAATAATCTTGGCGGGAATATTTGTGTTTAGTTCTAGGCCTATCTTGTCCTTCAGATGTAGCATTGAAAGACTTCTTACTTTTAAACCTAGACCTCTTTTTCTCTCTATCCCTCTCCTTTATTAACTTTGACTCTTCTATTTTTTGAGCAAACACAATGAATCGGGAAATATCCATATCATCAACAAGCATTTCCATACAACATTTTTCTTCTTCTAGTACGGACACCCAAGTCATGACCTATTCATCAAGCCCCTAGGGTTTGACACCACTCATGGATAATACTTAGACCAAATAATGAAATTCAAAGCATACTCCTTGACAATCAAATTCCCTTGCTTGAGGTTTATGAACTCCTCCAACTTAGCCTCCCTCAACTCCCTAGGAAAGAATCTCTTAAGGAAAGCCAAATTAAAAGTCTCCCACTCTATAGGTCCCTCTCCTATT
Source organism: Solanum habrochaites (assembly GCA_027704765.1). Lineage (NCBI taxonomy): Eukaryota > Viridiplantae > Streptophyta > Magnoliopsida > Solanales > Solanaceae > Solanum > Solanum habrochaites. The sequence continues at coordinate 33,913,294 of JAKWJA010002495.1, forward strand.
GGACTCCTATATCTCTGTTATTGGTAGCAAGTTTAGGAAACATCCTTCTATTGATAGGCAGCAAACTCCACCTTTTCAATAGAAGACACTTACATGATTGCAAGCACGTTATATACATTATCTATGAACCCATTCAGATCTTCTTCAACTTTGGAGCAATCGAACTCGGGTGGATTCATTCTCAAGAAGTCCCTTACTCTAGTAGCACCCGTTCCCCCTATACGATTAGCCGGAGCCACCTCTCCTCTATTAGATGGGTTAGTTAAGGCTTGAGCCAACAATGTCATAGAAGCCCTGAATTCCTTAAACATAGCATTCCCTATTTGAGGATCATTAGGAACTTGAGGAGGAAATTTTTCTTACACTTAGGGAGGCACATTCCCTTTCACTTGGGGAGGCACCTCTTGCTCATCTTCTTCAATTAAAGCATTGGCCCTATTGTTCATCCATAACCAACAAAATGATAGGGAAACATTAGAAAAGGGCCTACTAAAGCCAAACTATATTACATGAGTTCAAGAATTAAGAAGTGGAACATTCCTATGCATCCCATAGCCTCCAACTCATAGATGTGTTGCGACTCACACTGATGAATAAGACTCTACTAGATGTGTTTTTGAGACATCATAATACCATATTCATAACCTTATGCACTGAAACAAAAATTGTCATGACCCACAAGTACACCCTAGAAGTTAGGGAAATCCGTAGGTCACAACACGGTTTAGTCGACCTTTCGGAGGTGTTTTAGAAGCCTCTTGACTTCATTACATAACATCATGCATAAATGGAGGGAATTTAAAAAATTTCCTTAAACGTAAACCAAAAGGTATCTCATAATAGCAGAAGAATCTCTAATAACATTGTCTCAAAAACCATCTAACGTTGACATGAATGAAATATCTTGCGATACAGCCCTCATAAAGTCTAAAGCATAAAGAAAACATAAAGGTGCGTCCTAGAAGCAATGAGGACTCACCACTTCTTCTCTTTTTCGAAACCTTGGAATTGTGCCCTTGAAATCAACTCAAGCTTCTCAAGACCATACATGGAAAACCTGTAGGAAATATGAGTTAGTACGATATCTGCTAAGTATAGAAACCATCATACCAAACCTAAGATATCTCAAAGGCTAAGTCAATAATAGGCATAATCCTAAGAGATAAAGACATGAGCATATCATGAATATCATAAGCATATTAAAGAATCATAAAGTTCATAAGAGTTCATACTTACTTACTTGTCTATCTTAATCTAATGACTACACCACAAGCTACTTCCCAGTATGGTAGTGCAAGGCTAAGATAGCATCCCATACTACTACCAAAGCTAAGTACTCTCGTTGGTCATCCTTGATCATATTCCGCTTTCATAATTTAAGACCTAAATTATTCATGTCATATGAGCACTATGCCCCTAATAAAACTCAAACATACTCGTGCAATACGTATAAAGAATCCCATGCTACCTCACACACTAAGCATTTCTTTAAGTCATCCTATCTTATTTCATCATGTCTCTATTATCCTTACTTCATACTAAAGAGTACTACACTCTTAGGATTTCCTAACAACATATCCATGCAATTTACATGAGGAAGCCCATACTACCTCATATGCTAAGTCTATCTTGAAGTTATCCTTAATATGTTAGCCCTCCATAGCCCTACCATTACTTAACTTCATTTATTAAGATTATGTCACATTTAGTCTACTTTACTAGGAAAGGAAACTCTAGTCCAATACTACCTTAAATATCTTCTTCTTTAATTAACCTAGATTATACCTGGTGCAATTCACTTATGATGCCCCATAACACCAATCATACAAGGTACTACTTTTGGATCCTTTTCAATTACTTATTAATTTGTACCGTACACAATCTTTATCTTTCGAACACTATGAGATATTTCATTAAGCATGTCTAAGTTTCTTAATCATATGGATCCTACGAGATGCTTTCAAAGGAATGTCTTGATCCCTTAATAATCATGAACACTACGAGATACCCCTTGTGCATGTCCAAGTTCATTGACATATTATGAACACTAATAGATACCCCTTTGGCATGTCTAAATCCATTCATTGCTTATGAACACTACGAGATCATTCTCAATCGTGTATAAGTTCATAGGATATGGATATATGTATTAGAATACCTTGACTCTACTATGTGAAGGACTCTCACCTCATGAGACCTAATTGGATAGTCAAAAAAACTACTAAGTGTTTCTCGCCTTTCTACTTGGAGTACATACCCTTGCTATAACATCTGTCTCAGTTTGCATATCCACATTGAGTAAAGTGTATATGTAACGACCTGTTTAGTCGTTTTGAGCAGCAGATTTTATTTCTGAAAACTGGCCGAGTTCGACGGACCCCACGACGAACCGTCATGGGCACGACGGACGTAGTGGGGGGTCTCGTTCCAAAAAACTTAGGAAATTAGAAATTTGTAATGAGAGCGAATCTCTGAACGTCACAACGGAAATGCAGGACGGACCGGCGTGGGAGGGAACGACGAATGGCAGGACGAACCGTCGTTGGGAAACGACGACTGGTCAACAGAAGTCAAGGAAAAATTGAGGTCTCTGAACATTGTGACTAGGCAACATGAGGATCGTAGCAGGCGCGACGGGCGTCAACATGCGCGAGGGCCGTCCATGCGCGAAGGGCGTCCAACAGGCGCGACGGGCCGTAACAGATGCCTTGCTTCCCCCTCTATCTCTAAGCGTGTTAATCCTTCTTTTTTTCCCGGCGTGTTTAGTCCTTCGCCGGTGTTCTTTAGCCGGCTGGGGTGAGGCGTAAGCCAGCAGGGTCGGCGGGGGGGGGCGGTGGGGGGGTGTAAGTAAGGGAGGGCGGGGGGGGGGTGGGCCGAGGGGCGGCGGGAAGGAAAAGGAGAGGGTAATGGGAAGAAGGCGAAGACGGGGGGGGGAAAAAGAGTGGAGACCGGAGGGAAGGGGGGGGGAGGAGGGCCAGCGCTGAACGGGAGGATGATGAGAAGGCTCCTAGGGTAAAATGAAAGAGGGTTTGAATAAGAAAAAATTAGGAACGACAAAGGAGAAGAGAGGGAGAAACGATCGATCACGGAGAGAAGAACGCACAGCTATGAGAGATAGTCTTGGTCGATCGCAATCCTTCGGTGGAGGGAGGTTAGGTTTTTATACCTATTTGTAGGTAAAATCTGAATAGCGAATGGATAGGTGTTGGTTGTATGGAAAGTCTTCATATGCTTATGTATGTAGTGCTTGTATGAATGTGATTATACAATGTGATAAAATAAGCCAAGATGAAAGCTATTGAATCCCAAATCTTGAAAAAACCCCTTGGTCATGAGGACGCCTTGGTATAAAGAAGGCTGATGAACTTAAAGTAATGGGAGTGATGATGCCTTGGTATAAAAGAGGGTGATGAATTAATAGAAGAGATAGTGGCGCGGGTGTCACGAACCGACACGTAGAATTAGGGGCTCGGTGTCACGAACCGACAGTAGGAATTAGGGGATCGGGTGTCAGAACCGACACGCCAAGGGGAATTGGGGATCGGGGTCCGAACCGACACCGTAGGAATAGGGATCGGGTTTCACGAACCCGAACACGTAGAATTAGGGGATCGGGTCGGTGTCACGAACCGACACGTTAAGAAGAATTAGGGGATCAGGGTCAACGTACCGACACATAGTAGTAGGGGAGCGGCAGAAGAGAAGACAGTGTAATTGGTACAGACACAAGAGGAATATACAGTAATGAATCTTGAAAGAGGTAATATATCAATATAATGAAACCCCTAAATCCCAAATGAGTATGTATTGAGGCTGAGTCCTCATGTGTGAACTTGGCTGGTTGGTACTTATAAATGATTATAGAACTTGTTGTTGTACATGTGAGATTAATAGTCTGATTTATGATATTATTGATATATACTGGTTTTCTAATTTTTTGAGTGGGCCGATGATAACTACTCAGTACTCGTGTTCTGGTACTGCCCCCTACTTGTTATGTTTCTTTCTTGGGTTATATGTGGATTTGCAGCAAAACATACCGTGTCTTCAACTCAAAACCGCAACTCTAGCGTTTTTATATAAACAGGATTTCAGGGGGGGTGAGCTACGCTTCTAGCTTGGGACTGGATATTTTCCTAGGTCTAGAGCCGTGAAGTTCCGGCATGGACTAGCTTTGTTATTTGAGCTTTGTAGAAAGAATTCTCTTAAGTTTTAGTTAATTTGACAAGATGTTCTTGTGGTGTTGACTTCGCAGACGTTTTGGGGAAATAATAGATGTTGAATTTTAGAAGTTATTGAATTGGTTTTTATTAATGAGTTTAAGTCTTCCGAATACTTTCTGTTGATATTATATTGAAATTGTCGGGTTTAGATTGGTTGGTTCGCTCACATAGGAGGTAAAGTGTGGTGCCCGTCGCGACCCTTTGTGGGTCGGACAAACTTGGTATCAGAGCATTAGGTTCGTTGGTTTCTCATCACACAAAGAACAGTTCTCGTAGAGTCTTAAGAAACGGTAGGGGGGACGCCTGTCCTTTTCTTTGAGAGGATATAGGAGAGGAGAAATTCCAGTCTTCTTCTGTCGTGCTATTACTTGGATCCAATTGGGTTATCTAGGTGATACAAAATTGGTATCTGACCATCTTCATCATCTCGCAGATGGTGAGAACTAGAGCAAAAAAGGCGCAAACACCAGCACCGGCAAGACAAGATGCGTATGAGGACAGCCACTGAGCCGTAGCTCGAAGAGGAGTAGTAGTGGACAAGAGGCCGTGGTATTAGAGGCTGTGGGAGGGACGTCTCAGAGGAAGAGACAGCACCTAGCCCATCTGGGGTATAGGGCGATGACTCTCCACGACTGAGGGAATGAGTGGTAAGAGAGGGGTTGAGGAGGGAGAATGAACAAGGACAGAATGAGGGATTGCCACACCAACCTACCCCAGAAGATGATCAATCAGGTTCTTGCTTATATTCGGGGTTATCTGATCAGGGCAAAGACGCCTCTCCAGTGTTTTTCCGCACAAACACCTCCGGTTCGGAGGTAAACATGCAGCTACTAGGCTACCCGCATGGGATCCTCATTGAAATAGGCAAGTTCATCGTCTGACCACAGGGCTATAATGACAAATGATCAGCGATGAACTTTTCAGTAAGTTCTTGAAATTTAAACCTACACATCTTAAGGGGCTGAATCTGAGGATGCCTGATTTTCTGGTTGACGTAATGAGCTACTACACAAGATGGGTATAGTAGAACGGGTTGGTGTTGAGTTTGCTGACTTATCAATCAAGGGAACACAAAAGGTGGGCGGTGGCGGGTCACATGTTGAGTTGTCAACCAACAGAAGCACAACCGATGACTTGGGCATCCTTCTCTAGCTTGTTTATGGAGAAGTATTCCCCCGGACTTTAAGGGATAGGGAAAAGAGATGAGTTCTTGAGCCTAGGCAAGGTAGGATGCGGGTTACTGCATCAGTATGAGGGAAGTGCGGGCATTATACAGGTATGCACACCAAACTTTGTTTCATGTCACAAGATCGGATTCGCCGTTTGGAAGGGGTTGAGGTCAGAAACTTGCGGATTTCAGCTTACAGGTGCGGCTACGGCAAAACCTTTCAAGAATGGTCAGAACTTGGTGAAGAAGGGAGAGTGAAGACAGATGACTTTCACCATGGATGACATACAAAAAGGTTTCGAAAGTGAGGTGAGTTTAATGGTCTTACTCTGAGGACAGGTTCAGGAGGTTTACTCGCGCCGACCCAATCAGCTTCACTACAGACTGTAGTTTGGGGGGGTCCACCTAGGGACCGGTCAACACTTCTATAGAGGGACCTATGCTTGACCCATGAGTGTTAGGGAGTGGGAGACTGGACATATTAGGAGGGAAAGGAATTGTCCAAAACAGAGTTATAGGACCCCCAATAGCTAGAGAAGAGGTGGTTCATGGTAGAGGCCGTGATTCGGGGAAGAACGCGGGGTGGCGAGGTAATGGTGGGTAACAAAACGGGCCGGGGGTAACGGGCAAACTGGAGACACAACACACAGAAAACATGGTTAGGGGCAACGGGCAGACAAGTTGATAGGGCCAGTGTCGCGTTTAAATGGGAGAGGTCTTCTGAAGCGGAGGAGCATCAAGATGTTGTGATCACAGGAATCTTTCGGTTTGTGATGTGATTGCATGGATTATGTATTATTGATCTGGCTCCACATTTTCATATGTATCGTCCTCATTTGCTACTGGTCTTAATTTACATTGGACTTGCTGGACATGCCTAGTAGTGTTTCTACTCCGTGGGTGAGTCTGTGTAGTTGAAACGGTTGTTATAGGTTTCTTGTCTGGGACTTTTGTGGGGGAGCAATTACTGCAGTAGGACTTGGTTATATTAGAAATGGTGATTGATGTTTAAGTCTGGGTATGACTTGGCTTTCTCAAATTTTGGCAATCTGGGATTGTCACGTTGCTTAAAAACTGTTGAGTTAGCCAAGCTGGGACAGATCCGTAGTGTGGGAAAGGGTGACTACACTTCCAAATCGGTTCGTACGTCTCCTTTCTCGTGCTAAGAGAATAGAGTAAGGGCTGTTAGCTTTCTTGGCACACCTCCGGGATGTACTACACAAAAGGACCTTAAATTGAGGACGCCTTCGTCGCTTTTTCTCACTTGGGATTTCGTGTATAGTACGTGAGTTTTTAGATGTGTTTTCCTGCAGAACATTCCTGGTATTGCACCGGATAGAGATATTGAATTCTGAATCGATTTTTTCTTGAACCAAGTACTCGCCCCCATTTCTATTACCCCCCCCTTATAGAATGGCGCCCGATGTGAGTTAAGAGAGTAAAGCCCAACTCAAGAGTTTGTTGAGCAAAGGTTCATTAGACAAAGTGGCATCCCTTGGGGGCTCCTGTTTGTTTGTAAAGAGAAAGATGGGAGTCTTCGTGGGCATAGACTACCGGAAAACTAAAATAAAAGTAACGTTAAGAACGGATCCTTTCCTCGCATTGGATTGTGGTTAGACAGTTACGAGGTGCTTGTGTCCCCCTTGCTCAAAAATCGCGACCCCATTGAGGTCGGTTATCTCAATTGAAAAATACGGGGCAGCAGATGTGCAACGGACTGACTGTTCGAAACACGGTGTATGGGCATTATGAATTCTTGGCGTAATGTCTTTGGACTACCGATGCCCCTGCTGATTCAGAGCTGACGGTATTTTTAAGCCATATCTGGATTCTCTTTGTGCATCGGTAATTTATTGATGATTATAACTGATTATACTCCAAAATTAAGAAGAAACATGAGAGCATTGAGAATTGTAGTAGTGAATGTTGAGGGAGAAAAAGAAAAAAGCTTTATGCAAATTCTCAAGTGTGATGTTGTGGGCTAGATTCAGTGTCGTATTGGGGCACGTAGGGGTTTCTAAGGAGGGGGTTGATGTGGATCCTTTTAGATGAAGTAGTAGTTAGTGAGAATTGGGTAAGACCTACTAATGTGTCAGAAATAGAAGCTTTTTGTTTTTTCGACAGTTCCTACAGTCGATTTGCAACGGATTCATCTTCTATTCGTTCCCAATTGGACAAACTTGACTAAGCAGAATGTTCCATTTGTATGGTCGGATGAATGGAGGAAAGCTTTCGAACTCAAAGACCTTGTTGACGTAAAGCCAACCATCCTACCGTGACCCAGTTAGAGGGTAAGAAAACTCATTGTTTATTGTGATGCATCTTATTCTGGTGTGGTGCGTGATAATGCAAGAGAAGAATGTAATTGCTTTATACTTCGACGGCGCAATTAAAAGGTGCATGAAAGTAATTTATCCGAACCCACGATTTAGAGTTGCTGCGTCGGTGGTGTTGCATTAAGTAATGGAGACACTACTATATGGGGTTAAGTGTGAAGTATATACTGATCATCGTTATTTTAAAGTATGTCTTTACGCAGGAGATTTGGAAGAGGCGGTGGGAGGGACACGACTGAAGGATGATGATGTTTACCATCTGTATCATCCGGGGAAAGGCTTAATGTTGGTGGCAGACGCCTTAAGTAGAAAAGCCTGGGGAGCATGGGTAGTTTAGCCCAATTACAAGTTTCCTAGGACGACCATTGGCTAGAGAGGTTCCGACTCTGGCCTAATGACTTTATGAGGTTAGAAGTAAATGAGGAAGGAGTGCTTGTTGTTCTTGGACAGGGTTGGGAGGCGAGATCTTCTTTCTCTTGCCAAAAAGATCAAGGGGAAATAGTTGTGATGACGAGAAACTAAGGTTGAATCGAGATAAGGTTGTGGCGAGGAGAGGCTTAAAAAAAAGCAAAATAATGGATGAGGAAGGTGTTTTTTTGAGAATTAAGGAGGGTTATGGGTTACCCCGGTGAGATTTGATACCCCACATATATTACAGAAGGCTCATCGTCTGGATTTCTAGACATCCTGGGGAAACCAAGAGGTACAGTGACGTGACACTAAGGCAACAGTTTTGGTGGAGAGTAGAATGAAGCGTGGACATTGTTGAGTTTGTTGCCAAATGTCCAAAATTGTCAACACGTAAAGTATGAAACAACAGAGGCAGGAGGAAACACGTCAGAGGAATGCCATTACTGAATGGAAGTGGGGGAAGAGATTGCAATGACTTCGTGGGGGTCTTCCAAAAAGACATTGGGCCAAGTTGACTCTATTGGGGGTAAATTGTGGACAGATTAAACTAAGTCTGATCATTTCATTCCATTGTTAGGTGACTTACATTGCAGAGAGTTAGTCAGACTTACATCTCAGAATTGTGCGGTTGCATGGAGTTCCAATTTACCATATTATAATATAGAGGTACGTAGTTACTTCTAAGTTTGGATCACATTGCACGCGAATGAAGGTACTAGTTGGACCTTAGTAGCATTTTCACCCTCAGACTCGAGGGACAGTCTGTCGTGAAAGATTAAGTATGGAAGATATTGCTTTGAGCTGTGTGTGATAGAATTCGGTTGGTCAGTGGGATAACCTTCTTACCCTTAGCGGAGTTTTATACCAATAATATTGCTGCACTCATATTGATTAGGCTCCTTTGAAGCATTGTATGGAGGAAGATGTTGGTCTACCATTGGTTGGTGATGCATCGAGGTTAGGACTGGGGTATGACCTTTTGAGGGATCGTTAGAAAAAGGTGAATCTATTCAAGAAAAGCTGTTAGCGGCTCAAAATAGGAAAAAAGGGAGTATGCAGATCGAAAGGTAGGGATTGGAGTAATGGAAGGTGAGCAAAGTTTTGCTGAAGGTTTCCAACATGAAGGTGTGCATGCGGTTTGGTAAAAGAGGTAAGCTACGCCCGAGGTATATTGGTCCATTTTGAGTAGTACTTAACGAGTAGGGAAGGTGGTCTTAGAATTAGCCTGCCTCCATGGCTGCAGGAGTGCATCCAGTATTTCATTGTGTCTATGCTGAAAAGATACCATGGGTATGGGAAACTACTCATCGTGGGGCATTCAGTTCCTGCTTGATGAGAACTTGCTTAGAGGAGGAAGCCTTTGTTGCCATTTAGAATTAGAGAAGGCCGCAAGTTGAGGGCGAGGGAGGAGGGGAGATGCATCATAAGGTTGGGAATGGAGAAGAATCGACCAGTGAAGAATCACGTGGGAAGAAGGAGGCTGATATGCAAAGAAAGAAAAGTACCCACACATGTTTACAGATTAAGGTTAACTACTTTTCACTCTGGTTGTTTCTTCTCGTGGATCGTTCGAGGACGAACGATGGGTTTAATGGTATCTATTGGAACGACATATTTAGTCGTTTTTTTTTGGTTTTTTTTTTGAGCAGCAGATTTTATTTCTGGAAAAACAGGCCGATGTCGGACGGGACCCCGACGAAGTCATGGGAACGACGGACCGTCGGTGGGGGTCTCGTTCCAAAACAATTAGAAATTAGAAAGTTGGGTATGAGAAAGCGAACTCTCTGAAAGTCCGACGGAAAAAATGGAAGGACGGGACCATCGTGGGCACGGACGGAACCGTCACAGGATCTTCAAGGAAATGGAGTCTCTGACTCTGTGACGGTAGCAGTTAGGAGTAGGATGGACCGTCGGCAGGCGACGACGGGCCGTCACAGGCTCTGTGTAATCCCAGGCGGGGGTCGGATTTCTGTTAATAATTTAAGGGGCGTTTGGGATATTTCCTGCTGTAATTAAAGTAGAGGGTTAATGTAATAAGTCTAATTACTGGGGGGTAAAAGAGGTAACCTTGCGTTATAGTGGGTTATAGTGCATCTCTTATACTTAATGATTGATAATTCGGTAAAATAAAGAGGGTTTGAATAAGAAAAAATAGAAAGAACAGAGAGAGGGAGGAAACGCTCGATCAAGAGGAAGAAGCACGCAGATGTGAGAAGATAGCTGTCGATCGCAATTCTCGGTGGAGGATGGTAGGTTATGGCTTTTTGATACTATTCGTAGTAAAACTCTTAATAGCGAACTGGATATGTGTTGGGTGGTATTGGAAAGTTTTATAGGCTAATTGGATGCTTGTATGAATGTGATTATACAATTGTGATAAAATAAGCCAAGATGAAGCGATTGAAGTTCCCAAATCTTGAAAACCCCTTGTTAAGGATGGACGCCTGGTAAAAAGAAGGCTTGATGAACTAAAGTTTACTGGGGTGATGATGCCTGGTATTTAAAAGAAGGATTGATGAAGTAATAGATGAGATGAGTGGAGCGGGTGGATGTCACGAACCGACACGTAGTAGAATTAGGGATAGGGTGTCACGAACGACATTGTAGAATTAGGGGACGGGTGTTCACAACCGACAAGTAGAATAGGGGATCGGGTGTCACGAACCCGACACGTAGAATTAGGGGATCAGGGTGTCACGAATACCAAACGTTAGAATTAGGGATCGGAGTGTCACGTACCGACACATAGTAGTAGGGGAATCGGAGTAGTGTCACGTACCGACACAAGATGAATAAAGGAGATAATGAATCTTGAAAGATGTTCATATATTTCAATTAATGATGAACCTATCCCAAATGAGTATGGTATTGAGGCTGTGAGTCCTCATGTGTGCACTTGGACAGGTCCGATTAAATGAGTATTAGAACTTGTTGTTGCTACATGTGAGTATTAAGTTGATTGATGATATATTATATATAACTGTTTTACTATTTTGAGTTGGCAGATGATACTACTCGTACTCGTGTCGTACTGACCCCTACTTGTATGTTTCTTTCTTTGGTATATGTGGGATTGCAGCAAACATAACGTCGTCTTCAACTCAACCGCCAACTCAGCCAGTTTTATAAACCGGATTTCAGGGTGAGCTTAACGCTTTTAGCTTGACTTGGATATCTTTCCTCATGTTGAGCCCTTGAAGTTCCGGCCCATGGACTAGCTTTTGTTATTTTAGCTTCTTAGAATACTCTTAGGTTAGTTAATTTGATCATGAGATGTCTTGTGGTGATGATTTCCAGATTTGGGAAATAATAGATGTTGAATGTTAGAAGTATGAATTGTTTTATTAAGAGTTAAGTCTTCCGCATTTACCTTTTGTTGATATTTATATTGAAATGTCGGGTTTAGATTGGTTCGGTCGCTCACATAGGAGGGTAAGTTGGGTGCATTCGCGGACCGTTTTGGGGTGACAGTTACCAAGGCTTTAATTGTTGTGAAGCCAGCTAAACTTTCTCAAATGAGGGATGTCCTAGACAATCACTTTATGGTCAAATGAATTCTATCACTTGCAATCAATTTTCCTAAATCTACAACAGACACAACGACTCTAAGGTTCATTATTCATCAATTCATTCTATCTTCATTAATATGTAGATTATAGAGTTTACTAGACTTAGCTTTCTTCTCACATTCTACAATACTAGGTGAATATAGTCAGAATTCTTTCTTTAGGGTTCAATTCAATCATTACCAATCTTAATTCAACAAATCTAGTTCAATTCATACATAGGTCATTCAATCATAATCAATTAATATACAATAAAATCAATTTAAGAAGAATTGATACAAAATATTAATCTAGTCTCTAATGGCCTAAGATCACCATGGTTACCTTCAAATTCAATTACCATGTTTTACCATGAAAACTCCATAAAAAATATAATTATTATATAAACATCAGTGAATGCTACCTACTAGATTAGAATCACAATCAAGCCTTACCCACAATGCAATCACAACTATCTCTAGATTGGGGTTCTTTGGCTTCACAAATGAACGGGAAAGAGTGGGCTTCATGGATGAAAAAATACATGAGTGAATAAGATTCACATACCTTTTAATTTGACCTTAAACCCATATTGAAACCTTGATCAGTTCATCCTAAAATTTGCTGTGATTTCCCTTCTTCTTCAATTGTTATTTTTGGAGAACTTTAGGATAGAATGGTTTTGATTTGTTATTTCTTATTCGGTATTGGGATGTTTGCTTGGGAAAGGGGTTAAATAAGTCCTACAAATTGTTTCTAACTGCCTGCCAAATTATACAATTGCCTCCACTTCAAAATTTGACCCTTTTAGACAAATCCATCTCAACTTAAATTTTTTGAACTTTCATTCTAAACTTAAATTTCGGAACTTTCACTGAGAAACAAGTCCGCGACGCGGAGCTTTTCCCACAATATTTTCAAAAATAAATTCTAGAACAGTGGACTTCAACTTGATCCCGCGACGCAGACTGCTTTTTGGCAAAAGTCTTACCAAGTCTACGAGGCGGACCCATTTTATCCATGCACATTTTGGCTGCTGCTTTGGCAACTTGCTTAGTCAGGTATGGGATCATTTTGTAGAGCCCCTTGGGGGGTCGGTCCTTGAAATTTTCACTCTTTAAATATGGTTTTACCTATTTAAAGTCATTCCACAAGTTTTATACCTCATACTACACCTCCCAACCTTCACGAAACCTATGAACGTTTTAATAGTTCAATTATACTAGCTTCTAGACGTATTGGACGTTTTTCCTCCAAACTCTCTGAAACTTTACACACTTCCTCTAAACACTGTTTTTAGTCATTTTAGGACGTTAAAACCTCATGAAACTCATGCTAGGGCTCAACTTACTTCCTAGTTATGCTGGGGATAAAAACTATCACACTTGGGAACATTTGTTCTAGAATGAAAATGCAGAGTAGTAACATATATATGAAGGACAACCTCTAGAACTGAAGCCCATAGTGTATCCATTATACCTAAATTCACATACCCAAATCAAGGGAACAATTCAATTCCATCCTAAGCATAACAATATAATGACATCATACAAAGGCTTCTTATCCCCCGGTTCGGAATAAGATACACATGTCTTTCTAACATCAACTCCTCATCATAAGGAAACATCAAAATCATAGGACAATTCAAAAATCATTGGAAATTTTTCATAATTATATAAAGAGGCACATACCGGAAAACTACATAAGGATATCACTCTTGATCACCTCTAGATTGGAGAGCAAAGAACCTAGCCTTAGCTTTAGGGAAACCTTCCTCACTATTTGTAGAATCTTTCTTGACTTCTCTACCTTTTGTTTTAAGATCCTAAAAGTCCCTCACTTTGTATCCATCCTTCCCACACTAAAATTTCTATCCGAGGCACTTACCATTGTGACTCCTTCAACACTTGGGGCAAGAAAAATTGGAAGATCCACTAGCCTTCACCTTATTAACCTTAGAGGTTTTGGAAGAATTTTGGCCGTAATATTTAGTTTTAGTTCTAGGTTTATCTTGTCCTTCGGATTTAACATGCAAAGACTTCTCACTTTTAAACCTAGATCTCTTTTTCTCTCTACACCTCTCCTTCCTTAAATTTGACTCTTCTATTTTTTGAGAAAACACCATGAGTTGGGAGATATCCATATCATCAACAAGCATTTCCATACTATATTCTTCTTCTACTAGTTCGGACACCCCCGTCATGAACCTATTCATCAAGTCTCTAGGGTTTGACACCAAGCCTGGAGCATACTTAGACAAAATAGTAAACTTCAAAGCATACTCCTTGACGATCAAATTCCCCTGCTTTAGGTTTGTGAAATCCTCCAACTTAGCCTCCCTCAACTCCCTAGGAAAGAATCTATCAATGAAAGCCAACTTAAAAGTCTCCCACTCTATAGGGCCCGCTCATATTGGTCTACTATCCTTCAATTGTTCATAACAAATTTTGATAACATATTTCAATTGATAGGCATCGAACTCCACCTTTTCAATCGAAGAAATTCTAATGATTTCAGTCACCTTATATACCTCATTGATTAACCCATTTGGATCTTCCTCAACTTTGGAGTCATAGAACTCTCTCAAATTCATTCTCAAGAACTATATTACTCTAGTAATACCCATTCCCCCTATAGGATTAGCCGGAGCCACCTCTCATCTATTAGATTGGGTTGTTAAGTCTTGAGCTAACAAAGTCATAATCCCTAAATTCCTCAAAAAGAGCAATCCCTATCGAAGGATCATTATGAACTTTAGGAGGAAGTTTCTCTTGCCCTTAGGGAGGCACATTCCCTTGCACTTTGGGAGGAACCTCTTGCTCCCCACTCACATATCCTTCCCTTATAGCATCATACCTAGTGCTATTCATAACCTACAAAATCATAGGCAAGCATTAGAAAAGGTACTACTAAAGCCAAACTCTATGGCACGACTTGAAGAATTAAGAAGTGGAACTTTCCTAGGCATCCTATAGACTCCTACTCGTTGTTGTGTTGCGGATCACACCGATGAATAAGACTCTATTAGATGTGGTTTTGAGACATTGTAAGACCATTTCCATTACCTTATGTACTGAAACCAATCTTGTCATGATTCGCAAGTACACCCTAGAAGTTAGGGAAACCCTTGGATTGCAATATGGCATAGTCAGCCTATCGGAGGTGTTGTACAAGCTTCTTGACTTCATTACATAACATCATGCATAAATGGAGGGAATTTTAAAACTTTATTTAAAATAAAACCAAAAGGTATTTCATAATAGCGGAAGCATCTCCAATAATATGGTCTCAAAAACCATCTACCTTTGATATAAATGAAATAGCTCGGGACGCAGCCCTCATAAAGTCTAAAACATAAAGAAAACATAAAGGAACATGAAGATTCTTCCTATAAGCAATGAGGGTTCTCCACTTCTTCTCTTCTTGAAAACCTTGGAACTCTACCCTTGAAAGCAACTCAACCTTCTCAAGACCTGACATGGACAACATGTAGGAAATATGCGTTAGTATTATATGAACTAAGTATGGAAACTATAACCCCAAACATAAGATATCTTAAAGGGTTAGTAAATAATAGACATAATCATAAGATACAAAGACATAAGCATATCATGAATATCATAAGCATATTAAAGTAGATTCATACTTACTTACTTGTTCTTCTTACTCGAATGAACTACACCACAAGCTACTTCAAAGTATACTAGTGCAAGGCTAAGGTAGAAATCCCATAGTACCACCAAAGCTAATTACATACTTGATACGCTCAAACTTACTTCTCAAATAAGAAGTAAAGCGGTCGCGTCAAGTAAATAACCCAACAATGAGGTTGGGATCGTTCCCACGAGGAAAAAGTCTATAGACTTAACTTAATTATTTATTACTATTGTTCGGTTTGATAACTTCCGTAGAAGTAAAAACATACCAATGGGGGTTTGTATTCCTAATGAATAAAAATAACTTAATGAAATTGAAGAGCATAACAGGTTTGAAAGTTGGGTTTTAATCACTATCAAAGTAAGTAACTAGGGTGGTAGTTGTTCCCCCAGGTGTCAAACTGATAATTCGAACTATAACAATTCTTTCCCTAGTTATTGCATGCAAGTGAAAAGTTATGTATTCTAATCATTGGCCGGCTATCTAGAAATCTCACTCCACTATGGGTCCGTCTCGTGTGTTTCTTCCTAACCCCTTATCGTTACCTAATATAAGCATTCGTAGTCGAATTGACCTAAGTTAATTACTCGTACCAATTCAATACGAGGCCTATTAGATAGTAGACATAAATCTATGTTAAGAATCTTTTCTATAATCTACCTCCTTGTGTCCGACAAGTAGCATTAAGGCGAGTTCTACCGTTGATCATCCGTTAAAAAGGACCTTCTAAGACGGATAGAATTATTAATACATGCAAGAACACTTTTGAATTGTGATTATTTTAGCTATGTTTATCATTATTTGCTATGGTTCCCACAAACCTTGTGTTATGGAGTTTAGTCTCATAGCCATAAACACATATTTCAAACATATATCAAATAAGATTCAGACTTACTTCAATGAGAAAGAGTAAAGTCCGAAAAATGCTTGAGTAATCACAAAAAATTACTTGTAGCAATCTCCAAAGAAATCAAACACTTTATAAACCAAAGTCTAATAATTATTGGAGTTCTAATATATGCAGAGTCTAACTCAAAAACGAGGTTTTTGAACTATTTATAAAAAATTAAAACCTAACAAAACATTACACAAGAATTTCTTAAGTGCTGAAATCTGCCAAAACGCTCGGATGGGTCGACGGAACTGCGATGGACCGTCGTAGTCATGACGGACCGTCATGGACTCCGTCGTCCCAACTGTACACTTTCTTTTCTGCTGCTTTCTTAATTCCCGTCGACGGTAAGATGATGGACCGTTCATATGGCACAGCGGGTCCGTCGAGTGTTCATTTCAAAATACTTCAACTCGTGGAAATCAAAGTTTTTTATATGGGTACTGGGAATCACTTCATCTGATTTCACGATTGAAACCGCAGGACGAACCGTAACCAAGCTTTCGTAATCCCACCACTGGTCAGACTTCCCCAATTATTACTTCCGCACTTCGCTACGCTGCCACCTAGGACCGTCACAGGCACGGACGGACCGTCATAAACTCCGTAGGGGTGTCTCATTCGCGATGTTTCGCAGAAAAATCCCCGCCATTCAGCTTGGACAGATTTCCTTCAAAACAAAGAGAAATTATATCAAATTAGCACAAAACAGGCTTTCGGGACACCAACTAAACTTAAGGAAAAAGTAGTAAGTATACGTGAACCCACGATAATCAACAACCCTCACACTTAAATGTCATTTGTTGGCCTAAAGCCGACGCACTATGACTCACTACACAATCTTTGTAACAATAGTATTAATGTTGTATACTTTGCAAGTCATTGGCTATCAATCCGATTAATGAGCATCAAATTATGCATGACGATCACAATTAGGCTGAATTTTGGGGATGTCGAACAGACACAGACGCAAAAGGGCACGAAACACGCGAGCAAGGGCGCGCGAAAGGCCACCGAGGGGGGTGCTAACAATTGGTGTTATGCAACTAATGTCCTCATTTGAAACAAATAATATTTTTACACAATGATTTCAGTTTGAGTATAAGGATTAATTTCAAACACTTCGCTCTCAGAACAAAGGCACCCATCATTCATAACTATTGACCATAAGGCTTGCATTATTTCACTGGACCTTAAGTTACTATATCAAACCCTAGGATCATGATAGGACTTTTTTTAGCTGTAACATCGGCTCAGGTCAGGTAGGGTACATTTTTAGTTAACGTAGTGACTTTTTGCACTAATTGACATTATCGGTTTTAAAAACCTTCCCTTTTATCACTTATCTCGCCCAGTAGTTTCTCATCCTTCCCTTTGCTCATTTTCTCTTCTTTTTATTCATTTGTGTAAGTAATTTTCTTTTTCTTACTTTTTCTTTCAAACTAATTTGATCACTTTACTTTTGTTCTTTCTCTCTCTTTTGTCTTTTCAACCCACTTTCCAGAGCATTCCTCATATAGCCAACCTCAAATCATGGCTTGAAATGAGTCAAGGTAACAAAACCCAAGTTGGTCGGGCCAAAACGAAGGTTGTTATTGTATTAGCCACCTCAACTTTATGCTTTTGGCATAAGTGAGGTGCACATTGTCCAAGGATTGGGGACCAGGGCCAAAACATTGTTTGCCCCAAAAAGATCAGTTAGGGTGAAAAAGAAGGTCTAATTTAAGCTCAGGTTATTTGGATCAAAGAAGGATAAAATTCATTCGGTTTCTTTTATTTTGGGTTAGACATGGGCTTTCTTGATAAGGCCTATGATCCTTTACTAATTGTTGTTACAGCCTTATTTTTAGCAGGGACTAACCAGGCAAGTTCTAGCTCAGTCGATAGTGGACTATCCAAATTTCCTCACTCTCACTTGACATGCATCAATAATGACAGAATATTAGACACTAGGTTGCGAATTAAAAGACTTAGGGTAATGCAATGGTGGAACTCTATTTCCACTCTTAGAAGCCACACAAATGTCACGTTTACTATGGCCTAGTCATCGTATTCAGTTTATCAGGATATCATTTAGCCATCATCTCTAGAATTAATAGGCTACAAAAGAATATAAAACTATGCCGTTTCAACAGAAAAAAAAGAATCAGTCTTTTGGGGAAAAAAGAACTCAGGAAAGAAACTCCAAAGAGGGATAGTGATTGGGCTACTAGACTGTCACCCTAACACTCACTTCCATTTACCCCACCCCCAACAAAAAAAGCATGCAATGTCACCAATGCATAAAAAAAACTATAAAGTAAGGGGTAGGTTGAAAGCAAAATTGTGGAGCATAGCGCCGTCGATAAACAAGCTGGTGTGCGTCCGGTTTTCCAGAACCACATCCTCTGCCAATCTGGACACCCTCAGTGGTGTCCTCAGCAATTCTGGGACACCCATCAGTGATGTTCCTCACCAGCAACCACCGCACCATCGTAGTGCATCCTGATTGTCTTGTATACAGTCGGGAAGCTAACGCCCCAGCGCTATTTGCGATGATCTGATTTGGTTTGCCTAGCCTAAGGACAAGGAGGCTCTCCTCGCAGAGCCTCACCGCCATTTCTCTCGGCGCTCCCTTTCCTTGCTCGCCGCCTCATCCTTGATCGACCCTACGGAATTTCGGCACTCTCCGAGGGTGGTGGGTGGAATGGTCTGAAAGTAGGCAAACAACAGGACCGCCAATACAGGTACTCACAGGCTCGACGGCTCCGGCACTCTCGCCTTAGGATCGTGTCGGTTGTCTGCACAAGCGCCGGTCCGACGGTGAAGTACAGCACTCGCAGCCTGACGGAGTCGTGACACATCTACCGGAGTTTGGGGATCACGGCGGAATCGTGAACATGGGACAATGGGGCAGGCTACACTGACACCTCAAAAGCCTCGAGGCAGCGATGGTGCACCTACAGCAAGCTTCCGCTGCGCATTCTTCCTCTCCCGCATGCGCTCAGGGAGTCTACGCCTCAGTAAATGACGTCTGAATCCACGGGTCTGGATATGACAGAGAGTGGCATTTGTTGCCTCCAGTTTTTGGACCCCTAGCAAGAGAGGCCGGTAAACGGTAGAGGGGCTGTGCGAGCGGAGCTCGGGGGCTGGGGGCTACTACCCGGGATAGACCGACCGGGGTGTAGTGGAAGGCACGTGGACGCGGGCCTGATTGTAGCTCGGTACGGCGCATGGGCTGCCACAGTATCCGAAGAGCCCACCCCCGGGGCCCCGAAGGCGAGCGGCGCCGGAAAAAATTTGGATACGCTCAAACGTGTTACCTTCTCAAGATAAGAAGTAAGATGTCGGTCGCGTCAAGTAAACTAAACCCAAACTAATGAGTGGGATCGTTCCCACGAGGAAATGTCCATCTAGGATTAACTTTAACTTATTATTACTAGTTGTGTCGGTTTGATAGTCTTAGAAAGTAAAAAAACATAAAAAAGGGGGGTTTGTATTCCGAATGAAAAAAAATAACTAGGATAATTGAAAGAGACACTTAACAGTTCTAAAAGTTGGGTCTTAATCATTAATCAAATAACTCGGGTGTTACGTGGTCCCCAAGGTCATAACTTGATAATGATAACTATAACACATTTCTTTCTAGTATTTGCATGCAAGGATTCGTTAGGTATTCTAAATTCCTTGGTCCGGCATTAGAAAATCTCACTCCACCTTGTCCGGGCTCCGTGTTGGTGCTGCCTAACCCTTATCGGTTACTCATATAAGCATTTAGCACGTATTCGATATTTGACTAAGTTATTACCTCGTACCAATCAATAACTACACATTAGATAGTATACCACTAAATCATGTAATAAGTCTTTTCCTATTATCTACCTCCTTGGTCCTGCAAGTAGCATTAAGGCGAGTTCTAACGTATCATCGTTTAAAAAAGACTCTAAGTGAAAGAATTATTAATACATGCAAGACACTTTTCTAGAATTGTTATCTTTAGTTAGGGTGTATCTACTTATTTCTATGGTTCCCACAACCATTGTTAGGAGTTTTAGTTACTCATTAGCCAATAAACACAATATTCAAATATATCACATAAGAATTCAGGTACTTACGTCAATGAGAGACAAGAGGTAATCGAAAAATTGCTGTGATTTATCACAAAAAAATTCCCTTGTAGCAATCTCCAAAGAATCAAAACACCTCATATACAAAGTCTAATAATATGAATTTCATAATCTAGCCGAGTCAACCTCAAAAACGAGGTTTTCGAATGAACTATTTATAAAAATAAAAACCTTAATTACACACGAATTCTAATTGCTGGAGAAATCTCCAAAACCGCGTGGATGGGCTGGGTCGACGGACCATTCGACGACCGTGTAGTCATGGAAGGACCGTCATGGACTCCGTCGCCCATTCTTGTTGACACGTTCTTCTCCGCGTTCTTCGTTCCATCGACGGTAAGATGACGGACAGTAATAGCCACGACGGTCCGTCGAGGGTCTCGTTTCAAAATACTTCAACTCTGGGAATGGGTACTGGGAAGACCTTCTATGATCTTCACGGACCGAAACCTGCAGGGACGGACACGTCATAAGCAAGGACGGACCGTCATAGCCATGACGGACACGTTACAAGCTTCGTAATCCCCATTACTTCTGGTAGACTTCCCCATATTCCTTCGAGCAGCTTTATCTAGCTTGCCACCTACGGACAGTCCACAGGCAAGACGGAACCGTCCATAAGCTCCGTAGGTGGTCTCTTATGCAGTTTCGATCAAAATCCCTCATTAAGTTTCGGACAGATTCTGCAAAACAAGAGGAAAACTTATATCAAAATTAGCACAAAACAGGTTCGGAACCACTAAACTAGGAAAAAAAAGTATTAATTATACCGTGAAACCACGGTATATCAGATGTCTATTGTTAAATCCAACAACCTCTCAAAAGATTTTTGACTATTGATGGCTTTGATGTTCCAAAAGATCATTTTTTCAATCATTGATCAATACTAGAACGCTCTCCCTGTTGCTCCTTGTTTTGACATGTAATGGGATCACCGGTCTACCTATCCTTTCCCCATATTTGCGGTAGATCACCAACCTTACTGATTTGCTGGATATTGTACTCCATGTCTTCATCTTCTTCTGTGTCTTTTTTTATGTTGTATTCCTGCTTCCTCCTCTTCAAATAAATATGGGCCTTTGATAAACTCTCCCTCTTGGCAACAGTTGACCCCATTATCTGGAACACTCGTATTTGTTGAATTGCCTTCGCCTTCTCCCCCCTTCTAAGATACTTCCTCTTTCAACTTTATTTTTTTCCACCGACTCCTCTCTCTCGCTGCTTTTTTGTGACATTGTAGGATCAGGATATTTCACCTTACTCCTGACTTCACTAATCATTACTATATGCTCTTTTTGCCACAATATTACCTTCAATATCGTTATGCGAGTGCTTCATTGGTGTGGCGACTTGTATTTCAACAGTCATATCCTTTGTTTGCTCATACTCTGTAAATATCTCCTGCTCAATTGGCAACTCTTTCTCTTCATTATGGCTTTGTTCTTGCTCTCTAGTGTTCAATAAATTAAATTTGTTACCCATTACAATACCCACTCTATTCCATACTTTTGTGGCTCTTTGTTCTTTACTCCTCCCCAAAACTTGTGCCTTGGTTCTACGAATACATCCCCTCTATCCATATCTTAATCTCGCACATGTGATTCTTTCCCATGACAGTCTCTTTGATGTGATTTTCTTCCTTCTTCTCGCCCTTCTCCTGGCTGATTTTCTCCTTATATGGATGTAATTATGGATTCACGACATAAAACACTTTTCTTCCTTCTTCTCGCCCTTCTCCTGGCTGATTTTCTCCTTATATGGATGTAATTATGGATTCACGACATAACACTGCTCTTCATTATGCCTCTGAATCATGCATGTTTGACAGTACTTCGGCACTTAGTCATATTTGCTTTTGATCCACTACTCCACTACTTCTTTATTTGCTACTTAATTCCAATTTTAATTCGTTTAGGGAACTCCCTTAACTCTATCACAATTTGGCCTAGTATGATTCTTCGTAGTCATATTAACATGTAAGGGTTTTCCAACAGTTGCCGCTAATGAAAACACTGCTTCTTCACCCAAAACATATTGGTGGTAGAGTAGGGAAAGAAATCCAAGCTATCGTTGTCGTTGTCTTTTCTTCTGGATTGAACATAGGGTCCCACTTTAACGTTCTCGTAGGATAAGACCAATTATTTTGTGTGATTAAAAAAAAAAGGAAGCTTCGTAACAAGGTACATAATCTTTTAATAAAGTCGCCCTGATCAGTACACTTCGTTTACTCAATAACCTAATATTTCGCTCTTCCTTCAAATCACTTTGTTTGGGAATAAGTTTTCTCAGTCCTTTTATATCTGACCAGCCATACGAAAACTTACCAATTACTGCATATCCGAGATTTTCATTGACAATCATATGATTTACGTCCTCATGCTCCCATATTCACTTATGGTTCTCCATGCAGATAGGGGATAGGTTTCAAAGGAATAGGTTGATGCTGACGTGATTTTGGTTTTAAACTACAAAAAGTTGCCCGCATTAGCCACACCCAAAACTGTGGTTAAACGACATGTGAACCGTGGCTAAAACACTTTGGCCTCAGTCATTTATCCATAGTTGGTAGCGTGCCCATTACGGGTATCGCGAGTAAATTTGCCACAGTTTTCACACGTGTGGTAGCATTTATTTAGACACAGTTGTCCTAACATTTAAACACGCTCAATTCATAGATAAATTTAATTTCCTGAAAAATAAATTATTTTTGTAATTACTTATTAGACATACAGGAACCGTGGCTAATAAATTGTAGGTACTTTGTATATTTTTCAAATTCATTTTATAGATTAGCCACGGATGAACCGTGACGAACGTGTACAATTATTTTTTTAAGCAAATACATTTGGTGATTTGAATCCCTACAATAAAGTGTTGCTATCCTTACTTCGATGTTAAAAAAAGTAAGACAAAAGACAAGTAATCATCTTATATTAAAACAAAAGGAAAGTATTCGTCATATATTAAAACAAAAGCCAAGTTTCATCATAAAAGATAGCAAAAGTATTGCTAATGTAATCAAAATGCAAAAAGTTTAAGCTACATCATAAACTACAAGAATTTATGTTAACGTAGGCAATTCACTACCCAATTTGGCTGTAAAACTATGAAGATTTGCCAATTGATCTCATTTGCGCAGTCGTTTCATAGTCGTTTCTTAGTTTCCTCAAGCTTTTCTTTGGTCTGCTTTCATATTCGGTCAGCTCTCTCCAAAGTTTAATACTGTTGTCTCTAGGTTTTCAAGCCAGTAGATGAGCCATCTTATTGGAAGTACCTACCCCGACATTTACATGACTATTGAATGTCTAGGCGATCCCAAAAACGTTGAGGACAAAAATTACCACCTATAACCAAGCACACGACCAGATTTTCAACTCCTAATACACTTTTCCAATGGCATATTAGGATGGGCCAATATCTTTATGGAACACCTCTTCCAGGTAGATACTGCAATATTTCATCTTACAAGCAAATGAAAACATGAGAGAGGAATACCAACATTGGCTCATCAACTTATTAGCAATATTGTAAACTTAAAGCTAATTGTCTTACACTTATTAAAATCAATAAAAACATTTAAGTGGTGAAAATTTATTTACGGGTGGGTGGCAATGAAACTGGATGTGTTTGAGAAAGGAATTGTATAGCATACTTTCTTGCAAACATTGCATAGGTTCACTTTTTCTAAATTTACAGATCCAGACAGAACCATTTGCTAAGAAGATTCAAAATCTGGACAAACAACAATTTGCTACATCAAGTATTCACACCAAAGAATTAAAGCACAACATCCACTAGAAAAAACAGGAAACGTTTATCATTGATGCTGAAAGAATACAACTAGTATGATTTTTCTAATCAAGACTCACAAATGCAAAACACATTTCTCAATTGATGATATGTGGCAGAGGCTCAAAATGACATTTAATTTATGGAAATCTACATCACATGCTCAATATTTTGGCAACATAAGGAATAAAGATAGCTACAGATATAGAAAGCAGAGATATTTTGCACAACACATATGAAAGCATACAAAAATTCACAGATCTTCGGCAACATAAAATATACATAGACATAGTGCTGGAAAAGCATCACTGTAGCTCTAGCTTAAGTGACAACGGAACTACAGGCACAAGGGAGAAATTTCAGTTTAGAGATTTTTTTGGGAATAATTACCTACTATGGAGTTCAGATTTAAAAGAGGAAGATAAGATAAAGTTGATGAGAAGAAAGTGACGCTACTTACCAGCTTCCATGACGACGATGGACACAGAGCAAAAATGTCAATAAAAGAAGACAGATTTCTATTTCTTGATGTTTTACCAAATGCACTTTTTTCTCTGTTTTTACTTCTTTCTTTTTTGGAATTTGATCGGTGAATTTGGACTGCTCATGTGGCGAGATCATTTTTTTTAAAAGAAGGAACTGATGATTCTGTATATTTTTAGAAAACTGTTGTGTTTAGAATCTCTAGATAGGAGTTGAACTAGCAATGTGTAGGAAAAGTTACGTAACTCATGAAGATTAAAAAGAAGTACATTCAAAACAGAACACAAAGAATATCATTTCTACACCAAGACTGTCACAAAAATAGACGAGTATTTTGAAACTTACAGCTAAAATCTTTTCTCCTTCATTCAGATAATTACCATTCTTTTTCAATAAAGTTGATAATACAACTTCACTTGGGCACACCGACCTTCCCAATTTTAGTTCCTATCATTAATAAGTATAGATTAAAAATAAGTAAACAAGCAATCCATTTTATTTTGTATAATAACGTGGTTCCAATGTAAAGAAACTTACCATTTGACGACCTCTCCTTGCATTGCTTTTTCTACCATCTGCATGCGAGACTTTAAGTTTTGTTCTATTCCTCGTACTTTGTGCACTTTGTATCTGCATTAATCAAATATTGATTTCATATATATAGACGCAAAGAATCAAATTTGTACGTTAAAGTAGCGATTGATTAAAATAAAAATTTGAATGGCTATTAAAGAGTTATTAAGGCTACAAGTGTTTACCAAACATATAGAATTAGTTATCTCAAGGAGATGTCATAGTTTGGCCAAAAATTATAGCAGCGACTTAGTTTAAATCTACTAAAATGCAGCAAGAGTTTTAGCACAAATGCAGAAACAAATGGCTAAAAAAGATGCAATTATTTTGCTCCAAATATGACATCATAGTCACTCAGATTTGATAAAAAAAATAAGAGCTACTTCAAGTACTAAGGAGCAAGCATTTTACGTTAATTCAACTACCATAATGCTACATTGTTCCACTTTAATTCTTGATCATATTGAGCGAGTTAGACTCCTCTTCAATACAGCTAATGCAACCTTCAAACTAAGGGAATAATTTCCCTTCCTCCAATACCACATCCGTCATTTATCAAAATATCAATGTACTTAGCATATGAACCAGAACGTTGCGAACCCAAAAAATGAACAAGCACCAAACAACAATAAAGAACAACATAAAAGGCAAATGGAGCAAGATATTAGGAACAAGACATTGACGTGATAAATATGAAAAAATAGGGGAAAAAAGAAACAAAAGAATATATAAAAAGAGACGAGGACCCCCAAATTTCATCATGCAAAAACCTTTATCTACAAATGCAAATAAGAGCACATTTCTTAGTAAACGAAATGAAGCTTATAAGCAAAATCTAACGAGAAATCATGTCACAATCCAGAATAACATAGAAGAGCTAGACCCGTAGACGAAACTGAAATTCATTCAAAATCAATGACTTCATCCCCCTAAGCTCCACACTAACAAGAACAAATTTATAAAAACTGCTCTAATGCCCTTATAGTCAAAGTTTTAGGAAAAAGATTTTCTCTCACGAAATCAGCCAAATCTTCACAAAGTACAAGAAAATGACCTAGAGCTACTTAATACATCAGATGAAGGGGAAAACCTCCAATCTTTAAAGATCACCGAGACCCCTACACAAAAGAGACCTTTCTCCTCACAACTCCAAAACATGTTAGACAGACCAACCTTATTCCGGGTAAAAAAATTCATATTAACACGTAAATATTCTAAAAAATCCATATAAACACGTACAAATACTAAAGAAAATAATACAAACAACTCCAAAAACTTCGAAAATATAAAAAAAAATGTTATAGACAAAAGGTATTAATTGAAGGTAAAAGCTCAAAATGTATGAAGAACGATTACCTTCATCTTATCTTCTTTATAGTGATGAACAAAAGCAGTCCAATCATTAGAATCCACGTTTGCGGGACGATTAACAAGTATCTCTTCCTTACGTTTGTTTGGATAGAAGTGGTCACATCTTAACTTATATTTATAGGCCCTCCATCTATCGCGTAAAGAATGCACCACCCATTTCATTCCAACAGCATAATCGAACTCGAAATTCTCCTTCAAATATTTTATATTCATAAATTTTGTATCTAATGAGAAAACTACATTAATTGAAATCAAAAGAATGTATCTAATTACCTCAATAAGTTGTCATTGAAGGCGTGTTTTGGCCTCTGCATCCTTTCCGATCTCTGAATTGATATGGGACAAAATATCGACTTTTGAGAAAGTTTTTCAAGAAATCTCATAAGCAAGTTTGAACCATTATCACTTCCTTGTCCATCTCCATTGAGTTCCACCATGATTTTTTGATTTTTTTCCCCAAGTTTCAAACTCGATCTGGTTGCATCTTTTTAGTTGTAACTTCTTTGGTCGAAGTATCTATTATTGTACTAATAAAACGTGTGGACTTCTGGTCATCGGCAATCACTTGTGGACTAAAAGAGCTAAAGTCATTAGGAGAACTCTATACATGGAAGAACAAATGACAGGGGAGAAACCGAATAATGAGCAGAATTTATAGGGTCCTGGTCAATCATGAATGACGATTGAACTCCCTGCATCAAACGTACACTTCCTAAATGAGGGACCATATGACCATTCTCCAGCAATTGTAAACTGGGAAGAGGCCAACCAAATACCAGAAGAACAATTTAAATACTTCAATATGTGTTGAAACAAAGAGGATCTATGTTGAAACAAGAAGAAGCTATGAAGCACTTCAAGCCTCCATTGATGGAGCTTCGAGAAGATGAATGAAAACAAAGAGAGAAACAGAGTTTTGTGATCAATCAAGAGTGAATGAGAGAATGAAAAACTTGCATTATCTCATCTATGTATTACAATTTATACAAGTATGTATTTGTTTGATCACGTGGATTTGCTGAAAAATTAAACTAACTTCAACTACAAAGCTTAACTAACTTCAACTACAAAGCTAACTAACTTCAATAACAAAATAACTAACTTGTAACTAACTGCCAGCTAAGCCAACTTGCTCTAATTTAAGACTAACTAATCTGCAAAACTCTAACTAATCTGCATCTTAACAGCCCCCCTCAAGTTGGAGGTGAGTAACTCACAGCTAACTTGTGCAGTAGGATGGAATGTTTAGAGCTTGGCAGAGGTTTGGTCAAAACATCAGCTAATTGTTCATCAGTTGGAATATGATGAAGCACAATAAGTCCTTCCTGTAACTTTTCTCTGACAAAATGGCAATCAACCTCTATGTGTTTCGTTCTTTCATGAAACACAGGATTCTTTGCAATATGAACAGCTGCTTGGCTATCGCAAAATACGGGAACAGGTAATTACATGGTGAGTGCAATTCAGTCAGCAATCTCTCCAGCCAGACCAATTCTCCCACCACTTTTCTAATGGCTCTATACTCTGCTTCTGCTGAGGACAAGGAGATTGTTGCTTGTTTCTTGGATTTCCAACAAATGGGACTGTCTCCCATCAGCACAATATAACCACTCACTGATCTTCTAGAATCAGGACATGCAGCCCAATCTGAGTCGCAATAGGCTGTGACAGTACAATCTGTGCTATTGGACAAAAATATTCCCAAACAAGGATCATTCATAAGATATCTTAGGACATGGTAAGCAGCTTTGAGATGTGGTTCTCTAGGAGATTGAAGAAACTGACTAAGGTGTTGAACACTGAAAGTTATGTCCAACCTGGTATTAGTCAAGAAGTTTAACTTTCCTACCAATTTTCTGTAGAATGTGGGATCTTTCAGTAAAGCTCCTTCGTTTGCTTTGAGCTTCACTGTGGATTCAAGAGGTGACATAGCTGGTTTGCATGATGTGCAGTCAAACTCTTTCAACAAATCTGTAGTGAACTTTCTCTGTGATATCAGAACCCCAGTGTCCTTGTAAAGTATTTCCAATCCCAGAAAATAATGAAGTTTTCCCAAGTCCTTTATTTTGAATTGATCATGAAGGAAACTCTTCAAAGATCTGATTTCATTAACATCAGTTCCTGTCAGTATTATGTCATCAACATAGACAGCAACAAACACTAGAGAAACACCAGCCTTTCTATAAAACAAAGAGTAATCACTGTCTGAGTGAGAATAACCTCGTGAGAAAAGCATTTGAGCTAATTTGTCATACCATTGTCTACTTGCTTGTTTCAACCCATATAATGACTTTTTGAGTTTACAACACAAACCTGTGTTTTCCACCAAGAGTCCTTGAGGTATGTCCATGTAAACTTCTTCACACAAATCTCCATGCAAAAATGCATTGTTAACATCCAGTTGATACATGTTCCAGTTCTTTTTCACAGCTATACTTATCAATGCCCTGACAGTAGTCATCTTTACTACTGGAGAAAAAGGTTTCATTGTAATCGATCCCAGCCTGCTGAGTGTATCCCTTCACAACAAGTCTGGCCTTGTATCTTTCCACTGTCCCATCAGCTTTGTGTTTGATCTTGTACACCCACTTACAACCTATTGTTTTCTTCCCTGCAGGCAACTTAACAATCTCCCAAGTATTGTTAGAATATAATGCTTCAAACTCAGATGTCATTGCTGCTTGCCAAGCAGGATCTATCACTGCCTCCTCATATGAACATGGTTCAATGTCATGGGAAATGTTATTAACAAGTTGTTGACTATCATGGTTGAAACTGGTGAGAGACAAGTAATTGGTTGAATTTTGGGATTGCAATGATGGTAAAGAATAGTTGTAATCTTGTAGGTATGTAGGAATGACATGTGACCTCTTGGATCTCCTAAGGTTTTGAGTGGTTATTGTTGGTGAATGGTTCACTATATCTGGTTCATTTAAAAATGGTGAGATATTATTTTGTGGTGTTGGTGTTGAAGGCAAACATGTGGGACTAGGCTGATTAGTATTAGTGACAGTAATAGTGGTGTCATCATCCATCATATGAACTTTGTTAGGAGTAATGTTAGTGGAGTGCAAATCAGTCTGATTTATACTCAGCTTTTTCAATATTGCAGAAAAACTAGAATCAACTTCAGAAAGAGTAAAAGGAAAAACATTTTCATAAAATGACACATCTCTAGAAACATGTATTCTCTTTGTGCTCAAGTCTAGAACCTTGTACCCCTTTGTGTTATAAGGATATCCTACAAATATGTGAGGTGTATTCTTGTTCAAACTTGTCTTTGTGGCTGTTGATGAATAGAAAACCAATAGACGCCAAATGCTTTCAGGTTAGAGTAAGTAGGGTGTTTGTTAACAATACTTGAAAAAGGAGTTTTGTTATTGTAGAAAAGAGTTTAGGTAGTCCTGGTTTCACATAGGTTGTCTGTAAGGATGGCACTCTCCCCAGTATCTTCAGGTGTTTTGATTTTATAGTAATGCCTCTAGCAACTTCAAGAAGGTGCTTGGTTTTCTCTCACTACACCATTTTGTTTGGTGTGTGTATGACTGATTCTTTGGTGTAATTAGTCCTTTTTCTTGGAGGTAAATTTTTGTACTCATGATTGATGAATTCGACCATTATCAGTTCTAATGGACTTAATAGTGACTGTGAATTGGTTTTCCACAAGGACACAAAGATTTATGGTTTGAGGGTGTGCTTTTTGCCATGAGAAGTTGAGTCCATGTAGACCTACTAAAGTCATCAACGATTGTCAAGAAGTATTTGTAGCCATTATGAGTAGGTACATGATAAGGTCCCCACAAATCTAGATGAAGAAGTTCAAAACATTTCTGGCTGGAAGTAGTAGTTTTTATTGGAAATGGTGATCTTGTTTGTCTTGCCATAGGGCAAACAGTGCATTCAAAAGGTTGTTTTGGTGAGAAGGATATAGGAATAGAGGAGATCCCTTTCATTTTAACAAAGGGCACATGGCCTAGTCTGTTATGCCACAAATGATCAATACTGTTTCCATGAGACATGCATGATATGAAAGGATTATCAAAAATTGAGTTCATGCTAGTAGATGATTTTTTATTACAAGGCAACACAGCAATATCAGACAAGGAATTACATGAAAAAGAGTTTATTGCAGAATTAGAAAGTAAACTAGGACTACTGGAAGGAGAATGTATCCTAGAATCAACAGATGATATTTTGTTGTGTGATCCAGTATTATTGTTGTTATGGCAAGGAATGTGACATTTTGAGGGCACCATAACTATAGTCCCATACTGCTTTAAACCACTCTCCAGAGGGCTCTTTTGAAGGGCCGCCTGCATCAAACAAGAGCAAAAGAGTTGAAACTAATCATTCATCTTTTATCACAATGAGAGACTAAACAATGGACCTGAGATCATATTGAACTTAAAACTTAGGCACAAACGAACTTTAATATGCAAGTTAAGACTATTCAGACCATGCATCACCATTTCTGCCACCCTTTTACTCTATAGCCATTTGTTAAGGTAACTAAGAAAGGGTAGGGTAATGGTTTTGATGTTGATTAGTAATGTTTTTGTCGAATGTTCCATGTGGGTTTGAGGCTCCAGAAATCTCTGATCTGATTGTTTTGACAACTGACACGTACATGAACAAACAAACCAATATCAGTAATTGAGAAAAACAGGTCATAGTACCTGCAAATTCACAGCTCCACCTGTATGTGCTTGCCACTTTCCTAGATGAGTTTCCCAGAGTGTTTCCTCCCTTATTCTGAATGTGCTCTAGGATACTACTAATTGATCAATCTGCTGCTTGGTATATGTTGTACTCTCTGTCAGGTACACATTTGTGTTCACTCTTCAGGGCCTTTTCCTTTGTAACTATCCTTAGAACCATGAGCAACCCTGATGTTCCTGAAATTTTTCCCTTTTGTGAACTTTGAATCCGATGGGAAACCCTGAAGTTTATAACACTTAGCCTTCGTGTTCCACCCGTTTTGCAGTACCATATCACAGAAAATGTTTGATCTAATAGGAGGTTTGGTCCCTCCATTTCCCTTAGAGATGAAGACAGCATAGTTTTGTCCTGAAATTTGCCACTAGAACATGGCAGCACATTCACATGAAGGAAGTGGGAATCAAAATTGAGCTTGCACCATGAGGTTTACCCTCTCTAGCCTTTCTTTCTCTGTACTAAAATAGAAAGGCCTGAGCCGTGGTAGGCAGGGGTTTCATCATCAATATGCTACCCCTATTAATGTGTGTATACCCATTTTAATCCCATAAGGAATTGAATGAGGCGTCTGTCTAGCTCATCCTTATGCTCTATCAGCTTGCCACCACAAGTGTAGCAAACATGTACAACTGGAATTGGGTGTCCGTGTGCTGAAATTCTTCCCACAATTTTCGCATGTTGGTGTAGTAACCAGTAACATCGAGAATTATCCTGAGGAGCTCATTGATTTCCGTTGTAATTGATACAACGGTAGCACATAGCTTGATCATGATACCTGTCCGCTAATTCATCCAAAGCTCCTTTGCATGATTGAATACTGTAAACTCCCCAAGGTCCTTTGACAGTGAATTGAGAAGCCACGAAGTACCCATAATCATCAACATCGTTCCCACTGGGCGAAGCACTGAATCCATAATGGGCCTTGCAATTTGCCCATGATGAAACCATCTTATTTTTACTGACGAGCTCGAAAATTCCCCGCTCCATGAGCGATAACCTGTTCCATCAAAACGAGTGGAGTGATAGCAGATCCCTGCACTTTCAAGATGTATGCATGTAGAAAGCTCATTAAGATGTAACTTGCAGTGCAAGGTTCTAACTGGACTTTATTGCAGCAAGGTTTTGACTGGAATTTGAGGACCGCTCCTGATCGATATTGTGCCCCCCTCCATGATTGCTAGAAACTAGACGAAACTAATAAGAAAATGAGCGGCGGAAGGATGGCAAGAAGATAGATCTTACACAGCTTTGCTACCAATGTTTGAAACAAAGCGGATCTATTTGAAACAAGAAGAGCTATGAAAAGCACTCAGCCTCCCACCAAATTATTGTGGAGATTCGAGAAGAGTGAATGGAAAACAGAGAGAAACCGAGTTTTTGTGATCAATCAGAGTGAATGATAAAATGAAAACTTGCATTATCTCATCTATGTATTACATTATAAAGTATGTAATTTGCTTTGATACGTGGATTTGCGAAAAGAAAAGTAAACTACTAACTTCAACTACAAAGCTAATAACTTCCCCCCAAAACCTTACAAAAAAAAAAAATCTAACTAACTTCATAAATAACTAACTTGTAACTAACTGCCAGCTAAGCCAACTTGCTCTAATTTAAGACTAACTAATCTGCAAAACTCTAACTAATCTGCATCTTAACAATATGTGGAGCTTAGCCAAAGATTTCAAAAAAAAAGGTGGAAATGAGCTGGAGATCAGACATTGTAGGAAGTACTGTCTCAAGCATATTTGCTTGCTTAGACGTGATTCGACGTGGCATATGAAATTTTTTCAAGTATTACAATCTTTCATGCCACATTTTCTTTTGAATCAGTTGTTCCCAACTTAAAATGACTTGCAGAAAAACTAAGTATTGACTTATTTATCATCTTTGAAGTTCTGTGAATTAACATTGGGCAGCTCACAATAATTATGTACTCTTTGCTGATAATTGCACGCGAACTGAGATATATACATTGCAATTTATCAGGTTGGAAATGAGCACCTGAATAACTTCCAGAGTGCCAACAATTTCCAAGCTGTAGCAAACAACAAATGCCATTCATATATAATGAAGAGTTCACATGTCAAATGTTGTCTGATATACAACATTTACTATCTAAGTTAATTCTAAGGTATGAAGAGTGTAAAATGGCTATGAAAAGTGCAATGGTTGAAGGAATGGGACCTTAATGTTAGGTTCTATCACAGTTATCAGAAAGCAAGGAGGAATACAATAGCATACACCAAAAAAAAAACTCTAATTTGAAATTACTTCTAACCTTCAATCTTGACAACGAAGGGCTCCTCTTTTTCTTTTGTGTGACTCCATTAGAGCTTAAAGAAGAATTTAAGTTGTTTTCACTAAGTGTAGGAGTTATTATGTTCTCATTTTCAAGTCGGTCATCTTGTTGATCCCCATTAACTTGTTGTTGCAAATCTGGAAAAGTTATGCTTATATTTTCAGCTTGTTATCCTCGTAAGATTGCTAACAGTTCTTGTGCTGACTTCTTGCGTTTTTGCTTCATATGGAACTTATCCTTTAGAGATTACTTTAAAGAAATATAAATTATATAAGTTACTTAAAGCCTCATCAACCAAATATTTGTACACATATCAGTAAAAAAATTTCATTCACGAGACTATGCAATTCATTAAAATGAAATATTTCATTCCCAGTCACTAGTAAGCAAGACTGACAAACATCTTCTGATTAGATAAAAGTTAAATAGAAACACAAAATGAGAAGCCTTTCAAAGAGTCAATCAACTGAAAAATAGATAATCTTTTCTCCAAATTCAACAAAATCATTTTCCAAATCAACAAAGCTACATAATTCCATACAAATACACATCACTCACATCATCAATGTGAGGAAAACAGAGAGAAAAAGCTGCAATTAGTTTAGTCCTTTCTCCACAGATTTGTCACCTCTTGCATTAGGGTAAGGAAAAAATTGAAATAAATAAAAAAAATTGATAAAACAATTTTGAAGTTTGTATAATTTGTGTACCTGGACTCAAGGTTTGGAGAATGACGCGCCGAGATTTGATTTGGAGAAGACAACTCAAGGTTTCTGCTATTTTGAGAATTTGGGGTAATTTTAGGACGTGCTTCTCCTATTTTCTTTTCCTTTTGATTAATAAAAAATAACATATTGAAATTATTGGGGGGAAGGGGGAGT
Source organism: Solanum habrochaites (assembly GCA_027704765.1). Classification (NCBI taxonomy): domain Eukaryota; kingdom Viridiplantae; phylum Streptophyta; class Magnoliopsida; order Solanales; family Solanaceae; genus Solanum; species Solanum habrochaites. The sequence goes on from JAKWJA010002495.1 coordinate 33,947,747, forward strand.
TGTGTGGAGGAGGATTAAAAAAAACGGAGGGAGAATAAACCCGTGTGATTTTGCCACAATATTTTTGTGACAGTGTTCGATACGTAGGAACTTTTTTATTTCAATGTTAATTTAGCCATGGTTAATAAGCGTTTTTTTGATAGTCCCTCCAGTCATAGGTGAGGTCACTATTAGGCCGACCTGAGGAGGAGGTTAACTTGTGGACGTGACGTCCATGATCACCGGTGGACAACGACGGTAGTTAAAGTTCCTGGATAGGGTTAATTGGTAGAGAGCATCAAAAAAGTTGTTACTAGGGAGTAGAGTATAGTTGTTACAAAAAATTAAACATCACTTAAATTGATGGAGAAGTGTATTTACAAGTATATCCCTACTTGTGCTTGTGTGAGTGCTATTATAGATGTAGCCGTGCCTCCACCGCGCTTTCCTTGGAAGAAGTGTCAACACTTCACACTATATTTTCTCCTTCAAATCTAAGCTAGCCATGTCTCTAAGCAATAACATTACAGCTTTCTTGAATTTTGTGGCATTTATGTGCTCCATCCCTATAATCGCGGCCGGTACATGGCTAGCCTCAAAGCCGGACAACGAGTGTATCCACTGGCTCCGATGGCCGGTTGTTTTCATGGGTCTCGCCGTTATGCTTGTCTCGTTAGCTGGATTCGTCGGTGCTTATTGGAAAAAAGAGGGATTATTGGGTGTTTATTTGGTTTGTATGGCGATTCTCATCATCTTCTTGCTCGTGCTCCTTGTTCTTGCTTTTGTAGTCACGCGCCCAAACGGCGCTTATTCTGTACCCGGTAAAGGTTATAGCGAGTACAGGCTTGCAGGTTTCTCCTCCTGGTTGAGGAATCGAATTACCGATGGTCATAGTTGGGGAAATATAAGGGCCTGTTTGGCTGTTTCTGATATTTGTCCTAAGCTTAATACTCACATTATTACTGCTGATCAATTCTTTGCTGCTCATCTATCTCCTATCAAGGTAAATTTATTTCGCCTCGTCTTTTTTTTTTTTTTAGTTGAATATAAATTTAGCCAACAATTATTATTATTAATTAATAGAGCAAGATTATATATTACCAGGGCATATGATTTTTTTATTATTAAATATTATCCCCCAAAAGAAGGCAGGATTAGCTGCGGCATCAGCCTCCGTGCTTCTGTTATTTGTCAAAAGGGCATGAATAAAAGTGAAGATAAAAGAATGTTTGGTGGTTCTTGAAAGTTTGAGGAGGCAACAGATATTTCTCTCTAAATTTAATAATTAATTCATGTTTATTTGTCATTTTTTATCTAAAAAACAATTTATTATTGAAAACTTACCTGTAAGAGAATACTAAATAGGATGAAATTTAAAATGCTCACATATTCTGTATGAACAGTAGGAGTATAATTAAATATTTTTTGACAAGTTATTGGAGGCTTAAATTGACTTCAATTGGCTTATCATTACATTAGGATATTACTGATATGAATAGCTAAGTATGGGTTAGTTATGCAAATATAAATTGTTAAGTAAATGAATAAAAGGTGTTGCAATATTCAAAGTGGAGAAGAGTAATGATGGGATCAGATGGGACCTACCACGAGAAATTGTTGGCGAATGAAAGGATGAGTCCATAATTTTGGAAGACAATTAATTGAGTTTGTCATCCTAATAGAGTGCAAAAACTGCATTATTGCCCATACTATCAGCTGGTTTTAGAATGATGAATAATCTAGATTTTCATATATGATAATGTAAGGGAATGGGTTTTAAAAAAGTTTTAATTTTTATCGAAATTATTGTTATGATATTCAATTTTATGGAAAAAATTTTTACCTTTGCATTATTAAATAGTATATTTTAAGGGTATATATGTGTCTACGTAGATACATTATTATTTACAAGAGAAAATACATCAAATTTCCTCTGAGTTTGGCACGAAAACTCGCTTTAGTACTTAAACTATCAGGGGGGAATTTGATGTATTTTTCCTATTTATAATAATGTCATATTTATGATGTGCATGTGGCATATATATATCTTTCAAATATATTAAATAATGCAGAGCTAAAAGGTCATTTTTTCCCAAAGTTCGTATATTATAATAATTTCATCAAAATTTAAATATTTTCATACGTTTTTCCTATAATTATATATAGATATATATATATTATAGGAAATATAATATATATATATATATTATATAATAACTTGGTGCCAAATGCCATTTGCAGTAGTGTCAATTGAAACACATTGGCCATATATATGGGGGGGTCATACACATATTCATTCCCCTCAAATGACCTCAATTATAACTTTTTGATCAAATCATACGGATTGAGGGTCGATAATAAATAATGAGATGTCTAGTTTACAAGTATATATAGCTATTTACTCACACAAGTGTTGGTGTTTGCAGTCAGGATGTTGTAAACCTCCAACAATTTGTGGATATCAGTATGTGAACCCAACTGTGTGGAATAACCCAACAAACGCAATAGCAGATGCAGATTGCTCCATTTGGAACAACGACCAAAACCAGCTTTGCTACAACTGTGATGCGTGCAAAGCCGGTTTGCTAGGAAATCTGAGAAAAGAATGGAGGAAAGCAAATCTCGTTCTCATTTTAACTGTGGTGGTTCTTATTTGGGTATATCTTATTGCTTGTAGTGCTTACAGAAATGCCCAAACTGAACAACTTTTCGAACGTTACAAACAGGGTTGGGCTTGATATTTTTCCATCCCCCTTTCCACTTCTCAAAACCCTTCTAGTAATGCAGTTTGGTTAACTTTTGTATTTAAGGTTCTATTTGTATTTCATCTGCACATATTATTTCTACCATCTTATCTTTGTTTAAGTCATATGTGTCTTTGTGCAAAACTAGTACTGCTTCTTTGTTACATACTCTCTTTGTCGTGAATTATTTGTCTTACATTTAAATTAATACATGTATTAAAATGCTTATTGTTCATATAGTGAGTTTATTATTTTACCTCTATTAATTAAGAAATTGATGAAATTTAAGATTTTCAACAAGTTTTACCTTATTCAAAATAATTAATTGGGTGTAATAAGTGATTTTTTTTTTGTATAATTCTTAATTTATTAAAATAGACAACTAATTAAGGAGAATTAAAAATAAAAAAAAAGTGGACAAGTAATTAGAAATAAATAAAATACTAAATTAAATGAATATCTTATTAAACTTATTTATTCCATATTACTTGTTCATTTACTAATATGATAGAATTAATTATTTATTCACCTTTTATCTCTACAATTAAAAGTTCAAACATAAAACAAATTTGAACATTCAAAATTTCTTTTTTTAAGAAAACAAAATACTAAAATTGATCAATATATCAATAATATTTTAATCATTACTTGCTCAATTTCATATTAATTAAAATTTAAAAATATTTCACATTTTTTTAGAAAAGTAGATTAACATATAAATTGATCATATTTTTCCATTTTCATCCTTATGAAATTGTCAAATTTATTGAAGTTATGACATTGAAAATTAAAATAAAGATAAAATTTAACTAACACTCTAAATATAATTTTAAAAATCAAACAATTAACTTAAATTAAAAAATGAAAAATACAAAAAACATTAAATTAATATGAAATGAAAAAGTATATAAATAATAAACAATTCTTTTCTCATATGAGACGAGGGTAGTACTTTCTCTGTCACTATTTAATTGTCTATATTTCCTCTTTTGGATATTCTTATTTATTTGTTCGTTTTAACAAATTAAGAAAGAACAAAAAAAGTTGGTATTATATTATCATTTAAATTTTTGTAAATTTCTAAATTTTAATTATTTTTTTAAAATTATATTAAATAAGGATAGAATTATAACTTTACTATATTAATTATTATTATTTTAATATATATATCTTTTCTAAAATGGACAACTAAATAACGACGGATGAGTATTATTTATGTACATTTTTGTTGGTAAAAGCTCTACCTGTCGTTTTGGAAAACTGAGAAGTGTACCGAAAGAGCAAGCATATTGCCCTCGTAAATTGGGCCTTTTCATTTTCCTAAGAGACAGTCCACAGTTTCCATAGATCCAGGTCAATTATTTTTGAGAAATTGTACTCGCATAGTATCATGCATTTAAATCAAGTTAAATACTATAATTATGTTTTTATTTTATTTTATTTAATTTGCAGCTTATATTTTCACTTTTTCATGTCATGTAGTTGAAACTTATAGATTTTATTTAATTATAATTTACATACATATAGGGTAATTCAAAGAAACACTTATGTATACAAATAACAACTAAATTTGTGATTCTATAACAGATTCATATATAATATATTCTATATCTCATATATATATCATCTATATATATATATATATATATATAATCTATATATCTTATATATATATATATATATATATCTTGAAATGCGGTTTTCCCTAGACAGACTAATTAGTGCTGCACTTTTTAAAAATTGTCGTGATTTATACCTAGCAAAGATTCGATAGCAAATAAAATATAGCTATAGAGCGCAAGTAATAAAACTGTAGTTATTAAGCACTAATATTTGATTATTATCTTTGTTATCCTAAAGTTTTTTCATTATTTTAGACAAAATAATTTGTAAAGTAAAGGCTGAACATATCAACAAACATTCAAAGCTAGCACATCCTTTTTCATACTCTTAATAATAAATTTAATATACTTAATTTGACTTTAATTGATATTTATATTCTTTTTTGGGAAAATTAGCAATTAGGGTACATAATAATACACACATATTAGGGGCTCGTTGGCCAGCATTGATATCTGATATGAATATGATATGGATCATGAGATAAACTTAAGTTTGTTTGGCCATACCCTATGAAATTTTTTGGTGTTGTATATTTTTACAATAAACATAAAAATAATCATAAGTTTTAAAACTATGAAATAGCCCTAAATTGTTTTTTCAAAGTAATCAAATAAAAACATCATAAATCATATGTATAAAAAATTATACAAAGTTATTTTTCTTCACTTAAAAGAATTGTTTATCAATATATTTTTAGTAAAAATACACACATTCACAGGCCGTCTCAGATTTTATTACTCAACAAACGTGAAGTGTGCGTTAAAGTGACATAGGTTAGTGAGAATAATAAATTTTAAAAAGTGATGATGCGATTATAAATTTTATTTAGATGTGAATATAAACTCGTGGATCAATGTATTAAAATAACTCAAATCATGATATGGTATTCTCATATGATTCCATATCATTGTTTTTGGAGAATATGATATCACATCTCATGATATGGAATCATGAGATGGAATCAGCGTTACATTGCATGTCCAAACGCTGATTCCATCTCACGGTACCATATCATGATATGGTATCACATGGCCAAATGACTACTTAGTCAATATAACAACACTTTAAAATATTTTTTAAAATCTCATAATGACAATATTTTGACAAATGAAGTGTACCCTTATATTATTCATTTACTGTAAGACCCCACAAATTACTTAGTTGAACTAGAGCCTAAAATGTTGGTCATGGTGGTCTAAGATTCTAAATAGGTTTACAATATGATGTTAAGGCAATGTTTAATAATTTAGGTGCATTGGAAGTCAAACGTCAAGGGACGACTAAGACGTTCGACGACTAAGAGCCTGTTTGGCTCACGCTTCAAAAAAGCTGTCAAACTGGACTTAAAAGCTGATTTTTGGGACTATTTAGAGCTGTTTGGCAATACTCAAATAACTTTTATTTTAAGTTAAAAAAACTTATTTTAAAGCCAAACGTTAAAGCTGGGGTAGGGTGCTTTTTTTTTTTAAGCTATATCTGTTTTAAGTTACCACATTTTTATCTTTTTGCACCTTAATCTTTTTATACAATCTCCAAATTACCCACATAACCCTACATCTCTTTTTTTCATTTTCGCTTTTCATGTTTGGCATAGCAACCTTCTCAGCACTTTTATCCAAACACATATTGCTTATTTTACAAAATAAGTCAGCACTTTTCAAAAGTACTTTTTTAAAGCTGCTTTTATTAAGCCCATCCAAACGGGCCCTAAGTCACATATGTGCCTCATACGTGGTTCTACGTGTTTATGTGTTATTTATAAGGTTTTAAGGTCCTTAAATGAGTTGTTATAGCACATATAGGCAGTATGTCTAGTTTCGTAAAGTTTGGAGGTCAAATGTCCAAGAACGTCCATGAACTTCGATAGTGTTGCCTTGAAATGACCTTGTGTGTCTAACCATGTATCGTTGATTTTTACGTGTTCGTTTTGGATGAAATTCATGTGAGATGTGTTAAACTCGTATACGATCGTATTTGAGTTGGAAATTTCTAGGAAAACATCCCTAAGGACTATCCAAGGGTCTTTGAGGAAGGACCCATGTTGGTAGCCAAAACTGTCAAGGCAGTTCCACCTACGAATGGAAAACGAAGGCCAGTGGCTTGGTCGACGCCCCGTAGGTGGTGGGGGTCGTTTGGTACTTAGAATGGGGAGCTAATCTACTAATTCCAAGCCTCTGAACTAATCGAAGGAGGACAAGATGGCCCGTGTATGGACCTACCCGTTGATGGGCAACCGCTGTTGGTGGTGTGTGTTCCTGCGCAGGTCACTGTTAAGTGAGGTGTGAAATTACTTCCAAATAGAAGGTTTGGCAGATCCTAAGGGGTATATTGGGTACTTTAAATTTGTTTATTAGCCTTAAACACACTGAAGACTTCATCTTCAAAATCAAAAACCTAAATTTTTTAGATATCTCTCTAGAACTCCATTAGAGTCAAAACTCAAGGAAGGGCTTGGAGTGACGAATTTAGTGGAGTTCTTTCATCGAATTGAAGGATTAGCTTCATCAAGGTATGAATTTTGATCCTTGAAACTATCTTCATCAAGGAGCCCAATTCTCAAGATGTTTTCTAAAGGTTCAAGAGAATAGTCTAATTTCATCATATTCTAATCAATTCTACTATCTACCCGTGATTTCTTGTCAATTTTTATTTTTTTGTTTTTAACGTTTTATTATGGATTCAAATTGTTATTATTGATGAATGATGAATTTAACCTTAAATCACCTATGAACCCATGCAATTGGATAAACCCTAGTTTTTGGTAAGTGTAGGTTACTTGATAGTGAATCTAATGTTGTGAATTTCTTTATGTAGTTTGTGTGGGCTATTCATTGATGTAATAATTGTAGTAAATTGATATATAGGTTGTAATGGATTGATGATTTTGTAGTAATTTGACCTAATTTCATGAGTATGGTTACAATTATGTTGAATTATTGGTTAAGGCCATGGTAAGGGTCTGTCTTATCGAGTTGAGTAATTTGGCTTTGAATTAAGGTGTTGAAGATGATGTGGTGGTAACATGCCCTATTTACTTTATTTTTATGTTAATTAGACTTCAATTATATTGTGATTGGTATGGTCCACTAATGGTGGCGGTGTTATGTATTTTACTTGCAATTGATGTGGCCTTGTCGACGTTTTACTTTATGGATTATGTGATCATGGCCTTGTGGATACTTGACCAGTAATTGGTAGTTGATTATGGTAGTATGGATGATATATCTACATATTATGTAAAGTATATGTCTTATATTGATGTAATGAAAATGTGGAGATCATGTGAGACTTATGGGCTATGTGCTGTATGTGTAGTCTAGAGTTGATACATCGTTGCTCACTTTACAATCTGAGTCTATAATGGTTTATATTGATTGATTGATGATATGAAAGTGTATAGAATGATTAACGATAATAATGGTTATTCCTCAGTGACTTAAAGAATTGTGATTGTGATATGTGATAAACAAAAAAAAAATGTTTGTGTCTGTTTGGTTAGAATTGTGTCCTTTACTTGATATATGTTGAATGATAGAGAAGATGAGATTGTCCCCTGTGACTGAGTAGGCTTAGTTGCAACCTTTTTCATAGTATGAATTAAAAGAATGTGAGACCCTTAGATGATTGTTAAGAAGGTTCATGTAGTGAAACTAAACCTAGTGGTTAAGGTTATGAATGTTGAAGTCGAGAGCCGTAATGATATCCTTCATGGAAAGGAATAGTTACTTAGGGTGGTTGGCTGGAATGGATGGGGGAAATTGACCATTCCTCTCACCTTAGGAACACGTCATAATGAGATATCTTAGTCGCACTTGAAAGGAGCCCCTAGTGGACATCTTTTGGTAGGGTGTGAATGTGGATTGGGTTATGAACAGATAAGGAATATCTTATGTGATCCTTAATGTCAATTACTCATGAGAAACAAGGCTAAGCACCGAGGGATTATGTTATGGGAAGTGGCACTACTTTGAGAATGAGAATGGAGTGCATGTACCTCCCTTGAGAATGAGAAGAGGCATAAAAAGCCCTTCATTTCTTTAACAATGAGCCTCATGGGATGTGTCTTGCTACGCTCAAACTACTTCTCGAATAAAAAGTAAAGCGGTCGTTTGTCAAAGTAAATAACCCAACTGGAGGGTTGGGATCGTTCCACGAGGGGAAATAGTCTAGACTTAACTTCAACCGATTATTACGATTGTTGGGTCAAGACTTCCTGGGAAATAAAAAACATAAAAGGGGGGTTTCTCTCTCTAAATAAGGGTGAAAATAAATAAATAACGAACTGAAAGAGGAATTTGAAAGCTTTTAATGTTGGTTTTAATCAATTAATCAAAGTTAACTAGGGTTTAGTTGGTCCCCACAGGTTCATAACTTGATAACTATAACTATAACAATCTTTCATAGTATCGTGCATGCAAAGTGATTATAGGGTATGGATTTCTAAATCCTTGGTTCGGCGCATCTAGAAAAATTCGCACTCCAACACCTTGGTCCGGATACGTGTGTGTTATCTAAACCCTTTACCGTACCTCATTATGAAAGCATCGTATTCATATTTGGACTACAAGTTATTACATCGTACAATCCATACTAGCATATATTGAGATAGATACACTAAATCTAGTTAATAATTATTTACTATTATCACCCCGTGGTCCGGGGCAAGTAGCATTAAGGCGATTTCTAACGTTGGTCATCCGTAAAAGACTTCTAAACGAAAGAATTATTAATACATTGCAGACACTAATCTAGAATTGTTATTTTAGTTTGGTTTATTCATTATTTGCCTATGGTCCCACAACCCTAGTATGGAGTGTGTTATCATAGGCATAAACACCATATTCAAATATATGATAAATACGAATTCATTGTACTTACTTCAATGAGAAAGAATAAAATCTAAAGTGTGCTTGAGTTTACTATCCAAAAAAATATTTACTTGCAAAGGAATCTAAATCCAAAAAACAACTATACACAAAAGTCTAAAAAATCGATGTCTAATCTCATAGAGTCTAACCTCAACAAAAACGAGAGGTTTTCGAAATATTTATAAAAAAATCACAAACGCTAATTTGAAAACAAGGATTTCTAATTGCTAGAAATCTGCCCAAAACGCGGGTGGGTCGACGGACCACGCGCCAGACCGTCATGACTCGTCGGTCCCATACTTGTGCAAATTTCTTCTTCTGCTACTTCATTCCCCCGACGGCACGATGAAGGGACCATCATAGGCACAACGGTTCGTCGAGAGGTCTTCATCCAAAACACTTCGAAACTCTTGGAATCTGGTCCGGGGGTAATAGGGTAATTCTCTGATTTCACGACGAAACATGCAGGACGGACCGTCAGAGCCACGACGGACCGTCACAAGTTCGTAACCCACCACTTGGTAAGACTTCCCCATCTCCCTTCAGCAGCTTGCACTACGGCTGGTGCCAACCTACGGGACCGTCACAAGCACGACGGGACCGTCATAAGCTCCGTAGGTGGTCTCTTGCATTTCTTCTCCTCAAAATCTTCGCATTCAACTTTGACAGATTCCTCTTTGCAAAAAACAAAGAGAAAACCTCATATAAAAACTAGACAAAAAAAGACCTTTCGGACACATAAACTTAAGGAAAAAGTATTAATTAACCGTGAACAGGTTATATCAACACCCTCAACTTAAAATTCGTTGTTTGTCCTCAAGCGACGACACTTATGAACTCACTACACAATATTTGTACAATAGACCATTTTTATCATTTGCAATACATTGTCTATCCAATCCCGATTATATCTCATCCATCATGCATTGCAGCATATTAGCTTGAAATTTTGTGGGATCAGAACATGAACAGACTCACCACGCATTAAAAACCTATCCTCTTCATTTTCTCATCGGAGGCTAAACAATTCTGGTACTGCAAAATAGTGTCCTCACTAAAACAAAAAATCCTCCTTTTTGACACAATGATTTCAATTTGAGTATAAGATTTACTTTTCAACACTCACTGCAGCAACAACGTCACACTTCTTATAACCTTTTTGCCTAAGATTTGCCCTTATTTTCACTTGCCTTAGTCGCTATACAACCCCTTAGTCACGATAGGACTTTCTTAGCTTGGTAAATAGGCTCAGAGCAGGTAGGTATATTTAGGTATACTTTGAGTTGACTTTTTTGCGCTCATTGACATATCGATAAACCTTCACTTGCTATCACTTTATTCTCGCCAGTGCTCCTATTCTTTAACATTACTATTTTACCTTTTTTCTTAATTTGTGTAAGTTGAACTTTTTTTTTCTTGTTATTATTTATCGTTTTCTTTACTTTTCTTTCAATGAGTTCTTGAGTCACTTTACTTTGGTTCTTTCTCTCTCTTTGTTCTTTCAAACCCCACTTCCATAGAATTCCTCAAAACAGCCCAACCCTCAACTCATTGACTTTTGCCATGAGTCAAGGTAACACAATTACCCTAAGTTGGGTCAGGGCCATAACAAAGGTTGTTCCTCAAAATTATGCTTTTGGCATAAGCTGAGTGCACATGTCCAAGGAGGGACAGGTTCCAACATAATTTCATAGAAAAGATCCGTTGGGGTGGATTGACAAAGGAAGGTCTATTAAGCTCAGTTATTTGGATCAAAGAAGGATAACTTTCATTTGTTTCTTTTTTTAGGCTTAGATAGAAAATGGGATATCTCGAATAAGGGCCTATGGATCCTTTCCTAATGTCTGTTACAACTTCTTTTAGCAGGATAACCAGCAAAGTTTCTACCTCAGTACCAATAGTGGACTATAAAATTTCCTTCACACTCACTTGGACATGTCATCACTACCAGGATATTAACACCTAGTTCGAATGAAGACTTAGGGTAATGCAAGGTTTAATTCATTTCATGCTTAGAGCCACACAGTATCAATTACATGCCTAGTATGCAAACATTTTCCAGTTTTATGCAGGGATTCATATTTAGCCATCATGCTTAAGCGAGTTAAACTATGTACAAAAGAATATAAACATGCCGGTCAAACAGAAAAAGCTAATCAGTCTTTTGGGTAAAAAACAAACACAGGCAAGAAAACCCCAAAAAGAGGATAGTGAGTTGGGGCTATCAGACTTCACCCTAACACCACTTTCCATTTACCCCACCCCCAACAAAAAAGCATTGCAATTGTCCCAATGCATATAAAAAAAAATTCTAACTATTAGAGTGGTAGATGAAGGCCAAAACCTATGGCGCAAAGCGCCGTCGATCAGCAAGCTGGTGGATCCAGTTCCCCGGAAGGAAAACCCACGTCCTCTGCACTGGACACCCTCAGTGGTGTCCTCGCAACAACTGCACCATCAGTAGTGCCTCATACTGTCGCTTACAGTGCGGGAGCTAGACGCCCCAGCCGCTAAATGGATGCTCTGATCTGGTGGGCCTCATCCCTCAGCAAGTGAGGCTCTCATCGCAAGCCTCCATCCATCGGCGCTCCTTCTCTTGCTCGCGCCTCATCCTCTGCTCGCTCTACGCCTCTTGGCACTCTCTCGAGGGGGAGGTGGTGGAATTTCTGAAAGTGGGTAAACCGGGCCGCTTTCGCACGGTGTCCTCAGACAGAACTACTCAGAAGGAGAGCCTAGACTCTGGCACCCTTGCCTCTAGGATAGTGGTCGGTTTATGCACGAAGACTGTCGCACTGCCAGGCCTTGAAGAGTCGACACATCCACCGGACTGGTGCTTGGTCAGGGCTAACCACTTTCAACTCAAAGGCGTCCAGACGCTGGTTGACCTCAAACAATCTTTTCGCTCTGGTAAACTTGCTTGCATCTTCCTCTCTAGACGCGCTCAGACTCAGTAATCGACTTATGCATCACGGAATGGAGATGAGGCAGAGAGTGGCCATTGTGCCTCTTAGTTTTGGGAACTAGCAAGATGGGGAGGGGACCAGAAGTACCGGTTTAGAGGTGGCTTGTGACGAGAGTCGCTCGGGGGCTGTGCTTTACCTACCGGGATAGAATCGACCGGGGTTCAGGGAGCCGAGGGAGGGGAAGGGGAACAAGCAAGGTGCGAGTTGGCGGGCTAGGGATTACCGATCCGCAAGATCAAAGCAAGTGGGGGCAGATGGACGGGGCCCTCTGCGTGAAGCCAAATCATTGGCCTCGTCTATGATGAGGCCGCGTCGACATGCCCTGCGGGTTTAAGCTTGATCTACGTGCCATATGGGCACACCAGCGGACCTACAAAGGGCAAGATCATACACGGGAAGGGGTAGGTAGTAGTGACCTTGAATGATCATCCGGCATGATGCCTGGGAGAAGAAGCCATGCGGAAGTCCACTCGAAGCAGGCTATCATCGACGACATAACCACTGTTCGAATCCCAGTAACGATGTTTATCAGCAGTGTGGGGGGAAAAGGCAAGTGGACAGAGCGAACAACCACAAGAAACTTTTGCTATGAACGATGAGGTTGGCATTCTGAGGGCCCCCTTCGGCTAAGTTAACCCAAAATTCGGCACCCCTCCATCTACTGACAGGTGCAGGGGCATCCACATCTTGTGGTATTCTCAGTGCCTTGCTCACGCAAGAACTGTTCAATCCTTTACTATCTGCCAGCGGTAGTCCAAACTCGGCAGTGAGTGAATGAGGGTCCGAGTAGCATCTGCACTTTCGCGTATAGAAAACGGCGGATGGCGTGGCAGGGAAATGTCACTGCACGACCCCGGACTCGAACCTGCTCCAGTGGGGCCTTGTTTACGGGAGAAGGCCCACTATATATCTGTGATCGGAGAGTCAATACTAGGATGGCATAGAACTATAGGACATTTCAGAGATGTGGGGAGTGGTGGTAGCGTAAAAACGGAAGTGATGGTAAACTAAAGAGATGATGGTGGAAGATGGTTGTGGATATACTGGCATAGGTGGGTAGACTACGTAAGTACCGCAGCTCCAAGGTGAGTGGCGGTCATTACTCCTTTGCCAGTCAGGAAAACTTGGCGTCGAAAAGTAAACTTGAAACTGGGTTGTCGAACACACCACCGGTTTGGCTGGTCAGAAGCTGGGGTGGGGACCTAAGCCGGATGCGCCGGATGTTGTAGAGTCTGAACTGTCAGGCCTCATCGGACAGGCGACGTTGCAAGTAGTAAGTAGTGGCGGAGTGCGGGAAACCTAAGCAGAAGCAGAAGCTTACTCGGACCATGATACTCCTAATAGAGCAAGACGCTCCTTCCTCATTTATGGCTGATTTCAACAATTGGATTGGCCAGGACCATATATATATAAGATCTACCATTTTTTTTTCTTAATTCCCCAACCCCTTCAAAATTTTTTCTGTATTAAATATTATTATATACATATATAGTAAGCATTTAATGAAAGCAAAATCATAATGAAGAAGAATTAATTTCAATTGCATGCATGGAGAAATAAATTCCTTACCTGCAGCAATCTGTAGTCGGCTTATAAACCCTTCACCTACCCAGTTCTATCTATAAATACTTCGTCCGTTCTATTTTTCTTTTTTAAATTAAATTAGTACTAAGTGCTAGGTTTTATCCAATATTTATTAAATATAGGCTAAAGGGTATAGGGTTCTAAATAAATTATCACTTTAGCCCATAATAAACTATCGGATTTGAATTCAACTAAGTTAAACAAATATTCAAAATCTAAGAGGAGCTTTTGGGTCTTTACAAAAAAACTGAGGTATTAGCAGTTTTGGTAAGTACCTGAATTGCAATAAGAAATTTAAAAACGTGATTTTCAAAAAACGTAAATAATGTAAGTAAGGGGATACAAATCATCATTAGTTTCGTAATTTCTACTCTAAAATGAATATCTTGAGCAGCAATTCTTAGAATATTCATACTTTCATTGTTCCTTTCTAACCATAAATTGTACATACAATCTCTGCTTGTAATATAATCAAGATTGCAGGTTAACTAGATCTATAATGACCAGAAGCGGGTATTAAAACTAAAAAATAATTTTTCTGTAACCAAAAATATAATATTCTTAGGGCTGGTATGCGAGGTTAGTTCGGCCATACAAAATGACAAAAGGAATTTCTAGTTAAGCGTGGCACATCTTAATATGTATACAAGCAGTTCTATCTATTATTTATTGCTTAGAAAGTAACATTCTAGGTCGTAAGCTTGTACCTAAAGAAAGTTTGAAGAAGGGGTTATCGACAAGGTATTTATGTAGCTAGAACCTTACGTTGTCTTACACATGAGGTTAAGCTGTAAGATGTGAGTGTCAATGTTCAATTCCGGTCTATGTCAAGATGCAGCTGTGAAGATTGCCACCTAAGGTTTAGGGAGACGTACTTGTGAATAGATCGAGGGGCTCACGCGACACAACAGTGATTCGCCTCATGATGCCCTGCTTTGGTGTTTGTGTGGCTGCTGGTGGAGCTACCTGTTTTGCAGCANGAAATAGGGGTGGTTGGCCTAGGCATCGGAGTGACCTTTGTTGAGGCCCTTCAGCATCTTTTTGCAATTGTGACCCCTCTATCACTCAACATTACCACTTTATCAGTATCTTTTTCACCTTATTCTCATTAGATTGCATAGTGGGTCAATGGTTTGCTTGCCACCCGCGAGTAGTAATTGCCATACAAGTCCATCATTTTTTGGATTTGGACAGTGTTGCTAGGAGAGTGCCCGGTTGCCGTGTGTTCACAGTTGCAGATAATTGGGCTAATTGTAACTCAAGTTGCTTAATCGATATTTCATGTGTATCAACTTTTTGCCCAATACCCGCTAAATCATTCCTCAACTCTTTATTGTGCTCATCACTAGCATCGAACCTCCTCATCATTTTATGCAACATATCCTCAACTCGCGACATACTACCTCCACCATCCCTAGGAGTAACTTCACGATTTTGAGGAGGAACATAGGGTCCATTCCTGTCGTTTCTATTACCATAGTTACCCCTGTTGAAGTTGTTGTTGCGATTGTAGTTTCCATCTCGGACATAATGACCCTCACGATTGTAGTTACCACAGTTCCGACCTTGGTTCCCTTGACCTTGGTGCTAATTCTCCTGATTAGAGCCTTGGGCACTTGGTCGGAAACCCCCCATCTGTTCGTTTATTGCATAGGAATCCTTCTCATAATAACACTCATCGTTTGGAGGTGGTGTTTTAGCCAAGTAGTTGACTGCATTTATCTTTTCTGCACCCCCAGTGAAATGTTTTAGTACCAACCCAAGCTCAATTCTCATATGAGCTATTTCTTCACGAATCTCATCTGTGGATTGGTTGTGAGTGGACTGCACTGCGAAGGTGTTTCTTCCTGTATCGGACTTCCTAGTACTCCAAGCTTTGTTATTTCGGGAGATTTTTTCTAATTTTTCAGCAATCTCAGCATAAGGGCATTCTCCATAAGATCCACCTGCCATAGTGTCCAACACCGCTTTGTTGTTCTCATCCTGTCCCCGATAAAAGTATTCCTTCAGTGACTCATCATCTATACGGTGATTTGGAACACTTATCCAAAATGAGGTGAATCTATCCCAAGAACTACTAACTGACTCTCCTGGTAGTGCCACAAAGTTGTTCACTCTGTCTTTGTGGTTTAGTTTCTTGGAGACCGGATAGTAGCGTGCTAAGAAGACATCCCTTAGTTGATTCCAAGTAAAGATGGAGTTGTATGGGAGCTCAGTGAACCAAATAGCAGCCTCTCCCGTCAGTGAGAGAGGATACACTCTGAGACCTATTACATCTAAATCCAAATCAGGTCTCCCTACACAACTTTTACACACTGCCCTTACCTTAGCTATATGGGCATGTGGATCCTCAGAAGGTAGCCCTGAAAACAAACCTCTGGCAGTGAGCATTTGCATCAGACTACTAGTTACCATAAAAGTGTGGCCTGTGGGTAGAGGAGGCAAAACCAGTGGCCCATCCGAATCTGCTATGTTATCATAGCCTCTGTAGTATGCTTGGGGCGTGGAGCGGGATTCTGTCCCCTCTGTTGATGTTCACCCGGAGCATCGGGTAACATCTGACCATGAACATCAATCGGATCTGGGATGTTCTGGTTCGGCTCCTCATCATTTATTCTCAAGTTTCGATTCATATTGCACAGTGTACGCTCTAACTCGTGATCGTAGGGAAACAAGGGTTCTCTTCCTCTCCGTATATTTGGCATACAAGGAGGATGATTCTGAAAAGAAATAAAAAACAATAAAACAAAGTAAAATCAAGAAAATATCAACTACACTATAGTAATAAGTTCAAGTTAATCTAAAAGCTATATTTCCCCGGCAGCGGCGCCAAAATTTGATACGCTCAAACTTACATCTCGAATAAAAAGTAAAGCGGTCGTGTCAAGTAAATAACCCAACTAGTGAGGTTGGGGTCGTTCCCACGAGGAAAATAGTCTAGACTTAACTTCAACCTATTATTACTATTGTTTGGTCAATGACTTCCTTGGAAAGTAAAAACATAAAAAGGGGGTTTCTATCTCTAAATAAGTGAAAATAAATAACGAACTTGAAAGAGACACTTGACAGCTTTTAATGTTTGGTTTTAATCATATAATCAAAGTAACTAGGGTTTACGTGCTCCCCACAGGTTCATAACTTGATAACTCTAACTATAACAATTCTTTCCTAATATCTTGCATGCAAAGTGATAAGTTATGTATTTCTAAATCCTTGGTCCGGCATCTAGAAAAACTCACTCCGCACCTTGGTCCGGCTACGTGTGTTTCTATCCTAACCCTTATCCTTACCTCATATTAAGCATCGTATTCGATATTTGACTAAGTTATTACCTCGTACCAATCAATACTAGCCTATTAGATAGCATACACTAAATCTATGTTAATAATTCTTTTCCTATTATCTACCTCCTTGGTCCGGCAAGTAGCATTAAGGCGAGTTCTAACGTTGGCCATCCGTTAAAAAGACTTCTAAACGAAAGAATTATTAATACATGCAAGACACTAATCTAGAATTGTTATTTTAGTTAGGGTTTATCTCATTATTTGCCTATGGTTCCCACAACCCTAGTTATGGAGTTTAGTTACTCATAGCCATAAACACAATATTCAAATATATTAATTACGAATTTATGTACGTACTTCAATGAGAAAGAATAAAATCTAAAGTTTGCTTGATTAATATCCAAAAAATCACTTGCAAGAATTTCAAAATCCAACACTAATACACAAAGTCTAAAAATCTGATGTCTAATCTCATATAGTCTAACCTCAAAAATGAGGTTTTTCGAACTATTTATGAAAAAACAAAAACCTAATTAAACAAGGATTCTAATTGCTGGAAATCTGCCAAAACGGCGGTTGGGTCGACGGACCATGCGACGGACCGTCATGGTCACGACGGACCGTCATGGACTCCGTCGTCCCATACTTGTGCAATTTCTTCTGCTACTAACTTCATTCCCCTCGACGGCAAGTATGACGGACCGTCATAGGCACAACGGTCTGTCGAGGGTCTCATTCCAAAACACTTCAACTCTTGGAATCTGGGTACTGGGATCACTTCTCTGATCTTCACGACGAACCTGCAGGACGGACCGTCAGAGCCACGACGGACCGTCACAAGCTTCGTAATCCCACACTTGGTCAGACTTCCCCATCTCCCTTCAGCAGCTGCACTACGCTGCCACCTACGGACCGTCACAAGCACGACGGACCGTCATAAGCTCCGTAGGTGGTCTCTTCTGCATTTCTTCGCTCAAAATCTCCGCATTCAACTTTGGACAGATTTCCTGCAAAACAAAGAGAAACGCATATAAAAACTAGCACAAAAAGACTTTCAGACACACTAAAATTAAGGAAAAAGTATTAATTATACCGTGAAACTACGGTATATTAGTGTCCTAGTTTTACCTTTGGCAAGTAGAACAGCCTCAGAGGAGTAGGTTAGAACTCAGAATTCCATGTCTAGCTATCATGGTCTATGTCGTTTATTGCATATTCTCATCATGTGGGATACTTATTAGCATTAGAGAAGTTCTATGAAGTCTAGGTGGTGGCATGGGATGCTATCTAGGCATTGCACAATAGGCTTTGAAGGTGGTAGTTAGAGTCCCTAGGTCCTGTCTAAGACCATTACTTAAATGTCCTTTATGTGATGTAAGAGTCTCTTAATGAACAAATGAATTTTGTTATGAAGTATGTAAATGAGTGAGTACCTAATCTAAAGTGACTTAAGGATTCTTTATCTAAAGTGTGAAGAGGGCATAAGGAATGATCTCTTTATATCTTATCTTTGGATGTCTTAAGAATGACTTTAGTTTGGGAAATGGTTGATTATGTCGACATGATCTAAGCCTTAGGTAGTCTTAAGGATTACTTAGGTAATTTTGAAGAGGTCAATCATGGACTTGATCTTCTTGATTTACTTAAGTAAGTCTTTTGATAGCCTTTGGTAAGAAAATGTTATATTATCTCATGTATGATGTAATTAATGTCTTGTAATTGTGTGGGTGTCTTATTATAAGTGTTCTTGATGGTCATTTAGGTATGATTAGGGAGGTTGTATGGGCGGACTCTATTCGTGTTGCTTAAGTGGGTCTTAGGATAACTTTTAGTGAGAAGACTACATGAAATGAAGTGTTTAAAAGGTTGAGAAAGCATTTCCCTGTTACAATGAAATAATTTATTGTAAAGTGAAAGTAGCTTACTGTAAAGTGAGCTTGGAAATGTGAATAATTGGCTAAATGTTATCTTATGTTTTTCTAAGTTGATAAATGTTGTTCTTATGATTATAATATTATTTTTAAATAAAAAGATGCATACTTCCAATAAATTTTTGTTCTCATGATTTTTATGCATAATCTCATACTTAGTACATGTGATTATACTAATTCATGCTTTTATATATCTATAGTTGTTGGTAGGTGAGGAGCATTTGGGAAGTGAAGACTTGTACTGTAACATCGTACAAGAGAAGTTGAAGTATGTCCTCATTTGATTCAAGGGCATAGATGTCTTTTATGTTTCCATTTGAAGTATTCAAATAGACTAAGTATTTCTATATTTTGAAGTATGGCCCGTGTGCCAAGTATTCTTGTGTCTTAAGATGATGACATTGAGGCTTATTATTTCCTATTGCTTTATATGAAACAGTTTTTAAACACTATGAAATGTTTTGTGAAAAGTTATAATTCTCACTACTTTTCACTATGTTTATGTGATGAATGATATGTAAGGGTTTGTACAAGACCTCCGAGAGGTCAAGTACGCCAGTTGCAATCCGAGATTGACCCTATCTTCTAGGGAATGGTTTGGGAATGTGACAAGTCTGGTATCAGAGCATAGATTATGAAAGTAGTTCTAGGAATTAAGAATTCCTTCTTTTCTACTCCCATGTTGTCCCGTATAGTAAAAGTTATGATTACTCTTTTCTTATGTTTTTCCTTGTGTTTCTAGGAAGATGAATACGAGGAGAACACCGGCTAGGAGTATTGAGTAGAATGATGTGAATGAGAAGATTCCTCCTAAGTTGAGGAAGTTGAGCAAGTTCCTCAACGTGCTGAAGGGTGATCAAGACCATATTGGGGAAGGAGGTAATGATCAAGTTCCTCTTTTTCTCTTTAAAGATTTCTTTCATTATTTCATATCCTCAAGTAACTTTAAACTTGGTCTTTTCTTAAATAAAAATACTCCACTTTTATAAAAAATCATAGAAATCATTCAAAAGATTTTCAACCTTTGTTCGAAGTATTAAGATACAAAGTATAAATTTTATATGTTTTATATGTTGGATATGGATCTGGAAGAAGTATCAGGTGAAAAGTGACATTTTTGAAGTGTCAATATTAGAATAAATCGCTTAAAAGTACTGAATTAGATTTGGAATATGTATCAGGTGAAGATGTGTCATTTTCGAATGTCAATATTTGAAAAATTGAAAAATTATTGAAGACCAGGGTGATGAAAAATAACTTTATGACTTGTTGCATTTTGTATCTAAACTACCAAATTGTATTCTTTACTGTGTTTATTGTTTGTTGCATTTTGTATTCATTACAAAATTCATGTGTATCTTGCTAAAATTTGAGTTTTCATTGTGTAACTTGTATTTATTTTGTAGGTGAGATTCATTTCAAATTATGTATATGTTTATAGAATTTTTATGTTATTCTAAATTAGATTTTATACAATTCTTAACCTTTTTTTGTATATATTCTAACTATATGCCAACAAGTTACATTTTTTTTGTGTTCAACAAGTGTTGTACTTATTTGTTATTTTGTATTAATTCTAAGTGTGTGCTAAAATTTTTATATTTTTTATGCTCACTTTGTATTTAAATATCATTTTACATTTCTATCTCACTTTGTTTGCCAAAAAGTTTTGTATTTATTTTTTATTTCATTTAAGTTTTTATGTATACTAACAAGTTTTAGATTTTTTATAACCACTTTATATTTCAATCGCGGTTTGTATGCCAACAAATTTTGTATTTTTTTATTCTGTAAATCAATAGACTTCAATCGACATAAATTGAATATTTTCAATGAAGTTAAAAATTAATATTGAAAATTTGAGGTTTAAGGGAGAGAGAAGTAACGTCAATTGTGGAAACAAAAATGTATAATGGAAAAGAAATTTTATTTTAATTTCCAAAATAAAAGATGAAAAGAGCATAAGAGTAGTGAAAAAAACATTAGGCTGACTTAAAGTAATACCAAAATCATGATTAGTAATCATGATAACTTTGTTGGTTTAAATTTATTTACCTTATTTGGAATATAGAAAAGGGTCAAAATTGCCCTTGAACTATGCGAAAAAGACCACTTATACCTTTCATTATATTTCGGGAAAAATGCCCATGTCATTATCTTAAGAGACCACAAATACCCTCAAGAATTAACACAATTTTTAGTTACATGAAAAGCCGACTAATCCTTTCACCTAAACATTCCCAACTAGGATTCAATACAAAAAAAACTAGACCTTAAGTTGCCACTATAGTCACCACAAAGCACAAACAATCCTCACTAACGGTTTCTTGACATTAAGTTCTATTTTTTATTTATTTTTTCATTATTTTTAATTCTATTTTGTTTTTATTTTTCATTGTTTTCAAACCTTCTTTGGAATTCCTTTTCTTTTTCAAAATGCAATGGCGAAAAGATACACAATGTTGCTTTTTTTTTAATTGAATGCTCTATTTTTTTAGTTTGGCGTATAAGAAGTTATTAAATGCTCTATATTTTTTTTTAATTTGAAGCAGATGTATCTCTTACAATTTTTTTTGGGATTGTGATTTAGTTTTGAAAGTTGATGGTTTGTCAAGTATGTAGAGGATTCCACGGTCTTGGTGTTACACTCTCTTAAAATAAGTGGGGCTATTGAAAATAGAAGGCTACTATATATAATTTATGTGATTGCTTTTGTTTATCTTATGGAGCTGAGTAATGTTAATATCACTAGTGAATTTCTCACTTGAGTCGTATAATGGAACATTATGTCTATATAATATCATGAGAATATGTTATCTTACAATGTTTTTTAAGTGCTAAGCTTTTTGGTGAAGCAAATTGAATTTGTCATGATGGAATTGACAGATCTTAACGCATGTGCTTGATGATTATTCCTTCTAGGTTTCTAGGTAATCTAGTTAAGGATAGTGTGAGGGTTGATTTAATTTTTTTGCGCAAGAGAACACTTTTTGTATAAAAAAATCTTGACGTTGATTTGCTTGCTATACATATTAAGATAAATATTTTTTATATTGTTTTGTTGTTATTTGTTAATGTTGGGTTTGTTTTTTAAATGTCGTAATGATCTTGTTAATGTTGAGTTTTTATTCTTGGTTGGACACATTTAACTAAATCAAGAACTAGTGTACTTAATGTTAGGATCGAATCCATAGACACACACTTGATGAATAAAGAACACAAGAACTTTAGAGAGAATGAGATGAGAGATCTAGAGAGAGAAAGAGAGAAACCTATATTTCGTGGTAACACCCCGTGAGTAAACTTCCACGGAGGTGGGGTATATATATTGATAAATCAGAGTATTTTTGGTTACAGAGAATAAATGAGAATCAATAGTACAACCTAAAATTTAAACCGCGTAGGTTAAATCGCGTAAATAGTTTTATATATTAATCAGGATCCACAACCTAACAATTCTCCCGCCTGGTGACTGATTCAGTCATCCAAAAAAATACATTATCATAAAAAATCTCTTCATCATCAACATCTTTACTGCACAGCAACATTTGTAGCAACAACTACGGAAGACCAACTGAGGTTTTGCATAACCCCAGTTTCCCAACATCAACACATTTCGTCAACATGTCTGCCGGGTTCTTTGCACCCTCTATCTTCTTCAAGCACATATCACAATCCTCCACTGCCATGCGAGTGAAATGATATCGCCTTCTGATGTTCTTTGTCTTCGAATGATAGACTGGATTTTTCACCAACTGTATGGCACTCTGTCAATCTGAGTAAAGAATCTTCTCGTTCTGCTTCTTGCCCAATTCCTCCAGATAATCTGCCAGTCATATCATCTCTTTCCCAGCTTCAGCTATTGCCACATACTCAGCTTCAATAGATGAAAGAGAAACACACTTCTGAAGCCTGGACATCCAACTCGCTGCTGTTCCACCTATGGTGTAAATGTACCTGGATGTACTCTTTCTAGAGTCCACATCCCCACCAAGATCAGCATCCACAAAACCCTGTAGAGTCACCTTGACTTTGCCAAAACAGAGTGAAGTACTGGATGTACCTCTCATATATCTCAGAAGCCACTTCACAGCTTCCCAATGCTCTTTCTTCGGGTTTGCCATGTACCTGCTAACAACTCCCACTGCATGTGCTATATCAGGTCTAGTGCAGACCATAGCATACATAAAACTCCCAACTGCTGAACCATATGGAACAAGTGTCATATGCTCACGCTCCTCGACTATCTTGGGTGACTGCTCCTTTGACAATTTAAAGTGATTTTCCAATGGAGTAGTCCTGGGTTTAGCATCATTAACCCTGAATCTACTCAACACTTTCTCAATGTACAACTCCTGAGATAGATTTAAAGTGCAAGTAGATCTATCCCGAGAAATCCTCATCCCCAAAATCTGCTTCGCTGGACCCAATCTTTCATCTTAAACGCCGCAGATAACCTTGTCTTCAGATTATTAATCTCCCTCCTACTAGATCCTGCAATCAACATATCATCCACACAAGAGTAGAAAGACATATGAATCAGTGTATTTCTTGAAGTAACAACACGAATCCTTTTCAGCTTTGTAGAATCCACTCTTGTTCATGAAGGAGTCAAACTTCTTGTACCACTGCCTTGGTGCTTGCTTTAGTCCATACAATCTCCTGGTGAGCTTGCACACCATGTGTTCCTTGCCTGGAATCACAAATCCTTATGGTTGCTGCATATAGATCTCTTTGTCCAGATCTCCATGTAAAAACGATATTTTTACATCCATTTGTTATAGATGCAAATTCTCCGATGCAACAATACTCAACAGAATTCGAATCGAGGTTAACTTCACAACAGGAGAGAATATTTCAGCATAATCAATACCTTTCCTTTGTGAATATCCTTTAACCAGTAAACGAGCCTTGAACCTTCTTTTGCTATCTGGTTCAGTCTTGAATCTGAACACCCACTTGTTCAGCAAAGCTCTCTTCCCTGCAGGTAACTCAGTCAACACCCATGTGTCGTTCTTCTCAAGTGACCTCATCTCATCATCCATGGATTGCTTCCACTTGATCGAATCCTCCACCTGTAGGGCCTAATCAAAAGACTCTGGTTCCCCCTCATCAGTCAACAATAGATAGTGTAATGAAGGTGAATACCTATCTGGTGCCCTGATGGTTCTGGATGATCTCCTATGTGTCCAAGTCTGTTGTGCCACAAACATGAACCGGAAGCACCTTCAGCAACAGTGGCCATGTTAATACACCCTGCAGTGGTGTACAAGGTTCAAGATTTGGTGCCACGAGCTACTACCATAGCACCTTTCACAATCTTTTACGAACCTTTCCCAAACTCTGCTGCATATCCCGTGCTATCAAACTGACCAACATAGATAAGATTTTTCTTGATCCAGGAATATATCTGACATCTTCCAATGTCCACTGGTTTCCCGAGGTGGTCTTTATTCGAACATCCCCCTTTCCTTCAATCTCTAAGGCTTTATTGTCAGCAAGATATACCTTTCCAAAATTTCCAGATTTGAAATTTTGGAACAACTCCTTGCTTGGAGACGAATGGAAAGATGCACCAGAATCCAAAATCCATGATTCAACCGGGCTGTTCACACTAAGGATTAGAGCATCCCCAATGTTCCCTGCTAAATTTACAGAATTATTATCATCTCCAAATTTCTGATTCTGTTTCTTCTTTGTCTTTGTACAGCTCGTCCGAAAGTGCCCTTTTTCTCCACAGTTCCAACAAGTCACGTTTGATCTGTTCGGGGATTTTCGTCGATTCTTTGATCTTGATCGACCATGTTGATTTTGGCCTTTTGTCTTACTTCTCCCCCTTCGGTCAAGGCTGAGAGCAGTGCCCGATGAATCTCCCACTTCTCGTTTGCGAATACTTTCTCTAAGAACAACATCATGGATTTCATCAAACTTCAGTTTTTCTCAGATCCATGGGAACTGCTAAACGCAGCAACAACAGTATCGCAAGATTCGGGCAGAGATGACATCAAAATCAATGCCTTAATTTCATCTTCGAAATTAACATCCATAGAATTGAGTTGACTCACAATCATATTGAACTGGTTTATATGATCAGAAACGGATCCATTCTCAGATATATGTAAATTGAACAATCTACGCATCAAATATACCTTATTCATCGCTAATGGTTTTTCATACATGTTTGAAAGTGACTTCAACAGACCGGACGTAGTCTTCTCCTTCACGATGTTGAACGCTACGTTTCTTGACAAAGTCAACCGGATCAACCCTAGAGCCTGGCGATCCTTGAGTTTCTACTTATCCTCCATCATAGATTCTTGCTTCACCACGGTCAACAGTTCATGAAAATTTTTCTGGTACAGATAATATTTGATCTGCATCTTCTTGAAACTGAAATCAGATCCATCAAACTTCTCGATTCCAAGCTTCGAACTATCCATCTTCAGTGATAGTGTTGAATCTCCTTAGCTCTGATACCAGTTATTAGGGTCGAATCCACACACACACACACACACTTGATGAATAAAGAACACAAGAACTTTAGAGAGAATGAGATGAGAGATCTAGAGAGAGAAAGAGAAACCTATATTTCGTGGTAATACCCCGTGAGTAAACTTCTACGGCGGTGGGGTATATATATTGATAAATCAGAGTATTTTTGGTTACAGAGAAAAAATGGAGAGTAAATAGTACAGCCTAAACAGTTATATATATTAATTAGGCTCCACAACCTAACATTTAAAACAAAACAGGAATCACCGAAGTTTAACATTAAACCTTTAGTGACGCTTTATTGGGCTTTTGTGGCGACTATTATCACCGTTAAAAGTCTAGTTATTTTGTAGTGAATCCTAATTGGCAATGCTTAGGTGGAAGAATTAGTTCCACGTGGCTTGCCATGTCACTAAAAATATGGGTTGTTAACTCTTTAGGGTACTTGTGGTCTCTTATGATAACGGTAGGGGCATTTTTTATCCTAAAATGTAATTAAGGGTATAAAGTATAAAAATGCCCTCACACAAAGATGGTTAAAATTTTCGATGGAGAGGCTACATTAGATTATGTGTAGAAAGCTATTATATTTCTTTCGTTTAGGGACTTTAGCATTTGTTTGGAAGAGGAAGGTGATTGAGACATTCTAGAGAAGAAGGAAGAATAATTCTAGAGAGATAAGAATTACGGTTTTCCCAGAGAGTCTTAAGAAGAGAAAGTATTAAAAGCGATCAGATAAAGAAGAGGGAAGATGTATAAAAATAAAATGAAACAATGTGTCATATCCCTGAGTAGACAGATCTCTTGGACTTAAAGTGATGGAACAATGTTCAGAATGGTCAATGATTGACACGTGGAAATCTCAACGGTTCTCATTTATAAATTTAACCAAAATGTAGAGAGTGCTAACCGTTAGTCAGGACTAGGTCCACTGCTGCAGGAAAAGTGTAATCTTTGAATGATTATAATCATTTATTGCTCCAGTTATTTTCCATGAGTGTATATGTGCAAAGGGTACATAGTTGATATTACTCAAATAAAGCATTACAAGCAATGATAATACATGTCCCTCTGGTCATAGCGAAAGAAATATTGGATGCCTTCGGATAGCGGCATGTCAGTTCGTGTTCATTATCGCCAGCTTTAACCTATTAATTTATAATTGATCTTTAGACAATATTTGAAATCTTCTCTTCAATTCTACAATACCACATGCCCATGTTCCCTTTTTCAACACCATTGTGTTTGGTTCTCTTGTGCTGAACTGGATTATTTCCCTTGTTGACGACACTGATACTGTCACACATGAGTGGAATGGTATGAGTGAGTAGTACAAAATCTTAAAGGTTATGTTTGATCCATAGGATTTGGGCACAACATAATGTAGTCACTATGTACTCAGCTTTAGTTGTAGAGAGAACCACTCAATTTTACTTTTTTCCCCATAAAATGAGTGAGGAACCTAGGAAGTGTGACATTCCAACATGATCTTTCTTTCCACCTGAAAACGTACAAAATCAGCATTTGCCTACCTCACTGGATCAAAATAGTCTCCTGCTAGATAGAAGAGGACCAGGTCCTATGTGTTCCTATGCTACCTCAAAATTCGATTGGCTACTTTCATATGTGATTCCTTGGGAAATGCCTGAAACTTTGCACACTGATGTTTTCTATCATGATCAACTACACTTACCTAATTTTTGAGTGTCTATGAATCTAAGCGAGTAAAGCAACAAAACCAAGGGTTAGAGTCATGTCCAATAGAGTGCTAGGTAAAATAGTAGTTAACTAAAGTTTTGATCTAATTAGTAAAAGTTTAAGAAATTATCAAATAAAACAAAGTAAATTAAATTTGTGATACCAAAGTGTAAAATATCAAAGGGTGTTTTGTAACGAGTAGTAAAAACACCTAAAAATAAAAGGGATATCAAGTATGGGAAAGATTTATTGGTGTGTGACCGCAATATGTGTTGACATAAATCAATTAGTACATACTTTCGATAGGAAAACTTGCAAGATAATGATGACTATGCTAAGATTTAGGTGAAAGTGAATTCCCTCTTGGGCAACCTACCCAAAATCAAATGGGTTCCTCTCGTACACCTAGGCATCTAATGAAGACCAACAAATGTCTTACCCACACCCATTCTTTCTATGAAGAGTGCTAGGATATAGGATAGGGCTCACCCTCAAGGGGTAAGCCTCATGTCACCCCACTCCTTAGGCCATCTGTCTCGCAGTGTTGGTTTTGTGACCTCTCTCTCTCGAGCAAGATGAAAACACATGGGTGGTTTTGTATTTGCAACTACAGACCCAGTAAACTTAACCACAACTACTAGGTGAAATAACCATTAGAAGGCATCTAATCCTATCAGCAAACAAGAGCCAACAACAATATCAACACATATTTGCTAAATCAGATCCCAAGAATGGGGACTTTTAGCCACACACAATGAAATACGAAAATACACCTAAAATGATAATAAAATCATATGGGTATAAGATATTAACCTTAATAAAAGCAAAGGAACAAAAATGGAGAAGACCCACTTCAGATTTAAGGAAGAACAAATACTTTCTTCAAGTCTTCTACAAATCACTCTCTAAACTTGAGAGAAAACATAGAAATCAAAGTTTTAAACGTGAAAAATAATAATAATGTTCGTACGTCTAAAAAAATAAAGAGTTCCGTATTTATAGACTTCAGAATTTGTGCTTGCGAATCCATTTGGCGAGGTTAGTCATGAATCGCCGAGTAGTTCGGTGATTAGCCTTCTTCGTCTATGCGTACTGTAACATTGGATGAAATAACTCTACTTTACGTAACTATTCGGCGAAGTTTCGACTCCTCCTTTTCATCGCCTTGTTAATCCACCTCCTTTAATGTTTCACATGTTGTACCAAGGGTGAAATGCAGCCCTTCGATGGATCGCCAATTGTGCTTGGCGATGCTCAAGCTTCAACTTCAGCTCTTCTCATCCTTTTTGTTCCCATTTCGCACCTAAGTAACCATGCTTACACTAAAACTTCAAATTCCTAAAACTTAAGAGTTTTCATTAGATATTGAGATAGAATGAGCACTTGAGGATACTATTTTCATTAAAATAAGGCCTTATATAAATCCAAGTTGAGCTCATCAACAACCCAAACATAAACTTTTGCTTTTCCTCAAGTAAAAATCAAGTTGGGCCATTCAAATAGGATGTGTCAAATAGCGCTACACAAAACTTAATCATTAAACAGAAGAAGACTTCAAACTATTCATGCAAAGATAAATTATTTACTCAAAGATTCAGGTTGTGACGCACCATTACCAAAGATTCTCATGTTCACAAAATTTGCTACTAATGCAAGTTCAAGCTCAATAAAAGTATCAAAATGCCCTCACACAAAGAATGATCCCATATTCAAACACAAATACGATTAGTAATTTGTTATATCGTTGATTTTTGTATTTTTGTCATTTGTTTAGTTTGAAAAAAATAAAATTAGTTATTAACAAAATGGAGAAAATAAAGGAAATTAATGTTTCAAATAAAAAAAGGTCAAAATCGTTCCTGAACTATGCAATACAGATCACTTTTATCCTTTGTTACATTTTAGGATAAAAAGTGCCTCTATCGTCATCCGAAGAGACCACAAATACCCTCAAGAGTTAACAACCGAAATTTTTGGTGACATGAAAAGCCACGTGGAACTACTTCTTCCACCTAAGTTGTCAATTAGGATTCACTACAAAAGAGCTAGACCTTTAGCGGCGACAATAGTCACCACAAAAGCCTAATAAATCGTCAATAAATGTTTAATGTTGAACTTTAGTGATTCATGTTTTGTTTTAAAAATACCGTTCTAATTGAATTAGTTAAATGTGACCAACCAAGAAGAAAAACTTAACATTAACAAGATCATTACGACACTCAAAAAACAAAACCCAACATTAACAAATAACAATAAAAGAATATAAAAAGTATTTATCTTAATCTTGTACTGGCAAGCAAATCAACCTCAAGATTTTTTTATACAAAGAATGTTCTCTTGGGCAAAAAATAAAATCAACCCTCACACCATTCTTAACTAGATATCTAAAAACCTAGAAGGAATAATCATCAAGCACTTGTGTATTAATATCTGTGAATTCCATCATAACAAATTCAATTTGCTTCACCAAAAAGCTTAGCACTTACAAAACAATGTAAGGTAACACATTCTCAAGACATTATATGGACATAATGTTCCATTATACGACTAAAGTAAGAAATTCACTAGACATATTAATATTACTCAACTCCATAGGATAAACAAAATCAATCACATAAATTATATATGGTAGTCTTCTATTTTGAATAACCCCACTTATTTTAAGAGAATGTAACCACCTCAACAAAGATCATGGAATCCTGTACCTACTTGACAAACCATCTAACTTTCAAAACTAATTACAATCCCAAAACAATTTATAAGAGATACATCTCCTTCAAACTAAACAAAAAATATAGCATTTAATAACTTCCTATACGCCAAACTAAAAAAAAATAGAGCATTCAATTAAAAAAAAAAAGCAACATTGTGTATCTTTTCGCCATTGAAGTTTGAAAAAGAAAAGGAATTTCAAGGAAGGTTTAAAAACAATGAAAAAAACACAAAATAAAATTTAATGTTGAAAAACCTTTAGTGACGATTGTCTGGGCTTTTGTGGCGACTATATTCGCCCGCTAAAGGTCTAGTTTTTTGGTATCGAATCCTAGTTGACAATGTTTAGGTGGAAGGGTTAGTCTGCTTTCTATGTAGCTAAAAATTTTGGGGTGTTAATTAGTGAGGGTATTTATGGTCTCTTAGAATAATGACAAGGGCATTTCCCCCCAAAATGTAATCAAAAGTATAAGATATTTTTCGCATAATTCAGGGGCAATTTTGACCCTCTTTCATATTCCAAATAAGGTAATTTTTATATTTAAACCATAAAAGGTACCATGATTACTAATTCATGATTTTGCTATCACTTCAAGTAAACCTAATTTTTTTTCACTACTTTTATGCTCTTTTTATCTTTTATTTTGGAAATTAAAACAAAATTTCTTTCATATTATACGTGTTTGTTTCAACAATTGACATTACTTCTCTCTCCCTTAAACCTCAAATTTTCAATATTAATTTTTAACTCTTCATTGAAAATATTCAATCTATGTCTAATTAGAGTCTATTGATTTAAGATTTTTGCTGGCGGTAAAGAAGATTTTAGCATGAATATAGAATTAAAAAATAAAAAAATTGTTGGCATACAAAGTGAGATTGAAATATAAAGTAGTCAAAAAATATCTAAAACTTGTTAGTATACATTTAAAGTTAATATGGAAAAAAAAATACAAAACTTGTTGGCATACATTTAAACTTAATATGAAAAAAAAGAATACTTTACTTGTTGACATACAAAGTAAGATTGAAATACAAAGAGAGCACAAAAAATATAAAAAAATTTGGCATTCACTTAGAATTAATACAAATTAACAAAGAAGTACAACACTTGTTGACATAGAAAATGAGATTGGAATACAACATTAACACAAAATATACGAAACTTGTTGGCATATAGTTAGAATATATACGAAAAATATTAAAAATTGTATGAAACCTAATTCAGAATAACATTAAAAATTCCGTAAGACTATTTATCTAATACAAAATTAAACATATACATAATTTGAAATGAATTCCACCTACAAAATAAATACAAGTTACACCATAAAAGCTCAAATTTTTGCAAGATACACATGAATTTTGTAATGAATACAAAATGCAACAAACAATAAAAATAGTAAAGAACACAATTTGGTAGTTAAGATAAAAAATGCAACATGCCATAAAGTTATTTTTCATCACCCTGGTCTTCAACAATTTTATCATTTTTTCAAATATTGACATTCGAAAATGAAACATCTTCACCTGACACATCTTCCAAACCCAAATCAATTCTTTGACAGATTTATCCTAATATTGACACTTTAAATATGACACTTTTTCACCTTATACTTCTTCGAGATCCATATCCAAAATACAAAACATATAAAATGTATATTTTTGTATCTTAATACTTCGACAATGGTTGAAAATCTTTGAATGATTTCTTAGAAAAATGGAGGATTTTTATTTAAGAAAAATACAAGGTTTTAAGTTACTGGAGGATATGAAATAATGAAAGAAATCTTAGAGAGAAATGACAGAAGTTGGGCAAAAATATTTAGAGAGTGAAAAGTTGGTAATGTAGTCTGTTTTTAGTCAAAAAGTGGGCCTAATTTGAGAAATAAAAGAAAGGTAAATGAATAATATAAGGATACACTTTATTTGTTAAAATATTGTCATTCTCAAATTTTAAATAAATTATTTTAAAGTGTTGTTATATTGACTAAGTAGGCGTTTGACCATGTAATACTATATCACGATATGGTATCGTGACATTGAATCAGCTTTGGACATGCAATTTTACGCTGATTCCATCTCAGGATTTCATATCATGAGATTGTGTATAGGCTATGGATATATCTCCTAACCTTGGACGCTCAGACCCCATGTATAGTCTATTCTAGGAAGATAGCGACAGCCTGAAATTTAACACTCGTCCAGCTATTTAGAGTTTTCTTGTGTCATTGATCACATCATAATGTATAGTGAAGAGTAAGTGAAACATGATTGATAACATTTTCCTTCCTAAAATGTCATCACCATCCCATTTTAACTTATCATAACTTGATGGAGTTGTGTATATTTTAAGTTGACGACAAATTTTGAGGAAAGAAACAAGTCCATCATCACACATCACCTAATTCAAGACGCCATCTAGTTTTAACACTTATAACTTCAGTAAGGGTGTGTTTTGAGAGAAATATTTTTCAATTTTCTCATATTTGGTTGGTTAAAATATTTTTCAAATCAACCGTTTTTCTCAAATTTAAAGAAAATTACTTCTCTTCAAAAATTAAGGGAAACATTTTTCAAAACTTTGTTCCAACTTCATATTACAATTTTTTTTGTTGAAAAAATAAATGTGAAGTTTATTTTTAAAATAGGGATAAGGGCCTGAAAATTACCCCAACTTTGATTGAATTTGTTATTGTGATACTAAACTTTCTTGAGTATGTACTTGCCCACATGGACATAAAAATAATGGAAAATTTTAAATAGTAATGTGTTCACGTTGATACATATATACCTTTAAAATACATTATTAAATAGTTCAAGGGACAAAAAATACACTATTAAATAGTGAAGGGAGGTAATAAGTCCTCATTAAAGTTAAGTATCGCAACAGCGAATTCGACCAAATTTGAGGTACTATTTAAATCCTTATTTTCAACTTTAATTTTGACACACACCGCGAAAAAAAAAACAGTTTGTTTTTAGATTCAAATTTTTTATTTTTCAGCCCACACCACACCTACCCGTGACCCTCTCTCCAAAAAAAAATAAGTTTTTTTTTTTGAAAACACACCCTGAAAGTCTTAAATAGTCATGGTTAGGAGTGACAAATGAATGAGTCAAATTGAATATGAGTTGATAAAAATGAGTTTATATAAATGGTATTTGAACTAATTACCATTTTATTTTTTCATCCCACACCAAATATCACAATATTTTTTAATTTTATTTTGAAAGTCACACAACATTGTTTTTGGAGACACGGTATAATAGGATCGGAGTGTCATGTTCCGACACAGTAACATTAAAGGAAAACAGTTATTGAATTAACTTAATATACTTAATCTCAAAGAACCCATTTCCCAAATGAGCATGGTGTGGAGGCATGAGTCCTTATATGTGTGATTGATATTGTGATTGATTGCATACTTACTTTTGTGTTATTGTCTCTTGTTCATGTTGTTTGTTGCTTGTCACATGTTAAGTGTCATAGTTGATTTAATATTATTATTCCATGTATATTAGTTTTCATTTTGGGTTGACCGATGATACCTACTCAGTACATGTTTTTCCGTAGTAAGCCCTACTTATGTTTTTGTTTGTTTTACTTTTATGGAGTGCAGAGAGGTACCAACTATCTCAGCTCTAGCAAGTCTCGAGCACATCAAGTTCAAGGCTAAGCGGTTCATTATAGCTCGTATTAGATTCTCTCGTCATGACATGATGTCCTTAGATTTCGAACATAAACGATTTATTTGACTCATTTTGGTGTCTTTGGTACTCTTAGGCCTAGTATTTGAATATTAGATGTCCTTGATGTGATGACTTTCAAGTTTTGAGAAACAATATTTAATAAGATTTTAAGCTTTCGCTTTATGTTTTTTTATGCAAGTTGGGGTTAAATTTGTTGGTTCTCCCATCTAGGTGATTTAGTGTGGGTGCCACTTAAGACTCGATTTGGGTTGTGATAAACTTGGTATCAGAGTGTTAGGCTCAATTATCTCATCACACAAGGACAAGTCTAGTAGATTCTTGCGGAACGGTATGGGAACACCTTTAGTTTTCTTTTAGAGGCTACTTGTTTCTTTAATGCTACTACTTGAATCCAATTGGTATCTAGGTGATACAAATTGGCATCTGAACTTCTTCACTCTCTTTGATATATGTTTAGTACTAGAGAGAAGTTGAAATAACAACATCAGAAAGAAAAAGAATTGTGTCCTTGGAAATAGATATATTTTCTCGATTGACTGCAATTCCTGTAATAATTAGTGATCAACATGATTTTTTTAGTAAGTTCATTAAATGGAATTCTTCATGTGTATTGATTATGAAGATGCTTATGCTTTCATTGTTGATTTTTTTAGTTGATTCATGAAATAAATATAATGGAGAGGCTTAGCGTTGAGGTTGTGACATACTAGTTTCGGAGAGACACAAAATGTGGTGATAGTCTCATGTTGAGTGTCGATTAGTAAAGGCACTACTTATGACTTAAGACAATATTTTCTAGTTTGTTATCCCATTATATACCTCAAACTTTGAGTGATAGGAGGAGATATGGTTTCTTAATATAGAGAAACAACATATATAAGTTGCACTAATTGAGGTCAGAATCTCTACAATGACTTCATAGATTTTGGTTATATTCGATGCTTACATGGTTTGAGTTATGAAGTGCATTACTTTTGTTATTGATTTGATATAAGAAGTAAAGCAGACTACTTAGTATAAAGAGAGAACATATTCGATAATGTTTTGCAGTCATTCAATGGGTAGAAATATGTGGGTTATTTGGGTATGATCTTCTCAATAGGTATGATGTGGGATGGATCTAGCATATTTTCACGATGTGGTTCTAGTGTTACTTGGAAACGAATACATTGCATGTCTACTGTGAATATTAACAACTTATAAAGTTATAGGTGGTATGGCATGTTAAGATAATGAGATTCGGTATTACTTTCACATTTGAGAGACTAACTAGTTTATTACTACGAGCGCTTCGATTGACCGTTAGCTTTGAGAAAAAAATTGTGGTGGATCTTTGGTATAATATTAATAGATTTAGGTACTGGATATCTTGAGGGTTCTGAATGAGGACTAGTGACTTTATCTTAAGCTTCAAAGGGTAGATTGATACTAAATGACAAAATTATCAGGAAAGGAAGTCCTAGTGAGTATACTTTGGTGAAGTAAATTGAAGATTTTAGTAAGAAGGTGTGTACAAAATTGGGTTAGTCCCTTTTGATTGGTATACCTAAGTTTAAGATGTCAGGTTTAGGAAGAGCATGATGGTAAAAGAAAGTTCGTGAGGGATTGCTATTGGGATGAAATATATAATTAGGTTTTGTTGGTTAAATAAATTTTGTATGGTAACAATGATTTGTGATCAACTAAGGTTGCGATTTTCTAATATTTAGTGAGTAACATGGTTGTCTGAAAAGTTTTGAAAGATGTTGGAGCACCGCTTCAATATAATTTAAATGAACAAGAGTCATAATTGATCTGAAATAATAATTAATGAAATGTAAGGTAACCTTCCGAAAGAGGTGAGAACAAAAATATCTATTTTTTTCTAATTGTAAGTGGTAAAGAGTTATCTTCATAGTAGTTGAGAATTATTCAGATATGCGTGATTTCATTTTTTTTGCTCTGATTATGGTAATAGTGTCACGTGTTCATTATATTGGTTAAAATGTATTAAAAATGACTTCAGAAAAGAGTGTACATACGTCCAACTCGAGTGTGATGATAATTTCTTTAGTGGTTTGAGTTTGGTAATGAGTACACTTGGATTCTTAGGGTAGAATATGATAAAATCGATAGGGAGACGATTAATGATAATCCAATATATATGAATTCATAAAAGTCTTCAAGGTATGAGTTAATATGAATCGATAAGGAGATTGGATTACACAGTCGGTATCACAATTCAATATACGTTTTTTTTATATATTTTTTTCTACATTTGTAGCGGGTGTCAATATATGAATATGTAAGATAAGAAATGGTCGATTGAATTAGGTATAGAGTATGTGGAAGAACTTATGCATGATTTTGGTCAAAAAGTTTGTTGCTTTTGATTCTAAAGAACACGAGAAAAAGTTTCACTTAATAGTGTTGGTTTACAATATAAGGTAAAATGTCATGGATTTTCGGTAAAAGGATGAAATTAGTAATCGATCTAGAGAAATTAACAAGAGCCTGGTATAAATAAAGGTCGAAAGTAAAATTTTGCACTATGGGAAGAATTTTAGAAAAGTGCAGGAAAAAGGCCTCTCTTATAAAATTCTTGGAATGTAGTTGAATGTTATTTTTATTTTTGTCTACAAGTTTAGATATGATTGTGCGATGTGAACTTTTTGGTACATACTTATTATGAGTTTATGATTGACTTTTATAAAGATTGAGTTTAATCTGGATGACAAATAGTGAGCTTTGGAAAATTAGAGTTTTACGTGGGATTAAATTTCTCGAGTTATGATACATGACCCAATACTGTTATGATGCGCTACGTAGACATTTTATGGTAAATAGAGGTTATGATTTTAAGGTTTGTTTGTAACAACTACTAATCAACATTTAGACAGTGTCGTTAAAGGTTACGTATGCTTGGGTATATCACACGATGGTGGGTACTTGATCATTTTCATCTTAAGATCAAATGGTTGTGTCAAGGTCCTTGAGAACATGTTGCATATGTGTGTACAATTAGATTTGATGACTGTTGACAATACATTTTGTTGTTACTTGTGTTTACATACAACCATAGCTACCACTTGAGTATTGATATGACTCTATTTGAGACATAATATGAAAGGAGATGTAGCTCTCACATTGATTGGTTTGATACATTTGAGATAAGACCTTGGGAGACTGAGCATGATATGTATGAAAGATAATCACACATTTTTGTTCATTCTTGTACCCTTTGTTATTCTCGTCTTTTTTTGATCATTTGAGGACGAACGGTGAGTAAATTGGTATCTATTGTAGCGATCCTTTTGATCGTTTTGAGTACTAGAATTTTTTATTTCATAAAATATTTTCCAATAGGTTATAAATGAGTATTTTGGATTATTCGTAATTATAATTATAAAATTAGTGGAATAGTTTTACTAATTTATTTAGTTGTGGTTAAAGAAAATAATATTAAAATAAATAATGAGTCACTTTTATTACTTTTTATAAATAGTGATAAATATAAATTGATTATATAAGAATTAGGGTAATAAATAAATTGTATAAAGAAAGAAAAATTGATGAGAAAATAATAGTTGCGGCTATACATGGAAAGAACGACATTCAGATAATTTTTATGCTCTTAATTAATGGTATGATGAGAATTGCTACTATTGCATTTGTTGGGTTGAAAATTGATAGTGCAAGAATCGATTTTTGTTCTTATTATCATAAGGCTACTTGAAATATGAAAAAAAAGGATGCATATATTAATATTATATTATATTGTTAATTTGAAAAGGGATAAGAATTGGTTGCAGTTTCTTGTATTGAGACAATAAAGGTACATTGATTAATTAATGATAGTGTAATAATGAGTAGAGAATTGTGAAGTGCGGAAATAGTTAATGGTTGGCCAACAAATTGGTCTTTTGGTATGCATTAGTTCGAAACCTTTTCTCCGTTTTAAGATTTATTATTTTGATTATCACAACTTAATATAAGGTTAAACAAATTGAGATAGGTAATTCAATATTAAATATAGTATATTATATGAACATCATTTAAGTTATGCTATTAAGAGAAAAAAAAAGACTTAACCTTAGGCTTGAATATAAGAAACACGAGACTTGACATGTTAATGGACCTCAAAATTAGAAACTTGAGTATAGATTTGTATTTGATGAATTTTGGGTCTAGGCTATACATAGAGTAATATGAATGTCTATTTAACTTACAAATTACACAAAGTACATAGATTGAAAGTGTTTGGAGACATTGAGTAAGAGAAAAGTATTGAAGAAGTAGCTTGCTTGACTTCTCTTCTTCGGTGAAGGTAGGTTTTGGTTTATGCTATTTGATAGTAAAAACTTAATAGTGATTGATATGCATTGAATGATATTGTGAAGTTCTGTATGTACTTGATTGTGTGGTTGTGTGTTTTGTGATTGGTCTGAAATTCTGAGGCCATGAAATTTATATTCTTGAACCCTCTTTATCGAAGTGATGCCTTAAATAAAGAAAGTTTGATAAATATTATCAATGAATTGAAAAGTGGTGATAGTAAATGATAAATTAATAATATTCTTGGATCGGAGTGTCACGTTCGGATACGGTATACTTGGATAGGAGTGTCACGTTCCAACACAGTATTATTGGATCAGAGTGTCACGTTTGATACGGTATTCTTGAATCGGAGTGTCACATTCCGGCACGGTATAATTGGATCGGAGTGTCATGTTCTGACACAGTAACATTAAAGGGAAAAGTTATTGAATTAACTTAATATAGTCAATTTCAAAGAACCCATCTCCCAAATGAGCGTGGTTTGGAGGCATGAGTCCTTATATGTGTGATTGATTGCATACTTACTTTTGTGTTGTTGTCACTGGTTCATGTTGTTTGTTTCTTGTCACATGTTAAATGTCATTATTGATTTTATATTATTATTCAATGTATATTAGTTTCTATTTTGGGTTGGCCGATGATACCTACTCAGTACATGTTGCTCCGTACTAAGCCCTATTTGTCTTTTTCTTTGTTTTACTTTTATTGAGTGCAGAGAGTGTACTAGCGACCTCAGCTCTAGCCAATCTCCAACAAATCAGGTTTCGGGGTGAGCGATTCATTCTAACTTGTGTTGGATTCTCTCGTCATGACATCATGTCCTTAGATTTCGAACATAAACAATTTATTTGACACATTTTAGTGTATTTGATACTCTTAGGCTTCGTATTTGAATATTTGATGTCCATGATGTGATGACTTTCAGGTCTTTGGAAACACTATTTAATAAGATTTTAAGCTTCCGCATTATATTTTTATAGTGTAAGTTGCGGTTAAATTTGTTGGTTTTCTCAGTGGACACCCTTTATTAAATAACTTATTTTGGACACCCTTAACATAATACGTTGCTATTTGTGGACACCCTTTAAGAAATTTCTGACTCCTCCACTGGTGTTCTCCCACATAGGAGATTAAGTGTGGGTGTCACTCATAACTAGATTTGGATCGTGAAAGTTCTTAGACACGCTTAGTAAAAATTTTCACTCTGTCATTGCTTCAGCCTACGTTTGTGTCACGACCCAAAACGAGCCGCGAGTGGCACCCACATTTTCTCTCCTATGTGAGCGAACCAACCAATCTAATCTCAACATTTCAACCATAATAAACAGAACATAATGCGGAAGACTTAAAACTCATTAACGAAATCAATTAAATAACTTCTAAAGTTTATCAATTACTATCCCCAAAACCTGGAAGTCATCATCACAAGAACATCTATAAGAGTATCTAAGAAACTAAAATAAGTAAAAGAGATGATCCATGTCCGAACTTCAAGACATCAAGACACGAAGGAAAGAATCCAGTCCGAGCTAGGAAAAATATCTCACCCTGAAATCTGATTATGCTGAAGTCTGGCTAGAGTTGCGGTTGAGTCGAAGTCGATGGTACGTTTGCTGCACTCCACAAATAACAAGAAAGAAACATACAAGTAGGGGTCAGTACAAAACACAAGTACTCAGTAGGTATCATCGGCCAACTCAAAATAGAAAGCAATATATATCAGATAATAACATAAAATCGACTACCATACTCAACAGATAACAACAACAAGTACCATAACCATTGGCCACCACCCAAGCACAACTATGAGGACTCATGCCTCCACACCATACTCATTTGGGAAATAGGTTCTTTAAATCTGAGTATATTAACATGCTTCAAGATTCATTCTTTTTACTATCCTGGTGTCGAAACGTGACACTCCGATCCTCTACTATCCTGGTGTCGGAACGTGACACCCGATCCACTACTACTATCCTGGTGTCGACACGTGACACCCGATCCATTACTACTATCCTGGTGTCGGAATGTGACACCCGATCCACTACTACTATCCTAGTGTCGGAAC
This sequence comes from Solanum habrochaites, assembly GCA_027704765.1. Taxonomy (NCBI): domain Eukaryota; kingdom Viridiplantae; phylum Streptophyta; class Magnoliopsida; order Solanales; family Solanaceae; genus Solanum; species Solanum habrochaites. The sequence continues at coordinate 33,987,724 of JAKWJA010002495.1, forward strand.
GTGACACCCGATCCATTACTACTATCCTAGTGTCGGAACGTGACACCCGATCCACTACTACTATCCTGGTGTCGGAACGTGACACCCGATCCATTACTACTATCCTGGTGTCGGAACGTGACACCCGATCCACTATTACTATCCTGGTGTCGGAACGTGAAACCCGATCCACTAACCTCATTCTTTTAGTTCATCAAGCCTTCTTTTATACAAGGCATCATCATTAACAGAGAGGGTTTAGGTTTAAGCTTCACAACCTCATCTTCCCAACCCATTACAATTACATAATCACATCATGCAAGCATACAATTAAGCATATAGAAGACTTTAGAATACTACCCAATACATATCATTCGCTATTAAGAGTTTACTATGAAATAGCATAAACCATAACCTACCTCCACCGAAGAATCGTGATCAAGCAAGCTACTCCTTAAGGTCTTTACTTTCCTCTTCGTTCTCTTTCTTCTCTCGCTCGTTCGTCCCATCTCTTCTTTCTATTTTTCTTATTCAAACCCTTTTTCTTTTACCCTAATTGACATATAATTAAGTATAAATGATGATAAAAATAACCCACTTTTTATTTCAAGGTTATTTCCTTTAACCCCCACGTAATTGGATTATTAACATTAATCCACTAACTTTATAATTATAAGCATGAATAGTCCAAAACGCCCCTTAAAAATTTTTAACAGAAATCCGACCCAGCCAGGGTTACGCAGCCTGTGACGGTCCGTCACGACTGTGACGGTCCGTACTGCATGCCCGTCACAAAGTTCAGAGAGTTAATTCTGTGGAAAGGTTTGTGACGGTCCGTCGTGCCAACGACGGTCCGTCCTGCCATTCCGTCGTGACGTTCAGAGAGTCGATCTCAGTACTCAAATTTTCAGGATCTAAGTGTTTTGGAACGAGACACCCTCGACGGTCCGTCGCGCCCATGATGGTCCGTCGTGGGATCCGTCGACCCAGACAGTTATTACCAGAAATAAACTTTACTGCTCAAAACGACTAACAGGTCGTTACAATAGATACCAATTTACCCATCGTTCGTCCTCGAACGATCACAAGAACAAAAAAAAACAAGGGCGAAGAGGAGTACCTGAATTCTGTAAACAGGTGCGGGTATTTTTCTTGCATATCAGCCTCCTTCTCCCAAGTGGACACTTCAACTGGTCGATTCTTCCATTGAACTTTGATGGATGCAATCTCCCTTGATCTCAACTTACGGATTTCTCTATCCAGAATGGCAACAGGCTCCTCCTCATAAGACAAATTCTCATCAAGAAGAACTGAATCCCAATGAATAATGTAGTTTCCATCCCCATGGTACCTTTTCAGCATAGACATATAAAATACCGGGTGCACCCCTGACAGTCCTGGGGGCAAGGCTAATTCATACGCTACCTCCCCCACGCGCTTCAGAACTTCAAATGAACCAATATACCTCGGACTAAGCTTACCTCGCTTACCAAACCGCATCACCCCTTTCATGGGTGAAACCTTCAGTAAGACTTGTTCACCCTCCATAAACTCCAAGTCTCTAACCTTTCGATCTGCATATTCTTTCTTCCTACTTTGAGCCGCTAAAAGCTTTTCTTGAATGCATTTCACTTTATCTAACGATTCCCTCAGAAGGTCAGTACCCCAAGGTCTAACCTCAAATGCATCAAACCACCCAATGGGAGACCTACATCTTCTCCCATACAGTGCCTCAAATGGGGTCATATCAATACTTGAGTGATAGCTATTGTTGTATAAGAACTCTGCTAAGGGTAAGAAGTTATCCCAATGACCACCAAATTCTATCACACATGCACGAAGCATATCCTCCAAAACCTGAATCGTTGGCTCAGACTGACCATCGGTCTGAGGGTGAAATGCGGTACTAAGATCCAACCTAGTACCTAATTCGGCATGCAATGTTTTCAAAACTTAGAAGTAAACTGCGTACCTCTATCTGATATAATGGAAAGTGGAACTCCATGCAATCGAACAATTTATGAGATGTAAAGTTTGACTAACTTCTCTGCATTATAAGTCAACTTGACCGTAATGAAATAAGCAGACTTAGTTAATATGTCAACAATTACCCAAATGGAGTCATACTTACCCATTGTCTTTGGAAGACCAACCACGAAGTCCATTGCAATTCTCTCTCACTCCCATTCAGGAATGGGCATTCTCTGAAGTGTCCCTCCGGGCCTCTGGTGTTCATACTTTACCTGCTGACAATTCGGGCATTGAGCAACAAAATAAACAATGTCACGCTTCATCCTACTCCACCAAAAATGTTGCTTTAGGTCACGATACATCTTGGTTGTACCAGGATGTATAGAATATCCTGAACTATGAGCCTCTGTAAGAATAGTATGAATCAAATCATCGACACGGGGTACACATACCCTTCCCTTAATTCTCAAAACACCTTCCTCATCGATTTTTGCTTCTTTAGCCTCTCCCCGCAACACCTTATCTCGGATTCGGATCAGTTTCTCATCGGTAAACTGCTTTCCTTTAATCTTATCAAGAAAGAAAGATCTTGCCTCCACACAGGCCAAAAATCCTCCCTTCTCATTTACTTCTAGACTCATAAAGTCATTAGCCAAAGTCTGAACCTCTCTAGCCAATGGGCGTCTAAAAACCTGCAAATGGGCTAGACTTCCAATGCTCCCTGCCTTTCTACTTAAAGCATTTGCTACAACATTAGTTTTTCCCGGATGATACAACATAGTGATATCATAGTCCTTCAGTAGTTCCATCCATCTCCTCTGTCTCAAATTCAAATCTTTCTGAGTAAAGACATACTGTAAACTACGGTGATTCGTATAGACTTCACATTTAACCCCATATAGATAATGTCTCCATTGCTTTAATGCAAACACTACTGCAGCCAACTCCAATTCGTGGGTCGGATAATTACGTTCATGCACCTTTAATTGCCTCGAGGCATAAGCAATTACATTCTTCTCTTGCATAAGCACTACACCCAAACCAGAATAGGATGCATCACAATAAACAATGAAATTCTTACCTTCCACTGGCAGGGTAAGAATTGGTGCAGTAGTCAACAAGGTCTTGAGTTGCTGAAAACTTTCTTCACATTCGTCCGACCATACAAATGGAACACTCTGCTTAGTCAAATTTGTCATTCGGGAAGCAACGGAAGAAAATCCCTTAACAAATCGACGGTAGTAGCTAGCTAAACCAACGAAGCTCCTTACCTCTGTAACATTAGTAAGTCTTACCCAATTCTTCACTGCTTCAATCTTGGAAGGATCCACCATCACTCCATCCTTAGAAACCACATGACCCAAGAAGGACACTGAATCTAGCCAAAACTCACACTTAGAGAATTTGACATAAAGCTTTTTCTCCCTCAACATTTTCAATACCATTCTCAAGTGCTCCTCATGTTCTTTCTTGCTTTTTGAGTATACCAGTATATCATCAATGAATACAACGAAAAAGAGATCCAGGTATGGCTTAAAAATCTCATTCATCAAGCTCATGAAAGCAGCAGGGGCATTCGTAAGCCCAAAAGACATTACTAAGAACTCATAATGCCCATACCTGGTCCGAAAAGCAGTCTTGGGCACGTCCGTTGCCTGTATTTTCAATTGATGATAACCAGATCTCAAGTCGATTTTTGAGAAGGTACAAGCACCTTGTAACTGGTCGAACAAATCATCAATGCGAGGAAGAGGATACTTGTTCTTAACGGTTACCTTATTCAATTGTCTGTAGTCAATACACATCCGAAAACTTCCATCCTTCTTCTTCACAAACAAAACAGGAGCACCCCAAGGGGATGCACTTGGTCTAATAAAGCCTTTCCCTAACAACTCTTGAAGTTAGGCCTTTAACTCTCTTAACTCAGCGGGAGACATCCTATAAGGGGGTATGGAAATAGGGCGAGTACCCAGCTCCAGATCAATGCAAAAGTCAATATCTCTATCCGGTGGCATACCAGGAAGGTCTGCAGGAAACACATCCAGAAACTCACGGACTATCAAAACCGACTCAATTGAAGGTACTTGAGTAGTATCATCCCTGAGGTGTGCCAAGAAAGCTAAATACCCTTTACTAACCATCCTCTTAGCACGAAGAAAGGAGATGATACGAACTGGAGTGGAAGTGTAGTCATCCTCCCACACTAACGGATCTGTCCCAGGCTTGGCCAATGTCACAGTTTTGGCATTACAATCTAAGATTGCAAAGTTCGGAGAAAGCCAAGTCATACCTAGAATTACATCGAAATTAACCATTTCTAAGATAGCCAAGTCTACAGGAGTATTGCTTCCCATAAAAGTCACAAGACAAGACCTATACACCTTTTCAACTATCAGAGACTCACCCACTGGAGTAGAAACACGAACAGGCATGTCAAGCAATTCACAGTATAAATTAAGACCAGTAGCAAATGAGGAAGATACATATGAAAATGTGGAGCCAGGATCAAATAATACAGAAGTCATGCAATCACAAACCAAAAGATTACTGTGATAACAACATCAGATGTCTCCGCTTCCGACCGCCCAGGGAAAGCGTAACAATGGGCCCTATCACCTGTCTGCTCGTTGCCCCTACCATGTTGTGCTGTAGTCGTTCCGGCTTGCCCGCCACCCCGGTTGGTTTGGTGACCACCATTATCTTGACCACCACGTCCTCCAGAATGGCGGCCTCTTCCATGACCACCTCTACCTCTGACTATTGGGGGTCTGTAACTCTGTTTTGGACAATATCTCTTAATATGTCCAATTTCCCCACATCCATAACACTCTTTGGGTTCAAGCATAGGTCTCTGTGAGAACGACAGAGTCTGGGGATAACCTCCAAACTCAGAGAAATGTTGACCGGTCTACGGTGGACCCCCAGCTACAGCCTGTAGTGAAGACTGAATAGGTCGGGCTGGATAACCTCCTGAACTCTGCCATCTGGAGTAAGAACCACTAAACTCACCTCCCTTACGAAACTTCTTAGTTGCTGATGCCATGGTGAAGTCATTTGGCTTCACTCCCTCCACCTCTATCACAAAGTCTACCACTTCCTGAAAGGATCTCTATGCAGCAGATACCTGTAAGGATGAAATCTGCAAATCTGACCTCAATCCCTTCACAAAACGGCGAATCCGCTCTTGTGGACTGAAGAAAAGTTGGGTGGCATACCTAGATAATGCACGAAACTTAGCCTCATACGCAGTGACCGACATCCTGCCTTGCTCTAGGCTCAGAACTCATCTCTCCTCCTATGCCTCAAAGTCCGGGGTATATACTTCTCCATAAACAAGCTAGAGAATGAAGCCCGTCATAGGTGGTTCTTGTGCTGGTTGACACTCAACATACGATCACCACAAAATTTTGGCGTTCCCCTGAAATTGATAGGTCACAAATTCGACGCCAAATCGTTCTACTATGCCCATCTTGTGTAGTAGTTCATGACAATCGACCAGAAAATCATAGGCATCCTCAGATTCAGCACCCTTGAAGACTGGAGGTTTCAATTTCAAGAACTTACTGAAAAGTTCGTGCTGATCACTTGTCATTATAGGCCCTGTAGTCAATCGAGGAAACGTGCCTATTTCCAATGAGGCATCCATGCGGGGAGCCACAGCAGCTGCATGTTGTACCCCCGGAACCTGAGGTGCTGGTGCAGAAAACACTGGAGTTGTCTGGCCCTGATCAGATAACCCGCTAAGATAAGCAAGAACCTGATTAATCATCTCTGGGGTAGGTTGGGTGGTAATTTCTCATTCTGCACTTGCTCATTCTCCCCTTCCTCACCCTCTCTTACTACTTCCTCAGTCGGTGGAGGAGTCACCGCCCTAGTACTAGATGGTCCAGGTGCTTGTCCTCTTCCTCTAGAGGACGTCCTCCCGCGACCTCTACCACGGCCTCTTGCCACTGCTCCTCTTTGAGTTACATCCCCAGTGGCTGGCTCAGACGCATCTTGTCTTGCCGGTGCTGGTGTTGGCGCAGTTGTTGCTCTAGTTCTAACCATCTGCGAAATAGAGTGAAGATGGTCAGATACCAATTTGTATCACATAGATACCAATTGAATCCAAGTAATAGCACGAAAGAAAGAAGGAATGGAATTTTTTTTTCCTAAAGTCCTATAGCCTCTCAAATAAAAGTAAAGGCGTCCCCCTACCGTTCCTCAAGACTCTACTAGACTCATTCTTGTGTGATGAGACCAACGAACCTAATACTTTGATACCAAGTTTGTCACGACCCAAAACGAGCCGCGAGTGGCACCCACATTTTCTCTCCTATGTGAGCGAACCAACCAATCTAATCCCAACATTTCAACCATAATAAACAGAACATAATGCGGAAGACTTAAAACTCATTAACGAAATCAATTAAATAACTTCTAAAGATTATCAATTACTATCCCCAAAACCTGGAAGTCATCATCACAAGAACATCTATCCTCAAATTACTAAATCTAAGAGTATCTAAGAAACTAAAATAAGTAAAAGAGATGGTCCATGTCCGAACTTCAAGACATCAAGACGCGAAGGAAAGAATCCAGTCCGAGCTAGGAACAATAGCTCACCCTGAAATCTGATTATGCTGAAGTCTGGCTAGAGTTGCGGTTGAGTCAAAGTTGATGGTACGTTTGCTGCACTCCACAAATAACAAGAAAGAAACATACAAGTAGGGGTCAGTACAAAACACAAGTACTGAGTAGGTATCATCGGCCAACTCAAAATAGAAAGCAATATATATCAGATAATAACATAAAATCGACTACCATACTCAACAGACAACAACAACAAGTACCATAACCATTGGCCACCACCCAAGCACAACTATGAGGACTCATGCCTTCACACCATACTCATTTGGGAAATAGGTTCTTTAAATATGAGTATATTAACATGCTTCAAGATTCATTCTTTTTACTATCCTGGTGTCGGAACGTGACACCCGATCCACTAACCTCATTCTTTTAGTTCATCAAGCCTTCTTTTATACCAAGGCATCATCATTAACAAAGAGGGTTTAGGTTTAAGCTTCACAACATCATCTTCCCAACCCATTACAATTACATAATCACATCATGCAAGCATACAATTAAGCATATAGTAGACTTTAAAATACTACTCAATACATATCATTCGCTATTAAGAGTTTACTATGAAATAGCATAAACAATAACCTACCTCCACCGAAGAATCGTGATCAAGCAAGCTACTCCTTAAGGTCTTTGCTTTCCTCTTCGTTCTCTTTCTTCTCTCGCTCGTTCGTCCCTCTCTTCTTTCTATTTTTCTTATTCAAAACCTTTTTCTTTTACCCTAATTTTCATATAATTAAGTATAAAAAATGATAAAAATAACTCACTTTTTATTTCAAGGTTATCTCCTTTAACGCCCAAGAAATTGGATTATTAACATTAATCCACTAACTTTATAATTATAAGCATGAATAGTCCAAAACGCCCCTTAAAAACTTTTAACAGAAATCCGACTCAGCCAGGGTTACGCAGCCTGTGACGGTCCTTCACGACTGTGAAGGTCCGTACTGCATGCCCGTCACAAAGTTCAGAGAGTTAATTCTGTGGAAAGGTTTGTGACGGTCCGTCGTGCCGACGACGGTCCGTCCTGCCATTCCGTCATGACGTTCAGAGAGTCGATTTCAGTACTCAAATTTTCAGGATCTAAGTGTTTTGGAACGAGACACCCTCGACGGTCCGTCGCTCCCATGACGGTCCGTCGTGGGATCCGTCGACCCAGACAGTTATTACCAAAAATAAACTCTACTGCTCAAAACGACTAACAGGTCGTTACAGTTTGTCTATAGGCAAATAATTGTAAAGAGTGGCAGGCAGGCATAGCCATTGATATGGATGTTATTCTTGTTGGGTATGTAGCAACAATTAATGGGAAATGGAAAGAAGTTTAAAAGAGAGGAATTTGAAAGGTTGGAAACTTAGAAAGTCCTCGTATGCTTTAGTGAAAATGAATGTCCCTCATCGGCGGTGGAAAGAAAAATAGGAGAAACTAAATATAAAAACACTCTTATTAATTTTTAAAATGATCGGAAAGAGGGACCCCCTCGCGTAGTCATCACTCAACTTTGGCTTTGACTTTGGCTTTAAAAAATGATCAACCGAGGGATTATTTTTTGGAAAAAATTTACCTTAAGATGTTTTTTAATTAATTAGTTGATAACAAAAATATTTTCAATTATTTAATTGAGATTAATCATAAATGTTTCAATATTTTAGTTGATTAATCCGAACCGACTCGGATCCGCGCGAACCGTTTTATCTAAAGCTTTTCCTTTTTTTTTGAATTTCCCACCGTTTGGAAATGTCTCTTTTGAAAGGTTGCAACATTCAGGATCAACCAAATTTGTTTGAAATGTTGTAAACTTTCATCAATGGTCGTGTTGATTCTGAAAGGGTTGCAACCTTTCTGAACATGTTCCTCCTACCAATAAATACATTTATTCTTAAGAATTTTTCCTTACAATTTTTTTTGATTTCTTATTCTTCTTATGCACAAAGAGTTTCTTCGTGTACTTTACAGCTGTTGAATGGTTCGCTGACACTAGACCTTTGGGTATCAATACGTTAGTGATTGCGATCATTTTATCATGAGAGTACATATTCCAAATCAAACCTTGGAAACTAAAGGGGAATAATTTCCTTAAGGGGACACTGTGTATTCAGTGGGCTTGATCTTTTTATGTTCTAAGTTATCATATTCTGGTACGTTTACAGATTTTAGTTTTGCCTAAGTTAATTTCTCTTCGTCGTTCTTACTCGTTCAATAAATTTTGATTACTTCGTATTTCTACAAAAATTTTTGGAATAAAAAATTATGTTTTTTCAAAATAGATTTACAACAATACTTAGTATGATTCTTTGTCCTTACTTTCATATAATTCCTTTATGAAACATTTAATCGGGTCTTATAGCAGGACTTTTAATATTTATTAAAGATGTTAATATTTTAATTTGTTATATTGTTGATTTTTGTATTTTTGTCAGTTGTTTAATTTGAAAAAAATACAATTAGTTATTAATAGAATGGAGAAAATCAAGGAAATAAATATTTCAAATGGAAAAGGGTCAAAAAAATTTCACTGAACTATGCAAAATAGATAATAGTGAGATTGACGCTTATTATTTCCTATTGCTTTATGTGAAAGAGTTTTTAAACACTATGAAATGTTTTGTGAAAAGTTATAATTCCTCACTACTTTTCACTATGTTTATGTGATGAATGATGTGTAAAGGCTTGTAGAAGACCTCCGAGAGGTCAAGTACGCCGGTTGCAATCCGAGATTGACCCTAGCTTCTAGGGTGTGATTTTAGAATGTGACAAGTCTGGTATCAGAGCATAGATTATGAAAGTAGTTCTAGGAATCAAGAATCCCTTCTTTTCTACTCCTATGTCGTGCCGTATAGTAAAAGTTATGATTACTCATTTCTTATGTTTTTCCTTGTGTTTACTACTAATGATTTTCTCCATTCTGTTAATAACTAATTGTATTTTTTTCAAATTAAACAAATGATAAAAATACAAAAATCAACAATATAACAAAATTAAATATTAACATCTTTAATAAATATTAAAAGTTCTGCTATAAAACCCGATTAAATGTTAAAAATATTATTGTTTTGAAATTTTCTCAATTTGTAATGTTGTATGCTTGCATATGAGATTCTTTTGATGTCAAATATCGATTTTCACCCTAAAACATTCATAAAGGAATTATATAAAAGTAAGGACCAAGAATCATACTAAGCATTGATGTAAATCTATGTTTGAAAAAACATAAATTTTTATTCCAACAAATTTTGTAAAAATACGAAGTAATCAAAATTTATTGAACAAGTAAGAAAGACGAATACAAATCAACTTAGGCAAAACTAAAAATTATAAACGTACCAAAAACTGAAAACTTAGAACAGAAAAAGATCAAACGTCCCCTTAAGGAAATTATTCCCCTCTAGTTTCTGAGGTTTGATTATAAATATGTCCTCCCAGGATAAAATGATTGCAATCACCAGTGTATTGATACCCAAAAATCTGGTGTGAGCGAACTACTCAACATCAGTAAAATACAAGAAGAACTTTTGTGCAAAAGAAGAAGAAGAAGAAGAAATTAGAAAATTTTGTAAGGAAAAATTCTGAAGAATAAATGATATTTATAGGCAAGAGAAACATGTTCTAAAAGATTGCAACCCTTTCAGAATCCACAAGACCATTAATGAAAGTTTGAAACCTTTCAAATGGTTATGAATGTTCCTGAAAGTTGCAACCTTTCAGCATTTTCAAACGGTGGGAAATTCAAATAAAAAGGGGAAAGAATTAAATAAAACGGATCGCGCTGATCCGAGTCGGGTCGGGTTAATCAACTAAAAAATGAAACATTTTCAATTAATCTCAACTAAATTATTGAAAACGTTTCTGTTATCAACTAATTAATTAAAAATGTTTTGGTTATTTAATTTAATTTAATTAATTAAATAAATAATTAAGACAAACTTCGTCCAAAAAATAATCTCTCGATGGATCATTTTTCAAAGCCAAAGCCGAAGCCGAGCGATGACGACGCGAGGGGTGTACCTCTTCCCAACCCTTTTAACAATTAATATCATTGTTTTAATTATTAATCTCTCCTATTTTTCTTTTTATCACGATGAGGGACATGCCTTTTCACTAAAGCATAAGAGAACTTTTTAAATTCTCAACTTTTCAAGTTCCTCTCTTTTCATCTTCTTTCTATTTACCATTAATTTTTGCTACAATCCCAACAAGCATAACATCTATATCAATGGCTATGACTTCCTACCACTCTTTACAATTATTTGCCTCTAAAAATATGTAGGCTCAAGCAATGACGGAGTTAAATTTTTTTATTAAGTGTGTCTAAGAATAATGGTGTGTGACTTTCAAAATAAAATTAAAAAATATTGTTATATTTGATGTTAGGTGAAAAAATAAAAATGGCAATTAGTTCAACTACCATTTTTATTTAACTCATTTTTATCAACTCATTCGGTTGCCACTCCTAACCATGACTATTTAAGACATTCATGGTGTGTTTGGTACGAAGGAAAATGTTTTCCAAAAAAAATATTTTTCTACAAAATAAGTACATTTTTGATTTATTTTCTCATGTATGATTGGTGCGTAGAAAATATTTTTGAGAAAATATCTTTTATTTTTACTAGAGAGTAGAAAAGAATTATTGAAATTGAAACTGAATATATTTTTTTAAAACAAATTTAATTTTTCTTTGGAGAGAGGTAGAGGGTCACGAGTAGGAGTGGTGTATGGGGTGAAAAAATAAAAAATTTGAATCTAAAAACAAATTATATTTTTTTCGGTGTGTGCGTGTGTATGTTTGTTAAAATTAACATTGAAAATAAGGATCTAAAAAATAGCTAACTTTGATCGAATTCCCTGTTGCGATACTAAACTTTGATGAGGACTTATTCTCGTCTGGAACTATTTAATAGTGTATTTTAAAGGTATATATGTGTTCAGGTGGACACATTTACTATTAATAATTTTCCATTATTTTTATGTCCATGTGGGCAAATACATATGTTAAAAATATCATATTAAATAGTCTAGATAGGTAACAGGTACTCATGAAAGTTTAGTATCACAACAACAAATTCAATCAAAGTTGGGGTAATTTTCAGGCCTTCATCCCTATTTTAAAAATAAACTTCACATTTATTTTTTCAACAAAAAAGAAATTATAATATGAAGTTGAAAGGGAGTTTTGAAAATTATTTCCCTTAAATTTTGTAGAGAAGTAATTCTCTTTAAATTTGAGAAAATGAGTTGATTTGAAAAATATTTTAACTAACCAAACATAAAAAAATTGAAAAATATTTCTCTCATTCAAAACACACCCTTAATGAAGTTATAATTGTTAAAACTAGATGGCATCTTGAATTAGGTGATGTGTGATGCTGGACTTGTTTCTTTCCTCAAAACTTGTCGTCAACTTAAAATATACACAACTCCATCAAGTTATGATAAGTTAAAACAGGATGGTGATCACATTTTAGGAAGGAAAATGTTATCGATCACGTTCACTTACTCGTCATTATACATAATGATGTGATCAATGGCACAAGAAAACTCTTTAGCTGAACGAGCGTTGAATTTCAGGCTGTCGCTATCTTCCTGGAATAGACTATATACATGGGGTCTGAGCTTCCAGGATTAGGAGATATATCCACAGCCTATACACAAGCAAGGCCAAAAGAACTTGAGTTTTCTGAAAGACAAAAGTCTACTACTTCAATGGAGTACAATTTATGCTGACAACCAAATAAGTCTAGCATATTGATTGAAGAGAAATCGAATCTGTTAAAGATGAACAACTTTAACAATATGCTCAAGAACCTACAAGTTACCTGTGGAGGTTCAAATCCACCAGCATAATGGAAATAAGACCCAACTATCATAACATGATCAGCATCTCCAGTTGATGTCCATATCAAGATAGCCTTTGTCCAAAAGCAGCGGTTCGAGAAACTGGTATATAGGCAGAGTCCAAGAAGAAAAATTGTTTTCAAGCCTTATAATTTAAAATTAACACTGGAAGCTACTTATCAAAGTTTAGACATACATATAAGAAGAAAAAGGTTGCTGGAACCAAGCCAAAAGACTTTCTGGATTTGTATTAGTCTGAGATAATAAAAATTTACACTTTATAGTGTCATTATTTACCTCATAATTGCAAGTCCACCGGGTTTCAGTACACGCGACATTTCTTTGAAAACATCAAGAGGCTTCGTTAAATAATCTACACTAACCTGCAAAGAGAATCAAAGTTCATTTGCTTTAAAAAAAATTGCCAGAACTAACTTGCAAGCAATGATACATTTATGAGAGTGATGCAAACTTAAGATTTGAAGTACATGACGTGATTGCTGAGTCATCCTAACGGTTGTCTATAACTTGTTGCAGCTGCAAGGGCGGATTTAGGAAGGTGGAAGGGGTGTCACGTGACACTCTTCTTCAGAAAACTGTACTAAATAGGTATATACAATTAAAAAACAAAATCAGATATAACGTTTTTATATTGAAAGTGACACTCCTTAAACAAACAATGCACGTAGCCTAGATGGTTTTGTGCTGAAGGAAGAACCATAGGGAAGGTTTCGGTTTCAAACCTCCATGAAAGCCATCAAATCTAAGGAAGAATGTGATTGACAGGTATCCTAGTTCAATTGGATAGAAGAACTAATGGTCAAGTTTCACACACAGTAATATGCTTGAATATTGCAAGTTATGGATGTATTTTGTTTCAGTGCATATATTGCCTTGCCTTTTGACAGAAGTTCTTGTTTTCTGTTTTTCTTTTACAGCCTCTGGTATTTTGGAGATGGTTTGGTAGAGGAGAAAGGAACTAGTCCTTGTTCTATAATTGTATAACCTATTACACACAGATAAAGCAAATTGATGGATGTAATTGAGTGAGTGAATCCCTGAAAATGAGTGCAATTTGTCCCTGACGGACTACTATGGATTTGAAGCTGGATGTTTCTAGAAAGACCATTGGCCTATGTGATCCCATTTTGAATTCGAAAAATGTCATCATTGTATGAGAGAAAAGCTCATATCTGGAAAATGAACGAACCGGGTGTAGAACATGGTAAAATCGAGGCAAGAAATACTTGTTACTACCGGGAAATTGGGACGGTCCGGGACCGGTGTGACCTGAGGTGTTGACAACATCTGATCATATAAAGTTTCCCCGTGACCATGATTCCTACATGACTCTTTTTTGATAATGATGATTCCTAAAGAACTTTTCTTTGCGGAAGGCCATCTTATGGCTAAATTGTCAAGGCCATTCCCCGCGAAAGGCCACCTTTCTCCACAACTGTGGTGTTATTTCGATCTATTCTTTTAACTCCTTTCTGAATGGTCAAGGCCTATCGACTGAAAATGCAACCACATTTGGAACATAATGCCACAGCCTTCAACGGATTGTTTTCTCAACGAGATATCCCTTTGCCAATGAATTTTCTGAAACCAATGGAATCTACGGACATGTAAGGGCCAGAACATCCTCAAGGACGAGGATGAGAAAGAGAGCGAGAAGGAGAAAGAGAACGAGAGATCAACCTGGATCTCTCCGTAAAAACTAACAAGATGAGGAAATTAACCTCGGTAACTTTAAAGACAAAGGAGAGTTAGAAAGTACCCATGGTTGTGTATTGAGGGAGAGCCTCATCTCCATTGTCCCTTACCTGAACTAACCGGGAGGAGTGTCGGAAATATTTGAAACGTCTTGCAAAACAATCCATTGGGATCAAGCTGAGGCCTTACCCCTAAGGATTAGTGATAACACTTAGGTAGAAGTTGACGGTAGGAGACGACAAATGCCAAGAGCCTCTCGGACCTCCCTAACAGGAATAGTCATGTCACTTGGACAGAGTACAACTGTGTCAACTACCTGGTCTAACTGTACTCTACTCAGATGTGACGATGCATATGTCGAAGTAAAGGGTAACCAATACCGGCTTTATGACATACGAATGATGCACCAGCCTTTTAAATGTTGTCACTAAGGTACTCAAATACGGAGACCGAGGTTGACAAATACTCTGACCAAGGACCGATTCACGAAGGTCCTTGTCAGGTCACCAGGATATCAAGGAGAGGACCGGTTCTTAGACGAAGTAAATGTCAAGCTACCCGGAACAACGGAACAACAGTTGTTCGTACTCAGAAAATGCTGAGTCAAGATGGTAAAGAGTTTAAGTCAAGGAACTAAGAGAAAGAGATGAAGGATGCACACTGGGATTCCTCCTAGCTATGTTAAGGCAGACCAGTTATTCATCACAGTAATTTCAGACACCGGTAGTTCTTATGATGAAGGCAACAATTAATCACAAGAGCATGATCTGGGATCAAATAAACCTTCCCCCCTGTGACTTTGCAGAAGCTAGGAACAAAAGGAACTAAGCACATGATACTGCGACTATGCCAATGGAGTGAGACTGCCCCAACAAATGTTTCAACCAGTGTCAGACTAGACGAAGCAGAAAGAATATCATCATGAACACCCACTAAAACTAGAAGCTAGAAGGATCGTGGAAGGACTCAGGCATTCGGATACACGTCCCACGCGCCTAGGTTTTGAGGACTGACTCCACAATTAATCAACTGATGTTCAGCAGGTATGACTCGTTTTCCCTACTCCATGTATCACTAGGGTTGTTCATCCCACTCCATGTATCGCTTAGGGCTCTTTTTGCCCCTCTTTTATAAATAAAATAAATGTCATGCATTTTTCCTGGATCCTCTGACCTGTCTTAGTTGCTTAACAAGTTCCTAGACTTAAATGAGTTGGCATCCCCTAACTTGCACGATGCATTCTCCGAACTCAAATTGAGAAAGCTCCCACCCACGATGTTGAACTCAATCGCCAAATGATACAAACTACATACTCAAATCGTGAAAGCTCCTGCCAAATGATACAGCCTCTGGGCTCATATTGTAAAAAGATCCCAAGAAACCTTATGCCTAAAAATGGAGTCAAGACGTCCTCCTCAACAGCACCTAAACAAAATAAAGGGATCTACTTTACGAAGAAATGGGTTTCCCCCTATCTTTCCTCCTTGTGTACCAGATGGTCATTTCCCAAGAATAATTCGTGGTTGATGTCGCATACTCGAATTTTAGTCAAAAACTCGACCCCAAGGAAGAAGGCCATGGAATGAAATGAGTCTTTTGCGACCTGCCAAGGGATCATCCTTCTAATCCAGGAGTACTCTTGCCAACAAGTTAATCAAAAACATAAACCCAAACAAGGATGAAAGGCGGGTGATCTTTATGGTTAAGTATATTCTCTCTTGTAATTTAGCTGATCCTCCCCCATTACTCTTCTATGAATTTAGTTTTGAATAGGTTTGAGACGGTTGACCCTTATGGTAAAGTATTCTCCTTTAGAAAAAAAGTCGGGCACTAACCCCCAACGCTCTCAAACAAATAGAGGATTTTTTTCCCGTTTGCCAAGACAGACACAAATTCAAACGCATCCGGGACAACTCTGGGTAGGGCCTAACCAGATCAACAACCAAGACTTTGATAGGCAGACTAAAAGTCCATGGGGAAATCTCCATCAGTTATTAGGAAACAAATATCACTTTATGAGCAGTGAAGAGGCTCACCTTCATTCACTGACTAGACAGGATCACATGCTCCCGCGTGATCAAATAAAACCCCTTTAAATTTTGGCTAACCATTTCTAAGAAGTTGTTAATATAGGAACGAGCAAGGACACCAAAAGATATGAGACAACCGGAAGCACGTTAGAATAAAAGACTTAGGAAGATAGCGTACAATGACAGGCTGTTGATCATTGATTCTATAGTAGCCAAATTCTCGAGGAAGCCAAAAGGCATATGTTGCACTCTTTTCCTTGGATAAGGTCTTTTTTCCCGGAGGAGTTTTTTCTGGTAAGCTTTTTAACAAGGCAACAAACACAGGATGCTTTGTCAAAAGGTATTCAGCATGGCTTTAAAATCCAATGTCTGTGATGACCCTAGCGATAAAGAGGTATGAGATGCAATGAAACAAACGCCCCATTATATGCCCTAGAAATCAATCATCGTCAGCCCCGAAGACAACACAGAAAATTCCACTTCCTAGATACATTGCATTAAGTATTTGTAATTTGGGGGCTATCTGTATGGGGAAAAACTAACATCTGAAAAAACAGGCTGTGACACGTGGTAAAATCAAGACCAAAGAAATGCTTGGTACAACCCAAGGAAATTGGGAGAGACTGTTCCCGGTGCGACCTGGTGTGTTGACATCTGATCATATAAAGTTGCCCCATGACTGGAATTCTTGCAAGACCTTTCCCCGGGGAAGGCCATCTTAAGTTGGGTACCCTTGTAATGACTCTTGGGTGGAATTAACAATTAATCTCGAGTTGTGGGCCAACCTTCCCCTAATCATTCCAGGTGAAGTGCCAGAGAGTAGGCACGTGCTACTAGGTAGCCTTTTCAGAGCTGAGTATGCAGTCATTTCATATTGACGCGACGGTTCAACTTTTATGTTCTATAAAAGAGGACTCTTAGAAGAATAGAAGGCATCGAAAATCTAGGAGAGCGATACACTAGTCTTTTTACATTCTTATCTTAGTTTTTCCTTGGGGAAAGGCTCTAAATTCACCCATCACTTGAATTCCCTTTTTCCTTGTAGCATATTAGTTATTACATTCTTTTATTAATCCATCACCTTGATCTTTCAGTCTAAAGTAAATGAACTTGATGACCTTACTTGACTTGCCTTTAATCCTTTTCTACAAATACTATGGTTAATCAAAATGAAAGGTTTTCTGGTAAAAAATCAAAAGTGAGTTGTTTCCAAGTTTCAACAGTGATGTCAAAAGCTGGATTTTTCTATTTCGGAGAAAGAGAAGCTTTGCTGTTTTATTTAAATACTTCCATTTTTTCACGCAAAAGAATAATTCTTCAAGTTTCTGCTATAATTGAGAATCGAGTAAAAGGAAATCAAAACATTAGAAATTATTGTCAGCAAATAAGGACTAAATGGTAAGTCATACTTTCTAGTTTCTTGTTAACCGTGGCACAAATTACTTTCTGATCCTATGCAGCTTACTTAAGACCACAACTGATTTTATAGATGTATCAGACATATTCACAGCCTTACAAGATAAAAGAAGCAATTGAACTTGTGGATTTCAACCATAAATGAAGAGACAGTCCTCAACATCAACTTAAAAGGCTATTTCAATGAAGTCCAGTCAAAGAGCTGTTTCATTAAATATCAACCAATAAACCATACATGGATCATCCAGTTCATATAGAAGAAATCCCCGAAAAGCTAATGATGCAAGAACATAATTTTAAAGTACAATGAACAGCATCAATAAGCATGTGTAAGCCTGTCCACATCGGATGCAGAAAAGATGAGCATTCGTTCAATGGCCAGATATGAATGAGAAAAAGATGTACATACCACATTGGTTATAACATCAAAAGTATTGTCTCCAAATGGGAGCTTAGGATTATCGTTCAAGTCTTGAACAACATACTCTGTTAGAACCTGCAGAGAGACATCAAACAAGCAAGTGTGCACTTCTTGATCATGATCAGACAAAGAAAAAAATCTCCCACACCCAAGTGGCCACCACTTTTAATTACTGCGGACAACAATTTGAAGGGAAAGAAACTCCTCTTTCAATCCCCCAGATTCCACTTGTGGGATACGTAGTTGTTGGAAGTCTCCTCTCCCTCTCTTTTTTTTTGCGCGTGTGTGTGGATATGGTGTTTCAAATGGACATGACATGTTAATTAAAGAAGATAAGAGTGAGTTCCTCCTCATCCCGTAAAAGGACGAGGTAGGATATTCTCAAATGGTCGACACGGGTTTTATTAAAATAGAAAATAGTGCATAAGAGGTTAAGACTTGAAGGCACTTTTTAGATCTTACTGCATTTCGTTTAAGCTCTTCTTCATTCATACCCATTCCAACTATCCTTTCTTGCTTGAATCCAGTAGGGTAATGACTGACCTAGATATGGAAAAAGAACAGTTTATGATCATGTAAACATGTTAAGAAAAGGAGATATTTCCATGCAGGAGAAACCTTACCCAACTGCTGCACATATCAAGTACTGCTACTCCTGGAGTGTTACTGGAAGGCAAGACCTCTGAGTAATACTTGGTAAGTGCAGCAATAGCTTGATCATCAATATGTGTCACGAAACGCGGCATTTCATAGAATAATGTATCTGATGATCTGAAAATCAACTCAATCCAAAGATGAAATCCAATCAATTCTCAGCCTCAGTTCCATGGCTTTGAAGAACAAAGATAATCTGGAATTATAACATAATTCTGTTTCCTAACAGTTGATTTTATCAATCCTGACCAATATTTGACAACAGGGCATGACTATCAAAGAACATCATAAGTAGTGAAGCACAAAACAGTTGGTAAGAGATAAATTGAAACCAGAAAAATGATCAGCATCATGCATCATTAGGAATTAGACAAATTTTTCTGAAATTATTTTAGTATTGCAAATGTTTTTTCCAGATGAAAAGTAATAAAATGAATGGTGCCAAGCAACCAATTTCAGACTTCTGTGTTCACTGTGCGTGTTCTTCCCTCAATAAAATATGAACAGTAAAGACACACAGACAAAAGGAAGCAAAAGTTCAATAGATTATACTCATCAAACCGCTGGAAATCTTCATCCTTGAAAGGAAATTGTTCTGGCCATTCAACATTCTTCAAAACCTTCAAGAAAATAAAATAAAAGCAATGCATAAACACTCGAATCGTGTAAGACTTGTCATGGATCAGAATTAATCTTTTGGTGTTAAGATGTATGTTCGACAAAGGTGTATCAGTTGATCGGTTTTGAAACCGCGAGATCGAGTTGGACTGTGAAATTGACTTAGATTGCTGATTCCTATTCTACTAATTTAATACTGGCCTTAGTTTCTTACTTTTTCTTCTTCTATTTTTTTTCCAGATAACCATGGTGTTCGGGCCAGCTTGTCTACACCTTGACTAATTCCACTGGATACCTGCTACCTCCAACCATAAAGAGGTACCATGTAACTCTAACAACCAGGCTTGTACAGAAGGGAAGAGATCATCTAGTGGTTGTGTAAGCAGTCTTTCTCAGACCTCTTGGAATAGGCCTTTATTCACCAACTTTATTGCTTGATCCCTTTCCAAGCCTTCTTTTTCTTTGTCAATAATCTCTTGGGATTCGAATCTCAGACCGTCTGGTTCTTAATCCACTTAATTGACTACTAGATAATACTTTTGGGTGCTTCAATTTCTTACTTATTAGGTGGCATATTGGTTGATAACACACCTGAACTATCACTTTATTCACGAATTTCACATCCCAATTATCCGTTGTATTCTTTTCCTATCTAACCTATCACCATAACCATCACCATCTATACTAATAGTTGGGGTGTGAAACTCGCAAAAAAGTGATAGTTCAGGTAGGTATGTCTTTGACCAGAATCTGTAAATCTTCTAAAATGTACGTGGAGAACAATTTAATATGCCCTTTCAAGAATGATATATCTGGTAAAATTACTTTATGATGTGGTGTTTGGGCAAGTTTCCCTGCAACTCGACTATTTCATTGAATACCTACCATCACTAGCACTAGGTACTGAACAACTCTGTCCACCAAAGCTTAGGTAGATGAAATAAAACCACCTAATATGTATTGTCTCTATTGGGATCAGAAACTGTATCTTTAAGTTTGCACTCACATCACTGGCCACTATCTGAAAAATTATTAACACCTCTCTCCACAATCTCATCAAAAAGCAGAAAAAGTTCATGCTATTCTACATTATGATGTACATCAGCCAGTGAGAATAAAATATTCCCTCCGTTTCAAAAAGATTGGCCTAGTTTGACTTGGAACGGAGTTTAAGATAAGAAAGAAACTTTTTAATCTTGTGGTTATAAACTAAAGTTATGTCAAATGTACCAAAATGTCATTTAATCTTGCGGTCTTAAACATGTCACGTGGAAAGTTAAAGTATTACCAAAAAAAGAAAAAGGATCATTCTTCTTGAAACAAACTAAAATGGAAACAGAGAAATAAACTAAAATGGAAACAGAGAAATAATTTTTTAAACGAAGGGAGTACATGTTTTTCTTGGATAAGTATCTGCCGAACATCTCTACTCTTCTTCTGCATAACCGTGACATATCTATTGCATACGACACTTCATTGAAAGAAAAATACAAGTTCTCCAAAAATTGATGCCAAAGACAACAAACATCTACGAGTTATTTCATCTGTTGCTATATACACTTCTTATATATTCAGCTTATCAACACATCCCAAAAAAAAAAAAAAAAACGCTGAATTAAGTTATTGTGATTCACTCATTTTCTATTTAGATACTTTAGGCGTAATCACCACCTAATTAATATTGCGATGAAAATTTGATGATGGAATGCTTCCACTAGTAACTTCCATTGTCATTTTTAGCAAATTCTGATGCATAATTTACCTGTTCAATTGCACCCTTCTGTCTTGCAGAAGCCACAAAGGATTTAGCACCGATATTGTCAGCCATACTCATGAACTGAGACCACAACGATATCCCAATCCCCAAGACAAGTCTACGATGAATATTTCTGCACCGAATTGCTCTCCTCTTACCAACACTTTTTGAATTTTGAGCCTTTGAACAACATTGAACTGGGGCTGAAAATGGATAAATGCCCGCCAAATTTGGCAGCAGACTCTGTAACTTCACACCAAAACCTTTAGCCATTTTTGGGTTATGATGTTTTTATCTACAACAATTTTTTTTTGAATGTTGATTGGATTGATTCTTTTTTTTTTTTAAGTGATGGGCATTTCGTAAACGTGTCCACACTCTCACCCAAAAGACTCACTCAGTGGCCCAAATATGTACCACCTCAATCTTACGATGATTATATTGCATTTTTAATAAGGTAAATCAAATAAATATATAATATTAAGAAAATATTAAGATAATAATTTTTTTTAAAATTAGATATAATATCTTTTTATTAAAAAATTGTAATGCTTCACTTGTTTTTCTGTCCTTTTTCTCTTCCTTATTTTTTTCTTCTTCTTCGTCGTCTCTTTCTATTATTATTTTCTCTTCCTCCTCTTACTTTTTTAATCTTCTTTTAAAATTTTCATTTATATAATTATTCTTCAATTAGTATTTGTCCCTATTTCATTATTTTTACCCAAAAATATAAAGAGGAGAGAGAAGAGAAATAGAAAAATAAAAAAATTGTTATGTTTTCAAACATAATTTTCAAATTTCTAAAACTATAATAGCAAAATGTCACTATTGATAGTCATTATAAAGCTTCAAATTTTAAATTCATTTTATGAATCTTACGATCTCGTTACTAGTTTGGATAGGTTGATCCTACAAATAATTGAAAAACAGTTTGAAGTTTATATCTCAATTTTAAGATAGTTTAGTTAACTTTGTAATTGATTTTAGGAGAAATATAAGATTAAAACTCGAAAAAAAGTAAAGTTTAAGGAACTGTATCTCAATTGTATTAAAGTTGAATTAGATATCTTTTATAATTGTATTAAAATTATGAAAAATACAGTTTTAATATATATTGCAAACATCACTTATGTTCTTAGTGATACAAACAAAAATTATTTATAAGACACATATAACACATGTTTTATTCATAAATAATACAAGTTTAATTTAGTTTATAGATTATTATCTTGTCTTTCATTGGTTACGTTTTTCATTTATTTTTAATTTTCTCTTTAAATCCAATTTTAATGTTGTGTATACACTTTTAATGCAAATTTAATTCATTTTGTTGTTTATTATTTGTTACTATTAGATTACTTGTTTAATTCGTTATTGATATAAATTTAATTCACTATATAGACCGTTGTCTAGTCTTTCATTAGTTATATTTTCTATTCATGCTTAATTCTCTCTTCTAATTTATTTTTGATATTTGTATAATACAAGTTAATTCATTTTGGAGTTTATTGGTTAATTTGTTACGATTGAGTTACTTGATTATTTTATTAGTTTTAATTCAAATTTAATTTATTCCACAGTTTATTATGTTCTTCATTTGTTATGATTAGTTTACTTGTTTGCTATTTCATTTGCGATTAGTTTGGATCGGTTGGTATTACATAATTGAAAATATCTTTTAGAGTTTATATCTCAATTTTAAGAATGTTTGATTAAGTTTAGAATTGATTTTAGGAGAAATACTAGATTGAAACTCGAAAATGATGAAGTTTGTGAAACTATATCGGATTTGTATTAATGTTGTCTGAGATATGTTTTATAATTATATTAAAATTGTATTAAAATCATGCATCCTACATTTATAATACATGTTGTAAATTTCACTCCCCTTTTAATGATATCAACTAAAATAATTTAGGTAACACACTCATAATAAATACACAACACATTTTTAATACACATTACGAACATCACTTACGTTCTTAGTAATAAAACCCAAAATAATTTATGAGACACATATAATACATGTTTTATTCATGAATAACATAATTTTAATTTAGTTTATAGATTGGTGTCTTTTCTTTCGTTAGTTACGTTTTTTTATTCATTCTTAATTTTCTCTTCTAATTCAATAATAAATATCGTGTAATACAACTTTAAAGCAAATTTAATTTGTTTACTTGTTTAATTTTTGTGTAATACAATTTTAATTCATTTTGCAATTTGTTGATCGATTTGTTACGATTAGATTACTTGTGAAATTCATTTTTCATATAAATTCATCTAGTTTAGAGATCACGGAATGTTCTTTCTTTTGCTACATTTTGCATTATATTTAATTCTCTAGTAACTTAACTTTAATATTTGTGCAATACATTTTTGATGTAAATTTAATTAATTGTAATTTATTATTGTTAGTGAAAACCTACAAGATTACAAAAAATTACAAGATTACAATTGAAAATAAAATGAAGAAAAGAAATCTCTTCAGGCTGAGGCGCGGATATCTCGCTCTCTTTAATGAGATTCAAGCCCACTACAACAAATGTTTTCACCGGTCGAGTAGTAGTACTCTTTGACTTGTCCCCTCCAGGACACAACAACCTTCACAAAATATATCAACAACTCTGGGCAAGAGTTGAGTCCAAAGCTCCACAAAAGAAACACATCCCTTCAACTAATAAGAACTCTCTTTTAGACAAACTTTTTGCATTCTATATTTTCTTGTGTGTTGTGTTTTTCAAACAAAATGAAGACCAACACTATTTATACTACAAGAAATCTTCCTAGCATTGAAGAAGAAGATAAATAGTGTAGTAAATAGTGAAGATAATGACATTAGGAGTTACATAGATTACATAGGTTACAAAGAATAATTGAAAAATTAAGAATGAGATAATGAGAGGGGTAACTAATCCCATCAATAGTTGATGAACATGTTGACCAACGTTCACATGAACGTTTTTTTTCTATAACAAGAAAAATAATGGACAATAATTCCTATCTATGGGCATTGATACTTGAGTCACCAATAATTAATGTAAAATGTCCACTAACTCTATTTTAATATATAATAATAATAATAATAATAATAATAATAATAATATTAAAAAGTTAATCCAACAATCCCCCACTCTATTTAATATTAATCAAGAGATTATATCAGTTGAAGGAAGGCTACTACGCATAATGAAGGTGTGCTCTGCATTGAACCTCCAGTCAGTAAAACAATAATTTCTACTCTAGAGTAGTAGTGATCTCGGACTTGAACTATGACTTTTTAAGGAAAATAAAATATCATTGTCCACACATATTAATCAAAGTGTTGACATGAGATTTAAAGCCAACACGTTATGATCATGTGCTATCCCGATTTTATGAGTGCATTTGAGAATAAGCCTGATTCTCATAGGAAGCGACCTACTTCCACACATCACATAAGTGAAATCTGTCGAGAGTGCTCGTGTAAGCTTAACGCTCCACCTATACGGGCTACAAAAATTCATTAAGAGTTTTATCAACTCAACCTTCACAAACTACAAGAAATAATACACTCACATCATAGGGAGGGAATAATAAGATAGTCATTTTTCACAATAAGTCATTATATGATTAGTTTTTCCCTTTGAACCTGGTTATATGATCTTTAGTTCCCAGGTTGGGTTTCCTCATATATGACTCAAGGATTTGTAGGCTTCAATCCCACCCCCCCCCCCCCCTCGATGTGCTCCAGACCTTTTCTCTTGTTAAGGCCTTAGTAAAATGATTTGCAAGATTATCACAAGATTTGACATAATCAACATTAATGGTACCATTTATCAAATATGATCTTACATTACTGTGTTTCCTCCTTATAGGTCTGAATTTACCGTTGTAATAACAATCTTGAATTCTACCAATTGCAGCGGTGCTATCACAATGAATTAAAATAGAAGGAATTGGTTTTTCAAAATAAGAAATTTGAAACAACAAATCTCTTAACCAATTCGCTTCCTCACTAGCTGAAGCTAAAACAATTAGTTCAGCCTCCATGGTAGAATTAACAATTATAGTTTTCTTTTTTGATTTCCAACAAATAGCACCACCACCTAAGGTAAATGCATAACCAGTGGTAGAACAAAAATCACCTGATAAAGTGTTTCGATCTGCATCACAAAAAGCCTTCAAGTACAACATGATATTTTTTAAAGAACAAACCACAATTTTTCGTTTCAATTAAATACCTTATAACTCCTGTTACAGCATGCCAATGTTCAATACTTGAATTTCTTATAAACCTGCTAAGTACTCCTACTGCATATGCAATATCAGAGCTAGTGCAATCAGTCACATATCTCAAACTTCCGATTATACTAGCATATTCCTTTTCATTTGTTATATCATTTTCACTTTCAACAGGAAATAAGTGAACACTTGAATCAAAAGAAGTAACAACATGCTTGTAATCATGAAAGTTTTATTTTTTTAAAATTTTCTCAACATAATGTGACTCGTCAAGGAAAATTCCCTCACATGTTCTTGTTATTTTTATTCAAAGAATGAAATTTGCCTCACCGAGATCTTTCATATCAAAATGGATTCTAAGAACATTTTTAGCTTCATCAATAACATTCATGTTAGAGCCAAAGATCAACAAATCATCAACATATAGGCAAATAATC
Source organism: Solanum habrochaites (assembly GCA_027704765.1). Classification (NCBI taxonomy): domain Eukaryota; kingdom Viridiplantae; phylum Streptophyta; class Magnoliopsida; order Solanales; family Solanaceae; genus Solanum; species Solanum habrochaites. The sequence continues at coordinate 34,013,408 of JAKWJA010002495.1, forward strand.
ACATGTGAATTATTCCAAGACTTATGATATATACACTTGTCACACTCATTTGTTTTAAAACCATTTTCAATCGTGCAGGAATCAAACTTTTCATGTCATTGCTTTGGTGCCTGTTTCAAGCCATATATGGATTTAGTAAATTTACATACTTTGAGGCCTGCTTCAATAAAACACTCGGGTTGATCCATATATATTTTTCATTTAGGTCTCCATTTAGAAAATCAATTTTTACATCCATTTGATGAATTAGCAAATTAAATATTGCAACCATAACAACTAAATGTCTATTGAATGTAATTCTTGTTACCTGAGAAAAAGTACCGAAAAATTCTAGGCCTTCTAGTTGTTTAAAACCTTTCGCAACTAGCCTAGCCTTGTATTTATCAATAAAACCATCCGATTTAAACTTTTTTCTTAAGACCCATTTGCAACCAATTGTTTTACAACCGGTGGTAAATCAACTAACTTACAAGTTTTATTAGAAATTAGAGATTACATTTCATCATTATTAGACTCCTTCCAAAAAATAAAATCATGTGATGATAATGTTTCTTTCAAAGTTAGAGGGTCATTTTCAACATTAAACACATAAAAATCTGGACCAAAATCTTTTTCTACTCTAGCTCTTTTATTTCTTCTTAACTCAAAATCATTAACTTCTTATTTTTCAAAGTAGAAGTAGAAGAACTAGGTAGTGAAAAAATATTTTGTTCAATTCTTTGACCCCCACTATTTTTAGTATCAAAAGGAAATTTATTTTCATGAAAAATAGCATCACCTGATTCTATCATAATATTATTTTCAAGATTAAAAGATCTATATGTTGTACTATTTGAAGCATAACTAAGAAAAGAACAAGTAGTAACTTTCTTACTGAACTTTGTAATCTTGGATCCATTAGCCTCACAAAGGCTAGACAACCCCACACTCTTAGATATACCAAACTTGACTTGTAACCTTTTCACAATTCAAAAGGTGTCATTTTTGATTTTTTATGAGGCAGATGATTCAACATATAACAAGCAGTTAAAATAACTTCACCCCAAAAATTCAAAGGTGCATGTGACTCAATAAGCATGACATTAGTCAATTCAACCGAAGTTCTATTTTTCCTTTCTGCTACTCCATTGGATGAAGGAGAGTAAGGAGGAATAGTTTCATGAATTATTTTCAATGATCTAACAAAAGATTAAACTCATTTGACTCATATTCACGACCTCTATCACTTCTAATTCTTTTTATTTTATTTCCAAATCAATTTTCAACCTCATGTAGATAAGTTTTAAAATTATCAAAAACATTACTTTTATTTTTCATCAAATAAACAAATGTAAACTTATAAAAATCATTGTTTTAATTATTTATTGTTTAAAAATAGTGAAAAATGACTAAGTTTCGGAAAATCAATTAATCTTATTATCTAAGAAAAATCAACTTTCTAAATTACGGAGTCGCCACTTGATTTTTGATAAATTCAAGAAAACTTTAAAATTAATTTCAGAAGATTCAAAACAGATAAAATCAATTGAAAAAGGTTCGAAGTTCAAATATACATCCCGAGAAGGTGTTAGGCCCTCGGGATGCCCGCTAACTTGCGGTTGACCGGCGATTGGACTAAATGACTCTTAAATAAATTAAAAATTTCAACTAAGTAAAGAGAAAATTTGTTTTAACATATTTTATTCCATTTTTATTTATTTCTAAAGGGAAATAATTAGAGGGAATTAACTTAAGGGGATAAACTAAATGGTGATAAAACAAAATAAGTAAATAAAATAGTAAAATTTAAAATAGTGAAAAATGGTTGCCCTTTAGGAGATTATTAAATTCCTACCAAAAATTAATTAATTCAAACAAATAATAAATAAAGAGGGAAAAATATTTGAACTTGGGCTTGATTGCCCAAATTCATTCGATTGAGCTTTGACCCAGCTGTCCTATATTAAACTATTTAAGTTTGGATCCTTTTCAACAATTCAAATCCTGCAAAACAAATTGGCCTTTGGGCCTATTAAAAACCTTTGCTGAAAAGGGCCCTAGCCCATTTCCTGAAAAAGAGATAGGGTATACAAATTGATGTATACTGTGTGTATTCAGTCTATTTTGCACTATTTGATCCCTGTATTTGTTCGAATACGAGTTCTGACGATTCCACATGTATTTCCCATATTATTTCGGGGTATTTGTACCTGTACCATTTTAAAACCTGTTTAACAATTGTATATCGTCGCCCAAAAGATGTATACCAATGTATACGGGCTGTACCCTATGTACGCATTCATTACCTATTTTCGTATTTATCTGAAATTGGTGTCCCTGTACGTTAGCCTACAATTCATATTTTTTACACCTATTCAAGGTATAACGTCTCTGTATATCAGTGTATACAGGCTGCATATCAGCCTATTTTTTAAACTTTCAAAAGTTGAAAGTTCCCTTTTTTCAGCATATCTTCACTGCTACAAACCCAAATTTCGAATTTGGATCCATCTGTGCATTTTAGACCTGTATATCAGTATATAACTGTGTATAAAATATGTATACTGATGTATACATCTTTTTCAAATCCCTGCGAAACAATTTCCAGCCACTTTACCAGGTTCTGATGAACCTGTAACTGATTTCCGGCACTGCATTTCTGCTGTTTCGACCTGTACATATGTTTTGAAAGGAATCTATGACTCGAGGAGGATGTTTTGAGCCTTTATGGCTCAAGGAAAAAGTGCAAGAGATGGGAATAAAGTCCACGGGGACTCGAAAGTGATTTCACATGCAATCAAATAAACAAAAGAGAATTAGCACCTTAATTTAAACTAATAGCACGTGTCTTGAGCAAAACAGAGATAAAAGAAGAACTACTTAGATATACGAATCAGAAGGAGGGAAATAAATGATTTAAAACTAATTCATAATGAAACTAAGAATAAAATAATCTCACACCAAATAAGGAGAAAAGCAATAGCATGCAGCGCATAGACACATACTAATGAATTTTTTCAAAGGCATGGAAGTACCCCTCTGTTGACTAGCAAATACACACAGTAGATATGCCAACTCGTGTTAGTCAAATGCTCTACTATTTGGCAAGACTTACCGTAACTAAATGCAGAAATGCTAGTTTCATGCTCACACATCAACATAGATACACATATGGAGTGCAAAAAGGGAGATATATAAAGGGAATGCATGCTCATTTATGATGTGTACTCACTGCTATTAATCGTCTTCGATAGCTTAATATCGACAAACATTCAAAAGCAAGATAACAAAAACAATCTTATATTTCTTAAGTCGCAAGCAGAGCAATACCAGCCTATGGACATTTTACAATGAGGTTGAAAGGGAAAAGCGAAGCTGGAACAAAGATAACAACTAAACACAACGAGTTTCATGACGATGCTTCAAATCAACACATTTCGAACATAGAAACATATAACAAACCTAAGAGGGAGAGACAACAACTGAAACCTCACAAATGGACGAAGTAAACTGCCATTAATCTTCCCCACAACTTCCTCAAGACAAGTAAATAGAGACTATCTGACAAACAATACGATAACTCATTTCGAACTTACATATTCAAGCTAAACACAATATGATCGAAGCAAAGAAACTGCATACGAGCAGTTCCAAATGGAACTTAACAAAGTTGAAGCATATTCGTCATAAGCAACAGCGAGTTAGTTACACTATTCGAAGCAAACCGATAACCAAACAATCCTTCGAAGAAGAGTATAAAAATCAAAACGAATAAGCCAAAACAGTGACGAAATAGAGGAACTAACAAACATTCATTGCATCGCATTCAACACTTGAAGCAACACGTAAATAGAAGGAAGCATTACCTTTCTCCGAGCAGCGACTGAGACTTTGTCGGTGAAGGAAACGACCTTCCACGACCACAATGGAGGCCTGCTAACTTCAACACACTCCAGAGACAGTGAAGGAATAAGAACAGAACAAGGAAAATTTTCTTGAAAATTGCCTTGACTTTCCAATTTTCTCTATTATCTTTGTGTTTTATAACAATGGAATTCCAGCCCCCCCCCCCCCCCCCAAAAAAAAACCCCTCCTTGAAACAGTGAAGGTGGACATATATATAGCCATTTCTCAAGGGTGGAGAGCGGGGGAAAAACGGAAGAAGGCTTGGGGCAAATTCGCTATTTCATGTTCCCTTTTTAATTCCAAAACCTAAAGGGATAAGGTTTGAAACGGAATGGTACGAATTCGTCTTATTCTCCAACGGCAAGATGAGCATAGCCGTCTGATTTGAGGGAAAGGACGAGGGGGGAGAGGATATTTCGACACCTAGGTGTACTATTCGTATGAGAGAAAGGGGAGAGGGGAATGTCGCGCCGAACTATGCGGGGGAAAAGACAATAACAGAGGTCTGTTCTGGGAATTTCTTGTGAAGAAGGAAGAAGGGGGGAATTGGGCCGGGTTGGAAGAGGTTTGGGAAAATGGGTTGAGTTGGAAGAGGGTTGGGCCTGGGAGGATTTGGGATGAAAATTAGATTTGGGTTTGGGAAAAGTGGGCTGGGAATTAAATTAAAAGGGAAGTAATTAGGCCTGGGGCGGCTGATGGGTAATGGGCCCAAAGTTGAATTAAGTTGGAAGATGGGTTAAATTTAATAAATAACCAAACTGAGTTAAGAAAATAAATTTGGCTAAAGCTTGAATAAAATGAATTTATATTAATTAATCAACGAGCTTCTTTATTTTAGTAATATAATTATTTTAATTGTAAAATAGTGATTCAAAATATAACCATAATTTAACTAAACTAATTTAACAAAGTACTTATTAAAAAATGAAAATCTTTATGAGTTGATTTTCGGATAGTTATGAAATATACTAAGCATACATATTATTTGAAAATTGTAGAAGGTGAATAAACCATTTAAAATAACTTGTGAAAATATTTTGAATTTTATAAAGTCAATTATTTTAAGTAGTTGGAATTTAAGAAGCTCGAAAGTCAACTCCTATCATGGAGGGGTCAAAATTGGGTGTCAACAATTGCCCCTTGTTTGATTCAGATTGATGAAAGAAATCTGAGGCAAATGAAATTGACATATCCAATTTTGACCAACCACATTTTCACCTTTCAGAAAAAAACTTTTGGTTCGGACTTTAGAAATTGTGGCCGAGCACCGGAAGTGGGTTTCCTACATATCTGATACGCTCAAATTTACTTCTCAAATAAGAAGTAAAGCGGGCGCGTCAAGTAAATAACCCAACTAATGAGGTTGGGATCGTTCCCACGAGGAAAATAGTCTAGACTTAACTTTAACTTGTTATTACTATTGTTCGGTTGATAACTTCCTTAGAAAGTAAAAACATAAAAATGGGGGGTTTGTATTTCCTAATGAGTAAAAAATAACTAATGAAATTGAAAGAGACACTTAACAGTTTTGAAAGTTGGGTTTTAATCAATTAATCAAAGTAACTAGGGTTTACGTGTTCCCACAGGTTCATAACTTGATAATTCTAACTATAACAATTCTTTCCTACTATCTTGCATGCAAAGTGATAAGTTATGTATTTCTAAATCCTTGGTCCGGCATCTAGAAAATCTCACTCCGCACCTTGGTTCGGCTACGTGTGTTGCTTTCCTAACCCTTATCGTTACCTCGTATTAAGCATCGTATTCGATATTTGACTAAGTTATTACCTCGTACCAATCAATACTAGCCTATTAGATAGTATACACTAAATCTATGTTAATAATTCTTTTCTTGTTATCTACCTCCTTGGTCCGGCAAGTAGCATTAAGGCGAGTTCTAACGTTGATCATCCGTTAAAAAGACTTCTAAGCGAAAGAATTATTAATACATGCAAGACACTTTTCTAAAATTGTTATTTTAGCTAGGGTTTATCTCATTATTTGCCTATGGTTCCCACAACCCTAGTTATGGAGTTTAGTTACTCATAGCCATAAACACAATATTCAAATATATCAAATAAGAATTCATGTACTTACTTCAATGAGAAAGAGTAAAGTTCGAAAAATTGCTTGATTAATCACCAAAAATTACTTGTAGGAATCTCCAAAAAATCAAACATTCATAAACAAAGTCTAATAATATGATTTCTAATCTAGCAGAGTCTAACCTCAAAAACGAGGTTTTTCGAACTATTTATATAAAAATAAAAACCTAATTACATAAGAATTCTAATTGTTGGAAATCTGCCAAAACGCGGCTGGGTCGACGGACCACGATACGGACCGTCGTGGTCATGACGGACCGTCGTGGACTCCGTCGTCCCATACTTGGTGCAATTTCTTCTGCTGCTTTCTTCATTCCCCTCGACGGCAAGTGTAACGGACCGTCATAGGCACAACGGTCCGTCGAGGGTCTTGTTTCAAAATACTTCAACTCTTGGAATCTGGGTACTGGGATCACTTCTCTGATCTTCACGACGAACCTGCAGGACGGAACGTCATAGCCATGACGGACCGTCACAAGCTTCGTAATCCCACACTTGGTCAGACTTCCCCATCTTCCTTCAGCAGCTTCTCTACGCTGCCACTTACGGACCGTTACAGGCATGACGGACCGTCATAAGTTCCGTAGGTGGTCTCTTCTGCATTTTTCGCTCAAAATCCCCGCATTCAGCTTTGGACAGATTTCCTGCAAAACAAAGAGAAACTTATATCAAAATTAGCACAAAAAAGGCTTTCGGACACACTAAACTTAAGGAAAAAGTATTAATTATACCGTGAAACCACGGTATATCAACACCCTCAACTTAAATTCGTTGTTTGTCCTCAAGCGACGCACTATGACTCACTACACAATCTTTGTACAATAGTATTCATGTTTTATCCTTTGCAATCATTTGGCTATCAATCCCGATTAATCTCATCAAATCTATGCATGCTATCACTATTAGGCTTGAATTTTGTGGGATTCGAACATGACACAGACTCACCATGCACTAACACCTATCCTCTTCAATTTCTCACCGAGGTGCTAATAATTCTGGTATTGCAACTAATGTCCTCACTTTAGAACAAAATCCTCATTTTTCACACAATGATTTCAGTTTGAGTATAAGGATTACATTTCAACACTCGCTCTCAGAACAAAGTCACACTCATTCATACCTATTGCCATAAGCTTGCCCTTATTTTCACTGCCTTAAGTTCACTATACAACCCTTAGGATCACGATAGGACTTTTTTAGCTTGTAACATAGGCTCAGGGTTAGGTAGGGTACATTTTTAGGTATACGTTAGTGACTTTTTGCCCTCCTTGACATATCGGCTAAACCTTCCCTTTTATCATTTTATCTCGCCTAGTTTCTCATACTCTTTCCCTTTGCTCAATTTTCTCTTGTTTCTTCATTTGTGTAAGTGATTTTTCTTTTTCTTTACTTTTCTTTCAACTAATTTTGAGTCACTTAACTTTTGTTCTTTCTCTCTCTCTTTTGTTCTTTCAACCCCGCTTTCCAGAGCATTCCTCATAATAGCCACCCTCAACTCATGGCTTTGCCATGAGTCAAGGTACACAATACCCAAAGTTGGGTCAGGGCCAAAACGAAGGTTATTTACTGTATAAGCCACCCTCAACTTATGCTTTTGGCATAAGCTGAGGTGCACATGTCCAAGGAGGGACCAGGGCCAACACATTGTTCCCCGAAAAGATCAGTTAGGGTGAAAAAGAAAGGTCTAATTTAAGCTCAGATTATTTGGATCAAAGAAGGATAAATTTCATTCGGTTTCTTTTATTTGGGTTAGAAATGGGCTTTCTTGAATAAGGGCCTATGATCCTTTCCTAATTGTTTGTTACAACTTACTTTTAGCAGGACTAACCAGGCAAGTTCTAGCTCAGTACCGATAGGGGACTATTCAAATTTCCTCACTCTCACTTGACATGTCATCACTATACCAGATTATTAGACACCTAGTTCGAATTAAAGACTTAGGGTAATGCAATGGTGTAACTCTATTTCACGCTTAGAGCCACACAATTGTCAGTTACTATGCCTAGTCATGCGTTATTTTCAGTTTATCAGGATATCATTTTAGCCATCATGCTCTAGAATTCAACTATGTACAAAAGATATAAACATGCCGGTTCAACAGAAAAAAAATAATCAGTCTTTTGGGGAAAAAGAACTCAGGCAAGAAAACCCCAAAAGAGGATAGTGAGTTGGGCTACTCAGACTTCACCCTAACACTCACTTTCCATTTACCCCACCCCCAACAAAAAAACATGCAATTGTCCCCAATGCATAAAAAAAAAATCTTAAGATTAGAGGGGTAGGTGAAGCAAACCTGTGGCGCATAGCGCCGTCGATCAACAAGCTGGTGGGTCCGGTTTCCCAGAACCCACATCCTCTGCAATCTGGACACCCTCAGTGATGTCCTCAGCAACCACCGCACCATCAGTAGTGCCTCCTACTGTCTCTACAGTGCGGGAGCTAGACGCCCCAGCCGCTATCTACGATGCTCTGATTTGGTGTGCCTCCGCCTCAGCAAGTGAGGCTCTCCTCGCGGCCTCCATCTCTCGGCGCTCCTTCTTCCTTGCTCGCGCCTCATCCTCTGATCGACCCCTACGCCTCTTGGCACTCTCTCGAGGGGAGGGTGGGTGAATGTCTGAAGTAGCAAACAGGGCCGCCAATACAGTGTCCTCAACAGGCTCGACAGGCTCCGGCACTCTCGCCTCTAGGATCGTGTCGATGTCTGCACGAAGACTGTCGACTGCAGCCTGAAGAGTCGACACATCTACTGGAGGGGCTGGGCGGGCTAACATTGTCAACTCAAATGTATCTAGGCGCTGGTGAACCTCAGCAATCTTCCGCTGCATCTTCCTCTCCATACGCGCTTCAGACTCAGCAATAGACTTCTGCATCCACGGCTGGATATGATGCAGAAGAGTGGCCATTTGTGCCTCCAGTTTTTGGACCCTAGCAAGCGGGGCCGGTAACGGTAGAGGGGCTGTGCGATAGGAGCTCGGGGCTGGGCTACTACCCGGGATAGACTCGACCGGGGTAGTGTCAGTGGACGCCTGTGTAGCGGTGCGGGCCTGGGCCACCGTATCCGCAAGATCCTCAGTAAGTGGTGGCAGCTCTGGACAAAGCCCTCGACGTGGGGCCAACTCATTGGCCTCGTCTCTGATGAGGCCGACGTCAACGGTGCCCTGCAGGGTCTTCAACTGATCTATGTGCCATATGGGCACACCTGCGGTCCTGCAAAGGGCAAAAATCATACACGGGAAGGGGTAGGTGGTAGTGACCTTGAATGCCCTCTCGTGCATGACTGCCTGGAGAAGCCATGCGAAGTCGACCTCGAATCCGGCTATCATCGCCGCTATCAACACTGCTCGATCCCAAGTGACGATGTTATCAGCAGCTGTGGGGGAAAGGCAGTGACAGACGAGCAGCCACAAGAACTTCGCGACGAACGTGAGGTTGGCCTTCTTGATGGCCCCCTTCGGTCAGTGACCCAATCTGCACCCTCTCCGTCGACTGATAGGTGCAGTGCCATCCACCTCTTGGTGGTCTCTCTCAGTGCCTGCTCGCGCAAGAACTGCCCATCCTTCACTATCTGCCAGCGGTAGTCAAACTCGGCAGTATGGGGAGTCCGCGTAGCATCTGTACTCTCGCCGTATAGGAACCGGTGGATAGCTGGCAGGGAAATGTCAACCTGCACGCCCCGTACTCGAACCTGCTTCAGTGGGGCCTGTTTAGCGGGAGCAGCCCGCCTATCGATCTATGATCGGAGAGTCGCTACGTAGGATGCGTAGAACTCTCGGACCACTTCTTCGCTGTATCGTCCCAACGGACGGGCTGTCCACTCTAAGCGATGCCTGGTGAATAGGTTGTGGATCTCCGGCATCGATGGGAGACTCCCTGTAAGTACCCGCCGCTCCAAGGTGAGTGTCCGAGTCATTACTTCTTTATCAGTCAGGAATTTGGCGTCGGAGTACACTTGAAACTGGCCTTCAACGCACCAACGGTTTGGCTGGTCAGAGGCTGGGGTGAGGACCTGAACTGGTGCGCGAGATGTAGAGTCTGAACTGTCAGCCTCATCAGACGAGGCCGACGCTGCAGCAGTGGCGGGTGCGGGAACCTCAGCAGAGCCTAAAGCTTCCTCGGACCAGGATACTCCTAAGGAGCCAGGCTCTCCTTCCTCATTTGTGGCTGACCCAGAGGGTGTGCCGGTCAGTGTGCGCTCCTCATCAGACTGGGAGGTAGTGACTACGCCGGATGCCACCTTCTTGGGTGTGGCTCTGGGGGCACGTGCAGCACGGGAAGGGGCGGAGGTGCCTGGGGGCATGTACTCAGGGTCCCGCTCATCATCAGAGCCGATGACCATGCGGGCAGACGGGGCGACAGACTTAGATCGCCCGCGTGCATAGGTGCGGTCTTGCTTGGGTGCCATAGTCGATAGTACCTGTAAAAGAGTAATATTAGTATGAGTAGTAGCAAGCAAGACAGGCAAGCTCATATGACATTAAACTTTGAAAATAGTGTGTTAGTAATATTGAAACTGTATCACACGACGGGACCGATGACGGCTCGTCGTGGCATTGACAGACCGTCATGAGGTCCGTCGTGTTGTACTTAGTCTATGTATCTATAAAGAACCCTGAAGGAGGGGTCTCTGACCATCATGACGGTCGAGCAGGACAGACCGTCGTGAATACGACGGTCCATCGTAAGAGTCCGTCGTAGGACACTTAGAAAATGCTGGGAGACCCTTATCAGTGGGGTCTCTGACCATCATGACGGTCGAGCAGGACGGACCGTCGTGAGTACGACGGTCCGTCGTAAGAGTCCGTCGTAGGACACTTAGAAAATGTTGGGAGACCCTTATCAGTGGGGTCTCTGACCATCATGACGGTCAAGCAGGATGAACCGTCGTTAGTACGACGGTCCATCGTAGGACACTTAGAAAATGTTGGGAGACCCTTATCAGAGGGGTCTCTGACTATCATGACGGTCGTGCAGGATGGACCGTCGTGGGTATGACGGTCCGTTGTATGTCACTTGAGAAAATATTGAGAGACCCTTAGAAACAGGTTCTTTGACAACCAGTACGGTTGTGCAGGATGGGCCGTCGTGAATACGATGGTCCGTCACATGTGTCGTTGGGGCAGGGTGCTAGGGCTGCTGGAACGGACCCTACGACGGTCCGTCGTGTGTGCGACGGTCCGTCATCGGGGTCTCATTCTGAGTGAAAGTGGCAGAACTACAGGTACCCTAAGAAACCCTGATGAACCCACATGGTCTTGTAATGTTGTGGACCTATATTTGTCTATCCCAACTACCTAGGAAACTACCAATGAAAAATCACCTATGCCTAGGGTTATCAACATGGCATATTCGAACATTTTGAGCCTAGGTTTAGACATAATCACATCAAGGAAACAATATACGACTAAAAACTAAGCTAATACTAACTACTAAACCAAAATGCAAGATAAATGAGTATAAATTTAGAGACACATACCTTGGAAATGGAGAAAACACAAATGGAGAATGATTCAGGTGGCAAGGTAGATACCAATAGCAGCAGCACCCACTAGTAGATAATAAGTATAAGGTTTGGGAAGAATGTGAGGGTAATGATCAGTGGGGGAAGTGTGGAAGTTGAAAAGAGAGGGGAGATGAGAGGAATTTGGAAGTAATGGGGTGAAATATGGAGGGGTGAGGAGTATAAACGGTCAGATTTTGAAAAGGGTCCAGCCGGGTCGGGTCGGGTAGAATTCATTAATCACGTGACGGTTCCTCAACGACGGTCCGTTGCATTTGTGACGAGCCGTCGTAGGTTCCGTCGTGTGTGCCCTAATATTCAAAATGACAGAAATACGTACCTGGTGTGACGGATGCATACGACGGTCCGTTGCACGTGCAACGGTCCGTCGTTGTATCCGTCAGTGGCTACTGCGGAGTAGTGTTCTGCAGAATTTCCTGGTGATGTGCCTGCAAATTTAAAACCCATTAATAGAAAAAATGCTACCATTATTAAAAAGACGATAAGTATTGGGTTGCCTCCCAACAAGCGCCTGATTTAATGTCGCGGCACGACTAGGGCCACTTGATTACTCAGACTTCATCAAGATGGTATGCCTCGATCACTTCATTCGCCGATTCAGCATGCCCGAGATAGATTTTTATGCGCTGTCCATTCACTTTGAACCGCACACCCTCCTTAGTTTCCAACTCAACTGCTCCATGAGGGAATAGTTGGGTAACCGTGTAAGGACCAGTCCATTTCGAAGCACTAAATCCCCGACCATAAACTCTCATTTTTCAATTTTGTTGTCATGATACTTCTTCATCTTTTATTTATATAGGGCTGAGCTTTCATAGAATTTCAAGCGAAATTCATCAAGTTCATTCAACCCATTTAACCGTTGCTCTGCAGCTTCGCTCCAATCCATTTTTAACTTCTTCATAGCCCACATGGCTTTATGCTCTAACTCTACCGGAAGATGACAAGCTTTCCCATATACAAGTTGGTATGGAGACATACCTATGGGAGTCTTATATGTTGTCCGGTAGGCCCAAAGAGCATCATCAAGCCTCCTTGACCAATCCGTTCTACTAGCATTCACTGTTTTGGACAATATCTGTTTGATCTCCCGATTCGAAACTTCAACTTGCCCACTAGTTTGAGGGTGGTAAGGAGTGGCCACATTATGGCGAACCCCATATTTCTCCAATAACCCCTTGAACAATCTGTTGCAGAAGTGGGAGCCCCCATCACTAATAATGGCCCTTGGGGTGCCAAAACGAGAGAATATATTCTTTTTCAAAAATGCAGTGACACTCTTCCCTTCATTGTTTGCGAGGTCTATGGCTTCGACCCATTTAGATACATAATCAACTGCTACTAGAATGTACTTCATCCCATGAGAACTCACGAAAGGGCCATAAAGTCAATACCCCAAACATCAAATAACTCAATCACAAGAATGGGGTTTAGAGGGAGCTCTTGCTTTCTTGAAATACCACCATCACGTTGACATTTGTCACATGCTTTAGAAAACCCATGAGCATCTTGATGAAGAGTTGGCCAATAGTAACCACATTGCAATATCTTGTGAGCGGTTCGGATACCACTGTGATGTCCTCCAACAGGTTAAGAATGGCATGCCTCCAACACACTCAACATTTCACATTCTGGCACACAACGCCGAATAAGCCCGTCGGCACAACTCCTATACAAGTATGGTTCATCCCAAAAGAACTTCTTCACATCGTACATGAACTTTTTCCTTTGATGAAAGGACAAGTCTGATGGAACAATATCACTAGCCAGATAGTTCGCAAAATCTGCGAACCATGGAATCAAGTCTTGTGAAGCAGCCAATACATGTTCATCGGGGAAAGTATCATCAATGTCAATCTTATCCCCTAACTCTCTCATAGCTTTATCCTCTAGACGAGACAAATGATCAGCAACTTGATTTTCAGTCCCTTTTCTATCCAGCACTTCAAAGTCAAATTCTTGCAGCAGTAATACCCAACGAATCAGCCTTGGTTTCGCATCCTTTTTCGCCATCAAATATCTCAATGCTGAATGGTCAGTATGCACTATAACTCTAGTACCTAACAAATAGGAGCAAAATTTCTCAAAAGCAAACACTACTGCTAGGAGTTCTTGCTCAGTCACTGTGTAGTTCTTCTGAGCTTCATTTAGGGCTTTACTAGCATAGTAGATGGGGTGAAGGATTTTGTTTTTCCTCTGTCCCAGTACTACACCAAGAGCTACCCCACTAGCATCGCACATTACCTCAAATGGACTGCTCCAATCCGGGGAAATAATGATAGGCGCAGATACCAATTTTTCTTTTAGTTCACCAAATGCCTTAAGACAAGATTCATCAAAACAAAATTTACAATCTTTCTACAGCAGTTTGCACAATGGGTGTGCAATCTTTGAAAAGTCTTTGATGAATCTTCGGTAAAAACCTGCATGCCCAAGAAATCTTCTCACACCTTTCACAGAGATTGGTGGGGGCAGTCTCTCTATTACCTCAACTTTAGCTAGATCAACCTCTATGCCCTTTTCTGAAATGCGATGACCCAACACAATACCCTCTTTCACCATGAAATGACACTTTTCCTAGTTTAGTACCAAATTGCAGTCTTCACATCTCTTAAGAACCTCAGATAAATTGGTTAAGCACCGCTCAAATGAATCAGCAACCACAGAAAAATCATCCATAAAAACCTCTATAGTATCCTCCACCATGTCAGAAAATATTGACATCATACATCTCTGAAAGGTTGCGGGTGCATTGCACAACCCAAACGACATTCTTCTGAACGCAAAAGTCCCATATGGACAAGTGAAAATGGTTTTCTCTTGATCTTCTGGTGCAATAGAAATCTGATTATACCCCGAATACCCATCAAGAAAACAATACCACCCTTTTCCGGCAAGTCTATCCAACATCTGATCCATGAAGGGCATAGGAAAATAGTCTTTTTCAGTCCATGAGTTCAGTTTACGGTAATCAATACACACCCTCCATCCAGTAACCGGTCTCATTGGAACAAGTTCATTTTTTTTGTTGGGGACCACAGTCATTCCCCCTTTCTTAGGTACACACTGAACCGGGCATACCCAACTACTATCGGCGATTGGATAGATTACTCTAGCATCCAACCACTTGATAATTTCCTTCTTCACAACCTCTTGCATAGGAGGATTCAAGCGTCTCTGGTGCTCAATACTCGGCTTATGATCAGGCATGAGTTGGATTTTATGAGAGAAAATACCAGGAGGGATCCCAATAATGTCCGCAATGGTCCACCCAATAGCTCTTTTGAACCTTTTTAGTACCTTCACCAAACTCTGAACCTGTTGTTCATCCAGGTCTGATGCAATGATTACCGGTAAAGTGTCACCATTTCCTAAGAATTCATACCTAAGATGAGGTGGGAGAGCTTTTAATTCAACTTTTGGAGCCTCCTCTATCGATGGTTTCGCGGGTGGGGGCTCGCAATTTTTCATATCAAGCTCAAATTTCTTCGGTTTAAACCGAACATCACCTCGGTCAAGAGCCGCGACTAATGACTCATACTCTTCAATAAAATCACTATCAAAGTTCATTATTACTGCCGCTAATGCTTCTACACCTAGACGTTCTTCTATTTGTGTCTCAGATGTCTCACCCATGTTGTAGGATATAGCAGATGCCGATTGGAGCTCACCACTCTGCCTCATGGACCTACAAACATTAAAGGTCACTTCCTCATTGTTCAATCGAAATTTCATTTGCCCCTTTTCCATGTCTACTAAGGCTCTTCCCGTAGCAAGGAATGGCCTCCCAAGAATAATGGGCACTTCAAAATCGACCTCGCAATCAAGAATAACAAAATCTGCTGGAAATATGAATGACTCCACTTTTACTAGCACATCGTGGAGTATCCCTATAGGTCGTTTTACTGTTCGATCAGCCATCAGTAGCCGCATCGCAGTGGGCTTTGGGTCACCCAAACCCAACTTCTTGTAAATCGAGAGGGGCATGAGATTTATGCTTGCCCCCAGATCACATAATGCTTTCGCAAAATGTAATAGCCCGATTGTACAAGGAATAGTAAACGCACCCGGATCTTCTTTCTTTTGGACCAGAGATCTTGTAGCAATAGCACTACAATGCTGCATTCTATCATCATCCTCAAAAGTGACCGATCTTTTCTTTGTGACCAGATCTTTCATAAATTTGGCGTAACCGGGCATTTGTTCTAAAGCTTCTACCAAAGGGACATTGATAGAAAGTTGCTTCAACATTGTTATAAAACGCCGATATTTTCCATCCTCGGTCTTTTTCAATAATCTTGAGGAAATGGGGGTGGTGGCCTAGGCATAGGAGTTACCTTTTTAGGCACTTCAGCATCTTTTGCAGTGTTATCCTCTAATTCAGCATCAACTTCTACCACTTTATCAGATTCTGTTGTCACCTTATTCTCATCAGATGGCATAGGTGGGTCAATGGTTTGCTTACCACCGCGAGTAGTAATTGCCATACAATGTCCATCATTTTTCAGATTTTGGACAGTGTTGCTAGGAAGAGTGCCCGGTTGCCGTGTGTTCACAGTGCAGATAATTGGGCCAATTGTAACTCAAGTTGCTTAATTGATATTGCATGGGTATCAACTTTTTGCCCAATACCCGCTAAATCATTTCTCAACTCTTTATTGTGCTCATCACTAGCATCGAACCTCCTCATCATTTTATGCAACATATCCTCAACTCGTGACATACTACCTCCGCCATCCCTAGGAGTAACTTCACGATTTTGAGGAGGAACATAGGGTCCATTCCTGTCGTTTCTATTACCATAGTTACCCCTGTTGAAGTTGTTGTCGCGATTGTAGTTTCCATCTCGGACATAATGACCCTCACGATTGTAGTTACCATAGTTCCGACCTTGGTTCCCTTGACCTTGGCGCCAATTATCCTAATTTGAGCCTTGGGCGCTTGGTCGGAAACCCCCCATCTGTTCATTTTCTGCATAGGAATCCTCCTCATAATAACACTCATCGTTTGGAGGTGGTGGTTTAGCCAAGTAGTTGACTGCATTAATCTTTTCTGCACCCCAGTGACATGTTTTAGTACCAACCCAAGCTCAGTTCTCATTTGAGCCATTTCTTCACGAATCTCATCTGTGGCTGGGTTGTGAGTGGAATGCACTGCAAAGATGTTTCTCCCTGTATCAGATTTTCTAGTACTCCAAGCTTTGTTATTCCGGGAGATTTTTTCTAATTTTTCAGCGATTTCAGCATAAGGACATTCTCCATAAGATCCACCTGCTATAGTATCCAATACCGCTTTGTTGTTATCATCTTGTCCCCTATAGAAGTATTCTTTCAGTGACTCATCATCTATACGGTGATTTGGAACACTTCTAAAGAATGAGGTGAATCTATCCCAAGAACTACTAACTGACTCTCCTGGTAGTGCCACAAAGTTATTCACTCTGTCTTTGTGGTTTAGTTTCTTGGAGACCGGATAGTAGCGTGCTAAGAAGACATCCCTCAGTTGATTCCAAGTAAAGATGGAGTTGTATGGGAGCTCAGTGAACCAAATAGCAGCCTCTCCCGTCAGTGAGAGAGGAAACACTCTGAGCCCTATTACATCTAGATCCAAATCAGGCCTCTCCACACAACTTTTACACACTGCCCTTACCTTAGCTATATGGGCATGTGGATCCTCAAAAGGTAGCCCTGAAAACAAACCTCTGGCAGTGAGCATTTGCATCAGACTACTAGTTACCACAAAAGTGTGGCCTGTGGGTAGAGGAGGCAAAACTAGTGGCCCATCCGAATCTGCTATGTTATCATAGCCTCTGTAGTATGCTTGGGGCCGTGGAGCGGGATTCTGTCCCCTCTGTTGATGTTCACCCGGAGCATCAGGTAACATCTGACCATGAACATCAACCGGAGCTGGGATGTTCTGGTTTGGATCCTCATCATTGATTCCCAAATTACGATTCATGTTTCGCAGTGTACGCTCTAACTCGTGATCGTAGGGAAACAACGGTTCTCTTCCTCTCCGTGTATTTGTCATACAAGGAGGATAGTTCTAAAAAGAAATCAAAAACAATAAAACAAAGTAAAATCAAGAAAATATCAACTAAACTATAGTAATAATTTAAAGTTAATCTAAAAGCTAAATTCCCCGGCAGCGGCGCCAAAATTTGATACGCTCAAATTTACTTCTCAAATAAGAAGTAAAGCGGGCGCGTCAAGTAAATAACCCAACTAATGAGGTTGGGATCGTTCCCACGAGGAAAATAGTCTAGACTTAACTTTAACTTGTTATACTATTGTTCGGTTGATAACTTCCTTAGAAAGTAAAACATAAAAATGGGGGTTTGTATTTCCTAATGAGTAAAAATAACTAATGAAATTGAAAGAGACACTTAACAGTTTTGAAAGTTGGGTTTTAATCAATTAATCAAAGTAACTAGGGTTTACGTGTTCCCCACAGGTTCATAACTTGATAATTCTAACTATAACAATTCTTTCCTAGTATCTTGCATGCAAAGTGATAAGTTATGTATTTCTAAATCCTTGGTCCGGCATCTAGAAAATCTCACTCCGCACCTTGGTCCGGCTACGTGTGTTGCTTTCCTAACCCTTATCGTTACCTCATATTAAGCATCGTATTCGATATTTGACTAAGTTATTACCTCGTACCAATCAAAACTAGCCTATTAGATAGTATACACTAAATCTATGTTAATAATTCTTTTCCTATTATCTACCTCCTTGGTCCGGCAAGTAGCATTAAGGCGAGTTCTAACGTTGATCATCCGTTAAAAAGACTTCTAAGCGAAAGAATTATTAATACATGCAAGACACTTTTCTAAAATTGTTATTTTAGCTAGGGTTTATCTCATTATTCACCTATGGTTCCCACAACCCTAGTTATGGAGTTTAGTTACTCATAGCCATAAACACAATATTCAAATATATCAAATAAGAATTCATGTACTTACTTCAATGAGAAAGAGTAAAGTTCGAAAAATTGCTTGATTAATCACCAAAAATTACTTGTAGGAATCTCCAAAAAATCAAACACTCATAAACAAAGTCTAATAATATTATTTCTAATCTAGCAGAGTCTAACCTCAAAAATGAGGTTTTTCGAACTATTTATATAAAAATAAAAACCTAATTACATAAGAATTCTAATTGTTGGAAATCTGCCAAAACGCGGCTGGGTCGACGGACCACGCGACGGACCGTCGTGGTCATGACGGACCGTCGTGGACTCCGTCGTCCCATACTTGGTGCAATTTCTTCTGCTGCTTTTTTCATTCCCCTCGACGGCAAGTGTGACGGACCGTCATAGGCACAACGGTCCATAGAGGGTCTCGTTTCAAAATACTTCAACTCTTGGAATCTGGGTACTGGGATCACTTCTCTGATCTTCACGACGAACCTGCAGGACGGAACGTCATAGCCATGACGGACCGTGATAAGCTTCGTAATCCCACACTTGGTCAGACTTCCCCATCTTCCTTCAGCAGCTTCTCTACGCTGCCACCTACGGACCGTCACAGGAACGACGGACCGTCATAAGCTCCGTAGGTGGTCTCTTCTGCATTTTTCGCTCAAAATCCCCGCATTCAGCTTTGGACAGATTTCCTACATAACAAAGAGAAACTTATATCAAAATTAGCACAAAAAAGGCTTACGGACACACTAAACTTAAGGAAAAAGTATTAATATACCGTGAAACCACGGTATATCAATATCTCAGGCTATATGAGAATTCAAGCCACTTTTAGTTCGATACGCTTGATTTGACGCATGATTTCAAAGAAATGCAAAATTTATTTCGTATCAAAGTATGGAGAGACGAAAAAGCTCGAGAACAGAGTGATGACACAATAGTTTGAGTACAGTCGAGTTTTCATCATTAATTTTTCCTACATATACCTAAACTTAGGGAATCAGACTGCTTGTAGTTCGACTCAATCAGTTGAAAAGGAAATCTCTTATGCAGATTTAACTTTAGCTTAAGGATTAGTAACAAAATAATTGAGCGCGGAAAAGAGGCTTGCAACCATCTCAACTGTGAATGCGGGGCCCTTCGCACCCATAGGTAAGAATTTACATGAACATAATTTCCGAATCTCTAGGTGTATTGTCACCCGAATTTGAAAAATTACCTTGTGTGAGAGTTCAAATTTTCACTGAAGGCGCAACTGAAACTAATAAACCCAAGAAAATACCTACATGCCTAAGGATAGGGGTGTGGTTTGGTTGTGGTGGAAGTCGTTCCTCAACCCGCGTCCTAAGAGTTTGATATTCCTCTTTGGACTATGCTCCAGTTCACTGCTAAGAAAATGTTCCACGTTGTGCAGCGTCCTGGTTGACATGGTCCACGTTCTGTATTGGAAAGTCTGGAAAAAGTTGTCAGTGAAAAATGTAACGCATACACAAAAATAATTTGTGCAAACTTGGTATAACATGTCATACTGAAGGAGACGACTGTCCAATTTTCAGGTGTAATTCTCTTGAAGGAGGTGACTGTTCAAAATAGTATGTCAGTTTGAACTATGTGGTGATTCAATAATATTATATAACGTGTCACGTTGAAGGAAGTGACTCTCCAATAATAATTAATGTGTCACGTTGAAGGAAGTGACTCTCCAATAATAATTTAATGTGTCACGTTGAAGTAAGTGACTCTCCAATAATAATTTAACATATCACGTTGAATAAAGTGACTGTCCAATAATAATTTAACGTGTCACGTGAAGGAAGTGACTCTCCAATAATAATTTAACATGTCACGTTGAAGGAAGTGACTCTCCAATAATAATTTAACATGTCACGTTGAAGGAAGTGACTCTCCAATAGTAATTTAACATTTCACGTTGATGGAAGTGACGCTCCAATAATAAATTAACGTGTAACGTTGAAGGAAGTGACGCTCCAATAATAATTCATGTGTCACATTGAAGGAAGTGACTCTCCAATAATAATTTAACGTGTAACGTTGAAGGAAGTGACTCTCCAATAATAATTGAACAGGTCACGTTGAAGGAATTGACTCTCCAATAGTAATTTAACATGTCACGTTGAAGGAAGTGACACTCCAATAATAAGTTAATGTGTCACGTTGAAGGAAGTGACGCTCCAATAATAAATAATGTGTCACATTGAAGGAAGTGACTCTCCAATAATAAATAATGTGTCACGTTGAAGGAAGTGATGCTCCAAAATCAGAGAATCAGGTTGTAACAGAGTAATCTGAGCAACTTTTGTAGTTTGTGAAGTTGGTACTTTCTTTAGATGTGATTTCAACTTTGTAGTCGCTGCGCTCATGAAAATTTTGTTAGACAAAAAGGAAAATTAATAAATGTCAGGATTTTTGAATGAGTCACGACAATCTGGCATCCATAGAGAATGCGAGATTCTGGAAGAACAAATCGATAACTTTTAACTTTTGCAAGGAGACTTTAAAGAAAAACTAGGGATCTCACGCGAGATGTGTCCCTACTTTGAATCTGGAATTTCATGTAAAGAGAAGATTCGGTTGATAAAGGTCACCTTTGAAACTTGAAGTTGAACGAAGATTTGGATAATTTTGAACTATTTCAAAAGTTGCCCCTGTTTCCAGTCCAAGGGTACTTAATTGAAATAAATTGTAAGACACAAGAATGACTAATTCAAAAACATGCCCCAGTTTTCTCTGGCGCCTGTAATTTGAAACATTAGGAAGACCGAATCCTTATATAGGATTTCCTACATATCTCGCTGGAACAAGAAATCAGGTCTGACGAAGTTTGAACCTGAAACTTAAAGGAATTCTTTTTTAAAGAATAAAAAAAAATTGCCTTTAAAAAGGACGAGAGATCAGAAAAATGAAGAAAGAAAACTCTTCAGATAAAATAGAGGATAAAATCAGTTTGGATTGGTTCCTTGGTGTCAGGAATCCTTCATAATAAAATTCTTGGATAAAGACTAGTGTGTGTTTTTTGTCTGGTGAATGTCTGGGCAGATCTTTTAAAAATTGAAAGGATCTCTTGAAATTTCGACTCCAACTTTGACAACACCTGCAAAGCTCAGATGTAATTAGTAGCAAAAATTATCAAAGTAAAATATAAGTTCTCAAATGAAGTTTTCAGCTTATATTGGTTTGAATAACGTTTTATGATCATCACCCTTGCGCCAAGCTATCCCATCTGGTAAAAATATAAAATGTGTAAGTCACAGTGAATTGAAATGAAAATTTTAAAAGATGAGCAAGAGTAGAAATCATCTGAGTCATGATGAGGCCACTGTGGGTCTAATGATGTGTTCTAACTTTATAATTCCTGCATCCAAAGAAAAATTCTTAGTTTTGAGAGACTGATTCGTGTTTGCTTTGTCTTGCCATCCTGATGATCTTTTGCCTTCTGGATTACAAACTTGTTTGGTCTTGAAATGCCACTTGATGAAATTTTTTAGGACCTCCTCAAAAATTCTGCCCCGGTTTAAAACATAACATAAATTTTGAACTTTCTGTAGATTTCAGTTGAATTTTTAAATGAATCTAAAAAAATCTTCCCCAGTTGCAACTCTGAAGTGATCCTTGATTTCGGACTAAACAAATTTCTCTTTCTGATGAATTTTGAGATCCTCTCAAAATCTGCCCCAGTTTTCATTATAAAGAGAAATGAAAAACTTACGGGGAACATGACCGAGCTGGTGCGGCGCCTACGTATACCGTTGAGCAGGAATCAGGTCAAACGTAGTTCCAACTCTTGAGGATTAGCAGGACTAGAAAAAATTTAACTAAGAAAATGACCGAGGCCAACATAGGCCGCCTACGTATCTCATTCTTGAGAATTCAGGTCAGACGTAGTTCATTACAAGTGAAAGATGCTTAAAAAGGAAATCTAAACCAAACAAACGAGTACAAAGTAATAAAGCGATAAAAGTGCGATTACAGAGAAATAAAATAACAAACTCTAAATGCAAGACTGAAAGCTGCCAAAAGTGCGACCTTCACGAAACTTGCTTCTTCTTTGAAACTGGTTATGTCAACCACTACTCCTTATGCTTGGGTAACAGATTGGTATTCACATTCGATGGAGCTTGAGCGAGTTTTACCACCTCATTGTCAATTAGATCTTGAATTTTGTGTTTGAGAGTGATACACTTCTCGGTATCATGACCAACAACCCCTGAATAATAAGCACAATGCTTACTTGGGTCATACCACTCGGCTGAAGTATTCACAATCTTGGCTTCCACTGGATGAAGTATTCCCGCCTCTTTCAGTCTCTCAAAAAGTTGACTCCGTGTCTCTTTCAATTGAGTGAAGACTCTAGCAGGTTTTTTCTCAAAATTAGGACGAGGTGCATTGTTTCGGGGATTTTGCATTGGTCGTGGAGAATGAAATGTTGCTTGATTGTTTTAAACATAGTATTGTGAATTAGGATAGCCTGGAGGTGGTTGACGGTTATATGATGCAGCTCCTCGGGTCGTTATCATCATAAATTCTTTCTCCTTTTTCTTTCCAAAAGAACCAGTTTGATAGGTTCTATTAGCAAATTTAGATGAGGCGTAACTACTTATTCTGCCAGTTTTGAGACCGTCTTCGATCATTTCCCCAGCCTTAATAACTTCAGCAAATCTCTTTCCACCCATAGTCACCATTCGCTCATAGTATTCCGATTCTTGAGCTTGAATGAAGTAAGTAATCATTTCTGATTCATCCATAGGTGGGTGCACCCTGGCTGCTTCTTCTCTCCAACGAATGGCATATTCTCGAAAGCATTCAGTCGACTTGGGTTTCAGCTTGGTAATAGAAATTATATCGGGAGAAATTTCAACATGAAACTTGTAGTGATCCACAAAAGCATTCGCCAGATCATCCCAAGTATGCCATTTGGTCACATCTTGCTTAGAGTACCACTCCAATGCTTTTCCAGTTAGGATTTGATTGAACAGATTGATTCTTATCCCTTCGTTGTTTCCAATGCCAATCAACTTTTCGCAATAAATTTTCAAGTGAAAGAATGGATTTCCTGATCCACTAAACTTCTCAAACTTTGGAATCTTGTAACCGGGTGGCAACTCAACCTTAGGAAATGTGCACAATTCTTCGTATCTAACACTCTGGCTACTATCGAACCCACGAAGACCTCTCATAGCATCCTCCAAACTTTTCATCTTCTTATTCATAATTTAGCATCAATTGATTTTCCGTCCCCCTTTCAATACAGTGATTAACATCAAGCGATAAAAGTGCGATTACAGAGAAATAAAATAACAAACTCTAAATGCAAGACTAAAAGCTGCCAAAAGTGCAACCTTCAGGAAACTTGCTTCTTCTTTGCATTTGGTCATGTCAACCACTACTCCTTATGCTTGAATAACGGATTGGTATTCACATTCGATGGAGCTTGAGCGAGTTTTACCACCTCATTGTCAATTAGATCTTCAATTTTGTGTTTGAGAGTGATACACTTCTCGGTATCATGACCAACAACCCCTGAATGATAAGCACAACGCTTACTTGGGTCATACCACTCGGCTGAAGTATTCACAGTATTGGCTTCCACTGGATGAAGTATTCCCGCCTCTTTCAGTCTCTCAAAAAGTTGACTCCGTGTCTCGCTCAATTGAGTGAAGACTCTAGCAGGTTTTTTCTCAAAATTAGGACGAGGTGCATTGTTTCGGGGATTTTGCATTGGTCGTGGAGAACGAAATGTTGCTTGATTGTTTCAAACATAGTATTGTGAATTAGGATAGCCTGGAGGTGGTTGACGGTTATATGATGCAGCTCCTCGGGTCTTTATCATTATAACTTCTTTCTCCTTTATCTTTCCAAAAGAACCAGTTTGATAGGTTCTATTAGCAAATTGAGATAAGGCGTAACTACTTATTATGCCAGTTTTGAGACCGTATTCGATCATTTCTCCAGCCTTAATAACTTCAGCAAATATCTTTCCACCCATAGTCACCATTCGCTCATAGTATTCCGATTCTTGACCTTGAATGAAGTAAGTGATCATTTCTGATTCCTCCATAGGTGGGTGCACCCTGGCTGCTTCTTCTCTCCAACGAATGGCATATTCTCGAAAGCATTCAGTCGACTTGGGTTTCAGCTTGGTAATAGAAATTTTATCGGGAGCAATTTCAACATGAAACTTGTAGTGATCCACAAAAGCATTCGCCAGATCATCCCATTTATGCCATTTGGTCACATATTGCTTAGAGTACCACTCCAATGCTTTTCCAGTTAGGATTTGATTGAACAACTTGATTCTTATCCCTTCGTTGTTTCCAATGCCAATCAACTTTTTGTAGTAAATTTTCAAGTGAAAGAATGGATTTCCTGATCCACTAAACTTCTCAAACTTTGGAATCTTGTAACCGGGTGACAACTCAACCTTAGGAGATGTGCACAATTCTTCGTATCTAACACTCTGGCTACTATCAAACCCACAAAGACCTCTCATACCATCCTCCAAACTTTTCATCTTCTTATTTATCATATCAGCATCAATTGATTTTCCGTCCCCCTCAATTTCAATACAGTGATTAACATCTGGGCGGTGAAACTCTGGAGCCTTGGTAACAGGTGGAGCAGTGACACAAGTGTACACTCGCGGAGTGTAAGGTGTTACCGTTGGAGATTTTGGGGGAGCAAATGTGTATACAAGAGGATTATCCTGCGTTGAATTAGTGAGTGAGGCGCTTTGAGTTTGTTGAAAGGTGGCAAAGTGATCTCCTTGATGAAACTCACTCGAAGTAGGATATACAGGTGGCATGGGCCCCCATGCGCGAGCATCAGATGGTTGATTCGGAGAAGCAGCTTGGTATTGAGCTACTAGGAGATTCAGCGTGGTAATTTGTCGCTCTAGACGAGCAATGACCTCCATAGGTGATTCCGTTGCTACCGAGGCACTAGGATTGGCCGCGATCGATGAAGTGGGGATCATTTCAGACAAAGCAACAATGTGGATAGTGGAATCCATTTTTGAACGAGTCTTTTTAGTAGTCAAAGTAAGAAATGAAGAGTCTGTAGAGATTCCCTTGACCTTAGATCGTGTAAAATATGAATGTATTGCCATCGTATAATTTGGTGAAGTGAGCAAGTTTGACTACCAACACAAATCAGTCTCTCCTTCTGAAACAACTCAAAAATAAGAAAGTTAGTCAATTAATCATAATAATCAATAAAAGTAGCATATAAAACAGATAACATGTGTTTTGTTTTAAACAGTAGTCCAAAATTCAAAGAAGGCGAGTTTCAAGAAAATGATCAAATAAAAAAAAAATTTATTGTGAACTGAAATTTTAACGAAAGAAAAGGGTTTAGTTCAATTGGATATCTATTTCGGAGAAACAAAAGCGTATTGATATTTGCTTGAAATTGAAGGAATGTTTAGTAACGCCGGCTAGTAGGTGTGGAAAATAATTTTCAAGAAATAACGAGGTCAACGTGAATTTGAATGATGACCTAATAATTATTTAAGTTCTGGAGTAATTTTAAACGTATTTTGGAGTCAAACATCATTTAACAATTAAAAACAATTAGTCAAACAGTCAAATCTTAAGGTTAGAACTTAATTAATCCCCAGCGGATTCGCCATTTCTGTTTTATTGTTTTAATTATTTGTTTTTTAAAAATAGTGAAAAATGACTAAGTTTCGCAAAATCAATTAATCTTATTATCTAAGAAAAATTGACTTTCTAAATTACGGAGTTGCCACTTGATTTTTGATAAAATCAAGAAAAACTTTAAAATTAATTCAAAAGATTCAAAACAGATAAAATCAATTGAAAAAGGTTCGAAGTTCAAATATACATCCCGAGAAGGTGTTAGGCCCTCGGGATGCCCGTTAACTTGCGGTTGACCGGCGATTGGACTAAATGACTCGTAAATAAATTAAAAATTTCAACTAAGTAAAGAGAAAATTTGTTTTAAATTATTTTATTCCATTTTTATTTATTTTTAAAGGGAAATAATTAGAGGGAATTAACTTAAGGGGATAAACTAAATGGTGATAAAACAAAATAAGTAAATAAAATAGTAAAATTTAAAATAGTGAAAAATGGTTGCCCTTTAGGAGATTATTAAATTCCTACAAAAAATTAATTAATTCAAACAAATAATAAATAAAGAGGGAAAAATATTTGAACTTGGGCTTGATTGCCCAAATTCATTCAATTGAGCTTTGACCCAGCTGTCCTATATTAAACTATTTAAGTTTGGGCCCTTTTCAATAATTCAAATCATGCAAAACAAATTGGCCTTTGGGCCTATTAAAAACCTTTGCTGAAAAGGGCCCTAGCCCATTTCCTGAAAAAGAAATAGGGTATACAAATTGATATATACTGTGCGTATCCAGTCCATTTTGGACTGTTTGATCCCTGTATTTATTCGAATACGAGTTCTGACGATTCCACCTGTATTTCCCATATTATTTTGGGGTATTTGTACCTGTACCATTTTAAAACCTGTTTAACAATTTTATATCGTCGCCCAAAAGATGTATACCAATGTATACGGACTGTACCCTATGTACGCATTCATTGCCTATTTTCGTATTTATCTGAAATTGGTGTCCCTGTACGTTAGTCTGCAATTCATATTTTTTACACCTATTCAAGGTATAACGTCTCTGTATATTAGTGTATACAGGCTGTATATCAGCCTATTTTTTAAACTTTCAAAAGTTGAAAGTTCCCTTTTATCAGCATATCTTCACTGATTCAAACCCAGATTTCGAATTTGGATCTACCTGTGCATTTTAGACCTGTATATCAGTATATAAGTGTGTATAAAATATGTATACTGTTGTATACATCTTCTTCAAATCCCTGCGAAACAATTTACAGCCACTTTTCAAGGTTCGGATGAACCTGTAACTGATTTCCAGCATTGCATTTCTACTGTTTCGACCTGTACATCTATTTTGAATGGAATCTACAACTCGAGGAGGATGTTTTGAGCCTTTATGGCTCAAGGAAAAAGTGCAAGAGATGGGAATAAAGTCCACGGGAACTCGAAAGTGATTTCACATGCAATCAAACAAATAAAAGAGAATTAGCACCTTAATTTAAACTAATAGCAAGTGTCTTGAGCAAAACGGAGATAAAAGAAGAACTACTTAGATATACGAATCACAAGGAGGGAAATAAATGATTTAAAAACAATTCATAATGAAACTAGGAATAAAATAATCTCACACCAAATAAGGAGAAAAGCAATAGCATGCAGCGCATAGAAACATACTAATGAATTTATCAAAGGCATGGAAGTACCCCTCTGTTGACTAGCAAATACACACAGTAGATATGCCAACTCCTGTTAGTCAAATGCTCTACCATTTGGCAAGACTTACCAAAACTAAATGCAGAAATGCTAGTTTCATGCTCACACATCAACATAGATACACATATGGAGTGCAAAAAGGGAGATATATAAAGGGAATGCATGCTCATTTATGATGTGTACTCACTGTACTTAATCGACTTCGATAGCTTAATATAGACAAACATTCAAAAGCAAGATAACAAAACAATCTAATATCTCTTAAGTCGCAAGCAGAGCAATACCAGCCTATGGACATTTTACAATGAGGTTGAAAGGGAAAAGCGAAGCCGGAACAAAGATAACAACTAAACACAACGAGTTACATGACGATGCTTCAAATCAACACATTTCAAACATAGAAACATATAACAAACCTAAGAGGGAGAGACAGCAACTGAAACCTCACAAATGGACGAAGTAAACTGCCATTAATCTTCCCCACAACATCCTCAAGACAAGCAAATAAAGACTATCCGACAAACAATACGATAACTCATTTCGAACTTACATATTCAAGCTAAACACAATATGATCGAAGCAAAGAAACTGCATATGATCAGTTCCAAATGAAACTTAAAAAAGTTGAAGCATATCCGTCATAAGCAACAGCGAGTTAGTTACACTATTCGAAGCAAACCGATAACCAAACAATCCTTCGAAGAAGAGTATAAAAATCGAAACGAATAACCCAAAACAGTGACAAAATAGAGGAACCAACAAACATTCATTGATTCACATTCAACACTTGAAGCAAAACGTAAGTAGAAGGAAGCATTACCTTTATCCGAGCAGCGACTGGGACTTTGCAGGTGAAGGAAACGAACTTCCACGACCACAATGGAGGCTTGCTAACTTCAACACACTCCAAAGACAGTGAAGGAATAATAACAGAATAAGGAAAATTTTCTCGAAAATTGCCTTGACATTCCAATTTTCTCTATTATCTTTGTGTTTTATAACAATGGAATTCCAGCTCCCCCCCCAAAAAAAAGAAATCCCTCCTTGAAACAGTGAAGGTGGCCATATATATAGCCATTTCTCAAGGGTGGAGAGCGGGGGAAAAACGGAAGAAGGCTTGGGGTAAATTCACGATTTCATGTCCTCTTTTGAATTCCAAAACCTAAAGGGATAAGGTTTTAAACGGAATGGTACGAATTCGTCTTATTCTCCAACGGCAAGATGAGCATAGCCGTCTGATTTGAGGGAAAGGACGAGGGGGGAGAGGAGATTTCGACACCTAGGTGTACTGTTTGTACGAGAGAAAGGGGAGAGGGGAAGGTCGCGCCGAACTATGCGGGGGAAAAGACAAAAACAGAGGGCTGTTCTGGGAATTTCTTGCGAAGAAGAAAGAAGGGGGGAATTGGGTCGGGTTGGAAGAGGTTTGGGAAAATGGGTTGAGTTGGAAGAGGGTTGGGCCTGGGAGGATTTGGGATGAAAATTAGATTTGGGTTTGGGAAAAGTGGGCTGGGAATTAAATTAAAAGGGAAGTAATTGGGCCTGGGGCGGCTGATGGGTAATGGGCCCAAAGTTGAATTAAGTTGGAAGATGCGTTAAATTTAATAAATAACCAAACTGAGTTAAGAAAATAAATTTAGCTAAACCTTGAATAAAATGAATTTATATTAATTAATCAACAAGCTTCTTTATTTTAGTAATATAATTATTTTAATTTTCAAAAATAGTGATTCAAAATATAACCATAATTTAACTAAACTAAGTTAACAAAGTACTTATTAAAAAATGAAAATCTTTATGAGTTGATTTTCGGATAGTTATGAAATATACTAATCATACATATTATTTGAAAATTGTAGAAGGTGAATAAACCATTTAAAATAACTTGTGAAAATATTTTGAATTTTATAAAGTCAATTATTTTGAGTAGTTGGAATTTAAGAAGCACGAAAGTCAACTCCTATCATGGAGGGGTAAAAATTGGGTGTCAACAATATTCAATGAAAGTGATAAAATATCTATTACCTTCACGAGTTAGAATTTTACCAAGTTAAAAAATATCAGTATGAACTTATTCTAATAGATAAATTTTTCTGTCAACTTGAAAATGAGGCCTTTTGGTGATTTTGGCTTTACTTCAAGTCTCACACTTCTCAAAATTCTTTTAAATAAATGAGATTAATCCTAAACTACTCATGATTCCAACATAATGATCATTAATATGACACAAATGAACATACCAAAAAATGGTAGTAGAAAGCATATAAACAAAAGTAAAAGCTTTATTCATCTTAACATTCAACTTAAACATCCTATCACATGCATACCCCTTCCCCACAAAATACCCTTCTTCACTATTGCATATTGATCAGATTCAATAATCTGTTTAAAGACTTCTTTATTAAGAAGAAAACTAGACATCAAATTTTTTCTCATAGGTGTATCAAGTACATATTTTAAAGTTAATACCCTTCCAGAAGTAAAACACAATTCGACATCTCCCATTCCAAGAACTTGAGTAGTATGAGAATCACAAAGCATGATGATTTTGAACTCCTGAAAATGAGTATATTTTTTAAATCAGTTTTTTGTCATAACAGACATGACGATTTGCACCAGAATTAACCCACCATCATCAACATTCTCAATCATGTTTATGTTGGTAATAACCACCACAAAAAGTTCTTCAATAATTTTTTCCTGATGGTTAGGATCACGTTTCCGGAATCTGCAAAATCGAGCAATATGTCCACTCTTGCCACAAACAAAGCATGGTCCCTTTTCTTGAACTTGTTAATTTTGTGCTTGGTTGTTTTCACCATTATTTTTCTTGGGAGGTCTACCATTATTTTTCTTGAATTTTTTCTTCTTAGGCTTCAAAGAAGTATTTTTCTGAGTTTCAAGAGTAGGATTATTCGAAGTAATTAAATTTACCTTCGTTGTGATGTTGTTCTCTTCTGTTTGTAAAAGTGCATCTTGGCCTTTGCTTCTTTTTCCGTGCAAATTTTCATTTCAAGGTTTCAAGAGAGGTTTCCTTTTGTTTGTGGCACATAGTTTTTTGAAATTCCTTCTATGAAGGTGGATGTTTATCCACTATGCCATAAACAATAAGGTTATCTCAAATTTTAACCTCTTCAGACCTAAGCTCTCCAACTATAATTATGAATTCTTGAGCTTGATCTACCACTGATTTGTTGCCCACCATTTGGAAACAAAAAAATGTACTAGCTACATATTTTTTCGCTCTAGCTTCTTTGGTATCATACTTACTCTGCAATGCTTTCCAAATTTTCTTTGCACTAGAGTAAGTTCTATCATAATAATCATAAAAATTATCATTTATACAATTAAGAAGCTATCATAATAATCATAAAAATTATCATTTATACATTTAAGAAGATAATACCTACACTTATAGGAGTCACCATCGTACTTTTCCACTTTCTCTAGATGAGAAATAGTTTCATCATAATTCATAGAGGTAATGTCTTCTTCATTTGGATTCTTCTCAGATAACACATAAGAAACATTGAGAAGACTTAAGTAGAAAAGTACTTTACCCTTCCATCCCTTAAAATGGTTACTATTGAATCGAAATGGCTTGTTAAGGTCTCCCATCTTGACATCCGCAGTTTTTTCAATTGTAACCATGATTGATTCTCCTTAAAATTGTTAGTGAAAGATTACAAGATAACCAAAAATTACAAGATTACAATTGATAATAAAATGAAGAAAAGAAATCTCTTCAGGCTGAGGCGCGGATATCTCGCTCTATTTAATGAGATTCAAGCCCATTGCAACAGATATTTTCACTGGTCCAGCAGTAGTTCGCTTTGACTTGTCCCCTCCAGGATACAACAACCTTAAAAAAATATAACCCAACAACTCTGGACAAGACTTGACTCCTAAGATCCACAAAAGAAACACCTCCCTTCAACTAATAAGAACTCTCTTTTAGACAAACTTTTTGCACTCTATATTTTCTTGTGTGTTGTGTGTTTCAAACCAAATGAAGACCAACACTATTTATGCTACAAGAAGTCTTCCTAGCAATGAATAAGAAGATAAGTGGTGTCGTAAATAGTGAAAATAATGAACTTACGAGTTACATAGGTTACAAAGAATAATTGAGGAATTAAGAATGAGATAATGAGAGGGATAACTAATGCCATCAATGGATGATGAACATGTTGCCCAACGTTCACATGAACGTTTGTTTCTGTAACAACAAAAATAATGGACAATAATTCCTATCTATGGGCATTGATAATTGAGTCACTAATAGTTAATGTAAAATGCCCACTAACTCTATTTTTTTATATAATAATAATAATAATAATAATAATAATAATAATAATAATAATAATAATAATAATAATAATAATAATAAATAGTAAATCCAACAATTATGTCTATTCATTTGTAACAATAATATTTTGATGCAAATTTTATTTGGCCTACGAATCATTATCTACTCTATGAAAGAAAATATAGAAAGGAAAAAAAAAAGAAAAAAAGAAAGAGAAAGAGATAAAAAAAGACAACAAAAGAAACATATAAAAGAAAGAAAAACAAGAGAGAATGAACAAAAGGGAGAAAGAGCGAGAAAGAGAGATGAAAGTAAAAAAAAAGGCAAAGAGAGAAAGACATATAATAAATTATATAGTATTGCTCTACATTGCTATAAATGGTAATAATTAGAAAATATATTTAAAATAAGCAATTATTTTTAAAAAGGGATCCACTTAAGTAATTAATCCTTTTTTAAAAAATAAAATTATTAAATAAGACAAAAATGTAAATATATTTATGTAAAATGATTATAACTTTTAAAAAGGTAATATTTATATAATAACAAACTATTAATTAAAATTAAATGTTATTACCACAATTTGATTTAATTTTAATACGTAGCAAACAATTGTCATTCGCCTCTTTCCCTAAGTTTCTCACTCGCCACTCTCGTTTCTCGCTGGACAGTCTCTCCCTCGTCTCTCTCACATTTATATAAATACAAATGTATAAAATGTGTTTGTATTTGTATAAAGCGAGATAAAATTTTGTGTGTGTGTGTGTATATATATATATATATTTTCGTTCTCCCCTCTTCTCTCTCCAAATGTCGCTCGCCTTCTATCACTTTATACAAACACAAATATATAATTGTGTTTGTGTTTATCTAAAATAAGAGAAAATTGTTATATACACATACAACTACATATATTTTCGTCTTATACACTTATGATTAAACAAATGCGGATCTTTCCTTGCCCAGTTTTCTTTTGTCTTTCTCTCTTTCCCGCTTTATACAAACACAAATTGTTCAATTGATTCTTTTTGTATATGGTCTTTTGTATATGTATAGAGAAATATTCATATTAGTAGTCATAGCAAGCATAAAGTTATATATGGAGCGCAATTCTACAAACTATAGCTATAACATATTTATTTTTATATTTGCTATCTGTGAAAAATATTCTTTAACAAACACTCAAACTCTCTCACTTTCTCCTTAGACATTCCTCTCCCTCTCTCGCCTCTCTCTTCCTTCTAATAAGATGAATTCATTTAAATGTATTATTTATTAATTGTATTCAATCAAAATATAAGTGAGAATTTTGTATTTATATCATTTGTATTCAAAAAATTATATTTGCATTTTTGTATCAACTGTATTTTTATTCATACGAATAAATTATGCATGCATATACGCTCTATCACATATATTATGTATCAATTGTATCCAATTACATGTAAGTGAGAGTTTTGTATTTTACATCGATTGTATTCAAAAAAATAAATTTGTATTCAATTGTATTTGTATTTGTTATACAACTAATACAATATGTATTCATCTTATTTCTCCAATTTCGCTCACCTCTCTCGATTTCGCTCGCCACCCTCCTCCCTCTCTTGATCTTGCTCGACTCTTTCCTTCTAATATGTATTCATTTTGATACAAATTATTTTGTATTTGTATTTTTTTCAAAGTCCGCGGAAAAATACAATAAATACAAATGTGTAGCAATATTAGAGAAACTATAGCTAAGGAGTCCAATTTACGGCTTAATATTTTGTTGTTTCTTAAAGTATTCCAATGAATAAAGGGTCCATAAGCCTTATGCATAATTTTTATTCCTCCCAAGCATTTATACGAAATATTGTAACCAAAATGCATACATTTTGATTTAATTTATGACGAGATTATGAAAAGGCAAAGTGTTATATTTCAAAATAATTTGAAACTCTATTTAGTTGATGATTCATATTTATAGTCATGTTGACTGAGGAATTGATTTAGCTGAATTTATATGATCAAGGATACAAATCTTGATTTAACTTATTATGTTCATATTTTACCGATAAAAGGAAGTGATTGAGATAGTAGATAAAGGTCGAATGGATTAACAAATCTTGGATGATGTAAGTCTTGAGGAAGATTTCATAAATTTAATTTATAAAGGTGCTTCTATGTAGATTGCAAAGATGTTTATCAATTTAATGCATACTCATATATGATTTCAAATTAAAGATACATGAAGAAATGACTAGAGTTATTATAGAAATCCATATGGAAATCTCACATAAGTATGAATTAGAGGAATCAAGTATTGTATTGATAAAAATAATGTTGAGTTACAAGTTTCTTATACAGGAGAGAAATGTAGAGTCCTACTACAATACCTATTACTACTATAATAATAATAGTGCAATTATAAATAATCTAAATCCTAGTTGTACTTTAATTCTAATAGTAATCTAATCCTAGTCATAATAATCCTAATCCAGTCCAACTAGTACAATAAGTAGTAGTCTAGTCGATACAATATTTTAATCTTAGTGTGGCTCTAATTCTAAAGTAGTGTTGTAAACTCGTAAGTCAGCTTCGTTGTCCCTGGTCCTTTGACATGTTCCAATCGTCAACTTTCTTTCTTCATCAACACTTGGTGCAGACATGTCAGTGAGTTGCGTTAGACATGTTCCAATCGTCAAATTCTTTATTCTTCAGTACTTCCCCTCTATCTTATGAGTAGAGGAACAATTACTCCTAACTTGATTTGAATATCTAGCACACAAATTCACTTTGAATACCCAACAGAAACTTATATTTTCAATACTTTGATATGTTGATGTTGTTGTTTTCGAATATCTAGAAAAAACAAAACCTTTAATGCCCAGCAAAAACTTGTTTTGTCAATGTTTCGGTATGTTGATGTCGTTGTTTCTTCTTCCCCTACCTTTTTGTGCAGATAATAATGTTTTATGGTTTTATTGTGATACCTTTTCTTTCTCTTCCCTTATATAAAAGCATGTGATATCATTAACAAATTGATTAAGGGTGGGATATGCTTTCTTACCGAAACTTATAACAAAATTAATTGCTAATGTTGGTTGAATATTTGTTTTTTTCCAAGTATTCACACATCTCCTTGGCAGTTGAGAAGTCCAAAATTAGGTACATGCTTTCTACAGTCAAGGTGCTTGAGATCCAACACCTTAGCAACACATCTTTCTCCTTTCAATAATCAATGGTGCCACTATCTTTTGCGTCCTTCTTAACCCTACAACTTTCCTAGAAGTCTGTCCAGTGGAACAACTACTTTTACTTGGTTCATTCTATCTGATATGAATCAATTAGGGTATGTGTGTCCTCTTTATGAGATAGTTTGTTGACTTAAGTAAAATGGAGCAGGCGACGATGAGTTGGTGAAAGAAAGGAGGTTGACATACTTTTGGTAGAAGTGATCATTCCAATGTGAGGTTTTTTTCGTTCTTTTATCAATACTCAAAGTGCAGAAAAACTTTAATCTATGATACCATGTGGAAATCTCACGTCTAGGATTAGAGAAATCAAAGATTGTATTTATGAAAATAATGTTTAGTTACAAGTTCCTTATATAGGAGAAAATTGTAGTGTCACACCCGGAGACCATACCCCGGATGCAACCGACGTCGTCGTCCTCTCAGAGAACTCAGACAAGCCCATGTCATTCGTCATAACATGTGATCAGTAAAAATTGCAAAAAAATTAAAACTTTTATATTCGACCTGAAGTATACTTAGACTTCATACTTATCGTTCATGAACCATACAATATTCTAAGGAATTGTCTCACATATATAAAACCATCTAAAGAGTGCAAATCAAGACTTAGCCAATGCATAGTCAATATTCCATATAGTCCTTAATACAAAAGAATCCAAAGAAACATGATGGAAATAGGATATTATTAAAACTACTAAAAACATGCGTAAGCTAGAATATTAAAGATAGAATCCCTGAACATGAGGACCTACCAAGACTTGGAGAAGGAGTTTCAAGCTTCTTCAAATCGACCTCCTTAACCTCAATGGCCGGAACCTACATTTGTAATAATATAAAGTTTATGGGGTTAGTGCGCCACATGTACTAAGTATGGGTATATGTACATAACACATAAGGACATGCATGAGAAAAGATCATTATCGTTTCATTAGAAAACATGCTAAGTCATGTGAACAACTTTAATGCACATACCATATAACATATACAAGTCAAGGATTTCATAAACATAAAGCATGATTATAATTAAAGACATATTATCATTGAGTCATGTTAACATTTCATATTCAATAGATCATATAATATAACATACAAAGACACTTACCAATGATCTCATCCACAACCTACAGTGCAATGGTCATGTGAAGTCCCATAACCCCACACAACCAAGTAGATAAGATAGGAAACCATGGGTAAAACTTTACTTCATATAACTTGTAACATAATTAGTCATCACTTCATTTAGCAATATAACCTGATCATATTCATCATAATGACCAACATCATATAAGAGTAACATCATGTATCATAAACATATACCCTTCATGTTGTCATATTTCATAAGAACAATCTCCTAGGACTTCCCTTAGAGTCAACGTGTGCAATATTTTGGTAGAGTCCTATACCGCTACCTCTACTAAGTAGACTCCTCAAGTCACCCTAGTCAACATTCATTTACTTGTATTTCATTTTACACGAGGGAAAATTCTCCTTAACTGACATAGACCATGTGAGATAAACATGGAATTCGGTGTTATAAAACCCCACACCAAAAAAAGGTGGTCTACTGGCCAAAGTAGAACCTAACATGACATAGCTTTCTAGGTGGATTCACTAGCTAATATACTATGGTGGTAACATAGTTTTAGAGACCTATAGTTTCACATTACATGGCAGCCCAATCTCATGAGAGTCATTGTGAACCTACCTTCGAACTAGGGAAGGGACATCTTTGATATCTAGTTCATCGGTGCTTAGCTTAAGTCCCTTTCTTGAAATAACCTTTAAGTTGTATTTTATCATAAACTTATAATAGGTTATAGGAGATTAACTCCTTGTATAAACAAGATCATGAGCTCTTTGTGATTAGATGAAAATTTCCTTTCATCACAACCCTTTGTATGTGAGATAAACATAACATAGTCATCTTGTGTAAAGCATACAAGAGAATAGCATAGCTTAAATTTTTGTATTCTTATCATGATCTGACATTTATCATGTTAATATCCCATAATTTACACATAAAAAAATCATATAAAGTTTTGTGACATAACATTATGATTTATAGGCTAACATGAACATTGTAGAGTAATTACAACTTTAGAGGACTTACCTCTTGCTTCCAAGAACATCATTCAAGAACTTACAACATTCATAACAATAACATAGTGAAATACTCAATATAATAATCAACAACAACTCTTCAAATCGTATACAAGATCAATGCATAATGTAGAGTAAAGGATAAGGGTCATTTAAGAGTTCATTCTAGTCTAACTTCCAATCCCTACGTTTTCATATTATCGAGTAGTAGAAACCATCATATGAAACCATCATGTAGATAAGAACATACTTCACACAAAATTCAAACATAATAACAACATACTCATAAAAAATCGTGTGGAATAGACTATAGAAAACACTTTCTTTTCATTAAAAATCATCAATCTAGGGTTAGGATGAAAATCTGTTTTGTAGAGTAAAAACCCTAGAATTGAAGTTCTTGAAAACTTAACTTTAAAGGACCTTGGGGAAATGAATCCCAAGAGTGAAAAACCCATACCTTATAGATTAAGAATCCACAAAAATTGGACGAAAATCTTGAAGTCTTCGTCTTCTACCTTAAGCTCTTCTCGTTCTTCAATGGACTTTGGAAAAGAGAGCGTTTCTTCATAGCTGAGAAAAACTTATTTTTTAATCTGATTTGAACGTGTAAAAGTGGTCTAAAACTTACCTAATATCAATATATAGTCATCCTATGAATTACCCAAAAGAACCTCCACTTAAAGAGTCTTTTTAATAAGTTAAATCACCAAAAAATGACTTCAACGATCTCGAGAAGTAGCTGCCCGTCGCGGGAGCCAAATCCCGTCATTTTTATTGAATTTTGAGTTGAGGAAGTGAGGTGCGTGTCAGCCTCACTTCACGAGATTGCCTCTCAGATATTGAGGCAGAACACCTTGTGTTCAGCTCGCGTCGTGCACCACACCTCCACATCTCTCCTGCTCGCAGGCTTCCAGGCAGCCTGCCCACATATGTTTGGGTCCTCCTCAAGGGCCCTTCAAGTGGTCCTTGAGATGTCGTTAGCAGGAGTTTGCAACCTTTTTACAACATACTACCTATCCAAGGTCTCTTTATAAGTTTTGGACTTCATTTGACACCTTAAAACATTTATGTTGGGGTTGATCCCACGTGGAAAATGGTTTAGGCTTAACTTTAATCTACAATTACGTCTATTTAATCAAGTCATTTCCCAAAATAATTAATTAAAAGGGGGGGGGGGGTTGTGTAACAAAAGTATTTAATTATTTCTAAGTAAAAACAAATAGCAAGATTATAACTTTGGGGTTTATCAAGTGATGAGACAAACTAGGGTGTAAGTGTTCCCCATAGGTTCATAACGCGGTAATTCTAGCTATACAATTCTTTCCTAGTATCTTGCATGCAAAGTGGTAAGTTGTGTATCCCTAATTCCTTGGTACAACAACTAGGGAATTTCACTCCGTACCTTGGTCCGGCTAGATGTGTTTACTTTACTAAACCTTACCTTTACCTCATATTAAGCATCATGTTCAACGTATGGCTAAGTTACTACTTCACACCAATTGAAAATGGCCTATTAGATAGTATATAATAAATCTACGTTGATAATTCTTTTCTTATTAACTACCTCCTTGGTCCGGCAAGTAGAAACAAGGAGAGTTCTAACGTTGACCACCGTTAAAAGGACTTCTAAATGAAAGAATTATCAATACATGCAAGAAACTATTCTAGAATTGTTATTTAGCTAGTTTTACTTTGTTAATTATCCATGGTTCCCACAACCCTATTTGTGAATTTAGTTACCCATGCTCACAATTACACAATTCATAGTTATTAAACAAGAATTCATGTACTTACGTTGAAAAGTTTAAATAAAATCCAGCAATAGCACTTGAATTAACGAAAGTATTGTAAGAATTGAATCTGAAAAATTGTAGTATTTCTCAAAAACCAAAGTTTAACTTCCAATTACACAAGTATAAAAAATAGTAAAGAGTCTAACCCCAAAAAGAGGTTTTTAGTCATATTTATAATAATAAAGTCCTAAAATTAAAGGAGTTCTAATTAAGGAAAAATCTGTCCAAAATGCATCTTTCGTCGACGACCCTATTGACGGTCCATCGTTCCATCGACGGACCGTCAAATGATTCCGTCGGTCCACACTTATAATCTTTTTAATCATCCACTTTATCATCCTTTATTTTACAATCGATGTATTAAAAAAATGGTCCGTCGATGGACTTACGGTCCGTCGATGCCTCCGTTCCTCCATACTTAGTGGTTTATTCAAGTTACTAGACTACTTTCTATTACCATCAAGAGTTTGGCAGGATGGTGAGTCGACGGACCATCGCTCCTTACGTAGACCCACACTTAGTCAGAATTTCCTGATTTGATTTCAGTAGCTTGAACCTCCAGTCGACGATCAACTTCTACAGACCATCGATGGCTCCGTAGGTCATCACTATTGCACTGATTTCAGCATAGTCTTTAGCGTTTTTGTTTTTGAGAATTTTCCTGCAAACACATATAAAAATACATGAAAATTACTACAAAAAGGCCTTAGACACACACAAAAATTAAGGAAAAAGCATTGAAAGTACCATGAAACCACGGTGCATCAACACCCTCAACTTAGATTCGTTGTTTGTCCTCAAGCGACACACTATGAATCACCACAACACCTTTGCATAAAAATATCCTCATTTAAGCTCTCGTAATCATCTTGCTGTCAATCCCGATTATTTTCATTGCCTTTATGCATGATATCATTCTTAGGATCATTCATGTGGATTAGACCATGACACAGACTCACCACGCACTGACACCTCTCCTCTTTTATCTCTCACCAAGGCACAAACTTTCCAATATTACAGCTGTTGTCCTCACTTCAAAAACAATATCCTCCTTATTCACCTAGTGATTTCAATTTGAGTATAAGGATTTTTTTTTCAACACTCACTCTCAGAACAACTTCATACCTAATTGGTGTCCTACCTTTTCATCATTTATTATGCCCTATTCATCCTTTTTCTTGTATTCTTTGCCTTGTTTTCTCCTTTCTTTCTCCTTTTGTGCAAATGACTTTTCTTTTATTTTTATTTTCAAATTTTGTAAATTTTCACTTGATTTCAACTTTGATTGAGTCACTTTTCTTTTGTTCTTTCATCATTTTTTTTATTTTCATTCATTATTTTAACTCCACTTTCCGGAACATTCCTCATAATAGCCACCCTAAACTCATGACTTTGCCATGAGTCAATGTACACAATACCGAAAGTTGGGTCAGGGCAAAGACGAGATTTGTTTATATATTAGCCACCCTCAACTTATGATTTTGGCATAAGCTGAGGTGCACATGTCCAAGGAGGGACCAGGGCCAATACATTGTACCCATAAAAGATGAGTTGGGGTATAAAAGAATGGTGTATTATAAGATCAAATAATTTGGATAAAAAAGGGATTACTTTCATTTGGTTTTCTTTCATTTATGATAAAGATTGGTTAATTTGAACAAGGGCCTATGATCCTTTCCTAATTGTCTAACACAAATTACTTTTTCCAGGACTAACCGAGCAAGTTCTAGCTAGGTACAAACAGTGGACTATTCAACTTTCCTCACACTCTCTTAACACCTCATTACCCTACAAGATTATCGGACACCTAGTTCGAATGCTAGATTGAGGGTCATGCAATAGTATATCTAATCATGCAAACATTCATTTTAGAACGGGATGTCATTGTATTTAGCCATCATGCTTCAGATTTCACATTTATACTTTCTAGAAGGTACAACACATGCCGGTTCAACAGTAAAATAATTAGTCTCTTAGGACAAAAAAACATAGGCAACCCCAAGAGAGGATCGTGAGTTGGGCTACTCAAACTTCACCCTAGCACTCATTTTTCATTTACCCCACCCCAAACAAAAAAAATGCAATTGTCCCTAATACATAAGAAAAATAAACAAGGTGGTAGGTAAAGCAAACTTGAGGCGCATAGCACCGACGATCAACAAACTGGCGGGTCTGGTTTCCCGGAACCCGCTCCCTCAGTAGTAGGGACACCATCAATAGTGTCCGCAGCAATTTCAGAACCCTCAGTAGTGCTCCTCTCAACATAAACAAACCTAGAGCTAGACTCCCCAACAACCAACTCAAGAGCCCTTATCTTCCAGGCCTCCTTATCAATCAACGAGGCTCTCCTCGTAGCCTCTAACTTAGTGCACTCCCTCTTTCGATCTTGAGCTCCTTCTCTGGATCGTTGCCTCTTGGAATGCTCACGTGGTGTAGGCGGTGGCACAAAGGTGGTTTAGAAAAGTGCAACAAGCACCGTATCCTCAGCAGGATCTACAGGTGTGGCCAAAGACTAATTTACCCATGCATCAAGAATGGCATCCACATCAGCCTTCAGACTCGCCACAACAGCCAAGGGAGTGGTCAAATCAATAGTAGGGGCTGGCTGGGCGAGCAATCTCAACTCAAAGGCGTCAAGGCACTGGTGGACAACTAGAATCTTCGTCTCAGTCTGCTGGGCCATCTTCTTCTCGATACGATTATCTACCTTAGCAATGGACTTTTGCATCCACAGCTAGATATGATGCAACAGTGTGTCCATCTGGGCCTCGAAATTCTAGACCCTAGCAATCGGGACCAGTGTTGTAGATGGAGTAGAGCAAGAGGAGCTCGGAGTTTTGCTAATACTCGGGATAGACTCAATCAAGGTGGTGTCAATAGGCTCTGATATAGCCTGATCAGCCCCTTGGTCTTGCTCTACGGTGTCCGCCAAGTTTTCACCTAGCAGCTGCACCTCTACTCTGGGCTCTCTATTGGGTGCCGCCTCATTGGAATCATCCCGGATGAGAGCGATATCAACTATTACCAAAGAAATCTTGAGAATATCAATGTGCCAAACAGGAACTCCAGCAAACCTGCACAACTTGAAAATCATGCAGGGAAAAGGGTAAGTAGTGGTGGACTTAGAGACCCTCTCATGAATGACTGCCAACAACAACCTCGCAAAATCCATGTCGAACCCCACAACCATAGCAGCTACAAATACCACTCTATTCGACGTAACAATGTTCTCAGCAGCAATGGGGGATAGGCAATGACGTACGAATAGCCAGATGAATTTGGTCACATATGTGAGGTTGACCTTTTTGATCAATCCTTTGGGTTCCAGCACCCAATCTGCACCCTCACCATCCACGGAAATGTTGTGACCTCTCTACCTCTTGGTGGTCTCTCTAACCACCGTATCATGTTGGAAATGGCCTTCCTTTATAAGCTTCCACCAGCAGAAAACTCAGGTATGAGGGTGGCCCTGGTGGCATCATCATCAACACCATAAGAACTGGCGAATGGTGGGAAAGGAGATATCCACCCGCCGTCCACGGACACGAACATAATCAAGTGGTACTTGTTTGGCAGGATTAGCCCACCTGTCCAAAGGATCCCTGAGAGTCGCTACATAGGACGCGTAGAACTCTCATACCACCTCCTCGCTGTAGCATCCCACGCTCCTATCCATCCACTTTAGCCGATGGGGGGTGAAGAGGTCATGTATAGCCGGCAGCGTATGAAGACTCCCGGTAAGAAATCATCGCTAGACTCTCAGAGTCCGAGTCATGACCTCCTTATCATTGAGAAGTTTCACATCCATGTACACATGGTATTGTCCATCTACGCACCACCGTTTGGGCTGATCAGCAACCCATGCAAGGACGTCGAAATGCGGTGCGGGAGTAGAATCTGCACTATTGTCCTCATCAGAAGAGGCAGAGTGGTCAGGTGCAGCAGGAACAGTGGCACCATTCGATCCTGACGCTCCCTCAGACCTGGAAGCCTCCTCAAAGACGGATGCTCTCTCATACTCGGATGTCTAATTGGAGCTAGACGCTGCCTCAAAAACTGCTGCAGACCTACACGGTGTGCTGGTCAGTGTGCGCTCCTCATCAGACTGGGAGGCAGTGACTTCGTCGAACACCACCTTCTCGGGTGTGCCCCGAGTGGTCATAGAAGCATGTGTTGTTATCTGGGTGCTTGGTGGCAAGTAGTCTGGATCATACACATCTTCCAATGAGCCAAGCACCATTTGACGTGAAGGTGCCACAGACTTTGAACGTCCTCTAGAGTAGACTAAGTCGGGCTTGGGGGCCATTTGTACCTGCAAAGGGAGGTTATTAGTACCATTATAATCGTTCAACACACTCAAAAGAATCAAACACCAAAGAGGGAACACAAAACAAAGTTGAAGTGCAGAACTGACTAACGGGCACTATCCATGGTCCATCGATGGAACGATGGCCTGTCAGTGGGGTCCATCTTTGGACACTTTGTAAATTTTTTGTAGAAAGCTTCAGAAACAAAGGTACTGTTAGAGACGACGGAAGTGCAGCATGGTTGGTCGATAGATCGACGGACCATCGACCACCCCCGTGGGTACACACTTAGAAAAAATTATAGAAACCCTCAGCAAACATGGTTCTGTTACAGACGATGGAAGTGAATGATGGTCCGTTGATCCATCGACGGACAGTCGACCACCCCACTGGGTAGACACTTAGACAAAATTATACAACCCCTCATCAAACAGGGTTCTGTTATAGATGACGGACGTGCAGAGCGGTTCGTCGGTCAATCGATGAAACGTAGACCATATTCGTCATTCCAAAGTTAGACAAATATGGGGAGTAGCTATCGACGGACCCCATCGATTGTCCGTCAATTGACCAACGGTCCATAGACGGGGTCTCATATTTT
The DNA here is from genome assembly GCA_027704765.1 of Solanum habrochaites. NCBI lineage: Eukaryota > Viridiplantae > Streptophyta > Magnoliopsida > Solanales > Solanaceae > Solanum > Solanum habrochaites. Next base: position 34,057,516 of record JAKWJA010002495.1, read on the forward strand.
CGGTCAGAGACAGATATGTTGCCACCCCTTTTTCACCCCCCCACACATATGCAAGCACAAAACTTAATGCATTTCCTATATCAATAAAAACATCATTTCGTCATATGTAGGCCGTTGATTATTTTGATTTCAATCCTAGATTATAAGGTACTAACAAGCCCTATCAGAAAACTACTAAACTAACCAATTCAAAATCCATTTCACCCCCACCACATACATGTGCCATCATTCTTAGGTGTAAGGCACTCACAAATTACAGATAAATCAGGCAAAATCAGTCCCTAAGGTAAGACTCACATATTAACATTATGGGTTCCAAAAAATTAACATGAAATCAAATTCAGATGAGAGTGGCATACCTATTTACTGTAGTGGAGTGGCTGTGAGGGTGAATTTTACAAGGAATCAACACCAAAAACTGACCTCGAACACCAACTGGAAAGAAGGAAGAAAATGGATGGAAATTTTGGGAGACAAAGGTTTGGAATTTAGGGAAATTTGGAGAAGATGGGAGATTAGAAATTTATTAATGGGAATAAATGTGTGAGCGAGTGGGGGAGTTGAAACAATATGGGGAGGGAAACGGTTTGGAAAGGTATTTGAAAGGGTGGGGTGCAACTAAAAAGTTTTAAAACCAATATATAGATGGTCGGGTCGGCCGGATTATTAGGTTTGGGGAATTAACAATTCCGTGTCGATGGAACGTAAGTCAATCGATGGTCCGTCGACTGTGCCCTAACTTAGACAAAATTGAAAAACAAACCTAGGATCTACGGACCCTGTCAACGATCTGTCGATGGGACAACAGTCTGTTGATTGGTCTGTCGATCAGTACAACAAACCAATTTCTATAGATTTCTGGTGATTTGGTCCCTACTTTACACCCAATAAGCTAATATTTTTCTATTTTATGGACACTTTTTAGACACGGACCGTAGTCTACTCTCTAGCCAACACTTCTAAAGAAAAATGAAAGCAAATCTACACATGACATTAAGTAAAAATAGAAATGATGCAACTACTCCTATAAAATCAAGAAAAGAAAAAAATCCTATTATTGTCTAGAGGATACATATTAGGTTGCCTTCCAATCAACGTTTGATTTAACGTCGCGACACGACACAAAGAACCTTGATTACTCATATTTCATGAAGATGGTATGCCTCTATCACTTCAATTCACATTTTTAGCATTCCCTAGATAGATTTTGATCCTTTGACCATTCACCTTGTTCTTTACACCCTCATTGTTCTCCAACTCAACCGCACCATGAGGGAATACTTGAGTGATCACGAATGGACCAGTCCATTTGGACATGAATTTTCCCAGAAACAAGCACAACCAAGAGTTTAACAAAACCACCAAATCCCCAACCACGAAGTCGCGCCTCTCAATCTTTTGGTCATGGTACTTATTCATCTTTTCTTTGTAAAGGGCTAAAATTTCATACGCCTTCAACCGAAACTCATCAATCTCATTTATCCCATTCAACCTCTGTTCCACTTCCTCGTTCCAATCCATCTTTAGCTTCTTTATGGCCCACATGGACTTATGATATAACTCAACCAGTAAGTGACAAGCCTTCCCATATACAGGTTGGTATGGGGATATATCTATGGGATTCTAGTATGCTGTCTGGTAGGCCCAAAGAGCATCATCAAGCCTCTTTGCCTGATCCGTTCTACTAGCATTCACCGTTTTTGCTAGAATTTGCTTGATTTCTCTGTTTAACACCTCAACTTTCCCACTAGTGTGAGGATGGTAGGGAGTGTCTACATTGTGGCGAACCCCATGTTTCTCCAATAACCCTTTAAATAACTTTTTGCAAAAGTGGGATCCCCCATCACTAATAATGGCCCTTAGGGTGCCAAATCTAGAAAATATGTTCTTTTTCAAGAAAGCGGTGACACTCTTCCCTTCATTATTTGCAAGTGCTATAGCTTCTACCCTTTTGACACATAATCAACTACCACAAGAATGTACTTCATCCCATGAGAACTCACAAAAGAGACCATAAAGTCAAAGCCCCACAAATCAAACAACTCAATTACAAGAATGGGATTTAAAGGGAGATCTTCCCTTCTAGAAATACCGCCATCTCTTTGGTACCTATCACATGTCTTGGCAAACTCATGAGCATCTTGGTGGATGGTGGGAAAATTGTAGCCACATTGCAAGATCTTATGGGCAGTCCGGATACCACCATGATGCCCATCCACAGGCGAGGAGTGACATGCCTCCAAAACACTCAACATCTCAACTTCCTTCACATAACGATGAATAAGACCAGCGGAACAAGTCCTATATAAATATGTCTCATCCCAGAAGAACTTTTTTACATCATGCATGAAATTTTTTCTTTGATGAAAGGACAAGTCCGATGGGACGATATCACTAGCGAAGTAATTCGTAAAATCGGCAAACCATGGAATCAAGTCTTGGGAAGCGGCCAATACATGCTCATCAAGGAAAGTATCATCAATTTCAGACTTTTCACCTAACTCTCGCATTGGTTCATATTCTAATCAGGATAAGTGATTGACAACTTGATTTTCAGTCCTTTTTCTTTCTTTCACTTCAAAGTCAAATTCTTGCAGTAGTAATACCCATCGAATCAATCTTGGCTTTGCATCCTTCTTTGTTATTAAAAATCTCAATGCCGAATGGTCGATATGCACTATGACTCTCATTCCAAGAAAATAGGAGCAAAATTTCTCGAAAGCAAAGACCACCGCAAGGAGCTCTTGTTCAATCATAGTATAGTTCTTTTGGGCTTCATTAATGGATTTAGTGGCATAGTAAACGGGGTGAAGGATTTTATCCCTTTTGTGTCCCAATACCATACAAAGAGCAACCCCACTCGCATCACACATCACATCAAATGGTTTTATCCAATACGGGGAAAATAATTGGCACATACACCAACTTTTCCTTCAACTCACCAAATTCCTTCAGACAGGATTCATCAAAATAAAATTCACACTCTTTCTCAAGTAACTTGCACAGAGGATGTGCAATCTTTGAAAAATCCTTGATGAACCTTCGCAGAAGCCCGCTGCCCTAGAGAAATCCTCACACCTTTTTACAGAGATGGGTGGAGGAAGTCTCTCTATTACCTCAACATTAGATCGATCAACTTCTATACCCTTCTCTGAGATGCGGTGGCCCAATAAAATACCCTCTTTCACCATGAAGGGACATTTTCCAAAATTTAGCACAAGGTTGCAATCTTCAACCTCTTGAGAACCTTGGCCAAGTGACTCAAACAATGCTCAAAAGAGTTCACCAACTACAGAGAAGTCATCCATAAACACCTCAATAGTGCCTTCCACCATATCAGTGAATATCTACATCATACATCTTTGAAAAGTAGTCGGTGCATTACATAACCCAAACGACATTCTGTTGAACGCGAAAGTTCTATAAGGGCAAGTGAAAGTTGTTTCCTCTTGATCCTCTAGTGTAATGGAGATCTGGTTATAACCCGAGTAACCATCAACAAAACAGTACCACCCCTTTCCTGCATGCCTATCCCACATCTGATCCATGAAGGGCATAGGAAAATGGTCCTTCTTGGTCCATGCATTTAATTTCTGGTAGTCCATACACTCTCCATCCAATCACCAGCCTCATCGGAACAAGCTCATTTTTCTCATTGGGGATCACAATCATTCCCCTTTTCTTAGGCACACACTGAATAGGGCATACCTAACTACTATCAACGATTGGATTTATGACACCGTCATCCAACCTCTTAATAATCTCTTTTTCACTACCTCTTGCATAGGTGGATTTAAATGTTTCTTGTGCTCAATACTAGGCTTATGATCGAGCATGTGTTAGATTTTTGTGAACAAATATTGGGAGGGATCCCAATATTATTCGCAATAGTCCACCCAATAGCTCTTTTGAATCTCTTCAAAATTCCACCAAACACTCAACTTCATGCGCATTCAGATCTGGCGCAATAATTACCAGCAAAGTGTCACCTTTTACAAAGAAAACATACCTCAAATGAGGTGGTAGAGCCTTAAGTTCCGATTTTGGAGTCTCCTCTATAGATGGTTTCGTGGGTGGAGACTCGCGACGCTTCATATCTAACTCAAATTTCTTTGATTTGAATCGAACATCACCTTGATCAAGTGTCGCAACCAATGACCCATACTCTATAATACAATCACTCTCAAAATTCATGATCACCGCCTCTAGTGACTCAACACCCAAAAAGTCTTCTATTCGTACCTCATACGAACTTTCAACCCTTTAAGATATTATAGATACCGATTAGAGCTCACCACTCTGTCTCATGGAACTACAAATGTTGAAAGTCACTTCTCCATTGTTCAACCGAAACTTTATTTTCCCTTTCTCCATATCAAACGAGGCTCGACCTGTAGCAAGGAACAACCTCCAAAGAATGATAGGCACCTCAAAGTCAACCTCACAATCAAGAATCACAAAATCTGCCGGATATATGAATGACTCCACCTTCACTAACACATCGTGGAGTATCCCAATAAGCCTCTTCACCATTTGATCGACTATCAGTAACCGCATCGCAATGGGCTTTGGGTCAACCAAACCCAACTTCTTGTAGACAGACAGAGGCATGCGATTTATGCTTGCCCCAAGATCACATAATGTTTTCGCAAAGTGTAACAACCTGATTGTACATAGAATAGTGAAAGCGCCCAAATCTTCTTTCTTATGCACAAGAGACCTTGTAGCAATAACACTACAATATTGCATCCTATTATCATCCTCAAAACTAACCGATATCTTCTTAGTGACCATATCTTTCATGAACTTGGCTTAACTGGGCATTTGTTCAAGAGCTTCTATTAAAGGGACATTGATGGAAGGTTGTTTGAACATAGTAATAAAATGTTGTTACTTACCATCCTCAGTTTTGGTCACTAACCTTTGCCGGAATGGTAGTGGTGGCCTAGGAATGGGGGTTACCTTTTAGGGTACCTCTGCTTCTTTCCTTGATTTATCTACCAACTCACCACTAACTTCCTGTACCTTATCATATCCTTTCATCTCATCTTCGACGCCTGATGACATAGGTAGGTATGGTTTACATACCACCTCGAGTAGTGACTGCCATACAATGTCCATCATTTTTTGAATTTTGGATGCTATTTCTAGGAAAAGTAATCGGTTTCCGTGGGTTCACAGTAAAAAACAATTGGGCCATTTGAAACTCAAGATGCTTGATTGATATTGCATGTGCATCCACCTTTTGCCCAATATTCGCTAAATCACTTCTCAACTCTTTAGTGTGCTCATCAGTAGCATCGAACCTCCTTATCCTTTTCTGCAACATATCCTCAACTCGCGCCTACTACCTTCACCATCCCTATGAGAAAGTTCCTGATTTTGAGGTGGAACATAGGGCCCATTCCGATCATTTCTGTTACCATAGTTAACCCGGTTTAAGTTGTTGTCGCGGTCTTAATTTCCATCTCAAACATAGTGACCCTCTCGGTTGTAATTCCCATAGTTCTGAGCTTGATTTCCTTGACCTTGGCGCCAATTTTCTTGATTGGAGCCTTGTGCGTTTGGTCGGGAACCCTCCATCTACTCATTTACTGCATAAGAGTCCTCTTTATAGTAGTACTCATCAACCGGCGGTGGTTTAGCCATGTAATTCGCCGCATTTACCTTTTATGCACCCCAATGACATGTTTTAACAACAACCTAAGCTCAGTTCTCATTTGAACCATCTCTTCAGAATCTCATCTATGGCTGGGTTATGTGAAGCTTGCACTACAAAAGTGTTTCTCCGATTATCCGACTTCCTAGTGCTCCAAACTTTATTATTTCGGGAGATTTTCTCTAACTTCTCCGCGATCTCTACATAAGTACACTCCCCATAAGATCCACCAGCAATCGTATCAAGCACTGCTTTATTATTATCATCTTTCCCCGGATAGAAGTACTCTTTCAGTTACTCATCATCAATGCTGTGATTTGGGACACTTCTCAAGAATGAGGTGAACCTATCCCAAGAACTTCTGACTGACTCCCGTTGTAATACCACAAAGTTGTTCACCCTATTTTTGTGGTTGAGTTTCTTAGACACCGGATAGTAACTTGCTAAGAACACATCACTCAATTTGTTCCAAGTATAGATTGAGTTATAGGGAATTTTGGTAAATGATATAGTAGACTCCAGTTAGTGAGAGAGGGAACACTTTTAACCCATTAACGTCCATATCCAAGTCAGGCCTCCCTACACAAATCTTACACACCGAACTCAGTTTGGCAATGTGAGCATGTGGATCCTCAAATGGTAGCCCCCAAAAAAAAAACTCTAGCGATGAGCATCTACATTAAGCTACTAGTTACCACAAAAGTATGACCATGTGGTAGAGGAGGTAGGACAAGCGGCCCGTCAGAGTTAGTGATGTTATTATTTCCCCTATAGTACTCTTAAGGGTGTGGGGAGGAGATTTCCTCCTCAAATTACTTTCACCGAGATTCTCAACCAACTCTTGATTATGAGCATCAATCGGCGGTGGAAGTTGACGGTTGATCTCATCACCAAGATTAGCCGGATTACGTGGATTGTTCATTCTGCGAAGTGTGTGGCTTAGTTCTTGATAAGGTGAAAGTATTGGTTCTACTCGACTCCGTGTACTTGGCATACACTAAATTTAGACCCGCGAGAGACAAAAAGAAAAAGAAAAAGTAAAATTAGGAAATTGTTGACTAAACTTTGGTAATGGTGCTTAAAGTTAATCTAAAAGTCTCTTTCTCCGGTAGTGGCACCAAAATTTGATACGCTCAAGTTATACTTCCCTAAAGAAGTATAAACGGTTGTATCATGTAAAGAACCCAACTGTTAGGTTGGGGTTGATCCCATGAGCAAAATGGTTTGGAATTAACTTTAATTTACGATTACGTCTATTCAATCAAGTCCTTTCCGAAAATAATTAATTAAAAAGGGGGATTTTGTGTAACAAAAGTGTTTAATTATTTCTAAGTAAAAACAAATAGCAAGTTTATAACTTTGGGGTTTATCAAGTGATGAGAGAACTAGGGTGTAAGTGTTCCCCATAGGTTCATAACGCGGTAATTCTAGCTATAACAATTCTTTCCTAGTATTTTGCATGCATAGTGGTAAGTTATGTATCCTTATTTGCTTGGTCCGACAAATAGGGGATTTCACTCTGTACCTTGGTGTGACTACGTGTGTTTACTTTACTAAACCTTACCTTTGCCTTATATTAAGCATCATATTAAATGTATAACTAAGTTACTACTTCGCACCAATTGAAACTAGCCTATTAGATAGTATATACTAAATCTACGTTGATAATTCTTTTCATATTAACTACCTCCTTGGTCCAGAAAGTGGCAACAAGGTGAGTTCTAATGTTGGCCACGGTTAAAAAGACTTCTAAACAAAAGAATTATCAATACATGCAAGAAACTATTCCAGAATTGTTATTTAACTAGTTTTACTTTGTTAATTACCTATGGTTCCCACAACACTAGTTGTGGATTTAGTTACCCATGCTTTGAATTACACAATTCATAGTTATTACACAAGAATCCATGTACTTACTCTGACAAGTTTGAAGAAAATTCAGCAATATCACTTGAATTAACGAAAGTATTATAAGAATTGAATCAAGAAAATTGAAGTATTTTCCAAAACCCAATGTTTAACTTCGAAATACACAAGTATGAAAAATAGTAAAAAGTCTAACCCCAAAAATGAGGTTTTTAGTCATATAATAATAAAGTCCTAAAATTGAAAGAGTTCTTATTAAGGAAAAATCTATCCAAAACGCATCTTCAGTCGACGACCCTACTGACGGTCTGTCGACTACTTCCGTTGGTCCACACTTAGAATCTTTTCTCGGTATCCACTTTAGCATCCTTAATGTTACAATCAACGGACCAACAACACAGTCCATCGATCGACTTATGGTCCGTCGATGCTTCGTTTCTCCATACTTAGTGGTTTCTTCAAGTCGGGTACTGGGACTACTTTCTATTACCATCGACGATTTGCTAGGACGGTCCGTCGATTAGTCGACGGACCGTCGTTCCTTTCATAGCCTGATACTTAGTCTGAATTCCCCGATTTGATTTTATTAGCTTGAACCTCCAGTCGATGATCACTTCCTACGAACCGTCGATGGCTCCGTAGGTCATCACTTCTGCACTGATTTCAACACAATCTTCAACATTTTTGTTTTGGATAGTTTTCCTGCAAACACAGATAAAAGTACATTAAAATTACTTCAAAAAGGCTTTATACACACACTAAACTTAAGGAGAAAACATTGAATTTACTGTGAAACCACGATACATCAATCTACAACAAATGAGGATTCAAAACTTGAATGAACTGAAACACCCCCACTTGGTGTATCTACCAGCCGTGCACCTAACCTAGACAATTGGTGTACCTATTTAACCCGCTCCTTCTTCTCATCATCAATATGAGACACACTGCCCATGCTCAATTGGCTCAAAGCATCGACCACTACATTGTCTTACCTGGGTGATAGTGGACACTCATATCATAATCCTTGAGCAGCTCTAGCCATCTTCTATGACGAAGATTCAATTCTCTCTGTGTAAAAATATACTAAATACTTTTATGGTCTGTAAATACATCAACATGTACACCATATAAGTAATGTCTCCAAAGTTGTAAGGGAAGTACCGCAACAACTAACTCAAGATCATGGGTAGGGTAATTCTCCTTGTGGATTTCCAACTGTCTTGGTGCATATGACATCACCTTGACATATTTCATAAGAACACACCCCAAACCTACTTCGGAAGCATCACATTACACCACATACCCTTCACCACTCATCGGAAATGTGAGAACTGGGGCTGAAGTGAGTCGGTCTTTGAGCTCTTAGAAGATCTTTTCACAAGTTTCAGACCACTCAAACTTCACCTTCTTCCTTGTTAAATCTATAAAAGGAGAAACAATAGCGGAAAAGCTCTCAACAAACCCGCGATAGTAATTAGACAGACCCAAGAAACTCCGGATGTCTGTAGGAGTGAGAGATTTTGACATAATCTTCACTGACTCAATCTTTTTCGGATCAACCTCTACACCCTGGTCGGACACAACATTACCAAGGAAGGTCACCGATATCAGCCAACACTCACATTTTCTGAATTTTGCATACAATCAATGTTCCCTGAGTACTTGCAATAATGTTGTTCATACTCTTCTCTGGTGTTAGAGTATATGAAGATGTCATCTATGAACACTATGACAAAAGAATAAAGGTATTCACAGAAGACCCTATTTATAAGGTCCATAAATGCGTCTGGTCCGTTAGTGAGATCAAATGACATGACCAGAAACTCGTAATGACCATACCTAGTACAGAAGGTAGTCTTAGAAATGTCCTCTTGTCTCAATCTAAGTTGGTGATACCTTGACAAGAGATCCATTTTAGAAAAGAAACTTGAACCTTGGAGCTGATCAAATAGATAATCAATGCTGGGAAGAGGGTATTTGTTCTTTATAGTTACTTTATTGAGTTTCCAATAATCAATACACATTCTAAGGGTTCCATCCTTTTTCTTAATGAACAACACTGGAGAACCCTATGGGGATATGCTCTGCTAGATGAAGCCCTTATTAAGTAGATCTTTTAACTGCAACTTCAACTCTTTGAGTTCATCTGGAGCCATTCTATAGGGAGGAATGGAAATTGGTTAGATGTTGAGATCTAAGTCAACACCAAAGTAAATTTCATGTTCAGGAGGGATTCGTGGTAAATCCTCAAGAAAGACATCTCGAAACTCATTCACTATTGACACAGAGTCTACAGAAGGAATTTCAAGTTTTAAGTCATTGACTCTGACTAAGTGGTATATATACCCCTTAGATAACATCTTATTAACTTTAGCCTGTTGGATTTGAATTACATCCTTCCCGTTCCAGATCTAACTCATTAGGAAACTAAAACCTTATTACACTTTTTCGACAGTCTATGGTAGCATAGCATTTATGGAGCCAATCCATATCCAAAATTATATCAAAGTCAAGTATGGTTAATTCTATTAGGTCAGCATAGGTAAGTCTATCACGAACAATTATTGGGCAATCTCTATATACTCTTTAAGCTCTACTGTTGTATCCTATTGGAGTACTAACTAGAAAAGGTTCATGCAACGTATCAGGAAGCAAGTAAAATTTACTGGATACTAAAGGAGTAACATAAGACAAGGATACCGAAATATAAAAGACATGCAAGTTACCAGTGACCACATCAGCTGACTTCTCCTGCTCCTCTCTACCTTTCAAAGCATAGAACCTGTTCCTCTTGGGAGGCTCAACTGCAGCAGTAGGATTAGGCCGAGGCTGAGTATCTGCGTTGGCCTGATTCATCACATGTGGGTAGTCCCTGACCATATTCCCACTCTTGTCGCACCCATAGCAGGCATTATAACCTACCATGCACTCATCTGCATGCAAACGACCACACTTACCACACGACTTTCTGCCACGCTGGGCATTTCTATCATTGCCCTTCTCGGGGCCAAACTTGTCCCATTAACATTAGTGTTCCTGGAAGGAGTAGGATTACCTGAGTGCTGGTGCCCCTTCTTGAACTTAAAACCTGTCCTGGATTTATAACAAACTCCTACCAGTGCTAGAACCAGCTTGATCCGAGGGCATAAGCTTCTTTCCTTATTGGACTCTCTTCCTCCGACGACTCTCCCCCACCTGCTGTGCATGTACCATCAACCTAGAAAGGTCCAAGTTTTTATGCAACATGGCTTCCCGACATTCCTCCTCCAAATCCTCCGATACACCAGTAACAAACCTGCTCATCTCATCCCTGCTACTGGACATCAGAGAAGAAGCATATTTGGAAAGTTTAACAAACTTCAAGGATTATTCCTTGACTGATATACATCCCTAATGTATGTTGATGAGCTCCTCAACCTTAGCCTCTATCTAATCTTTGGGAAAGAACCTCTCCCAGAATGCAGTCGTGAGAATGTCCTAAGTGATGGGACTTCTCCTGGTGCTCGACCATCTACCCACATCTTGTACCTTACCTGAGCCACATCCTTGAGTTGGTATGTAGACAAATCATCCTTATCCTCTTAATTAACACCCATAACATATAAAATTTTATGGACCTTGTCCATTAACTCCTGGGGATCCTTATTGGTTATGTTACCCGAAGTTGACTTGAGGATTTACCATGGTGAAATCTCTCAGTCTGCTAGCCATGGTGCTAGCATGTGTGTTCTCCAGGGAGAACCTTCTCTAGTGGCCTGGGTTGTGATAGTATGTGCCTTAGCAGTGATGTCTTGGGCCATCTGAACTATTGCTGCTCTCACTTCTCCATCCGTCAATGCAGCTGGGTTGAAAGACACTTGCACTCCAGTAGCTAGGGTTTGAGGAGGAGCTTGGTTTCCCCCAGCAACTGCTTCTCCAACACTCTTGTCTGTGTTTCTTCTTGTGTTAATTTTTCTACACGCACACACAAGAAAGAAGTTAGATGCTAGAATGAAACAAAATGGCAAAGCTCTACACTGCACGATAAAGAGTAGAATAAGGGAAGATTCTTAGCATCACTAAGTCTCTAAGTCATGGTTGTGGTGCACTTCACAACCATAAGCTAGAAACTACGCAACATGGTTATTTTGAGCCTTACTTCCTATGTAATTTAACCTCACTCTCTAATACAAAGTTTGGAACACCGGGGTCCTAGACCTTAGATGAGACCGGCTCGTTAAACTCTCAGAGGTCGCATACAAGCCTCTTCTTAGCTTTCATCACAATCATGTTTTTAAATTTAGCAAGAAATTTAAAACATTTTAACATTATTTAAGTGTACTTAGACTTCATATAATATTTTCATAAGAGTGATATACTAATAGCTCAAAATAAACAACCATCTATTAACAGATTGACAATTGAAATGAAGAAATCATAATATTATTAATAGTTGCAAAATCGGCCTTAATATAAAAACACGAACAAATGTTTCATATGAAATGCTAGGGACAACATCCACTAGCTATGTCTAATCTACTAAAGGTAGAGAATAAAACGTAGGCATCCTCAAACTCAAGAGGACCTACAAAAGTCTAGAGGTACTAGTCCAAACGTCTTCAACTGATCTTCAATCTTCTTCAAGGACCTGTACCTATAAAAAATGTAATTTTATATGGGTTAGTACACACTTGTAATAAGTATGGGTGTATGCACATAAACACATAAGGACTATGCATGATCAAGGAAAGCTCTTCCTATAGCAACATGCCATTTTTGGAAAGTGAAGTCACTTCACTTTCTTAATTCGTTATTTATAAATCATGCTATGAATAGGACATATTTTCATGCATTTAAAGCACATAAATCATTTTTAATATGAACATAAGACCTTAAAACCATGAACATAATTTTAGAACAACTTAAGCGAAAATTGATATTTTTCTTTCCCTGTAGGCTGAGAGCTCCCTCTCCTAGCCTTACTTTATTTTTATGTCTCTTTTTTTGTGTTATTAAATAATCTACTTTGATCCTATGTGCCTTAGTTTATTTTTCAGTCTTTTTTTTTGTGTTATTAAATAATCTACTTTGATCCTATGCTTTACTTACGAGTGCAATGCTTCATTGTAGTCCCATTCCTACACTGAATCAAGTAGGTAATCCAAAAGACTAAGGAAATTATTTGACTAGCCTACTTACAAGTTATTCTTTCCATTCTTGTTAAATTGGGCATGAAGTATTTATAAGCCAATTTTTATTGGCTATGCCTATTATTTTATCATTTTAATAATATAATAATTCTGGAGAATATATTCTTTATAAGCCAATCTTTATTGGCTATGCCCATTAATTGATCATTTGCACAATATAAAGATGTATTTGTTTACTTAGTTCACTTTGAACTTACATTTCTTCTTCTTTGAACTATTGTTCACTTTGAACATGGTAGGTTAACTTAGGGTATTCTTTTAACTCTTATATTGGGATCTTTCTGTGCAATGACTAAGAATGACTTACATTATTACTTAGTATAACCTCACCCTTTAGTCATCCTATCAGAAGACCCCTCATCTTCCTAGTTCTTCCTTTCTTTCTTTATTTCTTACTTTCTTAAAGAAATATTTAGCATTAACCTACATATATCACTTGAGCTAACATGAAATCTAGTGCATTCCTCGCACTAAAAAGAGGTAGTTCACCGGTAAAAGTGAAACTGAATACTTCTTAGCTTTCTTAGGTGGACCCACTAGCTAGTAACCTATGCTGGCGACATAGTTCAAAGAATAGGAAAATTTGGACACCCTCATCCACCTTGGTGGTAGTCACATCTCATGATGCGTACATGTCCTTGAACAAGCTCATTACTAGTCTATCAGTGCTTAGATCAATTTCTTATACTTTACAACTTTTAAAGCTGCCTCATACATTATGGAAGCTTGCTTCTAGTATGAGGTACACTTAGCTCAATGGATGACTTGTCATCCCTTTATATACTTGAAGAATGTGAACTTAATCTTATATTATCATTATGGTGTGAATGAGACTTGTCTCACGATTTCTAACACCCTCTTATATTAGTATCTTTGACATAATTGTTTAGGTGCAAGTCCTTTAACACCCCATTCTAGGTTAATTTCATAATTTATAAGCTTTTAGTTATTTCATTACTCGCCGTACCTTGTTCAATGTTGTTTGGTTGTCTTGTACCATTCTTTATGAAAGTTATAGGGACTCTTTATTGTGCTACTATGTTAACAAGTTCATTTAGATAGGGTATGTTGGGACTGTCCCAATCATTGGCATACCCTAGGTTATGAGTTCATTGAGTTACATCTTGTCAAAACAATCTTTAACATGTATTTGGCCTTATAAGAAACATCATAATTTACATTGGCCATATAAGATTGGTATGACTTATCCATTGGCCAATTATATTACATATTTTGGAAATAAAATTGTAAACCAATATATTGGCATAAACCAAACTATAACTAAACATTTTTCATGATATTATCGCTAGCCAAGTCAATTAACTTCATGTATATACTATAGAAATCTTATCATTTAGAGTAAGAAAAATTTTAAAATTTGATTAGCTTACAAGAATAATTCAGTGCTTAGTTTGGCCAAGCTATAAAGTTTATATTGGCATAGAAGATTCATTAACTAGTTTTGATTTTCATTCTTATTTATTCTTGGAAACATTTCATTCCAAATATTTACAAAAATATCTACTATAAAACACGAACACAAATCGAAACCTTCATTCCTTCCTATAGTAAACTGAATTTCATAAATGATTTATAACAATTTCATCTTCGCGAACACAATTCGGCATTAATCATACAGATCTACCTATAGGTCTCATTCAAAATTATCAAATCAAGGAACATACACATAATGATGAGTTAGCACCACATACCAAAAACATGCTTGAGATTCGCATTATACATACTACTAGAATCAGAAATTTAGAGAACTAGGGAGATAAACATTCGACAATGTCATTGGAAACAACCCTAGTTCGACTTTCTTGAATTCAAAACGTTAGAAAAGCCTCATGGGTAAAGAAATCCAAGAGACAGAACCCATACCTTACTGTAGAATTTAATATACAAAGATCACCCTGTACTTTGCACGCAAATCTTGATGAATTTTCCTTGAGATCGCCTAAGGAGAATTTTCTATTTTTCTTACGTTTGTTCAGTGTAAACGTGAGTTTCTTACCTAGTTAAACGTGAGTCTAAGTCTTAGGAAATGAAAATTGATTAATTTAACTTAGGCTAATTAAATTAATTAAATAAATCAATTAGCTAATTACCAAAATGCCCCTCCTAAATTAACTAAAATAGGAGAGCATTTGACTTGGCCAAATTCTGAAATTTTTGCTTAGGGTTAGGGTTTGACCATGATTTTTAATTAATTAATTAAGTTACTAATTTGGTTAATTAAGTGCCCTAGAGTAATTACTAAAGTACCCCTAAGTCATTAGGACCATAACCAACCCCTTTAGACCATCCTAGGTTACGTACTAAGATGTTTCTTTAGTTAGTTACTCGGCTAGTGTCAGCCGATCAGGTTTTAGGATTTTTGGCACACTAGTTAAATTATTTTAGTTAGTCCTAGGTTAGTAAGCTAGTTAGGTAAGTTAGTTAGAGACTAGGATTGGTTAGGAATCTAGGCCCCACTTTGCTTGACCCGACGCGCGCCTGCCCCCTAACCGCCCTAACTAAATTTGGTTGGGCTTGTCGCTTGGTCTCTTGGCCGGTAGGGACATGTGCTTGCACATATGTTGATGCACACTTCTTCTTCCAAGGATCCTCACTATTTCCTTGGACACTTCTTAATCTACATAATCATTTTTAATGATCATGTGCTATGGTACCTAGGCTTGACACTGGGATGCCTCATACCTAATGTGTGTGAGCTATGAAGGAAAGAATTTAACTTAGGGTCTTCATTGCAGGTACAATTCCTAAACAAGCTTGGATTGGAGCATTTGGGCATCAAGTTATATTTTAAGTTACTGTTAATACATAGAAATTGTCTAACACCCTTAAGCCAATATTCTTTTTACATACCCAATATTACTCAATATTGGGCATTGGGATACCTATGTTCCCCAGTACATATTCTTAAAATATAATAGAATCTTCACTAGAAAAATACATTTTTTGGAATGTTACATGAAATCTTCAAGTAGACATGATGGCCTATTTCAAACTCAAGATCTCTTCTTCTATTATTGGCATTAGACTTTTGCCGACTATAGGCATTCTTCAATCTACCTCTTTTGATTCAAATATTCTCTATAGCCTCATAGATAATATCTAGACCAAGGAGTTAGGAGTCACCAACCTCAAACCATCCAATTGGAGATCTACACCTTCTACCATAAAGAGCTTCAAAAGGTGCCACGGAGATGCTCAAATGATAGATATTATTGTCAGATAACTCAATCAAAGGTAAGTGATCATCCTAACTTCCCTTGAAATCAATAACACAGGCTCTTAACATGTCTTCAAGGGTCTGAATGGTACTTTCCTCTTGACTATCCCTCTGAGGATGAAAAGCGATACTAAGTTTCACTTGCGTACCGAAACCCTTTTGAATAGCCTTCCAATAACGAGAAGTGAATTGGGAATATCTATCTGAAATGATGGACAAACGAATCCCATGAAGACTCACAATCTCATTAATGTACATCCTTGCATAATCTTCAGCCGTGTAAGTGGAATAAACTGGAATAAAATAGGCAGATTTGGTCAACCTATCCACAATAACGCATAGAGAATCATTTTTCTTTTGTGTTCGAGGTAACCCAAAAACAAAGTCCATATTGATGGCTTCCCACTTCCAAGTAGGAACATCCATGATATTGGTTAAACACCCAGTTTGAGATGCTCAGCTTTTACTTGTTGGCAGTTTGGACACCTAGAAACAAACTCCGCTATGTCCCACTTTA
This sequence comes from Solanum habrochaites, assembly GCA_027704765.1. NCBI lineage: Eukaryota > Viridiplantae > Streptophyta > Magnoliopsida > Solanales > Solanaceae > Solanum > Solanum habrochaites. The sequence goes on from JAKWJA010002495.1 coordinate 34,073,988, forward strand.
AGACATCCCACCAATAGACCTTCCTAAGATCATAATACATTTTGGTGACACCCACTTGTATAGAATAGCGAGAACCATGAGTTTTTTCTAAAATTTGATTTCTCAAATCCTCAACATTGGGTACACATAATCTCCCTTTGTAACTAAGAACACCATCCCCCCTTGGAAGAATGAGTCATTGATCTTACCAAGTACCGATTCCTTCAACTCCATCAATAGTAAATAAATATGTTGCTTAGTATTCACCTCCACCACTAATGACGAGTCGAAAGTATGATGGACCATGAAACCACCATTTGGATAATCTTCTAACCGCACACCAAAGCGATCCAACCTATGAACATCTCTCACAAGTTCTTTCTTCTCCTCTTCCACATGAGACACACTACCCATAGTCAATCGACTAAAAGCATTTGCAACAACATTGTCCTTTCTAGGGTGGTAAAGGACACTCATGTCATAATCCTTCAACAATTCTAACCATATTGTCTGTCGGAAATTTAACTCCTTTTGTGTAGACACATATTGAATACTTTTATGGTCAGTAAACCCATCAACATGCACACCATACAAGTAATGTCTCCATATTTTCAAGGAAAAACTACAACGGCTAACTCAAGAATACGAGTTGGGTGATTCTTCTTATGAACTTTGAGCTACCTAGAAGCATAAGCAATCACCTTTCCATGTTACATGAGGACACATCCCAAGACCACTCAAGAAGCATCACCATACACTACAAAGCCTTCATTGCTCTCCGATAAGGTCAACATCACAGCGGAAGTAAGATTATCTTTCAACTCTTGAAAACCTTTCTCACAAGCTTCCGACCATTCAAACATCACCTTCTTTTGGGTCAAAGATGTGAAAGGAGAAGCAATAGACAAAAATCCATCAACGAATCTTCTATAATAGACGGCAAGACCAAAGAAACTCCTTATGTCTTTGGGAGTCAAAGGTCTATGCCAATTTTTGACAGCATCCGTTTTCTTTGGATCAACCTCTATACCACCACCAGAGATAATATTGCCAAGAAAAGCAACCGACCATAACAAAAATTCACACTTGCTAAATTTGGCATAAAGTTTGTGTTATTTGAGGACTTGCAAGGCTAACCTCAAGTGACTCTCATGCTTATTTTCATTTTTGGAGTATATGAAAATATCATCAGTGAACACAATCACAAATGAGTCGAGGTAATATTGGAACACTCTATTCACTTAGTCCACAAATGCCGCCGGGACATTCGTTAACCCAAAAGACATAACTATGAAGTCATAGTGACCGTATCTAGTTCGGAAAGCTGTTTTGGGAACATCTTCTCCTCTCACACTAAGTTGGTGATATCTCGACCTTATGTCGATTTTGTAAAAATAACTAGAACCTTGGAGTTTATCAAATAAATCATCAATCCTTGGGAGAGGATACTTGTTCTTTATGGTGTCCTTATTGAGTTTGCGGTAACAAATGCACATTCTAAAGGACCCATCCTTCTTCATAACAAGCAAGACCGGAGCACCCCATGGCAAATACTAGTTTGAATGAAACCCTTGTCTAGTAAATCCTTCAGTTGGAGCTTCAACTCTTTCAATTCCGCCAGAGCCATCATTTATGGAGGAATTAAAATGGTATTCGTATCCGGTAATAAATCTATGTCAAAGTCAATTTCCCATTCGGGAGGAACTCCTGGAAGGTCATTAGGAAAAACTTTTAGGGATTCTCTCACAACAACGACTGACTCAATAGAAGGAGTTTCACATTCTAGGTCCTTAACTCTCACAACATGATATAGATAACCCTTGGCTATCATTTTACAAGCATTCAAACAAGAAATGATTTGACCCCTTGGCATAGAATTGTCCCCTTTTCACTCTTGAATATGTTCATTAGGGAATTGAAATTTCACTACCCTTGTCCTACATATATGGAAGCAAAAAAATCATGAAGCCAATCCATACCCAAGATGATATCAAAATCAAACATGTCAAGTTCTACCAAATCAGCAAGAGTAACTTTTTTGGGTAGCATTACACGACATTTCCTATAGACTCTTTTTGCAACTACAGAGTCACCCATTGGGTACAAACTGAAAAGGGTTCAATCTGAACATTGGAAAGTACATCAAACTTCTAGCTACCAAAGGTGTAAAAAAAGAAATAGTAGCACCCGGATCAAGCAATTCATAGACATTAATAGAGAAAACTTGTAAATTACCCGTCACAACGTCGGGAGAGTTTTCTTTTTCACCCTTAGCCTTGAGTGCACAAAAATGGTTTCTCTTTGGAGCCTCAAAACTAGGACTGCCTAGTTGAGTTTGACCATTCCCTTGCCTTGTCTTCTCACATTAGGACAAGGTTTCACCATATGACCGCCCTTGCCACAACCATACAAACTATTAGTCCCAACAAGACATTCACCCGCATGTTTCTTACCACAAAATGGTCTCTCCTTTGGTGGATCAACATTTCTCCCCTTTTGAGGTTTAAGATTAGAATCTCTATTATTACAATTATTGGATAAATTAGAAGGAACCTGGTTTGAAAACCTCTTCTTAAACTTAGGCTTATCTTGAACATCAAGCCCACTCTTAGAAGAACAACTTTCAAACGACTTTTGCCTCTTAGCTTTCCTATTCCCATTCCTTAGACAGCTTTGCTCAAACTATTGAGCATGAACCATCAACCTAGAAATATCCATATTGTCATGAAGCGTGGCTACACGAAATGCTTCTTCAAGCTCTTCGGTTACGCCCATTATATAACGATTCATTTCATCCCTAGCATTGGAAACAAAAGAAGAAGCATATTTGGAAAGCTTAATGAATTTCAAGGAATATTCCTTGACACTCATACCTCCTTGAAAAAGGTTGATAAACTCCTCTACCTTAGCTTCTCTTTGTTCCTTTGGAAATAATCTGTCATGAAAGGCCATTTTGAAGATCTCCCAAGTCACGAGACCATCTGCTAAAGCCCGATTATCCTTCCACTGGTTATACCATGTCTAAGCCAATTCATTGAGTTGATAGGCAGCAAGTTCAACCTTCTCATTAGTACTCACCCCCACAGCAAACAAGATTTTTTAGACCTTATCAAGGAATTCTTGTGGGTCTTCATCAACTTTTGATCCAAAGTACATGGGACGATTCATACTCGTAGTGTCTCTCAAACGTCTAGCTGTAATACTACCATGTTGGTTCTCTCGAGAAGCAACCTCTCTGTTAGCTTTAGCCATGATGGTTTCAGCTTGGGTAGTGATGGCTTGGGCCATTTGGAACAGGACTACCTTCATCTCACCATCAATCATAGCCGGAGGATTGACGATGACTTGATCATTTGCAGCAGCTTGCACTTGAGGAGCATTTCGATTTCCTTGGGGAGTAGCTCCCACATTCACAATCTCTTCTCCTGGGTGTCCTTCTTGTGTTCATCATCTATAACCATAAGAAAGGGATTAGATGCTAAACGACACATAGTGTCAAAACTCTAAAGGCACGACATAGGAGTATCAAGAAAAGAGAAGTTTCCTAGTCATCACATAGTCTCTCATCCATAATTGTAGCGCGCTTCACAACTATGACCAAAATACTAGGTAATGTGGTTTATTGAGACATTGATCCTAATGATATTTAACCGCATCCTCTGATACCAAGTTTGTCACACCCGGAGAGCATACCCCGTATGTGACCGGTGTCGTCGTCCTCTCAGAGGACTCAGACAAGCAGTTATCATTCGTCATAACATGTGATTAGTAAAAATTGCAGAAAAATTAAAACTTTTACATTCTACTTGAAGTACACTTAGACTTCATACTTATTTTTAATAAACCATACGATATTCTAAGGAATTGTCTCACATATATGAAACCATCTAAAGAGTGCAACTTTGGACTTAGCCAATACATAGTCAATATGCCATATACACCTTAATACAAAAGAATCCAAAGAAACATGATAGAAATAGGATATTCTTAAGACTACTAAAAATATGTGTAAGCTAGAATATGAAATATAGCATCCCCCAACATGAGGAACTACCAAGACTTGGAGAAAGAGTTCCAAGCTTCTTCAAATAAACCTCCTTAACTTCAATGGCCAGAACCTACAGTTGTAGTATTATAAAGTAATGGGATTAGTAAGCCACATATACTAAGTATGAGTATATTCACATAAAACATAAGGACATGCATGAAAAAGTATCATTTATCGTTTCATTAGAAAACATGTTAAGCCATGTGAACATCTTCAATGCACATACCATATAACATAATCATGTCAAGGATTTCATCAACATAAATCATGATTATAATTAAAGACATATGATCATGGAGTCATGTTAACCTTTCATATTCAATAGATCATATAACATAAAATACAAAGACACTTACTAATGATCTCATCCCCAACCTACAAGTGCAATGGTCATGTGAAGTCCCATAACCCGACACAACCAAGCAGATAAGATAGGAAACCATAGGTAAAAATTTACTTCAAATAACTTGTAACATAATTAGTCATCACTTCATATAGCAATATAACCCAATCATATTCATAATAATGACCAACATCATATAAGAGTAACATCATTTATCATAAACATATACCCTTTATGTTGTCATATTTCATAAGAACAATCTCCTAGGACTTCATTTAGAGTCAACTTGTGCAATGTCTAGGTAGAGTCCCGTGCCCCTACCTCTACTAAGTAGACTCCTCAAGTCACCCTAGTCAACGTTTATTTACTTGTCTTTCATTTAACATGAGGGAACATTCGCATTAACTGACATAGACCTTGTGAGATAAACATGGAATCTGGTGTCATAAAGCCCACACCAAAAAAGGTGGTATACCGGCCAAAGTAGAACTTAACATGTCATAGTTTTTAGGTGGATCCATTAGCTAGTATCCTATGGTGGCAACATAGTTCAATAACTAGGATATATATTAGAGACCTATAGTTCCACATTACATGGAAGCCTCAATCTCATAAGAGTCATTGTGAACCTACCTCCCAACTAGGGAAAAGACACCTCTCATATCTAGTTCATTGGTGCTTAGATTAAGTCACTTTCTTTAAATAACCTTTAAATTGTCTTATATCATAAGCTTATCATAGTTCATGGGATATTAACTCCGTGTATATACATGCTCATGATCTCTTTGTGATTAGATGAGAATTTCCTTTCATCATAACCCTTCGTATGTGAGATTAACATAACATAATCATCTTGTGTAAAACATACAAGAGACTATCATAGCTTGCATTTTTGTATTCCTATCATGATCTCACATTTAGCATGTTCATACTTTATAGGAGAACAATTACACATAAAACATCATACTTATTTTTGTAACATAACATCACGATTTATAGGCTAACATGAAAATTGTAGAATAATTACAACTTTAGAGGGCTTATCTCTTGCTTCCAAGAACCTCATTCAAGAACTTACAACATTCATAACACTAACATAGTGAAATACTCAATATCATAATCAAGAACAACTCTTAAAGTAATATACAAGATCAATGCATAATGTAGGGTAGCGGATAATGTCATTTAAGAGTTCATTGTAGTATTAGTTCCAATCCATAAGTTTTCATATTATCGAGTAGTAGAAGCCATCATACGAAACCATCATATAGATAAGAACATACTTCACAAAAAATTCAAACATAATAAAAACATACTCATAAAAAATTGTGTGGAATAGACTATAGAAAACTATTACTTTTAATTAAAAATCATCAATCTAGGGTTAGGAAGAAAATCTATTTTGTAGAGTAAAAACCCTAGAATTGAAGTTCTTGAAAACTTATCTAGAAAGGACCTCTGGGGAAAAGGAATATCAAGATTGAAAAACCCATACCTTATCTTCCTTAAGCTCTTCTCGTTCTTCAATGGAGTTAAAAAAAAACGTTTCTTGAGAGATGGGAGAAAACTTATTTTAATCTTATCTGGACATGTAAAAGTTTTCTAAAACTTTCCTAATATCAATATATAGTCATCCTATGAATTACCCAAAAGACCCTCAACTTAAATGTGTCTTTTTAATAATTTAAATTATCAACAATACGACTTTAACAATTTTGGAAAGAAGTTGCGTGTCGCGGGGCCAAATTCTGACATTTTTAGAATTTTGAGTTAAAGCAGTGAGGTGCATGTCAGCCTCGCGTCGCGAGGTTTCCTCTCAAATCTTGAGGCAGAACACCTCGTGTTCAGCTGGCGTCGTGCACCACACCTCCACATCTTGCCTGCTCCTTTGCTTCCAGGCAGCCTACCCACGCATGTTTGGGTCTTTCCCAAGGACCCTTCGGGTGGACTTTGGGGTTTATTTACTGAATGTTTGGAACCTTTGTACTACATACTACCTATCCAAGGTCTCTTTACAAGTTTTGGACTTCATTTGACACGTTAAAATATTCACCAAACATAGGGACGTCAACTAGTTGAAATTAGCTAGTTTCCATACCTCAAGGTCTTTCTTAGTCGTTTTTGCTCTTACTTTTTTCATAAGATTTTATTACATTAATGTAGGTGTAGAAACATCATTTTAAAAATTATTTGATGGATTATTCTCTAGTCTAAGTCATGGAATTTCTGGAGTTTTACATGTAGAGTCCTAAGTTAACTATGCTTAGACTCCTACTACAATACATATTACTACTATAATAATGACAATGCAATTATCAATAATCTAAATCTTAGTTGTACTATAAATTTTTATAGAAATCTAATCCTAGTCCTGATATAATTATAATCAACTCCAACTAGTACAATACAACCTCGTTGATATAATAGTTTAATCCTAGTGTGGTTCTCCTGCTAGAATAGTGATGTAAACTCGTAAGTCAGCTTCATTGGACCTGTTGCTTGGACATGTTCAAATTGTCAACTCTTCATTAACACTTGGTGCGCACACGTTAGTCAGTTGCGTTGGACATGTTCCTATGACATGTTCCAATCGTCAACTTCCTTCTTCTTCAACAATTATAGCTTGGATTTATTACTTAATCTATTGCTTACTTTCTTTATTTAAGGGTGTCTTTTTCATAAGGTTTGGCAGTAGAGGGGTTGGTTCAACTTGACCAAGACACAATCAACAAGCCTAGGTCAAGTTGAGTAAAAGTAAAGATGATGGTGGACCTAAAATGAATTTTCCCGCATTAAAATCTAATGAATATTGAAGATGAAGCTACTGGTAAGTCTAGGATAGAAGTCGTTTCAATTAAAATATGATTATGTTCAAAGGTATTGTATTGAATGTAAAACACAAGGACATAGCAAGGAGACCTTAAACAGTATGAACCAACCACCAAGGGAAGAAATGGATGCACTAATTGAGGAGAAAAAGATCAAAGTTTAAGAAACTAAGGTCCACAATTTTTATAACACAAAGCTAAGATTATATCTAGTGCTAATGTAGTGGGTGATCTTGCTAATTGAAAAGTGGTGGATAAGAAAGAAGCACCACATTATCAAAGTTCAAGATACTGATAAGACAAATCAACCTTTTGGTGGAAAACAAGTTTGAAGCATTAAACAAGGTTCACATTAAGAAAAAAGGCATACAAGTGTCAACAAAATCATCAAACAAAGAAATTCAAATCAATGATGTTCAGCATACAAATAATATTGTAATAGAAGGACGAAGAAACATATGGGTATCATAAAAGAGAGGGTGAATACATCTTTTGGTAAATATATACATGAAAAAGGGTCATCCTCTACGGAGAATTCCAAGATCCGTGGTAATGTTTTCATTGTTGTTGGTACTACTCCTACGGGGATATGATAGAGTCAATTATATATAATTTATCTTGATTATGAGAAAGGTATAGTTTCAACTTTTTGTGCTAGTGCATTTTGTATGTATTAAACAAGACCGAGTAGATATAGTTTCTTTAGACTGACTAAAAAAAACTATATTCAAAACTTTTAAAATTCCTTATATTATTAATCATGATGTAATTATTATAATCTCTCTCTCTCTCTGTCTCTCTCTCTATACATACATATATATATATATATATATATATATATATATATATATATATATATATATATATTGTTTTGATTTATTAAAAGGGTTGAGATGGGTTCAATATGCATAGATTGGATGAACATAATATATATTACTGAAATAATAAGTTAGTTGATGTAATACATGTATTTGATGTGACTTTTTTATAAGATAATAAGTTTTTATCGTATCAAACCTAGCAAGTGAATTTATGAACTCTAAATATATGAAATAAGTTAATCTCTAAATAAAATTAATCACTAAATTAGATTCTTTAGTAATTTAATTTATTCATTAGTATATGTAATCTTTAACGGATAATTACATAATGTTGAATGGAGAATGTTGAAATATAAATATAAGAGTGCATTTACGAATTTCTATTAGAAGGATTTGCTATTTATTATCGTAAGAATAATTCAAATTAATAATTTGAAATATTTTTCATAATAGGAAGTCCCAGTAATTAATTTTTTTGGTTCCTACTGTGTCCATATATAACTAGAACTCAAAATTTTGTATTCTAGGGGAAAAAAAGAAGTGTGTATATTTTCTTTGGAGAAGAAACATTTTTTTATTTTTCATGAAGGAAAAAAAAATTCTTTTTCTACTGGGAAGAAATCTTTATAACTAGGGTTTCCCCTAAGGCTGTCAATGGAACCAACACTTCCCAAAATACGCTGTGTTCCATCCCCGTCCATTCCCGATCCGTTCTGTTCCGGTTAGTCCTGATATGGACCGGTAAGGACTGGGTCTGGGACAATAACGTGATGGAAAACGGACTTTACCGGTTAGTCCAATGTGGTAAATCCTGTTTCCAGTCTGGGTCTGGTTTTGTTTAATTAATATTTTTTTGAAATGTTACTGTTGAGAGCCATTGGGTAACGACTAGTGGGGCCCACCAATGATTCTTTGCCCTTTCTTACACCACATTACACCCCCTATCCCCTGATTTTTTTAATACCTCAAATTTTAAAAAAAAAATACATTTTAACCCTTTTTTAAACTATAAATACCCATAAACTTTTATTCTTTTGAATCACAAGTTCGCAAAATCATCTTCCATTCTCTAAACTCTCTACTCTCTAGTTCTTTTCTCTCTAATATCTTAAAATTGTTGAAATTTCGGTTTTGATCTTTGAAAATTTGAGTGGGAGCTTCAAAATTCAACTTTCAACTTTTCATTTCGGCTTTAGGCGGTCATAAATATCTATTTTTTAATAGACTTTGGTACATTCTTTCCAACTTTTAATTTACATCTCATTTATATTGCAATATTTATTTATTTAATTTATGATTAATTATTTGTTTGCATTACATTTTCTTATTATATATAATCTACTCACGTTTAATATTTGAATATGGATTCCGTTAATATTTTTATCCAAAAAGGAAAAGGTAAAAAAAGTGCACTTGAGCGTGTTCAAAATATATTTAACTTTAAATCCTCCAATAATAATAAAAATCGATAGTTCTTCTAGATCTAAAACAAAAAATCTACTATAGTAAGAATGAATATGGAGTATTATACACATGTTAATGATATTGTTTTTAATATTGATAAAAATCCTTAGTATGAACATTTACAAAGACAGTTTGGTAATTTTAATGAGGATTTATCTCAAGATGATGAATATGATAATGATAATGATGATTATATTGATACACATTATTTTGATGATGGTAATGATGAAACTGAGCCATGTATGACTACTAGTACTCGTAGTCTTGCTCCTAGTCCCGGTCTCTTTTGTTGTCATGCTCCCGTCCCCCCCGTACATCCTAGACCTAAGATAGATGTGCTAAAATATTAGTTCTGTGGCATTTATGAAAAAAAAATGAAGATAAAACACAAGTTATTTGTAATAAATATAAATATAAATTTTTTCATAAAACTATTGTAAAACAACGAGGCATGGGACATTTGAGTAATCATTTGATCTCATGTTGTAAAAATAAATTTTCGAAGGCTAAAGCCGTAGCCGAAGCTGAAAAGATTGGTACCCCCTCCTCAAACTGTAGGAGTAGTGTCATGACCCAAAACGAGCCGCGACTGGAACCCACACTTACCCTCCTATGTGAGCGAACCAACCAATCTAAATCCTGACATTTCAATATAATATCAACAGAAAGTAATGCGGAAGACTTAAGAACTCATCTCTTTTCCTATCTTTCAAGGTCCGGGGAATATACTTCTCCATAAACAAGCTAGAGAATGATGCCCAAGTCATAGGTGGTGCTTCTGTTGGTTGACACTCAACATGTGACCTCCACCACATTTTGGCGTTCCCTTGAAATTGATAAGTCACAAACTCAACACCAAACCGTTCTACTATACCCATCTTGTGTAGTAGCTCATGACAGTCAACCAGAAAATCATAGGCATCCTCAGATTCAGCACCCTTAAAGACTGGAGGTTTCAATTTCAAGAACTTACTGAAAAGTTCATGCTGATCATTTGTCATTATAGGCCCTGTAGTCAGACGAGGAAACGTGCCTGTTTCCAATGAGGCATCCATGCGGGGATCCATAGTAGCTGCATGTTGTACCTCCGGAACCGGAGGTGTTGGTGCAGAAAACACTGGAGGCGTCTGGCCCTGATCAGATAGCCCACTAAGATAAGCAAGAACCTGATTGATCATTTCTGGGGTAGGTTGGGGTGGAAATTCCTCATTCTGCACTTGCTCATTCTCCCCATCCTCACCCTCTCTTACCACTTCCTCAGTTGGTGGAGGAGTCATCGCCCTAGTACCAGATGGGCTAGGTGCTTGTCCTCTTCCTCTAGAGGACGTCCTCCCACGACCCCTTCCACGGCCTCTTGTCACTACTCCTCTTCGAGCTACAGCCCCAGTGGCTGGATCAGACGCTTCTTGTCTTGCCGATGTTGGTGTTGGCGCAGTCGTTGTTGCTCTAGTTCTAACCATCTGCGAAATAGAGTGAAGATGGTCAGATACCAATTTGTATCACCAAGATACCAATTGGACCCAAGTAATAGCACGAAAAAAAGAAAGAGTGGAGTTTTCCTACAGTCCTATAGCCTCTCAAAGAAAAGTAAAGGCGTCCCCCTACCGTTCCTTAAGACTCTACTAGACCTGTTCTTGTGTGATGAGACCAACGAACCTAATGCTCTGATACCAAGTTTGTAACGACCCAAAACGAGCCGCGACTGGCACCCACACTTACCCTCCTATGTGAGTGAACCAACCAATCTAAACCCTGACATTTCAATATAATATCACCAGAAAGTAATGCGGAAGACTTAAACTCATTAATAAAAACCAATTCAATAACTTCTAAAATTCAACATCTATTATTTCCCCAAAATCTGGAAGTCATCACCACAAGAACATCTATGATCAAATTACTAAACTAAGAGTATTCTAAGAAGCTAAAATAAACGAAAGCTAGTCCATGCCGGAACTTCAAGACATCAAGACATGAGGAAGAAGATCCAGTCCAAGCTAGAAGCATTAGCTCACCCTGAAATCCGGTGTAATGAAGATTGGCTAGAGTTGCGGTTGAGTTGAAGACGACGGTATGTTTGCTGCAATCCACATATAACAAAGAAAGAAACATACAAGTAGGGGTCAGTACAAAACACGAGTACTGAGTAGGTATCATCGGCCAACTCAAAATAGAAAACAGTATATCTCAGATAATATCATAAATCAACTATAATACTCAACATGTAGCAACAACAAGTTCTATAATCATTTATAAGTACCGCCAAGTTCACACATGAGGACTCAAGCCTCAATACCATACTCATTTGGGATTAGGTTCATTAGATTGAGTATATTAACATCTTTCAAGATTCATTATCTTTATTCCTCTTGTGTCGGTACGTGACACTCCGCTCCCCTACTACTATGTGTCGGTACGTGACACTCCGCTCCCCTACTACTATGTGTCGGTACGTGACACTCCGATCCCCTAATTCTACGTGTCGGTTCGTGACACCCGATCCCCTAATTCTACGTGTCGGTTCGTGACACCCGGTCCCCCTAATTCTACGTGTCGGTTCGTGACACCCGATCCCCTAATACTACGTGTCGGTTCGTGACACCCGGTCCCCCTAATACTACGTGTCGGTTCGTGACACCCGGTCCCCCTAATACTACGTGTCGGTTCGTGACACCCGCTCCACTAATCTCATTCTATTAATTCATCAATCCTTCTTTTATACCAAGGCATCATAAACCCCATTACTTTAGTTCATCAAGCTTTCTTTTATACTAAGGCATCATCATTAACAAGGGGTTATCAAGATTTGGGATTCAATAGCTTAATCATGCTTATTTTATCACAATTGTATAATCACATTCATACAAGCATACAATTAAGCACATAGAAGACTTTACAATACAACCCAACACATATCATTCGCTATTAAGAGTTTACTACGAATAGTATAAAACCATAACCTACCTCCACCGAAGAATTGCGATCAACAAGATATCTTCTCAACATCCTTGCTATCCTCTTCGTTTCTCTCTCTCTCTACTCGTTCTCCCTCTCTTTCTGTTCTTTTTCTTTTTCTTATTCAAACCCTCTTTCTTTTACCCTAATTAGCATATAATTAAGTATAAAAGATGGCAATAATAACCCACTAATTAACTTAAGGTTATCTTTTTTAACCCCCAAGTAATTATACTTATTAACATTAACCCACCACTTTATAATTTAAGCAGGAATAATCCAAAACGCCCCTTAAATTAATTAACAGAAATCCGACCTAGCCTGGGATTACGCAGCCTGTGACGGGCCATCGTGCCTGCGACGGTTCGTCCTGCTGCTCCGTCACAGAGTTCAGAAACTTGATTCTAGTGAATGACCTGTGACGGTCCGTCGTGGCCATGACGTTCCGTCCTGCCATTCCGTCGTGACGTTCAGAGAGTCGATCTCAGTACCCAAATTTTCATATTCTAAGTGTTTTGGAACGAGACTCCCTCGACGGTCCTTCTTGCTCATGACGGTCCGTCGTGGGATCCGTCGTCTCAGCCAGTTTTTCCAGAAATAAAATCTTCTGCTCAAAACGACTAAACAGGTCGTTACAATAGTACCAATTTACCCATCGTTCGTCCTCGAACGATCACGAGAAGAAAAACAACAAAAGTGAAAAGGAGTACCTGAATCTTAAACAGGTGTGGAGTACCTGAATCTGTAAACAGGTGTGGGTATCTTTCTTGCATATCAGCCTCCTTCTCCCAAGTGGATTCTTCAACTGGTCGATTCTTCCATTGCACCTTAATGGATGCAATTTCCCTCGATCTCAACTTGCGGACTTCTCTATCTTAAATGGCAACAGGCTCCTCCTTATAAGACAAGTTCTCATCAAGCAGAACTGAATCCCAACGAATGATGTAGTTTCCATCCCCATGGTATCTTTTCAACATGGACACATGAAATACTGGATGCACTCCTGACAGCCCTGGAGGCAAGGCTAATTCATAAGCCACCTCCCCTACTCGCTTCAGAACTTCAAAGGGTCCAATATACCTTGTACTTAGCTTACCCCTTTTTCCAAACCGCATCACACCCTTCATTTGTGAAACCTTCATCAAAACTTGCTCACCTTCCATGAACTCCAAGTCCCTAACCTTTCGATCTTCATACTCCTTTTGCCTACTTTGAGCCGCTAAAAGCTTTTCTTGAATAGATTTCACCTTTTCTAACGAATCCCTCAAAAGGTCAGTACCCCAGGGTCTAACCTCGAATGCATCAAACCAACCAATGGGAGACCTACATCTCCTCCTATACAATGCTTCGAAAGAAGCCATATCAATACTGGAGTGATAGCTATTATTGTATGAAAACTCCGCTAAGGGTAAGAAGTTATCCCAATGACCACCGAATTCTATCACACATGCTCGAAGCATATATTCCAATACTTGAATCGTTCGCTCAGACTGTCCATCGGTCTGAGGATGAAATGCAGTAATAAGGTCCAACCTAGTACCTAATTCCGCGTGCAATGTTCTCCAAAACTTAGAAGTAAACTGCGTACCTCTATCTGATATGATGGACAGTGGAACTCCATGCAACCGAACAATTTCTTAGATGTAGAGTCTGGCTAACTTCTCTGCATTGTAAGTCACCTTAACCGGAATGAAATGATCAGACTTAGTTAATCTGTCCACAATTACCCAAATAGAGTCAAACTTGCCCAATGTCTTTGGAAGACCAACCAGGATGCACCAGGATGTATAGAATATCCAGAACTATGAGCCTCTGTAAGAATAGTGTGGATCAAGTCATCAACACGGGGTACACATACCCTTCCCTTAATTCTCAAAACACCTTCCTCATCCATTATTGCTTCTTTAGCCTCTCCTCGCAACACCTTATCTCGGATTCGGCTTAGTTTCTCGTTATCAAACTGTTTCCCCTTGATCTTGTCAAGAAAAGAAGATCTCGCCTCCACACTGGCCAACAATTCTCCCTTCTCATTTACTTCTAACCTCATAAAGTCATTAGCCAGAGTCTGAACCTCTCTAGCCAATGGGCGTTTAGAAACTTGTAAGTGGTCTAAACTACCCATGCTCCCTGCTTTTCTACTTAAAGCATCTGCTACAACATTAGCCTTTCCCGGATGATACATGATAGTAACATCATAATCCTTCAGTAGTTCCATTCACCTCCTCTGTCTCAAATTCAAATCTCTCTGAGTAAAGACATATTGTAGGCTACGATGATCCGTATAGACTTCACACTTAACCCCATATAGATAGTGTCTCCATTGCTTTAATGCAAACACCACCGCAGCCAAATCTAAATCGTGGGTTGGATAATTACGTTCATGCACCTTTAATTGCCTCAAAGCATAAGCAATTACATTTTTCTCTTGCATTAGCATGGCACCCAAACCAGAATAGGATGCATCACAATAAACAATGAAGTTCTTACCCTCTACTGGCAAGGTAAGGATAGGTGCGGTAGTTAATAAGGTCTTGAGTTTCTGAAAGCTTTCCTCACATTCATCCGACCATACAAATGGAACATTCTGCTTAGTCAAGTTCGTCAATTGGGAAGCAATAGAAGAGAATCCCTTAACAAATCGACGGTAGTAACTGGCTAAACCAACAAAGCTTCTTATTTCTGACACATTTGTAGGTCTTACCCAATTCTTCACTACTTCGATCTTAGAAGGATCCACCATCACTCCATCCTTAGAAACCACGTACCCCAAGAAGGACACTGAATCTAGCCAAAACTCACACTTGGAGAATTTGGCATAAAGCTTTTTCTCCCTTTACATTTCCAACACAATTCTCAGATGCTCCTCATGTTCCTTCTTACTCTTGGAGTATACCAGTATATCATCAATAAATACGATCACAAAGAGATCCAGATATGGCTTAAAAATCCCGTTCATCAAGCTCATGAAAGCAGCAGGGGAATTCGTTAGCCCAAAGGACATTACCAAGAATTCATAATTCCCATACCTGGTTCGAAAGCAGTCTTTGGCACATCTGCTGCCCGTATTTTAAATTGATGATAACCAGACCTCAAGTCAATCTTAGAGAAGACACAAGCACCTTGTAACTGATCAAACAAATCATCAATGCGAGGAAGAGGATACCTGTTCTTAACAGTTACTTTATTTAGTTGCCGGTAGTCTATGCACATCCGAAGACTCCCATCTTTCTTCTTCACAAACAAAATAGGAGCACCCCAAGGGGATGCACTTGGTCTAATGAAACCTTTGCTCAACAACTCTTGAAGTTGGGTCTTTAACTCTCTTAACTCAGCGGGAGCCATTCTATAAGGGGTATAGAAATGGGGCGAGTACCCGGTTCAAGATCAATACAGAAGTCAATATCTCTATCCGGTGGCATACCAGGAAGGTCTGCAGGAAAAACATCTAAAAACTCGCGGACTATCGAAACCGACTCAATTGAAGGTACTTGGGTAGTATCATCCCGGAGGTGTGCTAAGAATGCTAAACACCCTTTACTAACCATTTTCTTAGCACGAAGAAAGGAGATGATACGAACCGGATTGGAAGTGTAGTCACCCTCCCACACTAACGGATCTGTCCTAGGCTTGGCTAACGTCACAGTTTTAGCATTACAATCCAAGATTGCAAAATTTGGAGAAAGCCAAGTCATACCCAGAATTATATTAAAATCAACCATTTCTAAGATAACCAAGTCTACATGAGTATTTCTCCCCACAAAAGTCACCAGACAAGACCTATACACCTTTTCAACTACCATAGACTCACCCACCAGAGTAGAAACACAAATAGGCATGTCAAGCAATTCACAATGTAAATTAAGACCAGTAGCAAATGAGGAAGATACATATGAAAATGTGGAGCCAGGATCAAATAATACAGAAGCCATGCAATCACAAACCGAAAGATTACCTGTGATAACAGCATCTGATGCCTCCGCTTCAGACCGCCCAGGGAAAGCGTAACAATGGGCCCTATCACTTGTCTGCCCGTTGCCCCTACCATGTTGTGCTGTAGTGACTCCAGTTTGCCCGTTACCCCGGCCGTTTTGGTGACCACCATTACCTCGGCCACCGCATTCTCCCGAATAACGGCCTCTACCATGACCACCTCTACCTCTAGCTATTGGGGGTCTATAACTCTGTTTTGGACAATTCCTCCTAATATGTCCAGTCTCCCCACATCCATAACACTCTCTGGAGTCAAGCATAGGTCTCTCAGAGAAGTGTTGACCGGTCTGAGGTGGACCCCCAACTACAGTCTGTAGTGAAGACTGAATTGGTCGGACCGAGTAACCTCCTGAACCCTGTCCTCTAGAGTAAGAACCATTAAACTCACCTCCCTTTCGAAACCTTTTTGATGTCGATGCCATGGTGAAGTCATCTGGCTTCACTCCTTCCAACTCTATCACGAAGTCTACAACTTTCTGAAAGGATTTTGCCGTAGCCGCTACCTGTAAGGCTGAAATCCACAATTCTGACCTAACCCCCTTCACAAAGCGGCGAATCCGCTCTTGTGGACTGAAACAAAGTTGGGTGGCATACCTGGATAATGCGCGAAACTTAGCCTCATATGCAGTAACCGACATCCTCCATTGCTCTAGGCTCAAGAACTCATCTCTTTTCCTATCTCTCAAGGTCCGGGGAATATACTTCTCCATAAACAAGCTAGAGAATGATGCCCAAGTCATAGGTGGTGCTTCTGTTGGTTGACACTCAACATGTGACCGCCACCACATTTTGGCGTTCCCTTGAAATTGATAAGTCACAAACTCAACACCAAACCGTTCTACTATACCCATCTTGTGTAGTAGCTCATGACAGTCAACCAGAAAATCATAGGCATCCTCAGATTTAGCACCCTTGAAGACTGGAGGTTTCAATTTCAAGAACTTACTGAAAAGTTCATGCTGATCATTTGTCATTATAGGCTCTGTGGTCAAACGAGGAAACGTGCCTATTTCCAATGAGGCATCCGTGCGGGGAGCCATAGTAGCTGCATGTTGTACCTCCGAAACCGGAGGTGTTGGTGCAGAAAACACTGGAGGCGTCTGGCCCTGATCAGATAGCCCACTAAGATAAGCAAGAACCTGATTGATCATTTCTGGGGTAGGTTGGGGTGGAAATTCCTCATTCTGCACTTGTTCATTCTCCCCATCCTCACCCTCTCTTACCACTTCGTCAGTTGGTTGAGGAGTCATTGCCCTAATCCCTCAAAAGGTCAGTACCCCAGGGTCTAACCTCGAATGCATCAAACCAACCAATGGGAGACCTACATCTCCTCCCATACAATGCTTCGAAAGGAGCCATATCAATACTGGAGTGATAGCTATTATTGTATGAAAACTCCGCTAAGGGTAAGAAGTTATCCCAATGACCACCGAATTCTATCACACATGCTCGAAGCATATATTCCAATACTTGAATCGTTTGCTCAGACTGTCCATCGGTCTGAGGGTGAAATACGGTACTAAGGTCCAACCTAGTACCTAATTCCGCGTGCAATGTTCTCCAAAACTTAGAAGTAAACTGCGTACCTCTATCTGATATGATGGACAGTGAAACTCCATGCAACCGAACAATTTCTGAGATGTAGAGTCTGGCTAACTTCTCTGCATTGTAAGTCACCTTAACCGGAATGAAATGAGAAGACTTAGTTAATCTGTCCACAATTACCCAAATAGAGTCAAACTTGCCCAATGTCTTTGGAAGACCAACCACAAAGTCCATTGCAATTCTCTCCCACTTCCATTCAGGAATGGGCATTCTCTAAAGTGTTCCTCCGGGCCTCTGGTGTTCATACTTTACTTGCTGACAGTTTGGACATTTGGCAACAAACTCAACAATGTCGCTCTTCATTCTACTCCACCAAAAGTGTTGCCTTAGGTCACGGTACATCTTGGTTGCACCAGGATGTATAGAATATCCAGAACTATGAGCCTCTGTAAGAATAGTGTGGATCAAGTCATCAACACGGGGTACACATACCCTTCCCTTAATTCTCAAAACACATTCCTCATCCATTATTGCTTCTTTAGCCTCTTCTCGCAACACCTTATCTCGGATTCGGCTTAGTTTCTCGTTATCAAACTGTTTTCCCTTGATCTTGTCAAGAAAAGAAGATCTCGCCTCCACACTGGCCAACAATCCTCCCTTCTCATTTACTTCTAACCTCATAAAGTCATTAGCCAGAGTTTATTACGAATAGTATAAAACCATAACCTACCTCCACCGAAGAATTGCGATCAACAAGATATCTTCTCAAAATCCTTGCTATCCTCTTCGTTTCTCTCTCTCTCTACTCGTTCTCCCTCTCTTTCTGTTCTTTTTCTTTTTCTTATTCAAACCCTCTTTCTTTTACCCTAATTAGCATATAATTAAGTATAAAAGATGGCAATAATAACCCACTAATTAACTTAAGGTTACCTCTTTTAACCCCCAAGTAATTAGACTTATTAACATTAACCCACCACTTTATAATTAAAGCAGGAAATAGTCCAAAATGCCCCTTAAATTAATTAACAGAAATCCGACCCAGCCTGGGATTACGCAGACTATGACGGGCCGTCGTGCCTGCGATGGTCCGTCCTGCTGCTCCGTCACAGAGTTCAGAAACTTGATTCTAGTGAATGACCTGTGACGGTCCATCGTGGCCACGATGTTCCGTCCTGCCATTCCGTCGTGACGTTCAGAGAGTCGATCTCAGTACCCAAATTTTCATATTCTAAGTGTTCTGGAACGAGAATCCCTCTACGGTCCGTCGTGCCCATGACGGTCCGTCGTGGGATCCGTCGTCTCAGGCAGTTTTTCCAGAAATAAAATCTGCTGCTCAAAACGACTAAACAGGTCGTTACAAGTAGGCGGCTCTAACATGGTCCAAACACAATTAGATTTTTCTAATGTTTCTGGCCCTAGTTTACCACAGTTATATAGTAGAGAAAATGATCTTAGAGAATTAGCTAAAATAATTGTTGTTATGGGTTTGCCATTTAGTTTTCCTGAAAATGCCAGATTTATACATTATATTCAAATTGTATATAATCAACAATTATAATGGTTTTTCTTGAAATAAAATTAAAAAGGTTGTATTTGATTATCAGTCACAACATTATAAATATGTTCGTTGCTTATTTTATTATAATAATTATAAAAAATAACTATTACTTTTGATATGGGCCATAGTATAAATGATAATGTTTATTTGTCTGTTTCTCCACATTGGATTGATGATAATAGAGTATGCAAAAAAGAATTTTAGGTTATAAATGTTGTCAGATGCAAAAAATCGAATGTTATATAGTTCAAACAATTTTAGATATTTTAGAAAACCATGGAATATGTGATAAAATAAGTAGTATCGCCTTAGATAATGCTGCAAATAATACGGTTGCTTTTGAATTGCTAAAACCCAAATAATATGGTTGCTTTTGAATTTCTAAAACCATCTCTTTGCCCTATATATGGTGATGATTATCATATAAGGTGTACTGCACACATATATAATTTGATTGTTAGAGATGATATACAAATGTATGATAACGGTTGCACAAAAATTGAAAATGCATGTTATTTAATATTTGATTGTCAAGTTAAGTCTAGGCATAGAGAATTTCAGAATTGTTGTTTTGAATATAATCTTCCACCTAGAAAAATTCCAAAAATAGTGTCTACTAGATGTAATTCTTTATATGAAATACTTGTAGTCACCTATGAATATAGAAAACCCTTACAAATGATTTTGAATGCTCATAATTAAGATATGTCATATAGACTTGATGATAGTGATTGCCATTACATACATGAACTCATAGATTTCCTTAAAGTTTTTACTTAACTACCAAAAGAATATCCACACTTTATTATCCATCAATTTGAACTGTTTTACCTAATATTTGTATGATTTCTTATAAATTTTATAAATTTAAAAATAAATCAATATTTGAAGAAACTATTAACAAAATGATTGAAAGATTTAAATTTTACTGATTCATCAAATTTATTTAACCGCTTGTTTGTTAAACCCTCATTACAAAGATGTAGGTGAATCTAAGATGGTTTATAATATATATATTAATTTTAATATTGATGGTTAAAAAGATGAAATTCCTAGTTGTCAAGAAGTTAAAGATAGTATAAAAATTTAAGCTAGAAAATTATATGACTTATATAATTCTAATATAAATTTATCAAGTGATCAAGAACCTGAAAGTTCTAGGAGTAGACTTAATGAAGATAATATTGATGACTATTTTGATTTTTATCTTGAACTTTATTCCAATAATAGAAATGATTTTGATGCATATGTTAATCGAAATAAAGAACGTACTGATGATGTTCAATCATGGTGGAGAAATCGTGGCAAAGGATTTCCCAAACTTCAACTGATGGATCGAGATGTATTAGAGATTCAAGCATCTTCAGTAACTCCTGAAGACATTTTTAGTGCAGCAACGTCTCAAATTGGAGAGCATACGCATTCAGTAGAATCATATATCTTGGAGATTTCGATATTATTTAGACATTGGATTAATGTCGAGAGAAGAAATTTGGCTCGTGAACCACTACCGACCACATTTTTAAGTGATGTTGATTAAATAATGCAAGATTATAGTGACGACGACATTGAAGCAATGGAGGATTTATCTATTCGATCAATTCCCGATCATGTTACATGTAAGATCCCGAAATGACTTAGGTGAAGCTAGATCCTAACATGGTTGTCGTGATGGTATAAGGTCCTAAAATGGTTAGTAATTTGATTTGAGGAAGTGTCTAAGAGTTTAGGTGCATTGTAAGTCAAATATCAAGGGACAACCAAGACATTCAACGACT
Organism: Solanum habrochaites; assembly: GCA_027704765.1. NCBI lineage: Eukaryota > Viridiplantae > Streptophyta > Magnoliopsida > Solanales > Solanaceae > Solanum > Solanum habrochaites. The sequence goes on from JAKWJA010002495.1 coordinate 34,095,297, forward strand.
AAGTCACCTATGTGCCTCATATGTGGTTGTGTGCCTAATTATGTGATTTATTATGTTATAAGATACTTCAATGATTTATTATGATTTATATAGGCAGTATGTTAAGTTTCGTGAAGTTTGTAGGTTGAACGTCTATGACGTTTGAAAGGTTTTCCTTGAAACAACCTTGGGTGTCTATGCATGTTTCATCAAGTTTTACGTGTTCATTTTTGGTTAAATTCATGTGCGAGGTCCTAAACTCATATACAAGAATGTTTGAGTTGGAAACTTCCGTGCAAACATCTCCAAGGACCATCCAAGGGTCCTTGAGGAAGGACCCAAGTTGGTGCCCAAGACTTTTCAAGACAGTCCAACCAACAGATGGGAATCGACGTCCAGTGGGTTAGTTGATGCCCCGTTGTTGGTGTCTCGTCAATTGGGACTTAGGCAGGGTGTAGGAGAGATCAAGAAGAGTCTCTAAACCATATTATGGGAGGACAGGATGGTCCGTGTATGGACAAACGGTCCGTCGACTGCCAACCGTCGATGGCACTTTCCCTGCGCGCAACTTCACTGTTAAGTGAAGGGTGAAAATGTAAATTCACCCAACGTCCCAGTGAGACTTGGGCAGTTTTTTTTTGAGTGTTTATGGATATTTTAATATTATATAAGTCATTAAACTCTCATTTAAACCCTAACATCTAAATTAAAGCACATTCCCTCCCAAAGTTTCTTCAAAAACCTCCATGAGAGATCAAGGTGAAGATGGAGCTTGAAGATGGTTATTCTATGGAGGTTCTTCTTCATTTATCATTGGATTCTTCTATTAAGGTATGATACCTCTTCATCTAAGGCTTACTATCACCTTAGAGCCAATTTCAAAGATGATTTTCAAAGATTTCTAAAAGATGAGAAGTCCTATTTCTACTCTAACTCTTGGGTTCTTGAATGAAAGGTTTTCAAAAATTATGATATGATATTATTGATACATAATTGATGTTTTCCAATGAAATTCTTCAAGAAACCTTGACCTTCACAAACCCCTCAATTTGACTAAAATTATGGATTATGTGATCATGCTTTGATATTAATGAATTCAAGTGTAGTCTGTTATGGGCTTTTGATTTATGTATAGATTATGATTAATTGGTTTATAGGCTGTTTCAATCTGATCAATTAAATATTGTATATTCTTAGATCTATTGAATATTAGGCTTATTGAATTGATATTGACTGAATGCTTATGATTTCTAGTATAGCTTTCTATGGGTTGTTGAGTTATATAAGGATTATATTGAATTGATGTCTAATTGGTCTTAGATTGATAATTATGTGTTAAATTGACCTAGATTTATTAATTATTATAGTTTATGTATTGAATTCATGTTCATGGCCATGGTAAGAGACTTATGGTATTAAATTGGATGATTTAGCTTTGGATCGAAGTGGTAAGATGGAGTGGTGGTATGCTGCCCTAATTCCCTTTCTTTAATTTTAATTAGACTTCAATTATGTTGTGATTGGTATGGTCCACTTATGATGGCGGTGCTATGTGAATTGATGTGGCCTTGTCGGTGTTACTTTATGCAATATGATGATCATGACCTTATCGGCACTACTTGAAGTGTTATGATGATTTGTGTAGTTGATTTATTTTAAGTATGAGCATATCTATCTATATTTGAAGTAATGTCATAGTATGTATTCTTTATATGTATGTTATGAGATCATGTAGACTATGACTATGTATTTATATGTGTAGTCTCAGGGTTGATGCATGGTTGTTCCTACTTGACTATATGAGTCTATGGTGGTTATATTAATTATGATATGGTAGTGTATAGGATTACATAAAGATTATAATGGTTATTCCATATTGACTTAAAGAATGACATGTAATATGTGTTAAAGTGAATTATGTTGTGTCTTGTCTTGGTTGACTTGTGTCCGTTACTCTATGCATGTATGATTGTGAATATGAGATGTATAGACATAGGATGCTAAAACCTCTTAGTCTTGTATGTATGAATGACATAAGACCTTAAATGATATTAAGAATGTCTTTTATATGAAACCTTGAACCTAGTGGTAAGGTTATGAATGTTAAAGTAGAAACCCGTAATGGTATCCTTCAAGTAAAGGAATGATAGACTTAAAGTTGATTGGCTGGAACGACATCATGTCAAACCTTAGGAAAGTGATGATGAACTTCTTGTCGCCATTGTAAAGTAGCACTAGTGGACCTTTTTGGTAGGGTAAATGTGATTAGGTTATGAACTAGATATGAAACCCAATTATATGAACCTTAATGGTAAATTACTCTATGAGAACAAAGTCTAGCACCTAGTGAGTATGGTGAGGGAAGTAGTTCTAATTAAAGGATGAGACTAGAATACAAAGCACACCCTTCATATTCCTTAATTATGTTCCTACATGGGATGTGTATAAGTTCTGCCATTGGCAAGTAGAACACCCTCATCGGAGTAGGTTAGAACTCCGGATTCCATACTTTGCTACCATGGTCTATGTCGGTTATTTCCTATTCTCATCATATGGGATACCTAATAGCATTAGATAATTTCTACAACTTTTTGGTGGTGGTATGAGACGCTATCTAGACATTTCACAATAGGCTTTGAAGGTGTTATATAGAGTCCCTAGGTCTTGTCAAAGATCATTACTTGAATGTCTTTTATGTGATGTGTAAGACCCTGAAAATGATATAAGGTGTCTAGATCCTAATATGTTTTTCTTAAATTTCTAATTTCATAAATATGCTTAAAATATAGTGTATAGGAAGTAGATAAAATATTAGAGGTATTGGAAGTCGAACGTTAAGGGACGACTAAGACGTTCGACGACTAAGTCACCTAGATGCCTAATATAAGGTTATATGTTTTTATGGGTATTTAATGATTTTATAAGGTTCTAAATTGTATTATTATATTATTTATAGGCAGTGTGCAAAGTTTGAACTGATTTGGAAGTCGAACGTCAAGGGGCGACCAAGACGTTCGATGACTAGTCACTTATATGCCTCATGTGTGTGTGCAGGCTTAAGTATGTACAAAATGAGACTAATAAGTCTTAAAATGGTTTAAAATTATGTTTAATGTATATATATGAATTTTCGTGAAGTTTGGAGGTCAAACGCCCAAGAACGTCCAAGGCGCTCGAAAGATAGCCCCTAAGACGTTCATCGTATGTCATGTTGGGGACAAGGCTGTTTGGACGTATTATATGTGTTTTTTTTGATGAAATATATGTGGTAGGTATATAAATTTTTAAGGTTTATAATCACATTGGATACGTCCAGGTATGACTTCTAAAGGGTCCCACGAAAGGCCTAAAAAAAGGACCAAAAGCTACCTAAAACACTGCCTGGGCAGTGTCCATTGAAGGACCTAACGACGGATCGTTGGTCCACCAATGGACCATCGAGTAGGTATCATCGAGGGATACATGCCTTGGGCATGTATTAAGCCAATTTTGGCTAAGTGTCAGGCGACGGAGGCCAAGCTTGGCCCGTCATGGCCTCAACGCCCTGTCATTGCCACATTCTAACCTGACCCTAATTGTTATATTTTTCTATTTTTTGGTGTATATAAGTCATAAAAATGTGATCAACCCATTCTATAATCCTTTCACAAGATTGAAACCTTTCCCTCCAAAAATATTTCCCTTCAAACCTCCATTGTTGGTGAAGCTCAAGAACGGACTTAAGCTGGGTTTTCTATGAGAAAAATATGATCAAACACTTTCTTCTTCAATCTGTCATGGGTTCTTTCTTAAACTGATTTCGAAGGAATAATATGAATGTATTGATGATTTTATACTTATTTGGAATTGGTTTTCAATCCAATTGCATGATGAATCCATGCTCCATCACCAAAACAATTTAGCCTTGCATGGGTTTTTGATCTTAAATTGCTATCGATTGAATTATGATTCTATTGCATTGAACTAATTGTATATGCTGTTATTTACATGAATTTATGTTGAATTGATGTTTAAGGATCAATCAGGATCAATGTATGAAGATTTTAACTTGATTAGCCTATGTTTATACATGTTGCCTTGAAGTCGATTGTGAGATCGGTTGTGTAGAGTTTGGATTATGTATGAACTCTTGTAGCTACTGTTTTAGGGTTATATAATGGATGACTTTTCTAGGTATAAATACTTAATGATCAAATTAATAAAGGCTTGCATGAATTGATCTAGATTTTTTTAGGCTATGAGGTCAAAAGCTAAGTGTGTGATGGATCTTGAGTTGTCGTTATATGAAGCATGGTTTATTCTTGATTTCTTACCGAATTAGCTACTGACTGAGTACATTGTTGATAAAATATTAATGATGATCATAGACTTATAGAGTTCATAGTATTGGTAAATTCTCCTATACTCTAACAAATCGACAAGCCTAAATGCCTATGTTGTAACCTTAATCTTGAGGTTATGTAATCGTGATTTCAATATGCTTAAATTTATATTTAGCTACTGACTTAGATTGATATTATTTGTGAAATATTATTTGAAATCAATGCACGTGAAATTAGCTAATGATCTATGTTATTCTACTTTCCTAGTATGTTGATGTATCGTATTATGTTATAGTATAATCTTGTAGCGACTTGTAAATGGTTTATTATATGTTTAAAGTAGATTTATATACTTCCATATATTTGTTTTATTGATGAATAAGGTGTATTGATCAATGAGGATCAAAGGTTGAGGAGTTGGTAAGAATGTTTATTTCCTCTACTCTTCTTCTTCTCTACATCCTTATAGAAATGTTCATGAAGCCTCGTATGGAATTGGGTGGTATGGTCCACTTATGGTGGAGGTGTTTAATTTATTTTCATCATATATGTGTTTACCATGTCCTTGAAGGCAAATTGATGAATATATGATTTAGAGATATAAATGATTAACTTATGATGTAATTATGCCTGTCTTCCTATCTAGTTGTGATCTAGGTTGTGTGGCTATTGTATGAGCATGTGTATATTCATGTTAGGGTATTGTATAGGTGCTTACATTGATGTGTTAAAATGGTTAGTAGCCCCTACCCATGTACCCCTTATATGAAAGTGTAAATAGCTAAAGTTAGGAGCCTTGGTTATAATGTTTATATTCTCTAGCCTCGTATGCTATTGTGTGTTGTGTGGTTTATGATTGAAGGTATATTATGGTGTAATAGGGTGGCTTCCTTAATATGTTGTTGGTAGCCATTATGTGATCATGTTTACCAATGTACACACACACTCACTCACATGCATATTACAAGTAGTATAGGTCATGGTGTCTAGATGAAAGGTTGTTATCATATTCACTAATGTCTACTATTATGCATGTAAAGTATAAGTATGTAAAGTATGTTATGTATTCCTTACTAGGATGACTTGATAGGTGTACTAGTATTGGTGAGGGTAAACACTTTGCCTATGCATTGCTCATGTGTACCTTTATAGGACAGTTCTAGTTTTGATTTCTACATGTATGAATATGTATGTATGAACTTGTGTGACTTAATGGGTTATGTGAAATGTTTGCTCACATATATGAATATACACACACATGTATGAAGATATTGTCAAGAGAGGGGCCTTGAATGGTGTATTCATGTGTACCCTAAACTAGATGATGCTTTACATATGCTATGTTCATGTGAATGGATTCTTTACATGATTTAGGTTGATGAACTTCCATATATGACCTATGAGTTAAGCATATGATGGGATGAATCGCCTAAACCTATGATTTATAAAGTAAAAATATAATAAAGGTTTTCAATGAAGGAAACTTAGCTTAGCATCGAGTGAACTTGAATATGAGTGTGTGTCCCTTCCCATGGTAGAAAGGTAGGTCACCATAAATCTCATTAGGTGGATAGCCACAATGCCTCAATGGGCATAAATAGGTTTTCCAGAATTGAATAATTACAATGCCTAATCTTTGCAAAAATAGGGTTTTCACATGTACCTCCAAGTTCCATAACTATGTTGCCACCATAAGATACTAGCTAGTGGATCCACCTAGAAAGCAATGTCACATTTGGTTATACTTTGGCTGGTAGACCACCTTCTTTTGGTGTGGGGTTCTGTGACACTAGATTCCATGTTTAGCATCACATGGTCTATGTCGGTTAAGGTTATAGTTTCCCTAAAGTAAAATGGACAATAGAAATTAATGACTAGGACCCTAAATAGAATGACTTAAGGGAGGTTACTTAGGATAGGTTGAAGTAATGAACCCATCTAGACATTGCACAAGTATCTCCTTAGGAAGTTCTAGGAAGGCGTTCTAATGCATGTCACTATGTATGTGTTCCCTATGCATGATATTGTAGTATTTGTCTACTTGATATGAATAAGTGCATGATTTGAGTCTTTATGCATGATGTTGGTCTTGTTGACTATATGATGAAGGTCCTGACTTAACTATGTCTATGTGGTATTATACTTCTATGATGGTATGTGTTGTTTTGTGTAGATGATATATATGATTTTCCTTGTGGCCCTAAGGTTATACATTGCACAAAGTATCCCTAAAGTATTACTTGGGATACTAATGAATTAAAACGAAGAGTTCACTTTAAAGAGGAATGAGCTCACTGTAAAGTGACCTCAAATTTCTTGAATTCTGTATGTGCTTTTCTATTATATTTGGCCTTTTATTGTGTTTCTATGAAGTATGAAAATGATATATATTCTATTGATAAAGGTTTTATGATGATTTACTCAAAATTGCAGGAAGTACGATTTCAAAGAATATATCCCTTTTAAATGCATGTTTTTTCATGGTTGCCATACTTAGTACATTCTTGTGCTAATCCCATTCTTCTCTACTTTTTACACAAAGTGTAGGTTATGGATTCTTAAAGGATGTCTTGAATGATGAAGATCTTGATAGGTGTTTCCCAAGCTCAAGGAAAGGAATCCTTAAGTCCAAGGATGTCCTTATGTGTATTTATTGTAAAGTATTTAAATATTGTATAGTTTTGTATTATGTCTTAAGGGTTGTGACCCTAATTTACTCCAAACTTATTGAGTCTAAGATGGAAAATAGACTTAGAGTCTATATATGTATTATGACTTATATTTTATATGTATATGAAGTAAAGCTTCTCGCATATGAGTTGCTATGAAAAATTTTAAATTTTCCGCTAAATTTACTATGTCGATAATGTGAATGATAATTATGGGATTGTATAAGACCTCCGAGAGGTCAAGTACCCCATGTTACTTCCAGGGGGTGATCCCCGGTCGTGGCATGATGAATGTCTCTTAATGAGATAATGAATGTAATGGCTTAAGTTAAGAAAGTATGTTCAATGAATAAGTACTTCTTTAGAGTAGTTAAGGGTTGTCTAGTTAAGGTGTGAAGGGGGCACATAAATGATCACTTCTTATCTTACATAGATAAGTCTTAAGAATGACTCAAGTTAGGGAAGATGATTGATTATGTAGACATGATCCAAACTTAGGTATTCTTAAGGATTACTTAGGTAATCTTGAAGAGGTCAATGATTGGACGTTATCTTCTTGATTTACTTAAGTAAGTCTTTTGATAACCTTTGTAGGGGAGAATGTCATATTATATGTATGCTAATACAATAAGTGAATGATTCTATCTTAGGTATTCTATTGGATCTCCTAAGTGTGTGTAAGGGATTGTATAGGCGGTTGCTTCACAACTCAGTCAAGTGAACCTTAGAGTCACCTTTAGTAGGAGGATCTCATGTTCATGCGATTGATGTATTTTTAAGTATGTGTATCTCATTATAGGTGGTCTTAAGGATCTTTTAGGTGTGCCTAGAGAGCGTGTATAAGCGGTCTCTCTTTGTCTTACTTAAGTGAGTATTAAGATAGCTTTTAGTGAGGGAATTGTATGCTAAAATGTGTGAAAAGTGAAGCTAAGGAACTTCACTATAGTGAAGTAAGTTCACTCTAACAGTGAAGAAGTTCACTGTACAATGAAGTAAGTTCACTGTAACACTGAAGAAGGTCACTGTATAGTGAAGTAAGTTCACTGTAATGCTTTCCTAAAAATGTGACAAATTGCATAAATGATTCCTTATGTGTTTCTAAGTTGTTAAATGTTGTTCTTATGCTTATAGTATGATGTTTTAATCAAAATTCAATAAAAACATGTTATCTTCTAAATGTTCTTTTTTCATGGTTTTTGCATGGCTTCCATACTTAGTGCATCTAATACTAACCCCTTCTTTTTCCTTTTTTACTGAACTGTAGGGAATTGGAATTCTTGATGTGACAATGGGGATGGATAGGTTTCTAAGGGTTGAAGATGAAGTATGGGTGAGTCCTAATCGATTCGAGGAAAATATCCACGTGTTCCCTTATGTTTTAGTCTTTATTTTATGTCTAGTATGGTCTTATGTCCCAGGTATTGCATACTCTAATGTTAAGATTGTTCAAGGAGTTATTGTAACGGTTTGATGTTTTAAATGTTCATCTTCCACTTGTTTTAATAATTATGGAAAGAGTTCTTCGTCTGTGAAGAAAGTTTTATATTCTTACTCATTTTAAAATGTTTATTATGCAATGAATGATACTAGTGGGTTAGATGAGACTTCATGAAGTCTCATCTTCCGCGTGGAGACACAAGGACGCCCTAACTTCTAGGGTGTAATTACGGGACGTGACATTACTATAGAAATGCTAAATGCTTTAAGAAAGGATCTCTATCGTAGCACCGACTATTAAATTTAAATGTTTAATTGTCTATTAGTATGAGTATGATAATTCAAGATCTAATCAAACAGAACCCTTCCTAGAAGGTGGCTGTGTAGATTAGATCTTTTAATACTCTACTAATATTTTTTAGATCAAATTGTACTATCAAATTAATATTAATAAAATCTGGGCTATTGCCTTAATTTTTTTTAATTATTGTATTAAATTTAATTTTTATTATTGTGAAATTTAAACTTTTAAAGTTTGAAATTTAAACTGAATTTTAAATTTGTAAACTTTTAAAGTTTGAAATTTAAATTTTCAAACTTTTAAAGTTAACATTTTAAACTAAAGATATAAAATCTTAAATTTATATAAATTTTTAATGGAAAAAGGCCTAAAAATACCCTTGAAGTATTGAAAATGGTACACAATTACCCTTCAATCACTTATTAGCTCCAAAATGTCCTTTTCACCCACCTATTGACTCCAAAATACCCTTGACATCCACCTTTGTGTTAAAAATTGACCACTTATTTAATGGTTTCATGTTTAAACTATTTATTTATTTTAAATAGTTGGCGCTCGACAATTAGATATAATTTAATTTACTAATATCATTTATAAACCAACCCACTGCCGATCCATTACTAATTAAATCCCATCCAATTAATACACAAATTATAATATTAAAATTTCCCTAAACACTACTAAAACACGACAAAATTACAGATTCCTAAAAATGACATCGAAAATTATTTAGTCCGAATTAAAGCCCCAATTAAATTTAGGTTGAGCCAATTATTTAGGACAATCTCGTTCAGGCTTGAATTCAAATTTTATGATTAAAGGTAAAGAAGTACTACATCCCGAATTAATTTATGCACTTTTTAAATATAAATTTTATAAAAATTTATTATTTGTTTTAAAAACTTTAATATACTCTTTTTTAAAAAAATTATCCATTAAGTAACATCACATAATTTAGAGGAATGAATAACTAAGATGAACATAGTCATACTTTTAAGTTTATCGATAATTTTATTTTAGATGCTTGAATTATAATATGTTTTGATTGAGAACTTGAATGTATGATAATGTACTTCTATAGATATTTTCGCCTCAAAGTTTTAGAAACACGCAATAGTTTTCTGTTGTTGCATTAGTAATGGGGTGAATTTATTAATAAGGTGTGATTTAATTAGTAATGGGTGGTAGTTGATTGATAAATTATATTAATAAATTAAATTATAAAAATAGTTGAGCACCATGTATTAGAAAAATTATATATAATCGTTAAATAAGTGATCAATTTTGAACCCAAAGGTTGATGAGAAATGTATTTTGAAGCCAATAGGTGGATTAAAAGGGTATTTTGGAGCCAATAGGTGGATGGAGGGTAGTTTTGTACCATTTTTTGATACTTCAAGGGTATTTTAGGCCCTTTTTCCAAATTTTAAATTTATGAAGTGTATATAGACTTCTCATTTATGTAGTGTACATGGACTTCTCATATATGCAATATAGAAAATTCATATGAAGTAGTCTAATATTTGTCTCACACATAAACTATCTATTATAGAAATATAAGATTTGGGCACAACACTTTCACTGTTACAATATACCACATATAGGCTTAGAACAAAGTCTCAAAGATAAGGAAAAAACAATTGTCATAGACATAGTCAATATCATAGCTAGATTCGAAAATAGCATCATCCTCACACTTAAAGACTCACCAATAACTTGGGAAATGATCCAAATCTTACTTCAAAGTGGCCTTGAAACCTTCAATGGACCAAACCTACATAATTGTAGAAATATAAAGAATATGGGTTAGTACAAACCACATATACTAAGTATGAAAACATATGCAAGTAAAACCATTGAAATCATGCTCAAAGGGACATTTTGTTCAAAACCATGCTAAGTTACTTTAAAAGTCTTTATGCACATACAAGTCGATAATCATGATAATATTAAACATGTTCATATCCAGCACAAGACCAACATCATCATAAATACATATTAACGTTTCATATGTTAGAGTTCATAACATCAAAGCATACAAGACCCTTACTCACAATCCCCTCCCAATCCTACAAGTGGAATGCTCATGTGAATCCACATATCCCCACATAATCAAGTAAACTAGAAAAGAGACCTAAAGAAATGTCTATGTTTCATATAACCTCATATCATGTGTAGTTATTATCATACATACCAATTTAAACAAATATCATGTTCATCAATGAAGTCAACATCACATAAGATCCAACATCATATAAAGTCAACATATGCATTCCATTCATAACATCATCACATACGGACATCCTCCTTGGAATCCCCTCAAGGTCAACTTGTGCAATGCATAGGTAAAGTCTCATACCATTACGTACATAAAGTAGAACCCTTTAAGTCACCCTAGTTAGTGTTCACATTATTACTTTCATTCATTTATTTTACTTTCGGGAACAATTGCCTTAACTGAAAATATATGTTGTTAGATAAACATGGAATCCGGTTACATAAAACCCTACACAAAAAGAAGGTGCCCTACTTTCCAATACAGAATTAAACATGAACATAGCATTCTAGGTGGATCCACTAGATTGTTTTCCTATGGGGGCACATAGTTAAGGAACTAGGAGATGTGTATTGGAAACCCTTTTTAAGCACATTTGCATTGAGGTATCCATCTCATAAGAATCATTGTGAATCTAACTTACCCCATTGGAAAGGGAAACTTCTCATATCTATTTTACTCGGTGCTAAGCTAAAGTCCCTCTTTAAAATGTCATTAAGACATCCTTAAACAATAGTTTACAATATAGTCCTTAAAGACTAACCCTTGAATAATCATGATCATAGCTCTTTAGGTATTACATGAGAACTTCCTTTCATTACAAACATTCATTAGTGAGATCATCAAATCATAATCATATCATAATAAGGCACATAAGAGAATCACTTTCAATCTTGCATGATAATTGTTGACACCCAATTTTTGACCCTCGTCGGTATAAATTAATTATCGAGCTTCCTAGTTTTCCAAATTATTTAAATTAATTAGTTTTATAAATTTTATGAATATAATATAATACTTAATTTTGTGTTACTTCGAATACATTTTAACATAATTTTAGATAATATATCTTTTACATAATTATGTATATAATTCGTATATCTCATGATTATTCGAAAACCATCTCAAACTATTTTTGTTTTAATAAGTTTCTTCTTAGTTCAAAATTATGATTATATTTTGAATCGCTAATTATGTTACTAAATAAATAAGCTCATTAATAAATTTATACCAAGTTCGTTTTATTTTAAATCAATTGGCTATTTGTTAAATTGAACCCATTTTCCCTTTTAATTTTGAAGAACCGAATTTGGGCCTTCTCCCAAATTACAGGCCCACTTCTTATCCCCAAACCCAATTAATTCCTCAACCCGCCCCAATTTTCTTTTTTTCCCCGACCCGACCCATCGTTATTACCCTCTTCTTCTTTTCCCCCACACGATCCCCCCACAACAGACGTCAAAATTCCCCCTTCCCTCTTCCCCTGTTCTTCATCCGAAATTCCCTGAAAAAGACAAACCCAGAAAAAACAAACCCCGCGTCTCTCCCTCACGCTCTCTCCCTCTCTCTCCTCCTCTCTCACGCGAGCTGTGCAACGGATCCATTGTGTCGTTGTCTTCTGCGACTCGTACGATAGTACGCTCACGCAGGTCTGGCAGCAAGGAAGGCTGCAAGCTCTCGTCCTTGCCACGCCGAGATTGAGCCATGTTTCTTGCCAAGGACGAAGAAATCATCTCCACCCTCCACCTCACCCTCAATCCGTTGTAAAGGGCTAAAATTCGGAGCATCTTCAGAGCATATTCGTTTCTGTTGGAGAAGATTTCGAATTTCAAATTCGAAAGGGCCTGAAAGTAGCGGCCAACCCTCTTCATCCCAAAACCCTAACAATTTCTCTATATAAACCCCCCCTCATCCTTAGGTCGAGGGTTAGAAATTTTGGAGTTGGGAAAAATTAAGGGGGAAATCCTTGGCTTCACTGTTTATTGAAAGAAAGTTTTGGGAAATTCCGGGAATACAGTTTTATCACATAGGGTCTTAAAGGAATTTTGGTGGGTTAATTTTTATCACAGAGGGTTGGAAGCTTGGTTGGAAAAGAATTGGGTGGGGATTCCCTCAGAAGGCATAGAGATAAACCGAGGGAGTTGAAAATCTTGGAAGATTGGGGTTAGAGATTCTTGAGTTAGAAATTTGGGGTTTGGAAAGTTTAGGTTGAAATTTTAGAATTTGGGAGAGATTTTTTTATTCACAGAGTCATCGGAGTCTAGCTTTGACAACAGGATTCTAGAAAAGGAGAGAGATTTTTGTTCCAAATTTTCTCGCTCGTCTCTGTTTGAAAAAAATGGAGTGAGATCATTGCTTTTTTTCCGGTTGGTCGTCATAAGAATCGAAGAGCGTATAGAGGGTGAGAAAGGAAGAAGAAAGCGACAGAATTCGCGTTCTTTGGCTCAAATTCTCTCGTTCGTTGCTCTCGAATAGCAGCATTCCAGTTGGGAAGTCGTCGCCTCTTCGCTCGTTCCCGTCCCGTTCGCTACACCGCAAAAGGTATACAACTTCTCTTTTCTTACAGTTCTTAATTTTTATTTTTGAGTCTTAATTTTTTTGTTTAGTTGGTTATACTGTTCTGGTAGTCCATTAAGGATATGGATTCCTAGTGCGATTTTAAGATTTGGTCGTTTTTCTTGTTAAATATGATCCCGTATGTATGTGTAGATCATGAAGGTGTTTAGAAGTTGTTTCGTAACTCAAATTTGTTAATCTTCTTGTTCCTTGTTGAATCTTCATGGTTGCACATTTGTTTAGTTTTCAAACTATGCAGTTTTGTATTAGTCTATTATATCCTTAATCATGGAGTTGTGAGTCTGATTTATTCGACGTCATATCCTTTACTCTTTAATTCCGAGTTGAATAAACGAATTAAGATGTCAGTATTTTGAGTAATGCCGCATTCGCCATTATTTTGCGCTCTTATATCTTGTATGTTATTACTCGTTTTCTAATTCCTGTTATTTTTATTTGTTCATTTTCGCTTTGTCGAGTCTACTTGAGAGCGTATTCTTGTTTCCCTTTGTCCAAATGTTTATTTTTCCTGATTTCCGTTCCTCTGATTCAAATTTGCTGCATCTGTCAAATCGTCTATATATTTGGATGTTGCTTCATTTTATTTTAAAACAGCAAGTTGTAAATGTCCTCCTTTCATTTTGTTATGCCTCAATTGAAAATAGTAGCTAATAGTTAAGGTATAGGATTTATTTGAGTCATTAGTATTAAGTTCTATGTATTCAAGATTGGTTTGATAATACGGTTGTGACTAAGTGTTATATACATGAATGTGCTTATGGCTTCTAGTAATGGTGTGTTGCTACTTTTGTTGTCATAAGTTACTGCGAATAGGAGCCTTAGACATGAGTATCAAGTTATGGATTACGCATTTTGGTTTTCTTTTCCTTTTCGAGTATTTAGATATTGATTATGGGCATACATTAATTCTTGTTTGCTCTATTAAATTTGATTCAAGTGAAGATTCTTTGTTAGCTCTCTTCCTTCCGTTTTGCCACATGTGACACCATCTGAGTCTATTAAACTCCATCCTGGTGTCATTGCCATTCTTCTTATTTGGTGTGAAATTATCCTGTTCTTGGTTTCTTCCCAATTTGTTTTTTTGAAGTCATTTATTTTTCCCTTTAATTTCGTATCTCTAAATGATTCATTTCCATCTCAGTCCTTTACATTACGAATATTATTATTATATCTCTCAAGGTGCTAATTCGTTTGGTTTGTTTGGTTGCATGTAAAAAAATTTTCTTGAGTCCGTCTTGGGACTCCATCTTTCTCTACGCATTCGGAAGACCCGATAAGGCTCAAAATTCTTTATTTCGAGTCAACCATCAAGACGGACGGGCAAATTCGGAATCGCGAAGATTGAAGAACTTGAAGAAATCGACTAGAAATTTCTTTATTTTATATTTTGTATTTATTTGTAATGGGCATAAGCCCTTGTTGCTTTACTTTCTCGTATTTTATTTTGTACGTTTAGATTAGGATAGGTGAAAAAATGGGTCGAAAACCCAAAAACAGGTGGGTCCAAAATTCGGTCAAGGCAAACAGAACCCGAATTTGGACCAAAAATCTCTCTCTCTCTCTCTCTCTCTCTTTACTATTTGTTTACATGTTTGCTTAAATGCCGTAAGTTTAGGATTAGAAAACTCCAAACCCCGTTGAAACGCCTTTCTGTTTTTCAAAATTAAAACTAAAACTAAGTCTTAAAGCGATAAATATTTCCAACTTGTAAATTTGTCTAAGTAAAACTCTAATAAGTAACTTAACAAAAGATTCACAAACGTTAAAATAAAATAGTCAAATTGTTAATCATCGAAAAATCGTATTTAGCGGAGCGTCTTAGGTGCCTTCAACACCTTCCTAAGACGCTAATAAGAATCCAGAACCCTTAAAATATTTTCAAAACAATTTTTCTGTTTTAGTTGTTTGAAAACAAGTTTTCTTAATTTTCTCAAAATTAAGTGGCGACTCCTAAAAGTCGAAAATATCTAAAAATAAAACAAACTCTTTTCGAATATTTTTTTTGATAAAATAGAAATGGTGACTCCGCTAGGTAGTATTTGGAGGATTCTAACCCTAAGGTTGACTTGTTTGACTATTTGCGATAACTGTTTAGTTGTTTGATTACTTTAGTTTTTGAAAATTGCATTTCATTGCATAACTTTCGCCAAATGGCAAATAGATTGTATTAGTAAACGGAAGTTACGCGGCTTACCGCGACTTTCTTCAGAAATACCCAAGAAGTCATTTGGGAGTATCAAACAAATAGTCGGAATGCGGTCATCCGACGTTGTTTGATAGATCCACCCCGACGTTTGTACGAATCGGGTAACCGTCAATTTGAAAACAATTCTAGTAAACCTAGGATAAAGCTAAACCAAATCCCGAAAATAGCGCATTTGCCTAAGCTGACCCAATACCCATGGCGTGTTGGGCCCATTAGAAGACCACCTTGAGTTCAAAACGGCCCACGACCTAAATGGACGTTCATACTTATGTGTTTAAATTTGAAGGATGTATACGGTATTCGAGAAATATTTCAAATGACGTATACATCCCTCAAATCGCTAGGCCCACCCTTGGCAGAAAAGGGTCACATATCTGTTTAGAACGCGTAATATTTGTTTATAACTTCTTATGTGAATATGTTATTTTATCTTGAGATATTCTAGCTCACTCTTCTTCAAATATTTTTAGAACCCATAAGCATAAATATCAATTCACTGGCAAAAGTGCGTCCAAATACTCTTCGAGTCTATAGTTTCCTAAAAAAAAACATTTGAACTTCATCTTTAGTACTACTCTCATATCAGAAAAAGAATCATCGTTTCAAATCAAAAGAATCTTGAGAAATTTTTCAACTCTTACAAAGAAATTAGAGTTACATGTCAATCAAAAATCAAAGTACGGTAATGAAAGATACTATCAACTTTGTCTCGACTCAAGTCGACATTTTTATTCACTAATCCCAAAGTCAAGTAGACAAATTCCTGTCTATTTAACTATTTCTCTATAATGGTTTCTCTATATTTGTGAGCCAGTTTATCTCCGAAATCAACTCTTATGTGTTTACACCTATATGTGATATCTTGTAGTATTTACCACCTACAGGCACTAACATATTGGTCTTTTGAGTTTTTTTTAATTTGTCAGGTATTTAAAACTGATCTGTGTTGATAAGTTGGTTGCTCATCCATATTTCACAAGGTCTAAGGCCCCTAAAGATTCCTTCCCCGATCAAATTGGCAAAAAGAGAAGACAACGATGGGGGATAACAATGATGAGACTGACATGAATGATGTTGTCGTGGCTCAACCCGCCGCCGCTGATGAAAATGAATTGATTATGCAATTGATGAAACAGATTGCCGAAATGAGGGTCGAAATGCAAAGAATGCAAGATCTGCCTAATTCAATTTCATCCTTCAACCCTCCAAAAGATGGAAGAGCTCCACTCCACTTTCCTCCCCCAAGCACGAAACATGTTCAGAACCTTCACTCTAACCCCATTAAAAATCCTTCAACCATTGACTTACCTACCCCCAATCCCGTCACGCCACCACATCATGTCAAGCACCACATCATCCTCAAAATACTAACCTTCAAATCCTCCATCTCCCTCAAAACCAAAATTCTACGGTTTGAACTACGTTCGACCTGATTTCTCAAGAATGAGATACGTAGGCGGCCTATGTCGGCCTCAGTCGTTTCTTTATCAAAACATCCTATTTTGGTTAATCCGTGAGAGGGGAACTACGTTTGACCTGATTCCTGCTCTAATGGGATACGTAGGCGCCGCAACGGCTCGGTCATTTACCCAGTAAGATTTCCATTTCTCTTCATAATGGAAACTGGGACAGAATTTTTGAGAGGATCTCAAAAATTCATTTGAAGTTGAACTTCTTTAACAAGTCAAAACAGAAGATCAAAATTTTACGGAGATTAGCCTTGGGTGCATCTCAAA
Source organism: Solanum habrochaites (assembly GCA_027704765.1). Classification (NCBI taxonomy): domain Eukaryota; kingdom Viridiplantae; phylum Streptophyta; class Magnoliopsida; order Solanales; family Solanaceae; genus Solanum; species Solanum habrochaites. Next base: position 34,112,580 of record JAKWJA010002495.1, read on the forward strand.
AATACGATAGTCTAGTTTGCAACTGGGACAAAATTTTTTAGATGATCTCAAAAATTCCACAAAGGTCATTTGTTACTTATTGAGGTAAACTGGGACAAATTTTGAGGAGGGCCTCAAAATTCCAGAATAAGCAACCTCAGAAATAACAGTGCAAGTCATGAGAATTCTTCTATATTGTAGACCGGGACAAACTTTTGAGGAGGGTCCTCGAAAATTCCATCAAATATGTCATATAAAAGACGGGCGAGCGTGTAAGCCAACTGCAAGAAGGAGCATGGAGACAAGACCAACACAGATCAGTCCTTCAAACTAAGAATTTTTCTTTGGATGCAGGAACATTGAAGTCACAAAAATGGCTATATAAAGCTGTCAAGAATGACAAAAGGCGTCACTACACCCATCGTGGACTCATCCACAAAACCTTGAAAATCTTCCATATCATTTTATCTCTATTTCTTTATATTGCCTCAGGTGATTTATAAACAAGTTTATTTTTATCTTGCAGGAATATTAAGGCCGAACACTGGTAGATTCTTTCAAAGTTGCAAGAAGAAAAGTGCGGGAGGATTGTTAGTTATGAGTCATGATTAAAGTTACCGTTGGGCTCATCATAGCCTAATCTTGATAAGACAAATTACTCAATCTAGTTCCTAAACTTTACTTTTGTTCTTTACTTGATCATAGATACTAATGTTTGGTGTCGAGCTTTGCATATGATAGTATTGCTAAAGTCAAAAGTCGTATATTAAAGCGACATCAAATTTTGGAGATTATCAAAAGTGACACTAACTAGAAGTTTTGCAAGGGAATTTGCCAAGTCCATCACATCAGAAAGATGATGGTGACCACAATATCTCCTTGACAGTCAAAATTATCGAATTGTTACAAGTTTTCGATAAATGATTAAAAATGACTGCAACAAACTCAAATTTTGCTGAGTTTGTCGAGGAAGACGAGAGTGTCTTTATTTTTCATGTGAATGAATTAAGTCATTCACCTCGATAATTCTTTCTTTTATAGAACAGAATCATAGTCGCGACGTGTATAAACGTCAATTTAGGTTTTTAGTATGTTTGTCACGTAGCAATTTCAGCGCACTTTGTTTCTTTAATATGTCAGAGTCATAATTCTAATTTGTTGGGTATCCACCCCATAAGTGGATTATGTGTCTCGATTGGCCAATCAAAGACTTTAGCATATAGATTGTTGGGCGATCCACCATAAGTAGTTCGTATATGTGTTGTTCCATTTCAGGTTTCTATTTTTTTTGAATCAGATGGTCTATTATCGAGCATCCACCTCGTTACAGTTGGAATATTATAGAGCTATCCACCTCGTTACAGTTGGAATATTATCGATCTATCCACCTCGTTACAGTTGCAATACTATCGAGCATCCACCTCGTTACAGTTGGACTATTATCGAGCCATCCACCTCGTTACAGTTGGAATATTATCGAGCCATCCACCTCGTTACAGTGGAATATTATCGAGCCATCCACCTCGTTACAGTTGGAATATTATCGAGCCATCCACCTCGTTAAAGTTGGAATAATATCGAGCTATCCACCTCGTTACAGTTGAAATATTATCGAGCTATCCACCTCGTTAAAGTTGGAATATTATCGAGCTATCCACCTCGTTACAGTTTGAATATTATCGAGCATCCACCTCGTTACAGTTGGAATATTATCGACCGTCCACCTCGTTACAGTTGGAATATTATCGAGTCGTCCACCTCGTTACAGTTGGACTAATATCGAGCATCCACCTCATTACAGTTGGAATATTATCGATCCGTCCACCTCATTAAAGTTGGACTATTATCGAGCCATCCACCTCGTTACAGTTGGAGTATTATCGATCCATCCACCTCGTTACAGTTGGAATATTATCGAGCCATCCACCTCGTTACAGTTGGAATATTATCGAGCCATCCACCTCGTTACAGTTGGAATATTATCGAGCCATCCACCTCGTTACAGTTGGACTATTATCGAGCATCCACCTCGTTACAGTTGGATAATTATTGAGCTAGCTAGCTCATTACAGGGAACTCCAAAGAGGAGAAAACTATCCCCAAAATCAGTAATTTTACTGAGAACAGGAAGCATTTTATATCGCTTATGTCGGAAATTTGGGAATGCTGTTTGTTTATTTCAAGCCATTCCCAACAATATGAAATTTACAAAAGTGTCTGGCCAGATTCAAAGGTGAATCAAACAGGAATCTCAGCAAATATTTTACGATTTCTGTAGAGGACGCTATTTGCATTGCGTTATCAAAGCAAGATAATTATTGTCGATCAAGACAATGCATTACCTATGAAGAGGTTGTTATGCTATTATTATTTTATCATTATCGATCAAGTCGATATATTATATGGAGTTCGTCTTACCGTTATTATCCACGGAGGCGATATAAATATTCATGCATCGCAGAATTCATACACTGAAGAATCATGCATCGCTGAAGTCATGCATCGCGGAAGTCATATACTGCTGAAAAATCATGCATTGCAAGTCAACATTTATGCACGACGAGAAGATTTCATGCATCGTCAAAATTTATACATCGCGAGAAGATTTTATGCCTCGGTGAAATTTATACATCGCAAGAAGAATTCATACCTCGCCGAAATTTATGCATCACGAGAAGATTCATACCTCATTGAAATTTTGGACATCGCGAGAAGATTTCATGCCTCGCTGAAAGTTATGCATCGCGAGAAGATTCATACCTCGCGGGAATTTACGTATCGCGAGAAGATATTCATGCCCCGCAAGAGGACATACACGGATAAAGAAAGAGCAACACTTATCCATCGGCCTCAACTGCATTCTTCTATTTTTGATAAAAACAAACATCAAGAAGATCATCGAAGATGACGACAAAAGAAACATTAATATCGCATCAACATTTATTTATTGATTTCGACATCAAGTATAGAATACATTGAAGCTGATATTGCAAAATACAAGGCATAAGCTTTATTTGCTAGACATCAGACCGATCGAGTCGACGTCAAATATTGAGGAGAACAATGAAGTGTCGACATGTCTTTGTCGAGAGCATCCAAAAGGATGAATTCTCCAAAAACCACAGGTGCGGATGACATAAAAATGATGCAGCACAACGTGGAACTTTTTCTTAGCAGCGAACTGGGACACAGTCCAAAGAGGAATGTCAAACTCTTAGGACGCGAGCAGAGGAGCCACTTCCACCACAATCGAACCACCCCTATATTAAGGCATGTGTGTTTTTCTTTAGTTATTGTCAGTTTCAGTCTCGCATCCGGAAATTTTGATTTACCGGAAGCAAGTTTCAAATCTGAGTGACAATGCGCCAAGAGCTTTGGAAACTATGTCCGTATAAGTTCTTAATTATGGGTGTGAAGCGCGCCACATTCATGGCTAAGAGGTTACAAGCCTCCTTTTCATACTCGTTAATTTGTCACTTGTCCAGAACCAAAGGTTATCGAGAATAATAGATTTCCTTTTCCACCGATCGAGTCTAACTACGCACAGCCTGATTCCGAAGGTTTAAGGATATGTAGGCGGATTCAATGTTGAAAACTCAGCAGTATTCCAACATTCGCTCTCGAATTCTATTATCGACCGTTTCGATACCTTTATAATTTGGTATCGAGGTGGCTTTTGATTCTTTCAAAATCACGCGGTAAATCAAGCATATCGAACTACAAGTGGCCTGAATTCTCGTACAGCCTGAGATATGTAGGAAACCCGTTTGCAAGGGTTCGGCCATAATTCCTAAACTCTTTGTCAAATCCCTCTTTTAAAAAGCGAATGGGGTTGGTCAAAATTGGTTTGATCAATTTCATTCTCCTCGAATTGCTTGCATCAACCCAAGTAAAATGAGGGACAGTTGTTGACACCCAATTTTGACCCGCGTCGGTATAAATTAATTATCGAGCTTCCTAAATTTTCTAAATAATTTAAATTAATCAGTTTTATAAATTGTACGAATATAATAATAAAATACATGAATTTTATGTTACTTCGAGTACTTTTGTCATAATTTTTAGGTAATATACATATTTACATAATTGTGTATATAATTAGTATATCTTATGATTATTCAAAAACCATAAAAAAAAATACATTTAAATGTTCTATTAAACTAGTTTAATTTAAAATATAATTATACTTTTGAATCACTTTTTACGATTTTAATAATTAAACTACTAAACAAAGAAGCTCGTTAATTAGTCAATACAAATTCTTCATTTTAATTGGTTGTATGTTAAATTAGTCCAATTCCCTTCCCCCATTTTAATTAATTCCCCCACTCCCAATTTCAGCCCGCCTAATTCCCTCTTGACCCAATTCTCCCTATTCCAACTCAATTAATCAGTAGCCCAAATACCTTTTAAACCGGTGGCCCCCATTTAACCCCCATTTATCCCAATCTATTTTAAACATCCAACCCAATTCCTAACCCGCCCCGTTCCCGCTTGACCCGTCCTACCCGAATCCCTTTCCCCTTTCTTCCTCCCTCAGAAACTCACCACGCCATTTCCAGAAAAATGAAAAAGAACAGAAGCTCCCCAGAAAACCTAGAAAAAACCAAACCCCCAAAGCGGAAATCCCTTCCCTTTACGTGACAACATCCCCGCGTCTCTCCCCCACGCTCTCTCCCTCTCTCTCCTCCTCTCTCACGCGAGCTGTGCAACGGCTTTGGAGCCGTTTCCTTCTGCAATTCATACGTTCGCGCAGGCCTGGCAGCAAGAAAGGCTGAAAAGTTGTCCTTGGCAACGAGATTGCGCCACGTAGCTCGCAAGGACGTCGAACACATCTCGACCCTCCACTTCCCCTTTTCCGTGTGATTCTTCAGCTTTTGAAGAAGATTTTGAATTCAAAATTTGAATTCGAAATTGGCCTCAAATCGTCCCTCCAGCCCCTCTCCCTCAAAACCCTAGTTTCTTCTAAATAAAATCCCCACCCCTCTTCAAAACGAGGTTGGACGTTTTTGGTTGAAAAAAAATTTCTAAAGGGAATAGCATTCTGCTCTTTGTCTACGGTAATAGAACAGAGGGGAGTTTTGATCTTCTTGGGTTGGAATTTCGGGAACATAATTTTAACACGGAGAGTGGGAAATTTTAGGTTGGAAGATTTTGGGTTAGAGGAAATTTCAGGGAGACCCCCATTGAAAGATTTTTCTTGAGTAAAATTTTCGAAGGAGAGCTTTACTTTGAGTTGTGCAGTTTCCCTAGTACCGAAACACTAATAGATCCGATAAAATATTTCAAATACTGTGAAAAAAAATGTCTGGTGGACGGAAGAGCTGGTAGTATTCCATTTTTTGGGTCTATGTTTTTGACCAGATTCCATTCACTTCGTCGGAAACTCGAGGTTCGCGGTGGAGGCCGTCGCTTGTTGCGTCTCGTTCTCGTCCCGTTCGCTGCTGTCGAAGAGGTAATTCCCCTGCTCCATCTTATTTCTTTCTTTTGTTTTTCTGTTTCAAGAATATCTTTTTTTGTTGTTGCTTCGTGCTTCGGATGCTGCTGCTGTCGATATATTGTTCGTTTTGTTTTGTGCTGGATCAAATCTGTTAAGTATTTGAATGTTGGGTATAGAGCCTGTGTCGTCATGAACATAAGATGCTATATCTATTGGTTGCTTGATTTCGAGATGCATTGCTCGCTGTGATTCTGTTTGGTTATGCCTGCTGGTTTTGTATCATTTTTTGTCCCGAGTTTGTCATGGCATAACATCTTTCTTCTTATCATCTTGAGCTTAGACTTCCCTGTTTCAGAAGAACTACAGATTGATAATACGATTGCATCCTTTGTTTCCCTTCCCCTAGAGTTAGGCGAATGGAGCAAGACAACTTAGTATCGATTGATAGATTCGTATGTTTGTTGATCTCTATTTGACGTTTGAAGTTTCCTATATGTTCGTCTTTATTTCCTTGAGTTTATTTCTAGTATGCCTTCTGATTCCGTATTGCTTGAAGTTTTGGTTATGATCCTTTTCTCTTTACCATAGTCAAAATATAAAAACGGTGCTTCAATCTTCTGAGCTTGCGTGCATATTTATTTTGTTTGCTTCCTGGTTCATGTTTATATATATATATATATATATATATATATATATATATATATATATATATATATATATATATATATATATATATATATAATGGTCAATGGTAGCAGTTGTAAGGATCTTAAATTTCCATCAAATGCATGACTTTGTTGTGCATGTACATGTGATAAGCATTCTTTGGCATATGTTATTGTGCATACACGTATTATTACTAAATGTCTACTGGTAGTATGGCCATAGGAATTCCACTCACTTTGCACTCTCATTTAGGCGCAAGATTCTGTTTCTGTTCTTGCATCATAGTTCATTTGTTCTCATCTTTTATTTCAGAGACCTTTTCTTAAAAATGGAGCATAACTCCCAAGTTGTGTTGCTTCACTACGTCATAAGCTAGAATATCTACCACGATAAAATATATCTCCTTTGTTCCAAATTTATTTGACGGAAAATCCTTTTCGTTTGAGTGTCAAGTCTTCATGCTTATTTCCTTAGTTGTTAGATTTGCTCGAGTTTCCATTTAGTCAGATGCTTTATTTCAAGAAAAAATTAATATGGACATTTATAAAGGGTCCGCTTTAAGGGATATTATTCGCTCATTTTACCTTCAAGTACCTATTTTTTCACTATGTTTCAAATGGTCCTAGTATCGATCGATGTTTGAGTAGTAACTAAAACATTTTTTTTTACATTTTTTACTATGTATTCCGTGAATTCTTGCTATGAATGGGTTTAAATTTTCTCTCTATTTTCTGAGTTAGTTATCCTATTTTGCTAATTCATCTCTTTTTTTTTAATTTCCGTGGCATATAAATTGCATAAAAGTCCCCGTGAACTTCTTTCTCGCATCCCAAAGAGCCATAAAGGCTTGGAAGTTTTTATTGAGTCAATCCACCAAGGAATGCGGAAATCAAAGTTCCATGAAGATCGAAGGAACTTGAAGGAGGCGAATTGGAAGAAAATTTTATCTACGCCTATTTTATTGTATTTTATTTTTTAATGGGCATAAGCCCTTGTTGTTTTTTTTTTATTTTTCTTATATTTGTTTTATTTTGTATGTTTAGAGTAGGACAGGTGAAAATGGGTTAAAAACCCGAAAACAGGTGGGTCCAAAATTCGGTCAAGGCGAACAAAACCTAAATTTGGACCCAAAAATCTCTCTCTCTCTCTCTATCTCTTTACTATTCGTTTTAGATGTTTGCTTGAATGTCGTTAGTTAGGGTTAGAAAATCCAAACCCTGTCGAACGCCTTTCATTTTACCAAGACTTAAAATTAAAATTGTAATGTTAAAACAATAAATATTTCAAAACTTGTAAATTTGTCTAAGTAAACTCTAATAAATTCAATTCCAGAAAATTTGCAAAATCTGAAAATAGTCAAATTGTTAATCGCCGGAAAACCGTATTAAATGGAGCGTCTCAGGTGCCTTCAACACCTTCCTAAGATGCTAATAGGAATCCCGAACCCTTAAAATATTTTCAAAACAATTTTCCTGTTTTAAGTTGTTTGAAAATGATTTTTCTTAATTTTCCTCAAAAAATTAAGTGGCGACTCCTAAAAGTCGAAAATATCTAAAAATAAAACAAACTCTTTTCAAATATTTTTTCGATAAAACAATAATTATATCAAGATCTCATATTAAACATAATCATAGCATTCCATCATATTCATCGTATAATTATCTTCCTATTCTATTCACATATCAGACTTCAATTGAACATCATAATCAATAATAGACCATCATAATTGAATTAAAGAACTCATGATCATAAAAGTCTTACAAATAGCTTCCAAGACCACCCTTAAATATTTAACAATAAATTCCACAATATTCATCCATAAATGCACTCATTATCACCATATAATAGTAAACTATACAAGAACTAAGTCAATTATATCATCCTTTATCACAATCAACCTAATTTACTACCCCGGGTTGTGGAAAAGGGACAATCACGGATCCTTAGAGAAACTAGGTCAAAGACTAAGAAATTACAACGATTAACCAATAAACAATCATAATATTTCAATATTAATCAATACAATACAACATTAAATAAATTTGAAAGGTAACCCATGAAATTTGATGAAAAACATAATTTCAGACATCTTTGGAAACCAATTTGAAGATACTTTTGGGAAAGAGATCCCAAGAGTGAATATTTTGATTCCTTATGATTCCTTAAATAATTATGAAAGAAATTTGGAATATTTAAGGAATAATGAAACTTGAACCTTGGTCTTCAATGGGGGGTCTTTGGGTAGTGAGAAAAAGTAGACATAAGTGAGAGCTAATTTGGTTTGGTAAATTATGAACTGATGAGTTATTTTGATGAAGTATAAATCTTTTATACACCCAACCTAACTTAATTAACTACCACTTAACTCCTAACTATTTAACAAACTAATTAACTAATTACCATAAGCTTAATCAAAATTGGACAGTGAAGTTGTAGCATTTCGAAAAGCCAAGACGTGTTCTAGTGCCTAACATAAGTGTAATTATATTTAAACACTGTTTTAAGGTCCATATTAATGAAATTCATTTAGGAATTATAGAAATCAAAATGTTCAAGAACGTCCATAACGTCTTGAAACTAGTTCAAGGAGGTACTAGCGTGCTTTAGCCTATTTGACTAGTTGTTGTAGTCCGAAATTCATGAATTTTTGTGGAAGGGTGTCTAACATGTGTTTAAGGTGATTCATGATCTAAAAGTCCGGGTAATAATCCCCAAGGACCAACCAAGGACCCTTGAGGAAGACATTTTTATATTGGGGTGAAAGACGGTCTGGATAGTGTGCATCGACGAAGGCAGTCGACGAGGTGTGTGTGGATCAACGAGGCATGGGTGCCATCCTTCGTTCTAATGGTACATTTCGACCAGTCTCTGAACTCATCAATGTAGTGCAACACAGAAAGAGGCAGGTCTCATCGACTAACAAATGGACTGTCGATCATGGTCACGCCTATGAGGGGTCCAATTCTCTGCACGTTTTTAAGTGACTCAAATTAATTAACTAAGTGGTTAAGTCATTATTAGGGTTTTAAGTGAAATATAATTAAGTTGATTACCCCCCCCCCCATATAAAGACCCCAACCCAATTAGACTAATCACAACTCACAAAATAAAATTATCTTCCTTCTTTCTTCTTTCTCTCTCAACTGGAATACACCATTGAACACCAATCTAGGGGGGTAAGGGCTTAAATAGATAAATTTATTCCATAAATATTCATCAATGAATTAGGTATGGGATCTAATTCACCTTTGAGACCTCTTTCCTCAAAGGGTTCTATTAAATTGATTTCCAAAAATTGAGTTTTCAAGTGGGTTTCATCCAATCTCGAAATTGATGTTATGAATTGATTTTTTTTTTCTGATTAATTTTGGATATTATGAAAAGATTAACATTTATTCTAACTTAATTATGATATATCTTGATGGTTTGGTCTAGTTTGTAGAAGATGACCCTTAACCCTTAACCCTTAGTTTTGATGTTGATATGAATTAGATTGTATTGGTTAAATTGACTTGGTTATTGGTTGAATTTCTACTAAAGGTTGTTGTTAAACTAATCATGAATGAATTAGGGTTAATTTTAGTCTTTAATGCTATTTCTTGAGAATATGATCTAGGTTGTAAAGTATGTTGAGGATTGAGCTAAATATCTTGTCTTAAGCTATGATCTAGTATTGAATTGTGATAAAATTATTCTTCTAGCCTTGTGATCATGTTGCTTATTGACATATGATGATGTATACCCAAATTGGGTTGAATTGATGGTTTGTGGTAAGACCTTGATGATGAATTATGATCCATATCTTTTACTTCAAATTATGGTTAATTATGATTAAGTCATGATGTTGTATTGGAGTATGCCTTGTATTAGGATTGATAGGGTGGTATGATGTTGAATTGAAATGTCTTAACTATGAATTGTTAGATGTTCGCTTAAGATGTAAATGTTATAAGGATGGTGAATCATTTACCAATGTGTCTTATCATGATATGAGAATGTTAATGTGCTAACCTCACCTACATGAATTGTAATGAAAGGATAATACTCATGCAATTTTTATTGAGCTATGATTATGATAATGTTTTACAAGGGTTAGACCCTATGACCTACAATAAGCTATGATGATTAATAAAGACATTAAAGACATTTCAAAAATGGACTCTAGTTTAGCACCGAGTGAATCAGAGTGAGTAGTATCCCTTCCCACATCGGGAAGGTAGGATCACTCATGTACTCCAGAGATTGGAAACTACAATACATGTATCATAAAGAGGTTCTCAACTATATCTCCTATTTCTTGAACTATGTAGACCTCATAGGAATACTAGCTAGTTGATCCACATAGTTGCTATGTTCATTTTTTTGTAATACCTTTGCAAGTAGTCCACCTTCTTTTGGTCTAGGGTTCCATGACACCGGACTCCACATTAGCTCATGTAGTCTATGTCGGTTAGGGAAAGATGTTCCTATAAGATGAAATGAACTAAGGATTGAACTGTAACTAAGATGACCTAAGGGATTTATCTTAGTCTAGGTAGGAGTATGAGAATCTAACTAAACATTGCACTAGTTAGCCTCAAAGGGAATCTTAGGAGAGTGTTATTATGTATGAAAATGTTTATAATGATATACGATATGCATATGATGAACTTTCACATTGTTGATACTAAATGTTGATAGGTGTCACATATGAATATGCGTAGGTCTATATTGTTAAGGCAAGATGATATGTTCTCTTAAATGTTGTTATATGTGCAGTTGGATGTTAGTCATGATTCTTGTTGGGTTATATGATTAAGTAAGATTATTGGGCTTTTCTTGGTCATTTCATTTGTTGACTTGATAAGGGTTCATGGTTAATTGTCTTGCTTTGGTTATGTTGAAATTTCCTGTTATACATGCTTATTGTTAATATAACTTGATTATATAGTTACTTGGATATGTATTAAAATATATGCTATGCATGTTGACTTGACTAGACTTGATGTAGTTGTTATTGTCAGGTACATGCCTATCACTTATTGAACATGCATAATTGATTGGTATGGTACTGTTGAATGTGCATAAACGTTTTAAATGAAAAGTGCATACATCATGAAATGTCCCTTTTCTTAGCACGATTTCAAAGTATGTGTGCGTATGGTCTCATAGTTAGTACAAGTGGTGTACTAACCCCATTTCTTCCTTTTCCCCAACATTTTAGGTTCTGATCATTGAAGTTCTTTGAAGACGAATTGAAGAAGTATTAGATCTCTTATTCATCTAAGTAGGTAGATCCTCACTTTCTGAGGTCGATGCCTTTATCTAGATAATATAGTTGTTTCAATTTTATAACTATTATGTTCATTCCTTTTAATTTATTATGAAACACTGTATAGACATGTGAGGCTTTCTTACCTGATGTATGAGTTATGCCCAAGTTATTACACTCTTATTAGATGGTTATGAGATGAGATGACTAGTATGACTATGTTATATTTTATATATTTATTTGCAATAAAATTAGAAGACTAAGTAATCTTCCTACACAAAGGGTCTATATATACTCAATATATATATATATATATATATATATATATATATACACACACACACTATGTGTATGTAGAGGTATATGCAAACCTCCAAGTAGATGCAATGATAAGAGTCTAGTCTTAGTCCTCAAAGAAGACGACGTCGGTTATGTCTAGTGGGTAAACCCGGATTTGAGAGAAGTCCAAGCCCAAACGATGACTTCACGTCGACGGGGCATAATCCAAATCACGGACAGTCCTGGTCATTTGTGCTTTGGATTAGAGACCTGCTTTCAGAGCCATTTTTAAATATGACTAATTATGAATCAACGAGCTCCATCGACGGGCCGTTGACCCATCGATGGCTTGTCATTTCTTTCATCAATGACCACTGTCAATTAAAAACTTTTAGGGTCAAATGATAAAGTCATCTTCAAGGAACCTTAGGGTGGTACTTGAGGATTTGTACCCAGAAGTTTCTATCCTAAACACACTCTAGCATATATTCTAAATCTTTTTACCAAATTTGACTTAATTCTGACTCTTAAAACCCCTTTAAACACATGATACACACTATCTCATTTTTTCACTAGTGTCCAGACGTAATGGTTGTTTGTTAACATTTTGACTCTTACACTTCCCAAATGAGTTCATTACTTTTAGTTAAACTTAGAAACTATGTTTTAAGTCTTAGTTCATTCAAGTGAGGCTCTATATTAAGTTATGGAATTCCAGAGTGTTACATTATCCTCTCCTTAGGAACATTCGTCCTCGAATGACACCTTAATCTTTTTATAGGGAGAGAAAGATTCAATACTAGAAGCATAACCAACAACATCTACAAAAACATAAAATCAATATGAGTCATAGCTCGTAGGATTATTTCAGAACTCTATTCAACACAACATCATGGCATTACACAAAGCAACAAAATTCAAATTTTTACCATATATAAGAGCTCACTATTTCAACATGATGACCTACCTTCTTAATATCAATATGAGCTGAACATGAACATCCAGAGTAACCATGAAATTCTTCTTTCAAGAAACATTAACATGCTTACTACAATTTCTCATGAACACAACACATAATACTCTAAATACAAGTGCAAATTTAACATGAAAGGAAATTTCATAAAAACTCATTTTAAGCATGAACCTTTACAATGATATGAACATATTAGTGAAGCAAGCCAAGTTCAACATTATTCGTAAGTTTATTTTAAGAAGAACTACTAAAGTAAACTTTGGCTAGAATTTAGAGGAAAATATGAGGACAACGGGAATTCATGTCGTCCTCGACCTCCCATGTTGCTCCCTCTACTAGGTGGTTTCTCCATAGTACTTTTATGGAGACCACCTTTTTATCCCTCACTTATTGTCTTGACAATCTAGGATTTCAACCGGAACCTCATCATAAGAAAGGTTCTCATTCATTCCTTACCCTTCTATCAAGAGAATGGATGTCGGGTCGACTATACATTTTATAAGCATGGAGACATGGAAAACGGGATGAACAGGGGCTAGTTAACTTGGTAACTTCAAGTGATAAGCAACCTTTCTGACCCATTTCACTATCTTAGAAGGATCCACATAGTGGGGTCTAAGAATCTCTTTTTTACAAAAATCTCATCACCCCTTTCGTGGGTGAAATCTCCAAGTAGACCAAATCACCTATTTAAAATTCAAGGTCTTTTTTTCAATTGTCAACATAAGATTTTTACAGACTATTGGCGATTTTCAACCTATCCCTTATCATCTGAACCTTTTCCAAGGTTTCATTGATTATTTTAGGACCAAGGAATGAAGATTGTCATACCTCAAACCACCAAAACCAGAGACCTACATCTCCTACCACAGCGCGCTTCAAATGTTTCCATAGAAATACTTGAATGATAGCTATTATTGTAGGAGAACTCTATCAGCGGTAGGTGGTCGTCCCAATTACCCTTGAAGTCAACAATACAAGATCTTAACATATATTCTAGGGTTTGTATGGTACGTTTCTCTTGACCATCCGTTTGGGGATGAAAAGCGATGCTAAGTTTCACTTCAGTACCTAGGCCCTTTTGAAAGTATCTCCAACAATGAGAATTGTCACGACCCAAAACGGGTCGCGACTGGCATCCACACTTACCCTCCTATGTGAGCGAACCAACCAATCTAAACCCTGACATTTCAATATAATATCAACAGAAAGTAATGCGGAAGACTTAAACTCATTAATAAAAACCAATTCAATAACTTCTAAAATTCAACATCCATTATTTCCCCAAAATCTGGAAGTCATCACCGCAAGAACATCTATGATCAAATTACTAAACTAAGAGTATTCTAAGAAGCTAAAATAACAAAAGCTAGTCCATGCCGGAACTTCAAGGCATCAAGACATGAGGGAGAAGATCCAGTCAAAGCTAGAAGCATTAGCTCACCCTGAAATCCGGTGTACTGAAGACTGGCTAGAGTTGCAGTTGAGTTGAAGACGACGCTATGTTTGCTGCACTCCGCATATAACAAAGAAAGAAACATGTAGGTATCATCGGTCAACTCAAAATAGAAAACAGTATATATCAAATAATATCATAAATCAAATACAATACTCAACATGTAGCAACAACAAGTTCTATACTCATTAATAAGCACCGCCAAGTTCACCCATGAGGACTCAAGCCTCAATGCCATACCCATTTTGAAATAAGGTTCATTAGATTGGGTATATTAACATCTTTCAAGATTCATTATGTTTATTCCTCTTGTGTCGGTACGTGACACTCCGATCCCCCTAATTCTACGTGTCGGTTCGTGACACCCGTTCCCCTAATTCTACGTGTCAGTTCGTGACACCCGATCCCCTAATTCTACGTGTCGGTTCGTGACACCCGATCCCCTAATTCTACGTGTCGGTTCGTTACACCCGATCCCCTAATTCTACGTGTCGGTTCGTGACACCCGTTCCCCTAATTCTACGTGTCGGTTCGGTACACCCGTTCCCCTAATTCTACGTGTCGGTTCGTGACACCCGATCCCCTAATCTCATCACTTTAGTTCACCAAGCCTTCTTTTATACCAAGGCATCATCAATTCTCATTAACAAGGTATATTAGGATTTCTTTCAAGATTAAGATTCAATAGCTTCATCATGCTTATTTTATCACAATTGTATAACCACATTCATACAAGCATACAATTAAGCATATAGAAGGGTTTACAATACTACCCAATACATATTATTCGCTATTAAGAGTTTACTACGAATAGCATGAAAACCATAACCTACCTCCACCGAAGAATTTTGATCAAGCAAGCAAATTCCCCAAAGCTTTGTTTCCTCTTTGTTTCTCCCCTTTCTCGTTCGATTCTCTCTCTCTCTTTGTTCTTTCTATTTTTCTTATTCAAACCCTCTTTCTTTTACCCTAATTAGCATATAATTAAGTATAAAATATGGCAATAATAACCCACTAATTAACTCAAGGTTACCTCTTTTAACCCCCAAGTAATTAGACTTATTAACATTAACCCACTACTTTTTAATTAAAGCAGGAAATAGTCCAAAACGCCCCTTAAATTACTTAACAGAAATCCGACCCAGCCTGGGATTACGCAGCCTGTGACGGGCCGTCGTGCCTGCGACGGTCCATCCTGCTGCTCCGTCACAGAGTTCAGAGACTGAATTTACTTGAATGGCCTGTGACGGTCCGTCGTGCCCACGACGTTTCGTCCTGCCATTTCGTCGTGAAGTTCAGAGGGTCGATCTCAGTACCCAAATTTTCAAATTCTAAGTGTTTTGGAACGAGACCCCCTCGACGGTCCGTCGTGCCCATGACGGTTCATCGTGGGGTCCGTCGATTCGGCCAGTTTTTCCAGAAATAAAATCTGATGCTGAAAACGACTAAACAGGTCGTTACAATAGATACCAATTTACCCATCGTTCGTCCTCGAACGATCACGAGAAGAAAAACAACAAGAGTGAAAAGGAGTACCTGAATGTGTAAACAGGTGTGGGTATCTTTCTTGCATATCAGCCTCCTTCTCCCAAGTGGATTCTTCAACTGGTCGATTCTTCCATTGCACCTTAATGGATGCAATCTCCCTTGACCTCAACTTGCGGACTTCTCTATCTAAAATGGCAACAGGCTCCTCCTCATAAGATAAGTTCTCATCAAGCAGAACTGAATCCCAACGAATGATGTAGTTTCCATCCTCATGGTACCTTTTCAACATAGACACATGAAATATCGGGTGCAATCCTGAGAGTGCTAGGGGCAAGGCTAATTCATAAGCCACCTCCCCTACTCGCTTAAGTACTTCAAATGGTCCAATATACCTTGGACTTAGCTTACCCCTTTTTCCAAACCGCATCACCCCTTTCATGGGCGAAACCTTCAGCAAGACTTGTTCACCCTTCATGAACTCCAAGTCCCTAACCTTTCGATCTACATACTCCTTTTGCCTACTTTGAGCCGCTAAAAGCTTTTCTTGAATAGATTTCACCTTCTCTAACGAATCCCTCAAAAGGTCAGTACCCCAAGGTCTAACCTCGAATGCATCAAACCAACCAATGGGAGACCTACATCTCCTCCCATACAATGCTTCGAAAGGAGCCATATCAATACTTGAGTGATAGCTATTATTGTATGAAAACTACGCTAAGGGTAAGAAGTTATCCCAATGACCACTGAATTCTATCACACTTGCTCGAAGCATATCTTCCAATACTTGAATCGTTCTCTCAGACTGTCCATCGGTCTGAGGGTGAAATGCAGTACTAAGGTCCAATCTAGCACCTAATTCAGCATGCAATGTCCTCCAAAACTTAGAAGTAAACTGCGTACCTCTATCTGATATGATGGAAAGTGGAACTCCATGCAACCGAAAAATTTCTGAGATGTAGAGTCTGGCTAACTTCTCTACGTTGTAAGTCACCTTAACCGGAATGAAATGAGCAGACTTAGTTAATTTGTCCACAATTACCCAAATAGAATCAAACTTGCCCAATGTCTTTGGAAGACCAACCACGAAATCCATTGCAATTCTCTCCCACTTCAATTAAGGAATAGGCATTCTCTGAAGTGTTCCTCCGGGCCTCTGGTGTTCATACTTTACTTGTTGACAATTTGGACATTTGGCAACAAACTCAACAATGTCGCGCTTCATTCTACTCCACCAAAAATGTTGCCTTAGGTCACGGTACATCTTGGTTGCCCCAGGATGTATAGAATATCCAGAACTATGAGCCTCTGTAAGAATAGTGTGGATCAAATCATCAACACGGGGCACACATACCCTTCCCTTAATTCTCAAAACACCTTCCTCATCCACTATTGCTTCTTTAGCCTCTCCTCGCAACACCATATCCCGAATTCGGCTTAGTTTCACATCATCAAACTGTTTCCCCTTGATCTTGTCATCAAAAGAAGATCTCGCCTCCACACTGGCCAAACATCCTCCCTTCTCATTTACTTCTAACCTCATAAAGTCATTAGCCAGAGTCTGAACCTCTCTAGCCGATGGGCGTCTAGAAACTTGTAAGTGGGCTAAACTACCCATGCTCCCTGCTTTTCTACTTAAGGCGTCTGCCACAACATTAGCCTCTCCCGCGTGATACAAGATGGTAACATCATAATCCTTCAATAGTTCCATCCACCTCCTCTTTCTCAAATTCAAATCTCTCTGAGTAAAGACATACTGTAGGCTATGATGATCCGTATAGACTTCACACTTAACCCCATATAGATAGTGTCTCCATTGCTTTAATGCAAACACCACCGCAGCCAACTCTAAATCGTGGGTCGGATAATTACGTTCATGCACCTTTAATTGCCTCGAAGCATAAGCAATCATATTCTTCTCTTGCATTAGCACTGCACCCAAACAAGAATAGGATGCATCACAATAAACAATGAAGTTCTTACCCTCTACTGGCAAGGTAAGGATAGGTGCGGTAGTCAGCAAGGTCTTGAGTTTCTGAAAGCTTTCCTCACATTCATCCGACCATACAAATGGAACATTCTGCTTAGTCAAGTTCGTCAATTGGGAAGCAATAGAAGAGAATCCCTTGACAAATCGACGGTAGTAACTAGCTAACCCAACAAAGCTTCTTATTTCTGACACAATAGTAGGTCTTACCCAATTCTTCACTACTTCGATCTTAGAAGGATCCACCATCACTCCATCCTTAGAAACCACGTGCCCCAAGAAGGACACTGAATCTAGCCAAAACTCACACTTGGAGAATTTGGCATAAAGCTTTTTCTCCCTCAACATTTCCAACATAATTCTCAAATGATCCTCATGTTCCTTCTTATTCTTGGAGTATATCAGTATATCATTAATAAATACGATCACAAAGAGATCCAGATATGGCTTAAAAATCCCGTTCATCAAGCTCATGAAAGCAGCAGGGGCATTCGTTAGTCCAAAGGACATTACCAAGAATTCATAATGCCCATACCTGGTTCGAAAAGCATTCTTTGGCGCATCTGTTGCCCGTATTTTCAATTGATGATAACCAGACCTCAAGTCAATCTTAGAGAAGACACAAGCACCTTGTAACTGATCGAACAAATCATCAATGCGAGGAAGAGGATACCTGTTCTTAACAGTTACTTTATTTAGTTGCCGGTAGTCTATGCACATCCGAAGACTCCCATCTTTCTTCTTCACAAACAAAACAGGAGCACCCCAAGGGATGCACTTGGTCTAATAAAGCCTTTCCCTAAAACTCTTGAAGTTGGGCTTTAACTCCCTTAACTCTGCTGGAGCCATTCTATAAGGGGGTATGGAAATGGGACGAGTACCCGGTTCAAGATCGATGCAGAAGTCAATATCTCTATCCGGTGGCATACCAAGAAGGTCTATAGGAAACACATCTAAAAACTCATGGACTATCGAAACCGACTCAATTGAAGGTACTTGGGTAGTATCATCCCGGAGGTGTGCCTAGAAAGCTAAACAACCCTTACTAACCATTCTCTTAGCACGAAGAAAGGAGACGATACGAAGAACCGGAGATACGATGAACGTAGTCACACAGTATTGCCAACCGTTAATCACCAACTAACGGATTGCCAGACTTGGCAACGCCAGTTTTTAGCATACAATCCAAGATTGCAAAATTTGGAGAAAGCCAAGTCATACCCAGAATTACGTCTACATGAGTATTGCTCCCCACAAAAGTCACCAGACAAGACCTATATACCTTTTCAACTATCACAGACTCACCCACCGGAGTAGAAACACGAATAGGCATGTCAAGCAATTCAAAATGTAAATTAAGACAAGTAGAAAATGAAGAAGATACATATGAAAATGTGGATCCAGGATCAAATAATACGGAAGCCATGCAATCACAAACCAAAAGATTACCTGTGATAACAGCATCAGATGTCTCCGCTTCAGACCGCCCAGGGAAAGCATAATAATGGGCCCTATCACCTGTCTTCCCGTTGTCCCTACCATGTTGTTCTGTAGTGGCTCCAGTTTGCCCGTTACCCCAGCCGTTTTGGTGACCACCATTACCTCGACCACCGCGTTCTCTGGAAAAACGGCCTCTACCATGACTACCTCTACCTCTAGCTATTGGGGGTCTATAACTCTGCTTTGGACAATTTCTCCTAATATGTCCAGTCTCCCCACATCCATAACACTCCCTGGAGTAAAGCATAGGTCTCTAAGAGAAGTGTTGACCGGTCTGAGGTGGACCCCCAACTACAGTCTGCAGTGAAGACTGAATTGGTCGGACTGAGTAACCTCCTGAACCCTGTCCTCTAGAGTAAGAACCATTAAACTCACCTCTCTTTTGAAACCTTTTTGATGTCGATGCCATGGTGAAGTCATCTGGCTTCACTCCTTCCACTTCTATCACGAAGTATACCACTTCTTGAAAGGATTTTGCCGTAGCCGCTACCTGTAAGGTTGAAATCCGCAATTCTGACCTCAACCCCATTATAAAACGGCGAATCCGCTCTTGTGGATTGAAACAAAGTTGGGTGGAATACCTGGATAATGCACGAAACTTAGCCTCATATGCAGTAACCGACATCCTACCTTGATCTAGGCTCAAGAACTCATCTCTTTTCCTATCTCTCAAAGTCCGGGGGATATACTTCTCCATAAACAAGCTAGAGAAGGATGCCCAAGTCATAGGTGGTGCCTCTGTTGGTTGACACTCAACATTTGACCGCCACCACATTTTGGCGTTCCCTTGAAATTGATAGGTCACAAACTCAACACCAAACCGTTCTACTATACCCATCTTGTGTAGTAGCTCATGACAGTCAACTAGAAAATCATAGGCATCCTCAGATTCAGCACCCTTGAAGACTGGAGGTTTCAATTTCAAGAACTTACTGAAAAGTTCATGCTGATCATTTGTCATTATAGGCCCTGTGGTCAGACGAGGAAACGTGCCTATTTCCAATGAGGCATCCATGCGGGGAACCATAGTAGCTTTATGTTTTACCTCCGGAACCGGAGGTGTTGGTGCAGAAAACACTGGAGGCGTCTGGCCCTGATCAGATAACCCACTAAGATAAAGAAGAACCTGATTGATCATTTTGGGGGTAGGTTGGGGTGGAAATTCCTTATTCTGCACTTGTTCGGTCTCCCCATCCTCGCCCTCTCTTACCATTTCCTCAGTTGGTGGAGAAGTCACCGCCCTAGTACCAGATGGGCTAGGTGCTCGTCCTCTTCCTCTAGAGGAAGTCCTCCCACGACCTCTTCCACGGCCTCTTGTCACTACTCCTCTTCGAGCTACAGCCCCATTGGCTGGCTCAGACGCACCCTGTTCTGCCGGTGCGGGTGAAATCTTCAAGTAGACCCAATCACCTATTTAAAATTCAAAGTCTTTTTTTCAATTGTCGACATAAGATTTTTACAGACTATTGGCGATTTTCAACCTATCCCTTATCATCTGAACCTTTTCCAAGGTTTCATTGATTATTTTAGGACCAAGGAATGAAGATTGTCATACCTCAAACCACCAAACCAGAGACCTACATCTCCTACCACAGCGCGCTTCCAATGTTGCCATAGAAATACTTGAATGATAGCTATTATTGTAGGAGAACTCTATCAGCGGTAGGTGGTCGTCCCAATTACCCTTGAAGTCAACAATACAAGATCTTAACATATATTCTAGGGTTTGTATGGTACGTTTCTCTTGACCATCCGTTTGGGGATGAAAAGCGATGCTAAGTTTCACTTTAGTACCTAGGCCCTTTTGAAAGTATCTCCAACAATGAGAATTGTCACGACCCAAAACGGGTCGCGACTGGCACCCACACTTACCCTCCTATGTGAGCGAACCAACCAATCTAAACCCTGACATTTTAATATAATATCAACAAAAAGTAATGCGGAAGACTTAAACTCATTAATAAAAACCAATTCAATAACTTCTAAAATTCAACATCCATTATTTCCCCAAATCTGGAAGTCATCACCACAAGAACATCTATGATCAAATTACTAAACTAAGAGTATTCTAAGAAGCTAAAATAACAAAAGCTAGTCCATGCCGGAACTTCAAGGCATCAAGACATGAGGGAGAAGATCCAGTCCAAGCTAGAAGCATTAGCTCACCCTGAAATCCGGTGTACTGAAGACGGGCTAGAGTTGCGGTTGAGTTGAAGACGACGGTATGTTTGCTGCACTCCACATATAACAAAGAAAGAAACATGCAAGTAGGGGTCAGTACAAAACATGAGTACTGAGTAGGTATCATCGGCCAACTCAAAATAGAAAACAGTATATATCAAATAATATCATAAATTAACTACAATACTCAACATGTAGCAACAACAAGTTCTATACTCATTAATAAGCACCGCCAAGTTCACCCATGAGGACTCAAGCCTCAATGCCATACCCATTTGGAAATTAGGTTAATTAGATTGAGTATATTAACATCTTTCAAGATTCATTATGTTTATTCCTCTTGTGTCAGTACGTGACACTCCGATCCCCCTAATTCTACGTGTCGGTTCGTGACACCCGTTCCCCTAATTCTACGTGTCGGTTCATGACACTCGATCCCCTAATTCTACGTGTCGGTTCGTGACACCCGATCCCCTAATTCTACGTGTCGGTTCGTGACACCCGATCCCCTAATTCTACGTGTCGGTTCGTGACACCCGTTCCCCTAATTCTACGTGTCGGTTCATGACACTCGTTCCCCTAATTCTACGTGTCGGTTCGTGACACTCGATCCCCTAATCTCATCACTTTAGTTCACCAAGCCTTCTTTTATACCAACGCATCATCAATTCTCATTAACAAGGTAGATTAGGATTTCTTTCAAGATTAAGATTCAATAGCTTCATCATGCTTATTTTATCACAATTGTATAACCACATTCATACAAGCATACAATTAAGCATATAGAAGGGTTTACAATACTACCCAATACATATTATTCGCTATTAAGATTTTAATACGAATAGCATGAAAACAATAACCTACCTCCACCGAAGAATTTTGATCAAGCAAGCAAATTCCCCAAAGCTTTGTTTCCTCTTCGTTTCTCCCCTTTCTCGTTCGATTCTCTCTCTCTCTTTGTTCTTTCTATTTTTCTTATTCAAACCCTCTTTGTCTTACCCTAATTAGAATATAATTAAGTATAAAAGATGGAAATAATAACCCAGTAATTAACTCAAGGTTACCTCTTTTAACCCCCAAGTAATTAGACTTATTAACATTAACCCTCTACTTTTTAATTAAAGCAGTAAATAGTCCAAAACGCCCCTTAAATTACTTAACAGAAATCCGACCCAGCCTAGGAATATGCAGCATGTGACGGTCCGTCGTGCCTGCGACGGTCCGTCCTGCTGCTCCGTCACAAAGTTCAGAGACTGAATTTACATGAATGGCCTGTGACGGTCCGTCGTGCCCACGACGTTTCGTCCTGCCATTCCGTCGTGACGTTCAGAGAGTCGATCTTAGTACCCAAATTTTCAGATTCTATGTGTTTTGGAACGAGACCCCCTCGACGGTCCGTCATGCCCATGACGGTTCGTCGTGGGGTCCGTCAACTCGGCCAGTTTTTCCAGAAATAAAATCTGATGCTCAAAATGACTAAACAGGTCGTTACAAGAATTGAGTTGGGCTCCTCTATCCAAAATGATGGACAAAAGGATCCCTTGAAAACTCACAGTTTCATTAAGGTCCAATCTAGCGAACTCCTCCGCTGAAAAAATAGATTTTATGGGGATAAAGTGTTCAGATTTCGTCAATCTATCAACAATAACCAATATTAAATCATTTTACCTCCGGGTTCGAGACAAACCCACTATGAAATCAATATTGATTATCTTCCCACTTTCAAGTAGGGACATCCATTACTTGATTTAAACATCCTGGTCTTTGATGTTTGACCTTAACCTATTGAAAATTAGGACATTTAGCCACAAATTCTGCTATATTCCTTTTCAAAAATCACATAAATAGATCTTGTAACAACCCAAAAATGATTATGCTATGTAAGACCTAAAAGTACCTAGAGCCCATAGGTTAGACCGGGTTCACAAGGCTTGATGTGCGTGGAACCAGACCCCCAAAACTATACACCAGCAAAGCCAACCAGCTTGGTGACTTGGTTGAGCTAGGCAAGGTTTGTTCCAGACATTTTAGGTCCCCGAACACTAGGATTCACCCGGGTGATTCTTAACCAGGCATAGTGGGTTAGCCTTAGGTTATAAGGGTTCTACGGGTAAAAAGGTAATTTCCGGGCTAGGGATAGTATATTAATTACCGTAGGATGATATTTAATTAATTAAAGAATATTTTTAATCAGTCAAAATGGGTCAAAGTTCGGTGGTAAAACCCGAGTTTGACAGGATCTCCACACTCGGGTTTGAACCGAGTTGGAGGCACAAAAGTGGTGATTAAATGAATTAAATTAGACAAAAATAAGAAGGGTCATTATACCAACTTATCATATAGCTTATAATATTATTTTTACCATTTAAATTGTGTTGAATAAGTCAACACGAAACCCCAAGAAAAGGGGGGGTGCATGACTCCCACTATTAGTGTACTTCATGTACACTCTTAATTCATTATATCTTTCTAAAATAACATTTTTCAGATTTATCTTATAATTCAAAAACTGAAAAATAAACATAAGCCTAATTTTCTATGAGCTTTCGGCTTCGTCAAGAAAAAACAAAAAAGAAAAATTTGCACGTCTAAGTGTTTTATGAAATCACGTAAAGAACTTCACTTGTGAAAAAGAATTAAGGCACGAAAGAGAGGTTGTGCGTGGGTTTGGACGTGTGGTTGTGGCTGGTTTTCAAAGCTGAAAATGTACCTTTCCCAAGAGTCCTCTAAGGCTCACTTTAAATCCAATCGAAAAAGTAAGGTTGTCCAAGTTGCATGCCCCTGTCATTAGATCCTATGAACAATTGATGCATGCGTTGGTATGACTTCTGGAAGACGATTTTAGGAATTATTGTGATTGTGTGCAATGTGTGTTTTTGGGTTGTTTATGATTATGTTATGTACGTCTGAATGTTGAATGTCATATGTGCACAAAGCATGCTATTTTTCCATAATTATGTTGTTACGGTTTACATGAAGAAATTGTGAATTATGTGTTTTGTAATTGTTGTGTGTTTAAAATGTAAAAAAAAAATCATGATGTTCATGAACAAGAAAATGAAAGTAAAGTCCTTAACGAACTGGTTAAAAGTACATGTAAAACTCTAAGCTAAACGCCTAAGCTAAATCCAACAAAGTGAATTAAAGGCATATGTTAATTGATATTAGTTTCGGCTAATCACTAGTAAAAATGAAGAAAAATACATGCTTCCATTGAGGGTGGAACTCGAGACCTCAAGGTCCTAATACTAAGAGAGGAGGTCTTGAATTAAAAGAAAAATAGGTTGAGAGATGGGAATCAAACCCGGAAGCTCAAGGTTCTAACACCAGATGAAGAGGTCTTGAGTAAATTTTAAAAAAAGATAATGTTGTGTGTAAGATGGGAATCGAACCCAGCCCATGGCTGAATGTGTGGAGACACATAAGTCTCACACAAACTCAATGAAAATAAATCAAAAGAATATACATGCTGCCCAAGGGATTCGAACAGGGATCTCCTTGACCGAAATTGTGAGACACATAAGTCTAACATAAAATGAAACAAAACGCAGACACTAGGAATCGAACTCGGGTTCTCTTGGCCGAATGTGGGAAGACACATAAGTCTCACACACACAGACATAAAAAGAATATATGCTTCCCAAGGGATCCGAACATGGGTAACGTCTAAGAGCACATAAATCACGAAAGTAAGCCTTATGTATGATGTAACCTGAAAGGGGTACTCCCATGAGTGTAAAGTATACTAAAGGCCATGTGCATAGCGTATGATGTAAGTTAATGGCATGATGGAGAGATGAACATTTATGTAATGAGGTGGTACTTAAGTTAAACTATGATGCTAATGAAAATGGTGACAACGTGATAAGAGGCTAAAATGAATGGTGAGGCAAGTCTCAACCAAGCCTAAGTAAATGTTACCTAACGTACTCACCTATGGGAGTGTAGAATGATGTAGAGTCAAGTCTCAAGCATACTCCAAAAGAAAGTGTTAAGAAAAAATTCATAGTTAATATGTAAAGAAAAGAGTGACTACATGACTATAGGCTAGTGCAAGTGACATAAGCCGCATCTACACCTAAAAATCAAAGTCACTAAATGAAATTTCTAAGAGAGTATATTTATGCTATACGATGAATAAGCAAAGAAAGAGTGTCAACATGAGGGAAGGCTAGTACAAGTGATACGAGTTGTATCTACGCCTAAAATCAATGTCCCTCAATGTAAATTCCAAGAGAGCATATATATGTTATATGATAAAAAAATAATGAAAGGTGAGTAAAGATGAAATGAAAAGATGTTAATAAAGAACGAGGTGGAACCACAATATGAGGCTGGTGCAAGTGATACAAGTTGTACCTACACCAATATAAGGTCACCAAAAGTACTCACCTAAGAGAGTGTTGAATATGAAGAGACAAGTCTTAATCACACTCTATATGTAAGTGTAAGGACGATTCACACATAATACGTAAAATAGATATGAGAAATCATCTAATGATCTATGACTACCTCATTCTAGAATCAAGCTACGATGATGGATGAGTTGAATGTAAAAAGGAACTTTAAATAGAACACCGATAGGCTAGTTATTAGTGGTGATGCCTTCTTCCAGGAAGGACAGAGCTTCAGGTAATTCTCATGAGATGAGACTTTCCACAAAGGTGGGTGTGGGTCTCCCTAAATCTCCTAGTCTTTGAACTATGATGCTAACACAAGGAACTAGCTTGGTTCGAACCCATGGAGCTAGAATGTTTTGGTTTCACCTTGGCCAGTGACTCCACCTCTTTTTGGTGTGGGGAAGACACCAAATTTCATGACCTCACATGATCTATGTCAAGTAAAATTGAAGTTCCTCAAAGTATGAAAGATAATAAAATGAACGATATCGAAGGTGTTTGTGTAAGAAAATTAGGAAGTGAAACTAAACTCAAGTAATGACATTAGGTTATTCTTGGTCATTGCACTTCATAATCCCGATGAGAGTCTTAAACTTCATCCTAGGTATAGCTGGTGTTTACATCAGCCTATGAATGATGAAATGAATTAGGTGAAGTACGAATGAACGAATGTAGCATACTCTGTGTTTGTTAAAGCAGGCCCTCGGGTTGGGATCCCATATGTTGGGCACTCACTTGAGATGTCTTAATGCTACGTCCATGATTCCAAGGTCTTGTGGATATGAAATTTAGGATATATGAAACATAAAATGTATGTTATGTGAACCTATGTATGTATGATGTGTGACATATTCATGGTATGACCTTCCTCTTATGAAGTGAGCAAGTCAAGAGACTTGCCCTTCTAAGAAAGCATGTTGTTTAGGAGGAGCCATTCTTGTTCATGCATTATCGTTATGTGTTGCTGCGTAAACCCATACTTAGTACAAGTGTATATTAATTCCATACAATATTACTATTTTAGATGCAGTCTCAGGTGGACGTTAAAGGTATCATTGCAGCTGTTCGAACTCAGAGATTTCATCCGTACTTGGTAGGTACTCATGCATTGAGGATGCCTGCATGTACATTTCTTGCTTAGTAGTAGGTTTGAACTAGTGGAGTATGTTCCACTAGTGTTTCTTTCCCATTTTATTTAGACGCTTGTAATGGTGCCGTTTTGGCGAGTATTACTTATGTCATGAGATTATATTTTTTTCAAGTTGTGTGTTTCTATAACTAGATGGTTGATGTTTGAGCAATGAACTTCCTTAAAAATACGCCTATATATGTTTGCAATATGAATTCTATGTATATTTCAAATATAAACAAAAAGTTTCAAATTTTACGCTAAAATTAAACTAACGAATGTAATGACGACGTAAGTAGGCCTGTCAGCGACCTCTGAGAGGTCAACGATGCCGGTTTTGGCTAGGGTGTAGACCCCATTCGTGACAGATTCCTTGATGATCACGATAAATTTTAGTGGCACCCGGATGAATGAAATATCAAGAACCATGAGCCTTTTCAAAAGTTATTCCCCTTAGACCATCCAAATTCGGTACACACAATCTACCTTGGTACCTAAGTACCCCATCCCCCTTTGGTAGAATACCTCGTTAAACTTACTAAGAACCTATTCCTTTAACTCAATCAATAGAGGATCAAGATGTTTCTTAGACATCACCTCCACCACTAAAGATGATTCGGAGGTATGATGAACCATAGACCCTCCCTTTGAAAAACTTCCAATCGAACGCTCAATCGATCCAATCTATGAACCTCTTTCACTAACTCTATCTTATTATCAGGAACATGGGCTATACTACCTATTGACATTCGACTTAGAGCGTCCACAAGTACATTGTCCTTACCGGGGTGGTAGATATCACTCATTTCTTAATAATTCAAAAGTTCCAACCACCTTTTTTTCATAGATTCAACTTTTTTTGAGTGAACACAGATTGAAGAATCTTATGGTCTGTGAATACATCCACATGTACTCCATATAAGTAATGGGTCCATATTTTCAAGGCAAATAATACGACCGCTAATTCAAGGTCATGAGTTGGATAATTCTTCTCATGCACCTTGAGTTGTCTACAGGACTAAGCTATGACCTTACTATGTTGCATGAGGACACAACCTAAACATACCCGAAAAGCGTCACAATACACTACAAGCCCTTGGGTACCCTCCGATAGATTCAATACCAGAGCGGAGGTAGGCTTATCTTTCAACTATTAGAAACCTCTTTGACTAGATTCCAACCAGTCAAACGTATTTTTCTTTTGGGTTAAGGTTGTGAAAAGAGAAGTAATGGATACAAACCCATCAACAAATCTCCTATAATACTCAACTATACCCAAGAAACTTTGAAAATCGGTTGGATTCACTTGAAATAATGTGACGAAGAAATGAAATCGATCTCAACCAATATTCAAATTTACTATTTTTAGCAAAGAGTTGATATTTCTTGAGGACTTGCAATACTATACTCTAATTACTCATGTGATAATCGTCACTCTTAGAATACACAAAAATATCATCAATGAAGACAATTACAAAGGATTCAAGGTAATTCTTGAACACTCTATTCATAAGATACATAAAAGTCGTCAAGGCTTAGTTAGACCAAAAGAAATTAGTAGAAACTCATAATGACCATACCTAGTTCAAAAATCCATTTTAGGTATGTATTCACCTCTCACCCTAAGTTTGTGATACCCCGACCATAAATCAATTTTTGAAAAGTAACTTGCCCTTTTGAGTTAATAAAAAAAATTTCGATCCTAGAGAGAGGATACTTGTTCTTTTTGACGACCTTATTTAGTTGACAGTAATTAACTTACATCCTAAGAGACCCATTCTTCTTTTTTTTACGAGTAAAACCGGAGCGCCCAAGGTCAAAATACTTTGTTTTATTAAACCTTTGTCTAATAAGTATTTGAGCTTAATATTTTGTTCTTTTAACTCGATCGGAGCTGTATGGTAAGTAGGGATAGAAATAGTCTTCGTATCTGGCAAAAAATCTATGCTTAAGTCTATTTCCCATTGCAGAGGAAGTTCGGGCAAGTGATTGGGGAAGACTTCTGAAAAATATTTCATTGCAGGTACCGACTCTAAAGGAGAATCCTCAGACAAGGTCCTTGATCCTCACAATATATTAGAGACATCCCTTAGAAATTATCTTATAAGATTTTAGACACGAAATGATTCGATGTCTAGGAATTGAGTTACCCCCTTCCATTCTTAGACGAGTTCATTTAGAAAAGCCTTGTTCTACAATAAGTAGAAGCAAAACATGCATGTAACCAATCCATCCCCAATATGACATCAAAGTCCAACATATCAGTTCTTCAAAATCTACCAACGCAACTCTATTAGACAATAATATGGGACAACTCCTATAAACTCTTTTAGAAACAATGGAGTCCCACCGAGGTAGACACTTAAAAGGATTTAAACTAAAATGTTAGGTAGCATATCAAAACTCTTAGATACTAATGGAGTTACAAATGATAAATTAGCACCAGGATCTAGTAAAGCATAGACATTAATGGAGAACACTTGTAACATACCGGTTACAATGTCAGGAGAATCCTCTTGATCACCCCAAGAGAGGAGAGAATAGAAGTGTTTATTCTTAGGAGCATTGGAATTAATACCCCTTTCTTGTGCTTGGTTACTCATACTCTAGCTGTTCGAAGAGTATCCGCTAGTTGAACCGCGTCCAGTAGACTCCCTCTTCCGCTGATCCCCTTCGTCAGCTCTTTGATTGAGATACTATTAACTAGGTTCCTAAACCTTTTCTATAGCCTTTATCATAGGACAATCTTTAATCTATGGCCACTCTTTAAAAAACCAAAGCAATTATATCTTAAAACTAGACATTCACCCATATGCTTCTTACCACATTTGGTATGAGTTGGTTTCTTACTTGGTGAATTTCCACTTCTTCTCCCTTGGGACCTATCCTTTCTAACCTTGGGAAATTTCGTAGGAACTTGGTTGGCGAACCTCTTCTTGAACTTAGGCTTTTCTTGAATTTCCAACTTACCCTTAGAAGCACCTCCTTCGTAAGACCTTTCCCTCTTAGCATCCCTATTCTTCCTCTTGATCCTACTCTCCTCAACTTGTTTAGCATGCACAATCAAAATAAAAATGTCAATGTTGTCACAAAGCATAGCCAAACAACACTTTTTGACAATATCATTGGACACACCCATCACAAAATGACTCATTTAATCTCTAGGATAGGACATCAAAGAAGGGGCATATTTATACAAATTAGTGAACTTCAAAGAGAATTACTACACACTCATACCTCATCGACAAAGGTTGATGAACTCTTTCACTTTTGCCTCTTTTTTCTCCCTTGGGAAGAACCTATCAAGAAATTTCCTCCTAAAGACTTCATAACTTATGGGACCTACTCTCAAAGCCCTATTGTCCCTCCATTGAGTGTACCAAGTTTGAGCCACATCTTTGATTTGATAAGCGGCTAGCTCGGCCTTATCATTGATACTCACTCCCAAAGCATACAAGATCTTGTAGAGCTCGCCAATAAAGTCTTGGAGGTATTAATTCACCTTATACCCAAAGAACATTGGAGGGTTCATCCTTGTGAAGTCCCTCAAGTGAGAAGCCATGGTACTAGCATTTTGGTTCACATGGGGTCCGACTCCTGGTTTGTTTGACCCGTCATGTCTTACTATGGAGTAGCTACGCCTTGAGCTTGAGTAGTCATGGATTGAGCAAAATTTATGAAAGTGAATCTTATCTCTCCATCCGTCATAGCCGGAGGATTTATCGAATCTTGATCACCTTGTGGAGCATGTTCTTGAGGAGGAGCTTGATTGTCTTGGGGAGGGACCCCCGCATTATCAATATCCTCTTAAAATCTTTTTGCAGCTTCCCTTCTAGTAGTCATAGCGTATAATTACACGAAAAGGGCTAGAAGAAAAAAGACACATAGAGTTATCACTCTCGCGGCACGACATTCAAGAATATGAAAGAGGCAAGAATTTCTCAAGTTTCATGAAGTCTCTCATTCATAAGTGTGGCGCGCTTTACACTCATGAACAAAACTCTATGTAGACGTATTTTAGCAAGACATCAATCCTAATATCAATCAACCTCATGCTCTGATGCCAAGTTTGTCACGACCAAAGAGCACCCCTTAGACGTAACTGCATCTTCATCTTCGATGAGACCTTAGACTAGCCCTTAGCATACATTATTTCATATCATAGGTAGAGAAAATACGAAATTTTATAACTTTTAATAGTAAAGTATACTTACACTTCTCGTTTATCATATAGATGAACATTACTCAAACTTCTCATTTATGAAGTGTACATAGACATCTCATTTATAAAATATATCCAATTCATATTAAGTAGTCTAATATTTGTCTCACACATAAACCATCTATCATAGAAGTATAATATTTAGGCATATCTCTTACACTATTACAATATTCCACATATAGGATTACAACAATGTCTCAAAGAGAAGGAAAGAACAATTGTCATAGACATAGTCAATATCATAGCTAGATTAGAAAATGACATCTATCATAGACTTAAGGACTCACCAATAACATCAGAAAACATCCAAGTCTTCCTTCAAAGTGGCCTTGAAACCTTTAACGGCCCGAACCTACATAATTGTAGAAATATTAAAAAAATATGAGTTAGTACATACCACATGTACTAAATATGGAAACATATGAAAGTAAAACCATTAAAATCATGATCAAAAGGACATTTTGTTCAAAAACATTCTAAGTCATTTTAAAAGTCTTTATGCATATACAAGAGAGCATAAAAGTCAATAATTATGATATGATTAAGTCATGTTCATATCCAACACAAGACAAACATCAATATAAAGCCATATCAACATTTCATATCTTAGAGTTCAGAAAATCAAATCATACAAGACCCGTACTCACAATCCCCTCACAAGACTACAAGTGGAATGCTCATGTGGTGCCTCATTGCCCCACATAGTCAACTCAACTAGAAAAGAGACCATAAGCAATGTCTACATTTCATGTAACCTCATATCATGTGTAGTCATTATCACACATAGCAATTTAGACCAATAACATATTCATCAATGAAATCAATATCATATAATATCCTACATCATGTAAAGTCAACATATGCATTTCATTCATAACATCATCACATAAGAACATCCTCCTAGGATAATGCATAGGTAAAGTCCCATACGCTTAGTTACACTAAGTAGAACCCTTTAACTCACCCTAGTTAGTGTTCAATTTATTACTTACATTCATTCATTTTGCTTTCGGTAAAAATCACCTAATCGACAATAGACCATATGAGCTAAATGTAGAATCTAGTGTCACGAAACCCTACACCGAAAGAATGTGCTCTACTTTCCAAGGTAGAACCAAACATGAACATAGTATTCTAGGTGGATCCACTAGCTAGTTTTCCTATAGGGGGACGTACTTAAGGAAATAGAAGATATGTATTGGAAACCCTCTTTATGAACATTTGAAATATAATCTCCGTCTCATGAGAATCATTGTGTACTTATCTTCCCTTATTGGGAAGGGACACCTCTCATATCTAGTTCGCTCGGTTCTAAGCTAAAGTCCCTTTTTGAAATGTCAATAAGCCATCCTTAAACATTAGTTTACAATATAGGCCTTAGTGAATAGCCCTAGTATAATCATGATAATACCTCTTTAGGTATTTCATGAGAGATTCCTTTCATTAAACCCTTTATTAGTTAGAACATCACATCATATTTACATTATAATAAGTCACATAGGACAATCACTTTCAACCTTGCATGTTCATACCCCTATCAAGATCTCACATTAAAAATAATCATAACATGCTTTCATATTTATCATATTATCATCTTCTTATTCTATTCACATATAATACTTCAATTGAACATCTTCATCAATAATAGACCATCATAATCGAAGTAAAGAACTCATGATTGTAAAAGTCTTACCAATAGCTTCCAAGACCCTCCATCAAGATTTCACCATAAATTCCACCATATTCATCAATTAATTAAGTAATTATCAATATATAATAATAAACTATATAATACCTAAGAAAATTAAATTATCCCTAATCACAATCGACATAATTCATAACCTAGGGTTAGGGAAAAGGGACAATCATGGAACCTTTAGGAAACTATGCCAAATCCTGAGGAATTACAAAAATTAACCAATGAACAATCATAATCTCTCAATATTAATAAATAAAATACCAAATTAAATCAATTTGAAAGGTAACGAAAGAAATTTGATGAAAACTATAATTTTAGACATCTTTGGAAATCAATTTTGACGAGCCTCTTGGAAAACGATATCCCAAGAGTGAATAATTTCCATACCTTAAGATTAATTGAATAATTATATAAGAAAACATGAATCTTTAACCTTGGTCTTCAATTGGTGGTCTTTGGGTAGTGAGAGAATGTAGAGATAAGTGATAGGTAATTAGGGTTTGGGGAAATTATGAAGTGATGCATTATTTCAATGAAGTCTAACTCTTAATATTCCCCAACTAACTTAATTAAAAATACCTTAACCCCTAATTAGTTTATTAACTAATTAAATAATTACCCTAAACTTAACCGAAATTACACAGTGAAGTCCAAGCCCAAACAACGACTTCACGTAGATGGGGCGTAATCCAAATCATGAACCTTCCTGGTCTGGTTTGGACAGAGACCTAATTTTGGAGAAATTTTTGAATATTTATTACTATGGAACAAAGATCTCCATCAACGGGCCATTGACCCATCGACGACTTGCCGTTTGGTTTGTAAATGGCCACGGTCAATTGACAATATTTTGGGTCAAATGTTAGAGTCCTCTCAGGGACCCTTCGGGTAGTCCTTGGGGAGTTGTACCTAGAAGTTTCCACCTTATTAAAATTCTAAAATATATTCTAAACCTTTTTACCAAATTTGACTTAATTTTGACGCTTAAAACCCCTTGAAATACATGTAGGCACATTAGCTCATCTTTCACTAGTCTCCAAACGTCATGGTCGTTTCTTAACGTTTTGAATCTAACACTTCCCAATTGAGTTTATTACCTTTATTTAAAATTAGAAACACTATTTTAAGGCTTATTTAATCATGTGAGGCTCTATACTAAGTCATGGAATTCTGGAGTGTTACAGTTGTGATAAGTTTCTTGTGTTAGTTATTGCCTTACTCAGGGTCAACTAGATATACTTTTTGAGTTACATTGTTGTTCTTTTACTCAGTTTCTTTCCTTCTACACTTTCTCACGACTCATAGTACTACTTATGTTTTACATGGAAAATCAGATCCCTAGAGTTCCTAAACTATACACTGAGCACAAGCATGACGTAAGATAAATACAAAAAGGGAGAACAAGCGACATAGGTAAAGATGACATACAAGATACCAAGAAAGTACCTAAGATAATATGTGACTAAGACAAAACCCCAAGTCACGAATAAAATTAAACAATAAAAATATCCCCGTCCTAGCCCTCGGATCATAAGGAATCATCAATCCATGTAGTCAATAGAGGATCAATCCACCTAAGTGTGTTCGGGTGGAGGATCTCAAACCATATATTATGAGGCAATATAGATAAAAATATGCTTTAAACTATGAATGTAATAAGTCTGACGAAATGCATGAAAATATAGAAATGATAATACTATCAACTTAAAACATGATATGCATGACCAAGTAAAAATAGTAAAAGTCTTTAAGGAGAAATCATAGTTCATGAACAAGGTTAATGCATATAGAAAACCATAGGGAAGCCATGAGAATATTTTATAGGATATTTATCATCCACAAAAATAAGACCGAGTGAGCTATAATATGAAGTTTGGTGTAACCCTCACACTGAAAGAAAGAGTATACTTTCCAAGGTAGAACTATGTCTCATTCATATTGTTAAAGTGGATCCACTAGATAAGTGATTTAAAATAATTCTATGAGGGCACGTAGTTTGGGACTAGGAAACTTTTATCAAAGACCAAAATATTTACTTATTGTAAGGCCTTAATTTTAATGTTCTCTCGGTGCTAAGCTAATCGAAATAGTGTCACGACCCAAAACCGAGCCGCGACTGGCACCCACATTTACCCTCCTATGTGAGAGAACCAACCAATCTAAACCTTATCATGTCAATTTAATATCAACATAAAGCAATGCGGAAGACTTAAACTCATAAATAAAAGACAATTCAATAACTTCTAAAATTCAACATCTATTAATTCCCCAAAATCTGGAAGTCATCACCACAAGAACATCTATGATCAATTTACTAAACTAAGAGTATTCTAAGAGCTAAAACAAATAAAAACTAGTCTATGCCGAAACTTCAAGGCATCGAGACATGAGGAAGGAGATCCAGTCCAAGCTAGAAGCATTAGCTCACCCTCAAGATCCGGTGTGACGAAGGCTGGCTAGAATTACTGTTGAGTCGAAGATGACGGCACGTTTGCTGCACTCCAAAAATAAACAAGAAGAAAACATAAAAGTAGGGGGTCAGTACAACCACAAGTACTGAGTAGGTATCATCGGCCAACTCAAAATAGAAAGCAATATATCTCAGATAACATCATAAAATCAACTAATATTCTTAACACGTGATAGCAACAAGTATAAACATCATTTATAATATCACTGATCATATCTATGAGGACTCAAGCCTCCACACCATACTCTTTTGGGAAACATGTTCTTTAGATTGAGTATATTAGCATCTTTCAAGATTCAATATCTTTATTCCTCTTGTGTCGGTACGTGACACTCCGATCCTCTACTGCTATGTGTCGGAACGTGACACTCCGATCCCCTACTTCAATGTGCCGGTACGTGACACTCCGATCCCCTACATCTACGTGTCGGTTCGTGACACCCGTCCCACTAATTCTATGTGTCGGTACGTGACACTCCGATCCCCTACATCTACGTGTCGGTTCGTGACACCCGTCCCACTAATTCTATGTGTCGGTACGTGACACTCCGATCCCCTACATCTACGTGTCGGTTCGTGACACCCGTCCCACTAATTCTATGTGTCGGTACGTGACACTCCGATCCACTAATCTCATTCTTTTAAATTCATCAAGCCTTCTTTTATACCAAGGCGTCATCATCTCATCACTTTAGTTCATCAAGTCTTCTTTTATATCAAGACATCATCATTAACAAGATATTAGGTTTTTATCAAGATTTGGGATTCAATAGCTTCATCATGCTTGTTTCATCACAATCATATATATAAAATCACATCATGCATACACACAATTAAGCATAAAGAAGAGTCTATAATACTACCCAACACATATCATTCGCTATTAAGAGTTTACTACGAATAGTGTAAAAACCATAACCTACCTCCACCGAAGATTCGTGATCAAGCAAGCAAATTCCTCAAACCCTTGTTGTCCTCTTCGTTTCTCTCTCTCTCTACTCGTTCTCCCTCTCTTTCTATTCTTTTTTCTTTTTCTTATTCAAACCCTCTTTCTTTTACCCTAATTAGTATATAATTAAGAATAAAAGATGGCAATAATAACCCACTAATTAACTTAAGGTTACCTCTTTTAACCCCCAAGTAATTAGACTTATTAACATTAACCCCCTAACTTTATAATTAAAGCAGGAATAGTCAAAAACGTCCCTTAAAACGTATAAGGAAATCCGACCCAGACTAGGATTGCGCAACCTGCGACGGCCCGTCGTGCCTGCGACGGTCCGTCCTGCAGGTCGTCGCAAGGTCCAGAGAGTGGATTTCCACTGAAGACTCTGTGACGGTCCGTCACACCTGTGACGGTCCGTCCTGCCATTTCGTTACGAAGTTCAGAGAGTCAATTTTTAGTACCCAATTTCAGATTTTCCAAGTGTTTTGAAATGAGACCCTGCGACGGTCCGTCGTGCTCATGACGGTCCGTCGTGGGGTCCGTCGCCTCAGCCTATTTTTCCAGAAATAAAATTTGCTGCTCAAAACGACTAAACAGGTCGTTACAATAGATACCAATTTACCCATCGTTCGTCCCCGAACGATCACAAGAAGGAAAACTAGGGCGAAAAGGAATACCTGAATCTGTAAACAGATGTGGGTATCTTTCTCGCATATCTGCCTCCTTCTCCCAAGTTGCTTCTTCAACGGGTCGATTCTTCCATTGAACTTTGATGGATGCAATCTCCCTTGATCTCAACTTGCGAATTTCTCTATCTAGAATAGCAACAGGCTCTTCCTCATAAGACAAATTCTCATCGAGCAAAACTGAATCCCAACGGATAATGTAGTTTCCATCCCCATGGTATCTTTTCAACATCGACACATGGAATACCGGATGAACTCCGGACAACCCTGGAGGCAAGGCTAACTCATAAGCCACCTCCCCTACTCGCTTAAGTACTTCAAAGGGACCAATGTACCTTGGACTAAGCTTTCCTCTTTTACCAAACTGCATCACCCCTTTCATGGGCGAAACTTTCAGCAAAACTTGCTCACCTTCCATAAACTCCAAGTCTCTAACCTTTCGATCTGCATATTCTTACTTTGCGCCGCTAGAAGCTTTTCTTGAATGGACTTCACTTTGTCTATCGAATCCCTCAAAAGATCAGTACCCCAAGGCCTAACCTCGAATGCATCAAACCAACCAATGGGGAACCTACATCTCCTACCATACAGTGCTTCAAATGGAGCCATGTCAATACTCGAGTGATAGCTATTATTGTATGAAAACTCCGCTAAGGGTAAGAAGTTATCCCAATGACCACCAAATTCTATCACACACGCGCGAAGCATATCCTCCAACACTTGAATCGTTCGCTCAGATTGACAATCGGTCTGAGGATGGAACGCGGTACTAAGGTCCAACCTAGTACCCAATTCCGCATGCAATGTTTTCCAAAACTTAGAAGTAAACTGCGTACCTCTATCTGATATGATGGATAGTGGAACCCCATGCAACCGAACAATCTCTGAGATGTAAAGTTTGGCTAACTTCTCTGCATTGTAAGTCACCTTGACCAGAATGAAATGAGCAGACTTACTTAACCTATCCACAATCACCCAAATGGAATCAAACTTACCCAATGTCTTTGGAAGACCAACCACGAAGTCCATTGCAATTCTCTCCCATTTCCATTCCGGAATGGGCATTCTCTGAAGTGTTCCTCCGGGCCTTTGGTGTTCATACTTTACTTGTTGACAGTTTGGACATTTGGCAATAAAATCCACAATATCACGCTTCATTCTACTCCACCAAAAGTGTTTCCTTAGGTCACGGTACATCTTGGTTGCCCCAGGATGTATAGAATACCCAGAACTATGAGCCTCTGTAAGAATAGTGGGGATCAAATCATCAACACGGGGTACACATACCCTTCCCTTGATTCTCAAAACACCTTCTTCATATATTATTGCTTCTTTAGCCTCTCCTCGCAACACCTTATCTCGAATTCGGCTTAGTTTCTCATCATCAAACTGTTTCCCCTTGATCTTGTCAAGGAAGGAAGATCTTGCCTCCACACAAGCTAAAAATCCTCCCTTCTCATTTACTTCTAATCTCATAAGGTCGTTAGCCAGAATCTGAACTTCTCTAGCCAATGGGCGTCTAGAAGCTTGCAAGTGAGCTAGACTTCCCATGCTTCCCGCCTTTCTACTTAAAGCATCCGCTACAACATTCGCCTTCCCCGGATGATACAAAATAGTGATGTCGTAGTCCTTCAGTAGTTCCATCCATCTCCTCTGTCTCAAATTCAAATCTCTCTTAGTAAAGACATACTGTAAACTACGATGATCCGTATAGACTTCACACTTAACCCCATATAGATAGTGTCTCCATTGCTTTAATGCAAACACCACTGCAGCCAACTCTAAATCATGGGTCGGATAATTACGTTCATGCACCCTTAATTGCCTCGAAGCATAAGCAATCACATTTTTCTCTTGCATTAGCACTGCACCCAAACCCGAATAAGATGCATCACAATAAACAATGAAGTTCTTACCCTCCACCGGCAAGGTAAGGATAGGTGCGGTAGTCAACAGAGTCTTGAGCTTCTGAAAGCTTTCCTCACACTCATCCGACCATACAAATGGAACATTTTGCTTAGTCAAGTTCGTCAGTTGGGAAGCAATAGAAGAGAATCCCTTGATAAATCGGCGGTAGTAGCTAGCTAAACCAACAAAGCTTCTTATTTCTGACACATTAGTAGGTCTTACCCAATTCTTCACTACTTCGATCTTAGAAGGATCCACCATCACTCCATCCTTGGAAACCACGTGCCTCAAGAAGGACACTGCATCTAGCCAAAACTCACACTTAGAGAACTTGGCAGAAAGCTTTTTCTCCCTCAACATTTCCAATACCATTCTCAAATGCTCCTCATGTTCCTCCTTACTTTTAGAGTATATCATTATATCATCAATAAATACGATCACAAAGAGATCCAAATATGGCTTAAAAATCCCATTCATCAAACTCATGAACGCAGCAGGGGCATTCGTAAGACCAAAAGACATCACTACAAATTCGTAATGCCCATACCTGGTTCTAAAAGAAGTCTTTGGAACATCCGTTGCCCGTATTTTCAATTGATGATAACCGGATCTCAAGTCAATCTTAGAGAAGACACAAGCACCTTGTAACTGATCGAACAAGTCATCAATGCGAGGAAGAGGATACTTGTTCTTTATGGTTACCTTGTTCAACTGCCGGTAGTCTATGCACATCCGAAAACTCCCATCCTTCTTATTCACAAACAAAATCGGAGCACCCCAAGGAGATGCACTTGGTCTAATGAAGCCTTTGATCAAAAACTCTTGAAGTTGGGCTTTTAACTCTCTTAACTCCGCGGGAGCCATTCTAGAAGGGGGTATAGAAATGGGGCGAGTACCCAGTTCAAGATCAATACAGAAGTCAATATCCCTATCTGGTGGCATACCTGGAAGATCCGCAGGGAACACATCCAGAAACTCACGGACCACCGAAACCGACTCAATCAAAGGTACTTGGGTAGTATCATCCTTGAGGTGTGCCAAGAAAGCTAAACACCCTTTACTAACCATTTTATTAGCACGAAGAAAGGAGATTATATGCACCGGATTGGAAGTGTAGTCACCCTCCCACACTAACGGATCTGTCCCAGGCTTGGCTAACGTCACCGTTTTAGCATTACAATCAAAGATAGCAAATTGCGGAGAAAGCCAAGTCATACCCAGAATTACATCAAAATCAACCATTTCTAAGATAACTAAATCTACATAAGTGTTGCTCCCCAAAAAGTTCACCAAACAAGACCTATATACCTTTTTAACTACCATAGACTCACCCACCGGAGTAGAAACACAAATAGGCATATCAAGTAATTCACAATGTAAATTTAGACCATTAGCAAATGAGGAAGATACATAAGAAAATGTGGATCCAGGATCAAACAATACGGAAGCCATGCAATCACAAACCAGAAGATTACCTGTGATGACAGCATCAGATGTCTCCGCCTCCGATCTCCCAGGGAAAGCATAACAATGGGCCCTTTCGTTTGTTTGTCCGTTGACCCTACCATGTTGTGATGTAGTGGCTCCAGTTTGCCCATCACCCCGGCCGTTTTGGTGACCACCATTACCTCGGCCACCACGCCCTCCAGAATAACGGCCTCTACCATGACCACCTCTACCTCTAGCTATTGGGGGTCTATAACTCTGTTTTGGACAATTTCTTCTAATATGTCCAGTCTCCCCACATCCATAACACTCTCTGGAGTCGGGCATAGACCTCTCAGAGAAGTGTTGACCGGTCTGAGGTGGACCCCTAACTACAGTCTGTAGTGAGGACTGAATTGGTCGGACTGAGTAACCTCCTGAACCCTGTCCTCTGGAGTAAGAACAATTAAACTCACCTCCCTTACGAAACCTTTTAGATGTCGATGCCATGGTGAAGTCATCTGGCTTCACTCCCTCTACCTCTATCATGAAGTCTACCACTTCTTGAAAAGATTTCGCTGTGGCCGCTACCTGTAAAGCTAAAATTCGCAACTCTGATCTCAACCCCTTCACAAAACGGCGAATCCGCTCTTGTGGACTGAAACATAGTTGGGTGGCATACCGGGATAATGCACGAAATTTATCCTCATATGCAGTAACCGACATCCTACCTTGCTCTAGGCTCAAAAACTCATCCCTTTTCCTATCCCTCAAAGTACGGGGGATATACTTCTCCATAAACAAGCTAGAAAATGATGCCCAAGTCAAATGTGGCGCCTCTGTTGGTTGACACTTAACATGTGACCGCCACCACATTTTGGCGTTCCCTTGAAACTGATAAGTCACAAACTCAACACCAAACCATTCTACTATACCCATCTTGTGTAGTAGCTCATGACAGTCAACCAGAAAATCATAAGCATCCTCAGATTCATCACCCTTGAAGACTGGAGGTTTCAATTTCAAGAACTTACTGAAAAGTTCATGTTGATCATTTGTCATTATAGGCCCTGTGGTCAGTCGAGGAAACGTGCCTATTTCCAATGAGGCATCTATGCGGGGAGCCATAGTAGCCGCATGTTGTACCTCCGGAACCTGAGGTGCTGGTGCGGAAAACACTGGAGGCGTCTGGCCCTGATCAGATAACCCACTAAGATAAGCAAGAACCTGATTGATCATTTCTGGGGTAGGTTGGGGTGGCAATTCCTCATTTTGCACTTGTTCAGTTTCCCCTTCCTCACCCTCTCTCACTACTTCCTCAGTCGGTGGAGGAGTCACCTCCCTAGTGCCAGATGGGCTAGGTGCTCGTCCTCTTCCTCTAGAGGAAGTCCTCCCACGACCTCTTCCACGGCCTCTTGTCACTGCTCCTCCTCGAGCTACAGCCCCAGTGGCTGGCTCAGACGCACCTTGTCCCGCCGGTGCTGGTGTTGGCGCAGTCATTGCTCTAGTTCTAACCATCTGTGAAATAGAGTGAAGATGGTCAGATACCAATTTGTATCACCTAGATACCAATTGGATCCAAGTAATAGCACGAAAGAAGAAAAGAAAGAATGGAGTTTTCCTACAGTCCTATAGCCTCTCAAAGAAAAGTAAAGGTGTCCCCCTACCGTTCCTTAAGACTCTACTAGACCTGTTCTTGTGTGATGAGACCAACGAACCTAATGCTCTGATACCAAGTTTGTCACGACCCAAAACCGAGTCGCGACTGGCACCCACATTTACCCTCCTATGTGAGCGAACCAACCAATCTAAACCTTATCATGTCAATTTAATATCAACATAAAGCAATGCGGAAGACTTAAACTCATAAATAAAAGACAATTCAATAACTTCTAAAATTCAACATCTATTAATTCCCCAAAATCTGGAAGTAATCACCACAAGAACATCTATGATCAATTTACTAAACGAAGAGTATTCTAAGAGCTAAAACAAATAAAAACTAGTCTATGCCAAAACTTCAAGGCATCGAGACATGAGGAAGGAGATCCAGTCCAAGCTAGAAGCATTAGCTCACCCTGAAGATCCGGTGTGACGAAGGCTGGCTAGAATTACAGTTGAGTCGAATATGACGGCACGTTTGCTGCACTCCACAAATAAACAAGAAGAAAACATAAAAGTAGGGGGTCAGTACAACCACAAGTACTGAGTAGGTATCATCGGCCAACTCAAAATAGAAAGCAATATATCTCAGATAACATCATAAAATCAACTAATATTCTTAACAGGTGATAGCAACAAGTATAAACATCATTTATAATATCACCGATCATATCTATGAGGACTCAAGCCTCCACACCATACTCTTTTGGGAAACATGTTCTTTAGATTGAGTATATTAGCATCTTTCAAGATTCATTATCTTTATTCCTCTTGTGTCGGTACGTGACACTCCGATCCTCTACTGCTATGTGTCGGAACGTGACACTCCGATACCCTACTTCAATATGCCGGTACGTGACACTCCGATCCCCTACATCTACGTGTCGGTTCGTGACACCCGTCCCACTAATTCTATGTGTCGGTACGTGACACTCCGATCCCCTACATCTACGTGTCAGTTCGTGACACCCGTCCCACTAATTCTATGTGTCGGTA
Organism: Solanum habrochaites; assembly: GCA_027704765.1. Lineage (NCBI taxonomy): Eukaryota > Viridiplantae > Streptophyta > Magnoliopsida > Solanales > Solanaceae > Solanum > Solanum habrochaites. The sequence goes on from JAKWJA010002495.1 coordinate 34,155,320, forward strand.
CGTGACACTCCGATCCCCTACATCTACGTGTCGGTTCGTGACACCCGTCCCACTAATTCTATGTGTCGGTACGTGAAACTCCGATCCACTAATCTCATTCTATTAAATTCATCAAGCCTTCTTTTATACCAAGGCGTCATCATCTCATCACTTTAGTTCATCAAGTCTTCTTTTATATCAAGACATCATCATTAACAAGAGATTAGGTTTTTATCAAGATTTGGGATTCAATAGCTTCATCATGCTTGTTTCATCACAATCATATATATAAAATCACATCATGCATACACACAATTAAGCATAAAGAAGAGTCTATAATACTACCCAACACATATCATTCGCTATTAAGAGTTTACTACGAATAGTGTAAAAACCATAACCTACCTCCACCGAAGATTCGTGATCAAGCAAGCAAATTCCTCAAACCCTTGTTGTCCTCTTCGTTTCTCTCTCTCTCTACTCGTTCTCCCTCTCTTTCTATTCTTTTTCTTTTTCTTATTCAAACCCTCTTTCTTTTACCCTAATTAGTATATAATTAAGAATAAAAGATGGCAATAAGAACCCACTAATTAACTTAAGGTTACCTCTTTTAACCCCCAAGTAATTAGACTTATTAACATTAACCCCCTAACTTTATAATTAAAGCAGGAATAGTCAAAAACGTCCCTTAAAACGTATAAGGAAATCAGACCAAGACTGGGATTGCGCAACCTACGACTGCCCGTCGTGCCTGCGACGGTCCGTCCTGCAAGTCGTCGCAAGGTCCAGAGAGTGGATTTCCACTGAAGACTCTGTGACGGTCCGTCACACCTGTGACGGTCCGTCCTGCCATTTCGTTACGAAGTTCAGAGAGTCAATTTTCAGTACCCAATTTCAGATTTTCCAAGTGTTTTGAAATGAGACCCTGCGACGGTCCGTCGTGCTCATGACGGTCCGTCGCCTCAGCCTATTTTTCCAGAAATAAAATCTGCTGCTCAAAACGACTAAAGAGGTCGTTACAAATAGAATATACATAATCATAATCATATTAAAATACTTGGAAGAACGATTTTAAGACTACCAATTCAATCATAAGTTTATATTAGAACAACTCCTTTCAAAGCCATGATTTCATTACTTCGTTTGTTGATATACTTACCCATCTAATCATACCGATTATGGTTTTCATTAAAATGAAAGAAAACTTTTCACAAATACTTGACACTTTATCTCAAAAGCGTCATTTAGTCATAAATCATTACTTACATCAAACATGCATGAATTCATAATTATATTCATATATCTATAATCATAGTTCATAAAAATAGCTATAGGCATCGATCCCTATGAAATCAATTGAAAATTATGTAATTATGTCAAATCATACATAATAAGATTGATTTAAGTAATTGAATAATAATAAATTGAACAGATAAAAATAACATGAAACCGTAAAAGAATTGGGTGAAATTGAATTAGAGATTGATATTCTTTTGGAACCAATGGATGGAAGGGACCCATCAGTGATTTACCACATAATTTGGGTAATCAAAGCCCTAAAATAAAGAGAGAAAATCCATGAAGGCCTTGAAATCTAGTTTTTCACCTCAGAGCTGTTGAGATAATTTGGAGAAGAAACGCTTAAGAGAATTTGTGAGTTTGAGTGAATGATATTGGTTTGAAGAGTAAAATCATTTATAGGGGTAGTTTTAGGTTCAAAACCACATAGTTTAGGGGTTAATTGGGTAGGAAAATACCAAAATACTGTAACATCTCGCAACTAGAAAGAACTAAAATGAAGTTCAAAAATTTGGAAATAGTTATTTTTGGAAGGTAGAAGGAAATTTGAAAAATTTTAAGTAAGTTAAAAGTGAGCTTTTTGTCAACTTCAAATGATCCTAACTCCTGGCTCGGATGAGTTATGTGTAGTTTCAGCTATGGTTGGAAATATCTTGGAATGATCTTTCCAACGCCGCCATGTTTGCGCGATTCTGAGTTTGTGTTAGTCAATTATGCCTTTTGCAAGTTGCGCTTTTGGATTAAAGAAAGTCTAATCCGTATTTTAGAAGGGTCAATTAGTCTTTTCCTTACCTAAATATGTTAATTCATTTTTATAAATTAATTGGAGGTAAAACAAGATTTTAACAGCCCAGATATTCGTGACCTAGGCTCTAGCCTCACATAATGAATAATAACTTAAAAGGGTTAAAATGATATTTCTAGACCTAAAATAATATAATTAAATTGATTTAGAAGTATTGGATTCTAAACGTCAAGAAACAACCATGACATTCAGAAACTGGTGAAAGTGAACTAGTAGGTGTTCTTAGGTCTTGTGAAGGCTTGAAAGATCTTGAATAATATTTTAAATAGGTAAAACAATATTTTTAGAATCAAAATGTTCAGACTACTATAGGGGGTCCTTGAGGAGGACCCAAACATTTGGCCAACAAGCTGCCTAGGAAGCTTGTCCAGCGCATGGAGCGAGTGTGTCTGGATTACGGCCAGGCTCCACCAAAGGCCAAAATGTTGGTCCGTGTCGCGGATGTTTCTTGGACCTCTCTGTCCAAAAATTAATTTCTAGAAACTTCAGGGAACACTTCCGCTATGAAAATTCTTAAAATAAAAGTCAAGTTTGACTTAATTAAAAGGTTCAACTAAGTGAAGGGTGTTTTGGATATTTTAGGGTCATAGTATATTTGAACTTAAATAGTTTTATATACATTCTCACACCAACACAAATCCCCAAAATCTCTCCTTTCTCTATAATTTATCTCTCTACTCAAAACGTCCATTGAAGGAATTTGAATCTTCAAGAAAAGGATCAATTCTCCAAGTTTTCAAGGAAATTTAGTGGATAGGAATAGACTAATTTATGGGTGCTTTCACTCTTTGTATTCCTTTCCATTGATGTTTTCAAAATTCCTTCAAATCTAGGGTTTTTCTCTACACATGGGATTCCTTCTTTAACGAATTTCATGGATTAAATTATGATCTTCTATTTAGTTAGGGTTCATCATTTGTAAAATAATTATTTATTGTTGTTTTTCACTTGATATTCTATTAGACTCATGATCTTCCCCAATTTCATAAATCTTTGATTTGATATGGCGAGTTGGTTTAAGATGATGAATATACCAATTATTTATATTGATGTTAGCTATTCTATTACTTCATGAATTAACTTATAGTGTTTATTGGTTATGAATTTTTTGGTGATTGGACCATGAAGTCCCATGAAGAGTAGAAAGGTATGCATGTTGGTTCTTCATTGAACTCAATTATGAAAGGCGAATTACTTAGATATTAAGATACTATGTCTGTTGTGTTGTTGTGGTTTTGATGACATGGTTTCCTCATCCTTGACCCTCTACACTTGAATTAGTTATGAATTATGTTTGTATGTTATGGTACAATTATTATATGATTGAAAGGTAGTTCTCATGATTATAATGGAATATTGAAGTGAAAGGTTTACTCACTTGCTCGTGTTTCTAAAGTGAAATGACTATTTTCACTTGTGAACACCTATGAGCTATTATGATAAGATGTTTACATAAGATTCTAGTGAAGGATAATGCGAACTTAATTGATTACTAAAGATGATTAATAAAGGGAATACACGCTTAGCAACAAAAGGTCATGTAAATGATATGGGGGGTCTCACGTTTAGTAAGTCCGACTCCCTACATGGGTATCCTCACATTTAGCGAGTCAAAATTCTCGAAGATATTTGTTGTCTCATGAGATGGAAACCCCCACATTTAGCAAGTTATGGTTTATTGAAACAATCTCATTCTCTCCTTAACTGTGTGACCACATAGTACTCTAGCTTATTATACCCACCTAGATAGCTATGTACGAAATTCTACACCTCAGGCAAGTGTTAACCCTCTCTTTTCGGTGTGGGAGTAGAACTCCGAATTTCGTGTAGCTCCCATGGTCTATTTTGTTTATCGCAACCTTTACTTAATGTAAAAGTATATGAATTGATGAAATGTATGATCTCTCACTAGGGCTTTCTTAAGGGGTTCTACATAGTGTAAAGAGAGCGTATGTAACTTCTCTTACACATTGCACTTGTGGGATCCTAAGAGATAATTGTAGTAATGTTATCTTAAGAATATGTTGGTTTTGACTTATGTATGATCTTTATGAATATGGAAAGTTATGATGAAATATGGTATCATGAGTGTATGCATGAGGTAGGTTGCTTAATATAATGCTTATTTTTGGATAGGGTTACGAGATTCTATTATATTCATAACACTAGTATTGCTTGGGTTGCTTACATGTTGGGATAATATTATGATTGGGTTGGCTTCTTATACTTACTTTATGTGCATATTGGGGTTTACTTGATAAAAACATGTTTTGACTAAAATGTCCTTTTATGGATGTTTTAATAATTTTTATGCATAGTAGTCATACTTAGTACGTGTGTTGGACTAACCCATACTTTCTTCACTTTTTCAAATAATGTAGGTTCGCGTCATTGAGGAGATTCGAGGCCATTTCTCAAGATACTTGGATCTTCTTTCTCCATGTTTGTGAGTCCTCAAGTCCGGTGACACAACACCTATGATTCTAACTTTAACTCTTTTGTATATTGAGATACTATGTTGTTATTATTCTAGAATTTCTATTTGATGTAAAGGATAAGTCCCAAATTCTTAATTACTACTTCTAGATGTTATTGTGATGAAGTTAGTTTCTATTTTCTTATATGAAGTGAAGTTGAACTTCCACAATAGAAGTTTTAAAATTTTCTGCATTTTAATTCTATAAGACGTGTTATGACAAATGTCAAGGGCCTGTATATGACATCTTCGAGATCAAATACGTCGTTAACAAGTAGGGGGGTTCTCTCGGGTCAGTAAAATGATTTTTATTCAGTTTAGAAAAGTTAGAGTTCACGTAGGGCTTGAAGAAGAGAGAAAAGATGAATGAAATTAACAAATCACCAAGAACGTTCGAGCTTTGCAAGTGGATTTCATTAGGGGTTATCACTAAAAAAGGTATGTGAGTCTTCCACAAGATTGGTTTTGTTTACCCACGTGCCTAGAATGTTAGATTCAGTATGAATTAGTTGTAAACAAAGTTGCAATTTGAATGTTCTTGTTAGTTGTTGATTGCTTTCGTTCTTCGACATGAGTTGAGATTTAAGTTGTTTCTTGAGTTCATTAGGTTATAACCTTGTGTATATGACTTGGGTACATGAATCTTTGTGAATTTTCTTTTAAAATTAGGTTAAATCTATTTAAGATCAGAAAATGAGACCAAAAGTTCACAACTTTTTACTTGAAGGAACTGTGTCGTAACGCACCCCCATAGGGCTCGGAAGTCTGGGTCGGCGTGTCTGTGTGTTCCATTTTGGTGCCTCAGTCAAATGGGGATGGCGCGGGTGGCCCAGGATGCGCCCAAACTGTCATTACACCAATTTTCATCAGCCAGTCCATCTAAGTTCTTTTAAAGTATATTAACACTTCCCATTTGTTCTAACTACTTTAAACGATTTCTAAACACCTAGAAATCATCCAAAACATGAATCATAATCTTTAATCCATAATCCATATCAAGGAAATTTAAGATTAAAGTGAATAAAAGTTAAGTTTCAAGTAGAGACATTAAGAAGCAAGTTAAGTAAATTTAATTAAGTTTACAAGAGTCTGTAACAGTGTTTAAACCTTGTTTTAAAGATTCCAGTTTCACGTCAAGTAAAGAGTAAAGAGTTCAGTTCATTTATCTAAAAGTTATAAGGGAACTTAGTATTTCTCAAAAGTTTGTAAATGTTTTCACATTTAAACAGGAAAGAAAGCTGAGATTTCAAAAGGAGGCATTGAGCTAGTTTTTCAGTAAAGAGGAAACTATGATTTCGAAGAGATATTTGAAGCTAAGTTTGAGAAATTATCTCAAACAACAGAAGAAGTTATTTTAAGAACATATGAGCTAAGTATATTTTGGGAGTATTATTGACCACTGATACAGGATACAAGTTCATATTAACTCAAGCCCCCATAAACCATGTACATCATGGAGAGAAAAAGGATCATATATTTGAGATACTAGTGGATCCACTTAGTAGTTCAGGTTCTATACCGATGGCAAGGTATAGGACAGGTACTTAGCAACGTGAGGTGACAAGATATACCATCACTTACGGTCATAGTGATGGTTGTTGGTTATAGAAATTCTCATAGAAGTTAAATTACTTTTTATCTAAGTAAAATTAAGCTTGTTATCATTTTCCTTTTAATGAACCAAAACTATTTTCAATTGGTTTATAAAGCTTTATATACATAGCATGTGTATTAATTTCTTTATGTTGAATTGAGTTATTCATAAGTTGAGAAGATCCAAGGTAAGTGTTACTCTCATAATCTCTTTCAAGCCTATATTTGTTAGAACTCTTACTCGCAAACTCGTACATTCAATGTACTTAAGCAAGTTAGTCTACATCGTCTTATAATGAAGAAGCAGGTTCCAGGATAAGTATTTAGTGCCTTGTTGATCCAGTTTGATCTTCCAAAGTCTATTGGTGAGCCTCTTTGCATTTTAAAGTTCATCATCGATCATTATAGATATGAATGTCGTCTTCCGCCAAGTTAAGTAAGGCTAACCAATGGTTTTATTTGGGGCTAAAAATGGTCTTCAACTGCCAGTCACATTCGAGGTATAGGCTCAGGGCATGAAAACCTTGGTATAAGAACACAAGTTTTAAGAGTCCTAGGGAGTCTATGAAGCCGTGTCTGTAGAGTCCTAGTGATCGGTCTGAAGTCACCACATCTATTATTAGAAGGCTGCAACATTTGGGAATTTCTTCACTTCTTTCATATTTCTTTTGTGTGTTAGAGTTTTATCTCTAACAATTTTAAGAAAGAACAACTATCATAGGCACTTGAAGTGCAATATCAAGGGAAATTTATCAATAATGAGTTTTGTGAGTCTATAAGGATGCTCAATCAAGTTGTGACCAGCCAAGCTGGGCGGCAGAGAGGGCTCAAAAAGAAGAGGCTGACACTTAGAGGATTCGTGAGTTCTTAAGAATGGATCCTCCAAGTTTCACCGGTTCATGTACTAAAGAGGATCTAGAGAACTTCATTGAGGAACTAAAAAAGTTATTCGATGTGATGACTGTTGATGATGCTGAACGAGTTGACCTAGTTGTGTACTAATTGAAGAATATTTCTAGGAGTTTCTTCGATCAATTGAAGGAGCATAGAGTTGACGATGCATCGCTTGCGAGTTAGGCCTATTTTGAGGAAGCTTTGTTAGGGAGATCCTTTCCCTGAAAACTAAAAAAGGCCAAAGTACGTGAGTTCCCCATACTAAAGTAGGATTCTCTAACTTTGCATGCGTATGGGTTGAAGTTTACCCAACTATCTCGTTAGGCTCCGAAGATGGTTAAGGACATGAGAAGTAGAATGAGTCTGTTCGTTGCTAGTCTAAGATTCCAATCAAGAAAACAGGGTCAGGCAACAATTCTTATTGTAGATATTGATATTTCGCAGTTAATGGTTTATGTGCAATAGCTTGAGGAGAAGTTGAGAGACGGGGAGAAATTCAGAAATAAGAAAGCGAAAAAAAGAAATGATTATGGGAAGCATAGGGTAATGTAAATTGTTCGTCCTATCAAAATAAAAAAGGACGTGAACCATTAATTACTAGTGAACCTACACCTAGAAACAAAGGTTAGCACCATGGACATAATTCGTAGAACTTCAGAGCTAGGCCAACACAGTCTCAAGGTAGTGTTGCACAGGGGGGTAGTTGGGATCATGTATGTGCTAGGTGTGGTAAACACCACTAAGGTAAGTGTCGTGATGGGTAGACAGGTTGCTACAAGTGCGGTCAACAGGGTCACTTTAAGAAATAGTGTCCTAATAATAAACAAAGTGGTGGAAATCTGGGAAATAGAGACCAATCTTCAACATTGGCTCTACAAGACATGGATGCACTTAGAGGAGCTACTTCCAGTATGGGCGGAGGAGATAACTTCCTCTATACAATCACTCGTCGCCAAGTGATAGATAACTCTCCAAATGTTTTCACTGGTATGATCAAAGTCTGTACTTTTGATGTTTATGCTTTGCTAGACCCAAGAACAACTTCATCTTCCGTAACCCGTTATGTTGCAAATATCTCTGATGTTATTCATGAGAAATTTTTTGAAACCTTCTGTTTTGCTACACTTGGTTGGGAGTATATTCTAGCTGAGTGAGTTTATCGTGATTGTGTCATTTCCATTAATCATAAAGACACCATCACTAATTTGGTTGAGTTAGACATGGTACATTTTGATGTCATTCTAGGTATGGATTCACTTCATGCCTCTTATGCATCAAAAATTGTAAAACTCGAGTTGTCAAGTTTCAGGTTCATAATGAACAATAGTAGAGTGGAGTAGTAGTTACACAGTACCTAAGGGTCATTTGATTTTGTACCTTAAGGCGAGAAAGTTAGTTTCAAAGGATTGTATCTATCACTTAGTCCGAGTTAATAACTCAATTGTCGAGGTATCTCCATTTAGTTAGTTCCTATAGTAAAAGAGTTTCCTGAAGTCTTTTCTGATGATCTACCTAGAGTCCCTCTTGAGAGAGAAATATACTTCAACATAGATTCCACATACTAGTCCTATCTCTATTCCTCCATACAGAACGACACTAATAGAATTGAAAAAATAGTTAAAAGATATGTTAGATAGGGGCTTCATTCTACAAACTTTCTCACATTGGGACGCTCCAGTCTTAATTCTGATAAATAAAGATTGTTCCTTTAGGATGTGTATAGACTACTGTCTGTTGAACAAGGTTAAAATCATGAATACGTATCTTTTTTTGAGGATTAGTTATCTTTTCGACTAGGTTTGATTTATGTTTCAAAAAAATTGACGTCAGATCAGGCTACAATCAGTTGAAAGTAAAGGAGTATGATATTTACATGACAACATTTCGGACCCGTTATGGTCATTATGAGTTTATGGTCGTGTCGTTCAATCTAACTAATGCTCATGCAATGTTCATGAACATTATGAAAAAGGGAATTCAAATCGTGTGTATATATGTTTGTCATCATCTACATCGATGACATACTAATCTATTCAAGGAACGAAGAAGATCATGCTAGTTACCTCAGGATAGTCCTTCATACTTTTAAAGATAAGGGGTTATATTCTAAGTTCTCAAAATGTGAGTTTTGGCTTGAGTTTATGGCTTTCTTGGAAAACATAGTTTTCACTGATGGAATAAGAGTTGATACCGAAGATATTGAAGCAGTTCAAAGTTGCCCTATACCCACGTCTCTAACAAATATTAGGAGTTTCTTGGATTTTGATGACTACTATAAACGGTTCGTAGAGGGGTTTGTAAGTATAAATATGTCTTCTTTTTAATAGGAACTATCCTTGCTGGACAATTTTTCACGTTAAATCTCTCTAGAACTTTTCTGATATAGACATTTTAACACAGTCCCAATAATTGTTGTGATCTATAATAGAATATTTATATCCCTATAACATAGCATGCCTCACCCATATCTTTCATTTCAAAGTTCATAGAGAGAAAGCCATTTTTCTCACGTAATTATGCATAAATCATTAGAAACAAGTGAAATGTCATCAACTTAAAAGACTAAAAATGTAAACTTACTCTCTTGTATATACACGGATCAACGCTAATTTCCTTAAGTTCAAAAGATGCTATGATATCATTAAACTTTATACACCATTTTCGTAAGGCTTGTTTCAGTCCATATGTCGACTTATTTAGCTTACACGCTATTTGATATTTTCCTTTAATTTTGAAGCCTTTTGGCTAGTCCATATAAATATTCTCCTCGAGGTCTCCATTAAGAAAGACAATTTTCACATCCATTTGATGTAACTCTAAATAATAATGAGCCGCCAAAGCCAAACTAATTCTTAATGAGTCTTTCTTTGAGAAATCTGAAAATGTCTCTTTCTAATCAATGCCTTTGTTTTGAGTGTGTCTCTTGGAAAAAAGTTTGGCTTTATATCGTTCCAAATTACTATTAGAATCACGTTTGATCTTCACAACCCATCTACACCTGATTCATTCATAACTTTCTGGTAATTGAACGAGACCCTAGACTTTATTGTATTTCATGGATTTTAAATCTTCATTCGTGGCATTAATCCATTTGTCAGACTCAATAATTTTTATGGCTTGTGAAAATGAAATCGGATCCTTATTAATTCCAATGTAAAAATCTGACTCTTGCAAATAAAATCACATAATCTTCTGAAATGACCGATTTTATATCTCTTTGAGATTTTCTTAATGGCACTATTTGTGGTTCATTTGCGTCAGATATTTGTGATTAAGCTCGCTGTTGAAGTGTTTCACCCAAATATTGTTCAACATTGTTAGAGTGTTCTTCATCAAGAGGAACAACATTTGTTGTTGGTGCGGAAGTAGGAATATTTAAGAGTAATGAAATATTTACCCCTACCTCATTAATTTCCACACTTTGTCGTTCAACACTCCCACTAACTTCACCAATTTCAAGGAATTTTTAAAATGGAGCTAGACATCGTTCTAATTGATTACAATTTTCATAATATTCACCACCTCTATCTGACTTTATGATTTTCACTTTCTTATCTAATTGTCTTTCAATATCTTTAACGTAGACTTTAAGAGCATCCGATGCTTGAGAATTTTTTATTTAAACAAATAGATAAATCCATAACGTGAATAATCGATCAAGGTGATAAAATGTTTTTCTCAACAAAAAGATGGAAAAGCAAAGAGTCTGCATTTATCAATGTGTATAATTTCAAGAAGTTGAGTGCTCTTTGTGGCACTTTTTTTGGTATTCTTAGTTTTTTTTACTTTAATGAAATCCAAACATATAGTATGATCATTAAAATTCAGATTGGGATCTCATTTTTAACTAATCTTTTTTAATCATTCTTTGGATACATGATCCAAACGTTTATGTCATAAATAAGAAGAATTTTCATTTAGTGAACTATGTCTAATTATTATCGAGTTTCAATCTATATAAACAATCAATTAGAACACCAGAACCATAAAATAATATTCTTATCTAAATTGAAACAACCATGTCCAAACATAAAATTATATTAAAAAACATCAGGTCTTGAAAGAGAAATCAAATTCCTAGAAATTTAAGGAACATAAAGAGTCTTTAATAGATCAAGGTGATGTGTAGTCTCCAAAATCAACGATAAGTCCCTATGCCTTCAATTTTATCCTTCATGCACTTTCCCATGAAAAAGATTTTTTTACTTATTTTTTATTTTTGAATTCGTAGTTTGGATCGTAGTGAATCCCGGCAACATAGTGGATACATGAATAGTTGCACCAAAATTAAGCCATGAAGTATTATTAGGAAATTATACTAAATTTTATTCAAAAAATACAAAGACACTAAATGTACCTTTCTTTTCGAATCAAACATTATGTTTCAGGCGATCATTCTGATAATGTCCTTTCTTTTACAAAAATGACATACATCAGCCTTGAGTTCCTTATTACCATCTTGTGAAACATTACCCAGTGCTTTATTTTTCTTTTATTTGTTATCTTTCACATTATGTCTATTAGAAGATCCTTGACCCATGAGGTCAATGGTATGACCTCTTTGTTTCTTAAGTCTTGACTCCCCTTGAGTAATCATACTAGAAAATTCATTAACATCTCACTTATCCTTAATAGTTTTATAATTAATTTGGAATGGTCAATACTGACGATGAAATGAGTTCAAAAAACTAAACCAAGAAGGTGTCATACACTTTCATCCCCAAGGTTCGAGGTCTTGCTGCAATGTTAGTCATCTCGATTAAATGATTTTGTATGCTACGAGACCTATCAAACTTCATGGTCGTGAGTTCAATCATTAGTGTACCAGTGAGAGACTTAACAAATTAAAAAATTTCTTCCACGAACTTTAGATATTTCCTGACACTTTCTGTTTGTGAAATAGTACTCTTAGTGTTGTTAACAACAATCATTCACATGGACATAAGGCTCAATTTGGTAGAGTATTTTCATGATTGATGAAAAGATTTCTCATCCTTACTTCTCTTATCAGTAATTTCAGTAGGTTTGTCGTTCAGCAAAGCCAAGTCAACATCCATCACACTTTAGTGAAACTTGACTCGTTCATTACATTCAGAGAAGTTCAGTCCATTGAAGACAATATCTGACAAAGCATGCGAATGAAGAGAAGTAATTGCAAATAGATATATGTTCAAACATAAAAATAATGTGAATTTAGTAAAACAATAAAAGTACATCGTAATTTTCCTATGGGTAGATACTACGACACACTATCATAATATAAATGTCATTTTTAAATGTTTAATAGGTAATTAATTAATTTTAACCGAACATATACGACATCTTTGGATATATAATATATGTTTTACTAAAAATATTAATTTACCTCATGACTCTTCACTATTTGTAGAATTATAGATTCACCTTTTGGTAAAAAAAAAATGTAAGTTCTAGCAATATTTTAAGTCAATTTATCTATTTATATTTCAATATAGACATTTAATTAACCTTCATAGATAAATGAAAATTTTATTTGTGAATAATTTTCTTAACCATACTAGTTTGGCCACATTGATGACTAACAAGCCATATGAATACAAATGCATACATAATCTCATAAAAATTTGTGCATGTGAATAGAAACAGTTTAGTTTGACCACTGGTGACTAACAAACTATAGAAACATAATACATGCATCAAGTGATCATAAATATGATATGTGTTGACGTTAATTTTTTCTAGTTTGACCACTTTGGTAACTAACAAACTATATAAATACAAATCACACATAATATCTTAATTTTTTTGTGCATGTAAGAATAATTTTATACATTTTAGTTAGACCACTTTGGTGACTAACAAACTATAGAAACATAATACATGCATCAAGTGATCATGAACATTATATGTGTGGACGTTAATTTCTCTAGTTTGACCACTTTTATGACTAACAAACTATAGAAAAATAAAGCACACATAACATCATAACATTTGTGCATATGAATAATCTTAAACATTTTAGTTTGACAACTTTGGTGACTAACAAACCATAGAAACATAATACATGCATCTAGTGAACATAAACATGATATGTGTAGACATTAATTTCTCTACTTTGGTCATTTTGGTGACTAACAAACTATATTGCACTAAGTCACACACATATATTTATTACTTAGTATAACGACCGAATTAATTTATTGCACAATCTAAAAGAAAACATAATTATTACATTAGGAAATATTAAAATTTTCATAATGTTTTGCACTCATTTGAAAAAGAAAAATCATAAATAAATGTTGTTAACATTAATTCCTATGAAGGGAGCCACTATGTATCTAAATAAACCAATCCTATTTAATAGTTGTCCAAACAATTCACAAGTATTAAATATTTAAATAAAATGTTTCTTAATTTTTTATAATTGCATAAAGTTTCTGACGAGATGGGGAGAAAAACGTTATGCATATAAATACCAAACACTAATTTTCTCCAACTACAAACGTTATTCAGAAAATTTCCTAGAAGAAACAAAATTTGATCTATTTCTTCTTTTGTGAAATTTTCTCTATACGTGAGTTGTATTATTATTATTAGTTTATATCTTTTTAATCTTTTTGTATGAACTCATGAAAAAGGAATCATTGATTTTTCTTTTTTTTTCATGTACACCCAGATGATCGAAAATTTAGATGTCAAACTTAAGTTTGAATACAAAGATTATGCGTTAAAACAATCAAGGCTCTAATGATACATGTAACATTAAATACTTTATAACACAATATAAGGGTCTTAAACACAATAATCTTACATAGAGATCATTAGAGGCACATATCTGATGAGGAAGACATTGCCACACAGAAAAGCGGAAGCGTTAGTTCTAAATTGCTTTCTACCTCTTTGCCCTAACTTTATGTCATCAAAACAGTCAACAATGGAATCATTGTAGAGAATTTGCGATTAACCCTAGTGGCTGGAGGGAGGACCAATTTATAGAGGTTATGACTTAATATTGTACATCAATCAAGTAACCATTGTTTGGATGAGATCTATTCCTTATTAAATACTATTAATGGTATTACTTGGGTTACAAGTAAACTTGGGATATAAGTAAGAAATACTTAATAATAATTAAATAATAATTCTTACAAGGTTTTCGTCAATTTCGTCTCCTTTGACCAAATTGACTTAGAAGATAATTAAGTTTAAATTGTATGGAGCTTATAAGAAAAGCTTTCAAGAATTTAAAAAGATGTTGATTATTTCCCTAATTTTGACCTTAGCAGTAAGTACTCACGGCTTTATGATGTACTTTGATTCATCAAGAATTGATTTGGATTGTGTGTTAATGTAGAAAAGCAAGGTTATACCTATGCCTCCAGACAGTTGAAAGTTCACTTACCTAACACATGACTTAGAGTTAGTTGTTGTAGTATTCTCTTTGAATATGTAGCTTCATTTTTTGTATGGTGTTCATGTTGATATATCCACTGATCATAAGTGCTTGGAATATGTGTTCACCCAGAAGGAGCTGAATCTCAGATGAGGCAATAGTTATAATTACTCAAGGATTTTTATATGAGTATTCTTTACCACCCACGTAAGGCTAGTGTGGTTACTAATGCTTTATGCAGGTTGTATATGGGAAACACCACCCATGAGAGTAAGCGAGATATGTGCATAGACTTGCATGCTTGAGAGTCATACTTGTGGATTTCACATAAGGAGATATAGTGGTGACGAATGGAGATAAGTCATCATTAGTGTCAAAAGTGAAATAAAAGAAAGACAATTTTCTTGAATTGAAGAAAATGTTCATGAGCAAACAATATTAGCTTTTTAACAATGGGGAGATGATATATTGAGGTATCAAGGTATATTTTGTGTACCAATGGTGGATGGACTTCAAGAAAGGATCATGGAAGAAGCTCATAACTCTAGATATTTCATTCATCCGGGTTCCACAAAAATGTATCGCAATTTGAGAGGTGGTGGAGTAGCATGAAAAGGGGTATTGCATAATTTGTTGATAAGAATCCCATTTTCCAAAAAGTTAAAGTAAAGCACCAAAGACCTGTTAGTCTGAATAAAAAAATAGAACTTACTAAATATAAATGGATATGAATAATATGGATTTCATCATAGGTTTATGAAGGTCTCTCACGTAGCATTATTCTATTTGAGTGATTGTTGACAGAATGACAAAATCAACCCACTTTTTACAGGTAAAGACTACCCATTCGATAGGATATTATTCTAAGTTACAAATTCATGATATCTCAATAATTCATGGGGTTACGGTCTCCATTATTTCATATAGATACACAATTTACTACACAGTTTTGAAAATATTTTTAAAAAGGCTTGGGTTCTAAGGTAAACTTGAGTACTGCTTTTCATCGCCAGACTGATGAGCAAACGAAACACACTATTCATACATTAGAATATATGTTGAGAGCTTGTGTGATTGATTTGAAAGGGAATAAGGATGATCATCTACCTCTCATTGAGTATTCTTACAACAATAGTTACCACAGAAGCATCCAAATGACTCCTTATGAAGCTCTTTATGGGATAAGATGCAGATCCCTTATTGAATGGTTTGAAGTTGGTGAAGCAGGGTTGATAGGAACATATTTTGTTCATAAAGCTATGGATAAGGTGAAGGTAATTCAAAAGAGGTTGAAAAGGGTGTAGGGTCGTCAAAACAACATAGTTTAGGGGTTAATTAGGTAGGAAGCACCAAAAGATTCTAACATCTCACACCTAGAAATGACTAGAAGGAAGTCTAAAAATCTTGAAATAGTTACTTTTGGAAAGTGTCGCGCCCCATTTTTCATAAAAATCGGTTTTGTGCATGACCTAACAACTCTTTTGGGATTTTGAGTTTTGAGTGGCCACCTAACGAATTAATGCGCGTTAGGGCACCTATCTAACCTAACTAAATCTAGATAAGGTCAACGAGCTAGAGATCAGGGTAAAGGTTCAAATTACCTCGAGGGGAAGGTGTTAGGCATCCCTCAAGGTCCACAAATGTTGGTTCCGTCCGTATCTCATGCAATTTATGTAGGGGTTACAACTAGCAATCAAGGTCACTTCCTTATTATTTAATAACATGCTTCCTAAGTGAGGACATATTATTAGGCAATTAAAAAATTTATTTTTAGTTAATTTAAACATGCAAGGCTAGGTGGTAGAAATAAATAAAAAATTAAACTTATTTTTATTTAATTTAGCATACAAGACTATATGAAATAACAAGTCGAACAAATAGCTCATATTATTATTTTTAATTGATTATTTAAGCATGCTAAGAGGTGATAGAAATAATAAACACAACAAATACTAATCAGTTAAATACAAATAAGCGAGTAGACAAAAATAGACAAATAGATAAGCCAATAAACTTCTTATTTTTATTTTAAGATACCCCAAATAAATTACTAAACAATTAAAATTACTTCAGTTATTTATTATTTGAGCATACGATCTATGTGATTAAAATATTGACCAAATATTAAGCACTTTATAAAGAGATAAACAAAAAGGCATAATATGAACAAATAGATATGAAAATAATTCAATTTAATTTATTATGCCACACCAAACAACAATAAGATGTGTGAAAATAAAATTTTGAAAAATTGAGAAAATTTTGAATAGAATTTTTTATTTAAAAAATGTTTATTTCTTTATAGAGATGAATTAACGATATTGTTAATCCCGTTCCTCCACCATAGAAAAAATTTTGTTTTAATGTCGGTCTTAGAAAAAATAGTAAAATTTTATACTTTTGAAGATGATAAAAAAAAATTTAGTTTGTATATAGGCACAAAAATATTTACATATAAATACACATAATCCCTTTTGAAAATAATGAGTAGGTGTTACTCCCGGGGACGCATCGACTTAATTTAAAACATTGAAATTAGACCTCGTAATTCCTTTCACTTTTCCACTAACTATAGGTTAGGATATATATATATATAAACAAATGTCATAATCAATCCATAGTTTGAAAGGAGGATTGAACAATGACTAAGAAAAGCATGTTATAAATCTTTGTAAAAAAAAAAGAACTAGTAGAGTATTAATGTAGTCAATAAATTAAATGCAAAGATTTTACAATGAAATGTATTAAAAAGTCAAAAAATTTGTTAAATGCATCAAAAGATTTCTTTTTATTATTATTACTATTAAAAAAATATATTGCATCATAAGTGCGAAAATCATCAAGATGACAAATAATATTACTAATTAACAATATTAGCTAATTTAAAATCGCAAAAATATGCACAACAAATTTTATTTTAAATTATGGATATGCTAAGAATTTATTTACAAACCTATAAACATGATTTCTAGGTGTTCAAAATGGAGCAACACATATAGGCATGATTTTGTAACCCCAAATGATATGAACATTTTGATCCTTAGGCATGATTTTGTAACCAAATGATATGAACATATTGATCCTTAGGCAAGATTTCTACAAGATAAGACAATGCTGAAAAATTATGACATATTTTTAACATCTAACCGATGAGCCTTCTAAATTATTAGGATTTAACTCATTAACAAACATAGCGTTAACCATGTTCAAAATTGGTTAGATTATAACACCTATAAACAAGAATTCTAGGTGGTTAAAAGATTTAAAATAGAATAAACCTATAGGCATGATTTCTAACTTTGAAAATTACGGTAAAAAAGTAGCATGTAAATCTCCTCCCCTTAAGTGATCCACCCCAAATTTATTTTATATATATAGAGTTGTACAAACATTATAAGTAAAAAAAATAAAGAACGAATAGACATATATATAACAATAAAGGCTTCGCCCACAATTTCTTCTAGGCAAATCATCAACATCTTGAACTATAAGTTCAAAACTTGGAAGAAGAGGAAATGTAACACAATTACGACGAGTAAATAGTTGTAATAAAAAATGCTCATAGTAACAAATTACTTTCATATCTACATATATAAACAACACACATAAGAAATAAAAGGAACAAAGCATAGATGAAAACATATTACCTCACATAGGGAGAAAGGATAAGAGAAATATCTTGGATGCTCCCTTTTGTTTCCAACAACAACAATGATAATTATGTAAAAGCAAGATTTTAGAATAATAAAAAAGGCTAACCAAGTACGCAGAAAATTTTATCAGCAATGAAATATTAAGTAAGGTTACGATCCACAACAACAATACAACAAGAAAGAGTCCGAAGGATGATTCAAAGATTTACAAGAGTTCTTACTTTTTTAAGAATATGAGAGCAATATTTAAAGTATTTCAAGAAAAAAGCAAAGAGGTGATGAGAACAAAGTAATAAGAGAACTTGTTATTGAGAGAACTTGTGTTGAAAGTTTGAATAAGTTCCATTAAAATAATGAGAAGGGGTCTCTTATATAGTAGAAGAGGGAGGAAGAAATAAGGAAAATAAATATTTAAAAGAATCAATTGATTATCATATTTTTCTTATTCAAAAGGGGATTCAAATCAGCCAAATCTTTTAAATATTTTTACCAAATATAAGCAAGTAAGAACTATTAGGAGGACAAGTATATTTTTCCTTAAATAAAGAGGAGTCAAAATCAAAAAATATTTAAAATTTTTCATTACCAAAAATAAATAAGTAATAACAAAGTTAGAAAAACAATATCCTTTTACCTTAAATAAAGAAGCTCCTGAATAATATTAAATTATTAAAATACTACAAAATATAAAAAAATAAGAATAAATCAGGGAGAGTAATATATTCATAAATAAGGAAGAGCCAAATCAAATTTATTAAAACATATCATTTCTAAATATAAACAAGTAAGAAAAAAAATTAGGAATAAAATTTATATTTTCCTCAAGTGAAGAAGAGTAAAAATAAAATTTATTTTTTATTTATTTTACCAATTATATGAACAACTAAATATGAGAAGGGAATAATAAGATTGACACAAACAAAAAATAAATTAATTAAGTCAAATATTAAAGGTAGGAGAGATTAATTAATATTACTTTCCTTAAGTAAAGAGGAGCCAAAACGGATGAATTTTGAAATTTTCTTATCAAATAAAAAAAGAGGCGAGAGCAAGGCATAGAGGTCAATTAAGGAGTCACCAAATTATTGAGATTTTGTCTAAATCAAATAAATATTCATAAATAATGTTGACTTACCGTAGTTAGATGAATGAGCAAATTGACAAGAAAATTATTAGCTCAGCTAAACGAGTGAATGACCTATTCATCAATCAAAACAGAAGGTTAAACTATTAACACATGAGCGAGCATTAAGACATCATTTTAATTAATTGGTTATACACTAACTTCGATGAAAAGAGTGGAAAAATGTCCAAATTAATTACAATGTCACACAATATTCACAATCTCAAACATATACCAATTACGATAGTTTCCAGATTTTACACATGACATTTGATAACCAAACATTTACCATAGATACAATGGGCATCAATCGACCAAAGAAAAGGATCATAACGATTTAGCACTTCAAAAATTAATCAAATTAGCAAGGGTTCATAAAAATTAGAAGCTATTAATGGAGTAATTAATTTAAACATTGATTCAAGAAGCGAAAGATAAATTTCAAGAACAAATCAGCCCATACACAAAATGATTTGAGACTAATATATGAATAAAAGAATACCTCGGACAGATCTGTAAAGATCTGCCCTTATCCAAGTTATTCTCTCGGAGTGTTGGCCAGTTTGGAGTTGTCGAAGCTACAGGTTATCGCTGCTACTGTTGCACCTGGTCCTCCAAAAAAAACAATAACGGAAAAGAAGGGGAAGGGCGAGAAGAACGAGAGGCGGAGGAGAGGAGAGAGGCGGCGCTGGACAGGCATTGCTGCTGGTTGCTACTGCCTGGCAGTCTTGGGCGGAAATGCTGGCTGGACCTGCTACAAGTTGTCTCTCGTAGTAGTCCGCCGCTCTCGCCAGCAAAATGGAGAGAAGGAAGGGGAAGGGAATGAGAAGGTTGGGCGACGGGCTGGAGCACAGAGGTGAAGTAAGAGAGGAACGAGAAGGAGAGAAGGGGATAAAAGAAGAGGAACGAGAAGAGGGAAAGAGAGGGGAGGCGACTATAGAGAAGGGAAGAAGGGGGAGAGAAAGAGGCTGCCAGCAGCTGCTGGCACACGCCAGAAGGAATGGAGGAGAGAGAGGGTCTCCTATCGGAGAAGGGGAGGAAAACGGAGAAGAGAGGGGGCGGAGTGTGGAGGCGTTTCGCCTGAAAAAGGGAAATGAGGATAGAAAGAGATTAAGGGGGAGGTTGCGGCTGCTTTGAGAGAAGGGAGAAGAAGATAAATTTTTATTTAAGGATTAGGTCTTTTAAGGCGTTAGAAATAGGAACAAAATAGAGATTTAATCACAACCATTGATTTAGTTAGAGATAAAGGACTAGGATTCGATCTAGGATTTAATTTAAAGATGGATAGATGAAATTAAAAGATGACATTTAAAATTCAAATTTTGTTGAATATGGAATGACTAAAATTACAATAAAATTTGGCTAGAATTGGAATGAAAGAAGGGCTATGATTGCAATAAAATTTTGTTGGAGTTGCTAGAATTGGAAGAAAATAGAATAGGCTAGAATTTAAATAATTTTAAGGAATGTGTAGGAATTACTACAGATATTAATTTTTTTTTATAATTTAAAATCATTTAAATTTTAAAACATTTGATATTCATTATATTTTTAAAATATTTTAATAATATTTACGATAATAAAGTAGAACATACTAAAATATATAATTTTCAAGCCAAAATCTACTAAAAATTCTAGACTTTAAATAAATTTTAAAATACGTATTCAATCGAATAAAATTCCTAAAAATATTTAAAGGTCGGTCAAAATTGGGTGTCAACAGCTGCTCCTTGATTGATTGAGAATGGTGAATGAATTGTAAGGCAACCAACGTTGACTTAGTAACCAATTTTGTCCGACCGACGACAGATGTCTGTGAGATCAATTGAAGCGACGTAGAGTTGGAAAAGAAAAGGGTACGACCAAGACTTTGGTATTAAGCCGCCTACATATCTCTGGTTATACGAGAATCAGGTCGTGTGTAGTTCTAGATTCAAGAGCAAATAAAACTCTTAAAAGTTGAAAGAGAGCTAAGGTATTAGGAGGGCACAATATCCGCTTGAATGGACACGATTAGAGTAGAGAGAAGAGAGAGATTGAGAGGCTAAAAGAGCATGAAAGAGAAGCGAGAATAGCATGATAGAGTGAGGTTATCAGCCTTTGAGCAAGGTTTGGAGTATGAATAGCAAAGAATTGATAGGGCCTTTGTTGTGATCGATGATAGCATGATCATTGTAATCAAGGGGAGATTGATAATATCTACAAATTCTAGATAAAATGTTAGCTTATAAATAGATAGAGTATGACCAACATTAATAACATATGAGTTCTAAATAAATGACAAGAGGTGATAAGAAGCGTATCTGTTTTGAGACGTAATGAAAGCCTTGATAGTCTTTGGCTTAACTTCTCAAAGGATTGAAACCCATATCCGAAGAATAACGTCAATCGCCAATAGATCTGATAATATAGCGATATAATAAAATAGATCGAAATATCTGGTTGTAAGTTGGATGTACATAAGCATCCTGTTACAAGGCAGAAGAATCTAAACGTCATTTTAAGGAAAACGATCCTAAGTGTCACTTTAAGGCGGATGGCCTAAATATCTTATAAAGCCTACAAACATAAATGTCCTATGAGGCGGTCGAGCCTAAATTTTGTTTTAAGGTGGATGACCTAAATGTCCTTTTAAGGAGGACGAGCCTAAATGTCCTTTTAAGGCAGACGACCTAAATGTCCTATAAGATGGACAAGCCTAACTGTCATTTTAAGGAGGATGGGCCTGAATATCCTATAAGGAGGGCGAGCCTAAATGTCGCGTTGTAAGGCTGACCAGCGTAGATGTCGCATTGTAAGACGGACGAGCCTAGATGTTGCATTGTAAGGCGGACGAGCCTAAATGTCGCGTTGTAAGGAGGACAAGCCTAGACGTCGCATTATAAGGTGGACGAGCCTAAATGTCGCAATGTAAGGCGGACGAACCTAGATGAAGAAAAGGTAGGTCACAATAACGGGTTGAATCCGATGATATTTTCATGGTAGTCTGAATGGTAGCTGAGTAGCGAAATGATAATGTGAGTAGCCAAGAATTTGTTCGAGCCTTCGTACCATTCAAAAGATAGCTTTGTCTGTAATCTGCGCAGCTCTACTTGTAATATGACTTAAGTAGAGAGATTAGAGCAGATGAATCAAAATAAGCGGTAATGTACACATGATGCAATTTCCCATGTCGACCATGATGTTTGCCATAAGACTATGAAAATGATGTCTTAGGCTATGATGTCTAGGGCCATGATATGCAAAGTTTATCCTTAGGCCATGAAAATGTTATCTGCAGGCCATGAAAATAACTACTTTAGACTATGACACCTTCGGATCATGATAGGCAGAAATTAAACCCTTAGGCGAAGATATGATGTCTGCAGGCCATGAGGATGATGCCTTTAGGATATGATTCCTTAGGAACATTATAAGCATAAAATAAGTCCTCAGGCCATGACATGAAGTCCGCAGGCCATTAAAGATGTTGCCTTTGGAGGATGACGCCTACGGAATATAAGTAATGAGTAAAGTGAGCGTATCTTTTTTTTGCTCTATTGATACTTGTGACTTGCTTTGATTCGGGCACACGCAAACATCGAGCACGATGCAATTTTTGGCTTATGCAAACTTTGAGCACAATGTAGTCTCGGGCACAATGCAGTGATGCATCTCTTCAGGAACATGCATTATAGGGTACATGCAATGATGCGTTTCTTCGGGCACAATGCAATATCGAGCATATGCAATATCTAGCACATGCAATGATTTATTCTCCGGGCGCATGCAATATCGCACATATGCAATGATGCATTTCTTCGGGGGCATGCAATATCGAGCACATGCAATGATGCATTTCTTCAGGCGCATGCAATATCGAGTACATGCAACGATGCATTTCTTCGGGGACATGAAATATCGAGCACATGCAATGATGCGTTTCTGTGATCTCAGGCATAATATAATGATGTAGTTCTTCGATTTTGATGCAATATCGGGCGTAGGTGCAAATGATGCAATATCGGGCAGAATGTAATTGCCAGCACAACAATTTCTTGAGGGCGTCCAGTATCTTGGGTGTCCGCTTTATTGGAAGGGTCGAGTGTCATTTGACGGGCTCAGAAGTGGTGTGTTGATTGTTGAAGTTGCCTTTGTATATGTACTTGTATTTTCTGCATTCAAAGAAAATAGTTAGTTTAAAAGGGGGAGGTTGATCTGTATCCATGATTTGCTACAATAAGCTCCTTTGGTGTCTAATAGAATGTTCTTCGCAGTGTTGTCAAAAATTTTGAGATCCCCTCAAAATTTCTGCCCCAGGGTAGAACTTCTATCATTCTGATCTGTTGTAGTTGTAGCTAGACTGTAGATTTTTTTGAGATTCTCTAAAAAAATTCTACCCTGTTTTGATTTTCAGCAATTTTGAGACCCTCTGAAAATTCTGCCCCAGTTGTTGAGAAGAAATACTTTTGATGGAATTTTTGAGTAAACTCAAAAATTCTGCCCAGTATGGAGATGTTCAAGGAGAAATCTTGATAGAATTTTAGAGACCCTCTGAAAAATTCTGCCCCAGTTATCAATAGAAGGTGAAAATGAAAATTTTATTTATGATAAGACCGAACCCCATAGGAGCTCCTACGTATCTCCTCTTAAACGGGAATCAGGTCTAACGTAGTTCCAAATTACAAAAGAGCATAAGCGAGATATTGAGAACATTCTTGAGCAGCAATTGAATGGTAGATTTTGACCAACTTTATTTGCCCATATGTTATCATGGGTGTCTGAATGTGGAAAACATGAACTTAAATGGCGCAAGCCTTATTTGGGAAACTGGATCAAGTAGACTTTGGTGCGTTCACATTTGAACTTCCTTTGTTGCAAAGTCCTCCAAGCATATGGCCTTAGTATCAATCAGTTGTTGAATCTTGTCTTTCAGATCACGACATTCTTCTATTGTATGTCCTTCCATTCCTGAATGATAAGCACAAATCTTGGAGGGTTCAATCCACGATGCACGCGTAGTCATCCTTATTTCATTGATAGGAGTGATGTGACCAGCGATCCTCAACTTTTCATAAAGTTGGCCTATAGGCTCAGTCAGAGGAGTATAAGTTTTGTCAAGTCTCTCCTCAACCTTGAAGAGGTTTTTGCGAATATGCGGTAGAGTGATGACTTTGGCATTGTGGCCAGGATATGTTGGTTGTCGATATGGCATAAGAGGACTTCGGTACAGAGATATTTGATATAGAGGGATTGGAAGTGGTATGAGAGGGGCATGATTCCAGGGAACTTGGTGCAGATGCGTTTCGTATTGAGGAGCTTGCTTAGTAGGATGATGCGGGTATGAAGTAAGATGTTGAGGTTTAGGAGCATATGCATGATGCTGCGGAGGATATGGGTGATTTTGAAATTAGATGTTATTTTGAGGCATTTCATTGGAGCTTGGTTGACTTTGAGAAGTAGAGTAATCTGGAAGATTATTTTTGAGAGTGACTTGTCTTGCGAAAGGTGACATATCCATGTTTGTCTTCAAAGTCGAATTGAGCGGATAGTAACAACTTTGCCTACTCGCGCATGTCCTACACCTCTTCTTCTAACTTCTTTATTTTCTTCTCAAGGTTTGATACCAACTCTTCTGAAAGACACTTCTTTTTAATAGTTTTGCACATAACCTTAGCATTTGTTGCTTTAATTTTTTCTTTGCATTTCTCAGTCAGAAGAGAAGAAAGTGAACCCTTTGATC
Source organism: Solanum habrochaites (assembly GCA_027704765.1). Lineage (NCBI taxonomy): Eukaryota > Viridiplantae > Streptophyta > Magnoliopsida > Solanales > Solanaceae > Solanum > Solanum habrochaites. The sequence goes on from JAKWJA010002495.1 coordinate 34,180,236, forward strand.
GCGTGTGGTAAACCATGGTCTACACAGATCAACCATTGGGAAAGGATAAACAAAAAAATAAAAGCAAAACAAAGCCCAAGTTAGAACATTGCATAAATTGGGATATTAAACATTATTTTAAGATAAACTCACTAAATGCAAAGGATCCTCGTTGAGCCAGAGATAGGCCTAAGAGACACATAAGTGATGCACAATGATTAATCCAAGCCTTATTTGCCAATTGGAGTTTAGATTAGAAGAAACAAAATAACTTTCGTTTATTATAAAATTCGAACAATACATCATAACAAAACTGAAATAAACTAAGGGAAAAGAGATAACTTGGGGGAAATCATCCTAAATTCTGAAATCTTGGAGGTATCGACTCCAAGAGCTTGGCGCCAATTGACATCTTGTAATGGGAGGGAATTCTTGTCTCGTGTAAAACACACTCCGTGCCCATATGGTTTCCTTTTCATCGGCAAGCCCATGGTATCCTTCTCCACTTGATATTGGGACTTCAGATTCTATAAAGATCCATATGTGGTACTCCTGTGTGCATATATCCTGTCGTGTACCGATAGAAATAGTCAACACACGCTCCCATTATCGAAGTATGTTGTGCACTTGTGGTTTATCTAGTCCAAACTTATACTAAAATGGCTCCATGTGAGATTGGAGTGGTATTATTTGAGTTTGCCCAAATTGGCGAAGTACTTGAAGACGCGCATATGGTTGGACACCTCTCAAGCCAATAATATCGATGAAGTATCAGTCGTCCCCTCTTAATATGACATTAGGCATGGACAACCAATGAAGCTTCCATTGAATTCAGTGGCTCTCAAGCTTAGTCGGAAATATCTGCCAGTCCACAAATCCTATAGACGTGGCGATACGTGCCAACCTTCTTGGATAATTATAAATCTTGTTGCCTTGACTAAGATAGGTATATACCACGTCAGATCGCTTATGGAAGTGATCGATAGCCCATAGTCAAAGTAGAAGGGTGCATCCCTCGAAGAACATTCTACCATCAACACATGTTAACAAACTCCTCATTATCTTCACCAGGATCATGGGCACTATGGTTTTCCTAGGCTCGCCCCCTCCTTGAACTAGGTCTTAAATGACGTACCATAGACATTTATCAATTCTTCCACTTGATTTAGGAAAAACCAATGATCCCAATAAGGCGATGGCAAAGGCATCCAGACATACTTTTCCCATTCTTCAAGGGAGCACTCAAATTCATAGTCATAAATGCAGTAGCCATCATCTCGGCCGAATCGTGAGTGTAAGATGTCTAAATGAGTCCATCCAAGGTCTAAAAAAGTCCAAGTTGGATTAGACTTCATACCCATACTTTCTAGAAATTCCTTTCATGATGGATTATAAGGTACAATCATTTGACATTCATGGTATGGAAGGTCAATGAAACCGTTAATTTCTTCAATTATTGGTGTCAAGTTGCAAACTGTAAAATTGAACACCATTCTCACATGGTCCTAAAACTCTAGTAGCGCCCTATAAGGTGAGGGTTTGGTGTGACAAAAAAAAGAAATGTGAGTCCACCCAACAATTGATTAATTTCCCTTTCCCTATCTCTCCTTATATACATCCACCATGTCTTAAGTCTCTGACTCACCTCTTTCACCATTGGAGGGTTTGGGAGTTCATACTCATCCATGACTCTGCAAATAAAATAATAAACAACTTCTAAACTTCATTATGGCAAAATTGGTTTGATTTAATTATTATGATCACGTTGACACATAAGTATGTAGTATCAGGTTGTTGGGGCCTAAAGGTTGTTAGGGCCCTTTAGATGAGAGGGTGACTACTAATTATGTGGATTGACATCAAGGGTCAAACCACCTAGGGCTTATGCAGCATGTACGACCTAACCAGGACTTCTAAGAGTTGTCATGACACGGACATGAGAGGAATTTTATGCGAGAGGCTCGTAATTTCGCGGTAGTAAAACTATCCATTACGTCCACGCATATGCCAACTCTCTATAATGGTTATTTTAATAGAATTAGAGTACTTGTAAGAGGTGCAAAGGCACAACATCACAAGAATAAAAAAAGGAAGAGGGTCCCAATTGGGGGAAGTATGACCGGAATGCGAGTTATCAAAGAAATTAGCATTTAGATTGGAAATCGATAACATATAGACAGTTTATAAAACAATAAATAAATAAGCATAAAAAAATAGAGGAAAGTAAACATATCAATATAATAAAAAATCACGCAAATAAGGAAAAAGTTGATGGGATTAAACATGCAAGTAAAAAAATAAGGGAAAAGGTGAAACATGGTAATAAACAAAAAACGAAGAGGGAAGGGGTGACACATGGAACACAATAAATAAGGCAACAAAATGATAACTAAACATGATAATCACCTAACAAATAATGAAATAACCAAAATAAAGTAAACCCCATATAAATAATCATGAAACACATAATGGTAAGAACCTAATATCCCCAGCAGAGTCGTCATTCTATCGCGCCCCATTTTTCATAAAAATGGGTTTTTTGCACGACCTAACGACTCTTTTGGGATTTTGAGTTTAAAGTCCCAAACTAACGAACTAAGGCGCGTTAGGGCACCTATCTAACCTAACTAAGTCTAGCTAAAGTCAAGGAGCCAGAGATCAGGATAAGGGTTCAAATTACCTCGAAGGGAAGGTGTTAGTCATCCCTGAAAGTCTACAAATGCGGTTCCGTCCGTATCTCTATGCAATCTATGTGGGGGTTACAACTAGCAATCAAGGTCACTTCCTCTTATTATTTATTAATATGCTTGCTAAGTGATGACATATTATTAGGCAATTAAAAAATTTATTTTTAGTTAATTTAAACATGCAAGGCTAGGTGGTAGAAATAATAAACAATTAAACTTATTTTTATTTAATTTAGCATACAAGACTATATGAAATAACAAGTCGAACAAATAGCTCCTATTATTATTTTTAATTGATTATTTAAGCATGCTAAAAGGTGATAGAAATAATAAACACAACAAATACTAATCAGTTAAATAAAGATAAGCGAGGAGACAAAAATTTACAAATAGATAAGCCAATGAATTACTTACTTTTATTTTAAGCTACCCCAAATATAAAGAACAAAAATTACTTCATTTATTTATTATTTGAGCATACGATCTATGTGATTAAAATATTGACCAAATATTAAGCACTTAATAAAGAGATAAATATAAAGGCATAATATGCACAAATAGATATAAAAACTATTCAATTCAATTTATTATGCCGCACCAAACAAGAATAAAATGTGCGAAAACAAAAATTTGAAAATTTGAGCAAATTCTGGATAGAATTTTTTATTAAAAAATAGTTTGTTTCTTTATAGGGATGATGCCACGATATTGTTAATCGCGCTCCTCCACCATAGAAACAATTTTATTTTGAGGTCGGTCTTAGAAAAAGAAGTAAAAGTTTATAATTTTGAAGATGATAAAACAAATTTAGTTTATATTTAGGCACATAAATATTTACATATAAATACACATTATCACTTTAAAAATCATGGGTAGGTGGTACTCTCGGGGACGCGTGTGTGTGCTTAATTTAAAACATTGGAATTAAACCTTATAATTCCTTGGACTTTTATTACTAACTATATATATATATATATATATATTATATATATATATATATATATAAACAAATTTCACAATCGATCTATAGTTTGAAAAGAGGATTGAACAATGACTAAGAAAAGCATGTTATAAATCTTTGTAAAAAAAAAAAGAACTAGTAGAGCATTAATGTAGTCAATGAATTAAATGCAAAGATTTTACTATGAAATGTATTTAAAAGTAAAGAAATTTGTTAAATGCATCAAAATTTTTCTTTTTATTATCATTATTATTATTTTTTTTTAAAATAAACATATTGCATCATAAGTGCGAAAATCTTCGAGAGGACAAATAAGATTACTAATTAACAATATTAGCTAATTTAAAATGGCAAAAATATGCACAACAAATTTATTTTAAATTATGGATAAGTTAAGAATTTATTTAAAAAACCTATAAATATGATTTCTAGGTGTTCAGAATGGAGCAACACATACAGGCATTATTTTGTAACTCCAAATGATATAAACATTTTTGATCATTAGGTATGATTTTGTAATTCCAAATGATATGAACATTTTGATCCTTAGGTGATTTCTACGTGATAAGACAATGCTAATAAATTATGACATATTTTTAACATCTAACCGATGAGCCTACTAAATTATTAGGATTTAATTTGAATATTCAAAATTATTATAATCTAGTTATTTTAAAGCTCATTAACAAACCAAGCGTTAAGTATGTTGCAAATTGGTTAGATTACAACACCTATAGACAAGAATTCTAAGTGGTTAAAAGATTTAAAATAGAATAAACCTTTTGGCATGATTTCTAACTTTGAAAATTATGATAAACAAGTAGCATGTAAATCCCCTCCCCTTAGGTGATCCACCCCAAATTTATTTTACATATAGAGAGTTGTACAAACATTACAAATAAAAAGTAAAGAACGAATAGACATATATATATATCAATAAAATGAATGAGGCTTCGTCCACAAATTTTCTAGGCAAATCTTCAACATCTTGAACTCTAAGTTCAAAATCGGGAAGAAGAGGTAATGTAACATATATACGATGAGTAAATAGTTGTAATATACAATGTTCATAGTAACAAATTACTTTCATATCTACATATATAAACAACACACATAAGAAATAAAAGGGAAAAAGCATAGATGAAAACATATTACCATACATAGGGAGAAAGGATAAGAGAAACATCTGGGATGCTCCCTTTTGTTTCCAACAACAATAATGATAATTATGCAAAAGCAAGATTTTAGAATAGTAAAAAAGGCTAACCAGTTATGCAGAAAATTTTATCAGCAATGAAGTATTAAGTAAGGTTTCAATCCACAAAAGCAACACAACAAGAAATCCGAAGGATGATTCAAAGATTTACAAGAGTTCTTACTTTTTTAAGAATAGGAGAGTAATATTTAAAGTATTTCAAGAAAAAAACAAAGAGGTAATGAGAGCAAAGTAATGAGAGAACTTGTGTTGAAAGTGTGAATGAGTTCCATTGAATGAATGAGAAGGGGTCTCTTATAAAGTGGAAGAGGTAGGAACAAATAAGGAAAAGAGATATTTAAAGGAATCAATTAATTATCATATTTTTCTTATTCAAAATGAGATTCAATCAGCCAAATTATTTAAATATTTTTACAAAATATATGTAAGTAAGAACAATTAGGAAGAGTAGTGTATATTTCCTTAAATAAAGAGGAGCCAAAATCAGAAAAATATTTAAAATGTTTCATAACCAAAAATAAATAAGTAATGATAAATTAGGAAAACAATATTCTTTTACCTTAAATAAAGAAGCTCCAAAATAATATTAAATTATTGTTATGTTACAAAATATAAATAAATAAGAATAAATTAGTAAGATTAATCTATTCATAAATAAGGAAGGATCATATCAAATTTATTAAAACATGTCATTTCTACATATAAACAAGTAAGAAATAAAATTAGAAATAAAATTTATATTTTCCTTAAGTGAAGAAGAGTCAAAATCAAATTTATTTTAGCAATTATATGATCAACTTATATGACAAGGGAATAATGAGGTTGCCATAAACAACAAATAATAATTAATCAAGCCAAATATTAAAGGAAGGAGAGATTAATTAATATTATTTTCTTTAAATGAAGAGGAGCCAAAACGGATGAATTTTAAAATTTTCTTATCCAATAAGAAATGAGACGAGAGCAAGGCAAAGAGATCAATTAAGGAGTCACCAAATTATTGAGATTTAGCCTAAAAAAATGAATGTTAACATATAATGTTGACATACCGTAGTTAGATGAATGAGCAAATTGCCAAGAAAATAATTAGTTCAGCTAAACGAGTGAATGACCCATTCATCATTCAAAACAGAAGGTTAAACTATTAACACATGAGCGAGCATTAAGACATCATTTCAATTAATTTTGTTGTACTCTAACTTAGATGAAAAGACGGAAAAAAATGTCCGACATAGTTACAATGTCACACAATATTGAAAATCTCAAAGATATACCAATTAAGATAATTTCCAGATTTTACACACGACATTAGATAACTAAACTTTTACCATAGATACAATGGGCATCAATCGACTAAAGGAAAGGGTCAAATAATGATTTAGCACATCCAAAATTACTCAAATTAGCAAGTGTTCATAGAAAATTAGAAGCTATTAAGGGAGTAAAATAATTTGAACATGGATTCAAGAAGCGAAATAAATTTCAAGAACAAATCAGCCCATACACACAATGATTTGAGACTAATATATGAATAAAAAAATACCTCGGACAGATCTGTAAAGATCTGCCCTTATCCATATTCTTCGCTTTGAGTGTTGGCCAGTGGGAGTTGTCGAAGCTGCAAGTTCTCGCTGCTACTGCTTCACCTGGTCCTGGAAAAAAAAAGAGAACGGAAAAGAAAGGGAAGGGCGAGAAGAACGAGACGTGGAGGAGAGGAGAGAGGAGGCGCTGGCCAGGCATTGCTGCTAGTTGCTGCTGCCTGGCAGTCCTAGGCAGAACTGCTGGCTGGAGCTGCTGCCACTGGTCTCTCGTAGTCGTCCGCTACTCTCTCCTGCAAAAAGGAGAGAAGTAAGGGAAAGGGAAGGAGAAGGTTGGGAGACGGGCTGGATCAGAGAGGTGAAGGAAGAGAGGAACGAGAAGGAGAGAAGGGGAGAAAAGAAGAGGGAACGAGGTGAGGGAAAGAGAGGGGAGGCGACTAGAGAAAAGGGAAGAAGGGGGAGAGAAAGAGGGAGAAAGAGGCTGCCAGCAGCTGCTGGCTCACACCGGAAGGAATGGAGGAGAGAGAGCGTCTCCTATCGGAGAAGGGGAGGAGAACGGAGAAGAGAGGGGGCGGAGTGTAGCGGCGTTTCGCCTAAAAAGGGAAACGAGAATAGAAAGAGATAAAGGGGGAGGTTGCCGCTGCTTTGAGAGAAGGGAGAAAAAGATGATTTTTTTTAAGGATTAGGTCTTTTAAAGCGTTAGAAATAGGAATAAAATAGAGATTTAATCACAATCATTGATTTAATAAGAGATAAAGGGCTAGGAGTAGATCTAAGATTTAATTTAAAGATGGACGGATGAGATCAAAAGATGACATTTAAAAATCATATTTGGTTGGATATTGAATGACTAAAATTACAATAAAATTTGGCTAGAATTGGAATGAAAGAGGGGCTATGATTGAAATAAAATTTGATTGGAGTGACTAGAATTAAAAGAAACTAGAATACGCTAAAATTTAAATAATTTTAAATAATGTGTAGGAATTACTACATATATTAAATATTTTTATATAATAGAAAAATCATTTAAATTTTAAAACATTTGAAATTCATTAATAATTTTAAAATAATTTAATAATATTTACGATAATAAAGTAAAACATACTAAAATATAATATTCAAGCAAAAATCGACTAAAAATTCTAAACTTTAAATAAATTTTAAAATACGTATTTAAGCAAATACAATTCCTAAAAATGGTTAAATGTCGATCAATATTTGGTGTCAACAGAAAGTATAAGGAAATCTGGAAATTTTAAGTAATTTAAAAGTGAGTTTGTCAAGTTAAAACGATTAGAACTCCTGGATCGGGATGAGTTAGGTGTAGTTTCAGATATGATCAGAAAGCTCTTGGAATGATATTTCCAACGCCGCGAAGTTTGCGCTATTTCGAATTCGTAGAGTGAGTTATGTGTAGCCAGTTTCTGCAAATTTTTCTACTATTTTAGAGGAGTTTATACAACCGTAGATCCCTTATACTAGGTACTCTTTTTTTAAAATATTTCATCAAGTCTAGTCTTTTTCTTTAGACTCCTTCCTATGGGCCATGTTAATTTCTACCAACTATCTTGGTGGCTCCAAGGAAAGTCCAAAGACTCAACTTTAACAAAACCCAGTAATATCTCCTAATCCAACTTCAATAGATCGTTGGTCCTTCTACGGTCTGAAGTTGGCTTTTGTAGAACATGAATCGAAGAAAAAATGCAACTTTTCCAATCCTTTTCAACTTATCAATTTCAAAGTTATTACAATATATCCCCTTTGGGAATGTTCATTATCAAATGAGAAGTAAGCTAGTATTAGTAAAGTAGGAAGAGAAACTAACAACCTAACATTGATGCAAATCACATCAAAGTGCACTTAATCAATGAGTAATCGATCCAAGATAAGACATCAACTTACAACTTAATACCTTAAGAAAATATATGCATATATGAAAACATGAGAAGGACTAAACGCATGAATCAGAGAAAACTTAACACCTCAAGCAAGACTAGGAGCGGAGGGAAAGAGAAGTTCATACTTGGATTAGCTTCGGACTCACAAGTAGCACCCTTAACAAGTGGATCCTCTAAAGAACCTTCATGGAAGGAACTTTTTTGTATCTAAACTTTTGGACTTGTCGAATCAAGATTTCAAGATTTCATTTGGAACCTCTTCATATGAAAGGTTTTCCTTAACTTACCGGAATTTCTAATGGTATATTACAAATCAATTCTCGAACACACATTTTCAACAAGGGGATGTGGAATATCGGAGGTACCAATGACGTCACTATGTAACTCTAACTCAAAAGCAACTTTGTAAACATTCCTAAAAGTATGATATGGGACCACACATAAACGAATAGGCTTACCTTTCTGTTCAAACCTCAACACACCCTTAATAGATGATATTGTCAAATAAACCCAATCATCAACCTCATGTTCAAGCTCCCTTCGCCAAATATTAGCATAAGACTTTTGTCTACTTTGAGCCATTTTAAACCTTTACAACTAAGTTGAACCTACTCTATAGTTTCCTGTAACAATGTAGGCCCTATCAACGCAACCTCACCGAATATAAACCAACAAATAAGAGATTGATACCTCCTACAATATAGAGCCTCAAAAGTAGTCATTTGGATACTCGAGTGATAACTATTATTATAAGCAAGCTCAATCAAAGGCAAATGATCATCCCAAATCCCTTAAAGTCAATCATAAAATCTCTCAACATATCTTACATTGTCTAAATAGTACGCTCAACTTGACCCTTTTTGAGGATTAAAAGTTGTATTAAGATTCACTTGAGTTCCAAGACCTTTTTGAAATGACCTTTAAAACTAAGAAGAAATACCACGATCAGAGATAAAGGATAAACGAACTCCATGAAACGTTACCGTATCCCAAATATAAGGCCTAGGATAATCTTCAGTTGAAAGTAAAGTCTTCGGGGGAATAAAATTGGCTGACTTCATCATCCGGTTTAAATAACCCAAATCAAATCAAAGGGGCGATTAGTAAGAGGTGAACATGTAATGAATTCCATATTCAAATATTTCCACATTAATGTAGGAATACTAATATCTTTAATCAAACCAACCGGTTTCTAATGCTCAACTTTAACTTATTGATCATAAGGATATTTAACCACAAAATCCATGATATCTTTCGTCATCCCATTCAACGAATAGATCTCTCGCAAATCATATTACATTTTTGTGGACCGTATATGAATAGAATACTAAGAATTATCAGCTTTCAAAAAGAATATGAATAATTAACTCATTAATATTTGAAACACATAATTAACCTAGGTAATGAAGAAAACCAATTCCCCCTTGGCAGAAAGCCTTAATGGGCTTTTTCAAAAACCTTGTTGTTCAAATCAACCAAAATCTGATCGAAATCTTGCTTATCTTTCACATTCAACACAAGAGACGATTCCAAACCATTTTTAATACGCCAAACTCATTGGAATCAACCAAGCTAACACCTGATTAGGATTTCACATGAACATCATAAACAACTATTTCTTACAATTCTCAACATGAGAAACACTACCTATCGATAGCCTACTAAGAGCATTTGCATTAACATTCACTTCACCAATATGATAAAGGACACAAATATCGTAATATTTTAAAAAATCAATCCATTGTTCTTGACAAAGATTTAAGTTATTTTGGGTGAACATATATTTCAATCTCTTATGGTTCGTGAACACATCTACATGAACACCATAAAGGTAATGTCTTCAAATTATTTAAGAAAAAATTACTGCCGCTAATTCCAGATCATAAGTCGAATAGTATTTATCTTGCACTGTTAATTTCCTAGAAACATAATCAATAACTTTCCAAGCTGCATAAAAAACACAACCAAGACCAATCTGAGAATAATCAAAATAAACCAGAAATCCATCGAATCCATAAGGTCTGAAGTGAGTCTATCATTGAATTCTAGGAAACTCTTGTCAAAAGCTTCAAACCATAGAAATTTCACCTTTTTTGTGTCAACATCGTCAAGTAGTGAAGAAATATAAGAATTTTTTTCAGGAACCTTCTGTAGTAGCCGTCCCAACACAAGAAACTCTAAATATATGAAGCAGACAAAGGTTTAGGACAATTCATAACTGCCTCGTTGTTCCTTGGATCAACTTGAGTACCATCACTGGAGACAATCAAAGGAAAGAAAATCACCTCAACTAAAACACGCAATTTCCAAACTTACAAAACAATTGGTGATTCTTTATGATTTATAAAACTATACTTAGAGCTCAGTATGCTCATCCTCACTTTGTGAGTAAATCAACATATCATAAATTAACACATAAAGAACATGTCAAGATTTTTGTTTAAAAACTCTATTTATTAAGTTAGGAAAGCTACCAGGGCATTAGTCTATCCATATTACATTATCAAAATCTTAATGGGACCATACCGATTTCATAAGGATATCTTCAGAATGTCACTTTCCTTTAATGTCAATTAGTAACAACCCATTGAAGGTCAAGCTTTGCGAAAAAACTAGAACCTTAGAATTGATCAAACAAGTCGCTAATCCTTGGAGAAGGATACTTATAATTTACTGTAACCATGTTTATTTGTTAATTTTCAATGCATAATCAGAGCAAACCATCCTTATTTCAGATGAACAACACCGGAGCACCCCATGGAGATATACTTATTCTAACGAAACCCCTATCATAAAATTTTTCAATTGATCCTTTAATTCCTTATTTTCTATTGGAGCCATACGATAATGAGGTATAAATATATGCTAAATATCTGAAGTAGGTTAGTACTAAATTCGATTTCCCTTTCGGGAGGGATATGGGGAAGATAATCGAGAAACACTTGCAAGATAATATTTGCAATCCAAACTGTATCAAGAGTAGGGGTTTGAAAATTGGTATCCCTTAACCTAACAAGATAAATGCAATCCTTAAAAATTATTTTGCTAGGGTTTAGGCAAGATATAAACTATTCTCATTTGCATTTTAAGATACGTTTGTTTGGAACCTGGAATATAAAAAATTGGATCCTATAATATATATATATATATATATATATATATATATATATATATATATATATAAGCATAACATGAGTGAAGCCAATACATCCCAAAACACAGATGATAACATATCAATCTTTAAAAGATCAATATGGGTGATTTTATGAGAAATAGAAACATGTCAATTTTAAGTAATTTGTCTAGAAACAATAAAGTCACTAAAAAGTGTAAAAACAAAAAAAAAGTTACAATAAAATATTGGGAAAGATGTCAAATCCATATCCACATAAAGAGTCACAAAATACAATGTTGGACCCCAATCAAGTATATCATATACATCAAGATGAAAGGCCTCCAATAACCGGTACATCCAAAGAACCCTCATGATCATGCTGAATTTGAAGATCATAGAAAATGTTTTGACAAGGAGCACCAAATTAGAACCACTAGGCTGGGCTTTCTTGCCATCATTCCCCGTAGGAGCTTGTGATGTACAATTCCTCATATTGAGACCACTTTCCGCATAACCACAATAATTAGTTTAATGGCTAAGCACTTTCTTGGATGTCTCTAATAACAATTTTAAAAGCAAGAATAGAAGATTATTACCACTACCGCTTTAAGGCTTAAGGATAGAAACTGTCTTTGTTTAACTTTTATTCGGCATAGAGAACTTTTGCTAGAATTGTGGATGACCATGTCTAGCGTACCTAGAATGAGAAAAGTCACCTTCACTAATCATTGCCATCTTATACTTTCTTGACTTCTCATTTATCTTATCCTCTTAAATTTGTTGGGAATGTATCATAAATGAGAGTTATTCATCTCTCTAATCAACATGGTTGTATGACATTTTAGACCATTACCTCAGACACACCCAATACAAACTTACCTATTGTATCCCTAGAGTCGACAACTATAGTCGAAATATATCTAGACAATTGAGTGAACTTCAATACATACTCTTTAAAAATTGTGATCCTTTATCAATAATTGATGAAATCAATAACTTTCATTGTCCCCATCTCATGGGGAATGAAACGATCAAGAAAATCCCATTTGAATTTTTTTCAATCAAGAGGACCCGCATTAATTACCCTCTGTCCTTTCCATGGATTGAACCATACTTAAGTAACACCCTTAAGTTGATAAGAAACCAATTACTCTTTTTCCACTTTTGTAACTTCCATAACCTTCACAATCTTATACCTCAACAAAATCGTGAGGACCTCATCATTATTTTGAGCCAAAGAACTATCCTTACCCTTATCACCATCTTACCCATGTTTTGATTCATGGGAACAACACCCTCTATTTTAGCTTGGGAGGGCATAACTTTATCCAATACTTAAAATGTCCTAAAACTTTGGCATGAGATGACTAAACGGTTGACGGACACTTGAGGAACCTGAGTCTCTACCTTGTCACCCATATACCTTATTGCATTAGCTCTTCGAGGAGGCATGTCCTGAAAATTATTGCACAATATAAGGTTGGGGAATTTTATAGAGATCAACTTTATTGCACAACTTTAGAGTAGTGAGAGAGGTGAAGTTTCCTAAATTCCTTGTAGCCTCATATTCATAATTATGGTACTCTTTATACTCATGAATATGATTATACGCGATGTAGCTTGTAAGACATCATAAGACTTTTGGAAAACCTAGTTTTTATACCAAGTTTGTCATGATCCAAAGTACCTCTTGACATGACATGTAGAATAGGATTCGAGTGACCCTATGCAAGACTCTTAGAATAAGCTTGAAGTAACATAAATACGATACAGAAGAACTTGTTTTTTCGGTCTCAACTAATAACATGACGTAAAAGATACCAATAGATTACATAAGAGAATATGCAAAAAACTACTTATTCTAACAAAAGTCCTTCTACTATCATAGATGTGACTAGGGAAAACCCCTTACTTACGAACAAAATTTAAAAGTTTAAGTCATTAAAGAATAATATATTCCAAGGTCTATCCCTCGAATCATAAGGACTAACCAATCCAAGTGGTCATTAGAGGAGAAATCCACCTAAGTGTGTTCAAGTGGAGGAGCATCAAACCTTATACTATGACACAATGTAGTAAAATATGCATTAGTAATATGAATGTACTGAGTTTTAGAAAATGCATGAAAATTTATGCATGATGGTTCGAAAAACATTAAATATGTTATGCATGACCAAGGAATACGTAATAAAGGCCTTAAAGAACAAATATTAATTCATGAACAAGGCCAATGCATATGAAAGTTCATAGGGAAGCTTTTAAGTCATGACTTTTAAAGAAAATACAGTTTATTTGCAGGATATGTACCATTAAACAACAAAACGACTATTTGAGATATAGAATGGAATCTGGTGTAACCCTTATACTGGAAAAAAGTCTTCTTGCCAAGGTAGAACATTATCTCATGATATACTTAAAGTGAATCCACTAGCCAGGTCATTTAAGATAATCTTAGGGGTCACGTAGTTTGGTAAAGAGAAATTCTACCAAATATTGAAACTTTAATAACAATAAGACCTATATTAGAAAGTCTTCTTGATGCTAAGTAAACCCTAACAAAATATTATTTTTTTTAAAAATCCCATCGGAAGATACATAATTGTAATCATGTTAAAATACTCGGAAAGGCTATAATTAAAGACTAACAATACAATTATAAGTTCATATTAGAATAGTTCCTTTCAAAACAATCATTTCATAACTTCTTTCATTTAGGCACTTACTAATTTAAGCATCCAAATAATTATTCACATTCGAATGTAGGAAAGCCTTTCACAAATCTTTGACACTCTATCTAGATAGAGTCCTTTAGTCATAAATCTTTACTTTCATATAACAACCACGCATTCATAATCACAATTAATAAGTACAAATTCATATTTCAAGTTCATAAAAAATCGGTTTAGGAATGTGTCTTTGTGAATCAATTAAAAGTCATGTAATTATGTCAAATAATGCAAAACAAGATTGAATATGAGTAATTGAATCACAAATTGAACCCATAAAGAATCATATGAAATCCTAAGATAATTGGATAAAATTGAATACAAGATTTAGATTCTTTTGGAACCCAATGGATTAAAGGGTCAATTGGTGAATTCCAATGTACCTTGGATAACAAAATCCGTAAAAAAAATCCTTGAAGCGCATGAAATCTTAGTTCTTCACTTATGAGCTCTTGAGATAATTTTGAGAAGAAACTCTTGAGAGAATTTGTGAGGTTGAGTGAATGAGTATTGTCTCATACCCAACCCTAGGTGAGGTGGACAAGTATAATATGAACATATGCTTTACAAATGACCTATGACAATAAAGTAAACTACTATGTAGATAGAGAATCTTCATATACAACACATGTCGACTAGTTGAACCAATACATGTGACAAGTGAAACTATGGATACAAATGATGACTTTACAATTTCTACAAAGCCTCTAATCGAGTCCATGACTGTACGACTATGAAAATATGCATAGTAAAGACTCAATAAAATCCCGAATCTCCATGGAGCTCACCAAAAACCGATGACCATCATGTTCTTCAATTGGGGAGATCTACTAGTTGAATACATGTACCTACAACATGAAAAGTAGCGTCCCCAATAAGGGACATCACTACGAAAGAATGTAATGTATATGTAATGCGTAAGACAACCATATGAAAAATGAGAGCTCAAGTGAAACCAGACACACATAGATAAGGATTTGAGACCACCTTTGCTTATACTTGTGGAATCATGTATGTGACATTCTTTTCTTTACTTTTCTGTGCCTTATAATTTTTATATTCCATATGATACAAATGGCCAAATGATCAGTGGTAGGAGAGGATGACCCATGCTAGGCATTTTAACCCTGTTATGTTGTCCTCATAATTCAAAAAATTGGGATTGGCCCATGCTAGACTTTCTCCCCTGAGTTGTTACCCTCTTATACCAATTCAGATCGACCCATGAATAGGCTTACGCCCCTGAGCTGCCACCCTCTTTGCCAATTGGGATCGGCCCATGCTAGGGTTTCTCCCATGTGCTTCCACCCTTCTATACCAATTGGGATTGATCCATGCTATGAATTTTCCCCTAGGCTGCCACACATATTTATACAGATAGTTTCACTTAGTTTCTTCAATCTTTGATATTGTTGTTTGATGTTCACAACTCTTTGAGATTATTCTTTGGATAATCATAACTCTTTTGAGATTGTTCTTTTGGTGATAGTAACTCATTTGGGATTGTTATTTTGGTGGCCATAATCATTGTTGAGTTTTGGAACTATGTACCAGTAGTAGAAGACACATGAATATGGACTTGCGATAATAACAATGATATGGGAAGCAAATGTCACACCAACGTAATACTTAGGATCTTATACAACTCGGTAAGTGTTTTGCCATCTCAAATTGAAGCACATAAAGTGAAGACATTTAACATTCAGTGAACTCTATATGATACACATAAAAGTTGTTCATGAATGTGAAACCAAGGGGGAATGTGGGAAGATCCAGCTTAAGGACAAATACATATCCCAAATAAGTAAATATAAAATGTACAATAGAGCAAGTAAGGATCTCTTGTGAGGTAACATTATAGTCTAACACAATAGGAGTAATAACTAATAAGGGAACACATGAACATGACATATACAATGGAATAGACTATTGAAGCAAGTTGTCAAGATATGGGCAGATCGTGTATCCATCCTATAAATATATATGCCATGTGTAATCTAGGATCACTTTGACTTATATAAAGGAAATAAGTGCTAGGGAACATTGACAATGAAACAAGTTTAAACCTTGCATGATAACACTTAGTAGAGTAAACACACACATTTAATAACAAACTCATATTAGAGTGTTCACTTTAATGCTCTAGAGAGTAGGAACTGTAATTATGGGTCAGTCACTACCAAGGGCACATTGAACGGTTACTTTTTGTAATGCAAGTTTTGGATTCATGCCAAAAAAATAGGAAATCAAATAATCTTACATACCTTGCTGAAAAAACATTGGATATTACAATGAGTTAACCGTCTTCCTTTTTAGATTATTTATATTCAATGGAGTAAATAATAAAACTAACATTAGTAGTTAATCAACAAATTTGGGCCACTTCATCAAGACTAAAACATACTTGGCAGTAAATCTATAATTGATACAATCAATGGTGTTCTTCCCACCCATTCTCCTCTAATTTTTTACTTATACTATATAGCCTTCTTATAAGGTCCTCCGAATCTCCTTGGGCTTCATGCATTTGGAAAACCATATACAAAGGGATGGAAGAAAGTAAGCTCATGCAACACTCAATTAAGTTTCATATATCTACACTCTTAAATGTCATTCCTCTAATAAGTTCCCATGACTTCTCTGCACATATCAATCCCCCACCACCATCATTTTTTATGATATACAAAACAGTCCCTGAGCCTCACAATGTGGAAATACTAATATGAACTCTTGACTTCCGATCAACATCCCGTGAGTTCCAACTAGCATTTAGATGATCAAAAAAAGATCACAACAAAATTTAAGGGGACTCCACTCCATGTCTCTCCCAAAAAGCACCTCCTTCCTGAACATTCTCCAATCTCACACCATATAAATGCAACACTCTTTAGTTTATTAACACATACAAACTTTTACAAACAATGGAAGAACAAGAGAGGGATGGAAATTTCCACAATTAACCTTGCTAAACAAAAACCTCACTTGCAAAGACTTGGATTCTTCAAGGTTTAGGTTTTCCTCTTTCACCTACCACGACGTTAAATCAGATATTCACTAGAATTCTTAAAGATTGGAGATGTTCAACCAGCTTGTACTTTTGAAACAATGGGTTTGCTTCAGATATTATTGTTGAAGTTATAGACCAGAACCCTTGGAGCTTCCACATCTTTCCTTGGGAGATATTTTCTTGACATTAAGTTATATGAAGGAAATATGAATAAGTGATATGAAGGAAATATGATAAAATCTTGATGCTTTAGAGTCTCAATTTTGGACATTTTCCCTTTAATAAATTGGGAAATAATATGGTCTTTTAGTTTTAGCATGCAGGTGCATCACCTTCTTATTCTCTGCCACAAGTTTTTAAGTAGTTGCATCATCTATGTGCTCTATTCAGTTAAATTTAGTTCACTTATTCTAAGTAGGTCACGTACTTGCTCCTTTTAACTTAAAATTCAGTCCACTAATTCTACATAGGTGCATCACCTACTTGCCCTGTTTCACATTAAATGCAGTCCACTAATTCTAAGTAGGTGCATCACCTACTCATCACCTACTAGCATAGTTTATTAAAGCAAGCACCTCATTATGTTACACCATTTTCACCATCATAAATTTTTTACAAGACCATAGAACTAATATACACTTGACCACTTTGACTTTTACATCGAATATCACCTTTTACTATCCCGAGTTTGAATTGTTTTTGAGTTAAGTTATTTGCATATGTGTTGGAAGGCACGGGGTATTACAACTTAAAACATATTCTATTGTCACCAGTTAGATAGGAATACGAGTCCATAACTATACCACAAGAAATTTTTTAGAGACATATACATAGAACTAGTAGATGTAGATCACTGGATGTTACACATTGCTTTCAAGAGTATAATTCGTTGGCAAGGAATAAAGCACCTTTAATAAAATTTGTCGGACAGGGTCTACCGTACTGGTAAACTATAGAAAAAACTACTAAAACCCAACAATCCAGCCAACTTCTAGAAATTTTTTTTTATGTTCCATAGGAAATTATAAAGGTTGTAGACGATTTTCGTATGAACCTTTTTTCCTAAAATATTTCATCAAGTCTGGAATCCTTCTATGGGTACCTTTCGATGGGCCATGAGAAATTCTATGTTCCATCCTGGTTGTGCATAGGGAAAGTTCAGAGACTCAACTATAACCAAGCCCCTTTATTACATCCTAGAATTGCCTTCAATGGATCGTAGTTCCTTCTATGGTATGTTGGTAGATTTCATAGAACATGCATCAGTGTCAAAATGCAACTTTTCAATTATTTTCAACTTATCAATTTTCGAGGTGTTACACACTTGTGAAGGCTACGAGCCCAGCCTGTCTTTAATTTAACACCCCCTACATCTTCTAATGATGCCAGTATTGTAGTTTGTGTGGTAGCTGCTTGTTAACTTGACATACATCACATACTCTTGACAATTTCTTTCTAATTTTTAGTATTGTTGACATTCAGACTTATGATTTCATTAAATAAGTTGTCATATTTAATGGCTTGTACACGTCACATCATATTTTGGGGATGATTTTTATTAAATTGTGTTCCATTTTTCATATGTTATTTCTTATTTCTAAATGTATTTTTACTTCTCAATTTATCCTTGTCGAGGGTTGTTTAGGCTGATCTATCTCGCAGGGATATGGCAGGTACCATCACACCCAGTTTTTGGGTTGTTTAGGCTGACCTATCTTGGTGGGTTAGCTTCGAGTTTGCTTGGATTTTTCCCAGTTTTCTTTTGTCTTTCTCTCTTTCTCACTTTATACAAATACATATTATACAATTTATATTTTGTGTATGTACACCAAAGAAGATTATACAACTTCTTTATTTTGTATATGTATAGTGAAATTATATAACTATTTTCTTTTGTATATTTATAGTGAAATTATATACCTATTTTCTTTTGTATATTCATAGCGAAATATTATTTATGTGGGTTGACTTCGAAAATGTTATCTATACACATATACATACATATATATATACATATACATCTATATTAACTATGTGTGTATTTGTGTGTGTGCTAATTATAATAAAGTATAACTATTATGAGTAATTAAGTAGTATAAGTTTGCTTAACCGCCTAAATTTTCCTATTTTATTTGGGGGATTGTGATCAAATTTCACTTTAACTCAATCCATATCAAACCCTCCCAAATCCAACCCAAACCATCCATTTGTTACCCCTACCTACCTCAGAGGTACTAGTACAATGAAATTTAGATTTTCTAGTAATGGTCAAAATGAGACTCCAACGATATTTGGGTTTTAAATTAAAGGTAAAAATGGGTATAGTGAGAATGTATGGAGAAAAGAATACATAATTATTAAAAAATGTTGAAACTTTTATTATAATATTTCCACATGTAAAATGCGTGAAAATCATAGGTCAGTAAAGGTGTGGTTGCAGCTTTTTAAGGGTGTAACAATTTCAGTTTTAAATACTTTGGGGGGAGGGGGTTGAGAGGACATATGTGAGGGGGCTTTGGATATTTTCACAATTTTTCGCATATAGTTACTCAAAAATTGTTTAGTTATGTTCCATACCCATAGTTTATTAATTATGATTCCTAGCTACATGTTATAGGCAATACAATGACAATTTGTAATATTAGACATTTTATTTGTATTAATTGTATTATTATAAAGCGATATAGAAAGGCAAAAGCAAACTAGGCAGAGAAAGATTTGTATTTGTATAATTATAAGCGTGTAGGGTGGAGATATATGTATTTGTATATATAGTCTTTCTCGCTATATACAACCACAAACACAAGTTATTAATTTGTGTTTGTATAATATGTGTGCATATAAATTGAGAGAGAGATTCACATAAGAGATTCGAGAGAGACTTGGAAGGGAGAGATGACTTGAAAAGGGTAGAGATGTGAGTAAGATTCCAAAGCGAGGAGAGAGAGGCAACAGACAGGGGAAGAGAGTTGAGAGGCGATAGAGAGGAGTATAATTATGTTAGAAGTAAGTTTCGAATCATAGTTAATGCAAACTATAGATATGTTATCTATGAACTAATATATGTTTGCTTAACTGCATAATTTTTCTTAATCAATAACTAAATAATGAGGGATGGAATCCAAAGTGAAAAATGATGACACTTCTAAAGTATATTGTGGACATCAACATTAACTAAATATTGAGGGATGGAATCCCAATCACTCACTACTAAAAAAATGTAAAATCAAGTAGCACATTTTCTATCTAAACTTCCTTCAATCAATGATCAAAACTTGATGACCCATCCTTCGAACATCCATCTGGTAAGGAAATAAAGTAACAGAGCTAATTTCCTGGTAATTTTTATTTGGTTGCATATAAGTTATTAGACCTTGTGAATTTTAGGTTATGGTATCACCAAGTAGTTACAAAAATTAGTTGTAGCAAACTCCTTTGTCTAATATAACAACTCAAACATTATCTAGAATATTGAATTAAAAACATTTGTTGTCAATTTCATTCCAAGGACACAGATAGATACTAATTTGCCCAAAAAACATCATTCAACATAGATAAATAACAACAACCTAATGTATATCAACATGGCATACAAGTTTGACATTTTGAAAAAAACTAAAAATATGAAACAATAAAATCACGGCAGAAACAAGCACATTATTAAATTTTTGCATAATTCAAGATACACACACAGAGAGACATATATATATATATATATTGGAAAAAAAATTAAAATAAATACTATCATATTTTATTAAACACTACTACTATATATTTATGCAGAAAATATATAAATTACGGGGATTTTACCTTTGAACAAAATAAATAATATATATTAATAATTAGTAGACATAAACTAGTTTCATTGAAATGCCAATAATAATCATATGTTCTACCTTTTTTTATTTCCTTAATTAAAATAGTATTATTTAGAATTTTACTTGTCCCTAATCCAATTATAAGTGTTGTTCATGGTTTGGGTAAACATAGATTCAAATCAAAAAATCAAACTAAATTGAATAAATAAGCCAATTTAATCTGGATCATGATTTGGTTTCGTTTTAGATTGTCGACAATTTGTTAGGTTGTGGAGCCTGATTAATATTTGATGTACTGTCATATATTAATCTGTACTGTTTACTATCCATTTATTCTCTATAACTAAATTACTCTGAATAATTAATACATACCCCACCACCGTGGAAGTTTACCCACGGAGTGTTACCACGAACTATTGGATTCTCTCTTTCTCTCTCTAGATCTCTCATGTATCTCTCGAAAGTTCTTGTGTTTCTTTATTCATCAAGTGTGTGTGTGTGGATTCGATCCTAACAACTGGTATCATATCTAAGGAGATTCAACACGATCACTTAAGATTGATAGTTCAAAGGTTGGAATCGAGAAGTTTGATGGATCCGATTTCAGTTTCTAGAAGATGCAGATCGAAGATTAACTGTGCCAGAAAGATCTTCACGAACCGCTGGCCAAGATGAAGTCGGAATTCATGATTGAGGTAAAGTGGAAACTCAAGGATCGCCAGGCTCTAGGGTTGATCCGGCTGACTTTGTCAAGAAACGTGGATGTTCAACATCGTGAAGGAGAAGACTACGTCCGATCTGTTAAAGGCACTATCAAACATGTATGAAAAACCATCAGCGATGAACAAGGTATGTTTGATGCGTAGATTGTTAAATTTACAGATGTCTGAGAATGGATCTGTTAGTGATCATATAAATTAGTTCAATATGATTGTGAGTCAACTCAGTTCTGTGGATATTAATTTCGAAGATGAAATTAAGGCGTTGATTTTGATGTCATCTCTACTCGAGTCTTGGGATACTGTCGTTGCTGCGATAAGTAGTTCTCGTGGATCTGAAAAACTGAAGTTTGATGAAATCTGTGATGTTGTTATTAGCGAAAGTATTCAAACGAGAAGTGGGAGATTCATCAAGCAGTGCTCTAAGCGTTTACCGAAGGGGGAGAATTAAGACGAAAGACTAAAATCAACATGGTCGATCAAAATTAAAGAATCAAGGAAAATCTCCGAATGAATCAAACGTTACATGTTGGAACTGTGGGGAAAAAGGGCACTTTCGGACGAGTTGTATAATGCCAAAGAAGAAACAGAATCATAAATCTAGAGATGACAATGATTCTGTAAATTCAGTAGAGGACATTGGTGATACTTTAATCCTTAGTGTGAACAGCCTGGTTGAATAATGGATTTTGGATAATGGTGCATCTTTCCATTTGTCTCCAAGCAAGGATGTTCCAAAATTTCAAATCTGAAAATTTTGGAAAGGTGTATGTTGCTGACAATAAAGCCTTAGAGATTGAAGGAAAGGGGGATATTTGCATAAAGACCCTCTCGAGAAACCAGTGGACATTGAAGGATGTCAGATATATTCGTGGGCTCAAGAAAGATCTGATCTATGTTGGTCAGTTTGAAAGCACGGGATACGCAGCAGAGTTTGGGAAAAGTTCGTGGAAGATTTTGTAAGGTGGTATGGTAGTAGCTCGTGACACAAAATCTAGAACCTTGTATACCACTGTAGGGTCTATTAACATTGCCGATGTTGCTGACGGTGCTTCCGGTTCAATTCTGTGGCACAATAGACTTGGACACATGAATTCTAAAGGAATGAAGATGTTGGTTGCAAAAGGAGCATTAGAGGGCCTAAAGTATGTTGATATAAGTCTTTGTGAGAGCTGTGTTTTGGGCAAACAGAAAAGAGTAAGCTTCATAAAGACTCCTAGAGAGACAAAGAAAGTGCGGTTGGAAATGGTCCATACAAATGTTTGGTGACCATCTACAGTATCATCACTTGGAAGATCCAGATTCTATGTTACCTTCATTGATGATTCCAGCATGAAGGTATGGGTTTACTTCATGAAGCATAAGTCAGATGTGTTTGCAACTTTCAAGAAATGTAAAGATGAAGTTGAGAATCAGACCGGTTTGAAAATCAAATGCCTAAGGTATGATAATGGAGGAGAGTATGATAAATCATAGTTCAAGGAATTCTGTGCAGCTGAGGGAATAAGATTGATGAGAACAGTTCCTAGTAAGGCAAGGCATAATGGAATTGCTTAGAGGATGAACAAAACATTGAATGAGCGTTCAAGGAGTATGAGGATACACTGTAGGCTGCCAAAACCTTTTAGGCAGATGCTGTTAGCATAGTTGCATACTTGATCAACAGGGGACCATCAGTTCCCTTAGGGTTCAAGATTTCAGAAGAGGTGTGGACAAGAAAAGAACTCAAGTACTCACACTTGAGGACTTTTGGTTGCACTGCTTATGTTCATGTTGATCCATAAAAGAGAGACAAGCTTGATGTCAAGGTTATGAAGTGTTAGTTCATACGATATGGTTCTGATTTGTTTGTTTACAGGTTTTGGGATGACAACAACAGAAAGATCCTGAGAAATTGTGACGTGACATTTGATGAGTCTGTCTAGTACAAGAACAGAGAGAAGAAGGTTTTAGAGATTACAAAGAAAGTGGGAGTTGAGGTTGAGTTAGAGAAGAGTAACCCCAGAGATGTTGAAGCAGATACTCAACAAACTCCTACTGAAGAATCTGAAGTGGAGCAAGCTACACCTGAGCATGTGTTAAGGATATCATCCAGAACTATTAGGGCACCAGATAGGTATTCATCTTCATTACACTATCTATTGCTGACTGATAAGGGGGAACCAGAGTCTTTTGATGAGGCCATATAGGTGGAGGATTCGATCAAGTGGGAGAAAGCCATGGATGATGAGATGAGGTCACTTGAGAAGAACGACACATGGATGTTGACTGAGTTACCTGCAGGGAAAAGAGCTTTGCTGAACAAGTGGGTGTTTAGAATAAAGACTAAACCAGATGGAAAAAGAAGGTTCAAGGCTCGTTTAGTGGTTAAAGGATATTCACAAAGGAAAGGTATTGATTATGCTGAAATATTTTTTCCTGTTGTGAAGTTAACCTCTATTTAAATTCTGTTGAGTATTGTTGCATCTGAGAATTTTCATCTAGAGCAAATGAATGTAAAAAAAATGTTTTTACATGGAGATCTAGAAAAAGAGATCTCTATGCAGCAACCGGAAGTATTTGTGGTTCTAGTCAAGGAACACATGGTGTGAAAGCTCACCAAGAGCTTGTATGGACTAAAGAAAGCACCAAGGCAGTGGTACAAGAAGTTTGACTTCTTCATGACCAAGACTGGATTCTGCAAAGGTGAAAAAGATTCGTGTTGTTACATCAAGAAATACACTAATTCAGATGTATTTCTACTCTTCTATGTGGATGATATGTTAATTGCGGGATCTAGTACGAGGGAGATTCACAATTTGAAGACAAGGTTGTCTGCAACGTTTGAAATGAAAGATTTGGGTCTAGCCGCAGATTTGGGGATAAGGATTTCTCGGGATAGATCTGCTGGAACTTTAAATCTATCTCAGGAATTGTACATTGAGAAGGTGTTAAGCAAATTAAGGGTTAATGATGCTAAACCAAGGACTACTCCATTGGCAAATCACTTTAAATTGTAAAAGGAGCAGTCATCCAAGACAGACGAGGAGCGTGAGCATATGACCCTTGTTCCATATGCTTCATTAGTTGGGAGTTTGATGTATGCTATGGTCTGCACTAGACTTGATATAGCATATGCAATGGGAGTTGATAACAGGTACATGGCTAACCCGGGGAAAGAGCATTGCGAAGTTGTGAAGTGGCTTCTGAGATATATTAGAGGTACATCCAGTACTTCACTTTGTTTTGGCAAAGTCAAGGTTACTCTACAGGGTTTTGTGGATGCTGATCTTGGTGGGGATGTGGCTCGAGCAAGAGTAGATCCGAGCACATTTATAGCATAGGTGAAACAACAAGGAGTTGGATGTCAGGCTTCAGAAGTGTGTTCTCTTTTATCTACAGAAGCTGAGTATGTGGCAATATATGAAGCTGTGAAAGAGATGATATGGCTGACAGATTATCTGGAGGAATTGGGCAAGAAGCAGCGCGAGAAAATTCTTTACTCAGATAGCCAGTGTGCCATACAGTTTGTGAAAAATCTAGTCTATCATTCGAAGACAACACATCAGAAGGCAGTACCATTTCACTCGTAGGGCAGTGGAGGATGGTGATATGTTCTTGGAGAAGATAGAGGGTGCAAACAACCCGGAAAACATGTTGGCGAAATGTGTTGATGTTGGGAAATTGGGGTTATGCAAAACCTCAGTTGGTCTTCTATTGTTGTTGCTACAGATGTCGCGGTGCAGTAAAGATGTTGATGATGAAGAGATTTTTTTTGAGAATGTATTTTTGGATGATTGAATCAGTCTCCATGTGGGAGAATTGTTAGGTTGTGGAGCTTGATTAATATTTGATGTACTGTCATATATTTTCTGTAACTAAATATACTCTAAATAATTAATATATACCCCACCGCCGTGGAAGTTTACCCACGGGGTGTTACCACGAACTATTGGTTTCTCTCTTCCTCTCTCTAGATCTCTCATCTCTCTCTTGAAAGTTCTTGTGTTTCTTCATTAATCAAGTGTGTGTATGTGTATTTGATCCTAACACAATTATATAATTTCCATTTCATATTTTTCTAGATGAAACCTAATTTATTGACATTTCTTCATTTTTAGGTGTTTGAACCTCTTCCAATGTTTCATCAATTATTATGTCTCCTTGCTCTTCTTGAATTGATTTTTTCATATTATGATCATCTTGATTGCTAGATCCTTTCCCTTTTTCGAGAATTTTTATCTTTAAAACCAATTGGTCTACACCGTTTTAAGCACGATTTAGATTCACTTTTACTAATTAATTATCCTATCGGGACGTCAAATCTAATTGGAGCATTAACAACTGGAATATGAGATTGAGTAACTCTTGATATGTCAGTGAATGCACCTGGCAGTTGATTTGAAATATTGTACAAATGGATTATCATTTTAACTTCCTGTTCACATTTATTTGTAGGAGGATCTAAATGAGATAATGATAATGCCTTCTAATCAATTTCCTTTTTCACCTGCTTATTTTTCCCTCTAATGTTGGGTATACTGATTCATCGAAATGGAAATGAATAAATGTTGCCATAAATAAACCTCCTATCATAGGTTCCAAATATTTTATAATCAAATGTGATTTATACCCAACATATATCCCCAACCTTCTTTGGGGACCCATCTTTTTACGCTGTGGTGAAGAATTTGAACGTATACTGCACATCCAAATATTCTTAGATGGGAAATGTTCGGTTCCTAGCAAAAAGCCAGTTGTAATAGGGAGACTTATGATAGCTTGTCAGTCAAATCCGCACAAGACATGCTGCACGTAAAATAATATGATACCATAATGAAATGGGAAGCTTTTTTGTCATAAGCATTGATCTATCAATTAATTGGAGACGTTTAATCAATGATTTCACTAGACCATTTTGAGTATGAACATGACCAACTGGATGCTCAACCGTTTTCCTAGTTTATATGCAATAATCATCAAAAGCTCAGGACGTAAATTCACCAGCATTATCAAGATGAATTTTCTTAACTACATAAATTGGAAATTGTGCTCTTAACTTTATTATTTGAGCAAGTAATCTTGCAAACGCCACATTGCGCGTTGATAATATGCACACACGTGATCATCTTGTAGATGCATCTATTAAAATCATATAGTATTTAAATGGTCCATACGATGGGTGAACGAGCCTATATATATCACCCATATACGTTCCAGAATTCGTGAGATTCAATTTCCACTTTGATTAGTGAAGGTCTAGTAATAAATTTACCTTGAGAACATCCAACATAAAAGAGTTCCTTAAATTGAAGAATTTTATGGTTCTTCAAAGAGTGTCCATCTAAACTATCAATTGTTTTGTACATCATATTAGAACTGGGATGGCCCAAGAGGTCATGCAAAATAATAAATTCATTTGATTTATTAAAATTTTTGATTACTATGGCATGTGTTTCAACCATGCTAATACTTGTGTAGTATAACCCGAAAGAAAGAGCGAGTAACTTTTCAAGTACAAATTTCTTACCCGACGTCATTGTAGTAATATAACGATATTCATTCTTTTCATCACTTGTAGTCTCAATATTAGAGTTATTTTGACGAATGTCTTTGAAAATGAATAAGTTTCTTTGTGACTTACTGCAATATAATGATTCATTGATTATTAAATTTGTTCCTCCGATAAGTATTAAGTTAGCTTTTCTGGAGCCTTCAAATAGTTTGTACTACCAGATATTGTATTAATATTAGCTTCTTTCATAATAAAGTAAAAGAAATATTTCTTATCTCTTAAAATTGTATGTGTTATGACACTATGTATAAGACATATATTATCTTGATTGATTTTGGATCCAACTGAAGATCGGGCAATTTCCATATTATTCATAAAAATAAAAGATATTATAAGAATATATATGAAAAACTTACATAAGAAACCTTAAGAAAATTATACCAAAATGCAGAGATTAATAAGAGTTAAGTCCTTAAGAACAAAACATTTAAAAAGAACAATAACATGGTAGATTTAATAGTAACAATTATATTTTTCATAATCTTATCCCCATTTAGATGATCACTTCTTCAATCAATATTCTCATAAAAATCTTCAGCTTCCAAATGAGTAATATTTGAGTGGTCTTCAAAATCATCATATTTATAAGTAAGATTTGCCTCAATATCATGATATTTATTTGAAGCAGTTGTTTCATTACATCATTCTGAAAGGTCAAGTTCGCCTCCACATTAGTTTCTTTTCTTTTTAGAGAGGATTGATAAAGTTTCACAAAATGATCAGGCGCACAACATTCACGTGCGTAATGACCTTTCATGCTACATTTGTGACATATGTTTACTCTCCCCGAGAAGGATTGTTTTGAGAAACTTTGTTATTCTCATGTCTATTTACGTCATAATGACGATAATTATTTCATGATCTACCACTTCCACGACCATGGCTACAACAATGACTACGTCCACAAAAATTATTTTCTCTTGATTCGGACTGATTAAGTGTTGCTACAAAATTCGCTTCAGGGAATGGAGTAGAATAAGTGAACGAAATTCATGATTTTTCATCAACAAAGTATTATTCTTCTCATCCACAAGAAGAAATGTAATTAATTCAGAATATTTCTTAAACCCCTTTTCACGGTATTGTTGTTGAAACAACCACATTTGGAGCGTGAAAAGTGGAAAAAGTTTTCTCAAGTAAGTCACCATCAGTGATAGTATCTCCACATAATTTTAATATGAAACATTCTTTATTAATACAAGAATAATAATCAGTTACACTTTTAAAATCTTGAAATCGAAGGTGTATCCTCTCATATTGAGATCGTAAGTTTCAGGTGGTGATATCAATCCTTCAAAATATAATCCATAATTTAAGAGGGTCTCTCACATTTAAGTATTCAATTTTCAATCCCTCATGAAGATGATGTCAGAGAAAAATCACGGCATTCGCTTTATCCTGACTTGATGTTTTATTTTATTGTTTAATAGTATCACAAAAACCATTAGCGTCAAGGTGAATTTCAGCATCAAGAACGATGACAAATAATTCTTTCCAGTAATATCAAGTGCCACAAACTCAACCTTTGATAAGTTTGACATAAAATCACTAAAAAGAGAAAATTGAATTAGAAATAATCAAGATAATTAGAATTAAAATCTTTTGAAACAAATAAATTAAAATTAGATTCATAAGATATATTGTTATAAGAATAATAACATAAATTTCTCTTTTATTAGCTAACAATAACAATAATACATCACAATTAAACTTGATGAGAAATGAATTTATCATATGTATCTTAATAATTTTCCTTTTATAGTAATATTTATTTTAAATTTTACCTAATAACTCAACCAATATATATTATGGTGAACGTGTTTGTAGATCTTTAATTTTATAGAACTTACTTGTTGATCTTAAAAAGAAATATTATGTTGACATATCCTAATCAGTTTGGTGCAAGAATGTATATTTAAAAATTCAGAAAGTTATATTTAATAACAGATAGTATTAAATAAATAGTATAAAATAATATTAGTATTTACTGTGTACTAATCCTAGTCCTATTAGGATTAGTACTCCTTCTTCACTCCTAAATATATCTCTCATGTATTCCCTTAACACTTGAATACAATCAATATTTCTTCATAGTATCAAGAGCCAGAAAACCTAGATCTTCTTTTCTCTAGGTTTTTTTTCTCTCTTTAGGGCACCGATCGTTCCCTCTCTTCTCTTGGGTGGCGGCAGCCATCACAACCGAGGTGGATCCTCTCGATTCACTTCCTTTTGGCGTTAAACTCCTTCTCAGGCATCTTCATGCCCTGATTCCCAAAAAATTATCAGACATAAATTACCCTACATGGAAAATCACCGTTCTTACAGCCCTTGAGGCCAATTAACTTCTCAAATACGTCTATGGAAGCACAGAACCGCCGCCGGCAGTCATCACTGCCACGGACAAATCAGAAAAAACTAATCCGGCCCATGTCGCCTGGAAAAGCCGTGGATGGCCAGATCCGATCATGTTTGATTGCGGTCATCTCTCCCACGGTTCAGAAACACATCCGATCCTAGAAAACTGCTTCAGCCCTATAGACGACCCTCGCAACACGCTATGCATCAATTTCCCACTCTTATATTTTTCAATTGCGTGATCGTCTCCACACAATTACCAAAGGCACGAAAACTATGGAGGAGTATTTAGACGATGTCTCCACCATCAGACGATGTCTCCACCATCATCACAGCCCTCGACACCGTGAACGAAATCATTCCCGAAAAAGATCTCGTCATGTGCGTCGTTCGGGGGCTCCCATCAGCTTACTCCTCCATTAAACAGGCGGTTCGCATCAGTCCAACTCCCGTTGACCTGGCTAATCTCTCCTCGTGGCTAAAAAGTGAAGAAATCAATGTGGATTTGGAGAGCAAACTTCTTCTCCGAGAAGCCGCTGTTATGGAGCCGGCCACAGCCCTCACCGCAAGCCAGAACTATCGCGGGGGGCGTGGTGGAGGCCGGCAGGGGAGCCGCGGAAGCTACGGAAGAAACATTGGAGGCCGCGGGCGCGGCGGTCAGCAGCGCAGTCGTCCGCCGTACGACGATCAGCACCACGACAGCAATAACAGTCTAAATTCTTTTGGCAGCGGCGGGCAGTCATCTTCCAGCGGCGGGCAGGGCACTTACTAGCCGGATCGTCCAACTTGTCAAATCTGTCAGAAAATAGGACACACCGCTGTTCGATGCTGGTTTCGGTATGAGGAGAGCCGAAATAGTGATAACCGTGCCAATAATGCATCTCAAGTCGGCCCTTCCTCTAATGGCTGTTGGATACTGGGGCCAACATGCACGTTACTTCTGATCTATCCAAGCTTAACGCTCCAAATCCATATCATGGTTCCAATGGTATTACTGTTGGCAATGGTGAGTCCCTTAATATTTCTCACACTGGCACGGATACCATTAAAATCCCCACCGATATCTTTCACCTAGGTAACCTTACCCACGTCCCTTATATTAAAACCAATCTCCTTTCAGTTCACCAATTCACAAAAGACAATAATTGCTCACTATTATTCACCTCTAATGATTTTCAGATCCTAGACAATATTACCAAGAGGGTGATTTTTCAGGGCCCCTGTGAGCATGGTGTGTACGTTCTTCCTGGCACAAGTATGTCTGCCCACCCAGTTTCAGAAAGCGTTCCTGTGGCTCCGGTGGCTCTTTTGGTTGATGGCCACATTCTTTTGTGGCACAGTCTTCTGGGTCACCCGTCTACTCAAATAATAAATTCTTTAATTCTCAATTAAGTTTTTCTTCCATTCATGAAAACAATTGTGACTCCTGTTTAATTGCTAAATCTCATAAATTACCTTTTACTTTATCTGAGAAGCGTACAACTTCACCTTTTCAACTTATTCATTCTGACCTATGGGGTCCTACTGCTGTTCCTTCATTTGCTAGTTTTCGCTATTATATTTGTTTTGTGGATGATTTTACAAAATACACTTGGTTGTACCCACTAAAACACAAATCACAGGCATACACCACCTTTGTCACTTTTGAAAAAATGGTTAAAACACAATTCAATTCTCATGTTAAACTTTTTTGAAGTGACAATGGAAAGGAATATGTAAATAACATCTTTGGCCAGTTTCTGCAATCCCTGGGAATTATACATCAAACCTCGTATCCATACACTCTCGAACAGAATGGGGTGGCTGAGCGTAAGCATCGCCATCTCATTGAAACGGTGGTTACTCTTCTACATCAATCTCATCTCCCTGTATCCTTTTGGGTAGAAGCTCTAGCCACCGCAAACTACCTCATTAACAGAATGCCCAGTCACACCCTCTCCAACAAATCACCCTATCAACTCTTTTACCAAGAACTTCCCAATTATACCAATCTCCGCGTCTTTGGGTGTCTTGCCTACCCTTGGCTACGCCCTCATATTACTCACAAATTACAACCCCGATCCCGTCCTTGTATTTTTTTTGGGCTATCATGCTACCTCCAAGGGTTATCGCTGCCTTGACCCACAAACTCATAAAGTCTACATATCTCGTCATGTCAAATTTATCGAAAATGAGTTTCCCTACGAGTCTATTTCCTCCTCCACAAATACATCATTCATTGACGTCCTTTCCCTTTTTCCAACATACTCACAGGGTCCCTCACCACTTTTCCCAACACCTCCACCCACTACCCAACCACCCCTCATCACCCCTTCGACCGTCACCCACAATATAACCGCAACCACCACCCACACTCACAACCAGCCCGAACCACCCCATACCCACAACATCTCCAGCCCGATCCGTTTTGGGTTCTTCCCGGCCACCCCAAATCACCAACTTTAAATTAATAAGCAGTGAAAATAAGAACTATTCATCAATATATATAAAAAAAAATAGTAATGTAAAACAAATTATATAAACAAAACTAGGAAGTAAATATAATAGCAAGATGGAGAACAAACTTTTATTCCTTTTTAATATCTCAATGCTTATATTAGTTAATAGATTCAAAAATCTACTTTTAATCATGAAATAAAGATATTAGACCAAATCCATTTGCTATGGTGAAACATATTTTATTTAAAGGATGATTGAGTGAAAGGTAGGTGAATAAGAACTAACATTAAGATATATGATTCATGTGTTTATCATACCTACAATAGAAATTTAATTTGTCCAAAGAAAATTAGAGCTTCATGCTGATAACGTGTTACGAAATATTAATAACAATCTAAATAAAGAAGGAGAAAGTGATAGAGCAATAAGAGAAATAAAAGAAAGTAATATTTTTCTTTAGTATATTTTTTTGTGTGTTTACAGTGAAGGAGTATTGTCCCTTTTAGAGAAAAACACTTCCTTGGAGAACTGATCATCCAAAAGTTTTTGGGCCACGGGCCATAGACATACATGTAATATATATTTATTTGTAAAAAAGAGGTTATTATAAATATATTTGTATCTCGGTAAATGTCTACTATGTGAAGTTTTTTTAGGGAGTAGTTATGAATCCTACTTGGACATCAAACTAGCTATGTTTTCCTTATAAATAAGTAATTTCCTTTCATTATAAATCACATATGTAAAATCTCTAAATATCATAATAAGAAGTCTTCTCTCTACTTTTGTTCTTTTTCTATATTTATGTTTTTGATAACATGCTATCATCACAAAATTCTAACAAGGTAAAGATTGAGCAATAATGAAATTTGTATGTTACTTGTTCAATGAATGAAATCGAGGTTAGTATGTAATGTGTAACCAATTGTGCAATAGCACTCCTACTAGTTAAATTACATTATTTTATGCTTTGCTACACTGTAAATAACAAATACACCAACCCACGAAAAGTAAAAGTCTAGTACATGTTATGCATTAAGGTTTGTAATATTTTTTAATCGTTCTTTAGTTTATTTTATCTCGTAGTTTCTTATATTCATTTTCACATATATGGTGTCGGTAAAGTATTATAAATGTTGTATTTTTTGATGTGAGACAAAAAAATATGTGTTTTAATCATTTTTTACCTCACATTTATTATTTATGTTTGTCCTATTTTAGCATGTATTTTACTGGTTGTGCTAAATAGTGTATTTTATTCGTAGGATTAAATTTGTATAAAATTTAAATATGTTTGGAGCTAAAACGAATTAAAGATGAAAGGTTGAAGAAACAATTAAACAAACAACGTAATGGATCAAATTAAATATCATATTATATTTGTATGTATAAAAGATGCCATATAAAACATAATATAGAAAAAAGAAACGGAGAAGTTCTGACACGTAGCAGCAGACATAGGAAAAGTTTGAGCATTGTCTTCATCATGAGAATGGATTGAGTTAACTGACAATGTCGAACCATCATTCACAACTTTATTTTTCTCCTTGAATCTAGCTCTTGGGATCTCCAGTCTGGTAGATAGAGTTACCACCATGATGACTTGTCCTAAGCCGTAAATTCATTCCCTTAGATGATCTTTTAACTTTATCTCTAGTTAATCCTTTTTGTAAGTGGATCCGACACATTATCCTTTGACTTTACATAGTCAATTCTTATAATTCCACTAGAGAGTAGTTTTCTAACAGTATCATGTCTATGTCGTATATGACGATACTTTCCGTTATACGTCATGCTCCATGCCCTACCTATTGCATCTTGACTGTGAAAGTGTATGCATACTAATGCCAATGGTCCAAAATAAAATATCTATCAAGAAATTCCGGAGTCTTTTAACTTATTCACCGACCTTATCTAGAGCACCTAGCTCAGAGATCATTGTAGATCTAGCGATACATGTCTCTTTTGAGATATTTCTAAGAGACTGCTCCTCTACCAATAGTAAATACATATCCACTCGTGAATTTTACTTCATTCTTCCGATGATTCAATTTGCATCAGTATATCTTTCAATATTGTTGGATATTGTTATAATGCAAGACATAGTTTGAAGTATTATCTTAAATACTCCAAAACTTTATTTATTGTCATCTAATGAGTTTATTTTGGATCACTTGTGAACGGACTCAGTTTAAAATAGCAAATGATATATCTGATCGCACACACTATATGATATACATCATGCTTCCCAAAAATCTTGCACAATCCAATTGTGAGTCACTTTTGTTTTCACTCTTTTGAAATGCAAAGCTCACATTTATTAGACACTTAACAATATTGACATTCAAATATTTCAACTAGTTAAGTACCTTTTCAATGCAATGAGACCGTGAAAATGCTAAACATTTTGGAGTTCTAAGAATTCTTATATCTAAGATCGCATTAGCAACTCCAATAATTTTCATTCCACTTGCTTTGTAGCATACGTTTAGTAGCTTTATGTCATTAGTATCTCTATTGATGATCAACATATCACCAATATACAAACAAATAATGACCTTATGATTTTAATGTGAACACATTTATCACTTTCATCATTCTTCAATCCATTTGCCGACATGGTTTGATTGAATTATGTCATTGTTTTGGTGCTTCCATAATGTGACTTAACAAGTTCACATACTTTCTTTTATTTACCAGGTACCAAAAAACCCTCAGGTTGTTCCATGTAAATTTCTTCCTCCAATTCTACATTTAAGAAAGTTCTTTTCACATTCATTTGATGAATTTGGAGGTCATATACAACAGTTAATAATTTTTTCATCCGAATGGATATAATTCTAATTACTAACGAGTATATATATCGACAAGATCAAAATCTTATTTTTTCTTAAGCCTTTGACACAAAGTCTTGCTTTATATTTTTCAACAGTTCCATCAACTGTTATTTTTCCTTCTAAAGATTCCTTTTTAACCCAAAGGTTTATTTTCTTGAAGAAGATCAATTAACTTTCAATATTGTTTATTGATACCATCTTTCCCAAGGATGAGTCTACAGAAGACACATAAAATGTTACAAAATCATATTCGAAGGAAGTAAATGTCCTTTAACATTTTACTAAGCCTCTGAATCTCTTTATTAATTACATTATCCTTTTTCATTTCCTAGGCCTTTTAGACCCTTCTCTAGACCACTCAAGTCTAATTTTACAGTCCACAGTCATGGGTCCTATTTTAATTCTTTTAGGAATAGGATCTTGGACATTGACTAGATACCCCCACACTTTGAAATATTTCAAGTTGGATTTCCTTTCTTTCCATTTCTCATATGGAAAATATTGTATTCTAATCAAACAAAATCGCTTTCTTTCTAAAAGGACAAAACTTTTTGTTGATCCCTTTTGCAGTAAGGATAGTTCCTCTACACAAGTTTTGTGTAAACACGAACTTATAAATATTGCATCCATCATTTCTTTCAACGTTCGGTTTTTCATTAGATTGAGGTGAATATGGCTGTAGTTTGATGTTTCACTTTCCAAACATATTTCTGCACAATGAGATTTGTACTCTCCATTCTTATCACTTATTATATATTTTTTTCACACTGATTTTCAACTTCGATATTACATTGTCTAGACATTTCTATTGCTTCATCCTTACAATTTAGCAAATAGACATAGTAAATTCTAATGCAATTCTCAATAAAAGTAACAAATACTTTTTCCCACCATGAGATGGTTTTAACTTCATATCATAAATGTCAGTGTAAATAAATTCTAAGGGATTAGAATTCCTTTCAACAAATTTATTAGTATGCTCAACATACTTAGATTCCACAAAAACTTGACATTTTTATTTATTGCACTCAAAGTTAGGCAAAATTTCTAAGTTGATCAGTTTTTCTTACAAGATTTTGTAATTGACATGCCCCAAGTAAGAACAAATATAAACATTTTGTTTGAAAAGCTCTTCGTGAGATAACTTTTTCCTCACTAATATTTTGTTCCTATTTCTTACAATTTTGTGTGATACAAAGATTGTTTAGATTGTCAGATATACTTTTCAGAAGGACATTTCCATAACTTTCAATGTGATTGTTATACAACTACCTATGAGCAAAATTTCATCGGGTTCAATAAAGACAATATAGGCCAATTGTTATTTTTACAAAAACATAACAAATGACTATTCACCAATATTAATGTCTATGCAAATACTTTTATTATAATAGACATATCTTTTTATGAAAAATCACAA
Source organism: Solanum habrochaites (assembly GCA_027704765.1). Taxonomy (NCBI): domain Eukaryota; kingdom Viridiplantae; phylum Streptophyta; class Magnoliopsida; order Solanales; family Solanaceae; genus Solanum; species Solanum habrochaites. The sequence goes on from JAKWJA010002495.1 coordinate 34,216,508, forward strand.
CATTTTAAGTGATTTTTTTTCATAAAAGAACACAATTCTTTTGAACAAGTATATATATAATTTGGATGTTTGATACTAGTCACACTATATACTAGTAATAGAGAAACTCAACAACCACAATACCAAATATACTTCAAGAATTTTGTGGGTATAACATAATACAAAAGTATCATTGAATTTCATATTATTTTTTGCTCCAAAGTTTAATTAGACACCAAGTCTAATCATAAGCAAATAACCCCCACATTTCAAATGTGATTTCAAAAATAGTTTTTCCACATATTTTAATGTTGGAAACACATTATTCTCCGAAAGAATTATAGTGCTGCAATTCTCTTTGACAATGTTTAGACAATGTAAAAGTTCATTCCATAGAGACACAAAATCACAAATTCTAAGTCAATGGTATTTTTCCTCTATCATAATTAGAGATACCACTTAGTTTAAATACTGACAATAAGGACAAAAAAAAATTGTACAATTTATTTCTATATTACATTGAAGTTTATAGAAAATTGAAAGTAAAATATTGACTTATTATGTGAAGTTTTCATATTCTTCTAACCAATTGAATAGTACAATTTTTCCACAGTATAAAACCACAAAAGTTTTTAGTCTACAAAAATCAGACACACTAACATTTCTCATGGAGTACAAAACTACAAAAGTCTTTTTTTTTCTCCAAACAGAATAACGCATATTCTTTATCACATAGAAATGTTTTTCTTATCAAATAATCTTCCAACTTTAAGATTTTGACATACTATTTTATCAAACAAAAATATGCATTTTTGCAAACTAATGAATTTTAAAAACAACAATATTTGCGAAGTAAAATTCATTCCACAACATATGGTTTGCAGATATTTTTCCAAAGATACACATAATTAAAAAAAAATCAAAGATGATAACTCTTAGAAACTATTTTCCTCCATAGATAATTTAATAAGAAGGTTACCTGGTAATCTTTAAACGGAATACCGTAAAAATTTTCTGTTTACATTCTCATTTCGACGTTGCTAAACAAGCAACAAATTTATGAAGAAGTAATGCATTTTTCTTCTACTTCCATAATCAAATTCTCTCAATCAGTAGAATACAAAAATACTAACAGTATAATAATTTCCTTAAGATTGTTGTTCATCTTGTATTCTAAACATACTTAGAACAAAACTTTGAAATCTTTGTAAGAAAACAAACTTTAAGAACATTTTCACTACTTGAAAATTAAAACTTGTAGCGAAACTAGAATAAAAACAGATTTAAAAAAAAATATACGAAATAGTTTTTATTAAAGAAGAATTGTTGTTAATATGTGTCTAAAGAATCTTAATGATTCCAACAAACTTTGTAGAAACACGAAGTTACCAAGTTTAATGAACCAGTGAAGAACAAAAGAATAGAAGAACTGAAGTTAATTCACAAATCTAAAGTTTGTAAAACACGTACCAGAATCTGGAAAAAAAATTAATAGGAAAAAGATCAAGTCCACTGAATTCACAGTGTCCCCTTAAGGAAATTATTCCCCTCTAGTATCCGAGGTTTGATTTGGAATATGACCTTCCAGGGTAAAATGGTCTCAATCACCAGAGTATAGATACCAAAAACTCCGGTGTTAGCGAACCACTCAACGGCAGTAAAGTACACTTAGAATACTAGATTTAGTAGTTGAAGAAGAAGTCCATGAATTCTTTTTTTTTAAAACGAGAGGAAATCCCTCAATTTATAGAAAACAAATGGTGGTGCGAAAAGGTTCTTATTGTGCCTTACCGGAAAGGTCACAAACCTTTGGAAAAGTCACAATCTTTCAGAATGGTCGTCACCTTTCATAAAAGTCAGAACTTTCCATAAAAGTCACAACATTTCATAAAAATTGCAACTTTTCATAAAAGTTACAACTTTTCATAAAAGTTACAACTTTTCATCAAAGTCGCAACATTTCATAAAAGTCACAACTCTTCATAAAAGTTGCAACTCATGATTTTCCATTGACACCTTTTTTAAAATCCAACATGATACATATCTTTCATTTTAATGGGCAATTCACTAATCTCTCACATGAGGATCCTAATATCCACCTTAGGAACCTCATGGATATTTTTGATACATACATCCGGATTGCAGTCTCATCGAACAATATAAGGTTGAGGTTGTTCTCATACTGATTGTTAGGAACTGTAAGACGTTGGTTAGATTTTGAGCCACCATACTCGATTACTACTTGATATTATCTAGCAAAGAAATTCCTAAATCGATTCTTCTCATCAAAAAAAACCTCTAAGCTGAGGGGCGAGATAATGAACTTTATTCAAAAGCAAGGATAACCCCTTATCGTTCCTCTCATACTAACAATGCATGTAGATGATGTGGTTGTTCAACTTACAACCAATTTGGCATATAGTATTAGAAAACCTCCACCGAGGGGTAGATTTGACTTAAATCATAGCATGGTACAAATTGTTTATTCTAATAGTCAATTCGATGTACCCCCATGAGGATCCTAATATCCACCATAGGAACTCCATAGATATTACTGATGCATACATCCCGACTGCAGTCACATCGGACTATGCGAGGTTGACGTTATTTACATACTCATTGTTAGGAGTTGTAAGACGTTGGTTGGATTTTGAGACGCCAAACTCTATTACTAGTTGAGATTATCTAGCAAAGAAATTCCTAAGTCGATTCTTCCCATCCAAGAAAACCTCTAAGCTGAGGGGGTGAGATAAAACACTTAATGGAAAAGCAAGGGGAGGACATGTACCAAGCATAGGAACATTTTAAACAAATGTTGAGTGCTTTGCCACACCACATACAAACTAATGAGGTGCTTGCTCACACTTTCTTTAAGAATTTAAATTATAATGTTCGTACACTTTTTAATAATTCAGTAGGTGGACACACCCTATCTAAAACAAGTGAAGAGTTGTTCGACTTACTCGATATGCTTTCTAAAGGGGAGCAAGGGCATAATAGGGAAATGCTTAGAACCAGAACCCAATGGTTGTAGGTATCTTATATGTTGACAAAATACTTTCATAAATACAAAATTAGATGCAATCCAATATAACATAGCTTTACATTTTAAGCACATGGCTCTAAATCAGGAAACGGTAACGTGGTACAATAGGCAGCCAATTGGTGTAAGGTACGTGGTGGCTGACTCATGAAACTAAGTAATGTGAGGCAGACCCAGATTCTGTAAATTATGTGGGTAACGGGAAAAGGGTCGTGTGTAAAAATTATGGTAACACTTACTACACTAGTTGAGGAACCATCTTAACTTCTCATTGGAGGGGGGTAGGGGGGACAAATCAAAATCAAGATCAAGGGGTGAATCAATACCGTTTTCAAGGGGCTGGGCAATAGTATCAAAATTCTAACAACGACACAAATACTAGTCACAAAAAGGGGGGATGAGCAATGAAGAACTACTCAACAACTCATAACTGAAATATGGACCAAAATAAATGCTAGGATAGATAAGCAGGATCAGAACATCTGAAACATCCATATGTCCCAAATAAGTTTAGAGAAATGAGTTCTGCAAGTGTCTAATTATTTGAAATTTCGTGCCCAATGTAGGTTGCCCGATGAAACGGGACCCAACATAAAGTAATTTCATGCGGTAAGTACTAGAAGAAGGTTGCAATTAGAGGAACTTTGTCACGACCTAGATTCTTGAATTCGGATGGCAACCGGCGTCGTTAACCTCTCAAAGGTCGCAGACAAACCTCTTCTTAGCTTTCATCACAATCACACAGTTAAATTTGCAGAAATGTTTAATACTTTTAATATACTAACGAAATATACTTAGAATTCATACTTAAGGTTTATAAAAACAATACGATATTTTAAAACTATTGTCTCATACATATAGAAACCATTTAAAGAGTATAAATCTGAACTTAGCCAATAATAGTTAATATACTATATAGGTCTCTTACAAAAGAACATAATGGAAATAGCGTATTCTTATAAATACTAAAAATATACATAAGCTAGAATGTGAAAGATAGCATCCCCGAATATGAGAACCAACCATGACTTGGAGAAAGAGTTCCAAGCTTCTTCAAATCGATCTCCTTAAGCTTTAATGGCAGGAACTTACAGTTGTAGTAATGTAAAGTTAGGTATATGCACATAACACATAGGGACATTCATGAAAAAGAATCATTTATCATATCTTCAGAAAACATGCCAAGCCATATAAAAATCATCAATGTACATACCATATAACATATACAAGATAATGATTTCGTTAACATCAAACATGATTATAATTATAAGAATCTTATCATAAAGTCACATGAACAATTCATATTCAATGCATCATATAAACATAACATACAAAACACTTACCAATGATCCCATCCCCAACCTACAAGTGCAATGGTCATGTGAAGCCCCATAACCCCACATAACCAAGTAGAAAAGATAGGAGACCATAAGTAAGGCTTTGCTTCCTATAACTTGTAACATAGTTGGGTATCATTAACATATCAATGAAGCCAAATAACACATTCATTATAATAGCCAACATTCATGTAATAGTAAAATCATATATCAAAATAATATATATTTCACATCATCATGTTACTTAAGAACAATCTCCTAGGACTTCCCTTAGAGTCAACTTGTGCAACGTCTAGGTAGCGTCCCATACCAATACCTATACTAAGCCAACTCCTCAAGTCACCCTAATCAACATTCGTTTACTTGTATTTCGTTTTATATGAGGGAACATACACAATAACCGACATAGGCCATGTGAGATAAACATGGAATCCGGTGTCATGAAACCCCACAACAAAAAAAGGTGGTCTACCGGCCGAAGTAGAACCTACATGACATAGATTTCTAGGCAAATCCACTAGCTAGTATCTTATGGTGGCAACATAGTTCAAGAACTAGGATATGTATTAGATACCTATAGTTCCACATTACATGGAAACCTCAATCTCATAAGAATCATTGTGAACCTAACTTCCCTCAGGGAAGGGACACTTCCCATATCTAGTTCATCGGTGCGTAGCTTAAGTCCCTTTTCTTAAAATAAACTTTAAGTTGTTTTTCATAATAAACTTATCATAGGTCATAAAATATTATCTCCTTGTATAACATAATCGTGATCTATATTAGATTAGATGAGAATTTTCCTTTCATCGTACCCCTTAAAACGTGAGATTTACATAGCATAATCATCTTGTGTAAAACATAGAAGAGAGAATCATAACTTGCATCTTCATATTCTTATCATAATCTCACGATTTACATATTCATAGAAGCATATTCACATAGCAATATCATACATTCTTTCATAACATAGCATCAAGACTTATAGGCTTAACATAACATCTAAGAATGATCACAATTTTAGAAGACTTACCTCTTGCTTCCAAAAATCTTATTCATCATTCGAAATTCACAATAAAAATTACTGAAATACTAAATGGTATAATCAAGAAAAACCCATAAAATCATGTACAAGATCAATACATGGAATAGGGAAAGGTAAAAGGGTCATTAAAAGGTTCATTCGAACCTTAAATTCTAACCCTAACGTTTACCTGTTATCATGTCATAGAAACAAACATACGAAGCCATAATTTAGGTAAGAACATGCTTCAAACTAAATTCAAGCATAATTAGAAGCATAAACTGTCACGACCCAAAACGAGTGGCGAGTGGCACCCACACTTAAACTCTTAAGTGGGCGAAAACCTAACTTACAAAATATAGGCATAACGCGGAAACTCATGAGTTACTAAATATCATTTCCCAAAACATATAAGTCATCACATCAAGGACATCTAATATCCAATACTAAGTCGAAGAATATCAACTACACCAAAATAAAAGAATAAAATGGATGTGTCAAAAAGTAAAGGACATCATTTCATGATCGAGAGAACCCAACACGAACTTGAATGGATAGCTCACCCCGGAACTTGATATACGGGAGGCTTACTAGAGATGAGGGAAATCTGAAGTCATAGGTACACTCGCTGCATTTCATAAAAGGAAAACCTAGAAGAAAACAAGTAGGGCTCAGTACGAGACAACATATACTGAGTAAGTATCAATGGTCAACCCAAAATAGTAACTAAGATACAAAGAATAATAGCATGAACTCAAATATAGAACTTAACATGTGATAAACAACAAAAAACATGAACAAGTGTCAATAAAAATAAAGTAAGCACGTATTAAGTCAACGGTATCAAGATCACACATGAGGACTCATGCCTCTAAACCAAACCATTTTGGGAGTTGAGTTCTTTGAGATTGAGTATCTTCCATTATTTAACCATATTTTTCATTTAATATTATCATGCTGGAACTTGACACTCCAATCCAATAATACCGTATCGGAAAGTGACACTCCAATCAAAGAATACTGTGTTCTAACGTGACACTCCGATCCAAAAATGCCGTGTAACATCATGACACTCCGATCCAAGATTACCATGTCGGAACGTGACACTCTTATCCAATAAATACAATTAATTTATTATTTAATATCACCACTTTTTCATTCGTTAATAATATTTTATCAAGCCTTCTTTATTTAAGGCACTACTTCGATAGAGATGGTTTATGATCATACATTCCACGGTCACGGGATTTCACACTAATCACAAAAAAAAACACGACCAAGCCACACAATCACACAATCAAGTACATATAAAACTCACAATATCTTTCAATGCATATCAGTCACTATTAAAAGTTTACTATCAAATAGCATAAACCCATAACCTACCTCCACCGAAGAATCGAAGTAAAGAAAACTATTTTTCCAAGATTTTCCTTCTCCTCAATGCCTTCAAACCTTTCCAATATATCAAATGTATATATATAACTTCTAGGTTAACGAGTCTATAAACACTCATATCATATTATGTCTAGCCTAGACATAAAAACTCACCTAATTCCATAATCAATTTTCTAAAGTTCAAACGTAATGGTGAATCTAATTAATTCCTACAATTAGCATAATTTAATGGTATTAAAGCTAATACAACACTTTTAATATTTAATTACCTATCTCAATATATTAAAACATATATTTATAATATAATACTGTAAGAAACCCTAAAACCTCATCAAATTGTACGACCCAATACTCAACTTTCAACATACAATAGGCAGAACCTTATTTCTTCTAGTGATTCCCTCATAATTGCTCCATTATGTCCACTATCTTATTCCATTCCATAATTAACACCACACATATGAAAAATATAACAACAACAATATTTAATTGATAGATTAGTTATGTCCTAAAATTAAACCATAAATTCAACTGGAACGAACCACCACAATAGGTTGCAATGGCAGTGCATACGTCTAACACCCATAATTTAATTCTCTCACCCTAACATATATGATACCATAAACTAAACTCATTACACATACATATATATATTATACCCATCAACACATATACTTACTTCTTAAAATAATCTCACAGTAAATTAATAGATTTATGGAAGCCAATCTTGTCTCAACCCAACGTCACTATTTACACTAACAATTGTCCATTCCCTAATTTTACAAAATAAGTACACATTAGCAGCAATAACATGCAACTTAAACATTGTTAATTTCAACTTAATTTTTATCCAACTCAATTAATATTAATATTATAATAAAAGGATTTCCACCTATTCAATATGTACATATATATTAAAGACTAACCTTTTACTATTTCCTTACGCACATGAAGTAGCCACCCTCTTCTTGATCATTTGAGGATATTGGTCGCCCTAGATTGTTTTCCTCTTTTTCTCTTTTCTTTTTTTCAACAGATTATTTATTATCGTAATTATCTAAAGGCTAGTTATAAAAGTGGTAAAAGTGACCCACTACTTATTTAATATTATTTTCTTTAACTACCAAATAATTAAATTAGTAAAACCACCCCACTAATTTAATAATTATAATTACAAATAATTCACAATACCCATTTAGAACCTATCAAAAAGTATTTTATGAAATAAAAAGTTCTAGTACTCAAAACGATAAAAACGATCATTACAATAGATACCAATTTACCCATCGTCAGTCCTCGAATGATTAAAAAAAATAGGCTAGTGTGAGAAAGGGTACAAGAATCGACAAAAATATGTCAATATCTTTTGTGCATATCATACTCAGCCTCCCAACATCTTACCTCAAATGCACCAAGCCAACCATTGTAAGAGTTACATTGCTTCTCTTAATATGCCTCAGATATGGTCATATCCATGCCTAAACTCACGTAACAACAAAAGGTATTTTCCATAACCATCAAAGCTAATCATACATACTTATGCAACATGTTCTCAAGAACCTTGACACAACCATGAGGTGGATTTCTTTTTTTTTCTCACATAATCACGATAAAATGTTGAATCAATACTAACTCCAATAAAAGTGAACATGAACCAACCACCACACACTCATAATGCACAAATCACCAACTTAGTCCATATTATAATTGCACAGATACTTGGTTTATCAAACCCCACATCCACTAAAGTTAATACTCTTAAGACAAACAAAACCTTATGACCACATGATCATCTTCCTTACTCCCAATCATCATTAACTTCAAGCATTCTTATCACATATATGTTCAAACTATGACTGTCACGACCCAATACGAGCCGCGAGTGGCACCCACATTTACTCTCCTATGTGAGCGAACCAACCAATCTAATCCCAACATTTCAACCATAATAAACAGAAAATAATGCGGAAAACATAAAACTGATTAACGAAATCAATTAAATAACTTCTAAAATTTATCAATTACTATCCCCAAAACCTGGAAGTCATCATCACAAGAACATCTATCCTCAAATTACTAAATATAAGAGTATCTAAGAAACTAAAATAAGTAAAAGAGATGGTCCATGTCCGAACTTCAAGACATCAACACGCGAAGGAAAGAATCCAGACCGAGCTAGGAACAATAGCTCACCCTGAAATCTGATTATGCTGAAGTCTGGTTAGATTTGCGGTTGAGTCGAAGTCGATGGCACGTTTGCTGCACTCTACAAATAACAAGAAAGAAACATACAAGTAGGGGTCACTACAAAAGACAAGTACTGAGTAGGTATCATCGGCCAACTCAAAATAGAAAACAATATATATCAGATAATAAAATAAAATCGACTACCATACTCAACAGATACAACAACAAGTACCATAACTATTGGCCACCACCTAAGCACAACTATGAGGACTCATGCCTTCACACCATACACATTTGGTAAATAGGTTCTTTAAATCTGAGTATATTAACATGCTTCAAGATTCATTCTTTATACTATCCTGGTGTCGGAACGTGAAACTCCGATCCTCTACTATCCTGGTGTCGGAACGTGACACCCGATCCACTACTACTATCCTGGTGCCGGAACATGACAACCGATCCATTACTACTATCCTGGTGTCCGAATGTGACACCCGATCCATTACTACTATCTTGGTGTCGGAACGTGACACCCGATCCATTACTACTATCCTTGTGTCGGAACGTGACACCCGATCCACTACTACTATCCTGGTGTCGGAACGTGACACCCGATCCACTAACCTCATTCTTTTAGTTCATCAAGCCTTCTTTTATACCAAGGCATTATCATTAACAGATGGGGTTTAGGTTAAGATTCATAGCCTCATCTTTCTAATCCATTACAATTACATAATCACATCATGCAAGCATATAATTGAGCATATAGAAGACTTTCCAATACTACCCAGTAAATATCATTCGCTTTTAAGAGTTTACTATGAAATAGCATAAACCATAACCTACCTCCACCAAAGAATCGTGATCACGCAAACTACTTCTCAAGGTCTTTGCTTTCCTCTTTGTTCTCTCTCTTCTCTCGCTCGTTCGTCCCTCTCTTATTTCTATTTTTCTTATTCAAACCCTTTTTCTTTTACCCTAATTGTCATATAATTAAGTATAATAGATGATAAAAATTACCCACTTTCTCAAGTGCTCCTCATGTTCTTTCTTGCTTTTTGAGTATACCAGTATATCATCAATGAATACAATGACAAAGAGATCCAGGTATGGCTTAAAAATCCCATTCATCAAGCTCATGAAAGCAGAAGGGCCATTCGTAAGCCCAAAAGACATTACTAAGAACTCATAATGCCCATACCTTGTTCGAAAAGCAGTCTTGGGCACATCTGCTGCCCGTATTTTCAATTGATGATAACCAGATCTCAAGTCAATTTTTGAGAAGGTACAAGAACCTTGTAATTGGTTGAACAAATCATCAATGCGAGGAAGATGATACTTGTTCTTAACAGTTACCTTATTCAGTTGTCTGTAGTCAATACATATCCAAAAACAGGAGAACCCCAAGGGGATGCACTTGGTCTAATAAAGCCTTTCCCTAACAACTCTTGAAGTTGGGCCTTCAACTCTCTTAACTCAGCGGGAGCCATTCTATAAGGGGGTATGGAAATGGGGCGAGTACCCGGCTCCAGATCAATGCAAAAGTCAATATCTCTATCCGGTGGCATACCAGGAAGGTCTGCAGGAAACACATTCAGAAACACACGGACTATCAAAACCGACTCAATTGAAGGTACTTGGGTAGCATCATTCCTGAGGTGTGCCAAGAAAGCTAAACACCCTTTACTAACCATCATCTTAGCACGAAGAAAGGAGATGATACGAACTGGAGTGGAAGTGTAGTCACCCTCCCACACTAACGGATCTTTCCCAGGCTTGGCCAACGTTATAGTTTTGGCATTACAATCTAAGATTGCAAAGTTTGGAGAAAGCCAAGTCATACCCAGAATCACATCGAAATCAACCATTTCTAAGATAACCAAGTCTACATGAGTATTTCTCCCCATAAAAGTCAAGACAAGACCTATACACCTTTTCAACTATCACAAACTCACCCACCGGATTAGAAACACGAACAGGCATGTCAAGCAATTCGCAATGTAAATTAAGACCAGTAGCAAATGAGGAAGATACATATGAAAATGTGGATCCTGGATCAAACAATACAGAATTCATGCAATCACAAACCAAAAGATTACCTGTGATAACAGCATTAGATGTCTCCGCTTCCGACCGCCCAGGGAAAGCGTAACAATGGGCCCTATCACCTGTCTGCCCGTTGCCCCTACCATGTTGTGCTGCAGTCGCTCCGGCTTGCCCGCCACCCCGGTTGGTTTGGTTACCACCATTACCTTGACCACCACGTCCTCCAGAATGGCGGCCCCTTCCATGACCACCTCTACCTCCGACTATTGGGGGTCTGCAACTCTGTTTTGGAAAATATCTCTTAATATGTCCAATTTCCCCACATCCATAACACTATCTGGGTTCAAGCATAGGTCTCTGTGAGAATGACGGAGTCTGGGGATAACCTCCAAACTCAGATAAATGTTGACCGATCTGCGGTGGATCCCCAGCTACAGCCTGTAGTGAAGACTGAATAGGTCGGGTTGGATAACCTCCTGAACTCTGCCCTCTGGAGTAAGAATCACTAAACTCACCTCCCTTACGAAACTTCTTAGTTGTTGATGCCATGGTGAAGTCATCTGGCTTCACTCCCTCCACCTCTATCACAAAGTCTACCACTTCCTGAAAGGATTTTGCTGCAGTAGATACCTGTAAGGCTGAAATCTGCAAATCTAACCTCAATCCCTTCGCAAAACGGCGAATCCGCTCTTGTGGACTGAAGCAAAGCTGGGTGTCATACCTAGATAATGCACGAAACTTAGCCTCATACGCAGTGACCAACATCCTGCCTTGCTCTAGGCTCAGGAACTCATCTCTCCTCATATCCCTCAAAGTCCGGGGTATATACTTCTCCATTAACAAGCTAGAGAATGATGCCCAAGTCATAGGTGGTGCTTGTGCTGGTTGACACTCAACATACGATCGCCACCACATTTTGGCGTTCCACTGAAATTGATAGGTCACAAATTCGACGCCAAATCGTTCTACTATGCCCATCTTGTGTAGTACTTCATGACAATCGACTAGAAAATCATAGGGATCCTCAGATTCAGCACCCTTGAAGACTAGAGGTTTCAATTTTAAGAACTTACTGAAAAGTTCGTGCTGATCACTTGTCATTATAGGACCTGTAGTCAATCGAGGAAACGTGCCTATTTCCAATGAGGCATCCATGCGGGGAGCCACAACAGCTGCATGCTGTACCCCCGGAACCTGAGGTGCTGGTGCAGAAAGCACTGGAGTTGTCTAGCCCTGATCAGATAACCCACTAAGATAAGCAAGAACCTGATTAATCATCTCTGGGGTAGGTTGGGGTGGTAATTCCTCATTCTGCACTTGCTCATTCTCCCCTTCCTCACCCTCTCTTACTACTTCCTCAGTCGGTGGAGGAGTCACTGCCCTAGTAATAGATGGGCAAGGTGTTTGTCCTCTTCCTCTAGAGGACGTCCTCCTGCGACCTCTACCACGGCCTCTCGCTGCTGCTCCTCTTCGAGCTACAGACCCAGTGGCTGGCTCAGACGCATCTTGTCTTGCCGATGCTGGTGTTGGCGCAGTTGCTGCTCTAGTTCTAACCATCTGCGAAATAGAGTGAAGATGGTCAGATACCAATTTGTATCACCTAGATACCAATTGGATCCAAGTAATAGCACAAAAGAAAGAAGGAATGAAATTTTTCCGAAAGTCCTATAGCCTCTCAAAGAAAAGTAAAGGCGTCCCCCTACCGTTCCTCAAGACACTACTAGACTCGTTCTTGTGTGATGAGACCAACGAACCTAATGCTCTAATACCAAGTTTGTCACGACCCAAAACGAGCCGCGAGTGGCACCCATATTTACTCTCCTATGTGAGCGAACCAACCAATCTAATCCCAAAATTCAACCATAATAAACAGAAAATAATGCGGAAGACTTAAAACTCATTAACGAAATCAATTAAATAACTTCTAAAATTTATCAATTACTATCCCCAAAACCTTGAAGTCATCATCACAAGAACATCTATCCTCAAATTACTAAATCTAAGAGTATCTAAGAAACTAAAATAAGTAAAAGAGATGGTCCATGTCCGAACTTCAAGACATCAAGACGCGAAGGAAAGAATCCAGTCCGAGCTAGGAACAATAGCTCACCCTGAAATCTGATTATGCTGAAGTCTGGCTAGATTTGCGGTTGAGTCGAAGTCGATGGCACATTTGCTGCACTCCACAAATAACAAGAAAGAAACATACAAGTAGGGGTCAGTACAAAACACAAGTACTGAGTAGATATCATCGGCCAACTCAAAATAGAAAATAATATATATCAGATAATAACATAGAATCGACTACCATACTCAACAGATACAACAACAAGTACCATAACTATTGGCCATCACCCAAGCACAACTATTAGGACTCATGCCTCCACACCATACTCATTTGGGAAATAGGTTCTTTAAATCTGAGTATATTAACATGCTTGAAGATTCATTCTTTTTACTATCCTTGTGTCGGAATGTGACACTCCGATCCTCTACTATCCTGGTGTCGTAACGTGACACCCGATCCACTACTACTATCCTGGTTCCGGAACGTGACACCCGATCCATTACTACTATCCCGGTGTCAGAACGTGACACCCGATCCATTACTACTATCCTGGTGTCGGAACGTGACACCCGATCCATTACTACTATCCTGGTGTCAGAACGTGACACCCGATCCACTACTACTATCCTGATATCGGAACGTGACACCCGATCCACTAACCTCATTCTTTTAGTTCATCAAACCTTCTTTTATACCAAGGCATCATCAACAGAGAGGGTTTAGGTTAAGATTCATAGCCTCATCTTTCCAACCCATTACAATTACATAATCACATCATGCAAGCATACAATTAAGCATATAGAAGACTTTACAATACTACCCAATAAATATCATTCGCTATTAAGAGTTTACTATGAAATAGAATAAACCATAACCTACCTCCACCGAAGAATCGTGATCACGCAAGCTTCTCCTCAAGGTCTTTGCTTTCCTCTTCGTTCTCTCTCTTCTCTCGCTGGTTCTTCCCTCTCTTCTTTCTATTTTTCTTATTCAAACCCTTTTTTTTTACCCTAATTTTCATATAATTAAGTATAAAAGATGATAAAAATAACCCACTTTCTATTTCAAGGTTATCTCCTTTAACCCCTACGTAATTGAATTATTAACATTAATCCACTAACTTTATAATTATAAGCATGAATAGTCCAAAACGCCCCTTAAAAACTTTTAACAGAAATTCGACCCAGCCAGGGTTACGCAGCCTGTGACGGTTCGTCACGACTATGACGGTCCGTACTGCATATCCGTCACGAAGTTCAGAGAGTTAATTCTGTGGAAAGATTTGTGACGGTCCGTCGTGCCAACGACGGTCCATCCTGCCATTCCGTCGTGACGTTCAGAGAGTCGACCTCAGTACTCAAATTTTTAGGGTCTAAGTGTTTTGGAACGAGACACCCTCGACGGTCCGTCGCGCCCATGACGGTCCGTCGTTGGATCCGTTGACCCAGACAGTTATTACCAGAAATAAACTCTACTGCTCGAAACGACTAACAGGTCGTTACAATGACTATTTTTCTTTCTATTAAAGCATTTAATGACAAATATGAGTCCCAAACAAGGTTAATAACACTAATTTCAAATTTGGTAGTACATTTTCATCGAGATAAAACCATTAAATCACTCTCAAAGTCAACTTCCCACCACTTTCAAATACCATCCTTTATCTACCATTTAACACCATCATATACCTCATGTAAATACTTGGGAATTCTTGGTCACTCAAATTATTTTGAATACTATAAGCTTATAACCTCTATTCACCATCAAATGTCTATGTAAGACATCTCAACATTCTATGTAGTCCCATCAGTAGAGTAGTATTAACCCAACTCTAAATGCTTAATAACCAAGTAGAATTAGATCTTACCTTGTATATCATTCTTTAGTCATCAATCACAATTTGAGTAATCTACCCCTACATAAACACTAAATTTTTCATACCTCACCATTTTCCACCCAAACAAAAACTCAATATTTGTAATGAAAGTAAATGATAAACTCCTGGTAAGTTTATGTTGAACCAGTCCACACTTCACAGTCATATCTAAGTTTATCAGAGAAAATTCGTACAACATTAAAGTTTGAACCATGGGTCTATATATGAGAGGTTTGATTATTTCACCTTAAATTATTCCCATGACACAAAATCTAAATATAATGAACTCTTCAATACATCAGACTCTTGTTCCTTTTGCTGGCTCACTTACTAATCATGTTATGCGGCCCAAATATCTTGACAATTTTTACTTTAGCCTTTAGATTAAAATATTACATGAAACCACCTTAGGTCCTTTAACCATCAAAAGTAATCAAATTTTCTTCTCAGACTACGCACAAATCCTTCAAAATGCTCCCTACTCAATTCAATTGATCATTTCTTATCTTACAATTTTATACCTTGATAAATATACCACACGGATGTATACTTACTTACTATTGAAATTTTG
This sequence comes from Solanum habrochaites, assembly GCA_027704765.1. Lineage (NCBI taxonomy): Eukaryota > Viridiplantae > Streptophyta > Magnoliopsida > Solanales > Solanaceae > Solanum > Solanum habrochaites. Next base: position 34,232,037 of record JAKWJA010002495.1, read on the forward strand.
AATTTTGAATTCAACTTTGCAACCTAGTCCCCTTATTAATCAATATTAGCTCATACCTGGAAGATATTTATAACTGTGTATCATAGCTTATTATTGATCGTCTTTCTATCGACCTTACCTTATCCTTCACTAAAAATTCAACCATACTTATTAATAAATTCAACGCTACAACATAACTTATCATCCCACTCGAGGTGAACGGTTGTACACATTTTTCTGATGTCTTATTAAATAGATTTTAACCAATTTTATAAACATGTGACAATAAAACCATGACCATATTAAAATATATGAAACCACATGTCATAAAATCCAATTCTAGACCTCCAAAATATACCTCTTTATCCCTTGCAATTAGAGAAAATATTTTTGTTATCACCTCTTTCTGAAGATTGCACTATATCCCAATTATTATTATTATTATTATTATTATAATTATATACATATATATATATACATATATATATATGTATATATATACATATACATATATATATATATATATATATATATATGTATATATATACATATATATATATATATATATATGTATATATATATATACATATATTATTAGTATTATTATTATTTCATATTATGACTCTAACTCTTTTAAATTCAATTCAAGTGGTGTCCCCACTTCTCCTTAAACTTTCCATACATGCTTTCAAATCGTTAGTACCGTAAAACAAACTCGTTCAACCAACAATCCTTATTATATAATTTCATCTCAGTCACACTCCCTCACGAATTTATCACCATGCTCAGTTATCCTTTGTCATCACCACGAAGTGAACCTTTTACTCGACCTAAAACTTAAACTTATGTATACCAATCAAATTCAAGTGACAAACCCATTTTTATACACACTTTCTTACTAAAATTTTCAAATACTTCACCTAAGTATACTTATTAGGACTTTCTTTCCCTATAAGTTTGTTCGATTGAAGCGTAACATAAAATCACCAGTCCTCCATATGATTATACCGATACTCTTTTTGTCAAACTCCACGTACTCTTCACATCATTCCACTTTCTACATCTAAAGTATTATGAAGTATTAACTATATAACTTAACACCCAAAAAAAACAAAAAAATCCGTTAGTTATACCGAACATATCAAAGTTAAAAACAACCTCTTTCACTCATAAAAATATATTATAAATCGCTTAAGATGAGATATGGCCACCATCATAATAGCACAGTAGTAGCTATACAAAATCATACACCCACATTTTTTTTGTTCTCTTCTCAACAAATAATTAGCTCATCATTAGGTCATAAATGATCCATTAGTTTTTGTCCCCAAATTTTATATAAGGATACGACACCATCAATTTATAATACATAATGTCAAAACACTATTTTCCTCCTAACATATCAACTCTATATGAATTGAAGTGATGGAGTTCATACCTGAAGCGCAGAGATGATGATACAACTTGTTGAGCTTCTTGTAAACGACTTAATATTTCTCTTTATTTGAATGTGTAACCTAGTGGTCATAAGTCATTCTTATATATGGACCACAACATATAGATTATCATATAAATTATGGATTGACTCAACACTCACCGATTGAATTAATTACATAAAATAATACCCCTCCATCAAATCATTGTATTAAAATCAATATTTAAAAAAAAGCCCTTTAAATAATTATAAATATCTTCAAATTCTTTCTATGTTTACCCCCAATATATTTGCATTCTTTCAGGTAGATAACAAAAGAAACACACTTCATAACTCTAATAAGTAAACATCAGTATTGTTTAATAGTTGTATCATGACCCTCTCTAATATACACTCAATTTATAAAATTGAAGTAGTGATTCTAACTTCACTTATTGCAACATAATTTCATAATTCACAGAGCAATCTATATGCGTTACGACAGCTTCACTAACTTGTATTTTTCTAGTAATGGTGTTCATTATCTAGCCTTCGCTTTATGAAACTTATGTAATGTTTTGAACTTATCAACGTCATCTGTATCACCCTCTCTACCTCATATCCCTCAAAGAAAGGAATATATACTTCACCACAAAGAAAATGGAAAATGGTGCCTTAAGTCATAGATACTGCCTTCATTAACCTACACTCAACATGAGACGAATACCACATTTTGCGTATCCTCAAAATTAGTACGTCACAAACTTAACACTAAGCCTCTCCACCATATTCATTTTATGAAGCAACTCAAAAAATCAACAATGAAGGCATAAACATCTTCAGAATCGATATCCATGAAGAATAAGGGTTTCAACCTTATGAACTTAATAAAAAGACCATCCTAGTCACTAGTAATTGAATTTCTATAGTGAAATCGTTGAAATATATCTATTTTTAAGGGCATATTTTTTCTAGTCATGTTATTTAAACTTATAAAGTGCTAACAATGTGTAAAATAGAGTGAAGAAGTTCAGATACCAATTTTTATCACCTAGACCAATTGGATTCAAGTAGTAGAACGAAAGAAAAAAAAAGAATGAAGTTTTCCTAAAGTCTTATAGCCTCTTGAATAAAAGTAAAGGCATCCCCGTATCGTTCTGCAAGACTCTAGTAGACCTGTCCTTGTGTGATGAGATCATTGAACGTAACGTTCTGATATCAAGTTTGTCACGACCCAAACGAGTCGCGAGTGGCACCCACACATAACCTCTTAAGTGGGCGAACCAACCAATTTAACCTAACTTACAAAATACAGGCATAACGCGGAAACTCAAGTGTTACTAAATGTCATTTTCCAAAACCTGAAAGTCATCACATCAAGGACATCTAATATCTAATACTAATTCTAAGAATATCAAATACACCAAAATAAAAGAATAAAATGGTACGTGTCCGAAAGTATAGGACATCATCTCATGATCGAGAGAACCCAACACTATCTTGAATGGATAGCTCACCCTCGAACTTGATATGCGGGAGGCTTACTAGAGCTGAGGGAAATCAAAAGTCATTGGTACAGTCGCTGCATTTCGTAAAAGGAAAACAAAGAAGAAAACAAGTAGGGTTCAGTACGAGGCAACATGTACTGAGTAAGTATTATCGGTCATCCCAAAATAGTAACTAATATACAAAGAATAATAGTATGAACTCAAATATAGAACTTAACATGTGATAAGAAACAAAAAACATGAACAAGTGTCAATAACAATAATGTAAGCACGTTTTAAGTCAACGTTATCAAAATTACACATGAGGACTCATGCCTCCAAACCAAACCATTTTGGGAATTGAGTTCTCTGAGATTGAGTATCTTCCATTAATTCAACATATTTTTCCTTTAATATTATCGTGTCGGAACGTGACACTCCGATCCAAGAATATCGTGTCGGAACGTGACACTCAGATCCAAGAATACCATGTCGGAACGTGACACTCAGATCCAAAAATACCGTGTCAGAACGTGACACTCCGATCCAAGAATACCGTGTCGGAATGTGATAATACAATCCAATAAATACCATTAATTTATCATTCAATATCACCACTTTTCCATTCGTTAATGATATTTCATCGAGCCTTCTTTATTTAAGGCATTACTTCGATAGAGGTGGTTTAAGACGACATTCCACGGTTTCGGGATTTCAGACCAATCACAAAAAAAAACACGACCAAACCACACAATCACACAATCAAGTACATAGAAAACTTCACAATATCATTCAATGCATATCAGTCACTATTAAGAGTTTACTATCAAATAGGATAAACCATAACCAACCTCCACTGAAGAACCGAAGTAAAGCAAACTACTTTTCCAAAAACTCACCTAATTCCATAATCAATTTTCTAAAGTTCAAACCTAATGGTAAATCTAATTAATTCCTCCAATAAGCATAATTTTAATGGTGTTCAACTAATAAAACACACTTAATATTTAATTTTCTATTTCAATATATTGAAACATAAATTTATAATATAATAATGTAAGAAACCTTAAAATCCCATCAAATTGTACGACCCAATAATCAACTTTCAACATACAATAGGCAGAACCTTATTTCTTCTAGTGATTCCCTCATAATTGTTCCATTATGTCCACTATACTATTTCATTCTATAATTAACACCACACATATGAAAAATATAACAACAACAATATTTAATTGATAGATTAATTATGTCCTAAAATTAAACCATGAATTCAACTGGAACGAACCACCACAATAGGTTGCAATGGCATTGCATACGTCTAACAACCATAATTTAATTATCTCACCCTAACATATATGATACCATAAACTAAACTCATTACACATACATATATATATATTATACCCATCAACACATATACTCACTTCTTAAAATAATCTCATTGTAAATTAATAGATTTATGGAAGCCAATCTTGTCTCAACCCAACGTCACTATTTACACTAACAATTGTCCATTCCCTAATTTTACAAAATCAATACACATTAGCAGCAACAACATGCAACTTAAACATTGTTAATTTCAATTTAATTTTTATCCAACTCAATTAATATTAGTACTATAATAATAGGATTCCACCTATTCAATAAATACATATATATTAAAGACTAACCTTTTACTATTTCCTTACGGACATGAAGTAGGAGGTAACCACCCTCTTCTCGATCGTTTGAGGATATTGGTCGCCCTAGGTTGTTTTCCTCTTTTTCACTTTTATTTTCTTCAAAAGATTATTTACTATCCTAATTATCTAAAGACTAATTATAAAAGTTGTTAATGTGACCCACTACTTATTTAATAATATTTTCTTTAACCACCAAATAAATAAATTATTAAAACCACCCCACTAATTTCATAATTATAATTACAAATAGTGCAAAATACCCATTTAGAACCTATCAAAAATTATTTTATGAAATAAAAAGTTCTATTACTCAAAATGATTAAAAGGATCGTTACATAAATTCAACAATTCTTGCGAATTTAGATATAGAAAACATTTACTTTTCATTGAAAAACATAAATCTAGGGTTAGGAAGAAAATTCGTTTTGTAGAGTAAAAACCCTAGAATTGAAGTTCTCGAAAATTTATCTTGAAAGGACCTCTTGGAAAAAAGAATCCTAAGAGTTAAAACCAATACCTTATAGATGAAGAATCCATTAAATCTTTAATTGAAATTTCGAAATCTTTGTCCTATTCCTTAAACTTTTCTTGTTCATTAATGGAGTTTGAAAAAAGAGAGCATCCTTGAGGGATTGAGAGAATTTCGTTTAATTCTTATTTGGGACGTGTAATTATTATATAAAACTGACCTAATATCAATATATACACTTCCCAAGACTATTCCTAAAGACCCTCCTCTTAAATTACCATAAACGTCTCTCCTAAATTGACTACAACTTGGAGAACATTTGACGTAGTCAAATGTGAAATTTTTCCTAAGAATTTCGTTTAGACCCTTTAAATTAATTAATTAAATGTCTAATTTTATTAATTAAGGGGACTAGGTTAATTAATAAAGTACCCCTAAGTCATTGGAACCATAATTAACCCTTTTGGACCATCCTAGGTTAATTACTAGGATGTTTCTTGAGTTATACTAGGTTAGTGTAAGAATTTCGGTTTGACCTCTTTAATTCTATTAACTAAGTTTCTAATTTAATTAATTAGGTGACATATGGTAATTAAAAAAGTACCCTTAATTCTTTAGGACCATAACTAACCTTTTGAACCATCCTACATTAGGTACTAGGTTGTCTTTTTCTTGTCTTAACTAAAATCTGGAAATTACATTGTGATTTTGTTTTTTTCATTTTAAATTAATTATTCAAGACTAAATTTATTAATGAAGTAACCTAGGTTAATTACTAAATTATCCCAATGTTTTTAGGACCATAACCAACCCTTTGGACAATCCTACGTTAGGTACTAGGTTGTCTTTGTCTTTCCTTAACCGAAATCTAGAAATTGCTTTGTGATTTTGGTTTTCCCATTTAAATTAATTAATTAATTAACCTAAGGTATTTACTAAAGTATCTCTATGTTTTTAGTACCATAACCAACCTCTTGGACCATCCTATGTTAGGTACTAGGTTGGCTCTGAGTTAGCTTTTTGTCTTTATGTCACCCGGTTAGATCTTAGGTTTTCAGATCCCTTAGTTAGTTATTTTTCATTGGTCCTAGGTTAGTTAGTAAGTTAGGGAAGTTTTTTAGGATCTTCAATCAGTTAGGGAGCTTGGCCCCACGTGATCCTACACGCTTGCCCCCTGACCACCCTAACTGATTCCGTTGATGCTTGTGTCTTGGTCGTTAAAAACATGTTCTTGCACATGTGTTGCTTGTAATTTCCTAACTAACTATTTTGGATGTTTCTTTTGAAATGTTTACTTATTGTCCTAAGGATCCTCACTATGTCCTTGGTGACTGCTTAATCTACATGATCATTTTAAATGATCATGTGCTATGGTACCTAGGCTTGACACTTGGATACCTCGTTCTAATGTGTTTATTAATTGATTACGAATTTTTCCTAGGGTCTTCATTGCAAGTACAATTCCTTAATAAGATTGAATTATATTTTAAATACTTGTGTATATATACATAGAAATTGGCTAATACCCTTAAGGAAATATTATATTTTATGCCCAATATTTCTCAATGTGGGGCATTGGGATGCCCATGTATACCAATACCTATTCTTAACATTTAATTGGCTCTTTACTAGATATGTACATTTTGTTGGAAACATCATTTTAAGCATTATTAAATAGTTTAAGCTCTAATCTAAGTCATGGTATTTCCGAAGTGTTACAAAATTGTTTCGAAGAAGAACGATAATAGGGTAAGTAACAAGGAAAAGAAGGTGGAAGAGGTAGTAAAAAGCTCCAATGTTGAGGCACCCATTCCTCAAAATAAATTACCATCTTCATTTCAACAAAAGCTTAAAAAAGTCGCATAAATATTAATGATTTGCTAAGTTTCTCTCTCATTAAACAGAATCACATTAATCTACCATTGAATGATACCTTTTAGGGTATCCCTAAGTATGCTAAATATGTGAAGGATATCTTGGCTAGCAAGCGAAGGCTCATAGAGTATGAAACTGTAACACTACTTAGGAGTACAACTCTATAATCATAAACATACTGCCCAAAAAGTTAAAAAATTAGGTAGTTTTACAATGCAATTACAATTTGACAATGTGTTCATGCCTGGGATTTGTATGATGTAGGGGAGAGTATAAATTTTTTTCCCTTATCCTAAGGTTGGGTATTAAAAAACAAACCACTATAATAACCAATTCACCGATAGATCTATTTCTAGGCCTGAGGGGTACTAAAAATGTGTTAGTTCAAGTAGGTTCATTAATTTTTTCCATTAAACATTGTGACCTTAAATTTTGAACCTGATGTTGACGTTTCATTCATATTGGGAATACCTTTCTTAGCAACGAGAAGATTATTGACTGATGTAGCAGCTGATCAAGTAACTATGAGGGCTCATGGCAAGGTTGAGGTATTCAAGTGTAACGCACTTTGAAATTGCCTTCTATCTATGAACAGTTTTCTACTATTACTGTGGTGGACCTAATAGTAGAATCACAATTAGTTTTTCCTGAAGGTCCTTTATACAAAGTTTTAGTCGTTCATGAGGTAGATGGAGATTTTGAGGCCCAAAAGATAGAGACATATTTGAATCTGTCCCTTCAAGAGGCTCACAAGCGGAGAGTGGAGACATTAAAGCGTGAGTTAGACCCCCACTCACCAAATCCATCAATCGAAGAAGCTCCCAAGATGGATCTAAAATGTAATGACCTATTTAGTCGTTTTGAGCAGCAGATTTTATTTTTGGAAAAATAGGCTGAGGCGACGGACCCCACGACGGACCGTCATGGGCACGACAGACCGTCGCAGGGTCTCATTTCAAAACACTTGGAAAATCTGAAATTGGGTACTGAAAATCGACTCTCTGAACTTCGTAATGAAATGGCAGGACGGACTGTCACAGGTGTGACGGACCGTCACAGAGTCTTCAGTGGAAATTCACTCTCTGGACCTTGCGACGACCTGCAGGAAGGACCGTCGCAGGCACGACGGGCCGTCGCAGGCACGACGGGCCGTCGCAGGCACGACGGGCCGTCGCAGGTTGCGCAATCCCAGTCTGGGTCGGATTTCCTTATACGTTTTAAGGGACGTTTTTGACTATTCCTGCTTTAATTATAAAGTTAGGGGGTTAAGGTTAATAAGTCTAATTACTTGGGGGTTAGAAGAGGTAACCTTAAGTTAATTAGTGGGTTATTATTGCCATCTTTCATTCTTAATTATATACTAATTAGGGTAAAAGAAAGAGGGTTTGAATAAGAAAAATAGAAAGAACAAAGAGAGACAGAAAAAGAATAAGAGAACGAGTAGAGAGAGAGAGAAACGAAGAGGATAGCAAGGATTTTGAGAAAATAGCTTGTTGATCGCAATTCTTCAGTGGAGTTAGGTTATGGTTTTTACACTATTCGTAGTAAACTCTTAATAGCGAATGATATGTGTTGGGTAGTATTATAGAGTCTTCTTTATGCTTAATTGTGTGTATGCATGATGTGATTTTATATATATATGATTGTGATGAAACAAGCATGATGAAGCTATTGAATCCCAAATCTTGATAAAAACCTAATCTCTTGTTAATGATGATGTCTTGATATAAAAGAAGACTTGATGAACTAAAGTGATGAGATGATGACGCCTTGGTATAAAAGAAGGCTTGATGAAATTAATAGAATGAGATTAGTGGGACGGGTGTCACGAACCGACACGTAGATGTAGGGGATCGGAGTGTCATGTACCGACACATAGAATTAGTGGGATGGGTGTCACGAACCGACACGTAGATGTAGGAGATCGGAGTGTCACGTACCGACACATAGAATTAGTGGGACGGGTGTCACGAACCGACACGTAGATGTAGGGGATCGGAGTGTCACGTACCGACACATAGAATTAGTGGGACGGGTGTCACGAACCGACACGTAGATATAGGGGATCAAGGTGTCACGTACCGACACGTTGAATTAGGGGATCGGAGTGTCACGTTCTGACACATAGTAGTAGAGGATTGGAATGTCACGTACCGACACAAGAGGAATAAAGATAATGAATCTTGAAAGATGATAATATACTCAATCTAAAGAACATGTATCCCAAACGAGTATGGTATGGAGGCTTGAGTCCTCACAGATATGTTCGGTGATGCTATAAATGATGTTTGTACTTATTGCTATCACATGTTAAGAATATTAGTTGATTTTATGATGTTATCTGAGATATATTGCTTTCTATTTTGTGTTGGCCGATGATATCTACTCAGTACTTGTGGTTGTACTGACCCCCTACTTTTATGTTTTCTTCTTGTTTATTTGTGGAGTGCAGCAAACGTGCCGTCGTATTCAACTCAACCGCAATTCTAGCCAGTCTTCGTCACACCGGATCTTCAGGGTGAGCTAATGCGTCTAGCTTGGACTGGATCTCCTTCCTCATGTCATGATGCCTTGAAGTTCCGGCATAGACTAGCTTTTGTCATTTTAGCTTTTTAGAATACTCTTAATTTAGTAATTTGATCATAGATGTTCTTGTGGTGATGACTTCCAGATTTTGGGGATAATAATAGATGTTGAATTTTAGAAGTTATTGAATTGGTTTTTATTAATGAGTTTAAGTCTTCCGCATTACTTTCTATTGATATTCCATTGAAATGTTAAGGTTTAGATTGGTTGGTTCGCTCACATAGGAGGGTAAGTGTGGGTGCCAGTCGCGATCCAATTTGGGTCGTGAAAAACTTGGTATCAGAGCATTAGGTTCGTTGGTCTCATCACACAAGAACAGGTCTAGTAGAGTCTTAAGGAACGGTAGGGGGACGCCTTTACTTTTCTTTGAGAGGCTATAAGACTTTAGGAAAATTCCATTCTTTCTTTATTTCTTTCGTGCTATTACTTGGGTCCAATTTGTATCTAGGTGATACAAATTGGTATCTGACCATCTTCTCTCTATTTCGCAGATGGTTAGAACTAGAGCAACGACTGCGCCAACACCAACACCGGCAAGAGAAGAAGCGTCTGAGCCAGCCACTGGGGCTATAGCTCGAGGAAGAATAGCGGCAAGAGGCCGTGGTAGAGGTCGTGGGAGGACGTCCTCTAGAGAAAGAGGACAAGCACCTAGCCCATCTGATGCTAGGGCGGTGACTCCTCCACCGACTGAGGAAGTAATAAGAGAAGGGGAGGATGGGGAGAATGAACAAGTACAGAATGAGGAAATACCACCCCACCCTACCCCAGAGATGATCAATCAGGTTCTCGCTTATCTTAGTGGGTTGTCTGATCAGGGTCAGGCACCACCAGTGTTTTCTGCACCAACACCTTCGGTTTCAGAGGTACAACATGCAGCCAATATGGCCCCTCGTATGGATGCCTCATTGGACATAGGCACGTTTCCACGCCTGACTACTGGGCCTATAATGACAAATGATCAGCATGAACTTTTCAGTAAGTTCTTGAAATTGAAACCTCCAGTCTTCAAGGGTGCCGAATCTGAGGATGCCTATGATTTTCTGGTTGACTGTCATGAGCTACTACACAAGATGGGTATAGTAGAACGGTTTGGTGTTGAGTTCGTGAGTTATCAGTTTCAAGGGAATGCCAAAATGTGGTGGCGGTCACATGTTGAGTGTCAACCAACAGAGGCGCCACCTATGACTTGGGCATCATTTTCTAGCTTGTTTATGGAAAAGTATATCCCCCGTACTTTTAGGGATAGGAAAAGGGATGAGTTTTTGAGCCTAGAGCAAGGTAGGATGTCGGTTAATGCATATGAGGCTAAGTTTCGTGCACTATCCAGATATGCCACCCAACTTTGTTTCAGTCCACAAGAGCGGATTCGCCGTTTTGTGAAGGGGTTGAGATCAGAGTTGCGAATTTCAGCTTTACAGGTAGCGGCCACAGCGAAATCTTTTCAAGAGGTAGTAGACTTCGTAGTAGAGGTGGAAGGAGTGAAGCCAAATGAATTCACCATGGCATCGACATCAAAGAGGTTTCGAAAGGGGGGTGAGTTTAATGGTTCTTACTCTAGAGGACAGGGTTCCGGAGGTTACTCAGTTCGACCCATTCAGTCTTCACTACAGACTGTATTTGGGGGTCCACCTTAGTCCGGTCAACATTTCTCTGAGAGACCCATGCGTGAATCTAGAGAGTGTTATGGATGTGGGGAGACTGGACATATTAGGAGGAATTGTCCAAAACAGAGTAATAGACCCCCAATAGCTAGAGGTAGAGGTGGTCATGGTAGAGGCCGTTTTTCTGGAGAACGTGGTGGTCGAGGTAATGGTGGTCACCAAAACGGCCGGGGTGATGGGCAAACTGGAGCCACTACATCACAACATGGTAGGGGCAACAGACAAACAAATGAAAGGGCCCATTGTTATGCTTTCCCTGGGAGATCGGAGGCGGAGACATCCGATGCTGTCATCACAGGTAATCTTCTGGTTTATGATTGCATGGCTTCTGTATTGTTTGATCCTGGATCCACATTTTCTTATGTATCTTCCTCATTTGCTAATGGTCTAAATTTACATTGTGAATTACTTGATATGCCTATTCGTGTTTCTACTCCGGTGGGTGAGTCTGTGGTAGTTGAAAAGGTATATAGGTCTTGTTTGGTGAACTTTGTGGGGAGCAACACTTATGTAGATTTGGTTATCTTAGAAATGGTTGATTTTGATGTAATTCTGGGTATGACTTGGCTTTCTCCGCAATTTGCGATCTTGGATTGTAATGCTAAAACGGTGACGTTAGCCAAGCCTGGGACAGATCCGTTAGTGTGGGAGGGTGACTACACTTCCAATCCGGTGCATATAATCTACTTTCTTCGTGCTAAGAAAATGGTTAGTAAAGGGTGTTTAGCTTTCTTGGCACATCTCAAGGATGACACTACCCAAGTACCTTCGATTGAGTCGGTTTCGGTGGTCCGTGAGTTTCTTGATGTGTTCCCTGAAGATCTTCCTGGTATGCCACCAGATAGGGATATTGACTTCTGTATTGATCTTAAACCGGGTACTCGCCCCATTTCTATACCCCCTTATAGAATGGCTCCCGCGGAGTTAAGAGAGTTAAAAGCCCAACTTCAAGAGTTGTTGAGCAAAGGCTTCATTAGACCAAGTGCATCTCCTTGGGGTGCTCCGGTTTTGTTTGTGAAGAAGAAGGATGGGAGTTTTCGGATGTGCATAGACTACCGGCAGTTGAACAAGGTAACCATAAAGAACAAGTATCCTCTTCCTCGCATTGATGACTTGTTCGATCAGTTACAAGGTGCTTGTGTCTTCTCTAAGATTGACTTGAGATCCGGTTATCATCAATTGAAAATACGGGCAACGGATGTGCCAAAGACTGCTTTTAGAACCAGGTATGGGCATTACGAATTTTTAGTGATGTCTTTTGGTCTTACGAATGCCCCTGCTGCGTTCATGAGTTTGATGAACGGGATTTTTAAGCCATATTTGGATCTCTTTGTGATCGTATTTATTGATGATATACTGATATACTCTAAAAGTAAGGAGGAACATGAGGAGCATTTGAGAATGGTATTGGAAATGTTGAGGGAGAAAAGGCTTTATGCCAAGTTCTCTAAGTGTGAGTTTTGGCTAGATGCAGTGTCCTTCTTGGGGCACGTGGTTTCCAAGGATGGAGTGATGGTGGATCCTTCTAAGATCGAAGTAGTGAAAAATTGGGTAAGACCTACTAATGTTTCAGAAATAAGGAGCTTTGTTGGGTTAGCTAGCTACTACCACCGATTTGTCAAGGGATTCTCTTCTATTACTTCCCAACTGACGAACTTGACTAAGCAAAATGTTCCATTTTTATGGTCGGATGAGTGTGAGGAAAGCTTTCAGAAGCTCAAGACTCTGTTGACTACCGCACCTATCCTTACCTTGCCAGTGGAGGGTAAGAACTTCATTGTTTATTGTGATGCCTCCTATTCTGGTTTGGGTGCAGTACTAATGCAAGAGAAAAATGTGATTGCTTATGCTTCGAGGCAATTAAAGGTGCATGAACGTAATTATCCGACCCATGATTTAGAGTTGGCTTCGGTAGTGTTTGCATTAAAGCAATGGAGACACTATTTATATGGGGTTAAGTGTGAGGTCTATACAGATCATCGTAGCCTACAGTATGTCTTTACTCAGAAAGATTTGAACTTGAGACAGAGGAGATGTATGGAACTACTGAAGGACTACGACATCACTATTCTGTATCATCCGGGGAAGGCGAATGTTGTAGCGGATGCTTTAAGTAGAAAGGCGGGAAGCATGGGAAGTCTAGCTCACTTGCAAGCTTCTAGACGCCCATTGGCTAGAGAGGTTCAGACTCTGGCTAATGACCTTATGAGATTAGAAGTAAATGAGAAGGGAGGATTTTTAGCTTGCGTGGAGGCAAGATCTTCCTTCCTTGACAAGATTAAGGGAAAGCAGTTTAATGATGTAAAATTGATCCGGATCCGAGATAAAGTGTTGCAAGGAGAGGCTAAAGAAGCGAAAATCGATGAGGAAGGTATTTTGAGGATTAAGGGAAGGGTATGTGTACCCCGCGTCGATGATTTGATCAACACTATTCTGACAGAGGCTCATAGTTCAAGGTATTCGATACATCCGGGTGTAACCAAGATGTACTGTGACCTAAAGCAACACTTTTGGTGGAGTAAATGAAGCGTGATATTGTGGATTTTATTGCCAAATGTCCAAACTGTCAACAAGTAAAGTATGAACACCAAAGGCCCGGAGGAACACTTCAGAGAATGCCCATTCCTAAATGGAAGTGGGAGAGAATTGCAATGGACTTCGTGGTTGGTCTTCCAAAGACATTGGGTAAGTTTGATTCCATTTGGGTGATTGTGGATAGGTTAACTAAGTCTGCTCATTTCATTCACGTCAAGGTGACTTACAATGCAGAGAAGTTAGCCAAACTTTACATCTCAGAGATTGTTCGGTTGCATGGGGTTCCACTATCCATCATATCAGATAGAGGTACGCAGTTTACTTCTACGTTTTGGAAAACATTGCATGCAGAATTGGGTACTAGGTTTGACCTTAGTACCGCGTTCCATCCTCAGACCGATGGTCAGTCTGAGAGAACGATTCAAGTGTTGGAGGATATGCTTCGCGCGTGTGTGATAGAATTTGGTGGTTATTGGGATAACTTCTTACCCTTAGCGGAGTTTTCATACAATAATAGCTATCACTCGAGTATTGACATGGCTCCATTTGAAGCACTGTATGGTAGGAGATGTAGGTCCCCCATTGGTTGGTTTGATGCATTCGAGGTTAGGCCTTGGGGTACTGATCTTTTGAGGGATTCGATAGAGAAAGTGAAGTCCATTCATGAAAAGCTTCTAGCGGCGCAAAGTAAGCAAAAAGAATATGCAGATCGAAAGGTTAGAGACTTGGAGTTTATGGAAGGTGAGCAAGTTTTGCTGAAAGTTTCGCCCATGAAAGGGGTGATGCGGTTTGGTAAAAGAGGAAAGCTTAGTCCAAGGTACATTGGTCCCTTTGAAGTACTTAAGCGAGTAGGGGAGGTGGCTTATGAGTTAGCCTTGCCTCCAGGGTTGTCCGGAGTTCATCCGGTATTCCATGTGTCGATGTTGAAAAGATACCATGGGGATGGAAACTACATTATCCGTTGGGATTCAGTTTTGCTTGATGAGAATTTGTCTTATGAGGAGGAGCCTGTTGCTATTTTAGATAGAGAAGTTCGCAAGTTGAGGTCAAGGGAGATTGCATCCATCAAGGTTCAATGGAAGAATCGACCGGTTGAAGAAGCTACTTGGGAGAAGGAGGCAGATATGCAAGAAAGATACCCACATCTGTTTACAGACTCGGGAACTTCCTTTCACTCTTGTTTTTCTTCTCGTGATCGTTCGAGGACGAACGATGGGTAAATTGGTATCTATTGTAACGACCTGTTTAGTCGTTTTAGCAGCAGATTTTATTTCTGGAAAAATAGGCTGAGGCGACGGACCCCACGATGGACCGTCATGGGCACGACGGACCGTCGCAGGGTCTCGTTTCAAAACACTTGGAAAATCTGAAATTGGGTACTGAAAATCGACTCTCTGAACTTCGTAACGAAATGGCAGGACGGACCGTCACAGAGTCTTCAGTGGAAATACACTCTCTGGACCTTGCGACGACCTGCAGGACGGACCGTCGCAGGCACGACGGGCCATCGCAGGTTGCACAATCCCAGTCTGGGTCGGATTTCCTTATACGTTTTTGACTATTTCTGCTTTAATTATAAAGTTAGGGGGTTAAGGTTAATAAGTCTAATTACTTGGGGGTTAGAAGAGGTAACCTTAAGTTAATTAGTGGGTTATTATTGCCATCTTTCATTCTTAATTATATACTAATTAGGGTAAAAGAAAGAGGGTTTGAATAAGAAAAATAGAAAGAACAAAGAGAGACAGAAAAAGAAGAAGAGAACGAGTAGAGAGAGAGAGAAACGAAGAGGATAGCAAGGATTTTGAGAAAATATCTTGTTGATCGCAATTCTTCGGTGGAGGTAGGTTATGGTTTTTACACTATTCGTAGTAAACTCTTAATAGAGAATGATATGTGTTGGGTAGTATTATAGAGTCTTCTTTATGCTTAATTGTGTGTATGCATGATGTGATTTTATATATATATGATTGTGATGAAACAAGCATGATGAAGCTATTGAATCCCAAATCTTGATAAAAACCTAATCTCTTGTTAATGATGATGTCTTGATATAAAAGAAGACTTGATGAACTAAAGTGATGAGATGATGACGCCTTGGTATAAAAGAAGGCTTGATGAAATTAATAGAATGAGATTAGTGGGACGGGTGTCACGAACCGACACGTAGATGTAGGGGATCGGAGTGTCACGTACCGACACATAGAATTAGTGGGACGGGTGTCACGAACCGACACGTAGATGTAGGGGATCGGAGTGTCACGTACCGACACATAGAATTAGTGGGACGGGTGTCACGAACCGACACGTAGATGTAGGGGATCGGAGTGTCACGTACCGACACATAGAATTAGTGGGACGGGTGTCACGAACCGACACGTAGATGTAGGGGATCGGAGTGTCACGTACCGACATATAGAATTAGTGGGACGGGTGTCACAAACCGACACGTAGATGTAGGGGATCGGAGTGTCACGTACCGACACGTTGAATTAGGGGATCGGAGTGTCACGTTCCGACACATAGTAGTAGAGGATCGGAGTGTCACGTACCGACACAAGAGGAATAAAGATAATGACTCTTGAAAGATGATAATATACTCAATCTAAAGAACATGTATCCCAAACGAGTATGGTATGGAGGCTTGAGTCCTCACAGATATGTTCGGTGATGCTATAAATGATGTTTGTACTTGTTGCTATCACATGTTAAGAATATTAGTTGATTTTATGATGTTATCTGAGATATATTGCTTTCTATTTTGAGTTGGCCGATGATATCTACTCAGTACTTGTGGTTGTACTGACCCCCTACTTTTATGTTTTCTTCTTGTTTATTTGTGGAGTGCAGCAAACGTGCCGTCGTCTTCAACTCAACCGCAATTCTAGCCAGTCTTCGTCACACCGGATCTTCAGGGTGAGCTAATGCGTCTAGCTTGGACTGGATCTCCTTCCTCATGTCATGATGCCTTGAAGTTCCGGCATAGACTAGCTTTTGTCATTTTAGCTTTTAGAATACTCTTAGTTTAGTAATTTGATCATAGATGTTCTTGTGGTGATGACTTCCAGATTTTGGGGATAATAATAGATGTTGAATTTTAGAAGTTATTGAATTGGTTTTTATTAATGAGTTTAAGTCTTCCGCATTACTTTCTATTGATATTCCATTGAAATGTTAAGGTTTAGATTGGTTGGTTCGCTCACATAGGAGGGTAAGGTGGGTGCCAGTCGCGATCCGATATGGGTCGTGACATAAAAATACTACCATCTCACCTTAGGTATGCTTATTTGGGTACTAAAGAAACTTTTCCTATTATACTTTTAGTAGAGTTGTCTTAAATACGGGTTGAGGCACCATTGAGGATCTTAAAGTCTATGAACAAAGTAATTAGATGGTAGGTGGTTGATATTCATGGGATTAGTTCAACATTATATATGCACAAAGTATATGGAATAAGATCACAAAACAAGTGCGCAACATCAATGCCAACTAACTCCTTTGATGAACGAAGTGGTACGAAAAATAGTAATAAAGTGGCTAGATGTTGGAATTGTGTACCCAATCTCTGATAGAAAATTGTAAGTGCAGTACATGTGTTCCTAAGAAGGGAGGCATGTGTAAGACCCCGAAATGAGTTACGGTGTCTAGATCCTAAAATTATTGTCTTATGGTTCTAAGGTCCTAAAATTGCATATAATATGGTTTAGAGGTAGTGTGTACAATTTTAGGTGATTTGGAAGTCAAACGTTACGGGACGACTAAGACGTTTGATGACTTGTCACCTATGTGCCTCATATGTCTATTCTTACATGAATTATATGATGTTTTGTGAATTTTGGAGGTCAAACGTCCAAGTACATCCAAGAATTTTGATAGATAGCCCTTAAGACGCTCAAGTGTGTCTTGATGGGGCCTGGCCTGTTTGGACGCGTTACGTGTATTATTTTTTGGTGAAAATCGTGTGGGAGGTCTACAAAGTGTTAAGGTTTGTATTTATGTTGGAAAGGTACGGTCCTACAAGAAGGACCCAAGGTTGTCGAGACACTGGGCAGTGTCAATTGATGAGCCAAACGCAGCCCAGTTGGTTGACCAACGGACCGTTGGTGGGGTCTCTTCGATGGACACTTATCTTGAGCAAGGATCATCCAAAGAACAGACCGAGTTCCTATCGACAAAAGCCACATATGGCCCATCGATTCACCTACGTATGTCGATGGTGTGGTCAATGGTGGCATGAAACTAGTGCCTTGCACACTTTTTATTAAGGGGTGAATGGAAAATTCACCCCACGTCCTAACCTGACTCTAAATTGACTTATTTACCTATTTTTTTCGGTGTATATAAGTAATATAGAACGTGACCAACCCATTCCCAATCCCATTCACTAGAATTGAACCTTCCCTCCAAAACCAATTCTCTCTACGAACCTCCATTGTTATTGAATTTCAAGAACAACTTGTAGATTGTATTCTCATGGGTTCTTCACCAAGTTTTTGAGATTTTAAACTTGATAAAGGTATGCTGATCCTTCATCTCCAACTAACCTTTCACTTGGAGAGTTCTTCTAAATATTTTCAAACAAAGTTTCATGATCAAAGTTCTTCTTCTTCAATGAATTTATTGGTTCTTTCTAAATACATTTTAAATGGTTAAATAATGATAAATAGATGTTAATATATTTTTTTAAACTTGATTTTTAATCAAATTGCATGATGAACCCATGTCCCTTCCCAAAATCGATTTAGCCCTTGCATGGGCATTGTGATCATGAATTATTAATGGTTGAATTGCGATTCTCTTATGTTGAATTGTCAATATCTACTGTTATTTACGTGAATTAATTTTGAATTGATGATGAAGGATCAATGTATGAAGGTTTGAACATGCCTAGCCTAGTAATTATTGTGATCACTATAATGTGGGTCCTTAATTGTATAAAAGTTGATTTTGATCATGTTAAGCTGTTTGTATCTACTGTTTTAGGTTAATATCATGTTTGAATTATGGATATGAATCTTGTATGATAAAAGTAAAGAAGGCTTATATGAATTGAACTAGGTTCTTATAGTCTATCTAATGGTAACTTATGATCTTGATGTTAGGTTACTTGTCTTGTATCTTGATTTCATGGTAATTGGTTCATGATGTTGTATAGGGTCCATTGTATTTTATATATTGCTTATAATATGGTATAATGATTAATTATGTTTTTGTATCCAATGTGGATTAATGCTTAAAGACTTGATCTCTAATTCCTCTTTATTGTAATTCCATGATTGTTCACTATAATCTTGACCTAATGGAAAATTGTAGTAGGATTTCTTCTAAGCCATAGTATATTTAAATAATTACTTTTAGGTGTATTATTGATTAATTGTGATCATGCATAATGGACAATTAAAGTGACAAAGAATTGACAAGAGATTAAATTCCCTTCAAATTTTATAAATTAATAATGCCATGAACATAATGTGATATCAATTTGGGGTAGATGAAGCATGATTTAATGTATATTATTATGTCTTTATCTACTTCTATATGTTAGATTTATTGGTATATTATGAAGTCTAATCATGGTAATCACAGTAAAGAATGTTAGCAAGTGATTTATAACTCTCTACCCTCTAGTAGACGTGTAATTCCTTGTATTATGTTATAGTATGATCTTGTAGTAACTTGTACATGGGTTTTTCTATGCTTAAACTACCTTGAGATATTTCTCTATACATGTATTATTGATGAAATGGTGTATTGACAAATTTTGATCAAATAGGGTTGTTGAATCGGTAATGCTACTCTTCCTCCCTACTTTTCTATATAATGTTGATGAAGCCTTGTTTGAAATTCTTTGGTATGGTCCACTTATGGTGGAGGTTTTTAATTTATTCTTATTATATATTTGCTGACATGGCCTTGAAGGCAAATTGATGATTATATGAAGGAGGGTTTATGATCATCACCTTATGTGTAACTTGTGACTAGTCTTTTTCTCTAGTTGTTACTCTAGGTTATGTTACTATTGTTATGGGCATGTAAAAGTATATGTTAAATGTACTTTATGTCTATGATGAGGTCTTATAATTCTATATGTGATTTAAAGCTAAGATGGGTACATAAAGACTAAAGCTTATTATAAAAATGTTGTAAATCTTAAATAAATGAGTCTTATGCTCTACTAACTATTCAATGGTGTTGTGTGATGTATCATTCACTAGGATGACTTTATAGATGTACTAGCATAGGTAAGGGTATGGGACATTGACTATGTATTGCACATGCGCACCTTGATGGGATAGTTCCTAGGTTGGTCTTCTAAGGACATGCATAGGATTGTATGAACATGTTATGACAATGATTTATAAGTTATGATTTTAAGTATTGATATGATGAAGTATTAATGTGCATAGTGTCTTGGAGTGCTGATATGAAAGTATTGCTCATATAGGTACGCATATAGACTTATGCATTGATATATAAACATTTGTGGCCTTAATGTGTTATGTGAAAGCTTTGCACACATATATGTATACACACACACATGAAAAGGTGTTCTCAAGTGTATCCTAAACTAGATGGTTCTAACACTTATGCTATGTCCATGTGATAGGATCTTCTCACATGATTTAGGTTGATGAACTTTCATGTATGACCTATGAGAGAATCATATGAGGGGATGACTCTCGTAAGGCTATAGTTTATAATGTAATGTAATAATGACTTTTCAATAAAGGGAACTTAGCTTAGCACCGAGTGAACTTAAATATGAGTGTTGTCTCTTCCCGATGTGAGAATATAGGTAACCATAAACCTCACGGGGTGGATATACTCATGACCCAAAAGGGTGTTAGAGTGATGTTTCCATAAGTGAATAACCATAATGCCCCATCTTACATAAAGAGGGTTTTCACGTATACCTCCAAGTTCCATAACTATGCTTGCCACATAGGATCTAGAAATGTGATATCACTTAGTATGCTAGCATGTGTTAATGTTATACTTTTCCTAGGTAAGAAAACTTTCCATTTGTGTAAGGCTCTACAACACCAAATTCAATTTTAGCACCCATGGTCTTAGTGTTGGTTAAGGCAATAGCTTCCCTAAAGTAAAATAGACAATGGAATTAAATTACTAGGACCCTAACAAGGATGACGTAAGTGATATTACTTAGGATACGCAAAATTAATGAACCCATCTAGACATTGCACAAGTAGATCCTTACGAAGTCATAGAGAGATGACCTAATGTATATGATTATGATTATGTTTCTATACTTGTCATGGTAGTATTTGTCTACTTGTTATGAAGATGTGCATGGTATGAGTATACATTATGGGATTCTATCCTTATATGCACTATGTTGGTCTAAATGACTATATGATGAAGGTCTTGTATTGACAGGAGTGAAGTTGTCTTCACATATTTGTTGATGTATAAATTGAATGTTAAGGTTTGTGGTCTCATGAAGGGCTTACTAAGAATTTATGGGGTTATGCGTCTTCATATGTTCATTGCACCAATAGACTAATATTGGGGTCATGAACAAGGCCTTATAAATAAGGTATATGAAAAGAAGTAAATATATGTGTAAATTAGTGTACCTTACCGTAAAGGAAAAAGACTCTTGACTTAAATTTGTATTTGATGTATTATGTTTATATAATGATATGTGTTGGTTTGTGTAGGTTGTATGTATTATTTCTTTGTGACCTTAAGATGATGCTTTGCACCAAGTATCACTAGAGGGTTACTTGGGAGGTTAATGAATAAAAGAGAAGATACTTCACTGTTAGGGGAAATTAGCTCACTGTAAAATGACTTCAATTATGGCTTAAATTTTAAATATGATCTTATGTAATGTTTGGCCTTTGAATATATCTATATGATATATGTGAATGATATAAATGCAATTTTGTAAAGATTTTATGAAGATTTACTCAAAAAGGCATGAAATATGATTTTGAAGAAAATGTCCCTTTTAAATTCATATTTTTGCATGGTTGTCATACTTAGTGCATTCTCTTACTAATCCCATTATTCTCCACTTTTTACACAAATTGTAAATTATGGATGCTTAAAGGATGTCTTGAATGTTGAGGATCTTGATATCTGATTCCCAAGATCAAGGAAAGTAATCCTTAAGTCCAAAGATGCCCTAATGTTTATTTACTGTGAAGTTCTTAAATGTTTTATAGTTATATCTTAAATTTTAAGGGTCGTGTACCTAATGTATACTAATGTTGTTGAGTCTAAGATGGCAAAGATACCTACAGTCTATCTATGCAATATGATATTTTTATATGTATATATGTGAAGTAATGTTCTAGCGTATGATTTGCTAAGAAAGCTTTAAATTTTCCGCTAAATTTACTATGACAATGCGATGAATGATAAATGTGGGCTTGTATAAGACCTCCGAGGGGTCAAGTATGCCATGTTACTTTAAGGGTGTGCTCCCCGGATGTGACAAATGTGGTATCAAAGAATGAGGTTTTAAAAAGTGGTTTAGGGTCCAAAAAGTCTCATATTGCCACGTCTAGTAGAGTCTTGTATTATTGGTGGTGATTCGCGACACATCAAATTGTTCCGAGAGGCTATAGGATGATAGAGTTTCCCTTTTTCATAACTCTATAAGATTTGTCTCTTATGTTTTCTTGTCCAGTGGTATTTTTAGATGTAATTGCTCGGATGAGATTGTTCTTTATGCTTGAAGGAGAAAAGGTTAGTTTAAATATTTATCTTGGTTTTATGGTTGAATGAGTATGTGTGAAGGTGAATTTTGGCAAGTTCTGACTATGTGATGCCAATTATGGATAAATATGAAATTTATGTGAAATAGCATGTTATATTGATAAATGTATATCATGATATAGTTAAAGCATGTTAGAAGTTGTTATGATTAAAATGAGTTCTTTTGAAATGATAAGTTCCCATATGGTTTTAGATGATGTTAGCCTAATACTATGATTTGAATTTGAAATGCTTAGTTACTACCTATAGAAGCATCGTACCCTAAAAATATGTGCTTAAAAGTGTTAACTGTTTCCTTTTGTATCAATGTGGTCTTTGATGAGTTTCTTAGTATGGATTGCAATTCTTTGTATAGACTTGATCCTAGGTGTGATGATAGTATGCTTGTCTTGGTAAAGTTTTGTATTTCATATTGTCATGCTTTCCCATCAATTGCCCAAATGTTGCATTTTTTAAATTTTGGAGCACGTTCACTGTAATGCTAGGAAGCTTACTTTAAGATTTTTGGGAAACCAACTAAATTTTTCTTTGATGGAATATTGTTGAAATGTGTATAAGAGGAAATAAAAGCTATGAATAAGAGTGTTGGAAAAGTAATGACATGTGCAATAGGAAGGTATAGTCACTAAAATGATTCCCAAAATTTTCCCTCCCTTGCCTTAAGTGGACATTACAATCAAATTGAATTCTTCTTGATTCCTTGAGAAGTATGATGCGAAAGTAAAAAAGCATTATTGCCAAGCTTATGGTATGTTAAGAAAAGTAAGACCCACTTTTATAAGAGTAAGTTGATTTTTTTTTCCAAAAAATATGACTTGATTGATATTAAAATTACTTGAGTGAAAGGAATTACTAAATGAGAACAAGTGAGGGCATTCATGAAGGTGTAGGATTATCTAATTGGTGTGTTTGTTTGAGTTTTTATTAGCCCAAGAAAATATTGAAAGAGTCATCCTTTTAGGAAGTATTATACTTATTGTTGTAAATTGTTGAATCCATTGTGAACTACAAGATCATGATTAAAATTTTTTGGTTGATTTTAAGTTGGGTTGATAAGTCCAAGGGTTGTGAAAAAGAGTTTATAGTCTTGAGATTGTTTGACGATAAACAAAAGTCTAAGTGTGGGGTGGTGATCTTAAACATATTTATATGCCTAAGTTTCAATATTTGCCCATAAATTGATTAGTTTTGGGAATGATATTAAGTTATTAGATTAATTTTTAGTGTAAATTGTGATGATTGTGCTCTTACACACATAATTAGTGGTTTCAGGAAGTCGTAAAATAGTTGGAGTTTGAACGAAGAAAGAAGGAGAAAAAGACGTGCAAGAAAACAACTAAGTCTAAAGATCCCAGGTCTTGGAATACTGAGAGGCGCGTCGCGGCAAGGGCTAACATTCAGAGACCCTTTTTAGGAGCTCTAGGTCCAAACATTCTAAGACCTTCTTTAGGCACTCTGAGTGGCGCGCCACGCCATGGAAAGACATTTAGAGGTGAAGCTTAATTGCGATGGATGCGTGAAGCACCAACCCTTTTAAACTTTTTCAAGCTAAGAATCAGTAACTATGCTTCCTAATTGTAGTAGGATTGGCTCCCAACTTTTCCAACTATTATAAATAGATCCCTAGGTCTCCATTGTTAGTGTTAGACTTTTTAATTGGTGCGTAAGAGGAAGCATCATCGTTTCTAATATGTTTCGATCTTTTAACACGTTTATTTTTTTGAAATTGCATAAACAATTGTATCCTAAGATTTTCTAATCGCGACAGTGGTTAAACGCCCTAGTTCTAGGTCTATAACTACAAAATGTTTGTTGAATATTATTGGTTTATGAAGATTTTCAGTTGTCAATACAACTTCCTTATATACTCTTATTTTACCATTTTATGTTTCATAAATGTAAGATAAACATTGTTTCTAATGTTAAAATTAAGAGAGGTAGGATTAGATAGACAAGAAAATATAGAGAGCTTGATCGACCCATTAACTTGAGGTGATTTGTGTTCAATAGTGACACCAGGACGAACAACTCGCTTGATTACGAAAGAGAATGAAACATTAAAACTCGTTAATTTATCTATTTATCCCCGCTCAATGATGTAGTTATGTAGATAATTAGGATAGGCGACGACAGGTTTGTAGATCGACTCATATAATTAACCCTATAAATTAGTAACTTAACAACTGAAATTAGTTCTAAACCTATAATACAATACATGAGACTCAATACATGTTGTAGCCCTGGAATTGTCTTTCATTTTCTTGAAACATCATCTTAAATTCGGTCACATTTAGTTATATTTTATTTAATTCATAATTAGTAGTAGTTAACAATCAATAACGAACTCTTGGAAAGGTTACTTTTACTTTTACTTTTAGAATAGTGTTAAATATAAATTGATCATAAGTCCCTTGGGAACAATAACTCGTTTCATAAAAAATATATATTTCTTGTTCGATCACGTACACTTGGGTGTATATTTGAGAGAAACAATGCCCAATTACAAATTTTCATTGATGATGACCAATTCGTGGAGCAACAAAAGGAATTCCAACCATTAAACTATTCTTTATTCCTGAATATGGATGTTAAGAAGTATTACAAAAGAGAGGATTTTGTAAATAATAATGATTTGGAGTTGAGGAAACTTGAATTTTATTCAAACAACTTTTCTATACAATCTCAACTAATGGAAGAGTGTATAAATGAGGTTCAAGGCCGCTATATCCTTATGTTTTTATTCCATGTATCCAAAACAACATTCCTCACCTAAGGGCTAAGAAGTATAACACGTGTCGTATATTACTTCGTTCTTTTATCCTTATACCTCTATCCCTTGAGAGGAGTGGAAAAGTTACTGCCAAGTGAGAGGATCAATTCATAAGTTCAAAGTGGAAAGAAAAGTGGTGAACTTAC
This sequence comes from Solanum habrochaites, assembly GCA_027704765.1. Taxonomy (NCBI): domain Eukaryota; kingdom Viridiplantae; phylum Streptophyta; class Magnoliopsida; order Solanales; family Solanaceae; genus Solanum; species Solanum habrochaites. The sequence goes on from JAKWJA010002495.1 coordinate 34,257,389, forward strand.
TTATTTCATTCTTCGACATTAAATTAGGCGATTATTGGGATGCAACTCAATTTATACTATAACTTCTTATTTTATTTTCATTTTATTAGCATGTTTCGGAGAATTCTGAGTATCCAAGATTTGAAGCTAAGGAGAACGCTTTAGTTTAAGAGTGAGGAGTGTATGACCCTTGATTAATATAAAGAGAATATGTTACTAGCTACGCCCAAAGGCCTCAGGGAGTTTTCCTAACCTTTATTTTTTATATTTTAATATATGCTTTGGGGACATAACATGTTTTTAAGTGTCCAGTGGGGGAATGAATTCCTAGTTTTTATTGTTTTATTGAATGTTTTTTTAATATTTTAGGATGGTCTCCTTGACTTTTTTTGGGGTTTTTCCCCCAAAGGATAGTCTATTTCAACCGAGTGTCTTTTAGTTTTTTATAAATAGGTTATTTTTAGAGAAAATAAAAGACCCTTTTGATTGATGTGATACTTATTATTTATGTCTATTTTTTTAGTAGTACTTTCTTGTGAATGCTTGATTGATAAGGAAATTGTAGATTTTTTTATACCTAAGATCATGGTTTTGACTTTGTATATAGCTTATTTTATTTTGTAGTTGTTATGGTTTTGACTCTTTGAGAATTGAAATTGATCCATCTTGATTGATACTTATGCCATGTGTGGTGATATCTTGTATATTCCATGTCTGCATCTTAGTCGAGAACTTTTCCTTCATGTTATTAAAGCGAAATAAAAAAAATATTTCTTTATTTAGGAAATAATAATATCCTTTATTTTATTTGTATGGTAGATTTTAGTCCTTTTTAGATATTATATCATTAGTTATCCTTTTTGAGCATGTAGCCTTTTGTTGTTAGCCACATTTTGACCTTGACTATTTTTTGAATCCGTAGGTTTTGTACCTTTCTTCCTTGAACACTATAGCACATACTCATCCTAATTATCAATTATGAGAAACAGGAATGATTGACTAAAAATGTAATCAATGATAGCTACAAAGTGTTTAAAAACCCTCTTTGAAAGATTGTGCTATGAAAAAAATAAGATGAATAAAAAGTTACATCATGATGGCCCTGGTCCTTCCAAGGACATCATGCACCGCACCTTAATTCATGTAAAATACGTAACTTGAGGGTGACTATTATGAAGGAAAACCTTAAAAAAATTGAAACATTCTTGAGATGATGGAAATTACGTGTAAAATAATTATTGATGAGAGGACTGAAAATAAAGAGAAGAAAACAATGGTTGATGAAGCTAAAATTGTGAAACTCTTAAGGAAGTGTAAGTTACTATTATATAGTTTTCCAACCCATCCCCTATCCTAAATTACAACCCATTAAAGTCCTATTTGATTCTCTTCAAACATGCTTATTTTGTGGAGATATACATAATGGACAAGCCTATGGTTTTTTGTGCATACACGTTAATTTTATTTGTGAGTGTGAGAGTTGGTATTTATATGAAGTCCTTAATTGATATTTAATCTTTTTGAGTGTGTGGACTATATCTTCACGTGAGGGTACTTGTTTCATGACGGGTAGGTGATTTTATTAACTTTCATTGATGAGAGTAGGTAAGTTAGCTTAAATTTAATGAGTTCAAAATCTATCCTTGAGGTTAGGAGGTTAGAGTTTTGTTTTTTGTTTATATATCTTGCATAATGATTGATAAGTGTACTTTGTATTTTGAAATTGGTATATGTCCTAATACTTTTTATCAACCAAAGTGATGACATTCATCGTATGAGTTTTTGAGATGAGTTTTAGTTTTAATGCTTGATCGAGGATGGGCAAAAGTTGAAGTGTGAGGTGTTAATGTGAGGCCACAAATATATTTTTTAATCATTATTCACCTCACATCTATTATTTATACTTTTCCTTTTTAGCATGGATTTTATGAATTGTGCTAAATAGTTTGTTTTATTTTTAGGATTAAAGTGGTGTGAAATTGAAAAGTTTGGAGCTAAAATGAATTAAAGATGTAAGATTGAACAAGAAAATCAAACAAACAGGTCAATGGATTAAATTAAATATTATATTATATTTGTATATATAAAAGGTGTCAAATAAAACAAAATTGAAAAATAAAAAAGACGTACGTGAATTGGAGAAGTTGTGACACGTGGCACAAAGCAGCAATAAAGTTTGAAGCGGCGAACCAACATACATGATTTCTTATTCCTCTAGGATTTGATTTCCCAATTTATTTGGACTCAATTATTTATTTGAAGTTTTCTGTATCTATAAATTGTCCATGTAAATAATTATGTTAAGGAGATCAATCTAGAGGGGGAGATCAATTATAGGAAGTAGAAAGTCGTCAATACTTTTTAGGATTCTTTTCTTTTCTTCTTGTTTCTTAGATATTAGTAGCTAAACACTTGTGTTATTGGGTTGTATCTATGAATGGATTGTTGATTATAAAATCCTTTAATATTAATTGTTGGTGTTCACTATAAGTTACTTCTATATTCTTGTCTTCGTATTTCTTAATTGGTCATCTAGAGATAAATATATTGTCTTATCTTAAAATTAGGAGAGGAGAGTTCAGATAGACTAGAGAATATAGAGAGCCCGATCCACCCATTAGATTGAGGTGATTAGTGTTCAGGAGTGACGCATAGAAGAACACCTTGCTCGATAATGAAAAAGGATGTAATATAAATGCTCGCCAGTTAGTCTATTTATCCTCGCTCAATGATGTAGTTAGATAGATAACTGGAGTAGGCGACGAGATATGTGCATCGCGACTCATACAATTTACCCTATTAATCATTAACTTGAAAAATAAAATTAGTTCAAAGTCAATAATATGATACATAAGATTCAATACATGTTGCAGCCTTCGGATTTTCCAACCATTATAAGTAATTTTATTATTTTTTTCCTGCATTATTTTATTTTGTAACTCTTAAATAAATAATAAGTCCAATATAATTTAGCGAAATAGTTAATTGACAAGTCCTTTGGGTTCGATAAGTTGATTTTCTTTTAAAAGCCACTATATTACTTGCATGACGGTGTTCACTTGCATGTGCGATTGGGGGCACCATTTCTTAATTTTTATTTAATATATAATATCATTAATTATTACTAACGAAGTCTTGCAAAGTGAAAAAATTATCAAAACCTCTAGAGTGAGTCTCAATTGAGGTTAAATACTACAGATTTAAGTCCTCCGCATAAAAAATATAAGACATCAACATTGAGTCCCGGTGCACTGTGATAAAAGATGATGGATTCAAATCCCATCGATTTTTGGCATAAGACCCACTTATACGGATAAGTTGATGCATTTATGTCTAATCATACCAAGAGGGGATAAGATATCAACTTCATGTCTTGATACAACGTGATGAAATTAAAGATTTTGTGTTCAAGTTTTAACGACCAATCTGACACATCTTTATATGAATAAGACATTGACTTTGAGTCTTAATGCACCATATTAACGATATAATTATGATGACTAATGAAAAACAATGTGTGTATTTTTTAGGAAAAGTAGTCATGAACCCTATTTAATTGAAATCACTTCATTCCCTTAGGTGAATATGATAGTTGTGTATATTAAATATGAAAGAATACAAGTGATTGAATGATACATATAAATGTGGAATGAGGTACTAAGATATCATAAGATGATATGTTTATGTGATTGTGTTTAATCCTTAAAGAATGATAACTTTTGATAAATTAGAAAGGTATAGATTTATTCTCAAAAGTAAAAGAGGTGTAAGTCACCATGCATGCAAAATGTGGAAAAAATCATGGCCTTTACTCGTGCACTTGGTATCACCAAGAATGTCTCTAAGAGGACATGTGTTATAGAAAAGTTTCATGGTTTATCTTCTGATTTGTATTGGATAAGAACTAATGTAACTGACACACATTCTATGGTAAATCAGAAGTTTACTAATTGCAATACTCAAACAATGAGTTACATCTTGAGGTTATAATGATGTGATGAATTATAGGAAAATAAAATAAATAACTATTAAAGAACCTAAAAATTCTTTAAATGGTAATTTTTGTTTTACCACATGTTAGAAAGGCAAGTTAATTGAGAGACCATCATAAACGAAAGTTGAGATTGAATCTCAAGCGTTCATGGAACGTATAAATTGGGATATTTATAGAAATATTCACTCACCCAGTGGGTTGTTTGTATACTTCATGGTCCTAATTGATGATCCTTTTATATGTTCTCACATGTTTGTATTATCATCTCACAACTTTTACAAAATTATTGATACAAATAATATGATTACTAACATAGTTTTTTGATAGTCAGATTAAGTCCATTCACCTTGATAAAATGTAGAGTTTTCATATCAATCATTTAATTAATGATTAATGTCTATCGATTCGGATTGAATAAACTCAATACTAAAGTGAAGGGGGTAGTAAACAATATTATCAATACGGATATGCATTTTATCGCGATAGGATCACAACTCACCCTATGAAGAGGTAGAGTGGTTGATAAGAAATAAATATAATATTTACTCGCAGAGAAATAAAATTTATATTTACTCATATAGTTATAAATTAGAAGTTTACTAATGGAAAAAGTTACATGACATTGTAAACTTGGAGTTTACAAGTATTAATAATTTTATTAGTTGGCATTAATAATTTTGTTATTCCAAAGATGTGGATAATGTTAGACACACAATAAAGAACTAAAATATTCTTTAAGAATTGTTATTGCTTCTTGTTCTCATGATAAGTTTATTAGATCAACAAATGCTGGGACTAAATCCCTATTCTAAAAGTATAAAAGGTGAATATGGGATCTTTCACCTATCATGTGATATGATAAAGAGATGCATTTATAATATAATCATATGTGCGTTTATTATCCAATGTACTTTAACATTTGCAAAATTCAATGTGCAACATAATTGAGTTAAGAGCACTACTTTCAGAATATAAAATCAGGAGAAATTCATCTTAATAATATTGATACATATCCTAGGTGATGTGACATTCATTGTCTTAGATAAATACTCAAACATTGCTTATGAGGAAAAAGTTATACAGTAAATATAAAGTATTACATACCAAAGTGGTTCTAAGCATTATGTATCAGGCTAATAAATTATGATCAATCTTTTTTTCAGTAGATTGATGATCAGGGGTCAGATATTTTTCATGTAATAATTTTTGAAGGAATATTGACTGTATTGAAGTGTTAACCTAATAAGGTAATACATGGGAGATATATATATATGAGATATAGGAAGGAGTACTAATCCTAATAGGACTAGGATTAAGGAGTACTAATCATAATAGGACTAGGATTAGTACACTGTAAATACTAATATTATTTTATAACATTTATTTAATACTATCTGTTATTATCCCCCCTCAAGCTGAGCTGAGCGGAAGTGAACGGAAGCTTGGAACTGAGGTAATCGTGTTGTCGGCTCGGGAGAGGTTTGATGAGAATATCAGCCGGTTGTTCTTCAGTGGGTACATACTGCACAGTCATAGTGCCGGTCTGAACTTCATCGCGAGCAAAGAGAAAATCGGTATCAACATGCTTCATTCTGGTGTGTAGGACGGAATTTTTTGCCACACAAATGGTTGATTTGTTGTCACAATAGAGAGCAGGAACAGTGTGAGTGGCACGGAGTTCGCGAAGAATATATGTGACCCACATGGTCTCAGCAGCAAGAAGAGCAAGGGCGTGGTATTCAGCTTTAGTTGAGGAACGAGAGACCTTGGGTTTTTTTTTTGTACAACAGGAGATCAGGTTCGGCCCCAAAAAAAGGAGAAACCCCGATGTAGATTTTCTGTCATTTTTATCATTCGCCCAATCTGAATCTGATAAACCCCGAATCTCCAAGTCTCTGGGTCGAATGAGTAAACCACGACCAAGAGTGCCACCGGATCCATAGGAACGCTTTCTGAAACTGGGTGGGCAGACAAACTTGTGCCAGGAAGAACGTACAGACCATGTTCACAGGGGCCCTGAAAAATCACCCTCTTTGTAGTATTGTCTAGGATCTAAAAATTATTAGAGGTGAACAAGAGTGAGCAATTATTCTATTTTGTGAATTGGTGAACTGAAAGGAGATTGGTTTTAATAGAAGGGACGTGGGTACGGTTACCTAGGTGAAAGATAGCGGTTGGGGTTTTAATGGTACCCGTGCCAGTGTGAGAAATATTAAGGGACTCACCATTGCCAACAGTAATACCATTGGAGCCATAATATGGATTTGGAGCGTTAAGCTTGGATAGAATAGAAGTAACGTGCATGTTGGCCCCAGTATCCAACAGCCATTCAGAGGAAGGGCCGGCTTGAGATGCATAATTGGCACGGTTATCACTATTTTGGCTCTCCTCATACCGAAACAAGCAACGAACAGTGGTGTGTCCTGTTTTCTGACAGATTTGACAAGTTGGATGTTCCCGCTCCTAAGTGTCCTGCCCGCCGCTGGAAGATGACTGTCCGCCGCTGCCGAAGGAGTGCAGGCTATTGTTGCTGCCGTGCTGCTGACCGTCGTACGGCGGACGACTGCCCTGCCGACAACCGCGCCCGCGGCCTCCGCTGTTTCTGCCGTAGCCACCGCGGCTCCCCTGCCGCCCGCCACCACGCCCCCGCGATAGTTATGGCTTGCGGTGAGGGCGGTGGCCGGCTCCATAACAGCGGCTTCTCGGAGAAGAAGTTTGCTCTCCAGATCCACGTTGATTTCTTCACTTTTTATCCACGGGGAGAGAATAGCCAGGTCAACGGTCGTTGGACTGATGCGAACCGCCTGTTTAATGGAGGAGTAAGCTGATGGGAGCCCCCGAACGACGCACATGACGAGATCTTTTTTGGAAATTATTTTGTTCACGGTGTCGAGGGCTGTGATGATGGTGGAGACCTCGTCTAAATACTCCGCCATAGTTTTCGTGCCTTTGGTAATTGTGTGGAGACGATCACGCAATTGAAAAATATGAGAGTGGGAAATTGATGCATAGCGTGTTGCGAGGGCCGTCCACAGGGCTGAAGCAGTTGTGTAGGATCAGACGTGTTTCTGAACCGTGGGATAGATGATCGCAATCAAACATGATCGGATCTCGCCATCCACGGCTTTCCAGGCGGCATGTGCCAGATTGGTTTTTTTTGATTTGTCTGTGGCGGTGATTACTGTCGGCGGCGGTTCTGTGCTCTCATCAAGGTATTTTAGAAGGTAATTGGCCTCAAGGGCTGTAAGAACGGTGATTTTCCATGTAGGGTAATTTATGTCTGATCATTTTTCAGAAATCAGGGCATGAAGATACCTAAGCAGGAGTTTAACGCCAGAAGGAAGTGAATCGAGAGGATCCACCTCGGTTGTCATGGCTGCCGCCGCCCAAGAGAAGAGAGGGAACGATCGGTGCCCTAAAGAGAGAAAAAAAAAACCTAGAGAAAAGAAGATCTAGATTTTCTGGCTCTTGATACCATGAAGGAATATTGATTGTATTGAAGTGTTAACCTAATAAGGGAATACATGGGAGATATATATATGAGATATAGGAAGGAGTACTAATCCTAATAGGACTAGGATTAAGGAGTACTAATCCTAATAGGACTAGGATTAGTACACAGTAAATACTAATATTATTTTATACTATTTATTTAATACTATCTGTTATTAATTTTGATGTATAGTATATGATTAATGAATATACGATGACGCACAAAGATGGATTCTCGAAAATAGATCGATATATATGTTAATCTAACATAAAAGGGATATAAGAAGCAACATAAGAGTTGTAAATGCTCCTATTGAATGTTCCTAATGAATAGAGTCTACGAGATACATGAGGCATGAAATAGTGATCGAATCTAAGTAACATATTCCTTGAAAAAAGGAAGAGGATCAAATAATTAAAAATATCATAATAAGGAGACAATGAGCTCTTGAAGAACTTACGACATAACACTTCATGATACCTCATTAGAGAGGTATGTACCAGAAAATAATGAACTGATAAGATCTCAATTATGTCGTACTGTGAATAGATACAAAATTTTATATCGTTGATAATATCTTTGATAAAATAAAGTGAAATATTATAAAGGATTATGAAGGAATGAATTATATGTCTATTAAAGCATCCTGGAGTAGAAATAATTATCAAGTAAACAGTGGAATGATGCAATACTTGAATGAATAAATCTTATTTTACTTGCAATCTAGGAACCATAAGATGTCATAAATTTAATATTGAATGTTGTAACTTTACAAAATTGATATGAACCGATGAGTTCAAAATCTAAAAGCATATATAAGTTTTTGAAGAACTTGTTTATATTCCTCATATATAGATCAAAGAAATCAAGAATCCTTTTTATTATTATGCAAGTTGATGAATTGAATTGAAACTTTTGAAGTGTTTTAAAAATTGAATTGATTATCTTAAACATATGATTCATAAAAGGAGATAGAAGGAAGAAAATTTCCTCAAACCTTTTCTACACTCATGAGCTCTAAAGAATGGTGATATATATCAACATGCCACAGGTTTGTTATAGTAATACTAGGTTGACCTATTCGCTCAGTCTCTATCAACTACAACAGATTTCTATACTTATGAGCTCTCAAGAATACTGATTTATATAAACATTCAATAGATTTTTGAGTGATGTTCACATTAGGAGGAGTTAATACACAATGTACTCTTTACCTCACAAGGTTTTTGTCCCCTCAGGTTTTCCTTGTAACGTTTTTAATGAGGCATACATAATGTGTATTATTAGACGCGTACTCTTTTTCCTTCACTAGATTTTTTCCCACTAAGTTTTATCTAGCAACGTTTTGATGAGGCACATAATATACCAGCATTCAAAGGGGTGTTATAAATATATATGTATTATAGTGAATGTCTATTATTTGGAGTCCTTTCACGGAGTAGTTAGGAATCCTACTTGTGACCAAGTTGGGTTGTCCTTATAAATAAAGGGGTTTTCCTTCATTATAAATCAGATTTGTAAATCTCAAAATATCCTTTATGATAATAAGACTTCTCTCTTTTCCCATATCTTCTTCTTCTTCTTCTAAATTTATGTAGTTTTATAACAGAGGTAAATTTCTTTGGTACCATTTTGCATACAAAAAAACCATATTCGTTTAAAAAATCAAGTAAATTTATATTTTTTCTCCATTACTTGCACATTCACTCATAACTTTTTTGATGTACACAATTTCTTCCTTTATAAATGGAACATAAAATGTTAATCCACTAAACTTTTGTATTTCATCATCTTATAATTCTTATATAATTTTGGGAAAATAATTAAAAGCCCCTCAAACCTACTAATCCAATTCTCAATTGTACACTTATATTTCATGGTTGTCCTATTACCCCCCTAAACTTTTTATTTTTGATATTTTGTGACCCTTAAATGCGGACTTGTCGAAGAAGGTGAATACATCTCTTTTAGGCGCATAAGGGTTCAACAAAAAGACATAAAATAACAAAATTGAACTAAATAGTCCATGTGGCAGTCTCTCATTGCAGATTATATAATTAATTCATTTTTTAATTCTTTCCCTTTCTTTGTATCACAAAATTTTTATACAATATTATGATTTCTTCAAGTTTTTACTCAAAGTCCTTCCATGGTAGTCTTCTAAATTTCATCTCTAGTAGCTCTGAATCAATTTGTAGCTACTAATTTATGCTTAATTAATCTTACATCAAGCATTTTTAACAACAATAATCACCTAAATCATAAGAAACTTACATATGAAAAGCTCAAAATGGAGTATTTCAAGTGTTTCTTTAAACCTCTCATAATTTAGGCCAAAAAAAAGAAGTAAAACCATAATGAATCGACATTGGTGAATTTGTAGGGTATGATTTCATTGTCAACTTGTGTAAAATAACTGAATTCTTGAAAACAATGAGAGTCTTGGTAAGTATGCCAGCATGTTGATTAGTGTAGGACACATGATATAAAGAAATGAGTCCCTCCTAAAGCTTATTTCACACAAAGTGACAGTACTTTAATTCGCTTTTTTCTTTCATTGAATAGAAGTTATAAGCAATATGTATGGCAAATTTACATCACGGTAAACAATAATAGGATAAGTAATAGGGACTGACAACTCAAAAGCAACTTGTGAATCCAATTCAATTCTCCTAGATACCACTTTTATGAGTGACCTGTACTCTATTTCAAATGATGACAATAATATAGTATCTTGTTTCTTGGACTTCCAGTTGAAGGAGATGTTGCGCAAGAAGGCTTAGATAACCATTGAATGATCTCCTTGAGTCTGGACAAGAAGCCCAATCTGAGTCACGAAAGTCTTGAACTGTGGAGTTCGGGGTCATTTGAGAAATGCAATCCTGAGGTAGGATCCTTTTTACGATATCTGAAAAGATGATAAGTTGTTTGTAGATGTGGATATGTAGGATCTTTCATGAACTAACTTAACTTTTTGACACTAAAGGCTATGTCCAATCAGAAATTAGTGAAAATTTTTAACTTGCCTATCAACTTCATATAAACGTTGGGATTAGGTAGAGGAGTTCCTTCCTTGTCTCTTAGCTTGATAGCAGGATTAAGTGGAGAAGATTGAAGAGTATAATCTAAGCAGTCATATTCTTTCAACAAATTCAAGATAAACTTTCTCTGTGAAACAAGAAACCCCTCTGTCATATCAAGTATCTCTAAGCCTATAAATTAATGTAGTTCGCTAAGGTGTTTGATCTTGAAAGTATTGTCAAGGTATAGTTTGAGTTGTTTAATCTCATTGTGTCTATGCCTGTCAAAATAACATCATTTACATATACTGCAACAAATATTACCAAGGATCATAACTTCCTCTAGTACAGTGATTAGTCATAATGTGAGTGTGTGTACCCCTTAAGTGATAGTGACTCAATCATCTTGGCATACCACTGGTTGCTTTCTTGTTTTAGTCCATATGGGAACTTATTTACCTTGAAAACCAGTCCAAGATAAGTAATTTTAAGACCTTAGGCACTTTCATATTCACTTGATGAAGGTCTCCATGAATAAATGCATTAATGACATCAAGTTGAAATATAACGACCCTCTGTTTAGAACATATGTCACTAAGGTTCTCAAAGTGGTCATCTTTGCTACAGGTGAGTAAGTATCGGTTTAGTATCTATTAACCGGTTGTTTAAGTCACGTCATGTTTTACGCCTTAGACGTAACTGGCATCGTCGTCCTCTTTGTGGGCTAAGACTGCTCTTAATTTACATCATTAGCTTCATAAGTCGAATTTAGCGGAAAATATAAAACTTTTATTACTTCTACATTGGAGGTTTAAATACACCTCTACCTACATAATTTTATATATATATATATATATATATATATATATATATATCGAGTATACATAGACCGTTCCAATAGGAAGGTTATATAGTCTTCTACTTTTATTACACATACATATATAAGATAGAAATTAGTCTCAAAGATTGCCTCATCTCATAACCATCTAACTAGATTAGCAATTTAGGCATAGACCATACATTAATGTAAACAGAGCCACATATAGGCTTTATAAAATAGGTATTCAAATGAAAGGAGATAGAATATAAGAGTCTTAGAACTAAAATGACAACATAAACTCGATATCGACATCGCCCTCGAAAAATGCCTCCCCTACTTGGATGAGAAAAGGATCCAAGTCTTCTTCAAGTCACCTTCCAAAACACTTCAACGACCGGAACCTAAAAATATTGGCGAAAAAGGAAGAAAACGGGATTAGTAAGCCACTTGTACTGAGTATGACACCATATCCACATCTAAGATCAAATAATGCTAAAAAGGGATATTTTATAAAGTATGCATTTTCCCAAAAAAACCTGATATACACATCCAACAAGACCATACCAGTCAATATTTCATAATTGTTAAGTGATATAAATGCTCCACACAATACCACAACTTTCAAGTCTAGTCAATTCAACCTATCATATCATGCAGATGGATACATACATGATAAACTCTATCACCAAGTCTTATTTAAAAAATAACCATGAATAAGAGTACAATTCATTCTAACAAAGCAAGGTAACTACTAATGAATTCTTATCAAGTCAATAAGTGCAATGACCAAGCAAAGCCCCATAACCTTACTCAATAAAGAAACTTAACAAGAAACATGACTAACACCCTACTTCAGATAACATGACATTTAGATATATATTTCATACTATTTTAAAAATATAACCCAACACACACTCATAACTGAACTAATTAACATATAGTATCAACTTTGTGCTAGTTCATTATATAGGTATTATATATCATTATGAACATAAACATACATAACGACATCCTCCTAAGACTCCAATAAAGGCTAACTAGTGCAATTATTAGGTAGAGTCCCATACCCCTACCTAGACTAAGCTAGACCCCTTAGGTTATCCTAGTTAGAGTTCCATCCTTAAATTCATTTTACCTTTTGGGAACATCTCGTTCTAACTGACATAGACCACATGAGCTAGTGTGGAATCTGGTGTCATAAAAATCTACATCGAAAGAAGGTGGACTACTTTCTAAGGTAGTACCAAAAACATAAAACATAGAACCTACGTGGATCGACTAGCTAGTATTCCTATGGGGGCAACATAGTTCAAGAACTAGGAGATATAGTTGGGACTCTCTTTATTCTCCATGCATTGTAGTATCCAATCTCAAGAGTACTTTAGTGCTCCTACCTTCCCTATATGGGAAGGGACACTCCTCAATCTAGTTCACTCGGTGCTAAGCTAGAGTCCCTTTTTGAAATGCATTTAAACCTTTAATTATCAATCATATGTTAGTTTAGGTCATAGGGTCTAAATATTGTATAATCATCACCATCAATAGCTCTAAGAATTGTATGAGTATATGTCCTTTCATTACAATGCATAAAAGTGAGGTTAGCATATTAGCATTTCATAACATAATAGTGCACATTGATAGTCATCATCATCCTTATTAGACATACACCTTAATTAACCTCACAACTTAGTAAAGACATTTCAATTCAACATCACAGAACCCTATAAATCCTAATACAAGGCTTACTCCAATATAAAATTATGACTTAACCACTATTAATCACAATTGGAAGTAAAGATATAGATTACAAAACTTACCAAGTCTCTTGCATAGTTCATCATCAAGGTCTTACCATAAACCCTCAATTAAATCCTATTTAGGGAATAACATAACCATGATCCAATAACCAACATTATAATAAGGCTAAAAGAATCACTACACCATAATTCAATACTAACTCAAAGCTTAACACAAAATACTTTGGTCAATTCTCATAACCTAGATCAATTTTTAAGAACTAGTATGAAAGGCTACAAATCACCCAAATTCATTAAAGATTCATGTAAAAACATCATTTAATAGTGATTTAACGAATAATCAAGTAAATTTAATCAATTCCAACGTAATTCACATCAAGATCAAACCTAGGGTTAAGGGTTACAGATCATGTTCTTATATTTCTATCAAAACATCACAAATTACCATAATGAAGTTAATATACATGTAAATATAATCATTATATCTTAAATAAACCATGAAAAACTCAATTCATAACATGAAATTCGTAATTGAATGAAACCACTTGAAAACCTAACTTTTAGAAATACTTTGAAGGAGCCCTTTGAGGAAAGTAGTCTCAAAGGTGAATTAGATCCCATACCTCAACGTTTAATGAAGATTTGTTGGTGACACCGTCCATTTCCAGCCCCAAAACCTCCCCCTAGTTTGTCTTTAATGGTGTCTTCCAATAGAGAGAGAAAGAAGAGAGAAGGAAGAGAGGTTATTTTGTGAGTTGTCTTTAGGCTAATGAGGGTTGACGGTCTTTATATTGGGTCTTAATTAAATTAATTAGATTCCCTTAAACCCCTAATTAATAGCCTAACCCCATAAATAATTAAAAGAAACCAACTTAAAAATTTGAAAAAATTGTTAACCCTCACAGACAGAACCCCGTCGACGGGCCGTCTATGAGTCGATGACCTGACCCCCCTTCGTCCTGCACACTCGTAGTTTAGATCAGAGACTTGTGAAGGCGGGGGATTCCCCATTTTAGATAAGTGTGGGACGAAGGATTACATCGAAGCCTCGTTGATCCACACACGAGCCGTTTCTTGTCTTTCTTGGTTTGCACACTGCCTAAGCAATGTTGCCTTCTACGTGGTCGGGTCCACCTTATGGGTCGTTGGTTGGTCCTTGGGGAGTCGTACCCGGACGTTTCGACCACAAATCTATTTAACATATGTTATACACCCTTCCACCTAATTTCATGAATTTTTGACTCCTAAAAGCTAGTCAAATAGTCTAGGGTACAGTAGCACCTCTTAGCACTAGTTTTCGAACGTCGTGGACATTATGGTTTCTAAACTTCCTAAATGATCTATTTTTATTAAAGTAGGTCTTAAAACAATGCTTAGAACTCAAGACACCTATTTAGGCTCTACAACAAGTATTGGATTTTTGAAATGTTACACTATCCCCCCTTAAGAACATTCGTACCCGAATGATACTAAAATTCTTTTGAAAGAAGTAACAGACTCAAAACTAGCAGCTCAACCAGTCAACAATATAAAAAAAACATAAATCATATCATTTCAACAAGACCATTTCAAAACTTCAATTACCACTCATAAGGCTCAAACACTTCATCATGAGTTATTTCCTTCTCACAACACACATGAGCTCTACATACATTACATGAGTCAATTAGCACAAAGTTTAACTTATAAACAAGAACCACAACCTTTCACTAAGACTCACCATGTTTAAATGCACAAAATAACTCAAACAAACCAAAAGGAAAAAATTCAAGTTTTAAGCACTAACTTACTGTAATTCACTGAAATGCAACCGAAAAATACGCATTTTTGCAAAACTTCACCAAAAATCAGCAAACTTCAATTTCTAATCATATTTGTATCATCAAAAAGAATGACTAACCTTAATTATAAAAAAGATGAGTGTAACGGGACATCATGTTGGCCTCGGCCTCCCATGTTGCACCCTCAACTAAGTGATTTCTCCATAACAGTTTTACAAAAACTACCTCTTTATTCCTTAACTTCTGACTTGCCTATAAAGAATTTGGACCGGAACTTCCTCATAAGATAGGTTATCCTTGACACCAAGACCCTCAATTGGAAGAATAGAGTCGGGATCACCAATACACTTTTTAAGCATGGAAACATGGAAAACCAGATAAACTGAAGCCAATTCACTAGGAAGTTTCAATTCATAGGCAACCTTACCAACTCTTTTCAATATGACATAGGGACACACATAACGAGGACTCAACTTCCTTTTCTTGCCAAATCTAACCACCCCTTTCATTGGCAAAATTTTTAAATGCACCTTATCACCTTCTTCAAACTCCAAATCCATTCTCCTATGATCGGCATAAGACTTTTTCTGACTATAGGCCGTTTGAAACCGATTCCTTATGATATGAAAATTTTCTTAAGTAATATAAATAAAATCAGGACAAAGAAGTGAAGGCTCTCCCACTTTAAACCATCCAATAATAGACCTACATCTCCAATTATACAAATCTTCATAGGGAGCCATGGAAATGGATGAATGGAATCTATTATTGTAATCAAACTCCACCAAGGGCAAATGTTTATCCCAAATTCTCTTAATATAAATAATACAAGCCCTAAGTATATCCTCAAGGATTCTAATAGTGCTTTCCGCTTGACCATCCATTTGGGGATGAAAATTTACCTTCGTACATAACCCTTTTTGGAATGACCTCCAAAATCTAGATGTGAATTGTGCACCCCGAACCGATATAATAGATAACAATCTCATCTATGAAGATGCTAACATAATATTCCGCCGAATAAGTAGACTTGACAAAAATAAAGCGAGCGGTCTTTGCCAACCTATCCACCACCACCGATATAGAATCATATGACTTTTGAGTCCGAGGTAAACCTACTATGAAATCCATATTGATGTCTTCCCACTTCCAAGTAGGGACTTGGATCTCTTGTAGTGAGCCAACCGGCTTTTGATATTCGGCTTTTACTTGTTGGCAATTTGGGCACCTAGACACAAACACTGCTATGTCCTTCATCATACTTTCCCACCAATATACTTCCCTAAGGTAATGGTACATTTTCACTAAACCCGTACGAATTGTGTAGCGTGACCCATGGGCTTCTTCAAGGATCCTGTCCCTCAACCCATCTATGTTGGGAACACATAGTCTTCTTTGTCACATTAAAATACTATCCTCCTAGGTAGAATGTATCGTTAAGCTTGCCAATGACCGATTCCTTGAATTCCATCAATTATTTGTTGAGGTATTGTTCTGACTTCACCTCAATTACTAAGGAATACTCGAAGTTATTACAAACCATGAAAGAACCCTCCGAAAAATCTTCAAACCTCACCCCAAACTAGCCAACTTGTGTATATCCTTCACTAGGTCTTTCTTTTCTTCATCAACGTCTTATTCACTACCCATAGTCATACGACTTAAGGCATCCACAACCACATTAGAATTTTCCGGGTGATACAGGACACTCATATCATAATCTTTCAACAACTCTAACCACCTTTTATGTTGGACATTCAACTCCTTCTGAGTGAACACATATTGGAGACTCTTATGGTCGGTAAAGACATCAACAAGAACCCCTTACAAGTAATGCCTCCATATTTTCAAGGCAAATACCATGACCGCTAACTCAAGGTCATGAGTTGGATATATTCGCTCATGTGCCTTAAGTTTCCTAGAGGTATAGTCTATCACTTTCCAACTGGCATAAGAACACACCACAAACCCACTCGGGATGTGTCACAATACACGAAAAACCCTTTTTACCCTCCGATAAGGTCAACACCGGAGCGAAAGTTAACATTTTAAAATTCTTCTCACATGCCTCCAACCACTCAATTTCTTACTCTTTTGGGTCAAAGTAGTCAAGGGAGTTGCAATGGACGTAAAACCATCCACGAATCTCTGATAATAACACGCCATACAAAAGAAACTCCTAATATCGGTTGGAGTCAAAGGTTTAGGCCAATTTTTCTCTGCCACCATTTTTCTTGGATCAACCTCAACTTCCTCACTGGAGCTGATATGCCCAAGAAATTTCACCGACCTTAAGCAAAACTAACATTTTCTATACTTAACAAAAAATTGATGTTCTTTAAGGGTTTGTAATACAATCCTCAAATGACTCATCCGATCACTCTCATTTTTTGAATATACCAAAATATCATCAATGAAGACAATGACAAATGAATCTTGGTAGCTTTGAAACACCCTATTCATTAGGTCCATAAACGTCGCCGGAGCATTAGTGTGACCGGAAGAAATTTCCAAGAACTCATAGTTCACATACCTAGTCCGAAATGCAGTCTTTTTTACATCCTCACCTCTCACCCTAAGTTGGTGATACCTCGACCTCAAGTCAATTTTTGAAAAGTAGATCGCCCCTTGGAGTTGATCAAACAAGTCGTCAATCCAAGTGATAGGATACTTATTCTTAATAGTGACCTTTTCGAGTTCGCGGTAGTCAAAAAACAATCTAAAGGAACCATCCTTCTGTTTACAAACAACACAGAAGCACCCCACAGAAAAATACTAGGCCTTATAAAACCCTTGTCCAGTAAATCCTTGAGTTGATCCTTCAACTTCTTTAATTCAGCTGGACCCATCCGATAAGGAGGAATTAAAATGGGATTTGTATTTGGTATCAGATCAATACCAAAATCAATTTCCCATTTGGGAGAAATACCGAGAAGGTCATTATGAAAAACCTTCGGAAACTCACTCAGTACGGGGACTGACTCAATGGGAGGAATTTTGAAGTGTAGATAATGGACTATCACAATATTATATAGACAATCTTTAAAGATAATTTTGCATGCTTTTTAAAAAGTTATGATACGACCTCTAGGATTAGAGTTTCCCCCCTTCCATTCGACAACAAGCTCATTTTGAAAGTTAAACTTCACCATACTTATCCTACAATCAATAGAAGCAAAGTAAGTATTCAACCAATCCATACCCAATATAACAACAAAATCAAACATATCGACCTCTACTAGTTAAATATAATAAAATCTATTGGGCAACATTATAGGACAATTTTTATAAACCCTCTTTGCAAAAACCGACTCACCCACCGGAGTAGACACTATAAAAGGTTCATGCAAATTATTGGGTAAAATATCAAACTTTTTGGCTACAATAGGTGTAACAAATAACAAGGTACCACCCTGATCAAATAACACATATACATGAATAGAGAAAAATTTCAACATACCAGTCTTCACATCGGGAAAAGTTTGTTTCTCACCCCTACAGTGGAGAGTATCAAAGCGGTTCTTCTTTGGAGCTTCATTTGAATCACTAGCTTGAGCTTGATCAGTACCCTTGTCTTGACCGCTCACATTAGGGCAATCCTTAACATTTTGACAACTTTTACCACAACAAAAATAATTGTGTGTCGGCTAAGGCAATCACCATAGTGCTTCTTGCCACAGTTTCCACAAGTTGTCTTCTCTATTGGTGAATTAGTACATTTTCCCTTCTTTAACATAGGGTTAGAAACCCTATCACCACTAGCCTTTGGAAACTTGTAAGGAACTTGATTTGAAACTTGCTTCTTACAGCTAGGATTGTCTTGTATCTCAAGCCCATTCTTTAAATAACCTCCATCAAAAGATCTTGCCCTCTTCGCATCCCTACTCTTCCTCCTAGCCCTTGCCTCTTCCACATGCTTTACATGCTCCATAATATGAGAAATTTTTATATTGTCATGAAACATAGCCAAATGACACTCCTCTTTCAAATCATCCGACACTCCCGTCACAAAGAAGCTCATTTCATCTCTACCATCGGAAAAAAAAGGAGCATATTTTGACAATTTAGTAAATTTCAAAGAGTATTCATGAACACTCATACCTCCTTAGAAAAGGTTAACGAAATCCACCACATTAGCTTCCCTCATCTCCCTAGGAAGGAACCGATCAATAAAAGTCTTCTTGAAAATCTCCCAAGTCAAAGGACAACCTGCCAAGAGCCTATTATCCCGACATTGAACAAACCATTCTTGAGCCGCGTACTTTAGTTGATAAGTTGCCAACTCGGCCTTTTCACTTGTGGACAACCCCATAGCCAATAGTATATCATAGACTTCATCGATGAATTCTTGGGGGTCTTTCTCAACCTTAGACCCGTAGAAAGTACGAAAGTTAATTCTAGGGAAGTCCCTTAGACGGGAAGCCATATTAGTGACTTGTTGATGAGGACGGGGTACAACCTTCCGATTGGCTTGGGTCGTCATAGCTTGGGCTTGAATAGTGGAGGATTGAGCCAATAAAATGGGGACAACCCTTATATCTCCATCCTTTAATGGTGGAGGATTGAACATAGCTTGTTCCATATTAGCACCTTCTTCAAGTGGAGGAACTTGATCACCATGGGGAGAGCTCCCGCATTGGCAATTTTCTCTTCAACTCTTCGTGTCGCTTTCCTTCTTGTGTTCATTCTTCCTATAATCACAACAATAGGATTAGATGCAAAGGAACACCATAATTATACTCTAATGGCACTATACAAGATTTCTAAGAAAATGAGAATATCCTTGGCATCATGTAGGTTCCTATCCATAAGTGTGACACACTTCACAATTATGAACACGAACTTACATAGATGTGGTTGAGAGAGACATAGACTCTAAGATAATTCAACCTCATGCTCTGATGCCAAGTTTGTCAAATACAGTTTTACCCCTTAGACGTAACCTATGTCGTCATCATCTTTGAGGACTAAGACTAGCCTCTTAGATCAAATCATCACATTCATAAGTCGGATTCAGCAAAAAAAATTAAAATTTTATTACTTGTACGTTGGCGGTTTACATAGACCTCTACATACACATAATTATATATATGTATAGGATATATAGACCCTCCTAAATGAAGGTTACATAGACTTTTCCTATTATTTCACATACATATAACATAGAAATTAGTCTCAAAGATTGTCTAATCTCATAACCATATAATTAAATTTGAAATTGGGGCATATCCCATACATCAATGTAAAAAAAGCCACATATAGGCTTTATACAATTCGTACTCAAATAAAAGGAGATAGTATATAAGAGTCTTAGAACTAAAATGACAATATAAGCTCGATATTGGGCATCACCCTCGGAAAATGAGGACATATCCTACTTGGATGAGCAAAGGATCCAAGTCTTCTTCAAGTCGCCTTCTAAACACTTAAACAACTAGGACCTAAAAATGTTGGGCGAAAAGAAAGAAAATTGGGTTAGTACGCCACTTGTACTGAGTATGAGACCATATGCACATAAAAGATCAAATCATGCCAAAATGGGACATTTTATAAGGTATGCATTTTTCCAAAAAACCGATATGCACATCCAACAAGACCATACCTATCAACATTTTAAAATTGTTAAGTCATAGACATGCTCCACACAATACCACAAATTTCAAGTCTAGTCAAGTCAACCTTTCATATCATGTATATGGATACATACTTGATTAACTCCATCACCAAGTCATATTTAAACAATAACCATGAATAACAGTACATGTCATTCTAACAAAGCAAGGTAACTACTCTTGAACCCTTATCAAGTCAACAAGTGTAAGGATCAAGCAAAGCCCCATAACCTTACTCAATTAAACAACTCAACCAGAATCATGAGTAACACCCTACTTCACATAACATGACATTTAGATATGCATTTCATATTATTTTAACAATATAACCCAACATATACTCATAAGTGAACTAATCAACATATTGTATCAACAATGTGCAAGTTCATCATATACATGTCATACATAATTATAAACATAAACATACATAAGGACATCCTCCAAAGACTCCCCTCAAGGCTAACTAGTGTAATGCTTAGGTAGAGTCTCATACCCTACCTAGACTAAGCTAGACCCCTTAGGTTATCCTAGTTAGAGTTCTATCCTTGATTTCATTTTACC
Source organism: Solanum habrochaites (assembly GCA_027704765.1). NCBI lineage: Eukaryota > Viridiplantae > Streptophyta > Magnoliopsida > Solanales > Solanaceae > Solanum > Solanum habrochaites. The sequence goes on from JAKWJA010002495.1 coordinate 34,278,406, forward strand.
TTTTGGGAAAATTTCGCTCTAACTGACATAGACCTCATGAGCTAGTGTCGAATCGAGTGTCATAAAACCCTAAACCAAAAGAAGGTGGAATACTTGACAAGGTATTACGAAAAACATAAAACATAGCAACTACGTGGATCTACTAGCTAGTAGTCCTATGGGGCAACATAGTTGAAGAACTAGGAGATATAGTTGGGATCCTCTTTATTATCCATGCATTGTAGTCTCCATTATCAAGAGTACTTTCGTGCTCCTACCTTCCTATGTTGGAAGGGACACTCCTCAATCTATTTCACTCGGTGCTAAGATAGAGTCCCTTTTTCAAATGTCTTTAAGCATTTAAAATCAATCATAGCTTAGTTTAGGTCATAGGATACACCCCTTGTATAATTATCACCATCAATATCTCAATAATAAATGTATGAGTATAAGACCTTTCAATACAATTCATATGAGTGAGTTAACACATTAGCATTGCATAACATAATAGTGCACATTGATAGTCATCATCATCCTTATAACAAATACACCATAATCAACGTTACAACATAGTCAAGACATTTCAATTCAACATCATACTACCCTATCAATCCTAATACAAGGCTTACTCAAATGTAACATCATGACTTAACCACAATTAATCACATTTGGAAGTAAAGATAGAGATAACAAGACTTACCAAGTCTCTTGCATAGTTCATCATAAAGTTCTTGCATAACGCTTAATTAAATTCAATTTATGTCATAACATAAACATAATTCAATAACCAACATGATAATATGGCTAGAATAATCACTACACCATAATTCAATACTAACTCAAAGTTGAAGACGAAATACATAGGTCCATTCTCATTACCTATATAGATTTTCAAGAACTAGTATAAAATGCAAAAAAATTATTAAAAAAAATTATTATTAGTGGAAAAACATCATATAATTGTTATGTAACCAATAATCAAGTCAATTGAATCAATCCCAACCAAATTCACATCACGATTAAACCTAGGGTTAAGGTTAACGATCATGTTCTTCTATTTATATAAAAAAATCACAAATTACCATAATCAAATTGAAATACATGTAAATATAATCATTATATCTTAAATAAACCATGAAATACTCAATTCCTAACATCAAATTCGTAATTGAATGAAACCACTTGCAAACCTAACTCTTAGAAATACTTTGAAAGAGCCCTTTGAGGAAAGAATTCTAAAAGGTGAATTAGTTCCCATACCTTAACGTTTCATGAAGATTTGTTGCTGAAATTGTCCCTTTTCAGCCCCCAAAACCTCCCCCTAGCTTGTCTTCAATGGTGTCTTCCAATTAAGTGAGAAAGAAGAGAGATGGAAGAGATTTTATTTTGAGAGTTGTGTTTAGACTAATGAGGGTTGGGGGTCTATATTGGGGCTTAATTAACTTAATTAGATTCCCTTAAACCCCTAATTAATCACCTAACCCCCTAACTAATTAAATGAAACCAAAAATAAAAATATTCAGAAATTGTTAACCCTCACATATGGAACCCCGTCGACGGGCCGTCTGTGAGTCGACGACTTGACCCCCCTTCGTCATGCACACTCGTAGTTTTGGTCAGAGACTATTGCAGGCAGGGTCTTCCCTATTTTTTCCAAGTGTGGGACGACGGTTGATATCGACTTCTCATCGATTCACACAGGATTCGTTCCTTGGATTTTTTGGTTTGCACACTGCCTAGGCATTATTGCCTTCTACGTGTTAGGGTCCTCCTCAAGGTCCCTTACATGGTCCTTGAGGATTTTTACCTAGAAGTTTCAACCACTAATCATCTTTAACATATGTTTTACACCCTTCCACCTAATTTCATGAATTACCAACTCCTAAAAGATAGTCAAATAGGCTAAGGCACACTAGCACCTCTTAGCACTAGTTTCTGAACGTCGTGGATGTTCTTGGATATTTTGGTTCCTAAACTTCCTAAATGAACTATATCAATTAACAATAGGTATTAAAAAGTATTTATACATCAATAAACATATGTTAGTCTCTATGACAAGTCTTGGATATTCAAAATGTTATAGTGTATATCCTTTGTCTACTACAATGGCCCTAAAACTTTTTATGTCGCCGTGTACTATGTGCTTGACTTTGTACGGCTATCTACATCCGATTTCTTATTTTTATGTTAGTAACCATATAAGGTCGCAAGTGATGTTAGAATATAATTCCTCATACATTTGTGTGATGGATTTTTGTCATGCAACACTTAGATATGCCTCCTTATATGATGTTGGCTCACTATCATGACAAACATTATCAAAAAAAGTTTAATTGTTAGATGCAATGACATCAAGAGACACATGGTAGTGTATGGTAAATAGAGCATTGAGGGAAAGGTTGGCATTAGGACAATGTTGTGTGGTTGTGTTGGCAGTCTTTAGGCTAGGAATGGAAACAATGTAATCTACTAAGTGTTTTTGGAATTTTGTTATCTCAATGGGGTATTCTCTGCACTACTGTGGGAGGAACATTTGATGGTGTTGGAGATGTAATGGTAATTGCAAGACATGGTTTTTTACTGTGGTGTTCAATGTTGCGTTTAGGTAAATGAGTGGAAGTTTTATTAGTCACATTGTTATAATGATTTACATAACTATCACATGATTCTAATTCAGTATAATCAGTAGAAGAAATAGACTTGGGAATAGAAGGGAAAGTGTTATTTTCATATGACAAAGTGAAAGGGAAGACATGTTCACGAAAGACCACATCTCTAGAAATATGTATCCTCTATGTAGATAGAATCATTACCTTGTAACCCTTTTTAAAAAAAAGAAATATCCTAAAAAATGTGGGGGGATTCATGGTTCAAGTTTATCTTTGAGAGGGGATAGCAAAGGAATACAAAAGATTTAAGATGACTATAGTTTAGTTTTCTGTATACATAAGCTAATATGGACATTTATTTTTCAGATGGCTTGAGGGAAGTCTAATGATAGATGAGTATCTACTTGAACATATTCTCCCAATACCTTGGAAGTAGTTATATTGATAAGAAGTGCTCGGACTGGTTCTAGCATGTACTTATGTTTTCTTTCTACCAAACTACTTTGTTGTGTTGTGTATGTACATGTTTTCTGATTCATGATGACTTTGGTTGAAAACAAAAGGTGTGCCTCATCTCTTGTAAATTGCCATCCATTGTCTAACCTCATGCTTTTTACTATGGTATTGAATTGATTCTCCACCACATTTATGAAATTGCTTAGAACATGTAAGGTATTGCCTTTTGTATTTAAAGGTATGTCCAAGTGGACATACTATAGTCATCCACAAATGCAATGAGGTATTTATAATTATAATAGATGTACATATGATATTGTCCCCATACGTCAATATGAATTAACTCAAAATAGATTTGGTTTGGCTGATACTATGACTAAAAGGTAATCTCTCTTGTCTTACCATTTCACAAATGTTGCAGGAAAAAGGTTTTTTTGGGATAACGTGGTTAGTAGTGTAGTGATACTTTTCATTTTAACAAAAGGTAAATGGCCAGGTCTATTGTGTAACAAGTCTACATTATCTCCAGCATTTTTACAAGAATTATGATGAAACAAAATATCAACATTTTTGGAAGTAGAAGAACGCAAGAGAAATTGAATTGTGAACACCATGAAATTTATTTTTATAATCAATAAGTATTTTACACTGATATATAATGCAATTCTGATGGAACAAGAACTACATGTTTTACTTCCAATGAAAACAGAAAAATGACTATTTTTAGAAAAGAAACAACATATTTTACCTGTGTTGACACTATCAGAAGTCTTCAATCATCTTGAGCACAAGAAGTAGAGCCCATTTCTTCTATTGCCAATCACATGAGACCTTTTTACTAAAGGGGCCTGCAGAAGACATAATGCATTAAAGAAAAATATTATGCATTTTATATAAGTGGTCAGGGAATGGAGTAAAATAAGATTATACATAAAAGAGGGCACACACAATATTTGATATAAGGTGATCTTAGATGTTACTGGTACATCCCCATGTTACGTTGACTTTGTATCCATTTGGAAGTGAAACTAGTATAGGAAATAGTAGAGTTCTAATGTTGGTTAGAAAAGTTTTGTTAAAAGTTATACGATTTGATGCCCAAGAATCTATGATCCAAATTTGAGCACTTGATTCAAAACATTTGCATGCAAGATTGTCAAAATTAGTAGAGGGATAACAAACCACAATACCTGAAAATTCATAGATCTAGAGGAATTAGCATCCTCCCCACATATTCATTCTCGAAATATTGCAGTAGGTTCATAATTTGTCCATATCACTTCTTTGTAAATGTCACATCCCAATTCCCATTAGGATGGATTGGCACCCGATGCTCTAAAGGCTTAAGAGAGCAAACATATAACATCTTCTTAGTGTGTATTTAGTTGTGGAAATTTTAAATTTGTGAAAAGTTCATATACAAACAAGCACAAGTAGACCAAAACATATACACAAGACTTGGTCGTTGAGGTCGTAGCTTGTTAAGAGACAAGATGCAAAAGAACTATATGCATTAGTCTACAAAGCTTCTAAAAGATTGAAAACAATAGATTAGGGTAGTAGAAATCCCCATATTACCCACAAATAGTAGATGAGTACATGTGCTCCTACTAAAGAGGTCTATTGAACGGAGTACTTGTTCTTGCAGATGAAAAGAACCCCCTCCCCCCCTCCCCCCGTGCAAATGACATCTAGTACAAAAAGAAAATATATTGAATATGTAAAACAAGAGCTCAAATGAAATCAAGAATTAATATATAAGTGCATGGATCGGGAAAGAAGACAACCTCTATTTACTCTTGTGCAACCATCCATATAAAGTTCTTTTCTTTGCTATTTTGTATTTTATAATATTTTTAAGGCATATGAAGAAAATTACCAGTTGATCAATGGTTGAAGAGGATGGATCATGCTATCTATATTAACCCATGGAATTTTTTCCTCATAATTACATAAATTGGGATCAACTCACGCTAGGCTTTCGCTTCTGAGTTGCCACCCTTATTGTAACACCCTGTATCTTGAACAAACCAAGAATCAGCTTTTCAGAAATCAGAGGTGGGATCAATGGCTACAATCGACGGACCGTAGCCTGACCCACGGCTTGTACTGCACATCCGTTGTTTGTGACTGAAACTCTCCCAAAATGCAACCAAGAAAAATTGATAAAATGTCGAACAACGGACGTACCTACGGTCTTTACTATGTGTACGTCGATAAAGAACCCATTAACACGATTGACCAGTATGGTCCGTAGATTGATCGTAGGTATGACCGTAGGTGGAATAAGTAGACAGTTAGGGGGGAAACACAATTGGGTCAACTTCAATTGATCATAAATCTTAGCACAAAAAAATTAGGTGTCCCATAAACTATGAAAAGATAGATAATTGAACTAGCTTTCCATAGTCACCAAGTTTGCTAAATTCAAACCTCTTAGTAAACAGTTATGTCCATTTTAGTAAAGTCCTGTCGAACATACCTAAATGACGAACCACCGATTGAATGATAACCCGTCAATCTAGGTCGTCATTTGGTCTGACAACAATTAACTCAGGGGTCTTTTGATCTTTTCCCACTTTGTTTGAACCCTTAGATACATTGTTTTGACCCTAAATCATCAAATTTTAGTCATTTTAATCGTAGAAACATAACTAAAACTTACCTAACTAAAAAAATTAATCAAAAACTTAGAAAATTAGAAGTAAGAAAGGAGAAAAAGGTCAAGAACCCTAGTTCCATCAGTTCCAGCCCCAAAATCTAAATATTTCTTAGTGAATTTCATCACCACGTACGTGGGATTTCACTAGTGGGTTTCTTTCACCCATTAGATCCCTAGTTTTCACTCAGATTCTTCATTCCCATATCATGATTACACCTAGGGTTTCGAGATCTTCAACAGAACTTCATGAATTAATTAGTTATATGTTACAAATCAAATTTTCATATTATTATTAATTTTATTAGATGAATTTAGTACCCTAGCTATGTAATTCTTTAGTTCTAGAATTACACATGCTACGTCAGATATTTCAGTTACTTCTAATATTCATGCCTCAGTTATAAATGCATAATTATCATATTAAATGTTGCATTCTCAACTTGCCCAATTGTCCCAGAAATACTAGCCAGGTAGATTTTAAGTCCCCTCTGTGGGCATCCGTATCACTCCAGCATGTCTTTATACCTCTAGTAGGGTGTATTGGGTCCTCTCGATGGGGCGTATACATCGGACTTCACATTTAGCTCATGTGGTTTTATTATCAGTTATAAGTATTTAACATAGATCAGTTAGATTTCACTAAATTAAACATTTATCAGTATATCTTGTACTCAGTTTCACCATGTTATAAATTGATCATGCATTTATTTATCTTAGTATTTAAAATCTATATCATGTTCAAATTATATACTTGTTTTTATGCTTGTTCAGTAATGTATTATTTCAGCTTTACTCTATCCTACATTCTCACTCCTTCAAGTACTGATGCATACGTGTGCTACATGTTCTCGTGATGTAGTTTAGGTTCTCAAAATCCAGATCGCGCTTAGATCGATTGTCAATATCCAGTTCAGCATATTCAATGGTCAGCCCTAATTCCGCAAGGACATTAGTCATGAGTTTTTTCAGTCTTTTAGTCATATATTTTTAGTTTTTTCTAGACTTAGCTGGGGCTTGTCCCAGTATTTCTAGTCAGTTAGAGGCTTATTTCAAACATAGTTAGTTTCAGCTTAGTATTAAGTTAATATTTCCTTTGTATTAAACTCATTGTTTACAAATATCTCAGTTAGAGAACATGGATATTCCCCATCTTTTAAGTTTATATTATGATTTATTATGCACATTCTATTTATTATCTTTAGGATGATCATGATCATACCGGCAGTTTTAGCTTAGAATCACTTGTGGTCCTAGGTATCGTGTCTGCGTCTCGGGGTAGCTTGGGGCGTGACAAAATTTGGTATCAGAGTACTAGGTTTAAGATTCCTAGGATGTCTGAAAAGCCGCACTAAGTAGAGTCTTTTTCATGAGTGTGAAGTGCACCATATCTAATGAGAGGGAGGATACAAAGTGTTTTAGAAAAACTTTAATTTATTGTTACTCTTATCGTGTGTAAGGTATGATCTTATTCCACTCTAACTTGATGTTCTACGTTTCATATCATTCATCCTTGTAGAGCTACACTAGGAATGTGAATGCCAGAAATGCAAAACGCAACTCCTCCTGTCCTATATAAGGAAGTCTTTAATGCTAAGTTCATGAATGCCATACAAATGTTGTCTCGGAGTATGAACAACCGAAACAATCGGGTTCATGCTCCACTGAACGCAAATGGTGGATCAACAGCAGCAAGGGTCTGTGACTTTGTTAGGATAAATCCTCCTTAATTAGGATCACAAACTAATCAGGATCCTCAAAATTTCTCCGATTAGATTAAGAAAATTTTTGGGTTTAATGCAAATCACTTGGAATGATCGGGTTGATTTGGCATCATACCAGTTGAAGGATGTTTCTCATATCTTGTACACTTTGTGGAAGGAAAATAGGGGTACATATGTAACTCCAAGAGTATGGGATCAAGTTTAACCAACTCTCCATGTATGCTCCTCACATGGTTTTTGAATCCAGGGCTCAGATGAATAAGATTTTGTATAGAGTGTCATATTTGGTGAAAACTAAGTGTAGAAATGCTATGTTACCAGGAGATATGAACATCTCTAGTCTTATGACTCACGCTGAGCAGGTTGAGGGTGATAAGCTTAGGGAACATGCCAAGCAGAATAAGAAGGCTGGGACTAGGAACTATGACTATTCTCAGCGATGTGTTTCAGGCACCAAGACTTACACCACTTGCCCTAAATATGGTAAGAACCATCAAGGCGAGTGTCTCGTAGGAAAATAAGAATGGTTTGGGTGCGGTCAGTCTAGTCACATGTTAAGGTATTTTCCCTCTAGACAGGGTCAATGAGGTGGTATTGGTATATCTTAGTCTACAACTTCATCAGCACCAGCAAGTCACCGGAATCAGCAAGGGAACGCATCCTGTATAGCTGTCGGTCAGCGCCAGAACAGATTGTATGCTCTTCAGGCACGCCAAGATCCGAAAGGTTCTCCTAATGTAGTCACTAGTACGTTACGAGTCTTTGACCTTGATGTTTATGCATTGTTAGATCCAGAGGCTACTCTTTCCTTTATAACTCCTTATGTAGCAGTCCAGTTCAATATTAATCCACAAACACTATCAGAGCATTTCGTAGTGTCTATTCTAGTCGGTGATGCAATTATAGCTAGATGGGTATACAGAAATTTCTTTGTCACAATATTCAAGAAAGTCACCTCAACATATCTTGTAGAGTTAGAAATGGTATACTTCAATATCATTCTAGGGATTGATTGGTTACATTCCTGTTAGGCCTTAGTCGATTGTAGAACTAGGATTGTTCGTTTTTAGTTTGAAGACGAACCAATCTTATAATGGAAGTAGCTTAAAGTCTATGAGTCATTTTATTTATTACCTAAGTCCTGATTAATGATCTCTAAGGGTTATCTCTATCATCTACTTTGGGTTAAGTATGCTTGCTCTGAAACCCTAACTCTTGGGTTAGTTCCAGTAGCTTATGAGTTTCAAGAAATGTTTTCTGAAGGTCTTCCCGAAGTCCCTCCCGAAAGGGAAATTGACTTTGGAATTGATCTCCTTCTTGATACCCATCCCATATCTATTCCTCTCTACAGAATGGCTCGAGCAAAGCTTGATCAAATGAAAGAGAAGTTGAAAGACCTTCTAGATAACGGCTTCATCAAACCTAGTATTTGACCATTGGGTGCACCAGTTTTATTCATGAAGAAGAAAGATGGTTCTCTCAAAATGTGCATTGACTATAGACAGTTGAACAAGGTGACAATAAACAATAAGTACCTCATCTCCTGGATTGATGACTTGTTTGACAAACTTCATGGCGATAGCCATTTCTAAAAGATAGATCTCACATCGAGTTATCATAATCAAAGAGTTAAAGATAGTGACATTCCGAATACAACCTTCATGATTTGGTATGGTCATTATGAATTTGTAGTTATGTCGTTTGGACTAACCAATACTCCAGCAACTTCATGGATTGATGAATAGAGTGTTCAAACATTACCTGGACTTGTTCATTATCGTCTTTATCAATGATATCCTCATCTACTATAGTAATGAGTAAGAACCTGCAAGTCATCTGAGAGTTGTTCTGCAGACATTCAAAGATCTCCAGTTATTCGCCAAGTTAAGCAAATGTGAGTTCTAGTTGAAATATGTTGCTTTCTTTGGTCATATTGTGTAAGACGCCGAAAATGACTTCGGTAAAATAGATACTAAAATTTTGGTATTGATGGTCTAAGGTCCTAAATAGGTCGATTATATAATATTCAGGCAGTATCGAAAGCATTAGGTGCACGGGAAGTCAAACGTTAAGGGACGACCAAGACGTTTGACAACTAAGTCACATATGTGCCTCATAGTTGTTTTATGTGTTTATGTGTGAATGGTGAGCTTATAAGGTTCTTAAATGAGTTATTCTTGCATTAATAGGCAGTGTGTTTATTTTTGTGGAGTTTGGAAGTCAAACATCCAAGAACGTCCATAAAGTTCAAAAGATGTGCCTTAAAATGACCTTGTGTGTCTAAATATGTTTCATCGAGTTTAAAGTGTTCATTTTGGATGAAATTCTTGTGAGAGTGTTAAACTCGTACAATATCCCCAAGTACCAACCAAGGGTCCTCGAGGAAGGACACAATCTTGGAGATAAGACTGTCCCAGGCAACCCCAAATGATGGAGGCAGCAACGGCTCGTGGGCCTATTGACCTCCCGTGGATGGGTGTCATGGGTAGGTCCTTAGTCTTGGGTGAGAAGAGGACCAGTTGCAAGTCTCTGAACCCATCGACTACGTCTAGGACGGCCTGTGCATGGACCTACGCCCTGTCGATGGGCAACCATCGATGGTGGCCTGTGAGATACACAGGTTCATTATAAGTTAAGGGGTGAACTTGTAATTTCACCCCACTTCCAAATAAGATTATTGGAAGTTTATTAAGGGTATATTGGGTATTTTAAATGTGTATATAAGTTTTAACAATTAGAAGTTTCTTTCTTCCAAATCAAAATCCCAAATCCCTTAGAAACTCCCAAAGAATCCATTGGAGTCCAATATCACGGAAGTGCTTGGTGTGTCGAATTGAGTGGAAATTATTCATAAAAGTGAGAAATTATCATAATTGAAGTACGAATTTTGATACTTGAAACTTGTTTCATAAAAGAGCCCAATTTTCAAATGTTTTCTAAAGTTTTTAAAGTTGAAGTGTCCAATTTCATGATTCTACCATGGGTTGTTTCATCAATTGTTTTAAAACGTTCATTAGGGATTAGATTGATTTTGTATTGATGACTTTAACCTAAATTACCAATGGACCCATGAATATGGATGAATCCTAGTTTTTTACTAAGATGTGGGTTACTTTATATGATCTAATGTTGATGAATTCTTATCTAGTTTTATAATAATTGTAGTAAATTAATATCTAGGTTGTATTAGTTGATGAATTTACATTGAACTGACCCAGTTCATTGATTATTGTAGTTTTTATGTTGAATTGTTGGTTATGGCCTTGGGTAAGGGTCTTGTGTTATTGAATTGAGTAAGTTGACTTTGGATTGAAATGTTGAGGATGATGTGGGGATATGCTGCCCTATTTTTCTTTATTTTTTAATTGTGTATACTTAAATTCTATTGTGATTGGTATGGTCCACTTATGGTAGCTGTGTTATGTGTTTTACATGCAAATGATGTAGCCTTGTCGTCATTTTTTAAGTAATGTGATGATCATGGACTTGTCGGAAATTACTTAAAATAATGTGATTATTTGTGAAGTTTGATTATGTGAAGCATGAAAATATCTATCTACATTTGAAGTCATATATATGTGTTATTTTATTCAAGTCATCTTAGGTGATCATGTGAGACTATAACTTTGACTATATGTGTACAATATTAGGGTTGAGCTTGGTTGTTCCTGCTTGACTATATGATTCTATATTGAGTAAATTGATTATGTAATGATAGTATATAGGATGATTTGAATATGGTAGGGTTGTTTCTATGTGCTTCTGGAATGGCATGCATTATGATTTAAAAGTGAAGTATGTGGTGTGTTGTCTTGGTTGGCTTGTGTTCCCTACTTAGTGTATATATGATTATGAATATGTTATGTCTTGACTTAGGATGTTATAAGTATTAGTCTTGAATGTATTAATGACATGTCACTTTAAGTGATGTTCAAAGAGTCTTTTTTGTGAAAATCTTGACTAAGTGGTAAGGCTAAGATTGTTGAAGTCGTATGCCGTAATGGTATCTTTCAAAGTAAAGGAATGGACTTAAGGTTAATTGGTTGGAACAGAATCATATTATTCCTTAAGAAAATCATCATGAGTTTCTTATCGCCATTGTGAGATATCTCTAGTGGACGTTCCTTTGGTAGGGTAAATGTGATTGGGTTGTGAACTTGTTATGGAACTTTTTTATGTGAACCTAATGAGTGAATTACTCTATGAGAAAGAAGGATAGCAACGAGTGAGTATGGTAAGGTAAGTAGTTCTAGTTAAACAGTGAGACTAGATTACAAAGCATTTCCTTCATATTCCTTAACCATGTGCCTACATGGGATGTGTCTAAGTTCTACCATTGGCAAGTACAACAACCTCTTCGCAGTAGGATAGAACTCCGTATTCCATGCTTTGCTATCATGGTCTATGTCGGTTATTGGATGTTCTCATCATATGGAATACCTATTAGCATTAGAGAAGTTTATGATGTTTAGGTGGTTGTATGGGACGCTATCTAGACATTGCATAATGGGCTTCGAATGAGTTATTTGGAGTTCCTCGGTCTTTTTCAAGACCATCACTTGAATGTGCTTTATGTGATGTATGTGTCTCTTAATGAACTAATTAATTAATGACTTATGTTAATCGAATAAGTTCCTAATCTAAAGTATCTTAATAATTCCTTAGCTAAAGTGTGAAGAAGGCATACGGGATGATCTCTTCATGTCTTATATTTGGAAGACTTGAGAATGACTCTAGTTAGGAAAGTGGTTTCATTTTGTGCACATGATCTAAGCCTTGGATAGTCTTAAGGATTATTTAGGTAATCTTGAAGAAGTAATTCATGGACCTTATCTCTCTATTTACTGAAGTAGGTCTTTTGATAGTCTTTGGAAGGAGAATTCCATATCCTTTATGTGTTTGTATGCTTAGTGAGAATGATTCTATCCTAGGTAATATACAGGATCCCTTAAGTGTGTATAAAGGAATGTATGGCCGGTCCCTTCTCAACTCACACAAGTGAGACTTAGAGTTACCTTTGGTAGAATAATATTACCTTGATGTGTATGATGTTGTGTAAGTGTGTATGTGACTCATTCTAAGTACTGTTAAGGGTCGTGTAGGCACATCTAAAAAGGGTGTATGAGCGGTCTCTATTTGTGTGAATTAACAGGATGACTTTAAGTGAGATAACAAATGCTAGAAAGTGGTTAGTATGGAAGGGAGTAAATTCACTGTAATACTGAGGCATTACACTGTACAGTGAATTGAAGTCACTGTAAAGTGGGTTCTAATTTTATGATTTGTTTTTTAAATGTTTTCTTATGTGTTTCTAAGATGATAAATGTTGTTATTATCATTATAATATGATTTCTAAATGAAAAGATGCATATTTCCAATCAAGGGTCCTTGAGGAAGGACCCAGACTTGGAGACAAGACTGTCGTAGGTAGCCATAAACGATGGAGGCATCAACGGCTCGTGGGACTATCAATGCCCCATCGATGGGTGTCGTGGGTAGGGCCTTTGTCATGGGTAATAGGAGGACCAGTTTCAATTGTTTGAACCCATCGACGGAGACTAGGACGGCCCGTGCATGGACCTATGCCCTGTTGATGGGCAGCTGTCGACGGTGGTTTGTGAGATACGCAGGTTCACTGTAATTTGAGGGGTGAAGTTGTAATTTTACCCCACTTCCAAATAAGAGTATTGGTGGTTTATTAGAGGTAGATTTCATTCTTTAAAATCAAAATCCCAAAATCCTGTAAAGACTCCCAAAGACTCCATCGAAGTCCAAAATCAAGGAAGAGATTGTTGTGGAGAATTGAGTAAGAATTTTTTATTAAAATGAAGAATTATCATTATTGAGGTATGGCTTTTTATCATTGAAACTTGTTTCATCAAGGATCCCAACTCTCAAGATGTTTTCTAATGTTTTCAAAGTTAAACTCTTCAATTTAAAGATTCTACCATGGGTTCTTACATCAATTGTTTTCAAACGTATTTTAGGGATTAGATTGATGTTGTATTAATGAGTTTAACCTATGAACCCATGAATTTGGATGAACCCTAGTTTTTACTAAGATGTGGGTAACTTGATATTGATCTAATGTCGATGAATTCTTATGTGGTGTTATGTGGGCTATTCATTGATGTAATAATTGTAGTAAATTGATATCTAGGTTTTATTAGATTGATGAATTTAAATTGAATTGACCTAGTTCATTGATTTTTGTAGTTTTTATGTTGAATTGTTTGTTATGGCCATGTGTAAAGGTCTTGTGTTATTTAATTGAATAAGTTGACTTTGGATTGAAGTGTTGAGGTTAATTTGTGGGTATTCTTCCCTATTTTACTCATTTTATTAATTGTTATACTTAAATTATATTGTGATTAGTATGGTTCACTTATGGTGACAGTGTTATGTGTTTTACTTGCAATTGATATGGCCTTGTCGGCTTTTTTTTTAAGTAATATGATGATCCTTGTCGGCAATTACTTGAAGTAATGAGACTATTTGTATAGTTTTATTATGTGAAGCATGAAAATATCTATCTACATGTAAAGTCATATATATGTGTTATTCTATTCAAGTCATCTTAGGTGATCATGTTAGAATATGACATTGACATTATGTGTATAGTCTTAGGGTTGAGCTTGGTTGTTCCTACTTGACTATATGAGTCTATATTGATTAAATTTATTATGTTAATTATAGTATATAGGATGACTTGAAGATGTTAGGGTTGTTTCTATGTGCTTCTATAATGGCATGCATTATGAGTTAAAAGTGAAGTATGTGGTGTCTTGTCTTTGTTGACATGTGTACCTTACTTGATTATATATGATTATGAATATGTGATTTCTTGACTTGGGATGTTATAAGTCTTAGTCTTGAATGTATAAATGACATGTGACTTTAAGTGATGACAAAAGAGTCTTTTGTGTGAAAACCTTGACGTAGTGGTAAGGTTGAGATTATTGAAGTCGTAAGCCGTAATGGTATCCTTCAAAGTAAAGGAATGATGGACTTAAGGTTAATTGGTTGGAACGACATTATATTAGTCCTTAGGAAAGTCATCATGAGCTTTTTGTCGCCATTGTGAGGTAGCCCTAGTGGACCTTCCTTTGGTAGGGTAAATGTGATTGGGTTGTGAACTTGTTATGGAATCTTTTATGTGAACCTAATGTGTTAATTACTCTATGAGAAAGAAGGCTAGCACCGAGTGACTATTGTAAGGGAAGTAGTTCTGGTTAAAGAGAGAGACTAGATAACAAAGCATGCCCTTCATTTTCTTTAACCATGTGCCTACATGGATGAGTCTAAGTTCTAACCTTTGAAAGTAGAACAAGGTCAACAGAGTAGGTTAGAACTCCAGATTCCACGCTTTGATATCATGGTCTATTTCGGTTACTCCCTTTTCTCATCATCTGGAATACCTATTAGCATTAGAGAAGTTTAGATGGTGGTATGGGATGCTATCTAGACATTTCACAATGGGCTTCGAAGGTGTTATTAGGAGTTCCTAGGTCTTGTTCAAGACCATTACTTTCATGTCCTTTATGTCATGTATGTGTCTCTTAATGGACTAATGAATTAATGACTTATCTTAATAGAGTATGTTAATTGAATAAGTTTCTAATCTAAAGTAACTTAAGGATTCCTTAGCTAGAGTGTGATGAGGGCATAAGGGATGATCTCTTCATGTCTTATCTTTGGAAGTCTTGAAAATGACTCTAGTTAGGAAAGTGGTTTGGTCTTGTGGATATGATCAAAGCCGTAGGTAGTGTTAAGGATTATTTAGGTAATCTTGAAGAGGTCAATCATGGATATTATATTCTTGATTTACTTAAGTAGGTCTTTTGATATCCTTTGAAAGGAGAATTTCATATCCTCTATGTGCTGGTGTGCTGAGTAATAATGATTCTATCCTAGGTAATATATTGAATCTCTTGAGTGTGTGTATAAGAGATTGTATGGGCTCTTGCTTCACCACTCACTCAAGTGAGACTTAAAGTAACCTTTGGTAGAAAAATCTTACCTTGATGTTTATGATGTTGTGTAAGTGTGTATGTGACCATTATAAGTAATCTTAAGGGTCGTTTAAGCACATTTAGAGAGGGTGTATGAGCGGTCTCTCTTTCTGTGACATGAGTAAATTTTAGGATACCTCTAATTGGAAAACAACATTATATTAAGTGGTTAATATGGAAGGGAGTTAATTCACTGTAATAGTGAGGCATTTCAATGTACAGTGAATTGAACTCACTATAAAGTAGGTTATAAAATTATAATTTTTTGTTTAATGTTTTCTTATGTGTTTCTAAGATGATAAATGTTTTTCTTATTATTATAATATGATTTCTAAATGAAAATATGCATATTTCAAATAATGGTTCATTTTCATGATTTTTATGAATAATGTCATACTTAGTACATGTTGTTGTACTAATCCATGCTTTTATCTATCTATATAGTTCATTGTAGGTGAGGAGATTTTGGGAAGTGAATACTTGGACTGTTGCATCGTTCAAGAGGAGTTGAAGTATATCTTCATTTGACTCGAGAGCATATATGTCTTTTATGTTTTCATCCAATGTAGTGTAATAGACTAAGTATTTCTATAGTAGTATTTTGTATGGGACGTGTTCCATGTAATCTTGTGTATTAAGATTATGAGATTGAGACTTAGTATTTCCTATTGTTTTATATGAAAAAGTTTTTAAAGACTATATTATGTTTTGTGAAAGTTTTAATTCTGCACTACTTTTCACTATGTTTTTGCGATAAATGGTATGAAAGGGGTCGTATAGGACCTCCGAGAGGTCAAGTATGCCGGTTCCAATCTAGGATATCCCCTAACTTGTAGGGTGTGGTTTCGAGATTTGATACATTGTATCTAGCGAAGGGGTCCAAGTGGACTCACAAAAGATAGAAGCAGTGAAATAATGGCCCAGACCTACCTCAGCTACAAATACTAGAAATTTCTTAGGTCTAGCGGGTTATTATAGAATTTCGTGGAAGGATTTTCAACCATAGCCTCACTATTGACTAGGTTAACTCAGAAGATGGTCAAGTTTCAATAGTCAGATAATTGTGATAAATGTTTCACAGAATTGAAAACAATATTAACTACAACTCATGTCTTGTCTATAATAGAGGGTTGAGATAGTTATGTGATCTATTTTGATGCATCCAGAGTTGTCCTAGGTTGTGTGTTGATGCAACAAGATAAGGTTATATCTTATACTTCTAGATCTCTTACGGTTCATGAGAAGAGCTATCCAACTCATGACCTCGAGCTTGCTGCAGTATTATTTGCACTCAAGATATGGAGACACAACTTGTATAGTGTTCATGTAGATGTATTCACTCATCTAAGAGCCTTCAGTATGTGTTCACCCAAAAATATTTAAATCTTCGCCAGAGGAGATGAATTGAGTCCCTTAAGGATTGTGATATGAGTGTGCATTATTATCCTGGTAAAAAAAACTTAGTAGCAGATGCTCTTAGAAGATTATCTATGGGTAATGTAGCCCATGTTGAGGAACAAATGAAGGAGGTAATGAAAAATATTCACAGGCTTTCTCACTTGGGAGTTCGCCTTATGAGCATATAAGACAGTGGTGTAATAGTTTAGAATGGGGTAGAATCTTCTTTGGTAGTGGATGTTAAGGAAAAGCAAGACAGTTATCCAATCATTCTTTAACTTAAGGGTATTGTCCACAATCTGAGAGTGGATGTATTCTCCCAAGGGGGAGATGTTGTACTTCTCTATCAGGGTAAATTGTTTGTTCCTGATGTGGGTGAGTTGAGAAAGTGTATCCTTGCAAAATCCCATAACTCCAGATATTCTATTCATCCCAGTGCCACTAAGATGTACCATGATCTTCGGGAAGTCTATTGGTAAAATGTCATAAAAAGGGATATAGCTGATTTTGTGAGTAAGTTCCCCAATTGCAAGAAAGTAAAGGCAGAACATAAGAAATTAGGAGGTTTGACTCAAGAGATTGATATCCCTACTTGGAAGTGGAATGTTATCAATATGGTTTTCATCATAGGGTTACCTCGTACTCGTATACAGCATGACTCCATTTGGGTGATAGTGGATAAGATAACTAAGTCTTATAACTTTTTAGCGGTCAAGACAACAAATTCGGCAGAAGACTATTCCAAGATTTACATTAATGAAATTATGAGGTTGCATGGATTTCCTTTGTCTATCATCTCAATTATAGGACCTCAGTTTACCTCTCATTTCAGGAAGTCATTTCAGAAGGGCCTGGGTACTCAAGTTAACCTTATCACAAGATTTCATCTGCATACGGATGGAAAGGCAGAACTTACTATTCAAACCCT
The DNA here is from genome assembly GCA_027704765.1 of Solanum habrochaites. Taxonomy (NCBI): domain Eukaryota; kingdom Viridiplantae; phylum Streptophyta; class Magnoliopsida; order Solanales; family Solanaceae; genus Solanum; species Solanum habrochaites. Next base: position 34,296,171 of record JAKWJA010002495.1, read on the forward strand.
AGAGGATATGTTGATATCTTGTGTGATCAATTTCAATGGTAGTTGAAATGATCATCTTCCTCTTATTGAGTTTGCCAACAACAATAGCTACCATTCCAACATTCAGATGGCCCCTTATGAGGCACTGTATGGGCGTAGATGTAGATCTCTTATTTATTAGTTTGAAGTAGGTGAAGCAGCTTTGGTAGGGAAATATTTAGTCCTTTATGTTGTAGAGAAAGTGCAACTCATTAGAGAGAGACTTAAGACAGCCTAAAGTCGACAAGAAATCTTACACAGATTTAAGGAGAAGGGAACTATAGTTCCAAGTTGATGCTTTGGTTTTAATGAAAGTATCACCTATGAAAGGGTTTATGAGTTTTGGCAAGCAAGGGAAACTCAGTCCTAGATATGTAGGCCCTTACAAGATATTGAAAAGGGTCGGCAAGGTGGCATATGAGTTAGAGTTTCAAGAAGAATTAGCAGCACTGCATCTGGTCTTCCACATCTCATTCTTGAAGAGGTGTGTGGGTGATGTAGACTTTGTAGTGACATTAGAGAGTGTGGCGGTGAGAGATAGTATTTGTCATAAGGGTTAACCAATTGAGATTTGACCATTAGGTTAGTAGGTTGAGAAACAAGGAAGTCGCTTCAGTCAAGGTTTTGTGGAGGAGTCAGTCCGTGGAGGGGGCTACTTGGGAAGCAAAAGCAGCCACGAAATCCAATTATCCTCACCTCTTTCCTTACGATTCCACTCGAGCCTGAGGTAATAGTTCCTCTTTAGCCTTTCAGTCATTCATGCGTGAATTCAGACATAGAATCATGTTCCTTTATTTGTGATACCATTTTCAGTGTATTTACATTTTCTAGAAACTCAACTCAGTTAGAAACTCTGTTCTCAGTGTTTAGTAGTAGGGATTACAGCTCTCTCCCTCTATTTAAGCTAGTTTAGTGTTCATTTGAGGACAAATGTTTCCAAGGGGGAGATAATGTAACACCCTGTATCTGTAACAGACCAGAAATCATCTTTTTAGATATCTGGAGGTGCAATCAATGGTTACTATCGAATAACTGTAGCCTGACCCACGGCCCGTACTGCACATTCGTCAATTATGACTGAAACTCTCCCAAAAGGAAGCCCAAAATTTTGACTAAGTGTTGAACGACGGACGGACCTACGGTCTGTAGTTTGTATCGATCGATCTGGACCCCATTTACCCACTCTCTAACAAGGACCACGATTGGCCAGTATAGTCCGTAGATGGACCTACGGACCGTAGGTTGAAATTAGCAAACGATTAAGGGGAAAATGTAGTTGTTTCAACTTTAATTGATTATAACTCTTAGAACAAAATGAATTAGGTGTCATATGACCTATGCAATTATATATAATTGAATTAGATATCCATCGCCACTAAGTTTGCTAAATCATACCTCTGAGTAAAAAGTTATGTCCATTTTAGTAAAAGACTATCGAACAGATCCAACCTACGGACCCAAACTACGGACCGTCGATTAAATGATAGCCCGTCAGTCCAAGTCATCATTTAATTCGACAACAATTAACTCAGGGGTGTTTTGGTCTTTTCCCACTTTACTTAAGCCCTACGATACATCTTTTTTACCCAAAACCATAATATTTTAGTCAGTTTAAGCCTAGAAACATAACTAAAACTTACCTAAGTCAAATCATTAATAAAAAACATAGAAAATTAGAATCAAGAAAGGAGAAAAAGGTCAAGAACACTAGTTCAAGAACGCAACAAGGTTCTATCATTTCCATCCTCGAAATCTAAATATTTCTCCGTGGATTTCATCACCAGGTATGTGGGATTTCACTAGTGGGTTCCTTTCACCCATTATATCCCTAGTTTTCAATTAGATTCTTGATTCCGATATCATGATTAGACGTAGGGTTTCTAAAACTTTAATATAACACATGAATTAATTAGTTATATTTTCCAAATCAGATTTCCATGTTATTATTTAGTTTATCGCATGAATTTCAGAACCCTACCTATGAATTTATTTAGTTCTAGAATTACACATGCTACGCCAGATATTTCAGTTACTTCAGATATAAATGCCTTAATTATAAATGCATAATTACCAGATTAATTGTTGCATTCTCAGTTTACATGTTTAGATTTGAGTTATCAAGTATTCACAAAAATTTTGTCATCATCAATTAATTATATAATTCATTGGGAGTAACATAATACCGAGTTGGAATAGGGTTCAGTTTAACCAATGGTACCAGAACTACTAGCCAGGTACATTGTAAGTCCCTATTGTGTGTCATCTCGATGAGGCGTATACATCAGACTCCACATTTAGCTCATGTAGATTTATTATCGTTTATTAGTAGCTCCCATATATTAGTCAGATTTTACTGTATTGACCATTTATCAGTATATATACAGTACTCAGTTTTAACATGTTATAAATTGTTCATTTCATTCATTTATCTCTATATTCAAAATCTATATCAGATTATACACTTGCTTTTGTGATTGTTCGGTTATGTATTATTTCAGCTTTACTTTATCCTACATGCTTAGTACCTTCCCGTGATGTAGGTTCAAGTTCACATCATCCAGATCACGCTTAGATTAATTGTCGATCTCTGGTTCAGCATATTTAGTGGTGAGTCCTCATTCTTTGTGGACATTTTTAATGATTTCCTTTCAGTCATTTAGTTTCAGTTTTTGCTAAACATATCTTGCTCTTTTCCCAACATTTCTAGTCAGTTAGAGGCATATTTCAGACAATGTTAGTTTCAAATTAGTATTGAGTTAATATATCCATTATATTAAAATCAGTGTTTTCATATCTCAGTTATAGAATATTAGTATTTCCCATATTTTCATTTTAAATTATGATTTATCTGTAGTATTTAGTTTATTATCTTTATTATGCTCAAGATCATGCCAGTAGGTTTAGCTTTGGATCACTTGTTGTCCTAGGTTTTGTGTCCGAATCTCGGGGGTAGCTCCGGGTGTAACAAAACTTGGTATCAAAACACTTGGTTTAAGATTCCTAGAATATCTTAAAAGTAAAACTATGTAGAGTCCATTTCATAAGTGTAAAGTGCACCACATCTAATGATAGGGAGGATAACAAATGGTTTTGGAAAACTTCACTTTCTTATTACTCTTATCATCTGTAAGGTATGATCTTGTTCCAATCTAACTTGACGTTCTATGTTTCAGATCATGCCTCCTCGTAGAGCTTAAACTAAGAATGTGAATGCCAGGAATTCAAACGCAGCTCCTCCAGTTCTAGATCCGAAATTCTCGAATGTTGAGTTCAGGAATGCCATTAAGATGTTGGCTAAGAGTATGACCAACCAGAACAAACGGGTTCATGCTTTGGTGAATGCAAATGGTGGATCAGCACTAGCAAGGGTCTAAGACTTTGTTATGATGAATTCGCCTAAGTTCATAGGATCACAAACTAATGAGGATCCTCAGAATTTCTTGGATGAGATTAAGAAGATTTTTGGGGTGATAAAAGTCATGAGGAATGATCGGGTTGAGTTGGAATCAAACCAGTTGAAGGATGTTGCTCATATCTGGTATACTCAGTGGAAGGAAATAGGTGTACAGATGCAACTCCTATCACTTGGGATTACTTTCGTAATACCTTTCTAGACAAAATTTTCCCAATAGAGTTGAGAGAAGCAAAGACCTTGGAACTCATGAATTTAAGGCAGGAAATCATGACGGTCCAAAAGCATAGGCTCAAATTTAACCAACTATCTATGTATGATCCTCACATGGTTGTTGACTCAAAGGCTAATATGAATACGTTATTGTATAGAGTGTCAGACTTGGTAAAAATTGAGTGTAGAAATGTTATGTTACTCGGAGATATGAACATCTCTAAACTTAGAATCACGCTCAGCAGGTTGATGGTGATAAGCTTAGGGAAAAGTCCAAGGAATAAGAAGACTAGGACTGAGAACTATGACTTTTCTCATAAAAAATTGGGTGGTGCAAATTACTCACAGACTTAACAGAAGTTTTCAGCTCCATCCCCTTCGGCAACTAGTTTTCCATCTTCAAAAAACAAGTATGACCACAAGGTTAGAGTGTTAGTCTTTAAGTCTTAGGGAAGTATTTCAGGCAGCAAGACTTACCCCACTTTTCTTAAGTGTGGTAAGAACTATCAGGGCGAGTGTCTCGCAGGAAAAGAATTATGTTATGGATGCGGTCAGTCTGCTCACAGGTTGAGGGATTATCCTTCTAGACAGGGTGAAAGAAGTGGTAATGGTATTGCTCAGCCTACAACTTTATCATCACTAGCAATTTGTCTGACTCAGCAGGATAAGTCATTTGGTACAGTTGGCGTTCAGCGCGAGAACAAGTTGTATGCTGTTCATGCTCGCCAAGATCAGTATATTTCTCATGATGAAGTCATTGATACGTTACGAGTCTTTGACCTTGATGTTTATGCATTGTTAGATCCAAGGGCTACTCTTTCCTTTGTAACTCCTTATGTAATAGTCCAACTCAGTATTAATCTATAAACTCTATCAGAACCTTTCTCACTCTATACTCTAGTCGGTGACCCAGTTATAGCTAGACCTAATCTTAGAATGGAAGGGTAGTAACTTAGCGCCTATGGGTCGATTCATTTCTTATCTTAGGCCAGAAAGATGATATCTAAGGTTTATCTCTATCATCTAGTTTGGGTGAAGTATTCTAGCTCTGAATTCCAACTCTTGAGTGTGTTCCGGTAGTCTATAGATTTCTAGAAGTGTTTCCGAAGATCTTCCCGTAGTCTCTCCCGAAAGAGAATCGACTTTCAAATTGATCTCCTTCCATATGCCCAGCCTGTTTCTATTCCTCCTTACATAATGGCTATAGTAGAGCTTCAGGAATTGAAAGAGTAGTTGAAAGACCTTCTGGATAAGGGCTTCATCAAACCTAGTATTTCACTATGGGGTGCACCAGTGTTATTCGTAAAGAAGAAAGATGGTTCTCTGAGAATGTGCATAGACTATAGACAGTTAAACAAGGTCACAATCAACAATAAGTACCCTATCCCCAGGATTGATGACTTTTTTGACAAACTTCTGAAAGCTAGCCTTTTCTCAAAGATAGACCTCAAATCGGGGTATCATCAGCTTATATTTAGAGATAGTGACATTCCGAAGACTACCTTCAAGACTCGGTATGGTCATTATGAATTTGTAGTTATGTCATTTGGACTAACCAATGCTCTTTCAGCTTTCATCTATTTGATTAACAGAGTGTTCAAATAGTATTTAAACTTGTTTGTTATCGTCTTTATTGATAATATCCTCATCTACTCTATGAATGAGGAAGAACATGCAAGTAATCTGAGAGTTGTTCTGCAGACTCTCAAAGATCGTCAGTTATTCTCTAATTTTAGCAAATGTAACTTCTGGTTGAAGTTTGTTGCTTTCCTTGTCCATATTGTATCTAGCGAAGGGATCCAAGTGGACTCAAAAAAGATAGAAACAGTGAAACAATGGCTCAGACCTCCACTGCTACATATATCAAAAGTTTCTTAAGTCTAGTGGGTTATTATACAAGGATCGTGGAAGGATTTTCATCCATATCCTCACCATTAACTAGGTTAACTTATAATATTATCAAGTTTCAATAGTAAGATGATTTTGAGAAAAGTTTCATAGAATTGAAATCAAGATTGACTACAACTACTGTCTTGACTCTACCAGAAGGTTGAGATGGTTATGTGATCTATTGTGATGCATCCACAGTTGTCCTAGGTTGTGTTATGATGCAAATATATTAGGCTATAGCTTATGCTTGTAAACAGCTTAAGGTTCTTGAAAAGAATTATCCAACTCATGACCTCGACCTTGCAGCAGTATTATTTGCATTCAAGATATGGAGACACTACTTGTATGGTGTTCATGTATATGTGTCACTGATCACAAGACCCTTCAGTATGTGTTCACCCAGAAAGATTTAATTCTTCGCCATAGGAGATGACTTGAGTTCATTAAGAATTGTGGTATGACATTGCATTATCATCTTGGTAAGGCAAATGTAGTAGAATATTCTCTTAGCTGATTATATATAGGTAGTGTAGCCCATATTGAGGAAGAAAGGAAGGATCTAATGAATGATGTTCACAGGCTTGCTCGCTTGGGATTTCTCCTTATGAGCATATTAGGCAGTGGTGTAACAGTTCAGAATAGGATAGATTCTTCTTTGGTAGTGGAGGTGAAGGAAAAGCAAGACGGGGATCATATCTTTCTTGAACTAAGGGTGTTGTCCACAATCAGAGAGTGGAGGTTATCTCCCAAAGGGGAGATGGTATAATTCGCTACCACGGTAGATTGTGTGTTCCTGATGTGGGTGAGTTGAGAAAGTGTATCCTTGCATAATCCCATAACTCCAGATATTCTATTCATCCAAGTGACACTAAGATATACCATGATCTGCGGGAAGTCTATTGACGGAATGGCATGAAGAGGGATATATAATTTTGTAAGTAAGTGTCCAAAGTACCACCAAATGAAGGTAGAACATCAAAAAGTAGGAGGTATGACATAAGAGATCGATATTCCTACTTGGAAGTGGGATGTGATCAATATGGATTTAAGCACAGGCTTACCTCGTACTCACAGACAGCATGACTCTATTTGGATGATCGTGGATAGGATGACTAAGTATTCTCTCTTTTTGGCGGTCAAGACTACAAACTCGGAAGAAGACTATGACATGATTTACATTAATGAAATTGTGAGGTTTCATGGAGTTCCTTTGTCTACCATCTCTGATAGATGACCTCAGTTTACCTCTAGTTTCTGGAAGTCATTTCAAAATGGCATGGGTACTCAAGGTAACCTTAGCACAGGATTTCATCCACAAACAGATGGATAGATAGAATGTACGATTCACACCTTAGAGGATATGTTGAGAGCTTGTGTGATCGATTTCAAGGGTATTTGGGATGATCACCTTCCTCTTATTGAGTTTTCCTACAACAATATCTACCATTACAACATTTAGATGGCTCCTTATGAGGTACTGTATGGGCGTAGATGTAGATATCCTATTTATTGGTTTGAAGTAGGTTAAGCAGCTTTGATAGGGCCAGACTTAGTCCTTTATGCTATGGAGAAAGTGCAAATCATTATAGAGAGAGTGAAAACAACCCAGATCCATCAGAAATCTTATGCAGATGTTAGAAGAAAGGAACTACAAATCCAAGTTGATGATTGGGTTTTCCTAAAAGTTTAACCTATGAAAGGAGTTATGAGATTTGGCACCAAAGGTAAACTCAGTCATAGATATGTAGACCCTTACAAGATCTTGAAAAGGGTTGGCAAGGTGGCATATGAATCCGGTCATCCACATTTGACTCTTGAAAAAGTGTGTGGTGATCTAGCCTTTGTAGTACCATTAGAGAGTGTGGCGGTGAGAGAGAGTCTTTCTTATAAGGGTTTACCAGTTGAGATTCTTGACCGTCAGGATAAAAGGTTGACAAATAACGATGTCGCTTTAGTCAAGGTTTTGTAGAGGAGTTAGTGTGTGGAGGGAGCTACTTTGGAAGCAAAGAAGACATGAAAGACAAATAACCTCACCTATTTCCTTTCGTTTCCACTCCAGCCTTAGGTAATAGTTCCTCTTCAGCCTTTCAGTGCGTGAATTCGAATCATGTTTCCTCGGTTTGTACTTGCACTTTTGGCATATTATCTTGTTCTCAAAACTCAACTCATTTAGAAACTCAGTTCTCAGTGTTAAGTAGTAGGAATTGCAGCTCTCTCCCTCTATTTCAGCTAGTTTAGTCTTCATCCGAGGACAAATGTTCCCAAGTGGGAGATAATGTAACACCCTATATCTAGAAAAGACAAGGAATTGGCTTTTCATATATCTTCAGGTGCAATCGACGGTTACCATCAACGAAACGTAGCTTGACCCACGGCCCATACTGCACATCCCTCGTTTGTGACTTAAACTCTCCGAATATGCAGCACAAAATATTTATCAATGTGTCGAATGATGGACGGACCTAAGGTCTGTAGTTTAGACTACGATCCGTCGATCAAGACCCTATTTAACCACTCTCAAACAAGGACCACGATTGACCAGAATGTTCCATAGATGGACCTACGGACCGTATATATGACCGTAGGTGCAAATTAGTTAAGAGGGGGAATGCAGTTGGGTCAACTTCAATTGATCATACATAATATAAACAAATTAATTAGGTGTCTCGTTACCTATGAAATTATAGATAATTGAAATATCTTTTCATAGACACCAAGTTTACTAAATTCCGACCTTCGAGTAAAAAGTTATGTCCATTTTAGTAAAAGACTATCGAACAGATCCAACCTACGGACCCAAAGGACGGACTGTCGATTGAATGACAGCCCGTCAGTCCAGGTCGTCATTTGGTTCGACAACAATTAACTAAGGGGCGTTTTGTACTTTTCCCACTTTGCTTAAGCCCTAAGATACATCTTTTTTACCCTAAAGGATCATATTTTAGTCAGTTTAAGCCTAGAAACATAACTAAAACTTACCTAAGTCAAATCATTAATAAAAAACATAGAAAATTACAATCAAGAGAGGAGAAAAACGTCAAGAACACTAGTTCAAGAACGCAGCAATGTTCCATCATTTCCAGCCCCGAAATCTAAATATTTCTCTGTGGATTTCATCACAAGGTATGTGGGATTTCACTAGTGGGTTCCTTTCACCCATAATATCCCTAGTTTTCTATTAGATTCTTGATTCTTATATCATGATTAGACCTAGGGTTTCTAAAACATTAACAGAACTTCCTGAATTAATTAGTTATATTCCAAATAAGATTTCCATGTTATTATTTAGTTTATCGCATGAATTTCAAAACCCTGCCTATGAATTTATTTATTCTAGAAATACACATGCTATGTCAGATATTTCATTTACTTAAGATATAAATGCCTGTATAAATGCATAATTACCAAATTAATTGTTGCATTCTCAGTTTGCATGTTTAGATTTGAGCTATCCAGTATTTACAATAATTTAGTCATAATCAGTTAATTACATAATTCATTGGAAGTAACATAATACGGAGTTGGACTAAGGTGCAGCATACCCAATAGTCCCAGGACTACAGACAAATAGGTCATAAGTCCCCTTTGTAAGCTTCTATTTAATGATCACGTCAGCATGCCTTTATACCTCTAGAAGGGAGTCACATACGAGGAGCATCCCTTAGAATTAACATGGCGTACTTTACCTCTCATAGGTCTTATACAAGCTCATAGCTATCATCCATCGCATTGACATAGTAAATTTAGCGGAAAATTTAAAATTTTTCATAGCACATCATATGCTAGAAGCTTTCTTCATATATATAAACTATCATAACACATATTTAGACTCTAAGTGTCATCTTAGACTTAATAACTTTAGAGTACATTAGGGACAAGGCCCTTTAGATATAATACAATGCTACACAATACTTAATAGACTTTACAATAAGTACACATTAGGAAATCCTTGGACTTAAGGATTCCTTTCCTTGAGCTTGGGAAATCACCTATCAAGCTCCCCAATCATGAAAACACCCTTTAAGCATCGATAACTTACACTTTGTGTAAAAAGTAAAGAAGAATGGAATTAGTACAAGAATGCACTAATTATGGCAACCATGCAAAAACATGCATTTAAAAAGGACATTTTCTTTAAAATTATACATCATGCCTTTTTGAGTAAATCTTTATAAAATCTTTAAAACAATATCATTTACGTCATTTTATACTTCATAAAAGCCACTCAAAGGCAAAACATCACAGAAAAGCACATATTGAACTTAAGGGCACTTTACAGTAAGCCTAATTCGATTAACAATGAACTCTTTTTTTTAATTCATTAATATCCCAAGTAATCATTTATGGATACTTGGTGTAATGTATCATCTTAAGACCACAAGGAAAACAATACATATCATCTACACAAGACAACACATACCATCATAGAAGGATAGTACAACACAGACATAGTTAAATCAAGACTATAAGGACATTACAATGAACTCCTAGTCATTATGAACATATAATAATTTTACTTCACACAGAACCTTATAAGAACTAACTCATGTCCCCAATCTAAGTCTACTAGTGCAATGTAAATGTAAGGCCCCATAACCTCATCAACATTTCTATGGGGCCTACTCTAATCTTTTATCTGCGGAGAGATGGTCGTTTACATGCTTACTTACTAAAGTACGGGAAAGAAATAGCTTACAAGAACAAGTAATAGAATTAACTTGATTACTTTAACAAGTAAGGGAACTGAGGTTGTTACTAAAGTAAGTGATTGTTGACCCTTTCAATCTTGTTTGTACCCACGGGGCACATTGAACACCAACACAACTAAAAAGAGAAAAAAGGGTACTCAACATACTTAGTAAACCTATCATGAGACCACCAGCCCTTACATCCAAGTCATATATCAACATAGTAAGAAGACAACCTCATTTCTGTCAAGTAAGACCCTCTTCATATAATCAACAAGATCAACATCCTACATAAATACTCATATCATGCACACCTTCATAACAAGTAAACAAATACTATAATGTAATGCATAAAGAACATATACATAGTGATATGCATTAGAAAACCTTTCTAAGACTTCCTTCAAGAGTCACTTGTGCAATTTATAGGTAAATTAACATACCCCCACCTACACTAAGAAACTACCCTTTGGTTATCCTAGTTAGGGTCCTTATTCATTTACTTTCATTTTCCATTTAACTTTAGGGAAACTATAGCCTTAACCGAGGCTAAGACCATGGGTGCTAAACATGGAATTTGGTGTTGTAGATCCTTACACCCATGGAATGTATTCTTACCTAGCCAAGTTAGAACATTAACGTATATCCGAGTATATAAGGTGATATCACTTAGTAGATCCTATGTGGCAAGCATAGTTTATGGAACTAAAAGATAGGTGTCCCTCTTCATACCATGTGGTAATTGGGCCTCTTCTCATGGGAATACCTTGGATGGAATAACCCTAAAAATGGAAGTCCACCTCACATGGGAAACTGTAGAGTGAACCTTCCTCTCCATGAAAAGTCATCACCTCCCATTGTCAAGTTCACTCGGTGCTAAGCTAAGTTCCCTTTATTGAAAAGTCTTTATTACATTTATTTATAAAACATAGTCTTAGAATATTCATTCCTCATATGCTTATGGCATATTCAAGAACCTATCTAGTTTTAGACATTCTTGGAACCCCTATCAAGGCCCCTCTATTAAATATATCCTCATACATATGTGTGTGTATACATAGATGTGGACAAACCTCTCACATAACATATAATGTCATACACATGTATATACCAATGCATGAGTGTATAGGCATACCTATATGAGCAATTCTTTCATATAAACACTCCAAGACACTATGCACATTCATACTTCATCAAATAATATACTTAACATCATAGCATAAGTCATATTCATAACATGTATATAAATTCATATTTATGCACGTAGAAACCAAACCTAGGAACTATCCTATCAAGGTACACATGTGCAATGCATAGGCAAAGTCTCATACCCTTACCCACACTAGTACACCTATCAAGTCATCCTAGCTAAGGAAACACATATCATACTTCCATAAACATCCCCTTAACATGCATAATAGTAGACACTAGTGAATGTGAGAGCAACCTTTCATTAGACACTATGAACCTTCAACAAATTGTAAGCATGCATAATGTGTAAGTGTGTGTGTAAATTGGTCAAAATGATCACATAATGGTTATCAACAACTCATTGAGGCAGTCAACCTCTTAGACCATATTAATCTTTCAAGTATAGACTACACAACACAACTTATAATAGGAGGCAAGACAATCTACACATTATAATCAAGACTCCTAACCTTAGCTATTTACACATTCATAAAAGGGGTACATGGGTAGGGGTCATTAATACTTAACAATTCATTAATGGCAGCACCTACACATGATATTACCTTACCCTTTATATGCTCATAACAATAGGAACATAACGTAGATTCACAACTCAAGTAGAAGACTAGGCACAAGTTACACAAACGGTGATCATCATAACCACTCAAGCAAATATTCATCAATTTGCCCTTAAGTCTATGGTCAACACATATATAATGACAACAAAGTAAATACCGCCACCATAAGAGGACCATAACACACAATGCCATACAAGGCTTCATCAACATTACTATAAAGAAATAGAGAAGAAAAATAGTAGAGGAAATAAGCATTCTTACCAACTTCTCAACCTTTGATCATCATTGATCAGTACACCTAGTTTATCAATAATTCATATATATTGAAGTATATATGTACTTAAATCATAAAATAAACCATATACAAGTCGCTACAAGATTATTCTATAACACAATACAACACATCAACATACTAGAAAACTAGAAGAACATAGATCATTAGCAAACTTCAGTTGCATTGATTTAAGATCATATTTCATAAATAATATAAATATAAGGCACTAGTTAAACATACATTTAATCATATTAAAATCATTCTCACATCCCTACGAGATCAAGATACTATTGTAGGCATTAAACTAGTAAGTCAGTGTAGAGTAGAGAGAATAGGCCATCTTACTAATTTTCCCAAATTATTAATCATCAATAATATTTTACCAATAAGGTAAATGATAGGCAGTAGCTAACAAGATAGGAAATCAAGTGTTATTCATACTTTAATCATCTTAGGTTATAGATCACATCACCTACATAGCCTTATCAATTCATAGATTAAAAGAATCTAAATTATTTCATGTAAGCCTTTCTTTAATTGGATCATCAAGGATTTTCATCCACAAATCATCCATATTACAAAGCGAGGGCAGTAGCTATAGTGTTTCATGCATAATTGAGATCCGACACAATTGCTTCTAACATCGAATTCAATGTAGCACATTGAAACATAGGATATTCATACTCAAATCTTCATATATTTATCATCATGGACTTTTGATAATCAAATCATTATCCATTTGTGTAAATAACAGTATAAATCATCAATGCAACGCAAGATATCATAATTCAATCACGAACAAGCCATGATCACAATACCCATGCAAGAGCTAAATCGACTTTGGAAGGAAACATGGGTTCATCATGTAATTGGATTAAAATCACATTCAAACCGGTGTATTAACTTCAATTCATCATGATTTAATCATTAAAAATGTTTTAAGAAAGAACCCATGGCTAGATTGGATGATTGGAAGTTTGATCATAAAATATCTTTGAAAACTTTGAGAAGAACTCTCCAAGTGAAAGATTACTACTTGAAGATGAAGGATTGTCATACCTTTGATTAGTTGAAAACCTCCAAAACTTGATTATTCATCCATGTAAATTCAAGCTTAAATATGTTCTTGAGCTTCACCAACAATGGTGGTTTCTAGAGAGAATATTTTTTGAGGGGAAGGCTTAAACGTGTGAGTTGATTTTAGAATGGTTGATCACATTTTGAACGATTTATATACACCCAAAATTATCTAAATAAACCTATTGTATTCATTTTAGGACGTGGGGTGAATTTCCCATTCACCCCTTTAATTAAAACAGACGCAACCTACAAATTGCAGGCCACCATCGACGAAAGCACCTACTAGCGTACGTTAGTTGACAGGCCATGCATCGGCTTCCGTCGATTGGTACTTAGACAATTTTTGGATTGAGACCTGCCAAAGGTAAGTTACAATTGATGATACCTCACCAACGGGCTGTTGGTTTACCAACTATCCATCGTTTGGTCCATCGATTGACACTGCCAAGGCAGTGTCTCGACCAGCCTTGGATCCTTCTTTTGGGGCCCTTTAGAAGTCATACCCGTACATTTCAAACGTAAATACAACCCTTGGAAAGTATTATACCTTCCACATAAATTTCACCATAAACTAATACCTGCAAGACGTCCAAACAGGACAAGCCCCATCGAGACACATGTTGAGCGTCTAAAGGTCTATCTTCCGAACGCCCTGGACGTTCTTGGTCGTTTGACCTACAAACTTCTCGAAACTCCATATAAAAACATTAAACATAATTTTAACTAACTTAAAGACTTAATTATCTCATTTCATACAAATATAAGCTTGCATAGACACATGAGGCACATAGGCGACTAGTCGTGGAACGTTTTTGTCGCCCTTTAACATCGGACTCCGCATATAGTTCACGTGGTTTTATTATCGGTTATTAGTATATCCTATAGACTAGTCAGATTTCACTACATTTACCATTTATCAGTATATCCATTACTCAGTTTCAGCATGTTATAAATTGGTCATTGCATTCAGTAATCTCGGTATTCAAAATCTATCATGTTCAGATTATATACTTGTTTTTGTGCTTGTTTAGTTATGCATTATTTCAGATCTAATCTTTCCTACATGCTCAGTACCTTCAAGTACTGACTCATACTTGTACTACATATTCTTGTTATGTAGGTTCATTTTCTCAACATCCAGATCACACATTGATTGATTTGCAATCTCCATTTTAGCATATTCAGTCCTGAGTCCTCATTCTCCGAGGACATTAGTCATGAGTTCATTTAACTCTTTTAGTCATTTATTTTATATTTTTTCTAGACTTAGTTGGGGCTCATCCTAGTATTTCTAGTAAGTTATAGGCTTATTTAAGACATAGTTAGTTTCATCTTAGTATTGAGTTAATATTTCATTTGTGTTAAACTCATTGTTTTCAAATATATTAGTTATAGAACATTGGTATTCCAAATCTTTTAAGCTTAAATTATCATTTAGCTTCTGCATTAAGTTTAGTATCTTTAGTGTGCTCATGATCATGCCAGCAGGGTTAGCTTTGGATTACTTGTGGTCATAGGTTCAGTGTCCATGTCTCGGTGGTAGCTCGGGGCGTGACACTTCTATATCAATTGGAATCGACACATACTAGGCCTTTTTCCATGGACTACCACCCATAAATATATAGATTTCTTCACTAAGTTTCTTTAATCTTTTGGGCTTGGAAATATGCACCAATAGTAGAAGACATGAGCATAATAACTTTAACACAGTGACAATGATATAAGGATATATGTAACATGAATGGATTTCTTATGAGCTTAAGAGGCACAATTTACTTCAATTGACTTAGAAGAGAATTTGCACAAATATGAGCATAATTACACAATAGTGGAGTAATAAACATATATTAAAGTAATTCGACACACTAGGTAGAGAAGGGAAATATTATTAGCTATATTGGAGATCGTATACTGCCACCATGTTTCCATTACTAGGAATAGATCTTAGAAAACTCACTTAGTTGATATTAATCAAAATCATTATATTTCATTGCCAAGGAATATGGAAAAGAATCGCCTTACGTACCTTGCTCTACAATTCAAAAGTATGACTTAAAGGTCCTTTTCTTCATATTACAAATCTATAGTAAAATAAGTTGTAATACTAGTGTTACTAGATAATCAATCAATTGGATCTACTACTTGATCTCCCCAAAATAGTAACCAAACAGTAAGCATGAAATTTATCTAGACAATGTATCATGATCACAAGCAGTTAAAATGAAATTATTTTAGTAACAGACTCACCAGTCGCTATAGATACTTCGAATGGCTTCATTAATAAGTCTGGTGTTTTTTAAACATTCCAGCATCAGTGGAGTAACATATGATAATGTAGAACCCGGATCAATCAATGCATATATAATATGTGAAACGATGGACAATATACCTGTAACAACATCCGGTAAAGCTTCCAAATTTTTTCAATCCCCAAGAGTATATGTGCGATTTTGAATTCCACTAAATTAACTGCTCCCTAGATCCTCTACCTAAAAAGTACGCATTGTACCCTACCTAAAAAATGTACCAATGATGATGATTCAACAAGTGATCTAGAGGTTGTGCCACACCACCCATACCCCAATGAAGAAAATTTCTCATCATATGGACTAATATACCACACCGAAAATAGGAATATGTCCCAAACTTACTGGGACCTAAATTATTTCTTCCAGATTATTTACAAGACTATCAAGGATTTCTTGATTGCCTTACAATTCCCTTCTCTTGGTGCCCCACTATTCGTGAACCTTGACTTTCATCTCCTTCCCAAACTGGTTGCCCATAAACTCTGGAAATTCAGGTGGGGAACTAGCTTTAGAGTAGAAAGATGATAGCCTAGGTGTTCTATTTAAAAACTGAGGCCTAAACTCACCTTGGGATAGCGAAAACCTCCTCATGAATTTGGCTATCCTTGTATGACATGTTTCCGACTGTTTTATCCTTCTTCTTTTTCTTTGATCCTCCAACTTTTGTGCAATGGCTTGAGTTGTTGCTCTATACATGAATTTATTAAACTAAGATGGTAAAATTTCTAACCCGAAAGGAATCAAATTTATCCATGTATCGGTGAACTCTATCCTCCATAGTAGGTATAACATTAGGACCATACTTGGACAATGAATTAAATTGTAAAATATAATCTCTCATGCTCATAATCCCTTGGTGGGGATCTAAGAATTGATGTGCACATGACTCCTAAATCTCTAATGGTAGATAATGGTCAAGAAATGCCTTTTTGAACTCTTTATAAATAATTGATAGTGTACATATACCACTAGATTTTTACCAAGCTTCGCACCAATAAACGGACGCCCTCTTTTATCTATATACTTCTAGCGCAACTTCTTCTTTATATGATACATGCATAACATCCAAAGTCCTCTAGATTTGATCGATAAAACTTTATGGTTATTCATTAGGATCTAACGTAATGAATGATGGAGGGTCCAAATTAATAAAATCACATGGACTAGAAGTCATATTTCCACCTCTAGTACCTGCAATTGTACTAACTTCCCCTCGGCCATAAACTATATGAGTCAATAATTATACCACATTCTTTAAATATTTCTCTATAGAATAAAAAAGGTTTTACAAGATGTTGCTTCCCTCTTTATATTTTCTGGCAATGGAGGCTTCAGGGATGTCTATAATATAGACTCATCCTAAGCCTATATTTTGTCACATCCGAGGAGTACCCTCTCGATGTAACTGGCGTCGTCATCCTTAGAGAGGATTTAGACTAGCCTCTTAGCATTCGTCATCACATATCATAGGTTAAATTGCGGAATATTTAAAACTTTTCATCTACATCTGCAAGTGAGGTTTACTTAGACCTCTCACTTACACATCATATATTCATAGGGAGTTTATATAGAATCCTCACATAGAATGCACTACATGGGCTTCTCCTTTTATTTCACATACATAATATATGAAGATATTCTAATAGTAATTTGCCTCACATTTAAACCATCTAAATCGAGTACAACAATGGGTATAACCCTTACTATTACAACAACGACAACATATAGGCATATACAATAATAATCTTCAAATGAAAGAAATGAAGTAAATTCTCTTTCTGACTAAAATAACATCCAATAGGTAGATAGTGGCATCGTCCTCGAAAGGTGAGGACTTACAAAACTTGAAGAATGAGAGTCCAAGTTATCTTCAATGGCCCTCTAGAAGCTCAACGACCGGAACCTACATAATTGTAGACACATAGAAATATGGGTTAGTAAAAACTTGTAGTAAGCATGGAAATATGCACATAAAACATTTGAAAAAATGCATGAGAAAGGAACATTTACTTTAGAAAACATTCTAAGTCTTTGGAGACCTTTAGTGAACATACAACAGAGCATATACAACATAACGATCACAATAGCATGAGTCATGTTCATAATAAATACAAATTAATATTAGATCCATGTATAACACAAGACCAACATCACCAACGCATAACCAAGTCAACATGTATACTAGCATACTTGAGTACATAATCAAAACAACTCTAACATCTAACTATAACAACAAAGAACATATAAGAGTTTATAACATTACAACATATACAAGCCCTAAATCATAACACATCATCAAGTCAACAAATGCAATGACCAAGTAAATCCCCATAATCTTACTCAACCAAGTAAACAAAATAAAGGTTCATAAGCAATGCCTAACATCACATAACATAGCATCAAGAGTAGTCATCATTATATTTAGCAATATAGACCATCAACATGTCCATAATTAAAACTAACATCATATTGGGTCATCAACATGTAAAATAAACATATGCATAACTATTTACTTTATAGACATAAGAACAACCTTCTAGGTCTTCCCTCAAATCTTACTAGTGAAATGTGTAGGTAGAGTCCCATACCCCCTACCTAGACAAAGTCAACCCCTCAAGTCACCCTAGTTAGTTTTCACTTCTTTATTTCATTATACTTTAGGTAATACTTTACTCAACCGACATAGACCACATGATATAATATGAAATACGGTGTCATGAAACCCTACACCTAAATAAGGTGGACTACTTGCCAAGGTAGTACCAATATATGAACATAGCATTCAAGTTGGATCCACTAGATAGTATTCCTATGGGGGGAAACATAGTAAGAACTAGGGGATATACTTGGACCCTATTTATGTACACAACATTATAGTCTCCAATCTCATGAGTAAAATAGTAACCCTACCTCCCCACATTGTATATTCATAGTCATTAGCTAACTTGCACATTATGGCATCATAAGGCACATAGGCAATTCATAACCAACCTTATATCATTACATCTTAAATATAATCTCACACCTACACATAATAAAGACATTTCAGTTTCATCATCATACCAACACCTAATTAATACAATCACAATATACTTCAATTGAACTTCATCACCAAGTACAAGCCATAACAATTGAAGTAAAAGTTGAAGATCGCGAAGAGTTCCCTATTCTCCTTCAAAAGCTATCATCATTGGTCTTACCCTCAACAAATCAAATTTTATCCATCCTAGGTGTAATAATATCATTCAATATTAATTAACACAGTGACCAAGTTAATTGCATCAATACTAATCAATTTAACATGATTTCACAACCTAGGGTTAGGGAATTTGTGTCAATTAATGATCTATTTTATATACTAGGTTAAAACATCAAGAACAATCATATTTGAACAATAATACATCGTAATCTAATCAGAATAATCAAAGGAAAACATAAACAATACAATTTAGAAGATCAAATCTGGATTAGCAAGAAACTCATATGAAATCATATTTTTGAAAACTAATTTTGGAAGAACCCTTTGGAGAAAGGAATCCCAAAGGTGAAAGGTTCCCATATATTGATATTATTTGAATATTGATAGTAAAAATTGATATTATTAAAGCCCTATAACCCTTATACCTTGTTCTTTATGGAGTCTTCTATGGGAGAGAGAAAGTAGAGAGAAGGTAGAGTAATTTGGGTTTAGGAATTGTGGGGTGTTAAGATGGGTTTAGGCTTAGGGTAGTTTATATAGTCACTTAACTAACTTAACTAATAACATATTAACCCCTAATTAAGCCCCTAACTAATTAACTAATTAATTGAACCATTTTAAAAAAATATTGTGAAAATGCTGACAGACCTACAAAACCCCGACCTAGGGTGTGTATGTTAGTCGACGTCCATGTCCCCAACTATCTTGCACGTCCGTTGTTAAGTTTTCAAACTTTGTTTTTGTCCATTTTGGGAAATGGCGAAGTTTCCATCGAAAGAGTCATCGACTTCCCCTTTATCCACCTACACCTCGTCGCCTGCAACCGTAGGTAGACACTGCCTTATGACAGCTTCTTTGCTAAAATGGAAGGGTCCTCTTCAAGGACCCTTAGGGTGGTCCTTGGGGAGTCATACTCAGACGTTTTGACCCTAAACCTAATGTAATATTATTTTCTCACCTTCCCACAAAATTTCAACAAATTCCAACTCCTAAAATAGGCTAAATCACACTAGCACCTCTTTCACTAGTCTTCAGATGTCATGGACATTCCTTGACGTCTTGACTCTAAACTTCATAAATGACTTATAAACGTTACTTTTTACCATAAAAAATGTTACAAACCTTATAAATTCATTTGAGTCTCTAGATTAAGTCTTGGACTTTCGAAGTGTTACTTTACCCCCCTCCCCTCTTAGGAACATTAGTTCCCGAATGACGCTGAAATCTTTTGAAGGGAAAGGGTAGACTAAATACTAGCAGACAAACTAACAACAACATAATCAACATAGGTTACAACTCAATCAACAATACAACATGGCATGTACACATAGAAACTCTAAATATCTTTGTAACCTATATAAGAGCTCAACATCACAACATGAGGAATTTCCTTCTCAACAACAACATGAGCTCAACAACACATAAAGAGTCACTTATGCCAAAAAACATCTTTCAAATCAAATTAACATGCATAATATAATTTCTTATTGGCAAAAACATACCAAATACACAAATAAGTGCAATTCAAGCAAAAGAGCATTTTTTCATAAAAAATCATGTTAGCGTAGACTTTTATCATAAAATGCTTATCTTTTAAAAACAAATAAAATTAAAATTTACTCATTATATTATTTTCAATAGGAACAACTAATATTAATTAGAAAATAGATGAGAATAACGGGACTTCATGTCGGCCTCGGCCTTCCGTGTTTCTCTCTCAACTAGGTGGTTCTTCCATAAAACCTTTACAGAAGCCACCTCTTTGTTCCTAAACTATTTCACTTGTTGATTAAGGATTTCCACTGAAATATCTTTATAAGAAATAATATCATCCACATCTTGAACTTCATTAGGAAGAATGGACTCAAGGTCACCAATGGACTTCTTAAGCGTGGATGCATAAAATATCGGATGAACCGAAGCTATCTCACTAGGTAATATCAACTCATATGAAACTTTGCCAACCCTTTGCGAAATTTCATAGGAGCCCGTATAACGATATCTTAACTTTCCTTTCTTGTCAAATCTCATTACCCCTTTTATAGGCGAAATTTTTAAATAAACTTTATCACCTTCTTCAAATTCTAACTCTCTTATCCTATAATTGGCATAAGACTTTTGCCGGATGTAGGTTTTTTTCAATCGATTTATTATTATATGAACTTTCTCCAAAATCATATAGATCAATTCGGGACCAACAAGTGAAGAATCTCCAACTTCAAACCAACCAACCGTAGATCTACATCTCCTACCATACAAAGCTTTGAAAGGATCCATGTATATAGTCGAACGGTAATATTTGTTATAAGGGAACTCAACCAATGGAAAGTGTTTATCCCAACTTCCCTTGAAATAAATTACACAAGCTCTAAGCATATCATCAAGGATTTGAATAGTACGTTCCTCTTGACAATCCATTTGGGGATAAAAATCGGTGTTCAACTTCACTTAAGTACCTAACCCTTTTTGGAATGACCTCCAAAATTGAGACATAAATTGAGTACCTCTATCCGAAATGATGGATAAAGGTATCCCATGAAAACTCACAATCTCATTGATATATATTCTTGCTTACTCTTCCGCCGAATAGGTAGACTTAATGAGGATAAAGTGAACAGATTTTGTCAACCTATCCACAACCACCCATATAAAGTCATTTTTCCTTTGTGTCCGAGGCAAACCCACTAAGAAGTCCATATTAATGTCTTCCCATTTCCAAGAGAAAACTAGTATTTCTTGAAGTAAGTCACCCGTCTTTTGGTCCTCAACTTTCACTTGTTGGCAATTCGGACACTTCGCAAAAAATTCCTCTATGTACCTTTTCAATCCATCCCACCAAAATACTTCACTAAGGTCGTGATAAATCATAGTAGAACTCAGATGAATTGAATAACGGGAACCATGAACTTCCTCTAAGATCTGATTCCTCAAATCATCCACATTGGGCATAGACAATCTCTCTTTGTACCTCAAAACACCATCACCCTAAGGAAAATGACTCATTAATCTCACCAAGAACAGATTCACTTAACTCCATCAATGATGAATCATGTTGTTGCTTAGACTTCACCTCAACCACTAAAGCCGACTCAGAGTTATGATGAACCATTAAACCACCATTAGGTGAATCTTCTAATTGTACACCCAAAAATAGGCCAACCTATGGACATCCTTTACAAAATCTTTCTTGTCCTCTACCACATTAGACACACTACACATGGTCATATGACTTAGAGAATCCGCAACCACGTTGGCCTTGTCGGGGTGGTAGAGAACGCTCATGTCATAATCTTTCAATAATTCCGACCACCTTTGTTGTCAGAGATTAACTCTTTTTGAGTAAACACATATTGAAGACTCTTATGGTCGGTATACACATCAACATGAACACCATATCGGTAATTCCTCCATATTTTCTGGGAAAACACACGGTTGCTAACTCAAGATCATGAGTTGGGTACTTCTTCTCATTAATCTTTAATTTCTAGAACCATAGGCTATAACCTTCCCATGTTGCATAAGCACACAATCTAATCCCACTCGGGATGAATCAGAATATACCACAAAACCCTTACTACCTTCCGGTAAAGTCAACATCATTCTTTCACAAGCCTCTAGCCACTCAAATTTCACATTATTTATGGTTAAGGTAGTTCAAAGAATATGCAATGGATGCAAAACCATCCACAAACCTCCTATAATACCCGGCTAGACCCAATAAACATCTTGTATCCGTTGGAGACAAAGGTCTAAGCCAATTACTAACCACCTCGATTTTCTTTGGATCAACCTCTACACCCTCACTAGAGATGACATCACTAAGAAACGCACCGACCTTAGCCAATAATCACATTTGTTGTACTTAGAAAATAGTTAGTGTTCCTTCAAGACTTCTACCACCACTCTCAAATGGTCCATATGTTCACCTCATTCTCCAAATATACCAAAATGTCATCTATGAAGAAAATCATAAACACATCTAAGTAATTTCAGAACACCTTACTCATTAGGTCCATTAATGCCATCATAACATTATTCAACCCAAAATACATCACCCTAAACTGATAGTGATCATATCTTGTTCAAAAGTCCATTTTTGGAATATCTTTATCTCTCACCCTAAGTTGTTGTTATCCCGACCTCAAGTCAATCTTGGAAAAGTAGCTTGCCCCTTGGAGTTGATCAAACAAGTCTTCAATCTGAGAGAGAGGATACTTGTTCTTAATTGTCACTTTATTGAGTTGTCGGTAGTCAATACACATCCTAAGCGACCCATCCTACTTCACAAATAGTACCGGAGAACCCCATGGGGAAATACTAGGTTGAATGAAGCCTTTTTCTAGTAAATCCTTGTGTTGAGCCTTCAACTATTACAATTCGGTTGGATCCATCCGATAAAGAGGAATTGAAATGGGATTTGTATCCGATAGAAAGTCAATATCAAAGTCAATTTCCCGTTCTGGAGGAATTTTGGGAAGATCATTCGCAAAGACCTCCGGAAATTCCCTCACTACGAGGACTAACTCAATGGGAGGAACTTTGGAATCTAAGTCTTTGACTCTCACAATATGGTATAAACACCCTTTAGAGATCATCTTACAAGACTTTAGACAAGAAATGATACGACATCTAGGAATAGAACTTCCCCCTTTCTACCCTAAGATGGGTTAATTAGGAAAATTTAACTTGACCACTCTCGTCCTACAATCAATGGAAGAAAAACAAGCATGCAAACAATTTATTCCTAATTTTATACAAAAATTCACCATATCTACTAATTTAATATAGGTAATTCTACTGAGCAATATTATCGGAAAATTTCTATATAAGCAACCACTGAATCACCCACCGGGGTAGTCACTATAAAAGGTTAATTCAAGATATCGAGAAAATTATCAAACTTTCTATCTACCAAAGGGGTAACAAAAGACAAAGTAGCACCCGGATCAAGTATATATAAGAATTTGAAGAGAAGACTTGTAACATACCGGTCACCAAGAACCCTCTTATTCAACCCTAGAATGGAAAGCATAAAAGCGACTCTTTCTTGGAGCAACAACATAGAACCACTTTCTTTCCCACTCCCCTTTTTTTTCCCTTCACATTAGTGCAATGTCTAACCTTGTGACCACTTTTACCACATCCGAAGCAATTGTCTCTCCCATCTAGGCATTCACCCATGTGTTTCTTGCAACACTTTACACAAGTAGGCTTCTTGCTTGGTGACTTGGCACTTTTTCCTTTTGAGGCTTACGATTATACACCCTATCATCATGAGCTTTGGGAAATTTATAAAGGACTTGATTGGAGAACCTCTTCTTAAAGTTAGGATTATCTTGAATTTCAAACCTTCCCTTTGAAGATCTACTTTTAAAAAACTTGGACCTCTTGGCCTCTCTATTCTTCCTCCTTAACCTACTTTCTTCCATTTGTTGATAATGAACCATTCGATGAGAGATATTCATATTATCATTAAGCATAGACGAACAACATTCTTCCACTAAGTCATTGTAAACTCCTCTAAGAAAATGATGCATCTCATCCCTTGGTTTAGAAACCAAGGATGGAGTATACTTAGAAAATTTATAAACTTCAAGGAGTAATCAAGTAGACTAGAACCTCCTTGACGTTGGTTGATGAATTATTCCACCTTAGCTTCCCTCAACTCTCTAGGAAAGAAGCGATCAACAAAAGCTCTTTTAAAAATCTCCCAAATCACCAGACCACCTCTTAGCACCATATTGTCCCTCTATTGGTTGTACCAAGTTTGCGCGACATCTTTGAGTTGATAAGCGGCCAACTCGTCCTTTACATCCATAGTCACACCCATAGAAAATAGGATCTTATAAACTTCATCTAGGAAATCTTAAGGGTCTTGATATGCTTTTGACACGAAGAACATAGGAGGCTTCATAATAGTAAAGTCTCTTAAATGAGATGCTATAGTGCTAGCATGATGAGGCACACGGGGTCCAACTCCTGATTCACTTATGTCGTCATAGCTTGGACTTAGACAAGTGCAACATTAGATTGTAAAGTCATGTATTGGGAAAAATTTGAGAAAAATTGCCCTTATCTATCTATCGGTCATCGGTGGAGGAGCAACAGGAAATTGATCACCCATACGTACTTGCTCAAGTAGAGGAACTTGATTGTCTTACAGAGGATCTTGGTTTTCATGAGACCTTTCATTAGCAATCTATTTCTCTTCCCTTCATGTAGATGACCTTCGATTATTCATACATATAACCACAATAAAGGCTTCGGTGAAGAAAACACATAAATTAAAAATCTAGAGGCATGACATAGGAACACAAGAGGATGAAAATTTCCTAAGCATCAGATAGTCTCTCATTCATAAATAAGGCGCACTTCACTATTATGAATAAGAATCTTCATAGACGTACTTTAGTACATCTATCCCAAAGATATTCAATATCATGGTGTGATATCAAGTTTGTTATATCCGAGGATCACGCCTTAAACGTAATCGGCTTCGTCATCCTCGGAAAGGATTTAGACTATTCTCTTAGCATTTGTCATAACATATCATAGGTTAAATTAAGGAATATTTAGAACTTTTCATCTACATCTACAAGTGAGGTTGACTTAAGCCTCTCGCTTACACATCATATATACATTGGAATTTTTCATAGAATCCTCACATAGGAAGCACTACATAGGCTTCTAATTTTATTTCACATACATAATATATGTAGATATTCTAATAGGAATTCGTCTCACATTTAAACCATCTAAATCGAGTAAAACATTCGGAAATACCCTTTACATAATTACAACAAAAGTCACATATTGGCATATACAATAATAGTCTTCAAATGAAAGAGAATGAATCAAATTGTCTTTAAGACTAAAATAACATCTAATAGGTAGATAGTGGCATTATCCTCGGAAGGTGAGAACCTACCAAAAGAATGAGAGTTCAAGTTATCTTCAATGGCCCTCTAAAATCTCAATGGCCAGAACCTACATAATTGTAGAAACATAGGAATACGGGTAGTACACACTTGTACTAAGTACGGAAACATTCACATAAAATATTTGGAAGTATGCATGAGAAAGGGACATTTA
Source organism: Solanum habrochaites (assembly GCA_027704765.1). Taxonomy (NCBI): domain Eukaryota; kingdom Viridiplantae; phylum Streptophyta; class Magnoliopsida; order Solanales; family Solanaceae; genus Solanum; species Solanum habrochaites. Next base: position 34,322,115 of record JAKWJA010002495.1, read on the forward strand.
CTTTACAAAACATGCTATGTCATTTGGAAACCTTCAGAGCACATACAAGAGAGCATATACAACATAAGGATCACAATAGCATGAGTCATGTTCATAATCAATACAACTTAATATTAGATCCATGTATAACACAAGACCAACATCATCAAAGCATAACCAAGTCAACGTATATACTAGCATATTTGAGTACATAGTCAAAACAACTCTAACATCATACTATAACAACAAAACACATGTAAGAGTTTACAAAATTACAACATATACAAGACCCTCAGTCATAACCCATCATCAAGTTAACAAGTGCAATGAACAGGTAAATCCCCATAACCTTACTCAACCAAGTAAACCAAATAAAGGATCATAAGCAATGACTAACATCACATAACATACCATCAAGAGTAGTCATCATCATATTTAGCAATATAGACCATTAACATGTTCATGAGTGAAAATAACATCATATAGGATCATCAACATGTAAAGTAAACATATGTATAATCATTTACTTTATAGACCTAAGAACAACCTTCTAGGACTTCCCTCAAAGCCAACTAGTGCAATGTGTAGATAGAGTCCCATAACCCTACCTAGACTAAGTCAACCCCTCAAGTCACCCTAGTTAATGTTCACTTCTTTAATTTATTATAATTTCGGATACACTTGTCTCAAACGACATAGACCAAAAGATCTTATGTGGAATCCGGTGTCATGAAACGCTGAACTGAAAGAAGGTGGACTACTTGTAAAGGTAGTACCAATACATGAACATAGCATTTTAGGTGGATCCACTAGCTAGTATTTCTATGGGGACAACATATTTAAATAACGAGATATAATTTGAAACCTCTTTATGAACATTGAATTATAGTATCCAATATCTTGAGTACAATACTGAAACTACCTTCCCATATTAAGCAGGGACACTCCTCCCTATTAGTTCACTCGGTGCTAAGCTAGAGTCCCTTTTTATAATATCTTTAAGCCATCTTTAACAATTATAAATTAGTAACTTCATAAGATAAAAACCTTTTTTATATTTGTAGTCAGTAGCTAATTAGTAATTGCACGAGAACATCCTTCAATACAACTGTCATATGTGAGATCAACACATTATAATCATCATATCATAATAAGGCACATAGGCAATTTATAACCAATCTTATATTATTACATCTTAAACATAATATCGCACCTACAAATAATCAAGGCATTTCAATTGCATCATCATACCAAAACCTACTTAATACAATCACAATATATAATTCAATTAAACTATATCACCAAGATTAAGCCATCAAAATCGAAGTAAAGGTTCAAGATCACAAAGTATTTACAATTCTCCTTCAAAATTCATCATCATTGGTCTTGCCATCAACCAATACAATTTCATACATAATTAGGTGTAATAACATCATTCAATAGTAATTAACACAATGACCAAGTCAATTACATCAATACTAATCAATTAAACATGAGTTCACAACCTAGGGTTAGGGAATTTGGGTCAATTCTTGATTTATTCCATATACTAGGTTAAATCATCAAGATACATAATATTTGAAAAATAATACATAATAATATAATCATAATAATCATAGGAAACCATATACAATATAATTTAGAAGATAAATTTCGGATTAGCAAGAAACTCATATGAAATCATCTTTTTGAAAACTAATTTTAGAAGAACCATTTGGGGAAAGGAATCCCAAAGGTGAAAGGTTCTCATATATTGATATTATTTGAAGATTGATGATGAAAATTGATCTTCTTAAATCCCTATAACCCTTAGACCTTGGTCTTCTATGGAGTCTTCTATGGGAGAGAGTAAGTAGAGAGAAGGTAGATTAATTTGGGTTTCGGAATTGTAGGGTCTTAAGTGGTGTTTAGGCTTAGGGTAGTTTAATAATCACTTAAATAACTTAATTAAACACCCATTAACCCCTAATTAAACCTCTAAATAATTAACTAATTAATTGAACCATTTTAAAAAGACAGTGAAAATGTCGATAGACCTACGATACCCCGACATACGGTGTGTAGGTCAGTCGACGGCCTTGTCCCCCCATCATCCTGCACATCAGTACTTAAGTTCATAGACTTTCGTTTTGGCCATTTTTTGAAAATTGAAAATTTTCCATCGACATGGGCATCAACGCCCGGTCGATCCACCACTCCTCGTCACCTGCAACCATAGGTAGACACAACCTAGTGACAACTTTTTGGCAAAAATAGAAGGTCCTCCTCAAGGACCCTTAGGGTGGTCCTTGGGGAGTCGTACCCATACATATAAACCCTAAACCTACTCTAATACTAGTTTGATACCTTACCACTAAATTTAATAAAATTGTGACTCCTAAAACCTAATGAAATACTCTAAGGCATACTAGCACCTCTTTCACTAGTCTCTGGACTTCATGGACATTCCTTGATGTCTTGACTCTAAAACTTCCTAAATGACTTATAAACATTAGAATTTACCCTAAAACCATGTTACAATCCTTATACACTCATTTTATTCTCTACAGTAGGTCTTGGAATTTCGAAGTGTTACAACTTTGTTCAGCATGCGTAGGTAGTGATTTGTTTGTCCCTTCTCCAACAGTCACATCTATTTTCTTACCTATACTTTTACTCCTTTTTTTAACCAAAATTTTTGCTTCTAATGCTCTAGAAACTAGCATAATAAGCTATAGATCAACATGAGGGTTAGAGTGGTAAATGTACCTCCCCATACCTAAAAATATAGGTTTTTTATATTAGAACATCAAGGTACGACCCTCAAGGACTAACCATGGGTCTTCAAGGAAAACCTTTAGTTGAATGCTTAGCAATGACCCATACAGTTGATCCAAGCCTTGTGGGTGAGGTTCATAAGTCAAGACTTAAAATAGGACTCAGGACCTTAACCCATGGTTCACAATCACTCCATGTAGGTCCATCCAAGGACCGTGATCGTGGGGTCGTGGCTAAGGCCTGAAACTGCTTTTTGGCAAGTACACTTAGGGGAATTATGAGGATTCCCAATCTTTAATTAATATTAAGTGAAATCATTTTACACTAAATTAGACTAATTATATAAGGTTTTCAAGTCACCAAATTAAGACATCCAAGCCATTATTCTAAAACCCCAAAAGAACTCATCATCTCCAAAAATTCTCTATCTAAAACTTAAACAGAGAAGAAGAAGAAGGAAGCAGGAGCTAGGGTTTGAAGAAGTAGGGTTTCTACTAAAAGTATTTAGAGATTAATGGATAAGGTATGGTATATGTTCATCCATGGAGTCCCTTCAAAACTCAATTTCAAAGATAGAAATTCCCCAAAACCTAGGGTTTGACTACAAGTAATGGATTCCTTTCAAAAATGATTCTATTGATTTAATTACTTTAACTTATGATTAAATTGGTGATTTATTATGGTTTTATGCTGAAATCCCCAAAAAACATGAAATCCCTATATTCCTGATTTATAACATTGTAATATGGGTGAATTGATGAAACACGAATCTTATGGGATTATGCTTTAATTAAGTGAGTTGTTTTTAATTATGTTATTATCATTTTCTAATGTACTAATTCTAGATGTTTTGGTGAAATATAATCTTTGATCCTTGAAGTGCAATATGAAGGCAAATGTATGAGAATTATGCACGATTATGAGATTTATGTATAAGCTTTAAGAACACTTTGACAGTGAAGTGTCCATGATTATGATAATGTTGTTGCGTTAATTGAAAGTCTATTCTCATGAACAAATAATGAACCTAAAATGTGAATGGTTTTATCACATGATGGAGATTTAGGTTAAAATTCAATTCTCACCTAATTGAATTTAATGTCATATGTAGACATGGACGGTGAAAGGTTGTTCTCACTCATGATCTAATAATCCATCTTAATGAAACAAGTTATGACTTAATAAGTACTCTATGGGATAAATTCGTACCACCGAGTGGATATTGAGTATGACATGGAAGCTCTCCCGTTAAAGTCAGATTTCTAGAAGCAATCTCATGAGATGGAAGCTTCCCTGTTAAGAAACACAGGGTTTCTAGTAACAATATCTTTATCCCATAAACGACGTGGCCTTATAGGATATGTAACGCCCCAAAAAATTTATGACCTTGCATAGAGCCTTGCATAATGAATAATGACATAAAAGATTTAAAGTAATATTTCCAGACCTAACCTGGTGTAATTAACTTGGTTAGGAGTTATTAGAGTCTAAACGTCAAGAAACGACCATGACATGTGAAAGATTTGTAAAATTTGAACTAATGTGTTCTTAGGTATTGTAAGGGCTTTGAAGTGTCCTATGACGATGAAATGTTATAAAGTACTTTCAATATATATAAAAACAAGTTTCAAAGGATCCAAAATTTAGGGTACGACCCCCCAAAGAACACCATAGGGGTCCTTGAGGAGGACTATTTGACCCAAAAAGTTGTCAAATGACAACTTGAGTTACAGTGGGCAGTGACGAGATATCATTGCGCTTACGCCTAGTAAGTGAGGTTAGTGGGTTGAGACTTAGTCTCCCAACCAAGACTTCTCCTTTACCCTTCTCTAATTAGACCTTCTACCTGTAGTACGGGCCGTAACACCACTTATTGTCTGTAGGTGGTGGTCGTAGGTCACTGCCCAGTAAGTCAGTTTCACTTTTGAGTCAAGGGTCATATTACGAGTTAGTTATTTAATTGGGGGGTAGGAGGTGTGGTTACTAAGTTAATTACCTAACTAAACATAACTATTATACCAAAACCCCAATACCCCAAGTCATTCTAACCAAACTCATAAAAAATACAACTCAACTTCTCTCTAAATTTTCTCTCTACCCAAACATCCATCGAAGAAAATTGAAGCTCCAAGATAAAGATCAATTCTCAGATTTCTATTCAATTTCGTGGCTACTTATTCATTAAGGTATGTTTTCTTTCACAATTGGGTTTATTTCTTTACACATTGAACTTCTTTGAAAATGAAATTTTGAATCAATCATGATGAATTATGATCACTTAAGGTTGTTTAGATGTTTAATGATTGATAATTGTTGTTGTTCACTTGAAATTCCCTTGGAGCCATGTTCTTCCCCATTTTCATGAATTATAGATTTTATATGGTGAATTGGTTGAAGATGATGAATATAGTAATTGTTTATATGATGATAGTTATGTTGTTACTTCATGGATTCCCTTATTTTACGCAATAATTATGCACTGTTGGGTGATTGAGGTATGAAGTTCCATGTAGGGAAAAAAGTTATGAATATTGGTTCTTAATTGAACTCATATATGAAAAATGACTTACTTAGATAGTAATGTTGTTATATCAATGTGTTGTTGTGGTGTTGTTGACATGGTTTCCTAATCTGTAAACCCAATAAACTTTAATTATCTATGAAGTATGTATGTATGATATTGTATATTTCTTATATAATTGAAAGGTTGTTCTCATTATTATAATGAATTTTTAAGGTGAAAGGTTTACTCACTTGATAGTGTTTCTAATGTGAAAGGATTGTTCTCACTTATGAGTTATTATGATAAGATGTTAAATAAGAGTCTAGTAAATGCTAATGTAAACTAATGTGATGACTAAAGAGGATTAATAAGGTGAATAGATGCTTTTACCGAAAGGTCAAGTAAATACAATGGAGGTCTCACGTTTAGTAAGTTCGGCTCCCTACATGGGTTTCCTCATGTTTAGAAAGTCCGGATTTCCAAGATATGTGTTGTTTCAGTAGATGGAAACCCCTAAGTTAAAATGTAAAAGTTTCTAGTAACAATCTCCTTTACCACTAACTATGTGCCCACTTAGAACTCTATCTTAGTGGATCCACCTAGATAGATATGTATGAAAGGTTACACCATAGGGAAGTGCTAACCCTCTCTTTTCAGAGTGAGAGTAGAACACTAGATTCCATGTAGCTGAGATGATCTAATGTCGGTTATTGAAACCTATTTCCATGATGTAAAAGTAAATGAATAAGGAAATATATGAACTATCAGTAGGGCTTTCTTGAGGAAATATATGAACTGTCAGTAGGGATTTCTTGAGAAGTGTTTACATAGTGTGAGGGAGGGTATGGGACTTCACTTACACATTGCACTTGACCTAAGAGGTGGTTGTAGTAGTGTACTTTTGTCATTATGTTAATTATGACTTATGTATGGTCCTTAATATATGATTAGTTATGATATGATGTTAGGAATTTATGTTGAAGTGGGTTTCTGAATGTGATACTTAGTTTTGGTTATGGTTATGGGATTATATTATTTGTGTTGCACAAGTATTGCTTGGGTTGTATACATGTCGAGATGATAGCATGTTTTGTTAATGTATGATGCTTACTTTACGTGCATATTGGATTTACTTGGTAAAAATCATGTTTTGACTAAAATATCCTTTTATACATGCATTGATGTTCTTTATGCACAGAAGTCATACATAGTATGTGTGATGTACTAACCCTCAATTTTTCCCAAACTTTGTAGATTCGGGTCTATGAGGAGATGTCAAAGCTATTTCTCAAGACACTAAGATTTGTTTCTCCAAGTTGATGAGTCCTCAAGTCCGAGGACAAGACCCTATGTTCAAGGTTTTTAGTTTCTTTGCTTATGTTGGAAGACATATGTTGTATTTCTTATTTCTAGACTTCCTAATGATCTAAGGGATAACTCCTAGTCTCTACACTTCTATGTCTAGATTGTATGATTTGATGAAGTTAGATTCTATTTTTCATATATGAAGTAAAATTGAACTTCCGAATTAAAAGTTTTAATTTTTCTCCATTTTATTCTATGATACATGTTATGACGAATACTAAGGGCTTGTATAAGACCTTTTGAGAGGTTTAATACGTCGGTAACAACTAAGGGGTGCTCTCGGTTGTTGCAAACTTCGTATCAGAGCACAAGGTTGAGAATAATGTAGGATTGATGTCACAAGATGCCACGTTGAGTAGAATGTTGTTCATGGGTATGAAGTGTGTCACACTTATGAATGAGAAGTTATTAGATTCTTGGGAACTTTCACTCTTTTGACATTCCTTAGTTAAGCCTCAGAGTCTTAACTCTATGTAGTCCTTTCTTCTCATCCTTTTTTGTTCTTATAGGCAACGAATACAACAAGGAATAATTATAAGAGGTTCGAGGAGGAGAATGTGAATGAGGTGGTTCCCCCGTAAGCTTCTCAAAAACCTCAAGTTCTATAGAAGAAGGATCTATGTCTAACGTCGAGATAAGGGCGACTATTCATACTTTGACTCAAGTGTTGTCAACTCAAATGTCTAAGGACATTAAGGTGAAATTCTAGCACTACCAGTTCTAGCATTTGGGATTTCACAACGATGAATCCCCCTACTTTTTTTTCCAAAGTGGAGGAGGACTCTCAAGGGTTCATTGATGAAGTTTTCAAGGTGCTAGATTCTATGGGTGTGTATTCACAAGAGAGGCGGAACTAGCCGCCTATTAGCTCAAAGATATGGCTCAAGTTTTGTATGAAAAGTAGAAAGAAGAGAGGCCTATTAGAGAAGGTCTGGTTAGTTGGGATTCATTTAAGACGTCTTTCTTTGATAGGTTTTCCCCCTCATAATTAAGGGAGAGGAAAATTCAAGAACTTATAAATCCTCGTCATAGGGGTATGAGTGTGAAGGAGTATAGTCTCATGTTCACTCAACTATCCAAACATGCTCCTACTGCGGTGGCAGATTCTAGGGCTAAGATGAACAAATTTGTTATGGGGATATACGACCTTGTAATTAATGAGTGTAGGTCCGCTATGTTGATTCCTAGCATGGACATCTCTCTTCTCATGGTTCATGCCGAACAATTGAGGAGAAAAAGCTTAATCAAGTTAGAAGGGAGTTGAAGAGGAAAGAGCGGAAGAGGGAAATTCTTCCACGGCTAGGTTTGAGGTTCAAGATAAGAGGAAAGGGCCAAAGATGGAAATTCTTCCACGGCTAGGTTTGAGGTTCAATATAAGCCAAGGTTCAATAAAATATTCCCCAACAAAGGTCCTACTAACACTCCAACGGTCAACAAAGGTAAAGTGTCTACCCCCAAGCCTCAAGAGGGAAAAGTGGTTGTTCTTATGTTGATAAGCCTATTTGTGCAAAGTGTGGTAAAAAACATGAAAACAAGTGCCTAGTTAGCACAGGTAATCGGTATGTTTTTGCTAAGATTGGCCTTATGAAGAGGGATTGACCTATGTTTAAGGCTCAAGGAAGGTAAAATGCTCGAGCACAAGCAAGTGCTCTAAATTATGATGCTCCTAATAAGAATTGCTTTTATGCTCTCCAATCCCGAGTTGATCAACAGAGCTCTCCAGATGTTGTTACCGGTATATTGCAAGTATTTTTAATTAATGTCTACTCATTATGTATCCCGGAGCCACTTAGTCAATGTGTAACTCCTTTAGTTGATATAAAATTTGATATGCTTCCCAATGACTTGCATGAACCCTTTTCAGTTTCTACCCTGGTGGGTGATTACGTGGTTTCTAGATAAGTCTATAGTGGTTCTCCTATTTCATTGCCCAATAGAGTCACATTTGTTGATTTGGTAGAACTTAATATGTTGGACTTTGATGTTATTTTTGGGATCGATTAGCTACATACTTGTTTTTCTTCCATTGATTGTAAAGAACTTGGGTAGTAAATTTTCAATTTCCTAATGAACCCATTTTAGAATGGAAGGGGGGAAACTTAGCTCCAAAGAGTTGAATCATTTCATGTCTTAAATCTTGTAAGTTGATTTCTAAGAGATGTATGTATCACATTGTAAGAGTCAAGGATCTTGTGTCTGACACTCCTCCATTAGAGTCGGTCCCCGTAGTTAAGGATTTTTTGGAAGTCTTTCCCAGTGACTTATCCGAAATTCCTCTCAACGAGAAATAAATTTAGGCATTGATTTATTGTCGAATACAAAACCCATGTCAATCCCTCCTTTGCGGATGTCCCCAGCCGAGTTGAAGGAACAAAAGACTCAACTCATGGATTTGCTAGATGAGGGTTTTATACAACCAAGTATATCTCCATGGGGTGCTTTGGTTTTACTTGTGAAGAAGAAATATGGGTCTCTTCATATGTGTATTGACTACCGACAATTGAACAAGGTCACTATAAAGAATAAGTATCCACTACCTAGGATTAATGATTTGTTTGATCAACTCCAAGGAGTGAGTTACTTTTCAAAAATTGACTCGAGGTCAGGTTATCAGCAATTTAGACTTAGGGGTGTTGATATTTGGAAAATTCCATTCCAAATTAGATATGGTCATTTTTAATTCTTTGTCATGTTCTTTGATCTAATAAATGACACGGCGTCTTTATGGGGCTTATGAATCGAGTTTTTAGAAGTTATCTTGATTTGTTTGTGATTGTCTTTATTGATGACATTTTGATATACTCTAAGAGTGAGTATGACCATATGAACTATTTGAGGATAGTGTTGCAAGTCCTCAAGGATAACCAACTTTTTTCTAAATTTAATAAATGTGAATTTTGGTTGATATTGGTTGCTTTTCTTGGTCACATTTTCTCCACTCAAGGGGTAGAGGTCGACCCGAGAAAGAAGGATGTGGTTAAAAGTTGGCCTAGACCTTTGAGTCCTAGTGAAATCTAAAGCTTTTTGCGTTTGGCCGGGTACTATAGGAGGTTAGTTGAGGAATTTTCATCCATCGCATCTCCATTAACAGCCTTGACTCAAAAGAAGTCCAAGTTCGAATAGTCGGAATCATGTGAAAGAGCTTCCAATTATTTAAAGATAAACTCACCTCCGCTCCGATGTTGAACTTACCGAAGGGTACCAAAGGATTTGTGGTTTATTATGATGCTTCTCGAGTATTTTTGGGTTGTGTCCTCGTGCAACATGGTAAGGTGATAGCATATGAATCTATAAAATTCAAGGTGCATACAACTCATGACCTTGAGCTAGCGGTCATAGTGTTTGCCTTGAAAATTACATTACTTAAATAGAGTTCATGTACACGTTTTCACCTATCACAATAGTCTCCAATATGTGTTCACTCAAAATGACTTAAATCTACGTCAAAGAAGGTGGTTAGAGATTTTAAAGAATTATGATATAAGTGTCCTCTACCACCCCACCCCATCCCCCCACCCGAAAGTTAATGTGGTTGTGAATGCTTTAAGTCGAATATTTATGGGTAGTTTCACTCATATTCTTGATGATAAGAAGGAGTTAGTAAAAGAGGAACATAGGATGGACCAGTTAGTTATCCGACTAGTAAAATCTCCAAAGGGTAGTCTCATGGTTCGTCATAACTCTGAGTCATCTTTGATGGTTGAGGTGAAATCTAAGAAATATCTTGATCTCCTATTCATGCATTTGAAGGAATTGGTTCTTAATAAATCTATAAAAATATTATCTAAATCATAATATGGGGTAATTAGGCACCAAGAAAGTTTATGTTTATCGAATGTGGATGGCCTAAGGTAAGCAATCCTAGAAGAGCCCATGGGTCCCGATAATCCATTTATCCGAGGGCCACAAAAATGTATCGTGACTTGTGCGACATTTATTGGTGGAACAAAATGAAAAGGGACATAGAAAACATTGTGGCTATATTATCATATTGTCAAGAAGTCAAGGCCGAGCATTAAGGACGGGACGTCAAACTCAAGATATTGATATCCCCACTTGGAAGACTTCGTGGTAGGTTTGCCTGGTACCCATCGGAAACATGACTCCATTTGGGTTGTTGTGTATAGGTTGACTAAATAATCCCATTTCCTTCCAGTCAAGGTTTCTTATTTGGCGAATGATTATGCTAGATTAATGATCCAGGGTTGCCTGAGGCCCTGAGAGCCAGGATGCTTTTATACATTAAGGAAATTATAAAGTTGCATGGGGCCCTTTGTCGATCAATTTGGATAAAGGTTCCCAATTTACTACCCACTTTTGGAGGTCTTTTCAAAAAGGGTTTGGTACTCAAGTGAAACTTAGTACCTCATTTCAACCCCAAACGGATGGTCAAGCGGAGCGCACCATCCAAACCCTAGAAGACATGTTAAGAGTCTGTGTCATTGACTTCAAAGGTAATTGGCATGACCACATTACTTTGATAGAATTTTCCTACAACAATAGCTACTATTGAACCATTTGAAGCACTTTATGGTAGGAGGTTTCGGTCTCCAGTTGGGTGGTTTGAAGTGGGTGAATTTTCTCTTCTTCTTCCTGAGGTAGTCTATAAATCCACAGAAAAAGTTTGAATTATAAGGAATAGGTTAAAATATCTTATAGTCGGCAAAAGTCATATGCCGACCATTGAAAGAGGGACCTTCAGTTTGAGATAGGTAATTGGGTCTACTTGAATATTTCACCCATGAAAGGGGTGATGAGGTTCAGTAAAAAGGGGAAACTTAGTCCACGGTATGTGAGCCCTTATGGAATCTTGTAACTAGATGGGAAAGTTTCTTATGAGTTGAAAATGCCAAATGAATTGTCCCCGATTCATCATGTGTTCAATGTTTCCATGTTCAATAAATATACATGTGTCCCGATTTCCATTCTTCCTCTAGAAGGTTTAGGGGTGAATGAGAACCTTTCTTATGAAGAAGTTCCGGTTATGAAATTAGATAGTCAAGTTAGGAAATTGAGGAATAAAGATGTTGCCTCCGTAAAAGTCCAATGGAGAAACTATCTAGTTGAGGCCGGCATGAAGTCCCGCTATTCTCATCTTTTTCCTCTTACTCCTAACAAAAGTTGAGTAGTTCCTCTTTAATGAGAGTTATTAATAACGTTGATCTTATCATGGTTTTCTAACATGTGCATATCTTTGTAGAAATCCATGCTTAAATTTAGTTTTCATGAATTATATTCCTCATAATTAGCTTGAACTTATATGTATTGTGTTATATGGTTCTCATACAAGTTTTATTGATCATGCTTGATGTATTTTTCAGGAGAAATTAGAATGTTAACTCTTTAATGATAACATGGATATCATGTTTAAATGGAGAAGGTAGTTCCTCCTTGCGTGATATGAAATGATGAGCTTTTGTATGTGATGACTTGTGGATTAAGTTCCTATGTTTATATGCTACGATTATGTGTTGAAAAGTGTTGAGAATTCCTCCTATGAGCTTTGTCTCATGTTTTATCTTGCTGTTCGTTGTGCTGCTAGTTAGATTCATTGTGTTCCCGAGAAGAAGGTCGAGGTTTCATTCAGGGACGAATGTTCCTAAAGGAGGATATTGTGACACCCCAAAAATTCTATGACCTAGACTAGAGACTTGTATAATGAATAATAACTTAAAAAGAATTAAAGTAATGTTTCCATACCTAACCTAGTGTGATTAACTTAGTTAGAAGGTATTAAAGTCTAAACATCACGAAATGACCATGACGTTCGGAAGATTTTTAAAAAATGAATTAGTGTGTTCTTAAGTGTTGTAAGGGAATTTCGAGTGTCGTATGAGGATGAAATTTTATAAAAAAAATTTAATATGTATAAAACCAAGTATTAAGGGTCTAAAATTTTGGGTACGACCCACCAAGGACAACCCTAGGGGTCCTTGAAGGACCCAACCAATTGACCCAAAAACCTGTCAAATTACAGCTTGACTTGTGGTGGGCAATGACAATCCGTAACTGGGCTTACGCCCCATAAGTGATGATCTTGGTCTTAGAGTAGTCTCCCCACCAACCCTGCTCCTTTCCCATTTATTTAACCAAACCTACAACATTCAGAATGGGTCGTAACACCACCTACTATCCATAGGTGAAGGTCGTAGGTCACTGCCAGGTAAGTGAGTTTCACTTTTAAGTTAAGGGTCTTATTACAAATTAGTTATTTAAATAGTGGTTAGGAGGGGTGTTTAGTGAGTTAATTACCTACCTAAACCTAACTATAATATTCAAAACCCAAAGTCATTCTAACTAAACTCACAAAAACAAAACTCATAACTCAAATTTTCTCTAAATTCTCTGTCTACCCAAACCTCCATTGAAGAACATTGAAAATCCAAGAAGAAGATCAATTCTTCGAGTTTTATACTCAATTTCATGTCTAAGTATTAATTAAGGTATGGTTTCTTTCACTCTTGTGATTTCTTTCCCCAAGAGGTCCTTTCAAAGATGTTTTAAAAATTCCGCAATATCAAGGGTTTTTTTCTCTACACATTGGTCTTCTTTGAAAATGAAATTATGAATTTGTTGTGATGAATTATGATCATTTAAGTTTGTTTAGGTGTATAATGATGGATAATTGTTGTTTTTCACTTGAAATTCTCTTGGACCCATGTTCTTCCCCAATTTCATAAATCTTGGATTTGAATGGTGAATTGGTTGAAGGTGATGAATATATCTGTTGTTTATATTGATGATAGTTATGTTGTTACTTCATGAGTTCCCTTATTTCATGTATTAATTATGCATTGTTTGTTAATTGAAGTATGAAGTTTCATGAAGGGCAAGAAGGTATGTAATGTTGGTTTTTAATTGAACCCACATATGAAACATGAATTACTTAGATAGTAATGATGTTATATACATTGTGGTGTTGTGGTGTTTATGACATGGTTTACTCTTACTTAAACCTTATACAGTTGAATTAGCTATGAAGTATATAATTATGGTTTGGTATGATTTTTATATGATTGAAAGGTAGTTCTCATGATTATAATGAATTGTTAAAGTAAAAGGTTTACTCACTTGCTAGTGTTTCCAAAGCGAAAGGATTGTTCTCACTTATAAACATTTATGAGCTATAATGATAAAATATTTACTTAAGAGTCTAGTAAAGGCTAATGTGAACTAATGTGATGACTAAATAGGATTACTAAAGGGAATATATGCATATCACCGGGCATGTAAATGAGATATGGGTCTCATGTTTAGTAAGTCTAGCACCTCCACATGAGTTTCCTCACGTTTAGCAAGTTCAGATTCCCAAGATATGTGTTATCTCATGATATGGAAACCCCCACGTTTAGCAATTTAGGGTTTCTAGTAAAATTCTCTTTGACCCTTAACTATGTGTTCAAATAGGACTCTAGCTTAGTGGATCCAACTAGATAGCTATGTATGAAAGGTTACACCTTAGGCAAGTACTAACCCTCTCTTTTCGGTGTGGCAGTATAACACCAGATTATATGTAGCTAACATGGTCTAATGTCAGTAAATGCAACCTCTTTCCCTAATGTAAAATTATATGAATAAAGTAAATGTATGAACTCTCACTAGGGATTTCTTGAGGGGTTTCTACATAGTGTGAGGGAGGGTATGGAACTTCTCTTACACATTGCACTTGTGGGATCGTAAGAGATAGTTGTAGTAGTGTTCTCTTTTTATTATGTTAATTATGACTTAAGTATGGTCCTTACGTATATGGTAAGTTATGATATGATGTTAGGAATATATGTATGAAGTGGGTTGCTCAATGTGATACTTAGCTTTGGATGGGTTATGGGATTCTATTATTTGCATTGCAGAAGTATTTATTCGCTTTTATACATGTTGGGATGATATCATGTATGGTTGGTTTATGATGCTTACTAAATGTGAATATTGGATTTACTTGGTAAAAAGAATTTTTTGAGTAAAGTGTCCTTTTATACATGCATAGGTGATTTTTATGCATAGAAGCTATATTTAATATGTCTAATGTACTAACCCATATTTTCTTTCCTTTTTCCCAAACATTGTAGGTGCGGGTGTTTGAGGAGATTTCAAGGCTATTTCTCAAGACACTTGTATTTTCTTCTCCAAGTTAGTGAGTCCTCAAGTCCGAGGAGAAGACCCTATGTTCTATATTTTTAGTTCATTTGCTTAAGTTGGAAGACATTGTTGTATTTCCTATTTCTATACTTCTTAATGATGTAAGGGATAACTCCCAATATCTACACTTCTATGTCTAGATTTTATGATGTGATGAAGTTAGATTCTATTCTCCAAATATGAAGTGAAGTTGAACTTCCAAATTAAAAGTTTCAATTTTTCCTCATTTTATTCTATGATACATGCTATGAAGAATGATAAGACCTTGTATGATACCTATTCGAGGTCGAATACGGTAGTAACGACTAGTGGGTTCTCTTGGGTCATTACATATAGTGGGTCCATCTAAAAGATAACAATTGATGGTCTTACCTTAGGCAAGTAGGACAACTCTTTTCGGTGTAGGTAACACTAGATTCCATGTTAAGCTCACATGGTCTATGTCTGTTACGGCTTATTCCCACTATGATAAGAATATGAAGAATTATGAACTATGGCTACTCAATAATTTTTACTTAGTATAAGTAAGATTATATGATCTTATTTATGTATTCAATAAGTATGCTTTAAGGGTATTTATGGTGTGTTCCTCTTATGATATGATGATCTATGAGTTGATTATACATATGACTTATGTTTTTCCACTATCTTCAAAATTATTCTTAAACTTAGTAAATTGCATGCATTCAACTAAAATGTTCCTTTTTCGCATGTTTTCATTGTTTTTACGATGGCTATCATACTTAGTGAATTTTTGTACTAACCCATATTTTCCTACATTTTCACCATATGTAGGGTTCGGTTCTCAAGGTGGTCCTCATTGTGGATAAAGCTTGGAATAGCTTATTTCTCCTTGCTAGTTGGTGAGTCCCCATGATTCGAGGACGGGTGTTTTTATTTAGTAGTTTTATTCTTGTATTTGACTTTTGGATTATGTTATATGGATTGTGACCCCATTGGGTTGAAGTATTGTAATAGATGGCTAATTGAGATAAGTTTAGACTTCTAACGTATTTTTACACTTTATTATTCTATGCTTATGTTATGATATGATAAGTAGCTTACATGGTGCCTTTCGGAGTTCTATGTGCCTTGTTACGTCCAAAGGGTACCCTTGGGTCATGACATTGCTATAATAAAGTAATTCAGAAGTTAGATGCGACTCACCCACAATATTGGTTCTATTTCACAATCTAAGAGATGAAATAATAGAGACAACTCCTAAATTTCATGTAGCTTCCTGCCTATATAAGTGGTGCACAACACATCCATAAGTAATAATCTACAAAAACATGACTTTGTAGACTCCTTAGGATATCCAGGATCCGGTACCACCTTTGTCACGCCTCAATTCTCATTAAGACAGACTAGCACCTGATGCCTTAAAGTCCCAAGAGAACAAACATATGACCTCTGCTTACTATGCATATAACTATGGCAATATTAAAGTTGTGAAAAGTTTATACAGGATGCAGCAATAATAAACTAACACGAGTAGACCCAAAACTTATATACAAGGCTTGGTTGTTGAGGCCACAACTTTTTAAGAGATAAGACAGCCACAACTTTTTAAGAGATAAGACACTACTAAACTATATACATTAGTTTACAAATCCTATAAGAGATAGAAAATAGTTTAGGGTGGGACAAGACCCTACCTTACCATTACAGTAACAAAGTAGGTATCAAAGACTTTGTAAGCACCGAATCGACCTAGACAAGGCCCTACCTAACAATTATAAATGAGTACTTGTGCTCCTAATAAAGAGGTCTACTATTTGGAGTACATGTGCATGCAGCTTAAAATGCATCATCTCTTTCAAGGGCTGTCAATAAGAAAAAAATATTGAATATATACCACAATAACATATGTAAAAAAAATGACTCAAATGAAACCAAGTATTAATATAGATGTTCATAGATCAGAAAAAATGACCACATTTGTTTAGCCTTGTGGGATTATGTATGTTACATTCTTTTCTTTACTTTTTTGTACTTTATAATCTTTGTATGACATGTGATACCACTGAATAGCTGCAAAATGGTAGAAGAGGATCACCCATGCTATTTATATTAACCCATAGATATTTTCCTCATAATTATAGAAATTGTGCTCGATCGCTCTTTCCCTTGAGTTCTCACTGTCACATGCCGAAACCACAGCCTAGAAGTTCAGGGTCAATCTCGGATTGCAACCCGCGTACTTGATCTCTCAGAGGTCTTGTACAAGCCCTTACATATCATTCATTTCATAAACATAATGAAAAGTAGTGTGGAATTAACACTTTTCACAAACATACTTCATAGTCTTTAAAAACTCTTTCATAAAAAGCAATAGGAAATACTAAGTCTCGGTCTCGTCAAACTTAAGACACGAGACTACTTGGTCACGGCACATACTTCAAAATATAGAAATATTTGTCTATTACAATACTTCAAATGAAACATAAAAGACATTTATGCCCTCGAATCAAATGAGGACATACTTGGACTTCACTTGAGTGATTCGACGATCCAAGTCTTCACTTCCCAAGTGCTCCTCACCTACCAACAACTATTGAGATAGATGAAATCATGGAATTGTACAACCATATTTACTAAGTATGGCATTACGCATTAAATCATGAAAACGGACATTTATTGGAAATATGCATATTTTCATTTAAAAATCATAATATAATCATAAGAACAACATTTAACAACTTAGAATCACATAAGATAACAATTAATCAATTTAATGTATTTTTTATCCAACTTAACAGTGAGCTCAACTCACTGTACAGTGAAGGAATTCACTGTTACAATGAATTTGTCTAATTCTCCCTTAGACACTTTTTAACGTGCAGTCTTCTCACTAAAAGTTATCCTAAGACCCACTTAAGCAACACAAAGAGAGATCGCCCACACAACCTCCTTAGATACCTAAATGACCCTCAATAATACTTATAATAAGACACATACACAATTACAAGACATCAAACACATCAACATGAGATTCCTCTACCAAAGGTGATTCTAAGTATCACTTGAGTGAGTTGTGAAGAAACCGCTCATACAATCCCTTACACACAAACATAAGAGATCCTATAGACTACCTATGATAGAATCATGCTCACTTAACATTACAATATAGATGATATGACATTCTTTTACCAAAGGCTATCAAAAGACTTAGTTAAGTAAATCAAGAAGATAACGTCCATGATTGACCTCTTCAAGTCTACCTAAATAATCATTAGGACTACCTAAGTTTAGATCATTTCCACATAATCAACTATTTCCCTAACTAGAGTCATTTTTAAGACTTATCTAGGTAAGATACGAAGTGACAATTCCTATGCCCCCTTCACACCTTAACTACACACCCTTAACTACTCTAGATAAGTACTTATTCATTTAACATACTTTCTTATCTTAAGTCATTACTTCATTAGTTCATTTAGGAGACATTCAACACATAAAGGACATTCAAGTAATGGTCTTGGACAAGACCTAGGAACTCCATATAACACCTTTAAAGCCTATTGTACAATGTCTAGATAGCGTCTCATACAACCACCTAAACTTCATAGAACTTCTCTAATGCTAATAGGTATTCCATATGATGAGAATAGGCAATAACCGACATAGACTCAAAACATGAATATGAAGTTCTAACCAACTTCGATGAGGGTGTTTTACTTGCCAATGGTAGAACTTGAACACATCCCATGTAGGCACATGGTTAAGGAATATGACAGGTGCTTTGTACTCTAGTCTCATTCTTAAAGTAGAACTACTTTCCGTACCATACTCACTCGGTGCTAGACTTCTTTTTCATAGAAGAATTCACACATAAGGTTCACATAAAAGGGTTCCATAACAAGTTCATAACCCAATCATATTTACCCTACAAAAGAAAGGTCCACTAGGGCTACCTCATAATGGATACAAGAAGCTCATCATGACTTTCATAAGGATTAATATGATGTAGTTCCATACAATTAACCTTTAGTCTATGATTCCTTTACTTTGCAGGATACAATTACGGCTTACGACTTCAATATCCATAACCTTACCACTAGGTTTAAGGTTTCACATTAAAGACCCTCTTAACTTCATTTAAGGTCATATATCATTCATACATTCAAGACTAAGAGACTTTAGTATCCTAAGTCAAGACATAACATATTCACATTCATACATACATCAAGCAAGGGACACAAGTCTACCAAGACAAGACACCACATACTTCACTTTAACACATAATACATGTCATTCTAGAAGCACATAGAAACAACTCTTATCATCTTCAAGTCATCCTATATACTATCATATCATCATCAATATGGCCAACATAGACTCATATAGTCAAGTAGGACTAGCATACATCAACCCTAAGACTATACACACAAAGCCACATTCATTGTCTAACATGATCACCTACATAAAATCAATAGAACACATATATATTCACATTACTTAATATGTAGGTAGATATCATTATACTTCACATAATATACTACACAAATAACCACATTACTTCAAGTAGTGCCGACAAGGCCATGATCATCATATTACTTAAAATAACGCCGACAAGGCCACATCAATTGCAAGTAAAACGTATAAAACTGTCACCATAAGTGGACCATGCTAATCACAATAATATGGAAGTATAATTAATCATAAAACCAAGGAATTAGGGAAGCTTACCACCACATCACCCTCAACACCTCAATCCAATGCCAATTCACCACAATCGATATCATAACGCCGTTACCCATGTCCATAACCAAAAATTATCATAATTGTAAAAATATTCATGAAACTAGGTAAAATTACTACATAATCGTCAATCCAATTCAACCTAGATATCAATTTACTATAATTACTACATCAATGAATAGCTTAGGTAAAACTACATTAGAATTCATCAACATTAGATCAATATCAAGTAACTCATAACTTAGTCAAAAACGAGGGTTCATCAAATTCATGGTTTCATAGGTTATTTTAGGTTAAAATCATAATACAATAACAATTAAATCATGATTCAATGTTTAGAAACCATTAATGCAAGAACCAATGGAATAGATCATGAAATTGGACAATACAACTTGAAAATTTTAGAAAACATCTTTGAAAGTTGGGATCCTTGATGAAGAGAGTTTTAAGGATAAAAATCCATACCTTGATTAAGCTAATCCTTCAATTTGATGAAAAATCTCTACTCAATTCGTCACTCCAATCCCTTCCTTGAGTTTTGACTCCAATGAAATTCTAGAGAGAATTCTAATGGATTTGGGTTTTGATTTTTGAAGAATGAAATCTTCTAAATGTTTTAGGCTTATAAACACATTTAAAATACCCAAGATACCCCTTAGGAACCTTCAAACCTTTTTATTTGGAAGTGGGGTGAAATTCTCATTTCACCCTTGATACGCTCAAACTTACTTCTCAAATAAGAAGTAACGAAGTCGTATCAAGTAAATAACCCAACTAGTGAGGTTGGGATCGTTCCCACGAGGAAAATAGTCTAGACTTAACTTCAACCTGTTATTACCATTGTTTGGTTAATGACTTCCTTGGAAAGTAAAAACAATAATAGGGGGTTTCTATTTCTAAACGAATGAAAATAACTAACGCAATTAAAAGAGACACTTAACAGCTTTGAATGTTGGATTTTAATCAATTAATCAAAGTAACTAGGGTTTACGTGTTCACCACAGGTTCATAACGTGATAATTCTAACTATAACAATTCTTTCCTAGTATCTATCATGTAAAGTGATAAGTTATGTAGTTCTAAATCCTTGGTCTGGCATCTAGAAAATCTCTCTCCGAACCTTGGTCCAGCAACGTGTGTTGCTTTCCTAACCCTTATATTTACCTCATATTAAGCATCGTATTCGATATTTGACTAAGTTATTACCTCGTACCAATCAATACTAGTCTATTAGATAGTATACACTTAATTTATGTTAATAATTATTTTCCTATTATCTACCTCCTTGGTCCGGCAATTAGCATTAAGGCGAGTTCTAACGTTGGCCTTCCGTTAAAAAGACTTCTAAGCGAAAGAATTATTAGTACATGTAAGACACCATTCTAGAATCGTTATTTTAGTTAGGTTTTATCTCATTATTTGCCTATGGTTCCCACAACTAGTTATGGATTTTAGTTACTCATAGTCATAATCACAATATTCAAATATATTAAATAAGAATTCATGTACTTACTTCAATGAGAAAGAGTAAAATCTGAAAGTTTACTTGATTAATCACCCAAAAATCACTTGCAAGAACCTCAAAGTAATCAACAATCTCACAAAAAGTCTAATGATAATCAAAAGGTGTCTTACAATACGGAGTCTAATAATGATCCAGAGTCTAACTATCCGGAGTCTAACAATCTAAGAGTCTAACCCCAAAAACGAGGTTTTTCGAACTATTTATAGAAAATAAAAACCTAATTAAACAAGGGCTCTATTTGTTGGAAATCTGCCAAAACGCGGCTGGATCGACGGACCTCGCGATGGATTATCATGGTCACGACGGACCGTCATGAACTCCGACGTCCCATACTTGTGCAATTTCTTCTGCTGCTCTTCTTCATTACCCTCGATGGCAAGTATGACGGTCTGTCGAGGGTCGTCGTTCCAAAACACTTCAACTCTTGGAATATGGGTACTGGGATTACTTCTCTGAACTTCATGACAAACCTGCAGGATGGACCGTCACAAGCCTCGTAACCCCACACTTGGTTTGAATTCCCCATCTTCCTTTAGCAGCTGCACTACGCTGCCACCTACGGACCGTCACAAGCACGACGGACCATCATAAGCTCCGTAGGTGGTCTCTTCTGCATTTCTTCGCTCAAAATCTCCGCCTTCATCTTTGGACAGATTTCCTGTAAAAAAGGAGAAACTTATATAAAAATTAGCACAAAAAGGCTTGGACACACTAAACTTAAGGAAAAAGTATTAATAATACTGTGAAACCACGGTATATGACCCCTCACTTAACAATGAACTGCAGGGACGGTGCCAACGACAGTTGCCCATCAACGGGGCGTAGGTCCACACACGAACTGTCCTGTCCTCCGTCAATGGGTTAAAAGACTTGAAATTGGTAGATTCGATCACAAGGATAAGTACCAAACGACGCCCACCACCTACGGGCGTTTACCAGGCCACTGGCCGTCGTTTGTCATACGTAGGTGGGACTTCCTTAGGCAGTTTCGGCCACTAACATGGGTCCCTCCTCAAGGTCCCTTGGATGGTCCTTGGGGATGTTTTCCCGGACTTCTCCAACCTAAACATGATCATATATGAGTTTAGACTCTGTAACATGAATTTCATCCAAAATAAACATGTAAAACTCGACGAAACATGCCTAGACCACAAGGTCATTTAAGGCAACACTTTTGAACGTCATGGACGTTCTTGGACGTTTGACATCCAAACTCCATGAAAATCAACGCAATGCCTATATATGCTATAATAAATCATTTAAGGACCTTACAACCTCATGAATGACACATAAACACATATAACCACGTATGAGGCTCATAGGTGATTTAGTCGTCAAACGTCTTAGACGCCCCTTGACGTTTGACTTCCAATGCACCTAAACTCTTAGACACTTCCTCAATATCACATAATATGCGTATTTAGGAGCTTAGACCATCATGAAAACCATGTTAGTATCTAGTTTACCTAAGCCATTTGCGAGGTCTTAAAGTCACCCTTCTATATCAATGGGGATTGACCCATGCTAGGCATTTTACCCTAGGTTGCAACCCATAAATATACAAATTGATTCACATAGTTTCGTTAATATTTGAGATTATTTTTTTTGTGGTCATAATCATTTTTGAGATTTGGAACTATATATAGTAGTATAAGATGTTGGAATAATAGCTTTAAGATAGTGGTGGTGATATAAGGAGCTATGTAATATAAATGGATTTGTTATGCAATTAAATGGCACATTTAACATTAGCTGACTGAGAAGAAAACTCACCGGACTTGTTTTCTCAACACTATTTCTATACTTGTACATATAAGGATAATTACATAATAGTGGAGTAATAAACATATAATGAAGTAATTTGATACACTATGGAGAGGATGGGATATTATTAGCTATGTTTTTTCTCTCGGGACTTTAAGAAATCAGGTGTAGGTATGTCTAAATGGGAAATCAGGTGTGACAGTAAATCCAACACTTGGTTGATTACTACCTTATGGTGGTTCGTCTCCATGAGCAGACATCATATCATTTGTAGTACCATGCACATTTTCCACCACTCTTTTTCCTTTAAAGTTTAAGCTTTGTTACCTAAAGTTCTGACCACCATTGTAGTTCCCTGACTTGCATTTATGACTATTGCCTTGAGAATATCAATGTAACTTGTAGCACTTATCCCTAGTGTGTCTTGTCCTTTTATAATAGGCATTCACTATAGCATTTCTACTACTACTATTTTCATAATAGTAGTTTCCTCTTGAAGTGTTACTGCTGCATGAATAGTAGTTTCCTCCTGAACTACTGTTGTCACCTTTATAGTTATTTGCCACCTTTATAGTTATTTCCATGATAGTATATTCTGGCATACCTTCCTACATGAACTTTTTGTTGATAACGTTTGCGTTTGAACAGACTAAATCTATCGGCATTTGACTAGTCGATCTAAATTCTACATTTATCTTATTGAATCAACAAGGCAAAAACTTGTCTTTTGGAAGGGAGTTGAATGATCATGAGAATGTTTATCCTCACTATTGTGTATACTTCATTAAGTCCCATAAAGAACTGAATCAAACTTCTATCTTGTTCTATTTTATGCATATCATCCTTGGAGCCACACACACAAAACTACATAATTTTCGTACTCAAAGTGTTCGATTCCTCCCACAACTTTTTCATCATTGTATAGTAGATAATGACATCCAACGGACCTTGTGTGAGGTCATTGATTTCCTTCTGTATCTGTACAATTATTCCTCATTGGTTTGATTGTATTTATCTTCTAATTTTTTCTTATGTTTAACAAAATCATTCACAATGTATCTATCTTCTAATTCTTTCCAAAGTTTAATAAAATCATTCACATACTCTACACTGTGGAGATCTCCCTAATCAATGAATTTAAAATCCAAGATTTTATAATGTCATCACACCACTGTCATTAACGCGGTTGAGGTAAATTTGTATTTGGCTTCTCACAACTTCCATCGATGAAGACCAATTTGTTTTTCACCGAAAAGATTTGCATCAAACCTACTATTAAGGATCGATATAATGCTCCATAAAATTGAACATTTGAGGGATTCACATACATGGAACTTCGAGTATCGCTTCCAGTGGTGTTGGTTCCCTCATAAGTTGATGTGTTATTGTCGACAACCATGGACGTACTCAAAAAATTGATTGTGAATTTTTTGACAAAAAAAGTTTATGATCTATTTTGAGATTTAGAGATGACTAGTATAGGAAAGGAAACTTGAGCTTCAATATAGAAAGTTCAAAAATTCATATCCGTCATGACCCAAAAGGAACCGCGAGTGGCACCCACACTTACACTACTATGTGAGCGAACCAACCAATTCAATCCCAACATTTCAACCATAATAAACAGAAAATAATGCGGAAGACTTAAAACTCATTAACGAAATAAATTAAATAACTTCTAAAGTTTATCAATTACTATCCCCAAAACATGGAAGTCATCATCACAAGAACATATATCCTCAAATTACTAAATCCAAGAGTATCTAAGAAACTAAAATAAGTAAAAGAGATGGTCCATGTCCGAACTTCAAGACATCAAGACGCGAAGGAAAGAATCCAGTCCGAGCTAGGAACAATAGCTCACCCTAAAATCTGATTATGCTGAAATCTTGCTAGAGTTGCGGTTGAGTCGAAGTCGATGGCACGTTTGCTGCACTCCACAAATAACAAGAAAGAAACACACAAGTAGGGGTCAGTAAAAAACACAAGTACTGAGTAGGTATCATCGGCCAACTCAAAATAGAAAGCAATATATATCAGATAATAACATAAAATCGACTACCATACTCAACAGATAACAACAACAAGTACCATAACCATTAGCCACCACCCAAGCACAACTATGAGGACTCATGCCTCCACGCCATACTCATTTCATAAAATAGGTTCTTTAAATCTGAGTATATTAACATGCTTCAAGATTCATTCTTTTTACTATCCTTGTGTCGGAACGTGACACTCCGATCCTCTACTATCCTCGTGTCGGAACGTGACACCCGATCCATTACTACTATCCTGGTGTCGGAACGTGACACCCGATCCATTACTACTATCCTGGTGTCAGAACGTGACACCCGATCCACTACTACTATCCTGGTGTCGAAACGTGACACCCGATCCACTACTACTATCCTGGTGTCGGAACGTGACACCCGATCCACTAACCTCATTCTTTTAGTTCATCAAGCCTTCTTTTATACCAAGGCATCATCATTAACAGAGAGGGTTTAGGTTAAGATTCATAGCCTCATCTTTCCAACCCATTACAATTACATAATCACATCATGCAAGCATACAATTAAGCATATAGAAGACTTTACAATACTACCCAATACATATCATTCGCTATTAAGAGTTTACTATGAAATAGCATAAACCATAACCTACCTCCACCGAAGAATCGTGATCAAGCAAGCTACTCCTCAAGGTCTTTGCTTTCCTCTTCGTTCTCTCTCTTCTCTCGCTCATTCGTCCCTCTCTTCTTTCTATTTTTCTTATTCAAAACCCTTTTTCTTTTACCCTAATTGTCATATAATTAAGTATAAAAGATGATAAAAATAACCCACTTTTTATTTCAAGGTTATCTCCTTTAACCCCCACGTAATTGAATTATTAACATTAATCCACTAACTTCATAATTATAAGCATGAATAGTCCAAAACGCCCCTTAAAAACTTTTAACAGAAATCCGACCCAGTCAGGGTTAAGCAGCCTGTGACGGTTTGTCACGACTGTGACGGTTCGTCCTGTTGAGTCGTCACAGAGTTCAGAAACACAATTCTGTGGAAAGATTTGTGACGGCTCGTCGTGCCAACGACGGTCTGTCCTGCCATTCCGTCGTGACGTTCAGAGAGTCGATCTCAGCACTCAAATTTTTAGGATCTAAGTATTTTGGAACGAGACACCCTCGACGGTCCGTCGCGCCCATGACGGTCCGTCGTGGGATCCGTCGACCCAGACAGTTATTACCAGAAATAAACTCTACTGCTCAAAACGACTAACAGGTCGTTACAATAGATACCAATATACCCATCGTTCGTCCTCGAACGATCACAAGAAGAAAAACAAGGGCGAAGAGGAGTACATGAATCTGTAAACAGGTGCAGGTATTTTTCTTGCATATCAGCCTCCTTCGCCCAAGTGGACTCTTCAACTGGTCGATTCTTCCATTGAACTTTGATGGTTGCAATCTCCCTTGATCTAAACTTACGGATTTCTCTATCCAGAATGGCAACAGGCTCCTCCTCATAAGAAATATTCTCATCAAGAAGAACTGAATCCCAACGAATAATATAGTTTCCATCCCCATGGTACCTTTTCAGCATAGACACATGAAATACCGGGTGCACCCCTGACAGTCCTGGGGGCAAGGCTAATTCATAATCTACCTCCCCCACGCGCTTCAGAACTTCAAATGGACCAATATACCTCGGACTAAGCTTACCTCGCTTACCAAACCGCATCACCCCTTTCATGGGTGAAACCTTCAGTAAGACTTGTTCACCCTCCATAAACTCCAAGTCTCTAACCTTTCGATCTGCATATTCTTTCTGCCTACTTTGAGCTGCTAAAAGCATTTCTTGAATGCATTTCACTTTATCTAACGATTCCCTCAGAAGGTCAGTACCCCAAGGTCTAACCTCAAATGCATCAAACCACCCAATGGGAGACCTACATCTTCTCCCATACAGTGCCTCAAATGGGGCCATATCAATACTTGAGTGATAACTATTGTTGTATGAGAACTCTTCTAAGGGTAAGAAGTTATCCCAATGACCACCAAATTCTATCACACATGCACGAAGCATATCCTCCAAAACCTGAATCGTTCGCTCAGACTGACCATCGGTCTGAGGGTGAAATGCGGTACTAAGATCCAACCTAGTACCTAATTTGGCATGCAATGTTTTCCAAAACTTAGAAGTAAACTGCGTACCTCTATCTGATATAATTGAAAGTGGAACTCCATGCAATCGAACAATTTCTGAGATGTAAAGTTTGGCTAACTTCTCTGCATTATAAGTCACCTTGACCGGAATGAAATGAGCAGACTTAGTTAATCTGTCAACAATTACCCAAATGGAGTCATACTTACCCATTGTCTTTGGAAGACCAACCACGAAGTCCATTGCAATTCTCTCCCACTTCCATTCAGGAATGGGCATTCTCTGAAGTGTCCCTCCAGGCCTCTGGTGTTCATACTTTACCTGCTGACAATTCGGGCATTGAGCAACAAAATCAACAATGTCACGCTTCATCCTACTCCACCAAAAATGTTGCTTTAGATCACGATACATCTTGGTTGCACCAGGATGTATAGAATACCTTGAACTATGAGCCTCTGTAAGAATAGTGTGAATCAAATCATCGACACGGGGTACACATACCCTTCCCTTAATTCTCAAAATACCTTCCTCATCGATTTTTGCTTCTTTAGCCTCTCCTCGCAACACCTTATCTCGGATCCGGATCAGTTTCTCATCGGTAAACTGCTTTACTTTAATCTTATCAAGAAAGGAAGATCTTGCCTCCACACAGGCCAAAAATCCTCCCTTCTCATTTACTTCTATCCTCATAAAGTCATTAGCCAAAGTCTGAACCTCTCTAGCCTATAGGCGTCTAGAAACCTGCAAATGGGCTTGACTTCCCATGCTCCCTGCCTTTCTACTTAAAGCATCTGCTACAACATTAGCTTTTCCCAGATGATACAAGATAGTGATATCATAGTCTTTCAGTAGTTCCATCCATCTCCTCTGTCTCAAATTCAAATCTTTCTGAGTAAAGACATACTGTAAACTGCGATGATCCGTATAGACTTCACATTTAACCCCATATAGATAATGTCTCCATTGCTTTAATGCAAACACTACTGCAGCCAACTCCAAATCGTGGGTCGGATAATTACGTTCATGCACCTTTAATTTCCTCGAGGCATAAGCAATTACATTCTTCTCTTGCATAAGCACTGCACCCAAACCAGAATAGGATGCATCACAATAAACAATGAAATTCTTAACTTCCACTGGCAGGGTAAGAATTGGTGCAGTAGTCAACAAGGTCTTGAGTTGCTGAAAACTTTCTTCACAATCGTCTGACCATACAAATGGAACACTCTGCTTAGTAAAATTTGTCAGTCGGGAAGCAACGGAAGAAAATCCCTTGACAAATCGACGGTAGTAGCTAGCTAAACCAACGAAGCTCCTTACCTCTTTAACATTAGTAGGTCTTACCCAATTCTTCACTGCTTCAATCTTGGAAGGATCAACCATCACTCCATCCTTAGAAACCACATGCCCCAAGAAGGACACTGAATCTAGCCAAAACTCACACTTAGAGAATTTGGCATAAAGCTTTTTCTCCCTCAACATTTCCAATACCATTCTCAAGTGCTCCTCATGTTCTTTCCTGCTCTTTGAGTATACCAATATATCATCAATAAACACAATGACAAAGAGATCCAGATATGGCTTAAAAATCCCGTTCATCAGACTCATGAAAGCAGCGGGGGCATTTGTAAGTCCAAAAGACATTACTAAGAATTCATTATGCCCATACCTGGTTCGAAAAGCAGTCTTTGGCACATCTTCTGCCCGTATTTTCAATTGATGATAACCAGATCTCAAGTCCATATTTGAGAAGGTACAAGCACCTTGTAACTGGTCGAACAAATCATCAATGCGAGGAAGAGGATATTTGTTCTTAACAGTTACTTTATTCAGTTGCCTGTAGTCTATGCACATCCGAAAACTCCCATCCTTCTTCTTTACAAATAAAACCGGAGCACCCCAAGGGGAAGCGCTCGGTCTAATGAAGCCTTTACCTAACAACTCTTGAAGTTGGGCCTTTAACTCCCTTAACTCAGCGGGAGCCATTCTATAAGGGGGTATGGAAATGGGGCGAGTACCCGGTTCCAGATCAATGCAAAAGTCAATATCTCTATCTGGTGGCATACCAGGAAGGTCTGCAGGAAACACATCCAGAAACTCACGGACTATCGAAACCGACTCAATTGAAGGTACTTGGGCAGAATCGTCCCTGAGGTGTGCCAAGAAAGCTAAACACCCTTTACTAACCATTCTCTTAGCACGAAGAAAGGAGATGATATGAACAGGAGTGGAAGTGTAGTCACCCTCCCACACTAACGGATCTGTCCCAGGCTTGGCCAATGTCACAGTTTTGGCATTACAATCTAAGATTGCAAAGTTTGGAGAAAGCCAAGTCATACCCAGAATTACATCGAAATCAACCATTTCTAAGATAAACAAGTCTACATGAGTATTGCTCCCCATAAAAGTCACAAGACAAGACCTATACACCTTTTCAACTATCACAGACTCACCCACCAGAGTAGAAACACGAACAGGCATGTCAAGCAATTCACAATGTAAACTAAGACCAGTAGCAAATGAGGAAGATACATATGAAAATGTGGAGCCAGGATCAAATAATACAGAATCCATGCAATCACAAACCAAAAGATTACCTGTGATAACAGCATCAGATGCCTCCGCTTCTGACCGCCCAGGGAAAGCGTAACAATGGGCCATATCACCTGTCTTCCCGTTGCCTCTACCATGTTGTGTTGTAGTCGTTCCGGCTTGCCCGCCACCCCGGTTGGTTTGGTGACCACCATTACCTTGACCACGTCCTCCAGAATGGCGGCCTCTTCTATGACCACCTCTACCTCTGACTATTGGGGGTCTGTAACTCTGTTTTGGACAATATCTCTTAATATGTCCAATTTCCCCACATCCATAACACTCTTTGGGTTCAAGCATAGGTATCTGTGAGAACGAAGGAGTCTGGGGATAACCTCCAAACTCAGAGAAATATTGACTGGTCTGCGGTGGACCCCCAGCTACAACCTGTAGGGAAGACTGAATAGGTCGGGCTGGATAACCTCCTGAACTCTGCCCTCTGGAGTAAGAACCACTAAACTCACCTCCCTTACGAAACTTCTTAGTTGTTGATGCCATGGTGAAGTCATCTGGCTTCACTCCCTCCACCTCTATCACAAAGTCTACCACTTCCTGAAAGGATTTCGCTGCAGTAGATACCTGTAAGGATGAAATCTGCAAATCTGACCTCAATCCCTTCACAAAACGGCGAATCCGCTCTTGTGGACTGAAGCAAAGCTGGGTGGCATACCTAGATAATGCACGAAACTTAGCCTCATACGCAGTGACCAACATCCTGCCTTGCTCTAGGCTCAGGAACTCATCTCTCCTCCTATCCCTCAAAGTACGGGGTATATACTTCTCCATAAACAAGCTAGAGAATGATGCCCAAGTCATAGGTGGTGCTTGTGCTGGTTGACACTCAACATACGATCGCCACCACATTTTGGCGTTCCCCTGAAATTGATAGGTCACAAACTCGACGCCAAATCGTTCTACTATGCCCATCTTATGTAGTAGTTCATGACAATCGACCACAAAATCATAGGCATCCTCAGATTCAGCACCCTTGAAGACTGGAGGTTTCAATTTCAAGAACTTACTGAAAAGTTCGTGTTGATCACTTGTCATTATTGGCCCTGTAGTCAATCGAGGAAACGTGCCTATTTCCAATGAGGCATCCATGCGAGGAGCCACAGCAGCTGCATGTTGTACCCCCGGAACCTGAGGTGCTGGTGCAGAAAGAACTGGAGGTGTTTGGCCCTGATCAGATAACCCGCTAAGATAAGCAAGAACCTGATTAATCATCTCTTGGGTAGGTTGGGGTGGTAATTCCTCATTCTGCACTTGCTCATTCTCCCCTTCCTCACCCTCTCTTACTACTTCCTCAGTCGGTGGAGGAGTCACCGCCCTAGTACTAGATGGGCCATGTGCTTGTCCTCTTCCTCTAGAGGACGTCCTCCCGCGACCTCTACCACGGCCTCTTGCCACTGCTCCTCTTTGAGTTACAGCCCCAGTGGCTGGCTCAGACGCATCTTGTCTTGCCGGTGCTGGTGTTGGCGCAGTTGTTTCTCTAGTTCTAACCATCTGCGAAATAGAGTGAAGATGGTCAGATACCAATTTGTATCACCTAGATACCAATTGGATCCAAGTAATAGCACGAAAGAAAGAATGAATGGAATTTTTCCTAAAGTCCTATAGCCTCTCAAAGAAAAGTAAAGGCGTCCCCCTACCGTTCCTAAAGACTATACTAGACTCGTTCTTATGTGATGAGACCAACGAACCTAATGCTCTGATACCAAGTTTGTCACGACCCAAAATGAGCCGCGAGTGGCACCCACACTTACCCTTCTATGTGAGCGAACCAACCAATCCAATCCCAATATTTCAACCATAATAAACAGAAAATAATGCGGAAGACTTAAAACTCATTAACGAAATCAATTAAATAACTTCTAAAGTTTATCAATTACTATCCCCAAAACCTGGAAGTCATCATCACAAGAACATCTATCCTCAAATAACTAAATCCAAGAGTATCTAAGAAACTAAAATAAGTAAAAGAGATGGTCCATGTCCGAACTTCAAGACATCAAGACGCGAAGGAAAGAATCCAGTCCAAGCTAGGAAAAATAGATCACCCTGAAATATGATTATGCTGAAGTTTTGCTAGAGTTGCGGTTGAGTCGAAGTCGATGGCACGTTTGCTGCACTCCACAAATAACAAGAAAGAAACACACAAGTAGGGGTCAGTAACAAACACAAGTACTAAGTAGGTATCATCGGCCAACTCAAAATAGAAAGCAATATATATCAGATAATAACATAAAATCGACTACAATACTCAAAAGATAACAACAACAAGTACCATAACCATTGGCCACCACCCAAGCAAAACTATGAGGACTCATGCCTCCACGGCATACTCATT
This sequence comes from Solanum habrochaites, assembly GCA_027704765.1. Classification (NCBI taxonomy): domain Eukaryota; kingdom Viridiplantae; phylum Streptophyta; class Magnoliopsida; order Solanales; family Solanaceae; genus Solanum; species Solanum habrochaites. The sequence continues at coordinate 34,353,956 of JAKWJA010002495.1, forward strand.
TGGGAAAATAGGTTCTTTAAATCTGAGTATATTAACATGCTTCAAGATTCATTCTTTTTACTATCCTGGTGTCGGAACGTGACACTCCGATCCTCTACTATCCTCGTGTCGGAACGTGACACCCGATCCACTACTACTATCCTTGTCTCGGAACGTGACACCCGATCCATTACTACTATCCTAGTGTCGGAACGTGACACCCGATCCACTACTACTATCCTGGTGTCGGAACGTGACACCCGATCCACTACTACTATCCTGGTGTCGGAACGTGACACCCGATCCACTAACCTCATTCTTTTAGTTCATCATGCCTTATTTTTTACCAAGGCATCATCATTAACAGAGAGGGTTTAGGTTAAGATTCATAGCCTCATCTTTCCAACCCATTACAATTACATAATCATATCATGCAAGCATACAATTAAGCATATAGAAGACTTTACAATACTACCCAATACATATCATTCGCTATTAAGAGTTTACTATGAAATAGCATAAACCATAACCTACCTCCACCGAAGAATCGTGATCAAGCAAGCTACTCCTCAAGGTCTTTGCTTTCCTCTTCGTTCTCTCTCTTCTGTCGCTCGTTCCTCCCTCTCTTCTTTATGTTTTTCTTATTCAAAACCCTTTTTCTTTTACCCTAATTTTCATATAATTAAGTATAAAAGATGATAAAAATAACCCACTTTTTATTTCAAGGTTATCTCCTTTAACCCCCACGTAATTGAATTATTAACATTAATCCACTAACTTCATAAATATAAGCATGAATAGTCCAAAACGCCCCTTAAAAACTTTTAACAGAAATCCGACCCAGTCAGGGTTACGCAGCCTGTGACGGTCCCTCACGATTGTGACGGTCCGTCCTGTTGAGTCGTCATAGAGTTCAGAAACTCAATTCTGTGGAAAGATTTGTGACGGTCCGTCGTTCCAACGACGGTCCATCGTGCCATTCCGTCGTGACGTTTAGAGAGTCGATCTCAGCACTCAAATTTTCAGGATCTAAGATTTTTGGAACGAGACACCCTCGACGGTCCGTCGCGCCCATGACGGTCCGTCGTGGGATCCGTCGACCCAGACAGTTATTACCATAAATAAACTCTACTGCTCAAAATGACTAATAGGTCGTTACCGTATCAGTCAAAATGGTGATTCAAGCAACAATGTAACTAATAGAATATGAAGAACAGATCGACTAACCTTGCTCTGATACCATATCGAGATTTACACAAATGGTGAGAACTAAATCATGTTGAAACAATGAAAGTCATAGCTGACAGACAAGAAAAACAATTACATAAAAAAAACTTGTGATTTGGTAGAATGAGAACGCACTCCTTCATTAATCATCAGTGAAGTACTTATATACATGTGCGAATTTAAAAACTGTCTTGAAGAAAACAGAAAAAAATATCTAACTAATCAGTTCACTAACACACTTTGACATCACTAACTAACTTAAAATTGAACCAACTAACTGAATGGCATAATTAGGCACACATTAATAGACATTAATTATGATAGTTAAGACAATCATATTCATTTACAAAATCAGATAATTTTATCTTTTTTCTCTCTATTGCTTTCATATTCACTCAAAAAAAAATTGATGTACACAATTTTTTTCTTTATAAATTGGACATAACATGTTAATTCATTAGACTTTTGTATTTCATCATCTGATATTTCTTATATAATTTTTAATTATCGACTATTCTTATTGTTAATAATAATAGATTGCTTTGTTTGGATTTTTTTGTATTGTATTCATATGATGGCATGTATATCTTATTGTTCTTTTAATAAGTTAATTGGAGATTGAAATTATAAATATTTTCTATGCATGGTTAGGCCTATATAAATTTTACACAGTGAGGGGTTATTTGGTATTGTATAAGAATAATGTTAAATAGATTGTATTAGCAATGCTTGCATTAGTAATATTTGTATTGGTTATGCTTGCATTAGCTATACATAGAATATTTCTTATGCAATGTTTGGTTATATGTATTAAAAATGACATGTATTGTATAAAAATATTTATGTACCAAAATATCCCTCACAATTATTGTAAAAAATATATAGAAGAGGTTTTTAGGAGTAATTGTGTCTTTAAAATGCTAATGCATACACAATAGAGTGTATAACTAATGCAATCATTGATAATATCTAGCATTAGGGTATACATGATCGGGTTGGCTCGAGTTTTTCAAATATCAAACCAAACCATTTGTGTCAGATTTTTGAATTATTAAATCAAATCAAACCAATAAAAATCAAAGTTTTCAACTTCGGATTTCTTCGGGGGGGTATTGGGTTTTTCGAGTTTTTTGGATTTTTGAGTTTTTTTGATAAAGTATTCATACAAATACATAATTTTCTTGTGTAACGACCTGTTTAGTCGTTTTGAGCAGTAGACTTTATTTCTGGAAAAACTGGCTGAGTCGACGGATCCCACGACGGACCGTCATGGGCACGACGGACCGTCGAGGGAGTCTCGTTCCAAAACACTTAGAATTTAGAAATTTGGGTACTGAGATCGACTCTCTAAACATCACGACGGGGTGGCAGGACGGACCGTCTAAGGCATGATGGGCCGTCACAGACTCTTTAATGAATTGGAGTCTCTCAACTTTGTGACGGAAGCAGCAGGATGGACCGTCGCAGGTACGACGGGCCGTCACAGGCTGCGTGACCCTGACTGGGTCGGATTTCTGTCAAATATTTTAAGGGGCGTTTTGGACTATTCCTGCTTATAATTATAAAGTTAGTGGTTTAATGTTAATAACTTAATTACTTGGGGGTTAAAAGGGAGAACCTTGAAACAAGTAGTGGGGTATTTTATCATCTTTTATACTTAGTTATATTCTAATTAGGGTAAAAAAAAAGGAGTTTGAATAAGAAAAATAGAAAGAACAAAGAGAGGGAGAAACGATCGATCGAGAGAGAGGAAGAACGCAGCTTTGGGAAGATAGCTTGTTGATCGCGATTCTTCGGTGGAGGTAGGTTATGGTTTATGCTATTTCATAGTAAACTCTTAATAGTGAATGATATGTATTGGGTAGTATTGTAAACCCTTCTATATGCTTAATGGTGTGTATGCATGATGTGTTTATATATAATTGTTGTGAAACTAGCATGATGAGGCTGTTGAATCTTAAATCCTAATTTACTTTGTTAATGATGATGCCTTGGTATAAAAGAAGGCTTGATGAACTAAAGTAATGAGATTAGAGGATCGGGTGTCACGTTCCGGCACCAGGATAGAATATGGATCGGAGTGTCACGTTCCGGCACCAGGATAGTATATGGATCGGAGTGTCACGTTCCGGAACCAGGATAGTATATGGATCGGAGTGTCACGTTCCGACACCAGGATAGTATATGGATCGGAGTGTCACGTTCCGGCACCAGGATAGAATATGGATCGAAGTGTCACGTTTCGGCACCAGGATAGTATATGGATCGGAGTGTCACGTTCCGACACCAAGATAGTATATGGATCGGAGTGTCACGTTCCGGCACCAGGATAGTATATGGATCGGAGTGTCACGTTCCGACACCAGGATAGTATATGGATCGGGTGTCACGTTCGGACACCAGGATAGTAGTAGTGGAGCGGAGTGTCACGTACCGACACGAGAGGGATAAAGCTAATGAATCTTAAAGTATGTTAATATACTCAATCCAAAGAACATGTTTCCCAAAAGAGTATAGTGTGGAGGCTTGAGTCCTCATGGATGTGGTTGGTTTTGTTATAAATAATTTTATACTTGTTGCTATCACCCGTTAATAATATTAGTTGATTTTATGATATTATCTGAAATATATTGCTTTCTATTTTGAGTTGGCCGATGATACCTACTCAGTACTCATGTTTTGTACTGACCCCTACTTGTAGTTGTTTTTCTTTGTTATTTGTGAAGGCAGCAAACGTGCCATCGTCTTCAACTCAACCGCAACTCTAGCCAGTCTTCATCACGTCGGATCTCAGGGTGAGCTAATGCTTTTAGCTTGGACTGGATCTTCTTCTTCATGTCTTGATGCCTTGAAGTTCCGGCATGGACTAGTGTTTTTTTACTTATTTTAGCTTCTTAGATACTCTTAGATTAGTAATTTGAGGATAGATGTTCTTGTGGTGATGACTTCCAGATTTTGGGGATGATAAGTATTGAATTTTAGAAGTTATTTAATAGATTTCGTCAATGTGTTTTAAGTCTTCCGCATTATATTATGTTATTTATAGTTGAATTGTTGGGGTTTAGATTGGTTGGTTCTCTCACATAGTAGGATAAGTGTGGGTGCCACTCGCGGCTCGTTTTGGGTCGTGACAAACTTGGTATCAGAGCATTAGGTTCGTTGGTCTCATCACACAAGAACGAGTCTAGTAGAGTCTTAAGGAACGGTAAGGGGACGCCTTTACTTTTATTTGAGAGGCTATAGGATTTTAGGAAATTTTCATTCTTTCTTCCTTTTGTGCTATTACTTGGATCCAATTGGTATCTAGGTGATACAAATTGGTATCTGACCATATTCACTCTATCTCGCAGATGGTTAGAACTAGAGCAACAACTGCGCCAACACCAGCACCGACAAGACAAGATGCGTCTGAGCCAGCCACTGGGGATGTAGCTCGAAGAGAAGCAGTGGCAAGGGGTCGTGGTAGAGGTCGTGGGAGGACGTCCTCTAGAGGAAGAGGACAAGCACCTGTCCCATCTGGTACTAGGGCGGTGACTCCTCCAACGACTGAGGAAGTAGTAAGAGAAGGTGAGGAAGGGGAAAGTGAGCAAGTGCAGAATGAGGAATTACCACCCCAACTTACCCCAGAGATGATTAATCAGGTTCTTGCTTATCTTAGCGGGTTATCTGATCAAGGCCAGACACCTCCAGTGTTTTCTGCACCAGCACCTCAGGTTTCGAAAGTACGATAGGCCGCTGCTGAGGCTCCCCGCATGGATGCCTCATTGGAAATAGGCACGTTTCCTCGTTTGACTACAAGGCCCATAATGACAAGTGATCAGCATGAACTTTTCAGTAAGTTCTTGAAATTGAAACCTCCAGTCTTCAAGGGTGCTGAATCTGAGGATGCCTACGATTTTCTGGTTGATTGTCATGAGTTACTACATAAAATGGGCATAGTGGAACGATTTGGCGTTGAGTTTGTAACCTATCAGTTTCAGGGAAATGCCAAAATGTGGTGGTGGTCACATGTTGAGTGTCAACCCGTACAAGCACCACCTATGACTTGGGCGTCATTCTCTATCTTATTTATGGAGAAGTATATCCCCTGGACCTTGAGGGATAGTAGGAGAGATGATTTCTTGAGCCTAGACCAAGGCAAGATGTCGGTGACTGCGTATGAGGCTATGTTCCGTGCATTATCCAGAATGCCACCCAGCTTTGTTTCAGTCCACAAGAGCGGATTCGCCGTTTTGTGAAGGGGTTGAGGTCAGATTTGCGGATTTCATCCTTACAGGTAGCGGCTACAGCGAAATCCTTTCAAGAGGTGGTAGACTTCGTGATATAGGTGGAGGGAGTGAAGCCAGATGACTTCACCATGGCATCGAAATCTAAAAGGTTTCGTAAGGGAGGTGAGTTTAATGGTTCTTACTCCAGAGGGCAGGGTTCAGGAGGTTATCCAGCCCGACCTATTCAGTCTTCACTGCAGACTGTAGTTGGGGGTCCACCGCAGACCGGTCAACACTTCTCTGAGTTTGGAGGTTATCCCCAGACTTTGTCATTCTCACAGAGACCTATACTTGAATCCAGAGAGTGTTATGGATGTGGGGAGACTGGGCACATCAAGAGGTATTGTCCAAAACAGAGTTACAGACCTCAAATAGTCAGACGTAGAGGTGGTCATGGGAGAGGCCGTCATTCTGAAGGACGTGGTGGCCGAGGTAATGGTGGTCACCAAAACGGCTGGGGTGACGGGCAAATGGGAACTACTGCAGCGCAACATGGTAGGGGCAATGGGCAGACAGGTGATAGGGCCCACTGTTACGCTTTCCCTGGGCGGTCGGAAGCGGAGACATCAGATGCTGTTATCACAGGTAATCTTTTGGTTTGTGATTGCATGGCTTCTGTATTATTTGACCCTGGCTCCACATTTTCATATGTATCTTCCTCATTTGCTACTGGTCTTAATTGACATTGTGAATTGCTTGACATGCTTGTTCGTGTTTCTACTCCGGTGGGTGAGTCTGTGATAGTTGAAAAGGTGTGTAGGTCTTGTCTTCTAACTTTCGTGGGGAACAATACTCATGTAGATTTGGTTATCTTAGAGATGGTTGATTTTGATGTAATTCTGGGTATGACTTGGCTTTCTACAAATTTTGCAATATTAGATTGTAATGCTAAAACTGTAACGTTGGCCAAGCCTGGGACAGATCCGTTAGTGTGGGAGGGTGACTACACTTCCACTCCAGTTCATATCATCTCCTTTCTTCTTGCTAAGAGAATGGTTAGTAAAGGGTGCTTAGCTTTCTTGGCACACCTCCAGGATGATACAACCCAAGTACCTTCAATTGAGTCGGTTCCGGTAGTCCGTGAGTTTCTGGATGTGTTTCCTGCAGACCTTCCTGCTATGCCACCGGATAGAGATATTGACTTTTGCATTGATCTGGAGCCGGGTACTCGCCAAATTTCCATCCCTCCTTATAGAATGGCTCCAGCAGAGTTAAGGGAGTTAAAGGCCCAACTTCAAGAGTTGTTAAGTAAAGGTTTCATTAGACCAAGTGCATCCCCTTGGGGTGCTCCGGTGTTATTTGTGAAGAAGAAGGATGGGAGTTTTCGGATGTGCATAGACTACCGGTAATTGAACAAAGTAACTGTTAAGAACAAGTACCCTCTTCCCCGCATTGATGATTTGTTCGATCAGTTAAAAGGTGCTTGTGCCTTCTCAAAAATTGATTTGAGATATGGTTATCATCAATTGAAAATACGGGCAACGGATGTGCCCAAGACTGTTTTTCGGACCAGGTATGGGCATTATGAGTTCTTAGTAATGTCTTTTGGGCTTACGAATGCCCCTGCTGCTTTCATGAGCTTGATGAACGGGATTTTTAAGCCATATCTAGATCTCTTTGTGATCGTATTTATTGATGATATACTGATATACTCCAAGAGTAAGAAGGAACATGAGGAGCATTTGAGAATCGTGTTGGAAGTATTAAGGGAGAAAAGGCTTTATGCCAAATTCTCCAAGTGTGAGTTTTGGCTAGATTCAGTGTCCTTCTTGGGGCACGTTGTTTCTAAGGATGGAGTGATGGTGGATCCTTCTAAGATTGAAACAGTGAGAAATTGGGTAAGACCTACTAATGTGTCAGAAATAAGGAGCTTTGTTGGTTTAGCCATCTACTACCGTCGATTTGTCAAGGGATTCTCTTCTATTGCCTCCCAACTGACGAACTTGACTAAGCAGAATGTTCCATTTGTATGGTCGGATGAATGTGAGGAAAGCTTTCAGAAACTCAAGACCTTGCTGACTACTACACCTATCCTTACCTTGCCAGTAGAGGGTAAAAACTTCATTGTTTATTGTGATGCATCCTATTCTGGTTTGGGTGCAGTGCTAATGCAAGAGAAGAATGTAATTGCTTATGCTTCGAGGCAATTAAAGGTGCATGAACGTAACTATCCGACCCATGATTTATAATTGGCTGCAGTCGTGTTTGCATTAAAGCAATGGAGACACTATCTATATGGGGTTAAGTGTGAAGTCTATACGGATCATCGTAGCCTACAATATGTCTTTACTCAGAAAGATTTGAATTTGAGAAAGAGGAGGTGGATGGAACTACTGAAGGATTATGATGTTACCATCTTGTATCACCCAGGAAAGGCTAATGTTGTGGCAGAAGCCTTAAGTAGAAAAGTAGGGAGCATGGGTAGTTTAGCCCACTTACAAGTTTCTAGACGCCCATTGGCTAGAGAGGTTCAGACTCTGGCTAATGACTTTATGAGGTTAGAAGTAAATGAGAAGAGAGGATTGTTGGCCAGTGTGGAGGCGAGATCTTCTTTTCTTGACAAGATCAAGGGAAAACAGTTTGATGATGAGAAACTAAGCCGAATTCGGGATATGGTGTTGCGAGGAGAGGCTAAAGAAGCAATAATGGATAAGGAAGGTGTTTTGAGAATTAAGGGAAGGGTATGTGTGCCCCGTGTCGATGATTTGATCCACACTATTCTTACAGAGGCTCATAGTTCCGGATATTCTATACATCCTGGTGCAACCAAGATGTACCGCGACCTAAAGCAACACTTTTGGTGGAGTAGAATGAAGCGCGACATTGTTGATTTTGTTGCCAAATGTCCAAATTGTCAGCAAGTAAAGTATGAACACTAGAGGCCTGGAGGAACACTTCTGAGAATGCCCGTTCCTGAATGGAAGTGGGAGAGAAGTGCAATGGACTTCGTGGTTGGTCTTCCAAAGACATTGGGCAAGTTTGATTCTATTTGGGTAATTGTGGACAGATTGACTAAGTCTGCTCACTTCATTCCGGTTAAGGTGACTTGCAATGAAGAGAATTTATCCAGACTCTACATCTCAGAAATTGTTCGGTTGCATGGAGTTCCACTTTCCATCATATCAGATAGAGGTACGCAGTTTACTTCTAAGTTTTGGAGAACATTGCATGCGGAATTAGGTACTAGGTTGGACCTTATTACTGTATTTCACCCTCAGACCGATGGACAGTCTGAGCGAACAATTCAGGTATTGGAAGATATGCTTCGTGCATGTGTGATAGAATTCGGTGGTCATTGGGATAACTTCTTACCCTTAGCGGAGTTTTCATACAATAATAGCTATCACTCAAGTATTGATATGGCTCCTTTTGAAGCACTGTATGGGAGGAGATGTAGGTCTCCCATTGGTTGGTTGATGCATTCGAGGTTAGACCTTGGGGTACCAACCTTTTGAGGGATTCATTAGAGAAGGTGAAATCTATTCAGGAAAAGCTTTTAGAGGCTAAAAGTAGGCAAAAGGAGTATGCATATCGAAAGGTTAGGGACTTGGAGTTCATGGAGGGTGAGCAAGTCTTGCTGAAGGTTTCGCCCATAAAAGGGGTGATGCGGTTTGGTAAAAGAGGTAATCTAAGCCCAAGGTATATTGGACCATTTGAAGTACTTATGCGAGTAGGAGAGGTGGCTTATGAATTAGCCTTGCCTCCAGGACTGTCAGGAGTGCATCCGGTATTTCATGTGTCTATGCTGAAAAGATACCATGGGGATGGAAACTACATCATTCGTTGGGATTCAGTTCTGCTTGATGAAAATTTGACTTATGAGGAGGAGCCTGTTGCCATTCTAGATAGAGAAATTCGCAAGTTGAGATCAAGGGAGATTGCGTCCATCAAAGTTCAATGGAAGAATCGACCAGTTGAAGAGTCCACTAGGGAGAAGGAGGTTGATATGCAAGAAAGATACCCACACCTGTTTACAGATTCAGGAACTCCCTTTTGCCCTTATTTTTCTTCTTGTGATCGTTCGAGGACAAACGATGGGTAAATTGGTATCTATTGTAGCGACCTGTTTAGTCGTTTTGAGTAGCAGACTTTATTTCTGGGAAAAATGGCTGAGTCGACAGATCCCACGATGGACCGTCATGGGCACGACGGACCGTCGAGGGAGTCTCATTCCAAAACACTTAGAATTTAGAAATTTGGGTACTGAGATCGACTCTCTGAACGTCACGACGGGGTGGAAGGACAGACCGTCTCAGGCATGACGGGCCGTCACAGACTCTTTAATGAATTGGAGTCTCTGAACTTTGTGACGGAAGCAGCATGACGGACCGTCGCAGGCACGACGGGCCGTCCCAGGCTGCGTGACCCTGACTGGGTCGGATTTCTGTCAAATATTTTAAGGGGCGTTTTGGACTATTCCTGCTTATAATTATAAAGTTAGTGGTTTAATGTTAATAACTTAATTACTTGGGGGTTAAAAGGGAGAACCTTGAAACAAGTAGTGGGGTATTTTATCATCTTTTATACTTAATTATATGCTAATTAGGGTAAAATAAAAAGAGGTTTGAATAAGAAAAATAGAAAGAACAAAGAGAGGGAGAAACGATCGATCGAGAGAGAGGAAGAATGCAGCTTTGGGAAGATAGCTTGTTAATCGCGATTCTTCAGTGGAGGTAGGTTATGGTTTATGCTATTTCATAGTAAACTCTTAATAGCGAATGATATGTATTGGGTAGTATTGTAAACCCTTCTATATGCTTAATGGTGTGTATGCATGATGTGTTTATATATAATTGTGATGAAACTAGCATGATGAGGCTGTTGAATCTTAAATCCTAATTTACTTTGTTAATGATGATGCCTTGGTATAAAGGAAGGCTTGATGAACTAAAGTAATGAGATTATAGGATCGGGTGTCACGTTCCGGCACCAGGATAGAATATGGATCGGAGTGTCGCGTTCCGTCACCAGGATAGTATATGGATCGGAGTGTCACGTTCCGGCACCAGGATAGTATATGGATCGGAGTGTCACGTTCCGACACCAGGATAGTATATGGATCGGAGTGTCACGTTCCGGCACCAGGATAGAATATGGATCGGAGTGTCACGTTCCGGCACCAGGATAGTATATGGATCGGAGTGTCACGTTCCGACACCAGGATAGTATATGGATCGGAGTGTCACGTTCCGGAACCAGGATAGTATATGGATCGGAGTGTCACGTTCCGACACCAGGATAGTATATGGATTGGGTGTCACGTTCCGACACCAGGATAGTAGTAGTGGAGCGGAGTGTCACGTACCGACACGAGAGGGATAAAGATAATGAATCTTAAAGTATGTTAATATACTCAATCCAAAGAACATGTTTCCCAAAAAAGTATAGTGTGGAGTCTTGAGTCCTCATGGATGTGGTTGGTTTTGTTATAAATGATTTTATACTTGTTGCTATCACCCGTTAAGAATATTGGTTGATTTTATGATATTATCTGAAATATATTGCTTTCTATTTTGAGTTGGCCGATGATACCTACTCAGTACTCGTGTTTTGTACTGACCCCTACTTGTAATTGTTTTTCTTTGTTATTTGTGGAGTGCAGCAAACGTGCCATCGTCTTCAACTCAACCGCAACTCTAGCCAGTCTTCATCACGTCGGATCTCAGGGTGAGCTAATGCTTCTACCTTGGACTGGATCTTCTTCTTCATGTCTGGATGCCTTGAAGTTCTTGCATGGACTAGTTTTTTTTTACTTATTTTAGCTTCTTAGATACTCTTAGATTAGTAATTTGAGGATAGATGTTCCTGTGGTGATGACTTCCAGATTTTGGGGATGATAAGTATTGAATTTTAGAAGTTATTTAATCGATTTCGTCAATGACTTTTAAGTCTTCCGCATTATATTATGTTATTTATGGTTGAACTGTTGGGGTTTAGATTGGTTGGTTCGCTCACATAGTAGGATAAGTGTGGGTGCCACTCGCGGATCGTTTTAGGTCGTGACAACTTGTATTTCAAATATTTTTTCCGTCCTACAAAAATGCAACTATCTAAATTATTTCTCAAACAAAAAAAAAATATATGATATGGTCAATGATACAAAAATATCCAATAAATCTCGTACAAAAATATTGCAAATTAATAAGTCATAATGAAATTGATCATAATTTAAAGTGATCAATCATTAGTTACATGACTAAATATTAAAAGAAAGTAAAATTAGATCATGTATTCTAATTGTCTAAATTTATGTAAAACTAAAAAACACAAATATCAATATTATTGTCATTCTCAGTGTTGAATTTATTTTATTTTTGCATTAATATTAACTAGTTAACATGTCCGCGCTTCGCGCGATCATAACAACTATTTTAGTGATATTTTTTTCTTATAAAGTAGCACATACTAAAAATAAGATATATGATTAATACTTAGGTAAAAACTTTAAAATGTTTATCATAATTGTTTCAATTTATAGATACAATTTTCTGATTAATTATCAAAAAATTATTATATAAATAATGTTACTGATGTAAAAATACAAATAGATAATGATTTTTGTAAGTCATGAGCTGGACCAACCAACTAATACAAATAACAACGCAACACCGTACTATTTCCCTATTTATTTTTAAAAATTAAAATTTAAAGTATATTTTGTTATCAAAAGCTTGCAACCACAAATAGAGAAAAATATATCAATTCGTGAAAATGTGCTACATGTAAACCTTGAATATCTGATGTGTAAATTATAGACAGAAATTTAAATTCATTATATTTTGAGAAAACTAAATGTAGAGATAATGAAGAGAATCGTACAAAGGAGTTGAGGAGATATATCATTTAAGTAGAAAATGTGAATAGAGGAATTTTTTTTTTGTAATTTATGAGATGTAATAAATATTATAAAAAAATTAATTATCAAACAGATAAATTAGTGAAGAGACTAAAATCATCTTTTTAGTTTCATAATTAATTTAATTTAACAAATATCAATTTTCTCTATGTATAATTATATTTCTAATTTTAGGATTTGTTAACTTAAGAAAATATGTTTGCAAATGGATACTGGCAGAAGAAACTTGTTCATTCGGAAAAATTTCATTAAGTTAAAAGAATTATATGTTTTGTGAAAATTTAATCCAACAATCATATATATAGACTAATTTTACATAAGTCCTAACAAATACAAAACAAAAACTTAATAGAGAGGATTTCATATCTTTTTTAGTCAATTCAAATTCTACAAAAGAAAAAAAATGTGTTATGTTATCTAAATTTGGATGAAAAGAAGCGGATGAAACTAACAAATGATTATTAAATCTTGCAATTATGTCATATCAACATGTTATATACGTAATATATATCGATGGAGTATGGAAAATATCTTCAAAAGATAAAAGTTTGTATGTATGATGAAAATATCACAAAAAAATATATTTAAGCAACAAAACAGTTGGTTGAATATCATATTTCCCTTGATACAAAAATGTGCTTTATAATATAATCTTGTTCTTGAAGATTACATATCTTGATGGATAAATTATCAATTGAAAATTTATATAATCAACAATAAATGCATCTAATTATTTGTAAATTGGGAAAATGCACAAATATCCCCTCAACCTATGCCCGAAATCCCAGAGACACACTTATACTATACTAAGATCCTATTACCCCCATGAACTTATTTTATAAGTAATATTCTACCCCTTTTCGGTCTACGTGGCACTAACTTGAAGAAAAAAAAAGTCAACCAACGTTTGGCCCACAAGATAGTGTCACGTAGGCCGAAAAGGGGTAAAAAAAATTATTAATAAAATAAGTCCAGGGGGGTAATGTTAGGATCGAATTCACGTACACACACTAGATGAATGAAGAACACAAAAACTTTCAAGAGAAAGAGATGAGAGATCTAGAGAGAGAAAGAGAAACCCAATGTTTCGTGGTAAAACCTCGTAAGTAAACTTCCACGGCGGTGAGGTATATTTATATTAATAAATCAGAGTATTTTTGGTTACAGAGAAATAAATAGGAAAACCTAAAATAGAGAATAAATAGGAAAACCTAAAATTAATCAGGCTCCACTACCTAACAATTCTCCCACTTGGAGACTGACTCAGTCATCCAAAAATACATTCTCAAAAAAAATCTCTTCATCATCAACATCTTTACCAGACCGCAACATCTGTAGCAACAACTACAGAAGACCAACCGAGGTTTTACATAACCTCAGTTTCCCAACATCAACACATTTCGTCAACATGTCTGTCGGGGTCTTTGCACCCTCTATCTTCTCCAAGAACATATCACCATCCTCCACTGCCCTGCGAGTGAAATGGTATCACCTTTTGATGTGCTTTGTCTTCGAATGATAGACTGGATTTTTCACCAACTATATGGCACTCTGGCTATCTGAGTAAAGAATCTTCTCGCTCTGCTTCTTGCCCAATTCCTCAAGATAATCTGCCAGCCATATCATCTCTTTCCCAGCTTCAGCTATTGCCACATACTCAGCTTCAGTAGATGAAAGAGAAACACACTTCTGAAGCCTGGACATCCAACTCACTGTTGTTCCACCTATGGTGTAAATGTAATCGGATGTACTCTTGCTCGAGTCAACATCCCCACCAAGATAAGCATCCACAAAACCCTGTAGAGTCACCTTGCCTTTGCCAAAACAAAGTGAAGTGCTGGATGTACCTCTCAGATATCTCAGAAGACACTTCACGCTTGTCTCTCTTTTCTGGATCAACATGAACATAAGCAGTGCAACCAAAAGTCCTCAAGTGTGAGTACTTGAGTTCTTTTCCTGTCCACACCTCCTCTGGAATCTTGAATCCTAAAGGAACTGATGGTCCCCTGTTGATCAAGTATGCAGCTGTGCTCACAGCATCCGCCCAAAGTGTTTTGGGCAGCCCACAGTGTTTTTTCATACTCCTTGCACGCTCATTCAATGTTCTGTTCATCCTCTAAGCAATTCCATTCTGCCTTGCCTTACCAGGAACTGTTCTCATCAATCTGATTCCCTCAGCTGCACAGAATGCCTTGAACTCTGATTTGTCATACTCTCCTCCATTGTCAGACCTTAGGCATTTGACTTTCAAACCGTTCTGATTCACAACTTCAGCTTTCCACTTCTTGAAAGTTTCAAACACATCTAACTTATACTTCAAGAAGTAAACCCATACCTTCCTGCTGAAATCATCAATGAAGATAACATAGAATCTGGATCCTCCAAGTGATGATACTGGAGATGGTCCCTAAACATCTGTATGGACCATTTCCAACCGCACTTTCTTTGGCTCTTTAGGAGTCTTTGTGAAGCTTACTCTTTTCTATTTGCCCATAACACAGCTCTCGCAAAGACCCATATCAACAGACTTTAGACCCTCTAATGCTCCTTTTGCAACCAGCATCTTCATTCCTTTAGTACTCATGTGTCCAAGTCTGTTGTGCCACAGACATGAACAAGAAGCACCTTCAGCAACAGCGGCCATGTTTATACACCCTGCAGTGGTGTACAAGGTTCCAGATTTGGTGCCACGAGCTACTACCGTAGCACCTTTCACGATCTTCCACGAACCTTTCCCAAACTCTGCTGCATATCCCGTGCTATTCAACTGACCAACAGAGATCAGATTTTTCTTGATCCCAGGAATATATCTGACATCCTCTAATGTCCACTTTTTTCTCGAGGTGGTCTTTATGCAAACATTCCCCTTTCCTTCAATCTCTAAGGCTTTATTGTCAGCAAGATATACTTTTCCAAAATTTCCAGATTTGAAATTTTGGAACAACTCCTTGCTTGGAGACGAATGGAAAGATGCACCAGAGTCCAAAATCCATGATTCAACCGGGCTGTTCACACTAAGGATTAGAGCATCCCCAATGTCCTCTGCTGAATTTACAGAATCATTGTCATCTACAAAATTCTGATTCTGTTTCTTCTTTGTCTTTGTACAGTTCGTTCAAAAGTGCCCTTTTTCTCCACAGTTCCAACAAGTCACGTTTGATCTGTTCAGTGATTTTTCTCGATTCTTTGATTTTGATCGACCATGTTGATTTTGGCCTTTCGTCTTACTTCTCCCCCTTCAATCAACACTGAGAGCACTGCCCGATGAATCTCCCACTTCTCGTTTGCGAATACTTTCGCTAAGAACAACATCACGGATTTCATCAAACTTCAGTTTCTCAGATCCACGGGAACTGCTAATCGCAGCAACAATAGTATCCCAAGACACGGGCAGAGATGACATCAAAATCAACGCCTTAATTTCATCTTCGAAATTAATATCCAAAGAATTGAGTTGACTCACAATCATATTGAACTCGTTTATATGATCAGAAATGGATCCATTCTCAGACATCTGTAAATTGAACAATCTACGCATCAAATATAACTTGTTCATAGCCGATGGTTTTTCATACATGTTTGACAGTGCCTTCAACAGACCGGACGTAGTCTTCTCCTTCACGATGTTGAACGTCACGTTTCTTGACAAAGTCAACCGGATCAACCTTAGAGCCTGGCGATCCTTGAGTTTCCACTTCTCCTCCGTCATGGATTCCGGCTTCACCCCAGTCAACGGTTCGTGAAGATCTTTCTGGTACAGATAATCTTCAATCTGCATCTTCCAGAAACTGAAATCGGATCCATCAAACTTCTCGATTCCAAGCTTCGAACTATCCATCTTCAGTGATCGTGTTGAATCTCCTTAGCTCTGATACTAGTTGTTAGGATCGAATTCACGTACACACACTAGATGAATGAAGAACACAAGAACTTTCAACAGAAAGAGATGAGAGATCTAGAGAGAGAGAAAGAGAAAATCCAATGTTTCATTGTAAAACCCCGTGAGTAAACTTCCACGGCGGTGAGGTATATTTATATTAATAAATCAGAGTATTTTTGGTTACAGAGAAATAAATAGGAAAACCTAAAATAGAGAATAAATAGGAAAACCTAAAATAGAGAATAAATAGGAAAACCTAAAATTAATCAGGCTCCACTACCTAACAGGTAATAGGACCTTAGTATAGTATATGTGTGTCTCTTTGATTTCGGGCATAAGTTGAGGGGGTGCTTGTGCATTATCCCTTTGTAAATTATTGAAACTTCTTTTTTTTTAAATTATAATCGAAGAAACTCTCGATGAATCTTCCCTCGCCATTAAAATTTCTTGTTCATTTTGATGACTTGTAGCAAATTAAGTTTTGATAATCTCCTTAGACGAATCTTACACTGCCTTCAAACTTTGTTTGTTCATATTGATAAACTCTTGTTTAGCTATTGTAATATAAAAATAAATTTTATAAAATATATCTATAATTTTCATAAAGCTGAAAAAATAAATAAAAAATAATACGATCAATATGAAGTTGGAGAAAAACAGAAATATGTTTTCGGCCTATCTATCATAAACGAACATGCAACAACAACATAGATGAACATTATTTATAGATGGTCTAAATCATATAGGAATTAAGTAGAAGGAAGTTGAGGATACATGTTATTTAATTAGAGAACACAAATGGGTTGAGTATTTTTTTTTTAACTTTCATATGATATAATTATATGTAATGAATATGATTAATTTTTGTAATTATTTAATAAATGGATTAATGAAAAAAATAAAAAAATACACCAAAAAGATAAATAGAATCCTAAGCCATTGAGAGGTGTCACGTCACTTCTTTTTAAATTACAATAATAAATATGCTTGAATTTTTTAATTAATAAACAAACTACTTAATAAAAAAAGATAAAAAGGAATGGAGGCCATAGAGGTGCCACTTCACCTCCTATATGATCCTCATTGTGTGTGTGAGTGTGTGTGTGTGTGTGTGTGTGTGTGTGTGTGTGTGTGTATATATATATATATATATAATATATTAAAAGATAAAAACTATGAAAAATTATAAGAGATAGATAAAAATTATATTAAATAAATATTCTTACGTATAAAATAAAATTTTAAAATTATATATATAATGTCGGGTTGGTTTGGTATCTCGTTGGTTTTTTTTAGAAACCAAACCAACCCAAATATAGTCGAATTTTTTTTTCCAACGCCAAATTAAACCACTAGTCGGGTTCTTTTTTCGGTTTGATTCCATTTGCGATTTGGTTTGGTTTTTGGTTCGATTTTGTATACCCCTACCTAGCATGAAAAATGTACCAAACAAGATACTATTAATACATAAAGTTAATACATGCATTAATTTTACTAATACACTCTACCAAACGACCCCTAAAAAGGTCGAACATATATATATATATATATATATAGAGAGAGAGAGAGAGAGATATAGATAGAGAGAGAGAGAGAGAGAGGGGGGGAGAGTGTTGCAAAATCAGAAGCGCTTGAAATTGTTACCTGACAAAGGACAAACATAATTACCAGAAAAGGTGTTTTAGGAAATTCATGAGCCAAATACAAATATCTACTTTTTAAAAAATATTTTTAAAAATCACAAAAGTCTAAGCACTTCGATAATTTTGCCAAAGAAACAAAAACTTAAACTATCAAACAAATAATAAGTTTCAAAAGTTTGTCTATCAATATGAAATATAATAGCAATATCTCACGGTCTTGAGATACTCATATGTCATATTAATTAAATACATAAATCTTCAAACATATTAGTTTGTCTAAGTTTTAGAATCTCCAATAAAATAAAATAACAACATCAAACTAAACCATCATAGTTTTTAATCAGAGTAACATAATGCTGCTTTGATTTTTAAAACTGTAGAGCTCAAAAGGTTATGAATATAAGTCATTGCCTCCATTTGTTGTTGTTGAGAGATCAAATGATTATTGGCACAAATTAATTCTTGCAAAGCCACCGTCAAGATTGAACCATTTTGTATATTTTCATTATTGTTCCTATCTGAGCCGAGGCGACCGTCATGACTTATGATGATACCTGAGGGCAAAATAGCAAATTCTTTTGCATCACTTCCATCGACAATTGAATTGTATGTTGATAAATCTATGACTCCATAGATTAAAAAAGCTCCCATTTCATCGATGTTTGACTCTTGAAGAAGTAACTTGTTCTCAGTTGGCATATAACACTGCATACATTACAACAATTTAAGGAAAATCAGTATAAGCACTAAGAAGAAATTAATAAGAATTTCTGAGGGATAAATTATGAAGCTAAACAACAAAAAGTTCATCCCTATTCCATCGAATAATGTATATAAAATAATGTTTCTAACCTTAGTTCACCTAGAAATAAAAAGAAAGAAAATCAAGTGGATTATAAATCAAGAAAATATGTCAAAATGTAACAACCTGTTTAGTCGTTTTGAGCAGCAGATTTTATTTCTGGAAAAACTGGCCGAGTCGACTGACCCCACGACGAACCGTCATGGGCACGACGGACCGTCGTGGGGGTATCGTTCCAAAACACTTAGAAATTAGAAATTTGGGTACTGAGATCGACTCTCTGAACGTCACGACGAAATGGCAGGACGGACCGTCGCAGGCACGACGGCCCGTCACAGGACTTTTACTAAAATCAAGTCTCTGAATTCTGTGACGGAGCAGCAGGACGGACCGTCGCAGGCGCGACGGGCCGTCATAGGCTGCGTAATCCCATGCGGGGTCGAATTTCTGTTAAGTAATTTAAGGGGCGTTTTGGACTATTTCCTACTTTAATTATAAAGTAGTGGGTTAATGTTAATAAGTCTAATTACTTGGGGGTTAAAAGAGGTAACCTTAAGTTAATTAGTGGGTTATTATTGCCATCTTTTATACTTAATTATATGATTATTAGGGTAAAGGAAAGAGGGTTTGAATAAGAAAAATAGAAAAAACAGAGAGAGGGAGAAACGATCGATCAAGAGAGAGAAAGAACGCAGCTTTTGAGAAGATAGCTTGTTGATCGCAATTCTTTGGTGAAGGTAGGTTATGGTTTATGCTACTCGTAATAAACTCTTAATAGCGAATGATATGTATTGGGTAGTATTGTAAACCCTTCTATATGCTTAATTGTATGCTTGTATGAATGTGATTATATAATTGTGATAAAATAAGCATGATGAAGCTATTGAATCTTAATCTTGAAAGAAATCCTAATCTACCTTGTTAATGAAAATTGATGATGCCTTGGTATGAAAGAAGGCTTGATGAACTAAAATGATGAGATTAGGGGATCGGAGTGTCACGTACCGACACGTAGAATTAGGGGATAGGGTGTCACGAACCGACACGTAGAATTAGGGGATCGGGTGTCACGAACCGACACGTAGAATTAGGGGATCGGGTGTCACGAACCGACACGTAGAATTAGGGGATCGGGTGTCACGAACCGACACGTAGAATTAGGGGATCGGGTGTCACGAACCGACACGTAGAATTAGGAGATCGGAGTGTCACGTACCGACACATAGTAGTAGGGGAGCGGAGTGTCACGTACCGACACAAGAGGAACAAAGATAATGCATCTTGAAAGATGTTAATATACCCAATCTAATGAACCTAATTCCCAAATGGGTATGGCATTGAGGCTTGAGTCCTCATGGGTGAACTTGGTGGTGCTTATTAATGAGTATAGAACTGGTTGTTGCTACATGTTGAGTATTGTAGTTGATTTATGATATTATTTGATATATACTGTTTTCTATTTGAGTTGGCCGATGATACCTACTCAGTACTCGTGTTTTGTACTGACCCCTACTTGTATGTTTCTTTCTTTGTTATATGTGGAGTGCAGCAAACATACCGTCGTCTTCAACTCAACCGCAACTCTAGCCAGTCTTCATTACACCGGATTTCAGGGTGAGCTAATGCTTCTAGCTTGGACTGGATCTTCTTCCTCATGTCTTGATGCCTTGAAGTTTCGGCATAGACTAGCTTTTGTTATTTTAGCTTCTTAGAATACTCTTAGTTTAGTAATTTGATCATAGATGTTCTTGTGGTGATGACTTCCAGATTTTGGGAAAATAATAGATGTTGAATTTTAGAAGTTATTGAATTAGTTTTTATTAATTAGTTTAAGTCTTTCGCATTACTTTCTGTTAATATTATATTTAAATGTCAGGGTTTAGATTGGTTGGTTCGCTCACATAGGAGGGTAAGTGTGGTTGCCAGTCGCGGCCCATTTTGGGTCGTGACAAACTTGGTATCAGAGCATTAGGTTCGTTGGTCTCATCACACAAGAACAGGTCTAGTAGAGTCTTAAGGAATGGTAGGGGGACGCCTTTACTTTTCTTTGAGAGGCTATAAGACTTTAGGAAAATTCCATTCTTTCTTTCTTTCATGCTATTACTTGGATCCAATTGGTATCTAGGTGATACGAATTGGTATCTGACTATCTTCACTCTATTTCGCAGATGGTTAGAACTAGAGAAACAACTACGCCAACACCAGCACCGGCAGAACAGGGTGCGTCTCAGCCAGCCACTGGGGCTGTAGCTCGAAGAGGAGTAGTGACAAGAGGCCGTGGAAGAGGTCGTGGGAGGATGTCCTCTAGGGGAAGAGGACGAGCACCTAGCCCATCGGGTACTAGGGCGGTGACTCCTCCACCAACTGAGGAAGTGGTAAGAGAGGGCAAGGATGGAGAGACTGAACAAGTGCAGAATGAGGAATTGCCACCCCAACCTACCCCAGAAATGATCAATCAGGTTCTTGCTTATCTTAGTGGGTTATCTGATCAGGGCCAGACGCCTCCAGTGTTTTCTGCACCAACACCTTCAGTTCCGGAGGTACAACATGCAACTACTATGGCTCCCCGCATGGATGCCTCATTGGAAATAGGCATGTTTCCTCGTCTGACCACAGGGCCTATAATGACAAATGATCAGCATGAACTTTTCAGTAAGTTCTTGAAATTGAAACCTCCAGTCTTCAAGGGTGCTGAATCTGAGGATACCTATGATTTTCTGGTTGACTGTCATGAGCTACTACACAAAATGGGTATAGTAGAACGGTTTGGTGTTGAGTTTGTGACTTATCAGTTTCAAGGGAACGCCAAAATGTGGTGGCGGTCACATGTTGAGTGTCAACCAACGGAGGCACCACCTATGACTTGGGCATCATTCTCTAGCTTGTTTATGGAGAAGTATATCCCCCGGACTTTGAGGGATAGGAAAAGAGATGAGTTCTTGAGCCTAGAGCAAGGTAGGATGTCGGTTACTGCATATGAGGCTAAGTTTCGCGCATTATCCAGGTATGCCACCCAACTATGTTTCAGTCCACAAGAGCGGGTTCGCCGTTTTGTGAAGGTGTTAAGGTCAGAATTGCGGATTTCAACCTTACAGGTAGCAGCTACGGCAAAATCCTTTCAAGAAGTGGTAGACTTTATGATAGAGGTGGAAGGGAGGTGAGTTTAATGGTTCTTACTCTAGAGGACAGGGTTCAGGAGGTTACTCAGTCCGACCAATTCAGTCTTCACTACAGACTGTAGTTGGGGGTCCACCTCAGACCGGTCAACACTTCTCTGAGAGACCTATGCTTGACTCCAGGGAGTGTTGTGGATGTGGGGAGACTGGACATATTAGGAGAAATTGTCCAAAACAGAGTTATAGACCCCCAATAGCTAGAGGTAGAGGTGGTCATGGTAGAGGCCGTTTTTTCGGAGAATGCGGTGGCCGAGGTAATGGTGGTCACCAAAACGGCCGGGGTAACGGGCAAACTGGAGCCACTACAGCACAACATGGTAGGGGCAACGGGCAGACAGGTGATAGGGCCCATTTCTACGCTTTCCCTGGGCGGTCTGAAGCGGAGGTATCGGATGATGTTATAACAGGTAATCTTTTGGTTTGTGATTGCATGGCTTCTGTATTATTTGATCCTGGCTCAACATTTTCATATGTATCTTCCTCATTTGCTACTGGTCTTAATTTACATTTTGAATTGCTTGACATGCCTATTCGTGTTTCTACTCCGGTGGGTGAGTCTGTGATAGTTGAAAAGGTATATAGGTCTTGTCTGGTGACTTTTGTGGGGAGCAATACTCATGTAGACTTGGTTATCTTAGAAACTGTGGATTTCGATGTAATTCTGGGTATGACTTGGCTTTCTCCAAATTTTGCAATCTTGGATTGTAATGCTAAAACTGTGACGTTAGCCAAGCCTGAGATAGATTCGTTAGTGTGGGAGGGTGACTACACTTCCAATCCGGTTCGTATCATCTTCTTTCTTCGTGCTAAGAGAATGGCTAGTAAGGGTTGTTTAGCTTTCTTGGCACACCTCCGGGATGATACTACCCAAGTACCTTCAATTGAGTCGGTTTCGATAGTCCGCGAATTTTTAGATGTGTTTCCTGCAGACCTTCCTGGTATGCCACCGGATAGAGATATTGACATCTGCATCGATCTTGAACTGGGTACTCGCCCCATTTCTATACCCCCTTATAGAATGGCTCCCGCTGAGTTAAGGGAGTTAAAGGCTCAACTTCAAGAGTTGTTGAGCAAAGGCTTCATTAGACCAAGTGCATCCCCTTGGGGTGCTCCTGTTTTGTTTGTGAAGAAGAAAGATGGGAGTCTTCGGATGTGCATAGATTACCGGTAACTAAATAAAGTAACTGTTAAGAACAGGTATCCTCTTCCTCGCATTGATGATTTGTTCGATTAGTTACAAGGTGCTTGTGTCTTCTCTAAGATTGACTTGATGTCTAGTTATCATCAACTGAAAATACGGGCAGCAGATGTGCCAAAGACTACTTTTCGAACCAGGTATGGGCATTATGAATTCTTGGTAATGTCCTTTGGACTAACGAATGCCCCTGCTGCTTTCATGAGCTTGATGAACGGGATTTTTAAACCATATCTGGACCTCTTTATGATCATATTTATTGATGATATACTGATATACTCCAAGAGTAAGAAGGAACATGAGGAGCATTTGAGAATTGTGTTGGAAATGTTGAGGGAGAAAAAGCTTTATGCCAAATTCTCCAAGTGTGAGTTTTGGCTAGATTCAGTGTCCTTCTTGGGGCACGTGGTTTCTAAGGATGGAGTGATGGTGGATCCTTCTAAGATCGAAGTAGTGAAGAATTGGGTAAGACCTACTAATGTGTCAGAAATAAGAAGCTTTGTTGGTTTAGCCAGTTACTACCGTCGATTTTTCAAGGGATTCTCTTCTATTGCTTCCCAATTGACAAACTTGACTAAGCCGAATGTTCCATTTGTATGGTCGGATGAATGTGAGGAAAGCTTTCAGAAACTCAAGACCTTGCTGACTACCGCACCTATTCTTACCTTGCCAGTAGAGGGTAAAAACTTCATTGTGTATTGTGATGCATCCTATTCTTGTTTGGGTGCAGTGCTAATGCAAGAGAAGAACGTAATTGCTTATGCTTCGAGACAATTAAAGGTGCATGAACGTAATTATCCGACCCACGATTTAGAGTTGGCTGCGGTGGTGTTTGCATTAAAGCAATGGAGACACTATCTATATGGGGTTAAGTGTGAAGTCTATACGGATCATCGTAGCCTACAGTATGTCTTTACTCAGAGAGATTTGAATTTGAGACAGAGGAGGTGGATGGAACTACTGAAGGATTATGATGTTACTATCTTGTATCATCCGGGAAAGGCTAACGTTGTGGCAGACGCGTTAAGTAGAAAAGTACGGAGCATGGGTAGTTTAGCCCACTTACAAGTTTCTAGAATCCCATTGGCTAGAGAGGTTCAGACTCTGGCTAATGACTTTATGAGGTTAGAAGTAAATGAGAAGGGAGGATTGTTGGCCAGTGTGGAGGCAAGATCTTCCTTTCTTCACAAGATCAAGGGAAAACAGTTTGATGACGAGAAACTAAGCCGAATCCGAGATAAGGTGTTGCGAGGAGAGGCCAAAGAAGCAATAATGGATGAGGAAGGTGTTTTGAGAATTAAGGGAAGGGTATGTGTGCCCCGTGTTGATGATTTGATCCACACTATTCTTACAGAGGTTCATAGATCCGGATATTCTATACATCCTGGTGCAACAAAGATGTACCGTGACCTAAGGCAACACTTTTGTTGGAGTAGAATGAAGCGCGACATTGTTGAGTTTGTTGCCAAAAGTGAAAATTGTCAGCAAGTAAAGTATGAACCATAGAGGCCCGAAGGAACACTTCAGAGAATGCCCATTCCTGAATGGAAGTGGGAGAGAATTGCAATGGACTTCATGGTTGGTATTCCAAAGACATTGGGCAAGTTTGATTCTATTTGGGTAATTGTGGACAGATTAACTAAGTCTGCTCATTTCATTCCGGTTAAGGTGACTTACAATGCAGAGAAGTTAGCCAGACTCTACATCTCAGAAATTGTTCGGTTGCATGGAGTTCCACTTTCCATCATATCAGATAGAGGTACGCAGTTTACTTCTAAGTTTTGGAGAACATTGCACGCTGAATTAGGTACTAGGTTGGACCTTAGTACTGCATTTCACCCTCAGACCGATGGACACTCTGAGCGAACGATTCAAGTATTGGAAGATATGCTTCAAGCATGTGTGATAGAATTCGGTGGTCATTGGGATAACTTCTTACCCTTAGCGGAGTTTTCATACAATAATAGCTATCACTCAAGTATTGATATGGCTCCTTTCAAAGCATTGTATGGGAGGAGATATAGGTCTCCCATTGGTTGGTTTGATGTATTCGAGGTTAGACCTTGGGGTACTGACCTTTTGAGGGATTCATTAGAGAAGGTGAAATCTATTCAAGAAAAGCTTTTAGCGGCGCAAAGTAGGCAAAAGGAATATGCAGATCGAAAGGTTAGAGACTTGGAGTTCATGGAGGGTGAACAGGTTTTGCTGAAGGTTTCACCCATGAAGGGTGTGATGCGGTTTGGTAAAAGGGGTAAGCTAAGCCCAAGGTATATTGGGCCATTTGAAGTACTTAAGCGAGTAGGGGAGGTGGCTTATGAATTAGCCTTGCCCCCAGCACTCTCAGGAGTGCACCCGGTATTTCATGTGTCTATGTTGAAAAGGTACCATGGGGATGGAAACTACATCATTCGTTGGGATTCAGTTCTGCTTGATGAGAACTTGTCTTATGAGGAGGAGCCTGTTGTCATTTTAGATAGAGAAGTCCGCAAGTTGAGATCGAGAGAGATTGCATCCATTAAGGTGCAATGGAAGAATCGACCAGTTGAAGAATCCACTTGGGAGAAGGAGGTGATATGCAAGAAAGATACCCGCACCTGTTTACAGATTCAGGGTACTCCTTTTCACTCTTGTTGTTTCTTCTCGTGATCGTTCGAGGACGAACGATGGGTAAATTGGTATCTATTGTAACGACCTGTTTAGTCGTTTTGAGCAGCAGATTTTATTTCTGGAAAAACTGGCCGAGTCGACGGACCCCACGACGAACCGTCATGGGCACGACGGACCGTCGTGGGGGTCTCGTTTCAAAACACTTAGAAATTAGAAATTTGGGTACTGAGATCGACTCTCTGACTGTCACGACGAAATGGCAGGACGGACCGTCGCAGGCACGACGGCCCGTCACAGGAATTTTACTAAAATCAGGTCTCTGAATTCTGTGACGGAGCAGCAGGACGGACCGTCGCTGGCGCGACGGGCCGTCACAGGCTGCGTAATCCCAGGTGGGGTCGGATTTCTGTTAAGTAATTTAAGGGCGTTTTGGACTATTTCCTGCTTTAATTATAAAGTAGTGGGTTAATGTTAATAAGTCTAATTACTTGGGGGTTAAAAGAGGTAACCTTAAGTTAATTAGTGGATTATTATTGACATCTTTTATACTTAATTATATGATTATTAGGGTAAAGGAAAGAGTGTTTGAATAAGAAAAATAGAAAGAACAGAGAGAGGGAGAAACGATCGATCAAGAGAGAGAAATAACGCAGCTTTTGAGAAGATAGCTTGTTGATCGCAATTCTTCGGTGGAGGTAGGTTATGGTTTATGCTACTCGTAATAAACTCTTAATAGCGAATGATATGTATTGGGTAGTATTGTAAACCCTTCTATATGCTTAATTGTATGCTTGTATGAATGTGATTATACAATTGTGATAAAATAAGCATGATGAAGCTATTGAATCTTAATCTTGAAAGAAATCCTAATCTACCTTGTTAACGAGAATTGATGATGCCTTGGTATAAAAGAAGGCTTGATGAAATAAAGTGATGAGATTAGGGGATCGGAGTGTCACGTACCGACACGTATAATTAGGGGATAGGGTGTCACGAACCGACACGTAGAATTAGGGGATCGGGTGTCACGAACCGACACGTAGAATTAGGGGATCGTGTGTCACGAACCGACACGTAGAATTAGGGGATCGGGTGTCACGAACCGACACGTAGAATTAGGGGATCGGGTGTCACGAACCAACACGTAGAATTAGGGGATCGGAGTGTCACGTACCGACACATAGTAGTAGGGGAGCGGAGTGTCACGTACCGACACAAGAGAAACAAAGATAATGAATCTTGAAAGATGCTAATATACCCAATCTAATGAACCTAATTCCCAAATGGGTATGGCATTGAGGCTTGAGTCCTCATGGGTGAACTTAGTGGTGCTTATTAATGAGTATAGAACTGGTTGTTGCTACATGTTGAGTATTGTAGTTGATTTATGATATTATTTGATATATACTGTTTTCTATTTTGAGTTGGCCGATGATACCTACTCAGTACTCGTGTTTTGTACTGACCCCTACTTGTATGTTTCTTTATTTGTTATATGTGGAGTGCAGCAAACATACCGTCGTCTTCAACTCAACCGCAACTCTAGCCAGTCTTCATTACACCGGATTTCAGGGTGAGCTAATGCTTCTAGCTTGGACTGGATCTTCTTCCTCATGTCTTGATGCCTTGAAGTTCCGGCATAGACTAGCTTTTGTTATTTTAGCTTCTTAGAATACTCTTAGTTTAGTAATTTGATCATAGATGTTCTTGTGGTGATGACTTCCAGATTTTGGGAAAATAATAGATGTTGAATTTTAGAAGTTATTGAATTGGTTTTTATTAATGAGTTTAAGTCTTCCGCATTACTTTCTGTTAATATTATATTGAAATGTCAGGGTTTAGATTGGTTGGTTCGCTCACATAGGAGGGTAAGTGTGGGTGCCAGTCGCGGCCCGTTTTGGGTCGTGACACAAAATGAAGACTTGCTATAATAGGCAAAGTTATAATAATGTGAAGAAGATTTTCAAAAAAACTATCTTTAATTTAATAATCACAGATTAAAAAATGTGGGGGAGGAAGGGAGTAGATACCAGTTAGAAATTTTGATATTTTTACATGTGAATACAAGATGAATCCAAATCATAAGTACATTTATTTATTCTTAGATATAGAGAAATATCCTAATAATTAAATAAGAAAACTATATATAAATAAATAAATAAATAAATAAATTTGACAGATATACCTGAATGATTTTTATATTATTTTCTAGAGAAGCTCCTGTTTTTACTCGATCTTTCTCAAAAACATTATTTTCACCGTACAAAACATCCCACTGGCAATAAAAAAATATTCATCAAAATCAGATGTTAAACAAACTCATTGTTTGATTGTGAAAAATTTGTTCATGAGATGATTATTGTAAACCATATAATAAAATAAAATAAATCATGCACAATTAATGGTAACACTTGAACATGTAGATAATGAGTCCAATATTAATATATCAAATAGAATTGAGGATTTAATCTTAATGGTTTCAAAGATTCTTAACATTGAACTTATTTTAATTTTAATGTTATGAGTTCAGGTTCTCATATTTATTTTAATTTGCAAGTTTCACATTAAAATCAACACATGGATTGAAGAAGTTAATCGATAAGGATACTTTTAAGGGTCATTTGGTTAGAAATTAAATAAGCTATAAAGAGTTGAATATTAAAAAAATATTTTCTATAGGATGTGATTTATCGCACTAAAATTGAATATACGGTGCAAATATGCATACCGACAGATCTATGGCCAACATCAACATTTCACTATACATCTAATTTTATTTGAAACTTATATTGATATTATGTTATATTAACATGTTCTCTATAATAAAATTTGTATCTATCAACTAAATAAAATATTTGAAACAAACCACCCTATCATAAAGAAGGTTTGATACATACCTGACATCTTGTGTTGTCATCTTTGAGGAAACTAAAAATAGTTTCAAATGAAAGAGGAAGCCATAGAGAAGTAGCAGCAGTGGCAATGAAGCCTTGTTGTTGGGTAATTTCTAAATTTTTTCTTACAGAAACCCTCTCTCCACAATTCAATTGTGATGAAGTTGAAAATTCTAATCCATCTTTCATGCTTAGGATTTCAAAACAACTCTTCACCATCCTTTGAGATATATTCATCAAATTATTCACTCCTTTTGGAATATCATAGACCACTGAAAATATTTATTTAAAAAAAAGGAAAATTAATATCAATTTATCAATTAGGGTGTGCATAGTGTGACAGAAATCAATTTTTAGACAATAATTTTGTAACAACCCGTGTAGTCGTTTTGAGCACTAGAACTTTTTATGTTAGAAAATACTTTCCGATAGATTTAAGTGGGTGTTTTGGACTATTCATAATTATAATTATGAAATTATTGGGGTAATTTTACTAATTTATTTAGTTAGTGATTAAGAAAATAATATTAAAATAAATAGTGGGTCACTTTTACTAATTTTTATAATTGGTTATATATTAATTAGGGTGATCATAATTTGTATAAAAAAAAAAGGGGAGAGGAGAAGAGGAGAACAATATAGAGTGGCGTTGAACGAAAGCAAATTGGAGCGGCTAGCCTTTCCGGTAAAGAACATCACTCCAAGATACCGCATTCATACAGATATTAATCATATATTATACATATAATTGGTTAATTAGTGAGTACAAATCAATATTATATTGTCATCGTTTTATTGTTTCAGTTGGGAGAGAAAATTGAGAAAAGTCATATTGGCATTATACTAATTAGAAGAAGGAAATTTCTTATTATGTGAAAGTGGGGGGGGGAATCTACATTAAATGAGAATGATGACATAATGATTAAGGTAATGATTGACTAATAAGGTTATAAAATTTGTTTATAGTATACGATGCTGTTATGTTAGAGTAAGCACTGGTTTTCGAAAACCAGTGACTTTAATCCTCAATGCTAATATATTTTATCTTTTTTACAATTGATTTTTAGTATATTGAGATAGTTAATTATATATTAAGTATAGTATATTATTGAATGCCATTAAGTTATGCTAATTGGAGGAACTAAGATTTACCCCTAGGTTTGAACTTTAGTAAATTGGTTATAGAATTAGATGAGTTTTTGGGTCTAGGCTAGACATAAAATAAAATTGAGTGTTTATAGACTCGTCAGCTTACAAGTTAACATATACTTGATAGATTGGAGAAGTTCAGAGGCAATAAGGAAAAGAAGGGCATTGGAGGATTAGTTTCTTGACTTTGATTCTTCGGTGGAGGTAGGTTATGATTTATGCTATTTGATAGTAAACTCTTAATAGTGATTGATATGCCTTGAATGATATTGTGAAGTTCTCTATGTATTTGACTGTATGATTGTGTGATTTGGTTGTGTGGTTTGTGATTGGTCTGAAATCCTGAGACCGTAGAATTTATATTCTCTAATCCTATCTATCGAAGTGATGCCTTGAATAAAGAAGGCTTGATGAAAATAATATAACAATGAATTGAAAGCGGTGATAATAAAGGATAAATTAATAGTATAATTGGATCGGAGTGTCACGTTCCGACACGGTATTCTTGGATCGGAGTGTCACGTTCCGACACGGTATTTTTGGATCGGAGTGTCACGTTCCGACACGGTATTCTTGGATCGGAGTGTCACGTTCCGACACGGTATTCTTGGATCGGAGTGTCACGTTCCGACACGGTATTTTTGGATCGGAGTGTCACGTTCCGACACGATAATATTAAAGGAAAAATATGTTGAATTAATGGAAGATATTCAATCTCAAAGAACTCAACTCCCAAAATGGTTTGGTTTGGAGGCATGAGTCCTCATGTGTGATCTTGATACCGTTGACTTAATACGTGCTTACTTTATTGTTATTGACACTTGTTCATGTGTTTGTTTGCTTATATC
The DNA here is from genome assembly GCA_027704765.1 of Solanum habrochaites. Taxonomy (NCBI): domain Eukaryota; kingdom Viridiplantae; phylum Streptophyta; class Magnoliopsida; order Solanales; family Solanaceae; genus Solanum; species Solanum habrochaites. Next base: position 34,384,480 of record JAKWJA010002495.1, read on the forward strand.
ACATGTTAAGTGGATATAGTTGAGTTCATACTATTATTCTTTGTATATTTGTTACTATTTTGGGTTGACCGATGATACTTACTCAGTACATGTTGCCTCGTACTGAGTCCTACTTGTTTTCTTCTTTCTTTTCCTTTTATGAAATGCAGCGAGTGTACCTATGACTTCTGATTTCCCTCAGCTCTAGTCAGCCTCCCGCATATCAAATTACAGGGTGAGCTATCCATTCAAGCTCGTGTTGGATTCTCTCGGTCACGACATGATGTCCTATACTTTCGGACACATACCATTTTATTCTTTATTTTAGTGTATTCGATATTCCTAGACTTAGTATTGGAGATTAAATGTCCTTGATGTGATGACTATCAGATTTTGGGATGATAAGTATTAAACTTTAGAAACTTATTTAAATTGGTTGCTTAGTATCGTTTGGAGCTTCCGCATTATTTATATTATTTATAGTTGAGCTATTGTTATATGTTGGAGTTTAGATGTGTTGGTTCGTCCACCTAAGGAAGTAAGTGTGGGTGCCATTCAAGACCCGTTTTGGATCGTGACAAATTTGTTTTGAAAAAAAAAAGTATTTTAAAACATTTAATGGAAATTGATCCTTGATAATAATATTAGCAAACCAGATAGTGTTTTGATGATATTTGAGTGTAAGAAGATGACAGTAATTGCTAGTATTGTTAAAGTGTTGATATAATGTTAAAAATTTGATTAATTATGAATAGAAAAAGGCTTCCCAAGAAAATGTGAAAAGAGATTATTTTCCCATTTCTTTGGTAGAAAAATATTTTCTTTAGAAATGACTATTTCAAGTTAAAAGTTGAGATAATTACCCAAAAATAAAAGAGGTATTAAATTTTCAAACCCTTTTGCTGGAAAACATTTTCTCTAGTCAAACATAGAAAAATAACATTTTTCTTTTAAAAAAAGTTATCTTCCACACCAAACACACTTTTAAAAAGAAGGCTATATTTCAAATGAACAAAGAAAAGGGGATGGATTTAAGCTCCACCAAGATTGTCTTTTTAATTCAAGCCGCTCTGAGGTGACAATTTCTTTTACATAGATGCTTATCTTTTCTTATATAATAAAACTTGAAGTCATAAATATATGAAGAAGGACATATAAAATCTAACCTCCTTTGAGATCATGTTCAGTAGGAAATATTGCACCCATTGCAAAATTATATCTCTCTGACATCCTTTGAAGTGTAACAATCCATCTTTCAGCTCCATATGTTTGATGACCATACACCAAGTCTTTAAAAATATCATAAACCTGATTTTTATCATCTACTTGAATATGTTCAATCCATGTAACCTATAAGGAAAGGAATAATCACGAAAGCAAATTAAAAATTAGATGGAGCGTTGGAATTTTTTTTTATTGGAACATAATAGTGTATGTTATAAGGTGAAAATTGTTTAAGATAGTAAAAGGAGAAAACTATTCATCTGCTTTTGCTTTAGATTTAAATATCTAGGGCTTGAACAGTATAACATGGGTCGGGATTCAACATTGTTAAATTAATAATACTCATAGGTTTGTCGACTCTCATAGCATATGTTAAAAAGTATAGTTATTGAATATAATGCATTAAATACAACTTCTAAGAGTGTTCGCGGGGAATGTGCAATGTTATTTATGAGACAAAAAGATCATTTATTGTTCCAATAATGAGGACACTTTAACAAGTCCCTATCACACGTCCAAAAGTTAAATATTTTAAACGTGAACAACATAACATGAGGATCTAAAATTTGATAAATCGAGAATTAAGATAGGTTTGATTATATTCTATCATATGAAGACAAATAGACATCATAATATATGCATCGGTACATTATAACTTTTACTTATGTAACATGCTTTTTTGAAAATAAGCTACAGGTAAATAGTGATATATCTTCCAATGGTTTGAGTTGTGCAAATAACCTCTTGTGAAAATGCAGGGTACAGTTGTGTTTCCCTGTGGTCCGGCCTTTCGCCGGACCCTGGTATGGAAGGAGATCAATACATTAAAATGCCTCTTTAAATAAAAAATGCAGAGAGAGATATTATTCTTACCATACTTCCTCCATTGCCCAAATCTTGAATTGCACAACCAGAAGGAAATTTCCAAGCATACGAAGGTACATTAGTTTGAGTCTCTTTGAATAAATCATATGAAACATCCAACATTATCCATGTTGTTTGATCAAGTTTTCTGCAACAACGTATGATGAAAAATTCTCTAGCTTCCACTAAAGGAGATAAAGTATGCAATTGTTCATACATCTGTTTGAAGAACCAAAATATAACTATATTATTTTAAGAAGCAATTTTAATATTTATTTGAATTTAGTGGAAAAAATTCAAAATAATTAATAATTTACCAATTGTATAGAGCCTTCAATATTCGCAGGATTAACAACATCAATATTTCTAGCTTTTCTGACTATAGTTGGAAACATGTTCATCCATTTGATCTGCATATACAAACTCAATTATTTTAAATATATAATTAATGATTAAATAATAACATTTTCACCTCAAAATAATTTCAAGTAATGAGAGTAGTTATTTAAATACTCTTTGCTCATGTTGGTGGCTCCATTTAAACTTATCATAATCAATGGCCTATTGAAAAAATAATTATAAATTTGAAGTCGTTAAAAAAATTTGAAGTTTTCAACAATAGTCCAAAAAGTGGCTAGCACATACAATTTTTACTCTGCTATGTATAACTAAACAAACCTAAGACCCTATTACTAACATGTCCTAAATTCGTATGAGCCTAAGCCCAAAGTATACAATATCACTCGTAAACTAAATTGTTATAGCATGAAAACGTTAAAAAAAACTTACCGGGTCAAGAAATATTGGGATCAACTCAGTTGCGGTCATTGGCACAACTCCAAAATGCTTTGATGATTCAATTCGAGTAGTGGATGATTTATAAGGACGATATGAATTTGGAAATTTTCTATCATAACTCTCACAATGTATAAAACACCTTTCATCACCTGATGATTTTACCCAGACGGGATCATTCACATCCAAAAGTACAAGCATTTCTTTCATACCAGCATCAACAATATCAAAAATTGATTTTCCCCTATTGTCATGATGAATACCATAATATCCTTGTGGTAATGAGGACATAATTGGGATGTTATTGTTATTTATTAATTGTGCTTGAACATTATTGTCTTCGTTATGATTATTTTCTTGATCAAAAGGAATGGGAGATCCACATTCAATTTGGCTCAACAAGCAATCATTTGAGGAATCTGGTAGAGATCCAAGAGTAGAACTCAGTGGTGCCAAATTTGAATCTATCCCAAAAGATATTCCACGAGAACTTGAGATGATTCTTGATATTCTTAAGTGCTGCAAAATAGAAAAAGTGAAGCTATATATTTCATCATGAATAGAAAAATGAAGCATATCATTTTCACTTAAAATTTTGCAAAAATCCTATTAGTAAGCCAAGGAAAAGAGGAAATGAGAAGCATTGTAAAAAATATGATAGCCACAAAATCCCAGTATCCGTCTTAAACATTTCAAATAAGAAAAAAATATTTGATCTCAACCAGTATAAAAATATTTGGTGTCAAATTTATATTTCGTATTTTTATTCTTGCATGTGTATTGAGATGCTTTGCGTATATCATAAGTAAACTACGAAAAACACTCAGTCGACATAAAAAGGAAGAATAAGGACAATCCACCCCCACGCCCTCTTGCATTTTTAATAGTAATCAGAGCAAGATCCGTAACTTATTTCCTAACATGAAGTGAGAAAAGATCATGTAAAACTAAGTTAATATTGAAGCATTATTTCAAAAAGGAACTTGACAAATAACATGTCGTTGGTTCAATGAGAAACATTTCTCTCGTTGGGAAGTAAAAATGGAAACATCCATAAATCTTATGATGTTAGAGTGTGGAGAGTTATTACAACCCTATTCCTCTTACCAATAAGTTAACTAGTAAGAAATATTTTATCGACAAATCTACCCTTGAATAGCCCTTTATCAGTCTAGCTATTACGCATTCAAATTTAATTTTTCTTATATATACCGAGATGGGTTTGGAGACTCAAGCCTATTTCTACTAGTTTCAAATCTAACTCCAAAGAACTCATCAAGTCAACATGGGTACCTAACAAAAAGTAATTATAGGACCACCGCAACAAGTCAAAAAGAAAATGATATTTTGTTAGTGCATGTTCGAATCATGTGAACGGAAACAAAAAAAACTATTTAAATTTATTGAAGATTTTAAAGGAGGAAATAACTCTAAAGGAATTGTAATTGGTATAAGGTAATTTTACTTTCAATGAGTATTGCAATATTACTTATGTTATCTTGTTCTTGTGAATAGATCAAAATACAATCTTCTGAACAAAACAACTATGTGACGCGAAGCTTAAAGTAAAGATTTAAAAATCATGATGTGTTATTGAAGGCAACACCCAAAAAACTCTACTGGCTGGAATTAGAGACAAAAATGTATCTGTCCTAGACTCCATCAAAAGCATAAGTGAACACATTTTTCTAGCCTAATTATTAGGAAATCCTTGGATTTCAGCATAAGGAATTTGGTCATTCATGCATGTGTCTTATTGAAAAATAAGCTACACATATCTGGACTGCCCCAAGCAATATCATACCAAATACCATATTTGCCATGCATGTCCAAAGGGTAAGAAAACTAGAAATTCTTTTATTTCAAAAGATATTGTCTGTACTACGAGCATAGATGAAAAAATATGTGCATTTATCATTGTTGATTTATTTGGGTTATATTTGTTGATCATAAAGACGATACTTTGAAAAAATTAGAGTTCTTCTATGATAAAGTACAGAAAGACTTGGATACTACATTACTTCTATATGAAGTGATTATGTAGGAGAATTTGAAAATAAGGCATTTGAAAAGTTTTGTAAGGAGCAAGGCTACTTTCACAATTTTATCATTTCCAAGATCTCCTCTCAAAATGGAGTCGTAGAATGAAACAACAAAATTGTGACCTAAACCTTCATGAGAGGCACCTAACACTAGCCTGGAATGATAGAACCAAATATCTACTAACATGACATCAACTAAACAACAAAAAGGGAGTTGTTTTCAACAATATCATAAATAAAAACCATTATCCCCAAACTTTGGGGAAGTAACACCCTAGAAACTAAAACTCATGTACAAACATCTAATTTGTCTAGGATGTGGAGATGCAAGCCCAAAACAATAAGAGTCTAAGTTTGGAAATGAACTAGAGGGAATAGAGGAATCTATAGTAGCTCAGATGAAGTTTGCTCACACTTGGTTTTAACAAGTGTTAGAATCATAATTGAGGTTGCGAAGAAGCCGCCAAAATTTGTCATATACTCAAAAAGAGAAAGAACAAATGAACTATCAATACAAAAAATTCAAAAGTGTACTAATAGATCATCGGCCAACTCCAGTGATATAAAATATGAATGGATGACCATAACATACAAAAATAAATAACATAGGCAATAAACATGATCAACATCATTACAACATAGCCAACCTAGTTCACTCATGGAACCCACGCACAAATAATCACATGTACTAGGTGTTGTACCTGGGCAAACCATAAATAGGAAACAAACAGTCATCACCTACCTCAAATAAACCGCAAAATGCTCTAAAGAACTTGAGCTTTTCCTTGTTATGATACCTAGCTTATCCTTGGTCTAGGAAATATCAATATAACGCATAATCATACACAATTGACATAAATACACATGTATTATATCCTAATCCCACACCGCAGGTTTTCCACCATTTTACCAACCTAAACTCTCCCCTAAAGTAATCACCATTTATTCTAACGCCTATAAATCGAATAATCAACCTAGGGAATCATTTAATTACCTTTACTTATGATAATGATGGAAATAGAAGAAACTCACCCTCGGTTTCCCCCTGCTCTTTCTTAACACAAGGTTGCAAAATATTGAGTTGTTTTAGGAATTTTCTGCATTTATTGCGACTTAACCTTACTATAGAGGCCTAATCCACTATAAAAGGAGTTAAATTCACCTTATAGCGACATAGGCTCAAAACTCCTTCAAAATTAGATTATTTCTCAACACAGCTTTATACTTTTATATTCCAAACCAACCCTTTCAAGCTAAGTCCCTTATTGGGAGTTTTATTTGCCTGAATTTACTTATGAAAAGTCCCTTGAACTGCTTATCGTCTTAATAATAGAAAAAGGTTTTGTTAAAGTCACATCAACTTCATGTCTTCGCAACTCAGACTACAAACATCGTATGTACGCTGATGCTGATTGGACTTCTTGTAGATGGGATATTTTGAGAGCATTGTATGTATGTAGTGCCTAGTTTAGCACCAAGTTTAAGTATAATTTTCATATAATGTTATTGAACATTATATTACACCTTGGGGGATTTATGAAATTAAAGGTAATGATTCTTGCAAATTTGGTGATAAGAGGAAGGTTGTGAATCTACAAATTTAGCAGAAGCATTAGCAGCTAAACATGGACAAATGTTAATTAAAGAGCAAAAATATTAAAGGTTTACCTCCTCTCTCATCCTTTGACTTTCCGTTTTCAAATTTTCTAAATTACGCATTCTTTCTTCTTCTCCAATGGATGGACCATCACATTGTGGGCACATATTATTTTTCTTCTTCTCTTTCATTGCCATGATCTCACAACGGAAAAATTCATTTTCTTGTCGAAGAGTATAGTTGTCTAATTTGTCATCTTTTGCCTGAGGAAATATATATTTAACACAAATTAATCACATATATCTAGGAAGTCAAACAAAATCTTGGGATAATATCATTTTTCATTCCTAAAATTTTAGAAACATTTTGACTTTGGTCCTTTTGATATTTGAAAAAAAATCATTTAAATTGAAATTTAATTGATATGTGTGTTTCTAATTCTTTTATGAAAAGTTGTATGTCGTAAGAACTATTTTCAAGACTATATTATCATTAAATGTGAACTAACAATACAAGCTTGATATAAGACGTAATTAATTAAGTCATGCGAAGATCAATAATTATAATAAATTTGGGAATATTTATAATAAGAATCAAAAGTGCATGTTTCATTAATCGAAGGTATATGTAAATAATAATTAAAGGACCAAAACTAGAATTAATTCTTTTTAGAAAAAATGTGTAAAAATTATTAATCTTTTCTCCATCTTTGGTTAAAAGTTCAAATTTTTGCTCTCACATGACCAAACATACATTTTCTTTATTATATGCAATATATATTTTTGATGGATTATTTCTACATGGGTCAAAAAAATTAGCCCACCAAAAAAATTATCTATCCACCACATTCAAATTTTGAAAGATTTGGCTACCCATATTTTCAAAGGGATCAATTGGGGTGCGACTGAAGGTAGCATGTTTAGAAGTTGGTTGATATATATCTAATAAAATCACGCAAAGTGAAATTCGGAAAAGGTATAATATTTGTAGATTTTACTAAAACTTGAGATGTTAAATGTAGCCATAAAGAAGAAAAAATATAGTTTATACGATAATTAGAAAAATAACAAGAAAATAAACTAAGAAAAGGAGTTTTTTCGTTAAAGTTGGGAGATTGGATAGTGGTCCATTTTAAGCTCAACTCATCCCAAATAATCTATGACGCTCTCATTTATTTATTCATCCCACTTTTACTAGTCTCAAACTAGTTTAACCCACCCATTTAATATTTTAAGATCACTTTCATTCATTAACGAATCCCAAAAAAAAAACATTAGTTTCTAGTTGTAAAATGTGTATTTTCTTTAACTAAATTCTCAAACTCCAATAGAAATATAACATGATGACCATTTAGTAATTTTCTTGAAAAGTTTTGGAAAATATTAAAGGACTTTATCCATTTTGAATAATTAAAGATGATTCTATCACTTATTTTAATGAGTTACCAATTGAATTGAAGGCTGAATAAAAATACTTAACTTTTTAACTCAAATTCATATATTACTGAGGCAAATAACTTATTTCAAATCTATTGATAAATTCAATGACAAATAAATAACTGATTCAGAAAAATAAAAGTAAAATACATCAATAATAGAATTAGTTGTATAAAGAGGGAAACAAAATTAAAAAGGTGAGGAAGTAAATGAACTAATAAATAGTTTAGTAAGAAATTGTTGTATTTAATTACACATCCAAAAACTTTCACAAAATTTAGAGAAGCAATTTGGGGCCTAACTAAAGAGATTCAATAGTCTTGCCATGGAGTCGTCTCTACTTTTATCTACTCGTTTTTTTTTAGTTTTTTTAATCAATTATTAAAAAAATACATAATACTCTTCATTGAAAGTAAATAATAACAACAACAATAATAATAATAATAAATAAAAAAACAGAAATCAATTAAGTATAATTAATCAATAAAAAGACTAAATGATTAGAATTACCTTTGTTTGCGACCTTTTATTTTGAAACCAAGCCATAATCTGTTTAGAGTCAAGCCCAACTTTTCTGCCCAATTGGTTTTGCTGGTCCTCGCTTGGACGTTGACATTCCTTGAAAAATCTTCATTCAAATATTCACAAGAAAATATATTATTAACTTAATATTTTTAAAAAAATATAAAGCTAAAAATGAAAAGATTAATAAAAACCTTGTTAATATATTAAAATATACGGTTAATTGATAAGCAAGTTCTATCATTAATTAGGATCTCTGGTTCTAGTGGCAGAATTAAGTTGTCCTCGGTAGAAAAGATTTTACCACCAAAATGAACCTAATTCCCAATGGGAATTTAGATTAGTAGGCATTACATACTGATCTAGGTATTGAGGAGTGATAACTATGTATTTATCTTTATTAAGAGAGGCCTCGTATTTGCTTGAAATTTGTCCACCCCCCACCCCCAACATGTGACTTTTTCACACAAAATATGACTTAATTGGGTCCTAAAGTGGGACTTTCCAATTCAAATACTGATTAATTGGACCTAAAGTAATTTTTTCTCTTCAAATTTGAATTACTAAGATTCCAAATTAAGATATTTTAATGTAAATTAAAATTAGTTAAGCCTCAAAAAGGTATTATATCAATCCGAAAGTGATTGTTTTTTTTTTCTGTATGTGTTGGCAAAAAACATTAAGACATTAAAATTAAAGAAACTCATCTCTTTATGGTAAACTTTTTAATGAATAATCAAGAATAACCCAACCCATTTTTGTATGTACACAGTAGATCAATCATCCAAAAAAACTATGATTGAATCATTTTAGCAATTCAGTCAAAAACAATTTAATAGCAAAATCAAAATATAGATCTTTTACTAAATATGAATGAGATTATTAAAGGAAAAAAGGAAAACATAAAATCAATATAAATTAATGCAAAAAAGTAAAAAATAAATTATCATACCGGTAATGAGTTTTTATTTAATCACTCATATCTCTTAAGAAAATAACATCATATCTTTAAGCAAACGAAACTTAAGAACTTGAACATACATGGAGGTTCAATTTTCTATTTGTCGTTTTGTAAATAAAATTGTTCTTACTCTTCAAGTTGTTGAGTTTTCTCCACATCATACTTGTGGCAATGTCTTTGTCTTTTTGGGGTGGTCGATGATTCTCCAACTTGTTTTTTCTCAGAATCTGTCATTTTTTTTTGCTAAATTTTTGTTCAATAAAAAAAATTAACAAAAAAAAACACAAAAAAAAAGTCTTAATATAATTGTGTACCAATCAATTTATATAAGAAATAACTAAGACAAAGAGAAAAAGAGATATATAAAAGAGATTTTTACGCACCTTTCAATTGATGAGTAGAGATAGAGAAATGTTATATGTTCATAGTAAGTGATCTCTTTATATAGTAGAAAATAAATTGACTTTGTGATCAGTACATTAAATATGATATTACAAAAAATTAAAGGGGAAATTATATAGAATTTAAAATGTGAACACAAGATAAGAATTGTGATTTATTACGTTTGTCTTTTACAAAATATATTTTTGGGGTAAGTTGTTGGAAAAATGAGATTTCCAACATTAGTAAGGCTTGCTATTTATATATTGTCTACGCAATTTACATTATAAATTAAATATCATGAATGGAAATAATATTATGACATTTTGAGCCATAGGTTAAATTCCATAAATAGATATATAATTATGACTTTTTGAGTCATGAATATAAGAAATATATATTTTTATTTTTCCATCATATAGAAGAGTAAAGTGGAGGATGATCAAGGGCATAAATGTAATTTCATGCAAACAAAAATCTATTAAGAAAAATAATACATAATTTTAGAAATATCTTTTTATATATGAAGTGAATAATGATCAAGGGCAAAAATATAATTTCACACTAACAAAAATCTACCAATAATGATAACAAGAAAATTAAATAGTTCTAGAAACATCTCAAGTTATTATTATTACCATTAACTTATTTTGTTATTACTTCACTTTTTTTTGTGAGTTATTGTGATATCTATTTTATTATTACTCTATTTTACTATTATTTTAATTTAATTCTTAATATTTTTCAATTCATTATGCTTATTTAAAAATGTTACTTTTTATACAAAATCATGAATTAATTATTGTCATATTTATTTTGGTTCTAGTTAATATACTTGAAAATAAATAAGTGTGATATAATTAATAATATAAATTAGATTGGAATTAAATAAAAAAAATGTTAAAAAGTAATTTTACAAATAAAAATGAATAGAATGATATATTTGTATTAAAGACGACCAAGAATAACAATTTAATTTCACACTGACAAAAATCTTTCAAGAATAAGTAATTCTAAAAATAAATTTATATATATGAAGTGAATAATGATTAAAGGTAAACATGTAACTTCATGCAAACAAAAATCTATGAAGAATGATAACAAGAAAATTAAATAGTTCTAGAAATATCTTTAATTATTCTTATTAGTTATTACCTCATTTTTGTTACTTCTTCATTTTTTTATTAGTTATTATGATATCTATTTATTATATAAAAGTAAATAAATTATGATTATGCTTAATTCTTAATAGTTATATATCAAGCATAATATTAGGTAAAATCAGTGAAAATTAAAACTAAAATTTATATGTATATTAAAAAAAAATTATCGAAATACTTTTAATTTTTTTAATTTAAATATGATATATAAAAAAATTAAAATTCAGAAATTATTTTTTTAAAATTAAATTAAAAATAAGTTCATATAAATCGAAAAGGAGGGAGTCGTATATCAAAAATGAAATATAATGATTGGAAATTTTAACTCTTCGTATTAATATCTAATTTGTTACATATTTGAAAATTACATACAAAAGAAGCTTAAACACGCAATGTAACAGTTTAAGATATTTTTATAAAAACATATTTAAAAAACATAATGAAATTTGGTTGACTCCCTTATTTTTATCGAAACAAAAACAAAGTTACATATATTATTTGAAAATAACGTAAATACTAAGAAGTACTATGAATCATAGTAAAATGACAACTAAAAATATGTGAGACCATATAAGAAATTTCATTGATTTTCCTAAAATCACTTGTATTACATAAAATGAAACAAATAGAGCATAAAAAAAATGGTAATAGATTTATAATAACAATACAATCAAATATATTTTTTAATGACATGTGTATCCTAATAATGATGTGACATTTAATTTGGACGCACATTTTTTATAGATTTTTTTTAACAGTGTAAAATTTTTCATTAAACCAAAAATATCTAATAAACAATAGGATTTTAGTAATTTTAATAGTATTTAAGGGTGAAACAATAATTGTATAATTAATGACCAAAATGAAAATCTAGAAGAATTTGTACATGTCTTTACTTTTAAAATAGACCCATAAAGATATTTTTATAAGTAAAAATTAGGCAAATCACATACTCTAAGGGACAAATTACATTGTATTCCTATTGTATCCATATTTACCAAAAATCTCTTTTTTTGGAGTAATCCGGATACTTAAAATAAGATAACGATACTTAAATTATAGTGGGTGGATACTTTAATTATTTGCTTATTTTTAATAATTACGGCGCAATAAATGGGATAAGAATTATTCCACAATTCACGTTGACGTTTAACAAATTAAGCGTCTAATCTGCATAAACATCATGTACTAATTTATCTCATTATTGAATTTCAAATATTTAAAACTCCAGACTGTGAATCGAAAAAAAAGGTCAAACTTTTTAAAAAAAAATCAAGAACGCAATTTGTGAAGATTCAAAAATAAATATTTCGATCTTGTTACGACATTCTGGAATATGGGAAAGTGTTGTTATATATGAGCGATACAAAAGTGATTGGATAGTGGTTGGGAAAAATATTTTGTTCATCAATCTTATTTCAGTAATTTGCGGCATGAGCTGGGTATTGATAAATCGAAAAAAAATATCGATATTAAATATGTTTTTGAAGGTAATTCGTCTCCATTGTGTATTCGGACTGATATGGGTTTAAAATTGTACATAGAAATTAAGAAACATGAGGTTGGATTTGGAACGTATCCTCTATGCATTGATACTTCAGATAAAGGTGTTGAAGAGATACTAAATTTCGATGCAATAGCAGGTGTCATCATGCGTGTTGAAGAGATACGAAATTCTTGATGATTATTATTTTTTTCTTATTTTATGCTTGACGTGTAATAATGTTTTTGGATATTATTAATTTGCTAATAAGATTTGAACTTTTTCATTTGATGTGATTAAAACCATGTGAATGTTTCAAGCTACAAAATGTATATTGATACTAAATAATATCGAATTTTGACTGTATTATACAAAGTTTAAAGAAATTGACAAATTTATAACTTGTCTAATCTCATTTACATATAATGGTAAATATATAGTGTATCTGATAACAAAATTTTGTTATCCAATGCAAAACAACAAGCGATACTAAATATATACAGAGTAGTATATGATTTAATATGCTGAAAGATACTCAATATATTCATTACATAATTTTGTATTAATTGTTAAAGATACACAAATTTATTTTTTGATAATAAAATATGTATCATGTACTTAATAATACTATAGATTTTGTGTATCTAATTGTAATATAGTATCATACATTTTGATGTACTGGAAAACTACGACATTTGGAGTAAATTATTTTGTATCAGTTTGTGTTACAATTGTGTAAATGTAGTATCAGGTATACTTTGAACAAAGTTTATATGGTATCATCATTTATTTTGTAGATCTTACTTTTACAAAAATAATTTATATGTACTGTTAATTAACTTATATAATTGGAGACAAAAAGTTGACAAAATTATAATATTATATATATATATATATGCTGAACGATACTAAATATATTGATTACATTAATTTGTATTAATTGTTAAAGATAGACTAATTTTATTTTTTATACTAAAATATGTATCATATACTTAATAATTCTATGGAAATTTTGTATCTGATTATAATATAACATCATATCTTGAGATTTACTTAAAAATAACGACATTTTAATTAAATTATTTTGTATCATTCTGTGTAATAATTGTGTAAATAAAGTATGAGGTGTACTGAAAAAAAATATATATATTATTGTATATTATTGTCTTTATTTTCGTCGTTTTGTGTCGGCTGAATATCAGCCATATGTATAAAAGTAAGAATCTTTTTATTTTTGTCGTCTTTCGTCGGCTGAAAAAAGCCAAATGTACAAAAGTCGTAAAGTAAATAGTTTGTCGGCCAATCATGTAAAAAGTTTGTCGGCCAATTATGTAAAGTAAATTGTATGACGGCGTAATTTATGTGTATAAATAGAGGAGCTTTCCTCATAAATAAAATACACCTTCATCCTTACATCTTCATCTTTCTCAATATTTACTCTCAAACGCTTCCACCCCAAAAAAAAAAAATAATAATATATATTATTGTATATTATAGTCTTTATTTTCTTTTGTTATTCTTACCATAGCTGTAAACTATCTTCTAGTTTTGCTGTTTCTTTTTCCAACATTAAATATAAATTATTTCCTATTTTCTTATATCTTCTTCCTAAATTTGAAAATATTATTTTTATTATCATTCCATCTTGGTTTTCATATGTTTTTTCATCTACTGCAAATTCTTCTTTATTCATTATAATTTATGAATTATGTCATGTTGTAGCCTATATTCAAGGTGATCTATTTCCATTTCTAACATAAATATATTTTATTTTATTTTTTGTATAAATATTGATCTATTACATACTCCTGCTAATATATTTTCTATTAATCTGTCTTTTTTATGTTGTATTTCTTGACTTTTTTCTTCTATTTTTTCTATCAATTGTTGTCTATAAATTTCTTTGTTCATGTTGTTTTTTTTAATAACATACATATTTATATTCTGTTTTTGAAATTGTATTTATTAAATGATTTTTCTCATTAATATTTGCTTTAGTTAAATGTAATAGTTTATATTCCATATATAAGAGTTTTAATTTTTTCCATATTTTTCTTACCTTTTTATCTATCTTAGTTCTTTTGATTTTATTTCCTTTACTTTTGTTCATTCTATTCTTTTGTATAAAATTTTAAAAAGCTTACTTAATTTGTCTGGATTTTTAATAGTTTTTAACCTGTAATTTCTGCCATATCGTCTTAGCTAATGTTCAGACATATTTAATCTCCAATATCTAAGTCATCATATAAATCAAACATGTCATAATAAAGTTCATCTTGTATACTTTGTATGGTTAATTCAGTCCAACCTCGAGTTGTTATTTCTATTATCTCGTATGTTACTAATTTATCATAAATTTCTCTTTTTATATCAGTATTAAGATTTTTTAATATATAAAGTAATAATATCTTATATTCATCATCATCATCAATTAGATAGGTAGCCATCTTATTCATTTTTGCTAAAAGTTTTATTCCTTCCAACCTCTATACTTACTTATTATGTAATAATAATGATTTAATAATCATCTCGTCTAGTCACTACTACAGCTTTCTTCTTTAATTGATTACCCTAATAGCGCCTCAACTTTGTTTACTCCCCTAAACGGCCTTCTTTGCCTATCGGTTTCAACCTTTGGATGGCATAGTCTGAGTATACTTTTAAAGAGTATTTCTGTAGCAAACCTTCTAAAGATGCTTATTATAACATTATTAAAACATGATAAACAACTATAATTAACAAGAGATTTTCAGGAATAAATTGATTTAGCTACTCATAAACTTAAGAGTATATACCTGATTTTGTAGATTTGACGTAGCTTCAGATTTTTCCATACTTTATTCTTTATTTGCTAGCTCTGATACCAATTTTGGGGTGGAAGCGTTTGAGAGTAAATATTGAGAAAGATGAAGATGTAAGGATGAAGGTGTATTTTATTTATGAGGAAAGCTCCTCTATTTATACACATAAATTACACCGTCATACTATTTACTTTACATAATTGGCCGATAAACTATTTACTTTACGACTTTTGTACATTTGGCTTTTTTCAGCCGACGCAAGACGACAAAAATAAAAAGATTCTTACTTTTATACATATGGCTGATATTCAGCCGACACAAAACGACGAAAATAAAGACAATAATATACAATAATATATATTATTATTTTTTTTTTATTCTAGCTGTACATCTGGTATGTAATTTTCTTCTCCTTCACACTTTGAGCATAGGTGATCCGGATATTTTTGTCCAATCAATTTACAGTATCTTGTCATTAGGTTGGAGGAAATGAAGTTCTTTTTTATAGCTCTTGTTGAGGCGTATTTTCTGGTCTGAGTAGGCTCAATATCCACTGTCTCAATTCTTCCATATCTGTCTCTCGTATTTCTCTGCAGTTTGAATAGATAATTGTCTGGTCTCTGTTGTAATATGTCCATATTGCATTTTCGTTAAAATAATTATTTGTTATTTCGTTTAATATGGTAGCTACTCCGATAGTTCTTTTGTTTGCATAAAATTCCGGAATATCTACTTTCTGTATCCCTTCTTGGGTATCTGTTTTTTCAGGGATTATCATTTCCCTTGTTAGTCCAATATTTATAACTTGGATTGTAGGTTTGACTTCGTCATATAATATTTCTGCTGTAGCTGCATAAAACTTTATATAGAAAAGAGTGCCTTTAGTTATCCTCTTATATTGCAAAAATGCTTTATATAGTTCCGGTATCTTGGATATCTCATCTCCTGTCACTGTATATACTGTGCTTAGCAAGCCATAGTTGTAGCAAGTTGTTATTAGATTTGGGTTAGTTCCTGGCTGTGCAATTAGCTTATTATATCCTTGTAAAGATTGGGTTATATAGTCTTCATTGGGATTTTTCGTATTTTTAGCTCTGGGGTTTTGGTTTAGAAATGTTTGTACTTTGTATATGTTTTCGATATATGTCCTGGAGATGTAATTATATGTTTGTTTTTGGGATTCTAGGCTGGCTTTGTAGGTATTTGTCTGTGGGGTAACAGATATATCTTTTTGAGTATTTTGAGGAGTATATGGTTTTGAGAATAACTTATTCATATTTATATTTGCATATTTTACCTTAGTCTCCACCTTTTTTGTAGTTTGTCCTGCTGTAGATGTGCTGGCTGTAGCTGTATTTGAACAAACATTGTTATGGGTTTTTTGGAGTTTCCCAACGTCTCCTTGTAGCTCCGCATGTTTTTGGTCATGTTGCTGACCTAGCTCCGCATGTTTAGAGTCATGCTGCTGACTATTAGATTTCAGTTCCTGCATTTCTTCTTCTATCTTTTCTACTTTCAGGCATAGATTTGTCATCATTGCCAATAGATCTTTCAGCATATCTTTTTCTTGAGAGGTAGTCTGCAATTAAATTTTCATCAGTTTTTATAACTTCAATTGTAAATGTAAAATTCAATATATTTAATATCAATCTTCTTATTTCTTTTGTTGTAACTGAATCATCTATCTTTTTGGTTATCCACCATTTTACCTGTGTATTATCTGTTCTTACAATAAATTTATTGTAAACTATGTATGGTTCGAATGCTAATAAACATTTATATAATGCAAATAATTCTTTTCTATTTATCTCCCATTTTGCCTGTGCTTCAGTATATGATCCTGAGTAATACCTGCAATGGTGTTCTATTTTTTCTTTATTATATTTATATTTTAATACTCCTCCATAACTGTGATCACTTGAATCTGTCTCAACTATATATATGAATGTTTTACTTTCATCAGGGAAATATAGTTTTGGTAATTTTTTACATAATTTTTTGATATTTTTTATATGTTCTTTATCTTTATTGTCAAAATAATATTCAACATCTTTTTTGAGTTTTTTGTACAATGGTTTTAAATGTTCTGCTAGTTTTGGTATGTATTCTCTTACTTGATTTACTAATCCTAAAAATGATTGTAACTTCTTTTTTGTATCTATATTTTCATCAAGGGTGATTGTTTTTTGTACTATATGAGTTTGCATTTTTATTCCATTTTTATCTATTTGTATTCCTAAAAATTCTATTTGTGGTTTCATTATTTCTGCTTTACTTTTGCTTAGGCTGATTCCTGAATTTTTTATTATATGTATAAATTTTTCTAAAAATTTTATATGTTCTTGTGTTTTGGAATATAATAATATATCATCTATGTATACAATGCAATTTTCTAATTGGTTAAAATAATTATCCATAAAATGTTGATATCTACCTGGTGCATTTTTATATCCAAAAGGTAATACATTCCATTCATGGAAACCTTGCGGTACTGTGAATGCTGTTAATTGTTTAGATTCTTCTTCTAACTTTAAGTGATAAAATCCTGATTTACAGTCAAATTTGCTAAAATAGTTATATCCTTGTATTTGTCTTATTTTTAGTATTTTATTAGGTATTGGGTAGTTATATGTTTTAGTTTTGGCGTTTAGATTTCTGTAATCTATAACCATTCTACTCTTATTTCTTTTTTGTTCACTATGTTTTATAACTATAAATGCCCGGCTTGTATGTTTGCTATTACTTTCTTGTATATAATTTCTTTCTAATAATTCATTTATATGTATTTTAAATTCTTGTAGGTCATCAAAGTTGTACTTTAATGGTTTTTGTGTAATTATACTATTTTCATCTATTAATTCAATTTTTACTTTTGTTTTATGTTTCTCCCATCCTTGCAATGGGTCATCATTGTATAATTATTCTAGTTGTGCATTAATTATCTTGACTTTGTCTATATTAAATATAATAATTTCTAATTGTGTTTCTTGTTCTTTATCTATATTTTTCATTTCTTGGTTTATTTTTTCACTGCCTTTTATCCATTCCATAGCTTTTCTTTGTTATTTTTTACTCTTTTTGCTCCTATTCTGTTTCCACATGGTGTAGTAAACCACCAATGTGTTTTTGTTATTATATGTGGGTAAAATCTATCTAAAAACGGCATTCCTAATAACATATCTTTTGTTGTAAATTTCAAATTATAGATTTCTTATATTGTTAATATTTTATCCCATATTTGTATCTTTATATTTTTTGCTTTATATTTTATCATGCTTCCTTATTTATTAAATCCTGTTAATACCATGGGTGTTTTTAATTTTTCCCATTTATCTTCTGGTAAACAATTATATTTACATATGTTTGCTTCTTCTCCTGTATCTATCATAGGGGTATAGTATCTGTTGTGATACCCTTCTATGATAATTTTTGCAAGTATATATATTTTCATTATTCATCTTGTTCTTTTTGTGATTATCTTTTTGTTTTGACAGGTTATTGTTAATTGTTCGTTTTCTATATTATATGGTTTAACTTTCTCTAGCCATTTTATTCCTAACATAATATTATAGTTTCCTTGGTATATTTTAAATTGTATTTTTAATGGTATTCCACCTATAATTATTTCTTTCTCTGTTGTTTCTTCACTTGTAGTTATTATTTCACTAGGTAATCCAGGGCATGTGTGTCCTGTTTTTATTATTTCTTCTTCTAATACTAGTTCTCTTGTTATATGATTTTCTTCTTGTCATATATTTATCAAAATTTTGTATTTCCTTTGATCCATTATTCCTGTTATGAAATAGTGATTTGGTGTTATTTCTTCTGATAATTCTTGTGGTATTTCATATTTTCTCTTAGATGTACTCATTCTTGATGATGTAGCTCTTGTTATTGTATTTGGTATGCTTGTACTTGGTATACTAGAGGTACTTAATCTTTCTTTTACTATTTCTAAATCTTCTTCAATGTCAATTTCTTTGTAACCATAATCATTATTATCTATTACTGTAATTATTCTTTCAAATGGATTTTATATTTTTATTTTATCAATTTTATACTTTTGGCCATTATTTTATGTTTTGTTGTTAGTATATATAAATTTTTACATCTTGCTGTGAATATCTTACTTCCTGGTGCTAGTTTTATTCCTGATATTTTCCAATATAATACTAATGATTTATCTATGTTTATATCTGTTAATGCTACTGTATAATTATCACTTATTATAAATTTAAATTTTTGGTATATTAGATTTCCTCTAACTGCACTAATTACGCTTTTTTCTATAGGATGTATTATTCTATCATCTGCTAAATATATTTCAATGGGTGTATCTATTCCTTCTCTGAAACACGCTTTTATTAATATTTCTGTTGCACCTAGATGTACATATTTTATATCTCCTTTATTTTTTATACTTTGTATTTCTTTATTTATTACTCGTTTGCTTATTATGGGTATGTATGCTTTTTCCACTTGTATATTTACAATCAATAACATGTTCTTTTTGATTAACTACATAATATTCTTCTTTTTGTCTTTTAAACCAACTCTTTATTGTAGTTATTTCGAGTATCTTTTCAACACTTAAGTCTAATTCTTTTCCTTTTATTTGTTCAAATATTGTATTATCAAATATGATTTTTCGTTGTGATGATTCTTCATTCTCATGATTTTCTTCAGTTATTATTTTTATTTCGTTTTCAGACATTATATTTCTTCGTATATTTCATCATTATCTGAGTTGATATTTTCTTCTTCATTTTCTATATCTGATACTTCGTATATACTATCATTTTCACTTAACTCATAGTCTATATATTCTATTTGCATATATTTTTCATCATCTATGACTAATTCTGCAATTTGTTTTTCTTTTTATATTTTTGGTAATTTACAATCTTTAGCTATGTGTCCTATTTTTCCACAATTGTAACATGTACATTGTGATATTTTTCTTTTGGTCTATATGGTCTTTTTGTTTTTGTAATTTTTTTATATAATATCTTCTTCTTGGTTGTTTATATTTATATTTAGTTCTATTTTTTGTATAATTTTTATATCTTTTGGGTTTTGTTTTGTGCATCCAAATTGTGGTGCCATTTTATTTTTGCAACATGATAGATTTATTTAATACTTTTTCCATTTTTAATTTTTCTTTTTGGGTTTCGCATAATGTGTAAACCATTGGGATAAAAATTTATTCTAGATCCTAAAGTATCTGTAAGTCCTTCATTTTCCCAATCTTTAATTACTTTTGTACTAAATGGTTCTGGTATTTTGTAAAATATTGTGTTCTTACTTCTTTTGCTTCATAAGATTATATTTTGCTTTGTAATAATATTCTTTAAATGCACAAGTATATTGTTCTATATAGCACATTTTACATATAGTTAATTTTGTCATTAATTGTCTATTTATTATTCTTTCTTTGTTTTGTTCTCTTATATCTGTGGTTATGCCTCCAAATTCACTTCTTATCGCTGATTCATATTTATCTAATATTTCTATATTTGTTGCTGATGGGGATCCATCCATTTTTTTTTATCATTTCTAAGTACTTCTAAACTTTCTGGGTGTAGGTTTTCTATCCATAATTTAACTATTCCTACAAATGTTCTTTCTATATATCTTGGTGTTTCTGTTGTTTTTATTTTATTATCTATCAATTGTTTAGATATATTTCCTGTCCATAATAATATTGCTTTACTTACATCTGTTACACAATCTAGGTCTAAGAAATTATATTGTTCACTCGTTGGTCTTGGCATCCAATTTTTATTTAGTCTACTATTCCATATTGCATTAGCTCTATCTGATTCTTGATAACTTTCTGTGTAATAGGTTGGTGGTGTCTGTCTTGGATTAGCTCTAGGACTATTTCTGGGACTATTGTCTTGTTTAACTCCTGATGTACTGGGTCTATTTGTATCTCTTGTGTTTATTTCTAATTTTTTTAGTTTATTTGTCTGTTCTATCATTTCTGTATATGTTTCACTTATGTCACTTATTTCTGATTTTTGGTCATTTTCATTTTCATCTATTTCATTTATTTCATTTAATTCAAGATCTTCATTTAGTTTTTGTTCCATTTCGTTTATTTTATTTTTTAATTCATTTTCTTTTTCTAGTTCTTTTTCTATCTGTTTTGCTTTTTGTTTATTTTCATATAGCAATTTTAGTCTATCTAATTCTCTTTCTAGTTCGTATATCCTCGTGTTTTTTATTTCTTCTATTTGTTGTACTTCTTGTCTTGCTTCTATTTTTATTTTTTCATCAGTTATTTTGTAAATCTTACTTTTACAAAATTAATTTATTGTTACTGTTAATTAACTTATATAATTTGAGACAAATATTTGACAAAAGAAATTCTTCAAATTAATAACTACTTAAAAAAGATTGAACGAAAAAGGAAGTAATACAAAATATTAATTAACGTAAGTTCAACATAATAGAAACCTAAGTAATCAACATCAACCAATACAGCCTGTGTAGTATACCCGCTCTTTGGCCTTGTTGGATCGTCACTATCACTAACATATCCTTCCTTGACTTTGTCTATACCATATTTCCATAACAGTTTCCGTATTTGTTGATACCTTATTTTACATGCAAATTTACTAAATAACAACAACACATCAAACTTAAACATTTTTGTATTTCGTGTGCAACATAAAAAGATACACAAATAGCAAATAATTTCATTATTCTTTATATAAAGATACAAATAAATATATATAACAAACTGATACTTAAATACTATATATGATACATTAATATATATGTAAAATACCTAAAATTAACACATAAATCAGTTTATCATGAGGGCAAAAATCAATACTTAAAAAAAATGAATGAGCAGACTAACAAATAAATACAAAATTCTTATAAAAAATAAACGATACTTAATAGAAACAAATAAATCATCAGGCTAACGAAAAAATATAAAATCCTGATACAAAATAATCAATACGTAAAAATCGGAATCATCAGACTAACTAAAAAATATGAAAATCACGATGGATATGGAAACAAATGTACTTACTGTAACGACCTGTTTAGTCGTTTTGAGCAGCAGATCTTATTTCTGGAAAAACTGGCGGAGTCGACGGACCCCACGACGGACCGTCGTCGGGGTCTCGTTCCAAAACACTTGGAATATGAAAATTTGGGTAGTGAGATCGACTCTCTGAACGTCACGACGGAATGGCAGGACAGAACGTCGTGGCCACGACGGACCGTCACAGGCCATTCACTAGAATCAAGTTTCTGAACTCTGTGACGGAGCAACAAGACGGACCGTCGCAGGCACGACGACCCGTCACAGGCTGCGTAATCCCATGCGGGGTCGGATTTCTGTTAATTAAATTAAGGGGCATTTTGGACTATTTCCTGCTTTAATTTTAAAGTAGTGGGTTAATGTTAATAAGTCTAATTACTTGGGGGTTAAAAGAGGTAACCTTAAGATAATTAGTGGGTTATTATTGCCATCTTTTATACTTAATTTTATGCTGATTAGGGTAAAAGAAAGAGGGTTTGAATAAGAATAAGAAAAAGAACAGAAAGAGAGGGAGAACGAGTAGAGAGAGAGAGAAACGAAGAGGATAGCAAGGATTTTGAGAAGATAGCTTGTTGATCGCAATTTTTGGTGGAGGTAGGTTATGGTTTTTATGCTATTCGTAGTAAACTCTTAATAGCGAATGATATGTGTTGGGTAGTATTATAAAGTCTTCTATATGCTTAATTGTGTTGCATGCATGATGTGATCTTATATATATGATTGTGATGAAATAAGCATGATGAAGCTATTGAATCCCAAATCTTGATAAAAACCTAATCTCTTGTTAATGATGATGCCTTAGTATAAAAGAAGGCTTGATGAACTAAAGTAATGAGATTGATGATGCCTTGGTAAGAGAGAAGGCTTGATGAATTGATAAGAATGAGATTAGGGGATCGGGTGTCACGAACCGACATGTAGAATTAGGGAATCGGGTGTCACGAACCGACACGTAGAATTAGGGGATCGGGTGTCACGAACCGACATGTAGATTTAGGGGATCAGGTTTCACGAACCGGCACGTAGAATTAGGGGATCAGAGTGTCACGTTCCGACACATAGTAGTAGGGGATCGGAGTGTCACGTTCCGACACATAGTGGTAGGGGATCGGAGTGTCACGTACCGACACAAGAGGAATAAAGATAATGAATCTTGAAAGATGTTAATATACTCAATCTAATGAACCTAATCCCAAATGAGTATGGTATTGAGGCTTGAGTCCTCATGTGTGAATTTGGCGGTACTTATAAATGATTATAGAACTTGTTGTTGCTACATGTTGAGTATTATAGTTGATTTATGATATTATCTGATATTGTTTTCTATTTTGAGTTTCGTGATACCTACTCAGTTACCCGTGTTTTGTACTGACCCCTACTTGTATTTTGTTTCTTTGTTATTTGTGGAGTGCAGCAAACGTACCGTCGTTCTTCAACTCAACCGCCTACTCGCCAGTTTTCATTACACCGGATTTCAGGGTGAGCTAACGCTTCTAGCTTGGACTGGATCTTCTTCTCATGTCTTGAGCCTTGAAGCTCCGGCATAGACTAGCTTTTGTTATTTTAGCTTCTAGAATACTCTTAGTTAGTAGTAATTTGATCATAGATGTTCTTGTGGTGATGACTTCCAGATTTTGGGGAAATAATAGATGTTGAATTTTAGAAGTTATTGAATTGGTTTTTATTAATGAGTTTAAGTCTTCCGCATTACTTTCTGTTGATATTATATTGAAATGTCAGGGTTTAGATTGGTTGGTTCGCTCACATAGGAGGGTAAGTGTGGGTGCCAGTCGCGGACCGTTTTGGGTCGTGACACTTACCTTTGGTAGTGTTGGTGTAACAATCGGAGGTGTCGGCTTTCTACCCCTTTCCTTTGGGGTTTTTGGGTCTTTCGAACTAGATGCATGTTTGCTCTTTGACGAATTTCTCTTGCTAGAACTTGGGTTTGTCATGACTATATTGTCATGCAACTATGTATAACTCAGATCTACGGAGATTTCAATTCTGAAAAAAAACTATAGATTTTTAAGAACAATAAAAATAGTGAAAACGTAAAAAAAGAAAAAAAATGAAGAAATCGTAAAAGGAAAGATGATATACCTGTTTTTGGACTCAATTTCGGATAAATAAGGATAAGAATCGTTTGAAATTTTAAATTTACTTTGAATATTTAACTTAAAATTTAGGGGGAAAGTTCTGGGCGAAAATTTTGGGAAAGGTAAACTTTTGTTTTACTTTTCCAATGTGAAAAGTAAGTAAAGTGTCATTGGGGGTAAAAAAAAAAGAAATTTTTGAATTTTAATAAAAGAGTAGAGAAATATTGGGATTAGATAAAATAAAGTTGTGTAGTTTAGTAATTTTTTTTTATAATTGTGTTAAAATGAAGAGTTTCTATTAACTAACTTTTTACAAACAATCATAAATGCTAAACTTGTTTTGACATATTTTTGAAAGAAAATTTTGAACAAATTATAATAAAATGTGTTTGAATAATTAATATTTTTGTTCCCAAAAATACTTAAAGACTTATTGTGTAAACATACTTTAATATTTGTTAGAAAATATGATCACTAAATTCGTATCTTGATTATTAAAATAATCTTTAAAATGACGTATTGATATTTTTAAATTAATTTGAAGATATATAAAATTACATAATTAAAAGAATGAATAATGTTTGACTATTTAACAGGAAAAATTTATATAGAATATTTTCTTGATATCAAATATGATAAACTATTTTACAGAAAAAATTTGTCGATAAAAAAATAATATTCAAATTCTAAGGAATATTAAAATACGAATGAAAGAAAGATAAGTAGTTAAAAAATAAAGAAAAAAATAAAAAATAAAAATGTCAATAGAAAAGGGCTTGAGAAATATAGAGGAAAAAAATTAAAAATAAATAATAACTTGAAAAAAAAAAAAAGTATATTGGTTATTTTGTGGGCGATAAGATTCCAGGTTTTCTTTTACGATATGATATTCATAGTGAAGTATCAAAGAAAATTATTAATGTAATTTAGAATATAACATTATGTCAATTGTTATCGTATATAGAAATAAAATTGTTTTCATGATTGTTTTTATTTTTGTTGAGTTAGAAATCAATATATTAATAAATACTTTAAATATTTAGAATATAACATTATGATACTTGTTATTGTATATATAAATAAATTTGATTTTATGATTGTTTTAATTGTTGTGAAAGTTAGAAATCAAGCTTTTAATAAATACTTTCAATTTTAATAATAAGATAAATAGAAGTGTTTCTATTATTGAAGAGAATAATGAAATGTGTCACAAAATTCACCGACAAAGTAAACTAAAAACACATTATACATAGTTGAAGCAGTAGAGATTTGAAAGGTTTTGAATTGATCTTTACGAAATGGTTGATCAGTGATTGGTATTTTATCATATACAAAGTTTATGGTACAAATATTACAAAAAGAAGATGATAATGTTGTAGAAAATAGATATCACTTGCGAAAATATATGAAGATCGATGTACTTTTTCAAAGATATTGTAACGACCTGTTTAGTCCTTTCGGGCAGTAGAATCATTTGTGATAAAAATTGACTGGATCGACGGATCACGCGACGGACCGTCATGGCCATGACGGACCGTCATAGACCCCGTCGTCCCACACGTGTAATTTTCCTGTTGTTCTCCTCATTGCCCTCGACGACAAGAAGGACGAACCGTCATAGGCACAACGGTCCATCGGGCGTCTTCGTGCCAAAACACTTCAACTCTGAAAATCTGGGTACTAGGATCGACTCTCTGAACTCCATGACGGAACTGCAGCACGGACCTTCGTAGATACGATGGACCGTCACAAACCCTTTACTGAATTTAATTCTCTGAATCTTGTGACGGACCTGCAGGACGGATCGTCGTAGACACGACGGGCCGGTACAGGTTGCGTAACCTCGACTGGGTCGGATTTCTGCTAAAAGTTTTAAGGGGTGTTTTGGACCATTCATGACAAACTTTATGAAATTAGTGGGGTAATTTGAATAAGTTATTCACTTGGGGGTTAAAAGAAGTAACCTTAAAATAAATAGTGGGTTACTTTTATCATCTTTTATAATTGATTATATGATAATTAGGGTAAAAGAAAAAGAATTTGGAGAGGAAAAATAAAAAGAACAGAAGAGAGGGAGAACGAGCGAGAAAGGGGAGAAGCGAAGAGGAAAGCAAAGGCATTGAGAGGTAATTTGTTGATCAATATTCTTCGGTGGAGGTAGGTTATGGTTTATTCTATTCGTAGTAAACTCTTAATAGCGATTGATATGTATTGGGTGGTATTGTAAAGTCTTCTATATGCTTGATTGTGGGTTTGTATGTTGTAATTGTGTAATTGTGAAGGATTAGAATGTTGATACTGTTGAACCTTTAATCTTGAATCCTCTCTGTTAAGATGACGCCTTGTGTAACGACCTGTTTAGTCGTTTTGAGCAGCAGATTTTATTTCTGGAAAAACTGGCTGAGACGACGGATCCCACGACGGACCGTCATGGGCATGACGGACCGTCGAGGGAGTCTCGTTCCAAAACGCTTAGAATATGAAAATTTGGGTGCAGAGATCGACTCTCTGAACGTCACGACGGAATGGCAGGACGGAACGTCGTGGCCACGACGGACCGTCACAGGCCATTCACTAGAATCAAGTTTCTGAACTCTGTGACGGAGCAGCAGGACAGACCGTCGCAGGCACGACGGCCCGTCACAGGCTGCGTAATCCCAGGCTGGGTCGAATTTCTGTTAATTAATTTAAGGGGCATTTTGGACTATTTCCTTCTTTAATTATAAAGTGGTGGGTTAATGTTAATAAGTCTAATTACTTAGGGGTTAAAAGAGGTAACCTTAAGTTAATTAGTGGGTTATTATTTCCATCTTTTATACTTAATTATATGCTAATTAGGGTAAAAGAAAGAGGGTTTGAATAAGAAAAAGAAAAAGAACAGAAAGAGAGGGAGAACGAGTAGAGAGAGAGAGAGAAACAAAGAGGATAGCAAAGATTTTTAGAAGATAGCTTGTTGATCGCAATTCTTCGGTGGAGGTAGGTTATGGATTTTATACTATTCGTAGTAAACTCTTAATAGCGAATGATATGTGTTGGGTTGTATTGTGTAAAGTCTTCTATATGCTTAATTGTATGCTTGTATGATTGATTATACAATTGTGATAAAATAAGCATGATAAACTATTGAATCCCAAATCTTGAAACCCCTTGTTAATGATGACGCCTTGGTATAAAAGAAGGCTTGATGAACTAAAGTAATGGGGTTGATGATGCCTTGGTATAAAAGAAGGATTGATGAAGTAATAAGAATGAGATTAGTGGACCGGGTGTCACGAACCGACACGTAGTATTAGGGGGACCGGGTGTTACGAACCGATACATAGTATTAGGGGTACCGGGTGTCACGAACCGACACGTATAATTAGGGGATCGGGTGTCACGAACCGACACGTAGAATTAGGGGATCGGGTGTCACGAACCGACACGTAGAATTAGGGGATCGGGTGTCACAAACCGACACGTAGAATTAGGGGATCAGAGTGTCACGTACCGACACATAGTAGTAGGGGAGCGGAGTGTCACGTACCGACACAAGAGGAATAAAGATAATGAATTTTGAAAGATGTTAATATACTCAATCTAATGAACCTAATCCCAAATGAGTATAGTATTGAGGCTTGAGTCCTCATGTGTGAACTTGGCGGTACTTATAAATGATTATAGAACTTGTTGTTGCTACATGTTGAGCAGTACTCGTGTTCTGTACTGACCCCTACTTGTAGGTTTCTTTCTTTGTTATATGTGGATTGCAGCAAACATACCGTCGTCTTCAACTCAACCGCAACTCTAGCCAGTTTTCATTACACCGGATTTCAGGGTGAGCTAACGCTTCTAGCTTGGACTGGATCTTCTTCCTCATGTCTTGATGCCTTGAAGTTCCGGCATGGACTAGCTTTTGTTATTTTAGCTTCTTAGAATACTCTTAGTTTAGTAATTTGATCATAGATGTTCTTGTGGTGATGACTTCAGATTTTGGGGAAATAATAGATGTTGAATTTTAGAAGTTATTGAATTGGTTTTTATTAATGAGTTTAAGTCTTCCGCATTACTTTCTGTTGATATTATATTGAAATGTCAGGGTTTAGATTGGTTGGTTCTCTCACATAGGAGGGGAAGTGTGAGTGCGAGTCGCGACCCGTTTTGGGTCGTGACAAACTTGGTATCAAAGCATTAGGTTCGTTGGTCTCATCACACAAGAACAGGTCTAGTAGAGTCTTAAGGAACGGTAGGGGGACGCCTTTACTTTTCTTGAGAGGCTATAAGACTTTAGGAAAACTCCATTCTTTCTTTTCTTTCTTCTTTCGTGCTATTACTTGATCCAATTGGTATCTAGGTGATACCAATTGTGTATCTGACCATCTTCACTCTATTTCGCAGATGGTTAGAACTAGAGAACACAACGACTGCGCCAACACCAACGTCGGCAAACAAGAAGCGTCTGGGCCAGGCCACTGGGGCTGTAGCTCAGAGAGAAGTGGTGACAAGAGGCCGTGGAAGAGGCCGTGGGAGGACGTCCTCTAGAGGAAGAGGACGAGCACCTAGCCAATCTGGTACTAGGGCGGTGACTCCTCCACCGACTGAGGAAGTGATAAGAGAGGGTGAGGAAGGGGAAAATGAACAAGTGCAGAATGAAGGATTGCCACCCCAACCTACCCCAGAGAAGATCAATCAGGTTCTTGCTTATCTTAGCGGGTTATCTGATCAGGGCCAGACGCCTCCAGTGTTTTCTGCACCAACACCTCCGGTTCCGGAGGTACAACATGCCGCTACTATGGCTCTCCGCATGGATTCCTCATTGGAAATAGGCACGTTTCCTCGTCTGACCACAGGGCCTATAATGACAAATGATCAGCATGAACTTTTAAGTAAGTTCTTGAAATTGAAATCTCCAGTCTTCAAGGGTGCCGAATCTGACGATGCCTACGATTTTCTGGTTGACTGTCATGAGCTACTACACAAGATAGGTATAGTAAAACGGTTTGGTGTTGAGTTTGTGACTTATAAGTTTCAAGGGAACGCCAAAATGTGGTGGCGGTCACATGTTGAGTGTCAACCAACAGAGGCACCACCTATGACTTGGGCATCATTCTCTAGTTTGTTTATGGAAAAGTATATTCCCCGGACTTTGAGGGATAGGAAAAGAGATGAGTTCTTGAGCCTAGAGCAAGGGAGGATGTCGGTTACTACATATGAGGCCAAGTTTCGCGCATTATCCAGGTATGCCACTCAACTTTGTTTCAGTCCACAAGAGCGGATTCGCCGTTTTGTGAAGGGGTCGAGGTAAGAATTGCGGATTTCAGCCTTACAGGTAGCGGCTACGGCAAAATCCTTTCAAGAGGTGGTAAACTTCGTGATAGAGGTGGAAGGAGTGAAGCCAGATGAATTCACCATGGCATCGACATCAAGAAGGTTTCGAAAGGGAGGTGAGTTTAATGGTTCTTACTCTAGAGGACAGGGTTCAGGAGGTTACTACTACTACGGTCCGACCAATTCAGTCTTCACTACAGACTGTATTTGGGGGTCCACCTCAGACCGGTCAACACTTCTCTGAGAGACCTATGCTTGACTCCAGAGAGTGTTATGGATGTGGGGAGACTGGAAATATTAGGAGGAATTGTCCAAAACAGAGTTATAGACCCCCAATAGCTAGAGGTAGAGGTGGTCATGGTAGAGGCCGTTATTCGGAGAACGCGGTGGCCGAGGTAATGGTGGTCACCAAAACGTTCGGGGTAACGGGCAAACTGGAGCCACTACAGCCACAACATGGTAGGGTGGCACGGGCAGACAATGATAGGGGGCCCATTGTTACGCTTTCCCTGGCCTGTCTGAAGCGGAGGCATCAGATGCTGTTTATCAAAGGAATCTTTCGGTTTTTGATTGCATGGCTTCTGTATTATTTGATCCTGGCTCCACATTTTCATAGTATCTTCCTCATTTGCTACTGGTCTTAATTTACATTGTGAATTGCTTGACATGCCTATTCGTGTTCTACTCCGGTGGGTGAGTCTGTGGTATTTGAAAAGGTGTATAGGTCTTGTCTGGTGACTTTTGTGGGGAGAAATACTCATGTAGACTTGGTTCTCTTAGAAATGGTTGATTTTGATGTAATTCTGGGTATGACTTGGCTTTCTCTCCAAATTTTTGCAATCTTGGATTGTAATGCTAAAAACTGTGACGTTAGCCAAGCATGGGACAGACCCGTTAGTGTGGGAGGGTGACTACACTTCCAATCCGGTTCGTATCGTCTCCTTTCTTCGTGCTAAGAGAATGGTTAGTAAGGGCTGTTTAGCTTTCTTGGCACACCTCCGGGATGATACTACCCAAGTACCTTCAATTGAGTTGGTTTCGATAGTCCGCGAGTTTTTAGATGTGTTTCCTGCAGACCTTCCTGGTATGCCACCGGATAGAGATATTGACTTCTGCATCGATCTTGAACCAAGTACTTGCCCCATTTCTATACCCCCTTATAGAATGGCTCCCGCTGAGTTAAGAGAGTTAAAGGCCCAACTTCAAGAGTTGTTGAGCAAAGGTTTCATTAGACCAAGTGCATCCCCTTGGGGTGCTCCTGTTTTGTTTGTGAAGAAGAAGATGGAGTCTTCGGATGTGCATAGACTACCGGCAACTAAATAAAGTAACTGTTAAGACAGGTATCCTCTTCCTCGCATTGATGATTTTTTTCGATCAGTTACAGGTTGCTTGTGTCTTCTCAAAATTGATTTGAATCTGGTTACCATCAATTGAAAATACGGGCAGCAGATGTGCCAAAGACTGCTTTTCGAACCAGGTATGGGCATTATGAATTCTTGGTATGTCCTTTGGACTAACAAATGCCCCTGCTGCTTTCATGAGTTTGATGAACGGATTTTTAGCCATATCTGGATCTCTTTGTGATCGTATTTATTGACGATATACTGATATACTCCAAGAGTAAGGAGGAACATGAGGAGCATTTGAGAATTGTGTTGGAAATGTTTGAGGGAGAAAAAGCTTTATGCCAAATTCTCCAAGTGTGAGTTTGCTAGATCAGTGTCCTTCTTGGGGCACGTGGTTTCTAAGGATGGAGTGATGGTGGATCCTTCTAAGATCGAAGTAGTGAAGAATTGGGTAAGACCTACTAATGTGTCAGAAATAAAAGCTTTGTTTGGTTTCGCCAGTTACTACCGTCGATTTGTCACAGGATTCTCTTCTATTGCTTCCCAATTGACGAACTTGACTAAGTAGAATGTTCCATTTGTATGGTCTGATGAATGTGAGGAAAGCTTTCAGAAACTCAAGACCTTGCTGACTACCGCACCTATCCTTACCTTGCCAGTAGAGGGTAAGAACTTCATTGTTTATTGTGATGCATCCTATTCTGGTTTGGGTGCAGTACTAATGCAAGAGAAGAATGTGTATGCTTATGCTTCGAGGCAACTAAAGGTGCATGAACGTAATTATCCGACCCACAATTTAGAGTTGGCTGCGGTGGTTTTTGCATTAAAGCAATGGAGACACTATCTATATGGGGTTAAGTGTGAAGTCTATACGGATCATCGTAGCCTACAATATGTCTTTACTCAGAGAGATTTGAATTTGAGACAGAGGAGGTGGATGGAACTACTGAAGGATTATGATGTTACCATCTTGTATCACCCGGGAAAGCCTAATGTTGTGGCAGACGCCTTAAGTAGAAAAGCAGGGAGCATGGGTAGTTTAGCACACTTACAAGTTTCTAGAAGCCCATTGGCTAGAGAGGTTCAGACTCTGGCTAATGACCTTATGAGGTTAGAAGTAAATGAGAAGGGAGGATTGTTGGCCAGTGTGGAGGCGAGATCTTCTTTTCTTGACAAGATCAAGGGGAAACAGTTTGATGACGAGAAACTAAGTCGAATTCGAGATAAGGTGTTGCGAAGAGAGGCTAAAGAAGCAATAATGGATGAGGAAGGTGTTTTGAGAATTAAGGGAAGGGTATGTGTACCCCGTGTTTATGATTTGATCCCCACTATTCTTACAGAGGCTCATAGTTCCGGATATTCTATACATCCTGGTGCAACCAAGATGTACCGTGACCTAAGGCAACATTTTTGGTGGAGTAGAATGAAGCGCGACATTGTTGAGTTTGTTGCCAAATGTCCAAATTGTCAACAAGTAAAGTATGAACACCAGAGGCCCGGAGGAAACCCTTCAGAGAATGCCTATTTCCTGAATGGAAGTGGGAGAGATTGCAATGGATTTCGTGGTTGGTCTCCAAAGACATTGGGCAAGTTTGATTCTATTTGGGTAATTGTGGACAATTAACTAAGTCTGCTCATTTCATTCCGGTTAAGGTGACTTACAATGCAGAGAAGTTAGCCAGACTCTACATCTCAGAAATTGTTCGTTGCATAGAGTTCCACTT
Organism: Solanum habrochaites; assembly: GCA_027704765.1. Taxonomy (NCBI): domain Eukaryota; kingdom Viridiplantae; phylum Streptophyta; class Magnoliopsida; order Solanales; family Solanaceae; genus Solanum; species Solanum habrochaites. The sequence continues at coordinate 34,417,261 of JAKWJA010002495.1, forward strand.
TCCATCATATCATGATAGAGGTACGCAGTTCACTTCTAAGTTTTGGAGAAACATTGCACGCTGAATTAGGTACTAGGTTGGACCTTAGTACTGCATTTTCACCCTCAGACCGATGGACATTCTGAGCGAACGATTAAAGTATTGGAAGATATGCTTCGAGCATGTGTGATAGAATTCGGTGGTCATTGGGATAACTTTTTACCCTTAGCGGAGTTTTCATACAATAATAGCATACACTCCAGTATTGATATGCTCTCCTTTCGAAGCATTGTATGGAGGAGATGTAGGTCTCCATTGGTTGGTTTGATGCATTCGAGGTTATACCCTGGGGTACTGACCTTTTGAGGGATTCGTTAGGAAAGTGAAATCTATTCAAGAAAAGATTTTAGCGGCTCAAGTAGGAAAAGGAGTATGCAGATCGAAAGGTTAGGGACTTGGAGTTCATGGAAGGTGAGCAAGTTTTGCTGAAGGTTTCACCAATGAAGGGTGTGATGCGGTTTGGTAAAAGAGGTAAGCTAAGCCCGAGGTATATTGGTCCATCTGAAGTACTTAAGCGAGTAGGGGAGGTGGCTTATGAATTAGCCTTGCCTCCAGGGCTGTCAGGAGTGCATCCGGTATTTCATGTTTCTATGCTGAAAAGATACCATGGGGATGGAAACTACATCATTCGTTGGGATTAAGTCCTGCTTGATGAGAACTTATATTATGAGGAGGAGCCTGTTGCCATTTTAGATAGAGAAGTCCGCAAGTTGAGGTCAAGGGAGATTGCATCCATTAAGGTGCAATGGAAGAATCGACCAGTTGAAGAATCCACTTGGGAGAAGGAGGCTGATATGCAAGAAAGATACCAACACCTGTTTACAGATTCAGGTACTCCTTTTCACTCTTGTTGTTTTTCTTCTCGTGATCATTCGAGGACGAACGATGGGTAAATTGGTATCTATTTTAACGACCTGTTTAGTCGTTTTGAGCAGCATATTTTATTTTTGGAAAAACTGGCTGAGACGACGGATCCCACGACGAACCGTCGAGGGAGTCTCGTTCCAAAAAACTTAGAATATGAAAATTTGGGTACTGAGATCGACTCTCTAAACGTCACGACGGAATGGCAGGACGGAACGTCGGGGCCACGACGGACCGTCACAGGCCATTCACTAGAATCAAGTTTCTGAACTCTGTGACAGAGCAGCAGGACGGACCGTCGCAGGCACGACGGCCCGTCACAGGCTGCGTAATCCCAGGCTGAGTCGGATTTCTGTTAATTAATTTAAGGGGCGTTTTGGACTATTTCCTGCTTTAATTATAAAGTGGTGGGTTAATGTTAATAAGTCTAATTACTTGGGGGTTAAAAGAGGTAATCTTAAGTTAATTAGTGGGTTATTATTGACATCTTTTATACTTAATTATATGCTAATTAGGGTAAAAAGAGAGTTTTGAATAAGAAAAAGAAAAAGAACAGAAAGAGAGGGAGAACGAGTAGAGAGAGAGAGAAAACGAAGAGGATAGCAAGGATTTTGAGAAGATAGCTTGTTGATCGCAATTCTTCGGTGGAGGTAGGTTATGGTTTTTATACTATTCGTAGTAAACTCTTAATAGCGAATGATATGTGTTGGGTTGTATTGTAAAGTCTTCTATATGCTTAATTGTATGCTTGTATGAATGTGATTATACAATTGTGATAAAATAAGCATGATAAAGCTATTGAATCCCAAATCTTGAAAACCCCTTGTTAATGATGACGCCTTGGTATAAAAGAAGGCTTGATGAACTAAAGTAATGGGGTTGATGATGCCTTGGTATAAAAGAAGGATTGATGAAGTAATAAGAATGAGATTAGTGGAGCGGGTGTCACGAACCGACACGTAGTATTAGGTGGACCGGGTGTCACGAACCGACACGTATTATTAGGGGGACCGGGTTTTACGAACCGACACGTATAATTAGGGGATCGGGTGTCACGAACCGACACGTAGAATTAGGGGATCGGGTGTCACGAACCGACACGTAGAATTAGGGGATCGGGTGTCACGAACCGACACGTAGAATTAGGGGATCGGAGTGTCACGTACTGACACATAGTAGTAGGGGAGCGGAGTGTCACGTACCGACACAAGAGGAATAAAGATAATTAATTTTGAAAGATGTTAATATACTCAATCTAGTGAACCTAATCCCAAATGAGTATAGAATTGAGGCTTGAGTCCTCCTATGTGAACTTGGCGGTACTTATAAATGATTATAGAACTTGTTGTTGCTACATGTTGAGTATTATAGTTTATTTATGATATTATCTGATATATACTGTTTTCTATTTTGAGTTGGCCGATGATACCTACTCAGTACTCGTGTTCTGTACTGACTCCTACTTGTATGTTTCTTTCTTTGTTATATGTGGATTGCAGCAAACATACCGTCCTCTTCAACTCAACCGCAACTCTAGCCAGTTTTCATTACACCGGATTTCAGGGTGAGCTAACGCTTCTAGCTTGGACTGGATCTTCTTCCTCATGTCTTGATGCCTTGAAGTTTCGGCATGGACTAGCTTTTGTTATTTTAGCTTCTTAGAATACTCTTAGTTTAGTAATTTGATCATAGATGTTCTTGTGGTGATGACTTCCAGATTTTGGGGAAATAATAGATGTTGAATTTTAGAAGTTATTGAATTGGTTTTTATTAATGAGTTTAAGTCTTCCGCATTACTTTCTGTTGATATTATATTGAAATGTCAGGGTTTAGATTGGTTGGTTCGCTCACATAGGAGGGGAAGTGTGAGTGCCAGTCGCGACCCGTTTTGGGTCGTGACACCTTGGAATAACGAAGACTTGATGAAATAAAATTAATGAGATTAGTGGATCGGGTGTCACGTTCCGACACGTAGTATTAGGGGATCGGGTGTCACGTTCCGACACGTAGTATTAGGGGATCGGGTGTCACGTTCCGACACGTAGTATTAGGGTATCGGGTGTCATGTTCCGACACGTAGTATTAGGGGATCGGGTGTCACGTTCCGACACGTAGTATTAGGGGATCAGAGTGTCACGTTTTGACACGATAAGAATAAAGAGAAGTAATCTTGAATCATGTTAATATACTCAATTTCGAAGAACCTATGTCCCAAATGAGTATGGTGTGGAGGCTTGAGTCCTCATAGATGTGTTTGATGTTGTTGCCAATGGTTCGTGTACTTGTTGTTGCTACCTGTTGAGTATTGTACTTGATTTTATAATGTTACTTGATATATATTGCTTTCTATTTTGAGTTGGCCGATGATACCTACTCAGTACGTGTTCCTTGTACTGACCCCTACTTATATTTTCTTCTTGTGATTCTGTGGAGTGCAGCAAACGCGCCAACAACTTCGACTCGTCCGCAACTCTAGCCAGTCTCCAGCATATCAGAATTCAGGGTGAGCTATTGTTCCTAGCTCGGGCTGGATTCTCTCTTTCACGTCTTGATGTCTTGAAGTTTGGACATGGACCATCTTTTACTTATTTTTAGTTTCTTAAATACTCTTAGACTTAGTAATTTGAGGATAGATGTTCTTGATGTGATGACTTCCAGATTTTGGGGATGATAGTTGATAAACTTTAGAAGTTTGATTATTGGTTATTTTAATAAGATTTGAGTCTTCCGCATTATATTTTGTTTATTATGGTTGAACTGCTGGTAAATGTTGGGTTTAGATTTGTTGGTTCGCTCACATAGTTGGCTAAGTGTGGGTACCACTCGCGGCTCGTTTTGGGTCGTGACATATCAACATTTTATGTATTCCTCGAATACGAAATGTTTTAACTCATAATCTAATGCAATTCTCTATTTCCTTGCTAAATAGATTTTCTTTTTAAAATTCAACTTTCTCAATTTGGATTGTAAATGACACATTTATGTCGTATGAACATTTGAAAAAGATTATTAAGTAATATATTGAAGTTGTTTATTGTGGAAAATAATAATATAAAATATAGAAATCTTATATATTTAGAGGCTAATTACATCCTATCCCAGAAGTTTCCTCAATTACGAAAATCTCAAATTTTCATTGTTATCAAATACATTCCTTAATTGTCTGATACATTACTAATGATAATATATATTACTTCATGGAAGGATGTCTCCAAGAGGGGATATCTATGCATCCGAGAAGGGATGAATATATCCGAGAGGGAATAAGAATATATCCGAGAGAGGATTATGATATTTTAAGTTTTGAATTTCTGTAATTTATTCACCAAAATATGTAAAATTATATTGGGCCCGTATTACCAACCTTAAATTATCTAATTTATATTATATTAATTTACTTCTATTATATAGAAGAGTGAAGAGCAATGAGACGACCAATGGTAAATCAGTCATATAACTTCATCAAATATCTATACTTCTTGCTACACGTGTCACTCAATGCCCCAAGGTCATTTTGTTACCACACACTCAACTTTATTCTAGTATCCTCTCCATTGGATTCTTCTTACTTCTATTATTATAACAAAAATCTACCAAGAATGATAACAAGAAAATTAAATAGTTCTAGAAACATCTTTAATTATTCTTATTAGTATTACCTCATTCTTGTTATTTCTTCATTTCTTATGAGTTATTATGATATATATATTAATTATATGGGATCCCTTATTATATATATAAAAGTAAATAAACTATTACTATGCTTAGTTCTTAATAATTATATATCAAGTATAATATTAGGTGAAATTAATCAATATTAAAACTAAAATTTATATGTATATTTAAATTTTGTAATCTTAAATATGCTATATAAAAAATTAAAATTCAGAAGTTATTTTTTTTTTTGAAATGAAAAATATAAAATAAGTTCATATAAATCGAAAAGGAGGGAGTCATATATTAAAAAAGAAATATAATGATTTAAAAACTTTAATTCTTCGTTTTAATTTATAATTTGTTACATATTTGAAAATTACGTAAAAAGAAGCTTAAAAACGCAATGTAGCAATTTAAGATATTTTTCGAAAAACATGGTTAAAAACATAATGAAATTTGGTTACTGCCTTATTTTAATCGAAACAAAAAAAATTGCATATATTATTTGAAATAACGAAGAACTAAAAAGTATTATGAATCAAAGTAAAATAACAACTAAAAATATGTGAGAATCATATAAGAAATTTTGTTGATTTACCTAAAATCACTTGTATCAAATAAAATAAAACAAATAGAGTAACATTTATTATTCGAAAATAACATGAAAGGTATATATATTAACAATTAAAAAATATTATTTTTAGAAAAACACATATAAAAATTTAGTTCATTTTTTCAAATTTCATTTGTCACATAATGAAAGAAAAAAAACTAACATACGTTGGGTCTACGTTGGCGTGGACACCTGATAACTAGTTTCTATTTTATAAAAGAGCCATGATGAGGACGACGAGTGACAATTTTGTAATTTTAAACATTATTATGGGTAATGTTCTAAATTTATAGTTGTATAATTAATTGTCAAAATAGTTTTCGAAGAAGAATCCGATTTTCATTTTCAAGAGTCACAAAAAATTTTGGTTCATGTGTGGCCCACAAACTCATTTTATTTTATTTTTAAAAGTCAATTTGTATTGGTTTGATTATAATAATGAGATAAAGCTCAATTATGCCATCAAACTTTTAGAAAAGGTTCATTTATGTTATCTGTAAGTTTGGCTCATTTATGTCATTACTGTTAAAGAAAATGTCAATTGATGCCATTATTTTTAACAATGGTTTTGCAAAACCATTTTTGACACGTGTCCAATTATAATTCGGCCACACCATCATTTTTTTAATTAAAAAATTCAAAAAATAATTAATTCGATTTTATTTAGAATTTTAATTTTTTTATTAAAAAACTGATGACGTGTTAAATTTTAATTCGGTCATGTCATCAAATTTTTTAAATTAAAAAAGTCAAAAAAAATAAATTCAATTTTTTTTTCAGAATTATTATTATTATTATTTTTTATAAATTGATGACGTAGACGAATTACAATTGGACCTGTGTAAAAAAATGGTCTTGCAAAATCACTTTTAAAAAATAATGGCATGAATAGACCCTTTATTTAACAGTAATGACATAAATGAGTCAAACTTTGAAATGATGTCATAAATGAGCCTTTTCTGAAAGTTCAATGATATATTTGAGTCTTTTCCCTATAATAGTAATGTGAAAAATATTTTTCTTTTTATACTATTGACAATTTGAATCGTTCATCTATGTTTATTACTACTACAACGTATTCAATATAATCCTACAATCTTCCATGTATGTAATTTCCTTTTTAATTATATATAATGTTTTTTAAACATAAGTATTTATATAGTTTAAATTAACCTATTTTATTTCCAAAATAATATTTATTTTATCTTAATTCTATGTATGTAATTTCCCTTTTAATAATAAATAATGTTTTCTAAACATAAGTATTCACATAATTTTACTAAACCTATTTTATCTCCAACATAATATCTATTTTATATTTAAAAATTGTGAATTAAATAGCACAATTCTAAAGAGATAAAAAAAATAGAATTAATAATTTAAGAATTGACAGATAATGACTGCATAATCGTAGTTTAAGAAAAATACATAATCAATGAACGGGATAAATTTTCAAATAGAATGAATATATGGTACAAAAATTAATGTTGTCATCGAATTATATATCATATACTGTCACGACCCAAAACGGGTCGCGACTGGCACCCACACTTACCCTCCTATGTGAGCGAACCAACCAATCTAAACCCTGACATTTCAATATAATATCAATAGAAAGTAATGCGGAAGACTTAAACTCATTAATAAAAACCAATCAATACTTCTAAAATTCAACATCTATATTCCCCAAAATCTGGAAGTCATCACCACAAGAACATCTATGATCAATTACTAAACTAAGAGTATTCTAAGAAGCTAAAATAACAAAAGCTAGTCCATGCCGGAACTTCAAGGCATCAAGACATGAGGGAGAAGATCCAGTCCAAGCTAGAAGCATTAGCTCACCCTGAAATCCGGTGTACTGAAGACTGCTAGAGTTGCGGTTGAGTTGAAGACGACGGTGTTTGCTTGCAATGCACTCAATATAACAAAGAAAGAAACATGCAAGTAGGGGTCAGTACAAAACACGAGTACTGAGTAGGTATCATCGGCCAACTCAAAATAGAAAACAATATATATCAAATAATATCATAAATCAACTACAATACTCAACATGTAGCAACAACAAGTTCTATACTAATTAATAAGCACCGCCAAGTTCACCCATGAGGACTAAAGCCTCAAAGCCATACCCATTTGGAAATTAGGTTCATTAGATTGGGTATATTAACATCTTTCAAGATTCATTATGTTTATTCCTCTTGTGTCGGTACGTGACACTCCGATCCCCCTAATTCTACGTGTCGGTTCGTGACACCCATTCCCCTAATTCTACGTGTCGGTTCGTGACACCCGATCCCCTAATTCTACGTGTCGGTTCGTGACACCCGATCCCCTAATTCTACGTGTCGGTTCGTGACATTCGATCCCCTAATTCTACGTGTCGGTTCGTGACATCCGATCCCCTAATCTCATCACTTTAGTTCATCAAGCCTTCTTTTATACCAAGGCATCATCAATTCTCATTAACAAGGTAGATTAGGATTTCTTTCAAGATTAAGATTCAATAGCTTCATCATGCTTATTTTATCACAATGTGTATAATTCACCATTCAAATACAAGCTATATTAAGCATAGAAGGGTTACAATACACTACCCAATACATATCATTCGCTATTAGAGTTTACTACGAATAGCATGAAAACCATAACCTACCTCCACCGAAGAATTGTCTCCACCGAAGAATTGTGATCAAGCAAGCAAATTCTCCAAAGCTTTGTTTCCTCTTCGTTTCTCCCCTTTTTCGTTCGATTCTCTCTCTCTCTCTCTGTTCTTTCTATTTTTCTTATTCAAACCCTCTTTTTTTTACCCTAATTAGCATATAATTAAGTATAAAAGATGGCAATAATAACCCACTAATTAACTTAAGGTTACCTCTTTTAACCCCCAAGTAATTAGACTTATAAGCATTAACCCACTATTTTATAATTAAAGTAGGAAATAGTCCAAAACGCCCCTTAAATTACTTAACAGAAATCCGACCCAGCCTGGGATTACGCAGCCTGTGACGGCCCGTCGCGCCTGCGACGGTCCGTCCTGCTGCTCCGTCACAGTGTTCAGAGGATGAATTTACTGAATGGCCTGTGACGGTCCGTCGTGCCCACGACGTTCCGTCCTTCCATTCCATCGTAACGTTCAGAGAGTCGATCTCAGTACCCAAATTTATAATTTCTAAGTGTTTTGGAACGAGACCCCCACGACGGTCCGTCGTGCCCATGACGGTTCGTCGTGGGGTCCGTCGACTCGGCCAGTTTTTCCAGAAATAAAATTTGCTGCTCAAAACGACTAAATAGGTCGTTACAATAGATACCAATTTACCCATCGTTCGTCCTCGAACGATCACGGAAGAAAAACAACAAGAGTGAAAAGGAGTACCTGAATCTGTAAACAGATGTGGGTATCTTTCCTGCATATCAGCCTCCTTCTCCCAAGTGGATTCTTCAACTGGTCGATTCTTCCATTGCACCTTAATGGATGCAATCTCCCTCGACCTCAACTTGCGGACTTCTCTATCTAAAATGGCAACAGGCTCCTCCTCATAAGATAAGTTCTCATCAAGCAGAACTGAATCCCAACGAATGATGTAGTTTCCATCCCCATTGTACCTTTTCAAGATAGACACATGAAATACCGGGTGCACTCCTGACAGCCCTGGAGGCAAGGCTAATTCATAAGACACCTCCCCTACTCGCTTCAGGACTTCAAATGGACCAATATACCTCGGACTAAGCTTACCTCTTTTACAAAATCGCATCACACCCTTCATGGGTGAAACCTTCAGCTAGACTTGCTCACCCTCCATGAAATCCAAGTCCCTAACCTTTCGATCTGCATACTCCTTTTTCCTACTTTGAGCCGCTAAAAGATTTTCTTGAATAGATTTCACCTTTTCTAACGAATCTCTCAAAAGGTCAGTACCCCAAGGTCTAACCTCGAATGCATCAAACCAACCAATGGGAGACCTACATCTCCTACCATACAATGCTTCGAAAGGATCCATATCAATACTTGAGTGATAGCTATTATTGTATGTAAACTCCGCTAAGGGTAAGAAGTTATCCCAATGACCACCGAATTCTATCACACATGCTCGAAGCATATCTTCCAATACTTGAATCGTTCGCTCAGACTGTCCATCGGTGAGGGTGAAGGCAGAAGTACAGTATAAGGTCCAACCTAGTACCTAATTCTGCGTGCAATGTTCTCCAAAACTTAGAAGTAAAATGCGTACCTCTATCTGATATGATGGAAAGTGGAACTCCATGCAACCGAACAATTTCTGAGATGTAGAGTCTGGCTAACTTCTCTGCATTGTAAGTCACCTTAACCGGAATGAAATGAGCAGACTTAGTTAATCTGTCCACAATTACCCAACTTGCCCAATGTCTTTGGAAGACCAACCACGAAGTCCATTGCAATTCTCTCCCACTTCCATTCAGGAATAGGCATTCTCTGAAGTGTTCCTCCGGGCCTCTAGTGTTAATACTTTACTTGCTGACAATTTGGACATTTGGCAACAAACTCAACAATGTCGCGCTTCATTCTACTCCACCAAAAATGTTACTTTAGGTCACGGTACATCTTGGTTGCACCAGGATGTATAGAATATCCGGAACTATGAGCCTCTGTAAGAATAGTGTAGATCAAATCATCAACACGGGGCACACATACCCTTCCCTTAATTCTCAAAACACCTTCCTCATCCATTATTGCTTCTTTAGCCTCTCCTCGTAACACCTTATCTCGGATCCAAATCAGTTTCTTATCATCAAACTGTTTTCCCTTGATATTTTCAAGAAAGGAAGATCTTGCCTCCACACTGGCCAACAATCCTCCCTTCTCATTTACTTTTAACCTCATAAGGTCATTAGCCAGAGTCTGAACCTCTCTAGCCAATGGGCGTCTAGAAAGTTGTAAGTTGGATAAACTACCCATGCTCCCTACTTTTCTACTTAAGGCGTCTGCCACAACATTAGCTTTCCCGGGTGATACAAGATGGTAACATCATAATCCTTCAGTAGTTCCATCCACCTCCTCTGTCTCAAATTCAAATCTCTCTGAGTAAAGACATACTGTAGGCTACGATGATCCGTATAGACTTCACACTTAACCCCATATAGATAGTGTCTCTATTGCTTTAATGAAAACACCACCGCAGCTAACTCTAAATCTGTAACGACCTGTTTAGTCATTTTGAGCAGCAAATTTTAATTTTGGAAAAACTGGCGGAGTCGACGGACCCCACGACGAACCGTCATGGGCACGACGGACAATCGTGGGGGTCTCGTTTCAAAACACTTAGAATTCTGAAATTTGGGTACTGAAATCGACTCTTTGAACGTCACGACGGAATGGAAGGACGGAACATCGTGGGCACGACGGACCGTCACAGGCCATTCAGTAAATCTAGATCTCTGAACTCTGTGACGGAGCAGCGGGACGGACCGTCGCAGGCTGCGTAATCCCAGGCTGAGTCGGATTTCTGTTAATTAATTTAAGGGGCGTTTTGGACTATTTCCTGCTTTAATTATAAAGTGGTGGGTTAATGTTAATAAGTCTAATTACTTGGGGGTTAAAAGAGGTAACCTTAAGTTAATTAGTGGGTTATTATTACCATCTTTTTTACTTAATTATATGCTAATTAGGGTAAAAGAAAGAGGGTTTGAATAAGAAAAAGAAAAAAAAAGAACAGAAACAGAGGGAAATCAAGCAAGAGAGAGAGAAAACGAAGAGACAACAAGAATTTGAGGAATTTGCTTGCTTGATCACGAATCTTCGGTGGAGGTAGGTTATGGTTTTTATGCTATTCGTAGTAAACTCTTAATAGCGAATGATATGTGTTGGGTAGTATTATAAAGTCTTCTATATGCTAAATTGTGTTGCATGCATGATGTGATCTTATATATATGATTGTGATGAAATAAGCATGATGAAGCTATTGAATCCCAAATCTTGATAAAAACCTAATCTCTTGTTAATGATGATGCCTTGGTATAAAAGAAGGCTTGATGAACTAAAGTAATGAGATTGATGATGCCTTGGTAAGAGAGAAGGCTTGATGAATTGATAAGAATGAGATTAGGGGATCGGGTGTCACGAACCGACACGTAGATTTAGGGGATCGGGTGTCACGAACCGACATGTAGATTTAGGGGATCGGGTGTCACGAACCGACACGTAGATTTAGGGGATCGAGTGTTACGAACTGACACGTAGATTTAGGGGATCGGGTGTCACGAACTGGCACGTAGAATTAGGGGATCGGAGTGTAACGTTCTGACACATAGTAGTAGGGGATCGGAGTGTCACGTACCGACACATAGTGGTAGGGGAGCGGTGTGTCACGTACCGACACAAGAGGAATAAAGATAATGAATCTGGAAAGATGTTAATATACTCAATCTAATGAACCTAATTCCCAAATGAGTATGGTATTGAGGCTTGAGTCCTCATGAGTGAACTTGGCGGTACTTATAAATGATGTTTATACTTGTTGCTATCACCTGTTAAGAATATTAGTTGATTTTATGATGTTATCTGAGATATATTGCTTTCTATTTTGAGTTGGCCGATGATACCTACTCAGTACTTGTGTTTTGTACTGACCCCTACTTGTATGTTCTCTCTTTGTCATTTGTGGAGTGCAGCAAACGTGCCATCGTCTTCAACTCAGCCGCAACTCTAGCCAGTCTTCATCAAGCCAGATTTCAGGGTGAGCTATTGCTTCTAGCTTGGACTGGATCTTCCTCGTCATGTCTTGATGCCTTGAGATTTCGGCATGGACTAGATTTTTACTTATTTTAGCTTCTTAGATACTCTTAGATTAGTAATTTGAGGATATATGTTCTTGTGGTGATGACTTCCTGGTTTTGGGAATAAATAGTATTGAGTTTTTATAAGTTATTTAATCAATTTTCATTAATGAGTTTTAAGTCTTCCGCATTATATTTTGTTATTTATGGTTGAAACGTTGGGAATTGGATGGGTTGGTTCGCTCACATAGTAGGATAAGTGTGGGTGCCAGTCGCGGCCCATATTGGGTCGTGACAAACTTTGTATCAGAGCATTAGGTTCGTTGTTCTCATCACCCAAGAACAGGTCTAGTAGAGTCTTAAGGAACGGTAGGGGGACGCCTTTACTTTTCTTTGAGAGGCTATAAGACTCTAGGAAAACTCCATTCTTTCTTTTCTTCTTTCGTGCTATTACTTGAATCCAATTGGTATCTAGGTGATACAAATTGGTATCTGACCATCTTCACTCTATTTCGCAGATGGTTAGAACTAGAGTAACAACGACTACGCCAACACCAACGTCGGCAAGACAAGAAGAGTCTGAGCCAGCCACTGGGGTTGTAGCTCAGAGAGAAGTAGTGACAAGGGGCCGTGGAAGAGGCCGCGGGAGGACGTCCTCTAGAGGAAGAGGACGAGCACCTAGCCCATCGGGTACTAGGGCGGTGACTCCTCCACTGACTGAGGAAGTGGTAAGAGAGGGTGAGGAAGGGGAAAATGAACAAGTGCAGAATGAAGGATTTCCACCCCAACCTACCCCAGAGATGATCAATCAGGTTCTTGCTTATCTTAGCGGGTTATCTGATCAGGGCCAGACTCCTCCAGTGTTTTCTGCACCAACACCTCCGGTTGCGGAGGTACAACATGCAGCTACTATGGCTCCCCGCATGGATGCCTCATTGGAAATAGGCACGTTTCCTCGTCTGACCACAGGGCCTATAATGACAAATGATCAACATGAACTTTTCAGTAAGTTCTTGAAATTGAAACCTCTAGTTTTCAAGGGTGCTGAATCTGAGGATGCTTATGATCTTCTGGTTGACTGTCATGAGCTACTACACAAGATGGGTATAGTAGAACGGTTTGGTGTTGAGTTTGTGACTTATCAGTTTCAAGGGAACGCCAAAATGTGGTGGCGGTCACATGTTGAGTGTCAACCAACAGAGGCGCCACCTATGACTTGGGCAGCATTTTCTAGCTTGTTTATGGAGAAGTATATCCCCCGTACTTTGAGGGATAGGAAAAGGGATGAGTTTTTTGAGCCTAGAGCAAGGTAGGATGTCGGTTACTGCATATGAGGCTAAATTTCGTGCATTATCCCGGTATGCCACCCAACTATGTTTCAGTCCACAAGAGCGTATTCACCGTTTTGTGAAGGGGTTGAGATCAGAGTTGCGAATTTCAGCCTTACAGGTAGCGGCCACAGCGAAATCTTTTCAAGAAGTGGTGGACTTCGTGATAGAGGTAGAGGGAGTGAAGCCTGATGACTTCACCATGGCATCGACATCTAAAAGGTTTCGCAAGGGAGGTGAGTTTAATGGTTCTTACTCCAGAGGACAGGGTTCAGGAGGTTTCTCGGTCCGACCAATTCAGTCTTCACTATAGACTGTAGTTGGGGGTCCACCTCAGACCGGGCAACACTTCTCTGAGAGACCTATGCTTGACTCCAGAGAGTGTTATGGATGTGGGGAGACTGGACATATTAGGAGGAATTGTCCAAAACAGAGTTATAGACCCCCAATAGCTAGAGGTAGAGGTGGTCATGGTAGAGGCCGTTATTCGGGAGAACGCGGTGGCCGAGGTAATGGTGGTCACCAAAAAGGCCGGGGTAACGGGAAAACTGGAGCCACTACAGCACAACATGGTAGGGGCAACGGGCAGACAGGTGATAGGGCCCATTGCTACGCTTTCCCTGGGCGGTCTGAAGCGGAGGCATCGGATGCTGTTATCACAGGTAATCTTTTGGTTTGTGATTGTATGGCTTCTGTACTATTTGACCCTGGCTCTACATTTTCATATGTATCTTCCGCATTTGCTAATGGACTTAATTTACATTGTGAATTGCTTGACATGCCTATTCGTGTTTCTACTCCGGTGGGTGAGTGTGTGATAGTTGAAAAGGTATATAGATCTTGTCTGGTGACTTTTGTGGGGAGCAATACTCATGTAGACTTGGTTATCTTAGAAATGGTTGATTTTGATGTAATTCTGGGTATGACTTGGCTTTCTCCAAATTTTGCAATCTTGGATTGTAATGCTAAAACTGTGATGTTAGCCAAGCCTGGGACAGATCCGTTAGTGTGGGAGGGTGACTACACTTCCAATCCGGTTCGTATCGTCTCCTTTCTTCGTACTAAGAGAATGGTTAGTAAAGGGTGTTTAGCGTTCTTGGCACACCTCCGGGATGATACTACCCAAGTACCTTCAATTGAGTCAGTTTCGATAGTCCGCGAGTTTTTAGATGTGTTTCCTGCAGACCTTCCGGGTATGCCACCGGATAGAGATATTGACTTCTGCATCGATCTTGAACCAAGTACTCGCCCCATTTCTATACCCCCTTATAGAATGGCTCCCACTGAGTTGAGAGAGTTAAAGGCCCAACTTCAAGAGTTGTTGAGCAAAGGTTTCATTAGACCAAGTGCATCCCCTTGGGGTGCTCCTGTTTTGTTTGAGAAGAAGAAAGATGGGAGTCTTCGGATGTGCATAGACTACCGGCAACTAAATAAAGTAACTGTTAAGAACAGGTATCCTCTTCCTCGCATTGATGATTTGTTCGATCAGTTACAAGGTGCTTGTGTCTTCTCAAAAATCGACTTGAGGTCTGGTTATCATCAATTGAAAATACGGGCAGCAGATGTGCCAAAGACTGCTTTTCGAACCAGGTATGGGCATTATGAATTCTTGGTAATGTCCTTTGGACTAACGAATGCCCCTGCTGCTTTCATGAGCTTGATGAACGGGATTTTTAAGCCATATCTGGATCTCTTTGTGATCGTGTTTATTGATGATATACTGATATACTCCAAGAGTAAGAAGGAACATGAGGAGCATTTGAGAATTGTGTTGGAAATGTTGAGGGATAAAAAGCTTTATGCCAAATTCTCCAAGTGTTAGTTTTGGCTAGATTCAGTGTCTTTCTTGGGGCACGTGGTTTCTAAGGATGGAGTGATGGTGGATCCCTCTAAGATCGAAGTAGTGAAGAATTGGGTAAGACCTACTAATGTGTCAGAAATAAGAAGATTTGTTGGTTTAGCCAGTTACTACCGTCGATTTGTCAAGGGATTCTCTTCTATTGCTTCCCCATTGACGAACTTGACTAAGCAGAATGTTCCATTTGTATGGTCGGATGAATGTGAGGAAAGCTTTCAGAAACTCAAGACCTTGTCTACCGCACCTATCCTTGCCTTGCCAGTAGAGGGTAAGAACTTTATTGATTATTGTGATGCATCTTATTCTGGTTTGGGTGCAGTGCTAATGCAAGAGAAGAATGTAATTGCTTATGCTTCGAGGCAATTAAAGGTGCATGAACGTAATTATTCGACCCACGATTTAGAGTTGGCTGCGGTGGTGTTTGCATTAAAGCAATGGATACACTATCTATAAGGAGTTAAGTGTGAAGTCTGTACGGATCATCGTAGTTTACAGTATGTCTTTACTCAGAGACATTTGAATTTGAGACAGAGGAGGTGGATGGAACTACTGAAGGATTATGATGTTACCATCTTGTATCATCCGGGAAAGGCTAATGTTGTGGCAGACGCCTTAAGTAGAAAAGCAGGGAGCATGGGTAGTTTAGCCCACTTACAAGTTTCTAGACGCCCATTGGCTAGAGAGGTTCAGACTCTGGCTAATGACTTTATGAGGTTAGAAGTAAATGAGAAGGGAGGATTGTTGGCCAGTGTGGAGGCGAGATCTTGTTTTCTTGACAAGATCAAGGGGAAACAGTTTGATGACGAGAAACTAGCCGAATCCGAGATAAGGTGTTGCGAGGAGAGGTTAAAGAAGCAATAATGGATGAGGAAGGTGTTTTGAGAATTAGGGGAAGAGTATGTGTACCACGTGTTGATGATTTGATCCACACTATTCTTACAGAGGCTCATAGTTCCGGATATTCTATACATCCTGGGGCAACCAAGATGTACCGTGACCTAAGGCAACATTTTTGGTGGAGTAGAATGAAGCGCGACATTGTTGAGTTTGTTGCCAAATGTCCAAATTGTCAGCAAGTAAAGTATGAACACCAAAGGCCCGGAGGAACACTTCAGAGAATGCCCATTCCTGAATGGAAGTGGGAGAGAATTGCAATGGACTTCGTGGTTGGTCTTCCAAAGACATTGGGCAAGTTTGACTCTATTTGGGTAATTGTGGACAGATTAACTAAGTCTTCTCATTTCATTCCGGTTAAGGTGACTTACAATGCAGAGAAGTTAGCCAGACTCTACATCTCATAAATTATTCAGTTGCATGGAGTTCCACTTTCCATCATATCAGATAGAGGTACGCATTTTACTTCTAAGTTTTGGAGAACATTGCACGCGGAATTAGGTACTAGGTTGGACCTTAGTACTGCATTTCACTCTCAGACCGATGGACAGTCTGAGCGAACGATTCAAGTATTGGAAGATATGCTTCGAGCATGTGTGATAGAATTCGGTGGTCATTGGGATAACTTCTTACCCTTAGCGGAGTTTTCATACAATTATAGCTATCACTCCAGTATTGATATGGCTCCTTTCGAAGCATTGTATGGGAGGAGATGTAGGTCTCCCATTGGTTTGTTTGATGCATTCGAGGTTAGACCTTGGGATACTGACCTTTTGAGGGATTCGTTAGAGAAGGTGAAATCTATTCAAGAAAAGCTTTTAGCGGCTCAAAGTAGGCAAAAGGAGTATGCAGATCGAAAGGTTAGGGACTTGTAGTTCATGGAAGGTGAGCAAGTTTTGCTGAAGGTTTCACCCATGAAGGGTGTGATGCGATTTGGTAAAAGAGGTAAGCTAAGTCCAAGGTAAATTGGACCCTTTGAAGTTCTGAAGCGAGTAAGGGAGGTGGCTTATGAATTAGCCTTGCCTCCAGGGCTGTCAGGAGTGCACCTGGTATTTCATGTGTCTATGTTGAAAAGGTACCATGGGGATGGAAACTACATCATTCGTTGGTATTCAGTTCTGCTTGATGAGAACTTATCTTATGAGGAGGAGCCTGTTGCCATTTTAGATAGAGAAGTCCACAAGTTGAGGTCAAGGGAGATAGCATCCATTAAGGTGCAATGGAAGAATCGGCCAGTTGAAGAATCCACTTGGGAGAAGGACGCTGATATGCAAGAAAGATACCCACACCTGTTTACAGATTCAGGTACTTCTTTTCACTCTTACTTTTCTTCTCGTGATCGTTCGGGGACGAACGATGGGTAAATTGGTATTTATTGTAACGACCTGTTTAGTCGTTTTGAGCAGCAGATTTTAATTCTGGAAAAACTGGCGGAGTCGACGGACCCCACGACGAACCGTCATGGGAACGACGGACCGTCGTGGGGGTCTCGTTTCAAAACACTTAGAATTCTAAAATTTGGGTACTAAAATCGACTCTCTGAACGTCACGACGGAATGGCAGGACGGAACGTCGTGGGCACGACGGACCGTCACAGGCCATTCAGTAAATCTAGATCTCTGAACTCTGTGACGGAGCAGCAGGACAGACCATCGCAGGCGCGATGGGCCGTCACAGGCTGCGTAATCCCAGGCTGGGTCGGATTTCTGTTAATTAATTTAAGGGGCGTTTTGGACTATTTCCTGCTTTAATTATAAAGTGGTGGGTTAATGTTAATAAGTCTAATTACTTGGGGGTTAAAAGAGGTAACCTTAAGTTAATTAGTGGGTTATTATTACCATCTTTTATACTTAATTATATGCTAATTAGGGTAAAATAAAGAGGGTTTGAATAAGAAAAATAAAAAAAAAGAATAGAAACAGAGGGAAATCGAGCAAGAGAGAGAGAAAACGAAGAGACAACAAGAATTTGAGGAATTTGCTTGCTTGATCACGAATCTTCGGTGGAGGTAGGTTATGGTTTTTATGCTATTCGTAGTAAACTCTTAATAGTGAATGATATGTGTTGGGTAGTATTATAAAGTCTTCTATATGCTTAATTGTGTTGCATGCATGATGTGATCTTATATATATGATTGTGATGAAATAAGCATGATGAAGCTATTGAATCCCAAATCTTGATAAAAACCTAATCTCTTGTTAATGATGATGCCTTGGTATAAAAGAAGGCTTGATGAACTAAAGTAATGAGATTGATGATGCCTTGGTAAGTGAGAAGGCTTGATGAATTGATAAGAATGAGATTAGGGGATCGGGTGTCACGAACCGACACGTAGATTTAGGGGATCGGGTGTCACGAACCGACACGTAGATTTAGGGGATCGGGTGTCACGAACCGACACGTAGATTTAGGGGATCGGGTGTCACGAACTGACAAGTAGATTTAGGTTATCGGGTGTCACGAACCGGCACGTAAAATTAGGGGATCGGAGTGTCACGTTCTGACACATAGTAGTAGGGGATCAGAGTGTCACGTACCGACACATAGTGGTAGGGGAGCAGAGTGTCACGTACTGACACAAGAGGAATCAAGATAATGAATCTGGAAAGATGTTAATATACTCAATCTAATGAACCTAATTACCAAATGAGTATGGTATTGAGGCTTGAGTCCTCATGAGTGAACTTGGCGGTACTTATAAATGATGTTTATACTTGTTGCTATCACCTGTTAAGAATATTAGTTGATTTTATGATGTTATCTGAGATATATTGCTTTCTATTTTGAGTTGGCCGATGATACCTACTCAGTACTTGTGTTTTGTACTGACACCTACTTGTATGTTCTCTCTTTGTCATTTGTGGAGTGCAGCAAACGTGCCATCGTCTTCAACTCAGCCGCAACTCTAGCCAGTCTTCATCAAGCCAGATTTCAGGGTGAGCTATTGCTTCTAGCTTGGACTGGATCTTCCTCGTCATGTCTTGATGCCTTGAGATTCCGGCAAAGACTAGCTTTTTACTTATTTTAGCTTCTTAGATACTCTTAGATTAGTAATTTGAGGATAGATGTTCTTGTGGTGATGACTTCCAGGTTTTGGGAATAAGTAGTATCGAGTTTTTATAAGTTATTTAATCAATTTTCATTAATGAGTTTTAAGTCTTCTGCATTATATTTTGTTATTTATGGTTGAAACGTTGGGAATTGGATGGGTTGGTTCGCTCACATAGTAGGATAAGTGTGGGTGCCAGTCGCGGCCCATTTTGGGTCGTGACAAAATCGTGGGTCGGATAATTACGTTCATGCACCTTTAATTGCCTCGAAGCATAAGCAATTACATTTTTCTCTTGCATTAGCACGGCACCCAAACCAGAATAGGATGCATCACAATAAACAATGAAGTTCTTACCCTCTACCGGCAAGGTAAGGATAGGTGCGGTAGTCAACAAGGTCTTGAGTTTCTGAAAGCTTTCCTCACATTCATCCGACTATACAAATGGAACATTCTGCTTAGTCAAGTTCGTCAATTGGGAAGCAATAGAAGAGAATCCCTTGACAAATCGACGGTAGTAACTGGCTAAACCAACAAAGCTTCTTATTTCTGACACATTAGTAGGTCTTACCCAATTCTTCACTACTTCGATCTTAGAAGGATCCACCATCACTCCATCCTTAGAAACCACGTGCCCCAAGAAGGACACTGAATCTAGCCAAAACTCACACTTGGAGAATTTAGCATAAAGCTTTTTCTCCCTCAACATTTCCAACACAATTCTCAAACGCTCCTCATGTTCCTTCTTACTCTTGGAGTATATCAGTATATCATCAATAAATACGATCACAAAGAGATCCAGATATGGCTTAAAAATCCCGTTCATCAAGCTCATGAAAGCAGCAGGGGCATTCGTTAGTCCAAAGGACATTACCAAGAATTCATATTGCCCATACCTGGTTCGAAAAGCGGTCTTTGGCACATCTGCTGCCCGTATTATCAATTGATGATAACCAGACCTCAAATCAATCTTGGAGAAGACACAAGCACCTTGTAACTTATCGAACAAATCATCAATGCGAGGAAGAGGATATCTGTTCTTAACAGTTACTTTATTTAGTTGCCGGTAATCTATGCACATCCGAAGACTCCCATCTTTCTTCTTCACAAACAAAACAGGAGCACCCCAAGGGGATGCACTCGGTCTTATAAAGCCTTTCCCTAACAATTCTTGAAGTTGGGCTTTTAACTCCCTTAACTCTGCTGGAGCCATTCTATAAGGGGGTATGGAAATGGGGAGATTACCCGGTTCAAGATCGATGCAGAAGTCAATATCTCTATCCGGTGGCATACCAGGAAGGTCTGCAGGAAACACATCTAAAAACTCGCGGACTATCGAAACCGACTCAATTGAAGGTACTTGGGTAGTATCATCCCGGAGGTGTGCCAAGAAAGCTAACAACCCTTACTAACCATTATCTTAGCACGAAAAAAGGAGACGATACGAACCGGATTGGAAGTGTAGTCACCCTCCCACACTAACGGATCTGTCCCAGGCTTGGCTAACGTCACAGTTTTAGCATTAGAATCTAAGATTACAAAATTTGGAGAAAGCCAAGTCATACCCAGAATTACATCGAAATCAACCATTTCTAAGATAACCAAGTCTACATGAGTATTGCTCCCCACAAAAGTCACCAGACAAGACCTATATACCTTTTCAACTATCACAGACTCACCCACCGGAGTAAAAACACGAATAGGCATGTCAAGCAATTCACAATGTAAATTAAGACCATTAGCAAATGCGGAAGATACACATGAAAATGTAGAGCCAGGGTCAAATAGTATAGAAGCCATACAATCACAAACAAAAAGATTACCTGTGATAACAACATCCGATGCCTCCGCTTCAGACCGCCTAGGGAAAGCGTAGCAATGTGCCCTAACACCTGTCTGCCCGTTGCCCCTACCATGTTGTGCTGTAGTGGCTCCAGTTTGCCCATTACCCCGTCCATTTTGGTGACCACCATTACATCGGCCACCACGTTCTCCAGAATAACGGCCTCTACCATGACCACCTCTACCTCTAGCTATTGGGGGTCTATAACTCTGTTTTGGACAATTCCTCCTAATATGTGCAGTCTCCCCACATCCATAACACTCCCTGGAGTCAAGCATAGGTCTCTCAGAGAAGTGTTGACCGGTCTGAGGTGGACCCCCAACTACAGTCTGTAGTGAAGACTGAATTGGTCGGACTGAGTAACCTCCTGAACCCTGTCCTCTAGAGTAAGAACCATTAAACTCACCTCCCTTTCGAAAACTTTTTGATGTCGATGCCATGGTGAAGTCATCTGGCTTCACTCCTTCCACCTCTATCACGAAGTCTACCACTTCTTGAAAGGATTTTGCCGTAGCCGCTACCTGTAAGGCTGAAATTCGCAATTCTGACCTCAACCCTTTCACAAAACGGCGAACCCGCTCTTGTGGACTGAAACATAGTTGGGTGGCATACCTGGATAATGCGCGAAACTTAGCCTCATATGCAGTAAACGACATCCTACCTTGCTCTAGGCTCAAGAACTCATCTCTTTTCCTATCTCTCAAAGTCCGGGGAATATACTTCTCCATAAACAAGCTAGAGAATGATGCCCAAGTCATAGGTGGTGCTTATATTGGTTGACACTCAACATGTGACCGCCACCACATTTTGGCGTTCCCTTGAAACTGATAAGTCACAAACTCAACACCAAACCGTTCTACTATACCCATTTTGTGTAGTAGCTCATGACAGTCAACCAGAAAATCATAGGCATCCTCAGATTCAGCACCCTTGAAGACTGGAGGTTTCAATTTCAAGAACTTACTGAAAAGTTCATGCTGATCATTTGTCATTATAGGTCCTGTGGTCAGACGAGGAAACGTGCCTATTTCCAATGAGGCATCCATGCGGGGAGCCATAGTAGCTGCATGTTGTACCTCCGAAACCGGAGGTGTTGGTGCAGAAAACACTGGAGGTGTCTGGCCCTGATCAGAAAACTCACTAAGATAAGCAAGAACCTGATTGATCATTTCTGGGGTAGGTTGGGGTGGCAATTCCTCATTCTGCACTTGTTCATTCTCCCCATCCTCGCCCTCTCTTACCACTTCCTCAGTTGGTGGAGGAGTCACCACCCTAGTACCAGATGGGCTAGGTGCTCGTCCTCTTGCCCTAGAGGACAACCTCCCACGACCTCTTCCACGGCCTCTTGTCACTACTCATCTTCGAGATACAGCCCCAGTGACTGGCTCAGACGCACCCTGTTCTGCCGGTGCTGGTGTTTGCGTAGTTGTTGCTCTAGTTCTAACTATCTGCGAAATAGAGTGAAGATGGTCAGATACCAATTCGTATCACCTAGATACAAATTGGATCCAAGTAATAGCACGAAAGAAAGAAAGAATGAAATTTTCCTAAAGTCTTATAGCCTCTCAAATAAAAGTAAAGGCGTCCCCCTACCGTTCCTTAAGACTCTACTAGACCTGTTCTTGTGTGATGAGACCAACGAACCTAATGCTCTTATACCAAGTTTGTCACGACCCAAAACGGGTCGCAACTGGCACCCACACTTACCCTCCTATGTGAGCGAACCAACCAATCTAAACCCTGACATTTCAATATAATATCAACAGAAAGTAATGCGGAAGACTTAAAATCATTAATAAAAACCAATTCAATAACTTCTAAAATTCAACATCTATTATTTCCCCAAAATCTGGAAGTCATCACCACAAGAACATCTATGATCAAATTACTAAACTAAGAGTATTCTAAGAAGCTAAAATAACAAAAGCTAGTCCATGCCGGAACTTCAAGGAATCAAGACATGAGGGAGAAGATCCAGTCCAAGCTAGAAGCATTAGCTCACCCTGAAATCCGGTGTACTGAAGACTGGATAGAGTTGCGGTTGAGTTGAAGACGACAGTATGTTTGCTGCACTCCACATATAACCAATAAAGAAACATGCAAGTAGGGGTCAGTACAAAACACAAGTACTGAGTAGGTATCATCGGCCAACTCAAAATAGAAAACAGTATATATCAAATAATATCATAAATCAACTACAATACTCAACATGTAGCAACAACAAGTTCTATACTCATTAATAAGCACCGCCAAGTTCACCCATGAGGACTTAAGCCTCAAAGCCATACCCATTGGAAATTAGGTCATTAGATTGGGTATATTAACATCTTCAAGATTGATTATGTTTATTCCTCTTGTGTCGGTACGTGACACTCCGATCCCCCTAATTCTACGTGTCGGTTCGTGACACCCGTTCCCCTAATTCTACGTGTCGGTTCGTGACACCCGATCCCCTAATTCTACGTGTCGGTTCGTGACACCCGATCCCCTAATTCTACGTGTCGGTTCGTGACACCCATTCCCCTAATTCAATGTGTCGGTTCGTGACACCCGATCCCCTCATCTCATCACTTTAGTTCATCAAGCCTTCTTTTATACCAAGGCATCATCAATTCTCATTAACAAGGTAGATTAGGATTTCTTTCAAGATTAAGATTCAATAGCTTCATCATGCTTATTTTATCACAATTGTATAATCACATTCATACAAGCATAAATTAAGCATATAGAAGGGTTACAATACTACCCAATACATATCATTCGCTATTAAGAGTTTACTACGAATAGCATGAAAATCATAACCTACCTCCACCGAAGAATTGTGATCAAGCAAGCAAATTCCCCAAAGCTTTGTTTCCTCTTCGTTTCTCCCCTTTTCGTTCGATTCTCTCTCTCTCTCTGTTCTTTCTATTTTTCTTATTCAACCTTCTTTATTTTACCCTAATTAGCATATATTAAGTATAAAAGATGGCAATAATAACCCACTAATTACTTAAGGTACCTCTTTTAACCCCCAAGTAATTAGACTTATAAACATTAACCCACTACTTTATAATTAAAGCAGGAAATAGTCCAAAATGCCCCTTAAATTACTTAACAGACATACCCAGCCGGGATTACGCATCCTGTGACGGCCCGTCGCGCCTGTGACAGCCCGTCGCACCTGTGACGGCCGTCGCGCCTGCGACGGTCCGTCCTGCTGCTCCGTCACAGAGTTCAGAGGAGGAATTTTATGAATGGCCTGTGACGGTCCGTCGTGCCCACGACGTCCGTCCTGCCATCCGTCGTGACGTCAGAGAGTCGATCTCAGTACCCAAATTTCTAATTTCTAAGTGTTTTGAACGAGAACCCCCACGACGGTCCGTCGTGCCCATGACGGTTCGTCGTGGGGTCCGTCGACTCGGCCAGTTTTTCCAGAAATAAAATCTGCTGCTCAAAACGACTAAACAGGTCGTTACATATACTTAGGAAATTTTCACATTAGATAAACTACGAATTGACCTTCCTATAATAGTGAATTGCACTTTTAAGTCTTGATTTCTACTTCTTACAATCTTGAATTATGATAAATTAGAGTCAATCGTCGAGAGTAAAAAATATATTAAATATAAGATTATGAATGCTTAAAATTTTATAAATCAATATTTTCTCAATTAATATCAATACTTCAATTTCAGAGTTACGTTACTTTATTACATTATTTATTTTAAAATTTTGGTTATTATCGTCTAGATATTGATTTAAAAAAAACAATAAAAGATACTTGTAAAAAAAGGTTTAGCATTTTCATTTTAAATTTTGTTAAATAGAAAAATAGTTTTTTAAAAAAACTTAACTAAAGTTTGTAATCACTCAATTTCGATTTATGTAAAGTTTATTTGACTTAAAATGAAGTTTTTAAAAAAATACTTTTAAGACTTGTGGTCTAAAACAAACCATGGATATTCATATGACTATAAATCTTCTTACTAAGAATAAAATGTATATTTTAAAATCAAAATGTTATTAAATATATTAATACATCATTCTTTTGAAATTGACTGCAGAGAAAAATATGTCACATAAATTAAAGTTAAAATGACATAAGTTTTCATAGTTTTAAGAGTTAATAAATTATATCTCTACTCTCTTTCAAATTACAAAAAAATTCTTAGGATTAAAAAAAATTAGATTTATCAGCAAACATGCATAAACATTGGTCATGATACATTGTTATTCAGGAAACTTGTAGACATATAGCTCACGGATGAATCCGAGAGGAGAGAGCTATATTTGAGAGGGAATATGGATGTAGAGGAGAGAAATGTATCTAAGAGATGATAAAGATGTATTCAAAAGGGATGAACATGTATTCGAGAGAGGATATGTATGTATTCGATAGGAGATAGTGATGTATCTGACAGAAGAGAGAGATGTATCTAATACGGGATTTTTGTTTGAATGCTAATTTTTTTTTAAAATTATTAGAAAATAATATGTGAATTTAGGGGAAAACAATTAAAATTATACAGATAATTAATCATATTGAGTCCGTGAAGGGGCCTTCAATTATCTAGTTTTTATTATATAGAAGAGCGAAGTGGGAGGACGACCAAGGGCAAAAATATAATTTCACTCTAACAAAAAATCTATGAAGAAAGATAATAAATAATTCTAGAATTATCTTTTTATATATGAAGTGAATAATGATCAAGGGAAAAATGTAATTTCACGCTAATAAAAATCTACCAAGAATGATAGTTCTTAAAATATGTTAAGTTATTGTTACTACCATTAACTTATTTTGTTATTACTTCATTTCCTTTTTATTTGTTTTGTGAGTTATTGTGATATCTATTTTATTAGGCATAATACATATATTGGACCCTAAACTTGACTTCAAATTTTAACTTTGACGTCCAACTTTCATAATGCACAAACAAACAGTTTAACTATCCAACTTTTAAATAAATAAATACATGAGTCCTACATGACACAATACAACTAGGACACCACGTATGACAAAAAATGACATGTAGGACATGTGTGTCTATTTGTTTAATTTTATGCAAGTTTAAGTCTACTTGTGCACACCCAAAGTTGAAAGACATAAATGTGATCCGAAGTCAAGTTATAGGGCATATTTATGTACTATGTCATTTTATTATTACTCTATTTTACTATTACTTTTATTTAATTCTTAATATTTTTTTATTCATTATGCTTGTAAAAGCCTACTATTTATATAAAATTATCATGAATTAATTATTTTAATCTTTATTTTAACTCTAATTAATATACTTGAAAATAAATTAGTGTGATAAAATTAATAATATATATTAGATTGAAATTAAAGAAAAAATGTTTAAAAGTAACTTTACAAATAAAAATGAATACGATGATGTATTTGTATTAAAGATGACCAAGAATAAAAATGTAATTTCATTCTAATAAAAATCTATCAAAAATAAATAATTTTAGAAACATTTTTCTATATATGAAGTGAATAACGATCAAAGGTAAAAATGTAACTCATGCAAGCAAAAATCTACCAAAAATGATAAGAAGAAAGTTAAATAGTTCTAGAAACATCTTTAGGAATTATTATTAGTATTACCTCATTTTTGTTATTTCATCATTTTTTATGAGTTATTCTGATATCTATTTATTATATGAAAGTTAATAAATAATGATTACGCTTAGCTCTTAATAATTATATATCAAGTATAATATTAGCTGAAACGAATCAAAAATAAAATTAAAAATTATATGTATATTAAATTTTGTGTATTGAAATATTTTTTAATTTTGTGGTCTTTAATATACTATATAAAAAAAATTAAAATTTAGAAGTTGTTTTCTTTTTGAAATGAAATAAAAAATAAGTTCATATAAAATAAAAAAGGAGGGAGTCATAGATTAAATATAAAATATACATGTGTTATTATTAAAATGAGCTTTCATATATTATTGTTTTTTAAAAAAATTGTTTGGTTTCCTTCTATTAATTTGTGAATATATGTGGAGTTATTTGAACATTTTAATATAGAAACATAATGATTTGAAAACTTTAATTCTTCGTTTTATTTGATATATATTTGAAGATTACATAAAAAAAAGTTTAAAAATGCAATGTAACAATTTAAGATATTTTTAGGAAAACATAGTTAAAAAATATAATGAAATTTGGTTGACTTCCTTATTTTTATCGAAACAAAAAGAGTTGCATATATTGTTTCAAAATAACGTAAGAACTAAAAAACACTATGAATCACAATAAAATGACAACTAAAAATATGTGATAATCATATAAGAAATTTCGTTTACTTTCCTAAAATCACTTGTATCACATAAAATAAAACAGATGGAGTAACATATATTATTCAAAAATAACATAAAAGGTACTCCATAAATTAACAATTTAAAATATTTTTTTAGAAAACACATAAAAAATTTAGTTCACCTTTTCAAATTTCATTTGTGTCACATAAATTGGAAGGAAAAAAACTAACATACTTTGGGTCTGCGTTGGCGCGGACACATGATATCTAGTATTATATAGAAAAGTGAAGTGGGAGGACAACTAAGGGCAAAAATGAAATTTCACGCTAACAAAAATCTATTAAGAAAAATAATTAATAATTCTAGAAACATCTTTCTATATATGAAGTGAATAATGATCAAGGGCAAAAATGTAATTTTACGCTAACAAAAATCTATCAAGAATGAACAAAAAAATAGTTCTAGAAACATCTTAAGTTATTGTATTACCATTAAATTATTATTTTGTTATTACTTCATTTTCTTTTATTTTGTGAGTTATTGTGATATCTATTTTGTTATTATTCTATTTTACTATAACTTTATTTCAATTCTTAATATTTTTTCTATTCATTATGTATATAAAAATGCCTACTTTTTATATAAAAATTTATCATGAATTAATTATTTTCATCTTTATTTTATCTCTAATTATATACTTGAAAATAAATATGTGTGATAAAATTAATAATATATATTAGATTGAAATCAAATAAAAAGATGTTAAAAAGTAACTTTACAAATAAAAATGAATAGGATGATATATTTGTATTAAAGACGACTAAGAATGAAAATGTAATTTCATTTAAATAAAAATCTATCAAGAATAAATAATTCTAGAAACATATTTCTATATATGAAGTGAATGATGATCAAAGGTAAAAATGTAATTTAATACAAGAAAAAATCTATCACGAATGATAATAAGGAAATTAGATAGTTCTAGAAACATCTTTAATAATTATTATCTCATTTTTGTTATTTCTTCATTTTTTTTATGAGTTATTGTGATATCTATTTAAGTAAATAAATAATGATTACGCTTAGCTCTTAATAATTATATATCAAGTATAATATTAGGCGGAATCTATCGAAATTAAAATTAAAATTTATATGTATATTTAAATTTTGTGTATTGAATTTTTTTTTAATTTTATGATCTTAAAATATATATAAAATTAAATTCAGAAGTTATTTTCTTTTTAAAATGAAATTAAAAAAAAATAGATCATAAAAATCGAAAAGGAGGGATTCATATATTAAAAAAGAAATATATTATATATACATATAATGCTATTTTAAAATGAGCTTTTCTATATATATATATATATAATATCATAATATATATATATATATATATATATATATTTATTATTATTTATTTTTAAATCGTATGGCTTTTATATGATTTGTGCATATATGTGAAGTTTAAAGATTTAAACATTTTAATTTGAAAATTTTAATTCTTCGTTTTAATTTCTAATTTGTTACATATTTGAAAATTACATAAAATCGACTTAAAACGCAATGTAACAATTTAAGATATTCTTAGAAAAACATAGTTAAAAAACATAATCAAATTCGGTTGACTCCTTAATTTTTATTGAAACCAAAAAAAAGTTACATATATTGTTTGAGAATAAAGTAAGAACTTAAAGTACTATAAACCACAGTAAAATGACAACTAAAAGTATGTGATAATCCTATAAGAAATTTTGTTGACTTTCCTAAAATCACTTGTATCACACAAAATAAAACAGATGTTTTAACATATATTATTCGAAAATGACACAAAAGGTACATAAATTAATTAATTAAAAATATTTTTTAAAAAAATACATATAAAAATTTTAGTGCCCGCTTTACCAACGGCCATCATACTATGATGATAGTATGATCCATTTTTTTGAAATTGTCAATATAATCAAATGATTCTAGCCGAGGGATCTTTCCCCCCTTCATAATTGCATAGAATTGTTTTTTATTCGTCATTGACGAATATTTATTAGAATCGACATTATAAATCTAGTAGTAGTATTTTTTTTCTATTTATTTCTATTCGAGTAGGTCTTGAAACAATTCATAGCATTTTCTCCTAGACTTCCTAGGTAAATCCATTTTATTATTCAATAATGAGCCACTAGACATTATGTATCTACTGCACGTACTTAATGTATATATACTTATGTTTATAATATAATCAAATACTTCACTTTTTCAAATTTCATTTGTGTTACATAAATTAAAAGAAAAACAACAACATATGTTGGGTTTGCGCTAGCGCGAGCACCTGATATCTAGTTTTTATTATATAGAAGAGTGAAGTGGTAGGATAACCAAGGGTAAAAATGTAATTTCATTCTAACAAAAATGTGTTAAGAAAGATAGTAAATAATTCTAGAAACATCTTTCTATATATGAAGTGAATAATGATCAAGGATAAAAATGTAATTTTCACGCTAACAAAAATCTATCAAGAATGATAACAAGAAAATTAAATAGTTCTAAAAACATCTTTAGTTATTGTTATTACTATTAATTTATTTAGTTATTACTTCACTTGTTCTTGTGAGTCTTGTAATATCTATTCATTGCTCTATTTTACTATTATTTTAATTTAACTCTTAATATTTTTTTCTATTCATTATAATTATCAAAATTACCTACTTTAATATAAAAATACATCATGAATTTATTATTTTCACCTTTATTTTGACTCTAATTAATATATTTAAAAATAAATAAGTATGACAAAATTAATAATATAAATCAAATTGAAATAAAAAAAATATTAATAAATAATTTTACAAATAAAATGAATAGGATGAGATTTGTATTTAAGACGATCACGAATAAAAATTAATTTCATTCTTACCAAAAATCAAAGGTAAAAGTACAACTTCACACAAACAAAAATCTATCAAGAATGATAACAAGAAAACTAAATAATTTCTAAAATTTTTTTTTTTAGTTATTATGATTACCATTAACTCCTTTTGTTTTTACTTCACTTTTTTAACTCCCATAAAGTCTGCTCAGTGACTTGTAACAATTAAGAAAACTTACGATGAGATGTTTTTGAAATTGTATCCACCTATAGCAAGGAGTAACCTCCACGTTTGAGTTATATATGCACAAAAAATTTTGATTAAGCAATTACCTTACATTCTAGCTGAAGAGGAAGATCCAACATTTTAATTTCATGAATTTAACCATTAGGTTCTTCCTACTGAAAACATTACACTTCTGAAATTATATATGAATTATGTATTTGAAAGTAACTTTACAACAAAATTGAATAGGATGGTATATTTGCATTTAAAGTACACTAAAAATGTTTACTACATTATAAATGTGTAGTTCTTCATTAAAATATATAATCAATTTTTTACTTTTATTTGATTTCAAACATACCACCCTAAAGAGTGAACTAACGTAAGTTTGATTTAAATTTAAAGTTGACGGGTCAAAATTTGATATTTTCTATTATACAAAAAAATATGAAGTTGAGGACAAACAAGGATAATATGGTCATTTCATATATTTCATTTTAAAATTTTATAAATTCTATTTTAAAATTTGTCAATATATTTTTTCAAGTGGCTAAATTTCGTGCATAAGTTACATCATTTTCTTAAAACTATAAATTATAAGATTTCTAGAACTTAGTCCATGACTCAAGTAAATAGACACGAACAAATTCTTCATTTCCTTCACTCCTCAATTCTCTCCCCTCTCATGTCATATACCAATAAATATTTCACCCTTTATGTCACGACCGAAATCGAGTTGTGAGTGACACCCACACTTAACTATCTAGGTGAGCGAACCAACGAATTTAACCTTAAATTAAATTATACAAGAATGATGCGGAAGCTCAAAATCTAATTAAATTTCATTTCCCAAAACCTGAAAGTAATCACAACAAGGACATCTAATCTCCAATTACTAAGTCTAAGAATATCAAAGACACCAAATTAAATGAAATAAATTAATCCGTGTCCGAAAACTAAGGACATCAGGTAATGACTTGTAACGACCTGTTTAGTCGTTTTGAGCAGCAGATTTTATTTCTGGAAAAACTGGCTGAGTCGACGGACCCCACGACGAACCGTCATGGGCACGACGGACCTTCGTGAGGGTCTCGTTCCAAAACACTTAGAAATTAGATATTTGGGTACTGAGAGCGACTCTCTGAACGTCACGACGAAATGGCAGGACGGACCGTCGCAGGCACGACGGCCCATCACAGAACTTTTACTAAAATCAAGTCGCTGAACTCTGTGACGGAGCAGCAGGACGGACCGTCGCAGGCGCGACGGGCCGTCACAGGCTGCGTAATCCCAGTCTGGGTCGGATTTCTGTTAAGTAATTTAAGGGGCGTTTTGGACTATTTCCTGCTTAATTATAAAGTAGTGGGTTAATGTTAATAAGTCTAATTACTTGGGGGTTAAAAGAGCTAACCTTGAGTTAATTAGTGGGTTATTATTGCCATCATTTATACTTAATTATATGCTAATTAGGGTAAAAGAAAGAGGGTTGAATAAGAAAAATAGAAAGAACATAGAGAGAGAGAGAGAATCGAACGAGAATTATATGCTTGCTTGATCACAATTCTTCGGTGGAGGTAGGTTATGGTTTTCATGCTATTTGTAGTAAACTCTTAATAGCGAATGATATGTATTGGGTAGTATTGTAAACCCTTCTATATGCTTAATTGTATGCTTGTATGAATGTGATTATACAATTGTGATAAAATAAGCATGATGAAGCTATTGAATCTTAATCTTGAAAGAAATCCTTATCTACCTTGTTAATTAGAATTGATGATGCCTTGGTATAAAAGAAGGCTTGATGAACTAAAGTGATGAGATTAGTGGAACGGGTGTCACGACCGACACGTAGAATTAGGGGATCGGGTGTCACGAACCGACACGTAGAATTAGGGGATCGGGTGTCACGAACCGACACGTAGAATTAGGGGATCGGGTGTCACGAACCGACACGTAGAATTAGTGGAACGGGTGTCACGAACCGACACGTAGAATTAGGGGGATCAGAGTGTCACGTACCGACACAAGAGAAATAAACATAATGAATCTTGAAAGATGTTAATATACCCAATCTAATGAACCTAATTCCCAAAGGGGTATGGCATTGAGGCTTGAGTCCTCATGGGTGAACTTGGCGGTGCTTATTAATGATTATAGAACTTGTTGTTGCTACATGTTGAGTACTGTAGTTGATTATGATATTATTTGATATATACTGTTTTCTATTTTGAGTTGGCCGATGATACCTACTCAGTACTCGTGTTTTGTACTGACCCCTACTTGTTTGTTTCTTCTTCCTCATGTCTTGATGCCTTGAAGTTCCGGCATGGACTAGCTTTTGTTATTTTATCTTCTTAGAATACTCTTAGTTTAGTAATTTGATCATAGATGTTCTTGTGGTGATGACTTCCAGATTTTGGGGAAATAATAGATGTTGAATTTTATAAGTTATTGAATTGGTTTTTATTAATGAGTTTAAGTCTTCCGCATTACTTTCTGTTGATATTATATTGAAATGTCAAGGTTTAGATTGGTTGGTTCGCTAACATAGGAGGGTAAGTGTGGGTGCCAGTCGCGGCCCGTTTTGGGTCGTGACATGACTGAGAGAATCCAACCCAAGCTCGAATGAATATCTCACCCTTGAACCTGATTTGCCGAGACTTGATAGAGCTGAGGGCGATTCAAATTCGTCGGTACACTTTCTGCACTCAATATCAGGGAAAACAAAGAAAAATACAAGTAGGGTTCAGTACGAGGCAACATGTATAGAGTAAGTATCATTGGCCAACCAAAAATAGTAACTAATATACAAAGAATAATTGTATAAAATCAACTATAGTACTTAATAGGTGATAGGCAACAAAAAAAATCATGAACAAGTGACAACTGAAATAAACACGTAATCAATCACAATATCAAGGACACACGAGGACTCATGCCTCCACACCATGTTCGTTGGAAAATGATTTCTTTGAGATTGAGTACATTAAACTAATTCAATATTCTTTTCCTTTAATGTTACTGTGTCGGAACGTGACACTCTGATCCAATCATACCATGTAGAAACGTTACACTTCGATCCAATTATATCATTTCAGAACGTGAAACTCCGATCCAATTATACCGCGTCGGAACGTGACTGTCACGACCCAAAACGAGTCGCGAGTGACACCCACACTTATCTTACTAGGTGAGCGAACAAACAAATATAAACCCCAACATTTACCAACATTTCAACCATAATAAATAAAATATAATGCGGAAGACTCAAATCTTATTAATATAACCAATAAACAAGCTTCTAAAGTTTATCAACTATCATCCCCAAAATCTGGAAGTCATCACACCAAGAACATCTATCCTCAAATTACTAAGTCTAAGAGTAATTAAGAAGCTAAAATAGGTAAAAAGATGGTCCATGTCCGAACTTCAAGACATCAAGACGTGAAGAAGAGAATCCAGTCCGAGCTAGGAGTAATAGCTCACCCTGAAATCTGACGTGCTGAAGACTGGCTAGAGTTGAGGGCGAGTCGAAGTCGATGGCGCACTTGCTGCACTCCACAAAATAACAAAAAGAAAAATACAAGTAGGGGTCAGTACAAGGAACACGTACTGAGTAGGTATCATCGGCCAACTCAAAATAGAAAGCAATATATATCAAGTAATATTATAAAATTAACTACAATACTCAACAGGTGGGAACAACAAGTACAATAACCATGAGCAACAACATCAAGCGCACCTATGAGGACTCAATCCTCCACACCATACTCATTTGGGACATAGGTTCTTCAAAATTGAGTATATTAACATGATTCAAGATTACTTCTCTTTATTCTTATCGTGTCGGAACGTGACACTCCGATCCTCTAATGCTACGTGTCGGAATGTGACACCCGATCCCCTAATACTACATGTCAGAACGTGACACTCGATCCCCTAATACTACGTGTCGGAACGTGACACCCGATCCCCTAATACTACGTGTCGTAACGTGACACTCGATCCCCTAATACTACGTGTCGGAACGTGACACCTGATCCCCTAATACTACGTGTCGGAACGTGACACCCGATCCCCTAATACTACGTGTCGGAACGAGACACCCGATCCCCTAATACTACGTGTCGGAACGTGACACCCGATCCCCTAATACTACGTGTCGGAACGTGACACCCGATCTGTTCCAGGCTTGGCCAATGTTACAGTTTTAGCATTACAATCCAAGATTGCAAAATTTGGAGAAAGCCAAGTCATACCCAAAATCACATCAAAATCAACCATCTCTAGAATAATCAAATCTACATGAGTATTGCTCCCCACAAAAGTCACAAGACAAGACCTATACACCCTTTAAACTATCACGGACTCACCCACAGGAGTAGAGACACGAATAGGCATGTCAAGCAAATCACAGTATAAATCAAGACCATTAGCAAATGAGGAAAATACATATGAAAATGTAGATCCAGGATCAAATAATACAGAAGCCATGCAATCACAGACCAAAAGATTACCTGTGATAACAGCATCAGATGTCTCTGCTTCAGATCTCCCGGGGAAAGCATAACAATGGGCCCTATCACCTGTCTGCCCGTTGCCCCTACCATGTTGTGCTGTAGTAGTTCCAACTTGCCCGCCACCCCGACTGATTTGGTGACCACCATTACCTTGGCCACCACGTCCTCCAGAATGGCGGCTTCTCCCATGACCACCTATACCTCTAATTATTGGGGGTCTGTAACTCTGTTTTAGACAATACCTCCTAATATGTCCAGTCTCTCCACATCCATAACAATCTCTGGAGTCAAGCATAGGTCTCTGTGAGAATGACGAAGTCTGGGGATAACCTCCAAACTAAGAGAAATGTTGACTGGTCTGCGATGGACCCCCAACTACAACCTGTAGTGAAGACTGAATAGGTCGGGCTGGGTACCCTCCTGAACTCTGTCCTCTAGAGTAAGAACTACTAAATTCGCCTCCCGTACGGAACATCTTAGATGTCGACGCCGTGGTGAAGTTGTCTGGCTTCACCCCCTCTACCTCTATTACAAAGTCAACCACTTCCTGAAAGGATTTCGCTGCAGCAGCTACCTGTAAGGCGGGGATCTGCAAGTATGACCTCAATCCTTTCACAAAGCGGCGAATCCGCTCTTGTGGACTGAAGCAAAGCTGGGTGGCATACCTGGATAGTGCACGAAATTTAGCCTCATAAGTAGTAACAAACATCCTGCCTTGCTCTAGACACAGGAACTCATCTCTCCTCTTGTCCCTCAAAGTCCGGCGTATATACTTCTCCATAAACAAGCTAGATAATGATGCCCAAGTCATAGGTGATGCATGTGCTGGTTGACACTCAACGTACGACCGCCACCACATATTGGCATTTCCCTGAAACTGATAGGTCACAAACTCAACCCCAAATCGTTCTACTATGTCCATCTTGTGTAGCAGCTCATGACAATCAACATGAAAATCATAGGCATCCTCAGATTCAGCACCCTTGAAGACTGGAGGTTTCAACTTCAAGAATTTAGTGAAAAGTTCATGCTGATCACTCGTCATTATGGGCCCTGTAGTCAATCGAGGAAACGTGCCTACTTCCAATGAGGCATCCATGCGGGGAGCCACATCAGCTGCATGTTGTACTCCCGGAATCTGAGGTGCTGGTGCAGAAAACACTGGAGGTGTCTGGCCTTGATCAGATAACCCCCTAACATAAGTAAGAACCTGGTTAATCATCTCTGGGGTAGGTTGGGGTGGTAATTCCTCATCCTGCACTTGCTCATTTTCCCCTTCCTCACCGTCTCTTACTACCTCATCAGTCGGTGGAGGAGTCACCGCCCTTGTACTAGCTTGACCAGATGTTTGTCCTCTACCTCTAGAGGACGTCCTCCCGCGACCTCTACCACGGCCTCTTGCCACTTCTCCTCTTGGAGCTACAGCCCCAGTGGCTGGCTCAGACGCATCCTGTCTTGCCGGTGCTGGTGTGGGCACAGTTGTTGCTCTAATTCTAACCATCTGCGAAATAGAGTGAGAAGGTCAGATACCAATTTGTATCACCTAGATACCAATTGGACCCAAGTAATAGCACGAAAGGAAGAAAGAATGGAATTTTCCTAAAGTCCTATAGCCTCTCAAAGAAAAGTAAGGGCGTCCCCCTACCGTTCCTCAAGACTCTACTAGACTCGTTCTTGTGTGATGAGACAAACGAACCTAAAGCTCTGATACCAAGTTTGTCACGAAACAAAACGAGTCGCGAGTGGCACCCAAACTTATCTTACTAGGTGAGCGAACCAACAAATCTAAACCCCAACATTTACCAACATTTCAACCATAATAAAAAAAATATAATGCGGAAGACTCAAATCTTATTAATATAACCAATAAACAAGCTTCTAAAGTTTATCAACTATCATCCCCAAAATCTGGAAGTCATCACACCAAGAACATCTATCCTCAAATTACTAAGTCTCAGAGTAATTAAGAAGCGAAAATAAGTAAAAAGATGGTCCATGTCTGAACTTCAAGACATCAAGACGTGAAGGAGAGAATCCAGTCCGAGCTAGGAGTAATAGCTCACCCTGAAATCTGACGTGCTGAAGACTGGCTAGAGTTGAGGGCGAGTCGAAGTCGATGGCGCACTTGATGCACTCCACAAAATAACAAAAACAAAAATACAAGTAGGGGTCAGTACAAGGAACACGTACTGAGTAGGTATCATCGGCCAACTCAAAATAGAAAGCAATATATATCAAGTAATATTATAAAATCAACTACAATACTCAACAGGTAGCAACAACAAGTACAATAACCATGGGCAACAACATCAAGCGCACCTATGAGGACTCAAGCCTCCACACCATACTCATTTGGGACATAGGTTCTTCAAAATTGAGAATATTAACATGATTCAAGATTACTTCTCTTTATTCTTATCGTGTCGGAATGTGACACTCCGATCCCCTAATGCTACGTGTCGGAACGTGACACTCGATCCCCTAATACTACGTGTTGAAACGTGACACTCGATCCCCTAATACTACGTGTCGGAACGTGACACCCGATCCCCTAATACTACGTGTCGGAACGTGACACCCGATCCCCTAATACTACATGTCGGAACGTGACACCCGATCCCATAATACTACGTGTCGGAACATGACACCCGATCCCCTAATACTACGTGTCGGAACGTGACACCCGATCCCCTAATACTACGTGTCAGAACGTGACACCCGATCCCCTAATACTACGTGTCGGAACATGACACCCGATCCCTTAATACTACATGTCGGAATGTGACACCCGATCCCCTAATACTACGTGTCGGAACGTGACACCCGATCCACTAATCTCATTAATTTTATTTCATAAGTTCGTCGCTATGCCAAGGCGTCATCTTAACAGAGAGGATTCAAGATTAAAGATTCAACAGTATCGACATTCTAATCCACCACAATTACACAATTAAAACATACAAACCCACAATCAAGCATATAGAAGACTTTACAATACCACCCAATATATATCAATGCCTTTGCTTTCCTCTTCGCTTCTCCCTTTTCTCACTCGTTCTCCCTCTCTTCCTGTTCTTTTTATTTTTCCTCTCCCAATTCTTTCTCTTTTACCCTAATTATCATATAATCAATTTTAAAAGATGATAAAAGTAACCCACTACTTATTTCAAGGCTACTTCTTTTAACCTCCAAGTAAATAACTTATTAAACTCACCCTACTAATTTCATGAAGTTTGTCATGAATGGTCCAAAACACCCCTTAAAAACTTTTAGCAGAATTCTGACCCAGTCCAAGTTACGCGACCTGTGACGGCCCGTCGTGTCTATGATGGTCCGTCCTGCAGGTTCGTCACAAATTTAAGAGAATTTAACATTCTAAAGGGTTTGTGACGGTCCGTCGTATCTACGACGGTCCGCGCTGCAGTTCCGTCGCGGAGTTCAGAGAGTCGCTCCCAGTACCCAGATTTTTAGAGTTGAAGTGTTTTGGCACTGTCACGACCCAAACCGAGCCGCGACTGGCACCCACATTTACCCTCCTATGTGAGCGAACCAACCAAACTAAACCTTAACATTTCGATTTAATATCAACATAAAGTAATGCGGAAGACTTAAACTCATAAATAAAAGACAATTCAATAACTTCTAAAATTCAACTTCTATTAATTCCCCAAAATCTGGAAGTCATCACCACAAGAACATCTATGATCAATTTACTAAAATAAGAGTATTCTAAGAAGCTAAAACAAATAAAAGCTAGTCTATGCCGAAGCTTCAAGGCATCAAGACATGAGGAAGGAGATCCAGTCCAAGCTAGAAGCATTAGCTCACCCTGAAGATCCGGTGTGACAAGACTGGCTTGAACTACTGTTGAGTCGAAGATGACGGCACGTTTGCTGCACTCCACAAATAAACAAAAGGAAAACATAAAAGTAGAGGGTCAGTACAACCACAAGTACTGAGTAGGTATCATCGGCCAACTCAAAATAGAAAACAGTATATATCAAGTAACATCATAAAATCAACTAATATCCTTAGCATGCAGCATTTACAATTACCATAATCCTTGGTTACAACACCAAGCACATCAATGAGGACTCACGCCTCCTCATCATACTCATTTGGGAAACATGTTCTTTAGATTGAGTATATTAGTATCTTTCAAGATTCATTATATTATTTACTCTCGTGTCGGTACGTGACACTCCGCTCCTCATTCTATCCTGGTACCGGAACGTGGCACCCGATCCATATACTATCCTGGTGTCGGAACGTGACACTCCGATCCTCATATTCTATCCTGGTACCGGAACGTGGCACCCGATCCATATACTATCCTGGTGTCGGAACGTGACACTCCGATCCTCATATTCTATCCTGGTACCGGAACGTGGCACCCGATCCATATACTATCCTGGTGTCGGAACGTGACACTCCGATCCTCATATTCTATCCTGGTACCGGAACGTGGCACCCGATCCATATACTATCCTGGTGTTGGAACGTGACACTCTGATCCTCATATTCTATCCTGGTGTCGGAATGTGACACTCCGATCCCCTAATCTCACTACTTTTGTTCATTAAGCCTTCTTTTATACCAAGGCATCATCATTAACAAAGTAGATTAGGGTTTCTTCAAGATTTAAGATTCAATAGCTTCATCATGCTTATTTTATCACAATCATATATATATATATATATAAGAGCAATCATGCATACACACAATTAAGCATATAGAAGACTTAATAATACTACCCAACACATATCATTCGCTATTAAGAGTTTACTACGAATAGTGTAAAAACCATAACCTACCTTCACCGAAGAATTGCGATCAACAAGCTATCTTCCCAAAGCTTCGTTCTCCCTTCTCCCTTGATCGATTCTCTCTCTCTCTCTCTCTTGCTGTTCTTTTTCTTTTTCTTATTCAAAACCCTCTTTCTTTACCCTAATTATCATATAATTAAGTTTTAAAAGATGGCACTAATAATTCACTAAATAACTTAAGGTTACCTCTTTTAACCCTCAAGTAATTAGACTTATTAACATTAACCCATTACTTTATAATTAAAGTAGGAAATAGTCCTAAACGCCCCTTAAATTAATTAATCAGGATTCCGACCCCGCCTGGGACTACGCAGCCCGTGACGGGCCGTCGTGCCTGCGACGGTCCGTCCTGCTGTCCGTCGCAAGGGTCAGAGAGTGAATTTGCACTGGACTCTTGTGAAGGTCCGTCACACCTGTGACGGTCCGTCCTGCCATTTCGTTACGAAGTTCAGAAGGTCGATTTTCAGTACCCAATTTTAGATTTTTCCAAGTGTTTTGAAACGACACCTCCACGACGATCCGTCGTGCCCGTGACGGTCCGTCGTGGCATCCGTCACTTCTGTCAGTTTTTCCAGAATAAAATCTGTTGCTCAAAACGACTAAACAGGTTGTTACAGGCACGAAGACGCCCGACGGACCGTTGTGCGTATGACAGTTCGTCCTACTTGTTGTCAAGGGCAATGAGGAGAGCAACAGGAAAATTACACATGTGTGGGACGACGAGGTCCATGACGGTCCGTCGCGTGATCCGTCGACCCAGTCAGTTTTTATCACAAATGATTTTTACTGCCTGAAACGACTAAACAGGTCGTTACAGTGACACTCCGATCCAATTATACCGTGTTGGAACGTGACACTTTGATTCAAAAATACCGTGTTGGAACGTGACACTCTGATCCAAGAATACCGTGTCGGAACGTGACACTCCAATCCAGTAATATCGTTAATTTATCATTTAATATCACCACTTTTCCATTCGTTAATAATATTTCATCGATCCTTCTTTATTAAAGACATCATTTCGACAGAGAGGGTTCAAGATTATAAATTTCACCGTCTCAGAATTTCAGACCAATTACAAAACACATAATCAAGCCACACAATCACACAATCAAGTACATAGAAAACTTCACAATATCATTTCATGCATATCAATCACTATTAAGAGTTTACTATCAAATAGCATAAAGCATAACCTACCTCAACCGAAGAATAGAAGTCAACCAACTACTTTTTGAATGCTTTTCCTTTCCTCAATGCTTCCGAACCTTTCCAATCTATCAAGTGTATATGCATAATTTGTAAGTTAACAATCCTATAAATACTCACGTTATTATATGTCTAGCCTAGACCAAAAATCTTCTAATTCTAAAATCAATTTTCTAAAGTTCAAACCTAAGGGTAAGTCTCCATCAACATAACTTTCATGTACTACACCTTATAATATACTACACCTTATATTTAATTACCTATTTTTAATATATCAAATTTTTATTTATAAGGTTGTAAAGCTACTACTGTCATGATACCAGTTACAGCCAATACACGAACCTACCAAATAAACTAACCAAGGGAAATCAATATCACACTAAAACCAATGCAATCCATTCAAAAAACACGAACATAACAATGGCAATTCAATTTTGTAAAATTTTCACATGTAGTCCACTTATTGTTTTAATAATAATTTACATTACTTTAATCATTAAAAAATTTCCCTTTAACCAATCAATTTAAATATTGTCCCCACGTTTCAATTATAACAATATATGTATCCACCTGTAATTCTTATTTAATAAAATAACAATATAATGCATTCTGGCTAAACAAACAATCAACATTTATACACTAGTTGTTGTCCCACACTTTTATAAGGAAAACACAATTGACTAATTTAATACTTAATGTTAAAATAATATTTTCCTTCTAACATATTAGCAATACAAATTCAAGTATTGAAGTTTCTACCTGGGAAACTCGTCCGCCTCCTGCCATTCGTGTCACCATCGCTAAGTTCCTTTGAGTTTATGACTCAAGATAGGAACCCTGATTATTATTATGAATAATTATAAAAGTGCGAAAGTAATCCACTATAAATTATAATGTTATTTTCTGTAACTATCAACTAAATAAATTATTAAAAGTACCCCTATTAATTCTATAATTGTAGTCATGAATAGTCGAAAATATACATTTAGAATATATCGAAAGTATTTTATGAACTAAAATTTCAATTGCTCTAAATGAACAAATGGGTCTTTACATTAGATACCAATTTACCCATAGTTCGTCCTCAAACGATCGAAAGAAGGTAAAGGTAAGAAAGTGTAGTTGTATCAACAATTCCTCAAAATATTAGTACCCCAAGGTCTCATATCAAAAGTATCAAACCAACCAATGTGAGAGCT
Source organism: Solanum habrochaites (assembly GCA_027704765.1). Taxonomy (NCBI): domain Eukaryota; kingdom Viridiplantae; phylum Streptophyta; class Magnoliopsida; order Solanales; family Solanaceae; genus Solanum; species Solanum habrochaites. The sequence continues at coordinate 34,459,266 of JAKWJA010002495.1, forward strand.
ATACCTTCTCCCATACAATGCCTAAAATAGGGTCATCTCAATACTTGAATGATAATTGTTATTATATGTAAACTCGACTAACAACAAAACTATTTTCAATAACCACCAAAGTAAATCGTATTCACATCCTCAACATGTTCTCAAGGACCTTTGCACAACCATTTAGTGGAATATTTTCTCACATAATCATGATAAAATCTCAAAACCAATACGAGCTATAAATCAGTAGTGAAGTTGAAACAATCACCGCACACTCATAGTGCATATACCATCATAGATCTTATCAATATTGTCTTCTCACAACATAAAATTTTCATGAGATTAAGTTAAAAAAATTTAATCTTTAAACATCAAGTACTCATCAAGGGAAAACCAAACTTCACTAATCCAGTGAAGAAGATGATCAAGTAACCACCCATCGAGCGATACACCCAAGCATACACAACATCTAACAACATTGTCAAAATTCTAGATTAGTAGTTATCATAACCAAACCTTAAAAATGACAAAACTAGACTCAATGGTCCACAAATTCAATCTCACACAGTCAAAACATGATACTGATGAGGAGATAAATCTTAAGTCTGTCGAACAACTTTAAATTTTCATGGTAGCTATCCTAAAAATTCTCGTAAGTAAAGGTGTGTGTATAGAGTCACTAGTATTCTTCAACTATTCCAAACAACACCAAATCTTTCATAATTGAAATGAGTAAGTCTAACAAAAAAAGTCACTTTACCACAAAATCGATACACCCGATCCAATACTAAGATCTCACTCTTAGAAATGAATACACGCGCTATTCCAGATCATGTCCAGTCTAAATAGGTGGTCCCATAAGAATGTTCAGAATAGCGGTCGAAAAACTCAAGATACTCCTTACATAGTGCTTACATCAAATATTTCTATTCATCAAATTCTATCTTCTTAATTTTTTAGCCACCAACAATCAACCAGTTTGGTCCTTGTTACAATAATACATATATTTGATTTATCAAACCCTACATATTTCTCGTACTACTCCATTAAATCCAACATCTTAATACAAAAAAAATTATAACAACACCCTTCATTTACATTACTCTCAAGTTGTCACTCGTATCTAGTCTTCTTAGAAAAAACATTGTCGCCTCTAAAAATTTCAAACTATAGCTCCCTTTCTTTTCATTTAAATATCGCATGTAGATACGGGCCTCACCCCAGGCTGATAGAGTTACTTTCAAATGTAATGGTCCTCTCCGATCGAGATAGAGTAAGTAAATCACACACAATGTCGACTCAACACAATCTTTCACATACCTAATTTATGCTACCATTCAAATAATTCTATTAATCATATCAACACTTAAGAAATTTTTCGCCACCACCATTAGTTTGTATACTATGAGCACATAACCTCTATTTACTATCAAGTGCCTACGTAACTGTCACGACCCAAAATGGGCCGCGACTGGCACCCACACTTATCCTACTATGTGAGCGAACCAACCCATCCAATTCCCAACGTTTCAACCATAAATAACAAAATATAATGCGGAAGACTTAAAACTCATTAATGAAAATCGATTAAATAACTTATAAAAACTCAATACTATTTATTCCCAAAATCTGGAAGTCATCACCACAAGAACATCTATCCTCAAATTACTAATCTAAGAGTATCTAAGAAGCTAAAATAAGTAAAAAGCTAGTCCATGCCGGAGTCTCAAGGCATCAAGACATGACGAGGAAGATCCAGTCCAAGCTAGAAGCAATAGCTCACCCTGAAATCTGGCTTGATGAAGACTGGCTAGAGTTGCGGCTGAGTTGAAGACGGTGGCACGTTTGCTGCACCCCACAATGACAAAGAGAGAACATACAAGTAGGGGTCAGTACAAAACACAAGTATTTAGTAGGTATCATCGGCCGACTCAAAATAGAAAACAATATATATCAAATAATATCATAAATCAACTACAATACTCAACATGTAGCAACAACAAGTTCTATAATCATTAATAAGCACCGCCAAGTTCACCCATGAGGACTCAAGCCTCAATGCCATACCCATTTGGGAATTAGGTTCATTAGATTGAGTATATTAACATCTTTCAAGATTCATTATGTTTTATTTCTCTCGTGTCGGTACGTAACACTCCGCTCCATATACTATCCTGGTGTCAGAACGTGACACCCCGATCCCCTAATTCTACGTGTCGGTTCGTGACACCCGATCCCCTAATTCTACGTGTCGATTCGTGACACCCGATCCCCTAATTCTACGTGTCGGTTCGTGACACCCGATCCCCTAATTCTACGTGTCGGTTCATGACACCCGTTCCACTACTCTCATCACTTTAGTTCATCAAGCCTTCTTTTATACCAAGGCATCATCACTCTCATTAACAAGGCAGATTAGGGTTTTTCAAGATTTAGGATTCAATAGCTTCATCATGCTTATTTTATCACAATTATGTAATCACATTCATACAAGTATATAATTAAACATATAGAAGGGTTTACAATACTACCCAATACATATCATTCTCTATTAAGAGTTTACTACGAATAACATAAACCATAACCTACCTCCACCGAAAAATTTGTGATCAAGCAAGCAACTCTTCAAAGTCTTTGCTTTCCTCTTCGTTCTCTCTTCTCTCGCTCGTTTCTCTCTCTCTCTCTGTTCTTTCTCTTTTTCTTATTCAAACCCTTTTTCTTTTACCCTAATTGTCTTACAATTAAGTATAAAAGATGATAAAAGTAACCCACTATTTATTCGAAGGTTGTCTCCTATAACCCCCAAGTAATCAAATTATTAACATTAAATCACTAACTTTATAATTATAAGTAGGAATAGTCCAAAACGCCCCTTAAAACATTTGACAGAAATCCGACCCAGTCAGGTCACGCAGCCTGTGACGGCCCGTCGTGCCTGCGACGGTCCGTCCTGGTGCTTCCGTCACAAGGTTCAGAGACTCCAATTCATTAAAGAGTCTGTGACGGCCCGTCATGCCTGAGACGATCCGTCCTGCCACACCCGTTCGTGACGTTCATAGAGTCGATCTCAGTACCCAAATTTCTAAATTCTAAGTGTTTTGGAACGAGACCCCCCCTCGACGGTCCGTCGTGCCTATGATGGTCCGTCGTGGGATCCGTCGACTCAGCCAGTTTTTCCAGAAATAAAATCTGCTGCTCATACCGACTAAACAGGTCGTTACAATAGATCCCACATTTACCCATCGTTCGTCCTCGAACGATCATAAGAGAAAAACAAGGGCAAAAGGAGTACCTGAATCTGTAAACAGGTGTGGGTATCTTTCTTGCATATCAGCCTCCTTCTCCCAAGTGGACTCTTCAACTGGTCGATTCTTCCATTTAACTTTGATGGATGCAATCTCCCTTGATCTCAACTTGCGAATTTCTCTATCTAGAATGGCAACATGCTCCTCCTCATAAGTCAAATTTTCATCAAGCAGAACTGAATCCCAACGAATGATGTAGTTTCCATCCCCATGGTATCTTTTCAGCATAGACACATGAAATACCGGGTGCACTCCAGAGAGTCCTGGAGGCAAGGCTAATTCATAAGCCACCTCCTCTACTCTATTAAGTACTTCAAATGGTCCAATATACCTCGGGCTTAGCTTACCTCTTTTACCAAACCGCATCACACCCTTCATGGGTGAAACCTTCAGCAAAACTTGCTCACCCTCCATGAAATCCAAGTACCTAGCCTTTCGATCTGCATACTCTTTTTGCCTACTTTGAGCCGCTAAAAGCTTTTCTTGAATAGATTTCACCTTCTCTAATGAATCCCTCAAAAGGTCAGTACCCCAAGGTCTAACCTCGAATGCATCAAACCAACCAATGGGAGACCTACATCTCCTCCCATAATGCTTCGAAAGGAACCATATCAATACTTGAGTGATAGCTATTATTGTATGAAATCTGCTAAGGGTAAGAAGTTATCCCAATGACCCCCAAATTCTTCACACACACGCAAAGCATATATTCCAACACCTGAATTGTTCGCTCAGACTGCCCATCGGTCTGAGGGTGAAATGCCGTAACTAAGGTCCAACCTAGTACCTAATTCAGCATGCAATGTTCTCCAAAACCATAGAAGTAAACTGCGTACCTCTATCTGATATGATGGAAGTGGAAACTCCATGCAACCGAACAATTTCTGAGATGTAGAGTCTGTCTACTTCTCTGCATTGTAAGTCACCTTAACCGGAATGAAATGAGCAGCCTTAGTTATCTGTCCACAATTACCCAAATAGATCAAACTTGCCCATTTCTTTGGGGAAGACCAACCACGAAGTCCATTGCAATTCTCTCCCACTTCCATTCAGGAATGGGCATCTCTGAAGTTTCCCCAGGGGCCTCTGATGTTCATATACTTTACTTCTGACAATTTGGACATTTGGCAACAAAATCAACAATGTCGCGCTTCATTCTACTCCCCAAAAGTGTTGCTTTAGGTCACGGTACATCTTGGTTGCACCAGGATGTATAGAATATCCGGAACTATGAGCCTCTGTAAGAATATGTGGATCAAATCATCAAACGGGGCACACATACCCTTCCATTAATTCTCAAAACAACCTTCCTCATCCATTATTGCTTCTTTAGCCTCTCCTCGCAACACCTTATCTCGGATCTGAATCAGTTCTCATCATAAACTGCTTTCCCCTTAATTTTTCAAGAAGGAAGATCTTGCCTCCACACTGGCCAAAAATCCCCCCTTCTCATTTACTTCAAACCTCATAAGGTCATTAGCCAGAGTCTGAACCTCTCTAGCCAATAGATGTCTAGAGGCTTGCAAGTGAGCTAAACTACCCATGCTCCCTGCTTTTCTGCTTAAGGCGTCTGCCACAACATTAGCTTTTCCTGGGTGATACAACATGGTAATATCGTAGTCCTTCAGTAGTTACATCCATCTCCTCTGTCTCAAATACAAATCTTTCTAAGTAAAGACATACTGTAGGCTACGATGATCCGTATAGACTTCACACCTAACCCCATATAGATAGTGTCTCCATTGCTTTAATGCAAACACTACCGTAGCCAACTCCAAATCGTGGGTCGGATAATTACGTTCATGCACCTTTAATTGCCTCGAAGCATAAGCAATTACGTTCTTCTCTTGCATTAGCACTGTACCCAAACCAGAATAGGATGCATCACAATAAACAATGAAGTTCTTACCCTCTACTGGCAAGGTAAGGATAGGTGCGGTAGTCAGCAAGGTCTTGAGTTTCTGGAAGCTTTCCTCACATTCATCCGACCATACAAATGGAACATTCAGCTTAGTCAAGTTCGTCAATTGGGAAGCAATAGAAGAGAATCCCTTGACAAATCGACGGTAGTAACTGGCTAAACCAACAAAGCTTCTTATTTCTGACACATTAGTAGGTCTTACCCAATTCTTCACTACTTCGATCTTAGAGGGATCCACCATCACTCCATCCTTAGAAACCACGTGCCCCAAGAAGGACACTGAATCTAGCCAAAACTCACACTTGGAGAATTTGGCATAAAGCTTTTTCTCCCTCAACATTTCCAACAAAATTCTCAAATGCTCCTCATGTTCCTTCTTACTCTTGGAGTATATCAGTATATTATCAATAAATACGATCACAAAGAGATCCAGATATGGCTTAAAAATCCCTTTCATCAAGCTCATGAAAGCAGCAGGGGCATTCGTTAGTCCAAAGGACATTACCAAGAATTCATAATGCCCATACCTGGTTCGAAAAGTAGTCTTTGGCACATCTGCTGCCCGTATTTTCAATTGATGATAATCAGACCTCAAGTCGATCTTAGAGAAGACACAAGCACCTTGTAACTGATCGAACAAATCATCAATGCGAGGAAGAGGATACCTGTTCTTAACAGTTACTTTATTTAGTTGCCGGTAATCTATGCACATCCGAAGACTCCCATCTTTCTTCTTCACAAATAAAACAGGAGCACCCCAAGGGGATGCACTCGGTCTAATAAAGCCTTTCCCTAACAATTCATGAAGTTGGGCTTTTAACTCCCTTAACTCTGCTGGAGCCATTCTATAAGGGGGTATGGAAATGGGACAAGTACCTGGTTCCAAATCAATGCAAAAGTCAATATCTCTATCCGGTGGCATACCAGGAAGGTCTGCAGGAAACACATCTAAAAACTCGCGGACTATCGAAACCAACTCAATTGAAGGTACTTGGGTAGTATCATCCCGGAGGTGTGCCAAGAAAGCTAAACAACCCTTACTAACCATTCTCTTTGCACGAAGAAAGGAGACGATACGAACCGGATTGGAAGTGTAGTCACCCTCCCACACTAACGGATCTGTCCCAGGCTTGGCCAATGTTACAGTTTTAGCATTACAATCTAAGATTGCAAAATTTGGAGAAAGCCAAGTCATACCCAGAATTACATCGAAATCAACCATTTCTAAGATGACCAAGTCTACATGAGTATTGCTCCCCACGAAAGTTACAAGACAAGACCTATACACCTTTTCAACTATCACAGACTCACCCACCGGAGTAGAAACACGAATAGGCATGTCAAGCAATTCACAATGTAAATTAAGACCATTAGCAAATGAGGAAGATACATATGAAAATGTGGATCCAGGATCAAATAATACAGAAGCCATGCAATCACAAACCAAAAGATTACCTGTGATAACAGCATCTGATGCCTCCGCTTCAGACCGCCCAGGGAAAGCGTAACAATGGGCCATATCACCTGTCTGCCCGTTGCCCCTACCATGTGGTGTTGTAGTAGCTCCAGTTTGTCTGTCACCCCGGCCGTTTTGGTGACCACCATTACCTCGGCCACCTCGTCCTCCAGAATAACGGCCTCTACCATGACCACCTCTACCTCTAGCTATTGGGGGTCTATAACTCTGTTTTGGACAATTCCTCCTAATATGTCCAGTATCCCCACATCCATAACATTCTCTGGGGTCTAGCATACGTCTCTGTGAGAATGACGAGGGTTGGGAATAACCTCCAACCTCAGAGAAATGTTGACCGGTCTGAGGTGGACCCCCAACTGCAGTCGGTAGTGAAGACTGAATTGGTCGGACTGAGTAACCTCCTGAACCCTGTCCTCTAGAGTAAGAACCATTAAACTCACCTCCCTTTCGAAACCTTTTAGATGTCGATGCCATGGTGAAGTCATCTGGCTTCACTCCTTCCACCTCTATCACGAAGTCTACCACTTCTTGAAAGGATTTTGCCGTAGCCGCTACCTGTAAGGCTGAAATCCGCAATTCTGACCTCAACCCCTTCACAAAACGGCGAATCCGCTCTTGTGGACTGAAAAAAAGTTGGGTGGCATACCTAGATAATGCACGAAACTTAGCCTCATATACAGTAACCGACATCCTACCTTGCTCTAGGCTCAAGAACTCATCTCTTTTCCTATCCCTCAAAGTCCGGGGGATATACTTCTCCATAAATAAGCTAGAGAATGATGCCCAAGTCATAAGTGGTGCCTCTGTTGGTTGACACTCAACATGTGACCGCCACCACATTTTGGCGTTCCCTTGAAACTGATAAGTCACAAAATCAACACCAAACCGCTCTACTATACCCATCTTGTGTAGTAGCTCATAACAGTCAACTAGAAAATCATAGGCATCCTCAGATTCAGCACCCTTGAAGACTGGAGGTTTCAATTTCAAGAACTTACTAAAAATTTCATGCTGATCATTTGTCATTATAGGCCCTGTAGTCAAACGAGGAAACGTGCCTATTTCCAATGAGGTATCCATGCGGAGAGCCATCGTAGCTGCATGTTGTACCTCCGGAAGCTGAGGTGCTGGTGCAGAAAACACTGGAGGTGTCTGGCCCGGATCAGATAACCCGCTAAGATAAGCAAGAACCTGATTGATCATATCTGGGGTAGGTTGGGGTGGCAATCCCTCATTCTGTACTTGTTCATTCTCCCCTTCCTCACCCTCTCTTACCACTTCCTCATTCGGTGGAGGAGTCATCGCCCTAATACCAGATGGGCTAGGTGCTTGTCCTCTTTCTCTAGAGGACGTCCTCCCACGACCTCTACCACGACCCCTTGCCACTACTCCTCTTCGAGCTACAGCCCCAGTGGCTGGCTCAGACGCATCTTGTCTTGCCGATGTTGGTGTTGGCGCATTTGTTGCTCTAGTTCTAACCATCTGCGAAATAGAGTTAAGATGGTCAGATACCAATTTGTATCACCTACATACCAATTGGATCCAAGTAATAGCACGAAAGAAAGAAAGAATGAAATTTTCCTAAAGTCCTATAGCCTCTCAAAGAAAAGTAAAGGCGTCCCCCTACCGTTCCTTAAGACTCCACTAGACTCGTTCTTGTGTGATGAGACCAACGAACCTAATGCTCTGATACCAAGTTTGTCACGACCCAAAACGGGCCGCGACTGGTACCCACACTTATCCTACTATGTGAGCGAACCAACCCATCCAATTCCCAACGTTTCAACCATAAATAACAAAATATAATGCGGAAGACTTAAAACTCATTATGAAATCGATTAATAACTTATAAAAACTCAATACTATTTATTCCCAAAAACTGGAAGTCATCACCACAAGAACATCTATCCTCAAATTACTAATCTAAGAGTATTTAAGAAGCTAAAATAAGTAAATCTAGTCCATGCGGAGTCTCAAGGCATCAAGACATGACAAGGGAGATCCAGTCCAAGCTAGAAGCAATAGCTCACCCTGAAATCTGGCTTGATGAAGACTGGATAGAGTTGCGGCTGAATTGAAGACGATGGCACGTTTGCTGCACCCCACAAATGACAAAGAGAGAACATACAAGTAGGGGTCAGTCCAAAACACAAGTACTGAGATAGTATCATCGGCCAACTCAAAATAGAAAACAGTAATATATCAATAATATCATAAATCAACTACAATACTCAACATGTAGCAACAACAAGTTCTATAATCATTAATAAGCACCGCCAAGTTCACCCATGAGGACTCAAGCCTCAATGCCATACCCATTTGGGAATTAGGTTCATTAGATTGAGTATATTAACGTCTTTCATGATTCATTATGCTTATTTCTCTCGTGTCGGTACGTGACACTCCGCTCCATATACTACGTGTCGGTTCGTGACACCCGGTCCCCTAATTCTACGTGTCGGTTCGTGACACCCGATCCCTTACTTCTACGTGTCGGTTCGTGACACCTGATCCCTTACTTCTACGTGTCGGTTCGTGACACCCGATCCCTTACTTCTACGTGTTGGTTCGTGACACCCGATCCCTTACTTCTACGTGTCGGTTCGTGACACCCGATCCCCTAATTCTACGTGTCGGTTCGTGACACCCGTTCCACTACTCTCATCACTTTAGTTCATCAAGCCTTCTTTTATACCAAGGCATCATCAATCTCATTAACAAGGCAGATTAGGGTTTTTCAAGATTTAGGATTCAATAGCTTCATCATGCTTATTTTATCACAATTATATAATCACATTCATACAAGCATACAATTAAGCATATAGAAGGGTTTACAATACTACTCAATACATATCATTCGCTATTAAGAGTTTACTACGAATAGCATAAACCATAACCTACTTCCACCGAAGAATTGTGATCACGCAATCTACTTTTCCAAAGCTTTGCTTCCCTCTTCGTTTCTCCTCTATCTCGATCGTTATTCTCCCTCTCTCTCTCCGCTCTTTCTATTATTCTTATTCAAAACCCTATTTCTTTTACCCTAATTAGTATATAATTAAGTATAAAAGATGTATAAAATAACCCACTTTTTATTTGAGGTTGTCTCCTTTAACCTCCAAGTAATTGAATTATTAATATTAATCCATTAACTTTATAATTATAAGCAGGAATAGTCCAAAACGCCCCTTAAAATATTTAACAGAAATCCGACCCAGCCTGGGATTACGCAGTCTGTGACGGGCCGTCGTGCCTGCGACGGTCCGTCCTGCTGCTTCCGTTACAGAGTTCAGAGACTAGATTTTTACCAAGGGTCTGTGACGGCCCGTCATGCCTGAGACGGTCCGTCCTGCCACCCCATCGTGACGTTCAGAAAGTCGATCTCAGTACCCAAATTTCTAAATTCTAAGTGTTTTGGAACGAGACCCCCTCGACGGTCCGTCGTGCCTATGACGGTCCGTCGTGGGATCCGTCGACTCGGCCAGTTTTTCCAGAAATAAAATCTGCTGCTCAAAACAACTAAAAAGGTCGTTACAGATTAATATATTTATTATTATTATTATTATTGTTATTATTATTATTATTATTATTATAATTATTATTATTATTATTGTTTTATTATTATTTAAGTTATTTTTATTATTATTATTATTATGTTATTGTTATTATTATTATTGTTATTAAAATTTTATTTTTTTCATTATTATTATTGTTATTATTATTATTGTCATATTTATTATTATAATAATTATTATTGTGGTTGTTGTTGTTGTTATGATTATTCTTATTATTGTTATTATTATTATTATTGTTATTATAATAATTATTATTATTATTATCATCATCATTATTATTATTGTTATTATTATTTTTGCTATTATTATTAATGTTATTGTTATTATTATTATTATTGTTGTTGTTGTTGTTGTTGTCATTACTATTATTATTATTATTGTTATTATTATTATTATTGTTGTTGTTGTTGTTATTGTTATTGTTATTGTTATTGTTATTGTTATTGTTATTGTTATTGTTATAATTATTGTCATCATTATTATATTATAATTACAATTATTATAATTATATTTTATTATTATTCTTATTATTACGATGATGTGATGATGATCTGATTAGATTATAATTATTATTATTATTATTAATATTATTATTATTATTATTATCTTATTATTATTATTATCTTCTTCTTCTTTTATTATTATTCTTCTTATACCCTTATCATGATTCTTCTTAGCTTATTATGCTTTGTATGTTAACATTATTCATTATTAGTTATTATTCTCTTATTATTATTGTTCTTGTGTAATTATTCTTATTCTTCTTGTTATTATTATTCTTGGTTATTATTTCTTTTTCTTGTCCTTATTCTTCTTATTATTCTGTGTTCTCTATGGTTACGATTATAATTCTTATTCTTATTCTTCTTCTTCTATCTTCTTCTTCTTTTATTAGTTCTTATTCTTCTTATTCTTCTTCTCATCCCATCCTCCTTCTTTTCTCCTTCTTCTTCTTCTTCTTATCCTCCCCTTCTTATTTATTCTAGTTCTTCTATCTCTGCTTCTTCTTCTTATTATTCTTCTTCTTATTCTCTTTCTTTTTGTTGTCCTTATTATTATTATTATTGTTGTTGTTGTTGTTGTTGTTGTTGTTGTTGTTGTCGTCATTGTTCTTTCTTCCATTTTTTATTAGTAGTATTATTCGTATTATATTGTTCTTGTTGTTTTATTATTATTATTATTATTTTTCTTATTATTGTTGTTGTTCTTCTTTTTATTCTTATTGTTTCTAATAATTTATTCTTATTCTATTCTTATTCTTGTTCCTATTATTATGGTTATTCTTAATAAGAATAATATTATTATTATTATTATTATTGTTTTTAGTTTTTTTTTTCTGTTTTATTTTTCAACATCTCCCTTATTATTATTATTCTTATTATTATTATTATTATTCTATTAATATTAATTATTGTTTGTTATTATTATTATTCTAATTATTACTATTATTATTATGATTTATTATGATTATTTAAGTTATTTGTTACTATTATTATTATTATTATTATTATTATTATTATGTCACGACCCAAAACGAGCCGCGAGTGGCACCCACACTTATCCTACTATGTGAGCGAACCAACCAATCTAAACCAACAATTCAACCATAATACTAATATAATGCGGAAGACTTAAAACTCATTGACGAAATCAATTAAATAACTTCTAAAATTTAATACTTATCATCCCCAAAATCTGGAAGTCATCACCACAAGAACATCTATCCTTAAAATACTAAATCTAAGAATATCTAGGAAACTAAAATAATAAACAGCTAGTCCATGCCAGAACTTCAAGGCATCAAGACATGAAGAAGAAGATCCAGTCCAAGCTAGAAGCATTAGCTCACCCTGAGATCTGACGTGATGAAGACTGGATGGAGTTGCGGTTGAGTTGAAGACGATGGCACGTTTGCTGCACTCCACAATTAACAAAGAAAACAATTACAAGTAGGGGTCAGTACAAAGCACAAGTACTGAGTAGGTATCATCGGCCAACTCAAAATAGAAAGCAATATATTTCAGATAATACATAAAATCAACTAATATTCTTAACAGGTGATAGCAACAAGTATAAGAATCATTTACAACCTCACCAAACACATCTATGAGGACTCAAGCCTCCACATCATACTCTTTTTGGGAAACAGGTTCTTTAGATTAAGTATATTAACATATTTCAAGATTCATTCTCTTTACTAATCCTGGTGTCGGAACGTGACACTCCGATCCATCTACTATCCTGGTGTCGGAACGTGACACTCCGATCCATATACTATCCTGGTGTCGGAACGTGACACCCGATCCATTTACTATCCTGGTGTCGGAACGTGACACCCGATCCATTACTATCCTGGTGTCGGAACGTGACACCCGATCCATATACTATCCTGGTGTCGGAACGTGACACCCGATCCTCTAATACTACGTGTCGGTTCGTGACACCCGATCCATTAACCTCATTCTATTAGTTCATCAACCCTTATTTTATACCAAGGCATCATCATAAACAAAGAGGTTTTTAAGGTTTGAGATGCAACAGCCTCATCATGCTAATTCATCACAATTGTATAATCACATCATGCATGCACACAATTTAGCATATAGGAGACTTTACAATACTACCCGATACATATGATTCGCTATTAAGAGTTTGCTATGAAATAGCATAAACCATAACCTACCTTCACCGAAGAATCGCGATCAAACAAGCTATCTTGCCAAAACCTTTGCTTTCTTCTGCGTTCTTCTCTTTCTCTCATTCGTTTCTCCCTTCTCTCTCTGTTCTTTCTATTTTTCTTTTCAAAAACCCTCTTTCTTTTACCCTAATTAGCATATAATTAAGTATAAAAGATGGTAAAAGTAACCCACTATTTATTCCAAGGTTGTCTCCTTTAACCCCCAAGTAATTGAATTATTAACATTAAACCACTAACTTTATAATTATAAGCAGGAATAGTCCAAAACGCCCCTTAAAACATTTAACAGAAATCCGACCCAGTCAGGGTCACGCAGCCTGTGACGGCCCGTCGTGCCTGCGACGGTCCATCCTGCTGCTTTCGTCACAAAGCTCAGAGACTAAATTTCACTAAAGGGCCTGTGACGGTTCGTCGTGCCCACGACGTTCCGTCCTGCCATGTCGTCGCGACGTTCAGAGAGTTGTTCTTAGTACCCAATTTTTCCAAAGTCTAAGTGTTTTGGAACGAGACATCCTCGACGGTCCGTCGTGACTATGACGGTCCGTCGTGGAATCCGTCGACTCAGACAGTTATTACCAGAATAAACTCTACTGCTCAAAACGACTAAACAGGTCGTTACATATTAATTTTATTATTCTTATTATTATTATTCTTATTATTATTATTATATTTATTATTGTTGTAATTATTATTATTATTAATATTATTATTATTATTATTGTTGTTGTTGTTGTTTTGTTGTTGTTGTTGTTGTTGTTGTTGTTGTTATTGTCATTGTTCTTATTATAATATTATTAGTAAGTATTATTAGTATTATATTGTTATTGTTATTATTATTATTATTATTATTATTTAATATTATTGTTGTTGTTATTATTTTTATAATAATTATTATTATTATATTATATTATTATTATTGTTAATACTGTTATTATTATTATTATTATTATTATTAATATTATTTTTTATTATTATTATTATTATTATTATAGTTTTTGTTATCAACATTATTATTATTATTATTATTATTAGTATTATTATTATTATCATTATTATTATTATTATTATTATTATTATTACTATTATTGTGATTATTATTATTAATATTATTATTAATATTTTTATGTCACGACCCAAAACCGAGCCGCGACTGGCACCCACATTTACCCTCCTATGTGAGCGAACCAACCCATCTAAACCTTAACATTTCAAGATATATCAACAGAAAATAATGCGGAAAACTTAAACTCATTAATAAAAACAATTCAATACTATTATTATTATCCCCAAAATCTGGAAGTCATCATCACAAGAACATCTATCTCAAATTACTTAACTAGGAATGTCTAAGAACAAAATAACTAAAAAGCTAGTCCATGCCGGAAGTTCAAGGCATCAAGACTTGAAGAAGAAGACCCAGTCCAAGCTAGACGCATTAGCTCACCCTGAATTTTGATGAAGTGAAGACTGGCTAGATCTACTGTTGAGTTGAAGTTGACGGAACGTTTGCTGCATTACACAAATAAAAAGAGGAAAACATGAAAGTAGGGGGTCAGTACAACCACACGTACTGAGTATATATCTCGGCCAACTCAAAATAGGGAACAGTATATATCAATAATAATGTAAATCAACTACAATACTCAACATGTAGCAATAACAACATGAATTCATCAATAACTACAACCGAGTTCACACATGAGGACTCCAAGCCTCAATACCATACTTATTTGGGAATTAGTTCATTAGATTGAGTAAATTCATTATCTTTCAAGATTCATTATCTTTCTTCCTCTTGTGTCGGTACGTAACACTCCGATCCTCTATTTCTATCCTGGTGCCGGAACGTGCACTCCGATCCTCATTCTATCCTGGTACCGGAACGTGGAACCCGATCCATTTCTATCCTGGTGTCGGAACGTGACACTACTCCGATCCTCATATTCTATCCTGGTACCGGAACGTGGCACCCGATCCATATTCTATCCTGGTGTCGGAACGTGACACTCCGATCCTCATATTCATTCTATCCTGTACGTACGGACGTGGCACCCGATCCTCATATTCATTCTATCCTGTACCGAACGTGGGCCCCCGATCCCCTAATTCATCAAGCCTTCTTTTACACTAAGGCATCATCATTCTCATTATATAATTTATCAAGCCTTCTTTCATACTAAGGCATCATCATTCTCATTATATAATATATCAAGCGAATTAGGGTTCTCTTTTCAAGATTTGGATTCAATAGCTTCATCATGCT